>CM033322.1:77671064-79008185 GCA_019359835.1 Pharus latifolius
GGGAACAAATTCCGGCGACCGGCGCTGGAGAAGACGACACTGGAGCTTGGGTATTTTCGATACAGGGCGAAAGAGCTCAATTCCAAGCTTGGCGATGGTCTCTAGGGCACAACAAAGCTACTGGGGAGGTTAATTTCATTGGATATCGGCCGGAGAAGCTTGGCGCCGAAGTCCGGCGAACGGCCGAGGTTCAAATTTGGGATTTCTTCGATTTGAGCTTAATTGGGGATTCTGGTTCTACAGGCTTGCTCTACTAGGCTTACTGATCAACTTCTTCTACAGGATTGAGGGTTAATTTGGGCTGAATCGAGTGGCATTGGGGAAACAGGGCAAATCGGGAATCCGGCGATCACCGGCGATGGGGATCGATCTAGTGCAATTGGTTGCTATGACACAGAGAGGGGAACGAGGGGGACTCACTGGTGAACCTGGATTGAAGAGAGGGGCTGTGGAAAGGGCTGGCACCGTGAGCTCTCTCACTGGCTCGCCGGAGAAGAAAGTGGAAACGGCGAGAAGCTGGAATTTTGGCTAAGTCCTGAGCTTGTGCTTCTTCACAGCGTCGAGGGGGGTTTAAATAGGCACGGGGACGGAGCTTGCGAGGGAAACGCGACAGCGGTTGCTTGCGCCGGGGAGAAAATTGTCGGGCGCAGGCGCAACGACGGCGACGGCGACGTGATCGCGCTTCAGGCGGTGCTGCAGCTTTGCCAGTTGCCTTGGGACTTCACCAGTGATGGCGCAGATGCGGAGGCGACAATGTAGCTCCGGCAATGACACGTAACGCCATGCAACTGCCACGGCAACGGGAGCGCGCGCGAAAACGAGGCTCGGGAGCGCGGCCGTTTATCCGCTGGGCGAGGCGATGCCACGGCACTGGCACGTGCGCGGGGGGGGGGTGGTTTGGTTGCTCACAACACAGGTGACAAGAACGGTGGCCGGCGGCGAGCGAACGCGGCGAGAACGCGGCGCGGCAACGGTGGCTCGGGCACTGGTCGTGGCAACGACCAGGCGCTGGTCGAAAAGGGCCTGAAAATAACATTTGGGCTGTTCTGCAATTTCTGAAACTTATTCCAGGGGCTGTTCTGTGAGGATAATTTGAATAGGACTTGGGCCTGTTTGCAAATTTGGAGATCTGAGGGTCCGATCTAAAATCTGATTTCGCAGCTAAGTTGCAAAAGATTAGTAGAACTTATCTGGCCAAAGTTTGGTAAGATCGGGCAAGATCTGAAGGGTTTCGACAAAATTGGGGAAAACAGTTTAGGGTAAATAGGGTAATTAGGGTTTTAAAATAGCAAGGCTTGAAACTCAGCTTTAGGGTGAGATTTTGGAGATGGTCCCGAAGGGAAAAATGTTCTGAACAGCATTTAGAAGGGAATGGCTGAAGCGGATTAGGTTTTGGGGTCCGGATGTGGATTTTGGCTATTTTAGGGTTTGGCAAAAACAGGGGTGTTACAGCTACTCAACTCGAAATTTTTATTCCATCATGCAGTTCAAATATATTTCTTATAACTAAAATTTCTCTCTCCTTGGAGTGTCGGCTAGTCATGTTCGACCACGGATACGGGGAAACAAAAACATAGATTCATGCATCCTTACATTCTATATTTCCTATTATAGCAATATTCTAAATATATATGTATATATAATTATGTTTCTCAGGAACTGACGGTAATGAGGAACATTGGGGTAAATTGTCGAACTTCGATTTCAATCCCATCTACGCAGGCAAGTTCCTTCTTGATCATGTTGAAATTGCTCGAACTAATTTCTTATGATATAGTTTCATATCTAGTTAAAAGTTATCACTTGCATGAAAAGAGTATTTTTCAAAGATTGATTAGATGATTTAGAGAGATCATATGTATATGATATGACATACATGGGATATTGAGTATGATAGAGGAAGCCTCTGCATTTGAGATCGCGATAGAAGGACTTCCTTATCGATACTATGGTGGATGAAAATTAATAAGGACTGTGACAAGCTGACTCTTTCATCCAGTGCCATAACACCCGTATCAACCTCAGACCTGGTATAGGACCGGTCTAGTCAAGTATCTTATCTGAAAACTAAGGTCATCTCCACGGGAACGTATTATATATGTATAAGCGCCATGGGTCGCTCAGAATAATCTAGGGGGCGTCACAGATCGCTCAAAATAATCCAGATGGGTTCCGCGGGTCGCCCAAGAAGTACCCAGGACGCTATATGCTCACCCGGTGGAGTGGAGATGCTTAGTGGATGGATTTGAAAAAGACTTTGTTCTCTTGACGGTGTCACGCATTATCAGAAATGTGGAGTACTATTGACGAACACCGACACGGAAGTCAAGAGATTCTGTGGGTAAAGTGGTACACCTCTGCAGAGTAAAACGTGGATATTCACTCCTTGTTCTCAGGTTGAGAACTACATCGCGGCATGAAAGGAGGCCTATAGGTGGCCTCAACTCTGTGGTGTAAAGTGCTCAGTAGAATTGTTCTAAACGACCAAATGGAGATTGTTTCCAACAAATGTTTTAAAAGTAAAACTTATACTCCTTGACTTATTATATGCTTAAGTATGTTCTCCTTGAATATAGTTAACCTAGATCATCCTGCATTATGATTGATGCTTGCTGAGTACTTTTGTACTCACCCTTGCTATGTAAATCCTTGTTAAACTTCGAATTTTCAGCTGAGAAAGAATCTACTGAAGAAGGCAACAGAGGAGCAGAGCTCACCCAAGACCTTGAAGATCGGGATATGGACATCTACAATTACAACTCTACTTACTTTGGATCTGGAGACGAGGACTTCTGAAGACTACCGCGGAACTAGTCCTTTTGCTAGTAAGATGTATAGTTTTTGGTAAAAACTGATGTTTTGTAACAGGGGTTGTTGCTAATAACAAACCCTTGATGTTATAATATGTTTAATCTGAAATCCATGCTTCTGTTTCGCTACTCTGAATTGGACATTGTTTGGGAAAACATGCTTTTGTCGGGCAACGTTCGTAGACCAGGCATGCTACCACGTGGGTGAGATGCTGGGTCACGTCAGTTTTACCCACTTCGACTAGCTGGTCGCACAGCTGAGGGTATGACCACGAGCAAGTGTCGTGAAAAACACGAGCACAGGACGTGCCACTGGTCGTCGTCGATTCGGTCAAAAAATAAAAAGGTTTTTATTTGTTTGAAATTCAACCCAAGCATGCTGTGGTCGTGGTTGCATCGGGAGGTTTTTGAAAATTTTCTTTGAAAATCGACCCGAGACCGGCACTGGTCGTGGTCGAGGTCGTGCTCGCCTCGGGAGTTTTGAAAACATTATTTTTCTTTGAAAATTTTCAGCCAAACACGACACTGGTTACTCCTCTAGTCATGTTCGTCTCGAGTAAAAAGAAAAACTGAGTTTTTGAAAAAAAAAAATCCAAACCGAAGCCACCACTAGTCATATTTCTGGTCATGGTCAATTCGGCTAAGAAGAAAAATTGATTTTTTTGAAAGTTTTAACCAAATCAAACCTAACACTGGTCGTGTAGGTGGTCATGGTCATCTCAGCCAGTTTTAAAACTTTTTATTTTTTGTTTTTTTAAAAAATGTCAGCTCTAGTCTACGAAAAACAAGGTTTGGGTGGACAAACGGCATCGGAATTGAGTGATTTTCTTGCCGTTGTGTTCATAAAAGAGAGAACTACATGTTAGTGTACCGGGTTGCCTCCCAGCTAGCACTGGTTTAATGTCCCGCTCGATGGAACGTCCTCGACCATTCAAAATATATAGAATTAAAAGAATCGACTGAGTTCAGCGTACTTACCTGGTCTCCCGCGTTATAAAGTATGATACGGTGCATGTTTACCTTGAAAGTAGTGCCATTTTGCGCTCAAATCTCTATGGAACCATACGGAAAGACCTTTTCTATCATGTATGACCCAGTCCATCATGATTTCAATTTCCCTAGGAACAATTTCAATCGAGTATTGAATAATAAAATCAAATCACCTGGTTTAAACTCACGATTGAGGATCCGTTTGTCATGCCACTTCTTCGTGTTGTCTTTATAGATCAAGGCACTTCGTAGGAGTTGTTCCAAAGCTCTTCTAGTTCATGCAATTCAAGGATTCACCTTCGCCCACTTTATGAAAGTTCCAAGAGTTCTTTTAATGCCCATAACGCCCTATGTGACAGTTCAACAGGCAAATGGCAGTTTTTACCAAATACAAGTTTGTAAGGCATCATACCTAGTAGAGTCTTGAATGCAGTGCGATATGCCCGGAAGTTTGAGCGCCCAATCCATACGAGATAGAGCCACCACCTTCTACAAGATTGTCTTGATTTCCCTGTTTAAGACTTCAACCTATCCACTTGTTTGAGGGTGATATGCAAGAGCAACTTTATGAATAACCCCATATTTCATCAACAGTTTCTGAAATTGGTAATTAGTGAAATGCGCACCGCCATCACTAATTACTGCTCACGGTATACCAAATCGGGGAAAGATGACTGTTTTGAAAAGCTTGATCACATGTTTTGACTCCTTTGTTGGTGTTGCAACAGCCTTTACCCACTTTGAACCATAATCAACCGCAACTAAAATGTAGGAGTTACCCATAGAAGATGGAAAAGGTCCCATATTATCTACTCCCCATAGATCAAAGAGCTCAATTTCAACAATGATTGTTAAGGGCATTTCATGTATTTTACTCAAATTTCTCGAACATTGGCAAGGATCGCATTTTTACACAAAGTCATAAGCATCTTTAAATAAAGAAGGCCAAAACAAACCTGACTACAATACCTTAGCCGCTGTTTTTGAATCTCTGGCGTGTCCACCACATGGAGATGAATGACAGTGTTCAAGAACACTTTGAATCTTGTGGTCAGGCACACATCATCGAAAGATGTTGTCAACTCACTTTTTGAATCATATCCCAGTAGTAGCGTTGGATGTCATGGAGGAAGCGCTTTCGTTGTCTACTTGTCAACCCAGGAGAAAGTTCATGGTTAAATAAATAATTCGCATAATCAGCATACCATGGTTCTTGTTGAATCAAGTAAAGGTGCTCGTTGGGTAAAGCGTCATTGAAGTGAACATTGGTAGTGTCGGTTAAGAGTCGCGAGAGATGATCGGCGACAACGTTCTCAGCACCTTTTTTATCTTTGATCTCCAAATCAAATTCCTGCATTAGTAGAATCCATCGTGCAAGTCATGGCTTGGCTTCTGTCTTGATCAAAAGATACTTAAGAGCAATATGTTCAGTATGCACAATAACTTTTGAACCAATTAAATATGAATGAAATTTATCTAGGGCATATACTATAGCAAGTAATTCTTTTTCAGTCGTAGTGTAATTACCTTGAGCATCATCCAAAGTTTTGCTTACATAGTATATAGCATGTAAAACATTATTTGTTCTTTGCCCTAGAACAGCGCCAATTCCATAATCACTAGCATCACACATCTAATAGTTTAGAAATTTCAACTTTTACAGTTTCCTTCAAGTTTGGATTTAGTCTACGTTGACGCTCAATAAAGGTTTTAGTTTCATCAACTAGAGAGATTCTATGCAAGCAAATTTCAGGGCTAATCCCTTTGATATCATCAATTGAATAACCAAGAGCATTGCGATGCACACAAAGTAAAGAAATCAATTTTTCTAGTTGTGAATTGGTCAAGTTTGCATTAACAATGACACATTGCAGCTCATCATCATCCAAGAACACATATTTCAACGAGGAAGGAAGAGTTTTAAGTGTAGGCTTACTTACCTTTTCCTTACTTTGATGTCAGAATCCGAGATGTCCTCTTTGGATGGTTCTTTTGTTGGTTCATCTTCGTTTTGTTCATTTTCTTCGCTGTTGTCTGTTTTTTCGTTGTTGAATATTTCATCCGTTCCTTCTTCAAAAGTGAGTCAAAGCGGTGACTCCTCTTCTAGGACTTCTTCTATGTCATCCACGCTGCAATGTTTCTCCTCATATATAGGGCAGTTAACAAGATTAGACATTTTAAACAAAATTTTCTCCTCCCCTATGCGAAAAGTAATTCTTCCCTCATGAACATCAATGAGGGCACCTGTTGTCTGGAGCATTGGTCATCCCAAAATGATAGGTATATTAGCATCTTCATCCATATCAAGAACGAAAAAATCAACTGGAAATAAAATTTACCGACTTGAAGAGGCATGTCTTCCAGAATTCCTTCTGGATGCTTTACCAAACGATCGACAAGTTGCAAAACCATGCGTGTAGGCTTGATCTCACCCATGCTCAAACATTGTGCGATGGTGAGAGGCATCACACTAACGTTTGCGTCTAGGTCGCAAAGAGCTCGATTGATATGTACTATACCTATGTTACAAGGGATGGAGAAGCTCGCTTCATCCCGTAGCTTTACCGGCATCTTGTTCTGAATTAGAGCACTACCATTTTTGGTTAAAGCAACGGTTTGAAATTCACTCAAATCCCTCTTTTTAGTAAGTATATCTTTCAAGAATTTTCCATAAGAAGGCATTTGAGTTACTAAATCAGTGAAAGGTACAGTAACATTAAGCTTTTTCAAGATTTCTACAAATTTTTCAAATTGCTTATCTAGATTTGCCTTAACATACCTTCCTAGGAAAGTGATGTGACACTGGGTGCCCGATCTTCCGAAAGGTACGTGATAGATCGATTGGTAGAGTTTCGACGTAGAACGATCCGGCTTCAAATCAGGCACGATCTGAACCCCGCAATCACAACACCACTACTCCGTTGGTTATCAATCTCGCGTGAGCGTGATTGACCTCGCCAAGAAGGCTTATCCCTGCTGCGAATCGAGAACACAAGCAAGAACACGGAAGAAACCAAACTGAATTGCAAATACGAATGATTAATCTCAAAAGTTGGGGTCTCACAAACCGATCAAGCGGCGAAACTATTCGAAGACAGATGCCCGATCTTCCGAAAGGTACGTGATAGATCGATTGGTGGAGTTTCGACGTAGAACGATCCGGCTTCAAATCAGGCACGATCTGAACCCCGCAATCACAACACCACTACTCCGTTGGTTATCAATCTCGCGTGAGCGTGATTGACCTTGCCAAGAAGGCTTATCCCTGCCGCGAATCGAGAACACAAGCAAGAACACGGAAGAAAGCAAACTGAATTGCAAATACGAATGATTAATCTCACAAGTTGGGGTCTCACAAACCGATCAAGCGGTGAAACTGTTCGAAGACAGAATAATCTAAGCAAAACCCCAGTCTAAACGATGACGGCTACTGAATATATAGCGACGGCTAGGGTTTGGGGCATTAAACCCTAGGGTTACACGGGCCATGGGCCCAAAGTGGAGCGTTGCAGCGCCCGGCAGATTCTGGTCGCCATATTGTTTTGACAATTCCCGTTGATCCGTAAGGAATTTTGACATGGGACTGGATCCGTTGGAAAGATCTCATCGAGGGCTTCTCCGTGCATACCAAGAACGTCCAAAATAGAGTCCGTATGCGCCCTGGGCATCCTTTTTAAGTTGACTGTACGGAGATGGCCGAACCCGACTCGTGGACAAATTGGGCTCTCTCTTGGGCCGGCCTTGCAACGACATGGCTTGTGGGACCAGAGGGCGTCGAAGTGGTGGAGATGCGCCTTTCTTGAATACGTCTTGAGCTTGGGGAGGTGGCCATGGCGGAGGCCGAACTGCTGGCGGCGATAGCGCAATATCAGCATGATGAGCTTGCCGGCTGTGCACGCGACCTGGCCATGGTGCGGGTCGATGATGCCATATAGTTGATGATGACACCATAGTTGATGTAGTGTTGGTCCTATCTATGATGTGCATGGTCACATCATCCTCCCCTTCTTGATTGTGAGTCGTCCTCGACTCATGCTCGGTCGTCTGTAAAAGGTTAGCTCCAAAGGAAGGCAAAACAACAAGCATATCGTTTGTAATCAAATTGTTAGAATCAGATTCATCAGGATTCATATCCTCCCTTTCTTGAAAAAGTTCATGTGCCTTAAAAATTGAACCAGATGTACGCGACATGGAATGATTGGTGATAGTATAGTTCTCTAGTTCATCACATGGTTGTACATCATAAGCAAAATTCATATTGGAGCAAATGTATACTCGATTAACCATGTACTTTCCATTATCATTATATTTTCCTATAATATGAAAAATATTTCTTGATAAGCAAGGCAAATTATATGGATCAGTAAGTCTCTCCTCTAAATTGTCTAGATCAAATAGAACATCAAATTCAATATAACCGAGAATATTTAAAGAAGACAACAATTTCAGCTCATCATTTTCGTTTGCAACGTGAACAACATGTTTATTTTGAGCACAAGTGTTATTATGTTCCAAAGTAAGAGTAACATGTTCATTCACTAGTTGTGGCATGAATATAAGTGAAGCATTATCACACAACTCTTCTTTATCCCAAGAAACATCGAGCAAATCTTCTTGTGACAAAGGTAAATCAGCAACTGGTTCCACAATTTGTTGCTCTAACAAAGCATGATTCGTGGAAAGTTTCAGCACATCAATATCGTTCTCATCTTGAATGAGTGTGGTACCTTTTTCATTACCTTTGTTTTCCTTCTCAGCTGATGTAGGTACATCTTCAGTTGTAGGTGATGGAAGCAGGGGTGCTGCAACAAGCATCTCTTCATTCTCCTCATTCTCAATTTGATCATTTGCACTTGCCTGCAGAACGTTAGTCGTGCAAGGATACACACCATTCTTGCAAACAGATGTATTGATTTTCCGTACAACTTTCTTACGTTTTATTTTATTTTCAACTACACAAGCAAGAGCAAATGTTTGCAACAGAGAAACATATTCTTTATCAATAGCAATATTGTATATTTTCTCATTAAGTCCACGTAAGAATCTAATCTCTTTTTCTCCATCAGTTTCTTCTAAATCACAACGAGACATGCATATCTGTAACTCTTGATAGTACTCCTCTACAGATTTTCTACCTTGATTCAAGCATTCTAATTTCTTATGTAAATCACGTTGGTAGGAAGGAGAAACAAAACGTTCACGCATAGCTTCTTTTAACCTAGCCCATGTGTCAGGTTGTAAGCGGAGGGTAGCAAGTTCATTCCACCAGATGATAGCAAAGTCTTTAAATTCACTAGTGGCCTGCCTAACTCGATGTTGCTCAGGAACTAAGTGAGAATTAAACTTTTGCTCAACAGTCATCTCCCAATCTAAGTAAACCTCAGCATCATAGGCACCATGAAAAGGAGGGATGGAAAATTTCATCTTAGCAAAAGGATCATCATTGGCATGACCATGATGGTGGTTGTTATTACCTCCCATACCGTGCTGATTGCGGTGAAGGCGTTGACGTAGTCGTGCCTCTTGGGTCGTCCATTGGTTCACCTCTCCATTGTCGCCATATTCAACGTCTTGGTCATCGTCATGGAAGGGTGGCTGTTGTAGCTCCAAAGCTTCAATTCGTCCAGCAAGGGTGGACACGCGTCTGTTGAGGCCCTCAAACTGATGCTGTGAAGCCGTGGCATGTTCATTGAGCATCTTAGCCAGCCTCTCCTCCAAACCGCCCAACAAGTCCCTAAGCTCGCTGTGCAACACACAGTCCTCAGTAGAAACCCTGTCCTTCCCGTTGGAACTTTCTGTCATTGTGAGCAAGACAACAAAAGATAACAGAAAATATTATCCCTAGCAACTACTAGGTTATGGGGAAGTGGGATCACACACTCTCCTGCGTCTTACCAAGTTCTTACTAGGTTCTTACCAAGGCGACAGGTAGCACAACTCAGAGGTATACCAACAGTATGTGAAGCGATTGCAAGACCCAATCCGTACCTGATAAGAAGTATGTGGAGCTTGGATATGCAATATTTAGTAGCAAGGAATATGCAATCATCGAAATCAGAATAGCAAAGTTGAATAAATATCCAAAAGTACTTGTCAAAGTTGCTGTCCTAAACTCGTTCTCAGATCTAGCTCAAGCAAGCAAACGAATGACGTAACACTGTCGATACAAAGGATGCAAGCACTTCTGATTTTTTTTTATTTCTTTTTATTTCTTGGTTTTTTTTCTTTTTTTTCTTTTTTTTATCTTTGTGTGGCTTCTTTTTTATGCACTTGCCTTTTTCACCTTTTTTTTTTTAAATATCAATAGTGTCGTATATGAGAGATTACAAGATATATACACAAACAATCAATTCTCTCGATGGAAAAATAGATATACTATGCAGAAACTTCCTATGCTGTTTTCGGATTTTTGGAGGCCTCAAACGCTAAAACGTATAACAGAAAAGTTGTAGATAGTTTCGTTCTGATCAATTTGCATATATGGAACACCAATTTTGGATAACGGATCTAGGAGATATGGGTCCCGCAATACAGTCTGTGTAGGAAATCCGAAATCAAACAGATTCACTTCCAACGAGATTTTGGACTTGAAAACGGCGTTTCTAGAACTTCTCACAATGGACAAAGTTGTAGAGAATTTTCTGAGCTACAATTTAGAATCTGAATTTGTCCAATTTTGAGTTCAGACGAAGGAGATAAAAGCAAAATACCAAACTTGACAGATTGACACCCGATTTGGACGCGGCGGCGACGACGACGTGATGGCGTTAGACTCGACGTCAAGATGCAAGACTCAAACTAGATCAAGAACTTACTCTAAACCAGCAACAAGACGATGACGATGGATACAAATTCAACAACGCGAAACTGAAAACGAAATCGCGAAGGGCACAAAGTGGCTTGGATGATGGATACGACGGCGAACTCAAATATTTTTGTGGGGCAATTTTCTGGACTCTAGGTGAAAGATGAATAATGAACAAAGGGGATACAAGTATACCTGATGGGCAACCTAGGCTCTGATACCACTTGATGTGACATTGGGTGCCCGATCTTCTGAAAGGTACGCGATAGATCGATTGGTGGAGCTTCGACGTAGAACGATCCGGCTTCAAATCAGGCACGATCTGAACCCCGCAATCGCAACACCACTACTCCGTTGGTTATCAATCTCACGTGAGCGTGATTGACCTCGCCAAGAAGGCTTATCCCTGCTGCGAATCGAGAACACAAGCAAGAACACGGAAGAAACCAAACTGAATTGCAAATACGAATGATTAATCTCACAAGTTGGGGTCTCACAAACCGATCAAGCGGCGAAACTGTTCGAAGACAGAATAATCTAAGCAAAAACCCAGTCTAAACGATGACGGCTACTGAATATATAGCGACGGCTAGGGTTTGGGGCATTAAACCCTAGGGTTACACGGGCCATGGGCCCAAAGTGGAGCGTCGCAGCGCCCGGCAGATTCTGGTCGCCATATTGTTTTGACAATTCCCGTTGATCCGTAAGGAATTTTGACATGGGACTGGATCTTTTGGAAAGATCTCGTCGAGCGCTTCTCCGTGGATACCAAGAACGTCCAAAACAGAGTCCGTATGCGCCCTGGGCATCCGTTTTAAGTTGATTGTGCGCAGATGGCTGAACCCGACTCGTGGACAAATTGGGCTCTCTCTTGGGCCGGCCTTGCAACGACGTGGCTTGTGGGACCAGAGGGCGTCGAAGTGGTGGAGATGCGCCTTTCTTGAATACGTCTTGAGCTTGGGGAGGTGGCCACGGCGGAGGCCGAATTGCTGGCGGCGATAGCGCAATATCAGCATGATGAGCTTGCCGGCTGTGCACGCGACCTGGCCATGGTGCGGGTCGATGATGCCATATAGTTGATGATGACACCATAGTTGATGTAGTGTTGGTCCTATCTATGATGTGCATGGTCACATCAGAAAGGTGGAGTTGGATTATAATTACGTGTTACCTGATTTTCTCCACTTTCCTTTTCTTGTGGTTAGGCGACCTTGTTGTCATCCTCTGCCGGTTGTGATGGTATTTCCTTTATTTCGCTTGCTGGCGAAGGTTCGGTTGGTGGTGTTCGTTCCAGTAACTTTGTTCCACTCCTTAGGATTACTGCATTAGAAACAAGAGGTTTAGAACATAATATGGAATTAATTTGCTTAAAATTGCGAGGATTGATAGATTGAGAATGAAGAGGGTTATTGTTTTTCGGTGCAGGATTCACCAATTGTGCGATTTGAGTCTCGAGCATGCGAAAGTGAGTTGATATGGAGTCTATCTTTTGGCTCATGGATGTCTTCTCTCTCTTGATTTGCTAGAAATTTTCTAGTATGCACTCCATGTTCGACTGCTTGGGTTGTCATCGATTCGGCAGTCTATAAGGTTGCTGATTTTGTGGTTGGAATGGCGGCCTTTGAGCTTGATATTGGGGGTTTTGTTGATATAGGTGCTTCTGTTCAAAACTTTGTTGTTGGCATTGAGGTTGATGATTTTGTCCTGACCATGCAAAATTATGATTTTTGTGCCATCCAGAGTTATACGAGTTAGGAAAAGTATTACCTTTCCATTGTTGCATACACTAAAAAGTGTTTGCCTGCTCCATGGATGGGTTAAATTGGCATTCATGGCCATAGTGGCCTTGTATGCTACATAGTTCACATATAGGTGCAATTGCATTAACATATGAAGTAGAAGAAGATCCAAGAATTGATAATCTATCAGTGAGAATTGCTGCCTGTTCAGTCAATTGCGACATTGCACTTACATCCACGCTATTGGTCAGATTTTGTTGAGCAGCTCGTTCAGTTCCTCATTGTGTGTAGTTCTTAGTGATACCTTCGATGAGGTCGTATGCTTCGTCTACACTTTTTTTCATCAATGCGCCGCCAGCCACGGCATCTATGGCCATCCGTGCATTGTAGTTTAATCCGCTATAAAATGTTTGAACTACAAGCCACTTTTCTAGTCCATGATGTGGACATTTGATCAACAAGTCCTTGTACCATTCCCAGGCATCGTAAAGTGATTCACCTACCTGCTGAGAAAAAGATGCAATCTAGTTGCGAAGTTGAATAGTTTTAGCAGGAGGGAAAAACTTACCAAGAAAAGCTCGTGAGAATTCGTCCCAAGTAGCGATCGACACAGGAGGAAGAGTGTATAACCATGCTCTCCCCTTCTCAGGAAGTGAGAAAGGAAAGAGCCTCAAACGAAGTGCATCCTATGTAACTCCATGAATCTTGAAAGTATCTCAATACTCAAGAAACAAATGTAGATGTAATGAGGGATCTTCAGCGGGAAGACAGCTAAATTGGTTTTGTTGAACCAAATTTAAAAGTGCAGGTTTTATCTCAAAATTATTTAATTCAATCGATGATCTAAGAATACCTGATTGCAACCCCATGCTGAGCGGGATTGCATAATCCTTGAGTTTCTTTTGGTCCTCCATTGTTGGTTGTTCTTTGATGTCTTCAAAAGTTTGCGAGTTTTCCTCCAATCTTACCTATCTTGCCTCGTAGCGAAGTTGGCGCGCGGTTTTGATAGGTTTGTCTGGGCTATCCAACTTTGCACTACTTCCCTGAAAGGTGAGTGGTGCAAAGAAAAGAAAAAAAGGAAAAGAAAAATAGAAGCAAGATTGAGAAGTGAGACTGACTTATACCAGCGAAAATTATTCTGAAAAGATGAATTACCGTTGTTCCCTGGCAATGGCTCCAAAAACTTGATCGCACCTAAGATGGTGCGATTGTGTAATAACCGCAAGTGAATGGTTGAACTTTAACCACTTGAGGGTCGAATTCCATGAGGAACAAGCATATTCGTCTTTCTAGCTTAATGGATCACTGATTGAGTCTAAACGAGTTGTGGGTGTGTTTTTCTACAGCTAAGCTATCAATCTAGGGTTTGCAAGCTGGAATGAAAATCTAGGGTTTTGGGAATTCCATATCCATCCGGCGTAATTCTATCCAAGGTCTAAGGATTGTAAGTTAATTTCAATTGTTTTCCAAGACAAATTAAGTTTCCAGTTCGGGGTGCTAGGTCAACAATCAGAGGATTGCTTCCACTGTCACGTTTGGTGAGAGCCTCTCTCCTATTCAAGGTCCTGAGTCAAAGCGCTAAGAACTCAAGAACTCCCTGAAATTCTTGTTAAGACTCAACTGTTACGTCTTTTGCCGAAACAAGTATTTAGGGTTTGGAGGAAGAAAACATAAGGAAATTATCCAAAACTTGAATTAAAGATTGAGAGAGAATCACACCTTTCGGATTAGGTCATCCCTAACCCTAGAGGGGATCTACTCGCTAAAAGCCATAATAGTGCAGAAATAAAAATAATAGTTAAATAAAAACTCACTTGATTGCTTGGAAATTGAAGTTGTCATCCTTGCCGGCTTACAAAAGCAATAAAAATAGAGAAAAGGGCTCTGCTAAGAAAACTAGACTAAAAACTAAGCCCTAACGGCTTCTAAACCTAAGAAAAAGCATGTCTAAACCTAAGAGAGCATGTCTAATTGAGCCAAAAGCTTCTCTATTTATAGTACACATATAAACGTACCCAAAAACAACTCCTTGACATGTAGGCGATGAAGTCTAGCTTCAAACGGTGCGAGAACAGATAAATCTGAGTCAAAACTGACTATATTTGACCAGTTTTGATCAAATACAGCTAAAACCAACCAAATTCAACCAGTCCTGGTCAAACCCGCATCAAAACAGCCTAAATACGTCCAGTCCTGGTCAAACCCGACTCAAAATGACCAGTTTGGATTAAAACCAATCAAAACTGACTAGTAAAAAGCCGAAGAATCCAACTCGAACATGATCCGAACACGTGGTCACTAGTACATAAAAGCTTTCTTCTATCGGTAAAAAAAACCTTCTACTATCGGTTTTTGTACCGATAGAGATAGACACGATAGAACAAGACAGAACATTTTCTATCGGTAAATAACCGACAGAAGAAATTAACAATTCTATCGGCATCTTAGGAGTGTACCGATAGCAAAACCGTCATAGCCTAACGATTAACGGTGGGAAAAGTACACTATTCTAACGGTTAATTACATGATTACCGACAGAAAAATATTACTACTCTATCGGCACCTTATGATTGTACCGATAGAAAACCCGTCCTCGTCTGACGTTTAGCGTTGGGAAAAATACCCATATTCTAACGGTTAATTATACGTTTACCGACAGAAAAAAGTGTAGCACTCTCTCGGTTGGAAATGACATTATCGATAGAAAAAATCACAGTAGTCTCTCGGTTGTGGATGAGTTCACCGGCAGGAAAAGTCACTATATTCTGACGGTTAATTTAAAGTTTACCGATAGAAAAGTGGGTAGTAGACTCTCGGTTGTGGATGAGTTTACCGATAGACAAAACCACAGTAGTCTCTCGGTTGTGGATGAGTTCACCGGCAGGAAAAGTCACTCTATTCTGACGGTTAATTTTAAGTTTACCGATAGAAAAGTGGGTAGTAGTCTCTCGGTTGTGGGTGAGTTTACCGATAGAAAAAACCACAGTAGTCTCTCGGTTAATTTCAAGTTTACCGATAGAAAAACTACAGTAGTCTCTCGGTTGTGGATGAGTTTACCGATAGAAAATTTGTAGTGGTCTGTCGGCTGTGAATGAATTTGCCGATAGAACATTCACATATACAGTACATTATTTGCATTCACAATACAGTACATTCACATATACAGTACAGATGCAATACATTATAGATTGGATACACAATACAGTACAGATTGACACATTAGACAGTTATTCACATATATATCGACAAATACAAATTGCAATCCAATGTGGACATTTATTGACATATATATTTATTCACATGTATATAAACAGTCTATGCACAGAGTACACGAAAAAGAGAAAATTATCATGGCGGATGGTTGGGCGCAACTTCCTCCATGACATATTGAGCCCAGATTTGTCGAAGATCTCTAATCTTTGCATTTTCGTATGAGTCTTTCGACATGGAGATCTGCAAGTATGTGTGAATACTTAGTAACTAACTTCCTAATTTAGAACGTGACACCCAATTTTCAAATTTGAGTTAGCTATCGATGCTTACCTGGGGGAATTGGGCAAAGTTTGTCTGCACTAGGTCGTACATGTAGCGCAACACATAAAACCCGCATTCCCACGATTGCGGCTGCTGATGGCACTGAGATAATTGCATATGCGAAGACATGTTAGCTATTGTTTCCATAAACTAATTAAGCATAAACAAAAAGTCTCGTGAGTACCTCATATTCTTTCCAAGCTAGTAGGGAGCCCTGCGGTGCGGCATGCCTCCCTCCAGCGGACGCATATTTATCAAAAGCCCTGCATTTCAGTTAGTATTGCCCGTTAATGTATTATCATGAGCTAGTGAGGTGAAAATTTAAATCAAACATATAAGTTACTTACGCCTCCATATTCCCCTTGACCACATATTCCATCGATAATTTGTCACGCATCGAATCGAGGTAGTACACCTCGTTCCTCGGCGGACAGATCACGATGAGGATCCAGTGGCCCCTGCATTGTACGTAAAAGAGGACCGCGTGCACAAAGTATATCTCAGGTGTAACATACAAGATCGAGTTAAATTAGTACGAAATGCACTAACCTTTGGTGGTACGGCACCAGAATGAACTCCCTGTCCTGCTGCGCCATCAGCGCCTTGGATATGTACTGCTTAGCGTGCGCGGCGTCGTGCTTTAGCATCGTGAGGCTTATTTTCTCTGGGTCGAGGAAACCCACCTTGTCACACGCAGCCTCCGATGCTAGCCTGTACATGCACCTGCATGCAAAGGACGACATTAGTATTGCACAGAAATTTACTACATTTCAAATGAACTACAACAATGCAGAGTTAGCAAACAGAGTTAGAAAACAGCAATACATAGCATCAGCAAACTCATAGGACTCCAGTCCGTATGATGGACATATCGAGCTCCCGCCCGTTGTAGAGGTCGAACAGATCCTCGTGTGCCACGGATATACTCCCGGGCTCACGGTGGAACTGCCCAGGCCTGTAGGGAACTAAGAAGTTCAGATTGCGCGGAGCTCGGTGTAGGTACCACGCGTGGAGGTCTCTGGTTGATCGATCCAATTTGTGCAAAGCTGCCTCCGACATGAGTGGGAGCCCGTTCGTGAACCTCTCCGGCTGTCCCTGTCGCCCTTTTCCCTTGCCTTTGCCCTTGCCTTTTGCCGGGGACTGAGCGCGTACCTTCGAAGGCAAGGGCGAGGTGATGGCAGCTTTCTTCCGAGGTGAAGGCGTGGATGCGCTGGGTGGGGTGGAGGCCGTCTTTGATGTGTCCAGGGTCGCACGAGATCGGGCCTCATGCCCCGAGCTGGGGGCGCAGTCCCCTGGTAGCCCAGCGGCAAGCCACTTCAATTAATGAGCACGTATGTTAGATTATGCAAGTTGAGTGTACTGAGTAGGATGTAATCTAAAATGTGTAGGATTTACCGGTTGTATTACAAGACACTTCTTGGGCCACTGTACGTAGGAGCCCACTGCCTCAGCAAGTGTCTGCAGTTCCTCTGTTGGGACTGGCAACGGAGAATCGTTGTAGCCCGGCATGGCCATGTCCACCTGTACCTTTGCGAAACCCAACCGCAGAGGTACACAGTGGACCCGGACATCCGGCCCAGACGGATATACGAAGCCGTGTCCAACCACTTCCTGCCCGGCGCCTACGTAATTCTGTAGGATTGAGCCCTCTGGCCCCTGCAAATTTGTAACAATTAAGTGCACAGATGAAGGCTTGCATCAACTTAAGTGCACAGATGAAGGCTTGCAGTACCTCAAGTAGATCCACTGGATCCGCGAGTACCTTCGAAGCGCAACTGCTTATCCGACCCCGCGGGGTACCGTCGTCCTGGGGATCCGCATCTGCACTCTTGGCCAGCAATGCTTCTCTCAACCGTGCAAACTCTTCCCTCATTTGTGCGACCTCAGTTTGCACCTCAGACTGTACCTCAGCCCGTATCTCAGCCCGCATCTCCGCCCGTATCTCCTCCCGTACCTCAGCCCGTATCTTATCGGAGAGGTCAGCTTCCTTTTCCTTCCAGGTGCGGGCCTTCTTCCTCGGTGGAGCCGGATCTACGAAACCGGCCTTCCACAACACAATGGCTCCCACGGCCCGTGTCCGCCCGGGATGCTCCTTATTTCCTAGAGCCCGGGTGAGGATGTCGTTCTCCCTCTGCGGGGTAAACAATCCCTCCGCTGCCTCCTTCTCAAAAGAGATCTGTTACATTTGAAGGTACCTTGTGAGACAAATTGCCTTATATACACTTGTGCGCACACAGTTTACGAGGTTAGCCAACTTACCATTCGCCTCACAACGTCGGCGTCCCCAGGGGTTGCGAACTGCACAGACCCCGTGGACGACACGGACCCCCTCCCCCTCCACCATCGCTTGCACCTCTCATCCCGGATCTCGGAGAGCGGCAACTCAGGGGTGTCGATGACATGATTTTGTTCGTCTTCCTTCTTCCACTGTTCCTCCTTCCCTGCATAGCCCCGGGATCCGAGCCGATGCGGGTGGTCGTTCCTCTTCTGGATCGCCCTATTCTTCTCGCTAAGGGCCTTGAACTCCTCAGTCCCCTTCTGCTTGGTGAATTCCTCCCATACCTCCTCCGATATGAAGGGGTACTTCTCGCAAGGAGATTTCCCCGCAGCGAGGAAGTTACTGACGAGCCAGCTCTTAAAGATTTTCCATGTTCCGTTCATGTCCTTCAAGCAGGCAGTCCTAGGTGTATCGTTGGGGATGTTCCACTTAGCCTGTTTCCAAAAAATGCATACAATTAATCACGAGTTAGTTAAACTTTAGTATAAGCCAAGAGAACGTGATTACGAAAGAGTTCAGCGATTTCAGTTCATTTAACCTTCACTTCCGCCTACAACCTATCCCTCTCGTCCGCCGTCACGTCCTTCCAGCTCTGGACGGTGATCTTCACCCTTTCTTTCGCCAACAGCCCAACGTAGGCCGCGTACCTCCCAACATTCTTTCCAATCAGCCTCCCAAATTGGTTGAACTCACAAGAAAGATCCGTGCGTTTGGCCAAACGCCCCAACGTCGTCGCGCCTCGCCCCACCCTCTTGCGCTGGGATGTAACAGCTGCATCTTCAGTAGTTACGATGGGGTTGGCCCTAGTCGAACCACTAGTACCATCCGATGAAGACGACGACATGTCTTCCCCTACAAAACCTTCAACAAACCATATATATGGCAATTAATTCGCCTTGGAGTTCCATAACTCAGCCCAGGACTGGAGACTAACTAGGGCGGCAAAAGAGAAAATAATACAAAAAGAAAGACATGCATAAATTACTTCCTGAACTCTTCGGAAATATTTTCTATCGGTAAACACATGAGCTGCCGATAGACCATAACAATTACCTCCACAGAAGACAATTTTTCTATCGGCAAACACGTGAGATACCGATAGAACATAACAATGTTCTCATTCACTGTCATCACATAACATTCTCGATGATTTGCTACACTAATATTCATGGGCCAGCATTATTATTTCACACGTAAATATGCACACAAGCATCTAAGTGACACTGTGCATAATCTTTAGCCTAGCCTGTATGTGAGTCATCAGGACTTCACAGCTATTAGGTTGGGAAAAGTCATGTATATAGGCATTTGAAACATATACATCGAAGACCCATCCACATTGCCATATATTCATACGAAGTGAGTAAAAATTCCCAACCAAACTAGTACATTGCATGGCTCATGTCCTTCCAGATCCAAATTAAGTTTTACTACTTGTGCAGAAAAATTTTCTATCGGTAAACACATGAGCTGCCGATAGAATATGTGTAAGAACACCTCCAACATATAATCTGCATTACATGGCAGTTGGATACAATTGATCACACATACAGCAGTATAGATAAGTTAAAATCTCAAAACAGGTTCATTACAGCACTGGAACATATTATGTAAACCCTAATTAAAATCAACATTGCCTGTGGAATGTACATAAGCCAACACAATAGGGAACCCTAGTGTAATTGCAAAACTCGAAGAATTAGTACGTGCAAAACACTAGGATCAAATAAAGAAGATGCTGGAAATAGAATGACGAATTAGGGTATTTACGGCGGCGATCAGTTCTGGTGATGGAGAGGCGGTGTAGAACGCAGCGGCGGCCGGCGAAGGACGAAAATAAGAACCGGTGGCAGTGACGAACCAGTGTCCAGCCGGCGATCGTCGTGTGGGAGAGAGGAAGTGAGTGGTCACGGCGGAGGTTGGGGTTTTCTTCGCTCTCGAAGAGACGCAGTGCTCTATGGTGGAACTGTTCGAGTGGAGGGAAACTAAAGGGCCGTGTACGAGTAATAAAGTAGCGGAGGAACTTTTCTATCGGTATAACAAAATGATACCGATAGACTTATGCACTTTTCTATCGAAAAAACAAAATAATACCGATAGAATAAGTAAATTTCCCGGAAAAATATTTGAAGTAGTGGATGCCTTTTTCTATCGGTATAAATAATAAAATCCCGTGAGACCAATTTTCCACAGAAAATTTTTTTAAAGTGCTTGAGATTATAGTATTGGGTGCCATTTTTCTATCGGTAAAAACAACAAAATACCGTGAGAGTAGTGAAAAGGTGCCCTTTTCTATCGGTATAAACAAAAAAAATCCCGTGAGCCCAATTTTCCCCAGAAATTTTTTTAAAGCGCTTGAGATTATAGTTTCTATCGGTAAAAATAACAAAAAACCGTGAGAGTAATGAAAAGGTGCCTTTTTCTATCGGTATAAACAAAAAAAATCCCGTGAGACCAATTTTCCCCAGAAATTTTTTTTGAAGTGCTTGAGATTATAGTTTCTATCGGTAAAAACAACAAAATACCGTGAGAGTAATGAAAAGTGCCTTTTTTCTATCGGTATAAACAATAAAATCCCATGAGACCAATTTTCCCCAGAAAATTTTTTTGATTAAGTGCTTGAGATTATAGTATTGTGTGCCCTTTTTCTATCGGTAAAAACAACAAAATACTGTCAGAGTAATGAAAAGGTACACAATTTAACATCAAACAGAACGTGGTTGAAAGCTGCAGAATGTTAAAGAAAGAGGGAAGATAGCCGGAAAATTGGAAAATTGACATAAAAAGAAATTGTTCATTCATTGTTGTTTTATCACTTACAAAAAAAAATAAAACCCAAAATGCTAGGTCAAGGGGTGGTCTTAGCCCTGGCTGCATGTAGAATAGTGTCGTGGTATTAAGAATACCCCGGCAGGTTTTGAAGACGATCCTAGCGGAGATCACGCAGCGCGGGTTGACCGGGTGACCGGTCCTCCCCCGCCGGACAAACACAAGAATTGACACGTGGATTTATACAGGTTCGGGTCCCGGTGGGGGCCCTAGTCCTGTCGACGCGCTCCCGACCGGAGTCGGCTGGGGAGGCTCTCTCCGGGGGAGAGGCTTCCGGAGCACGTCTGTGAGATTAGCTATTCCAAATAATAATGAACTGATCCTTTACAACAGAGGGGTACAAGGGCTATTTATAGCCCCAAAAAGAAGCAAAAAACCTAAACTACCCCGGGAGCCACCGTCGGATTGAAGGGTAGGACCGTCCTTCTCCCGGTCAAACGTCTTGGATGCTTGACAGGTGGTCGCTGATTCCCGAGGCGCCCCTCGTGTGACCTGCACGTGATAAACAAACAGGGATTTTACCTTTTAGGAGGGCGGTGACGTCTGGGACCCCTTCCGGAGAGCAGGGTCCCGGGAGCCTAGGAGGCGGCGCCCGGGGCCGGCACCGGGGGCCACTGTCCCCGGGCGAATGGCGGCGCCCGGGACTCGCCCGGGGGGCAAGGTCCCGGGAGTTAAAAGGCGGCGCCCGGGACATGCCCGGGGGGCACGGTCCCGGGGGCCAAATGGCGGCGCCCGGGACATGCCCGGGGGGCACGGTCCCGGGGACCAAATGGCGGCGCCCGGGGCAGGCAACGGAGGCCACTGTCCCGGGCCAAATGGCGGCGCCCGGGGCATGCCCGGGGGGCACGGTCCCGGGGGCCAAATGGCGGCGCCCGGGGCAGGGAACGGAGGCCATTCTCCCCGGGCAAAATGGCGGCGCCCGGGACCCGCCCGGGGGGCACGGTCCTGGAGGCCAAATGGCGGTGCCCGGGGCATGCCCGGGGGGCACGGTCCCGGGGACCAAATGGCGGCGCCCGGGACATGCCCGGGGGGCACGGTCCCGGGGGCCAAATGGCGGCGCCCGGGGCAGGCAACGGAGGCCACTGTCCCGGGCCAAATGGCGGCGCCCGGGACATGCCCCGGGGGCACGGTCCCGGGGGCCAAATGGCGGCACCCGGGGCAGGCAACGGAGGCCATTCTCCCCGGGCAATCATGAACTTACCTGGACTTGACCGCGTGGAGATTTCCCCCAACAGCAGCCCCCCATGACCTCCGGGGACGAAGCTTGAGCGCCCGGAGGGAATGGTTATGGTACCGGGAAAATCTCCGGGCGAAACCTCCAGACGAAGATCATCGGGCGCCCTGCGACGCTTCGGTTTCTGTGCCGGGCGCTTTATGGCCGCGCCGTTTTCGCAATAAATGCACGCGCGGTTCGAACCGGCGTCTTGATTTGCGCGCCTATCCCTTCGTTTCCCGCGCACGGTTTGAATTTCAGTGGTCCAGATTGCTCCGAGGGGGCCACGTGGCGCGCATCTAGATCTCGGCCAGCCTCTATAAATAGGGCCTTAGGGGGGCCCCGGAAGCTCATTCCAAATCTTCAACTCCAGCTTCAGCTCTCCCGGTAGCGCTCTTCCGGTAGCTTTTTCCGGTAGCGAGCGTCCGGGAGTTGTTGACTTAGCCACCTGAAAACTTAGCCACCGAAAAACAAAGAACTCACCTAATGGCGCCCAAAGGTCGAGCGAAGACCACGGAGGTGCCCCTGGAGGAAATCCCCGTGGATTTCCTCTGGGCCTCCGAGTTCTCGGCCTCGGACGCAGAGTCCCTCGTCAAGAAGGGCGTCGTCGAAGAGGGGGACATCCGGGTCCCCCTAAAGAAGGACGGAGCCCCCCGCCCCAGGCCCGGAGAGGTTGTGGCCTTTGAGGCCTTCCTCGAGGCAGGGCTCCGGCTCCCGGTGCACCCGATGCTCCGGGAGTTCCTAAAGGAGTACGGGGTGGCGCTCAACCACCTCACCCCCAACGCCCTCGTCCGGATGGGTCTCTTCATCTGGCTGTACGAGACGGCGACCGGGCGGGAGCCCACCCTCCGAGTCTTCCGGTACTTTTACGAGCCGGCAGCGCGGAGCTCCCACCTGGTGAAGGGAGGACCGAAGTCCCCCTTCGGCTCGGTAATGGTCCAGATGCTGCCCTCCCGGGTGGCGGACTACCCGGCGGCGGCCTCCCGGGACCACTGGGGGGACTGGCTCCGGAGGTGGTTCTACCTCCGGGTCCGGGACGAGGCGGTGGTCTATGCCCCGGAGCCTCCCACCTACAGCCGGTCATCCGCACCGAAGCCGCCGGTGTGGACGGACGAGGAGTTCGAGCTCCTCGGGAAGGTGGTGCTGGCGAAGAAGGCCCGCTCGATGCGGGATGCCGGGGAGGAGCTGGCGCTCCTGCGACTTTCCCCCTTCTCACGCGGGGGAAGGGGGATCGGCATGGGCCCGGAGCAGCGGCCTCCGGTCAAGCCGGTGACGCGGCGTAAGTCCCCTGCATTTTCGTACTTGCAGTTTTTTACGGGAAATTGACTAACTTTTTACCTCTTACAGTGCGCCCGTACCCGGCGGCGAGGGACAAGGCGGAGCACCTCCTGGGGAGGTACTTCGCCGACGAACACGAGCGTATCGTGCGCCTCGTGGGGGAGGGGCCTCCCCGGAACTTGGTGGCCGAGGCCTACGGGCTCAGGCTTCCGGAGAGGAAGCCCCTTCCCACCCCCGGGTCTCATAAACGGGGGAAGGATGCTGCCGGGGGCTCGGAGCCCAAAAAGCCCCGGGTCCAAAAGACCCCAGCTCCGACGACGGCGCCGGCGACGACGCCGGTGAGGGCCCGGGACGCGGCTCCCGGAGCCGAACATGCCCGGGCGGCGCCCCGGGCAGAGGCGACGCCTCCGCCCCCGGAGGCCCCCGTCGAGGCCCGGGGGAAGGAGGTTGTTGTTGATGGGGCGGGGTCCGATTCGGCGGACTACGCCCCGTCGCCAATTCGCGTGACGCTCCTCTCGCCTCTCCCGGCGGCATTGACGCCGGAGAGGCTAGAAGTGAGGTTTTCGGGGGCGGCGCCCCCGCCCCTCTGGCCGGTTGATGAAGAGGGGGGGAGCCCCTCAGTCTTCGAGGTCCCCCCGGAGCAGGAGGCTCCGAGGGCCCTCCGGCCTGGGGCGGGGAAAGGCCCGATGATCCCCCCCCGGGCGGAGGTCCCCGCGCAATCTTCGTCTTCATCTTCGGAGGAAACTTCGTTGACGAAGACGCCGGCGACGCCGGCCGTGCTCCCAGATTCAGAGGTCCGGGGGCCCTCTCCCGGCCGCGACAGGAGGGCCGGGCAAGACACCTCCCTACTTCCCGCGGGTGAGGTGGCCCGCTACGCGGAGGGCCTGCACAACCGGAAGGTGCAGGCCTTCGTAGCAGGAGGAACGCTCCACGAGCGTTTTGAGGGGCTCGAGTCCCTCGGAGCCCAGGTAACTCGAGCTCTCAACACTTCGGCTTTTTTCCTGCACTTAAGATTTTTCTAACTCTTCATGCATTTTGTAGGTAGCGACTGTTACCTGGGGCCTTGAGCAGCGGGTCACCCGGCTGCTCAAGGAGGCGGAGAGCCGGGCCGCGGCCTGCGTCGAGCAGCGGGAGGCGGCCCTCCGGGAGCGAGACGAAGCTCTTGATGAGCTGTCCCGGGCCCGGGCGCAGGTGCACCTTTCGGAGGGCGCCTACATCCGCCTCCGAGAGGAGGCCAAGGTGCGGGAGAAGGCGCTCCGGGAGCTCGAGAGCTCCAGCGTCCGGGCGCTGTCAGACGCAGGCTGCTCCGTCCGCTCGGCCTTGGAAAGCCTTGGCGTTAGCCTGGGCTCCGGGAGCGGCCCGGAGGTGCCCCCGGCGACCCTCGCGGAGGCTGTGCGTTTTCTTAACGCACAAGTCTCCGCCATCCCGGAGGCTGCGGACGTCCGGGCACGGGGCCGGGCGATCCCCGTCATCGCGGCCGCCGCGGGGCTCGTTGACTACCGTGGGGTCGGCGCCCGGGCGATCGGGGGGCGCATCCCCCGGGGCTTCCCCGAGGCCTTCGAGCCAACGCGCCGGGAGGTGGAGCTGCTGGCGGAGGGGTTCTACGATCGGATCATCCGGACGTGGTTCCCGACACCGGCGCCTCCGGCCGCGGATGTCCCTTCCCCAGCCACGGAGGAAGCTCCCCGGGGGGAGGACCCCAATGCCAAAGTATGAGCCTCCCCCGGGTCTTTAGCTAGGACCCCTTTTTATTTTGTTAGACATTTTGATTCCGGTAGCTTCTTAGGAGAAGCCCCGGGCACTTGTACAAAAACATTTTTCAATGAAATATATTAGAAATTTTTCTAAAGTCTTTGTAATGAAATGTTACCGGGGTTCCCGGGGGGTTGCTCCCGAGCAACGGTCAGGGAGAGGCTCTCCGGGGGACGCCCAAGCGGCTTTGATTTTGCTGAGCCTTGTCTCCGGGAGGCGCGACGGCGGTACTGCCCGGGAGCCTGTCCGGTTGAGGTGGCGCCCAGAATGGCACTTGGATAATTTTGACAACAGCCGTGCTGAATTAACTCCCCCGCGCCCGAAGGCCCAGATGATACCTCCTCTCCGGATACTTCCACCGGTTGGGTATGAGTTTTGGCCCGAGGACGTACTTCGGGACTCTCAGCGTCGCGTCCGGGCGCTGTACCGGGACTTGGCCCGGGAGCTGAGGGAGCGCCTCCGGGAGCTTTAGGCGTATGGGCCTTAGGCTCGTAGAAAATCCCCCGGGTTAGGACCCGGGTTGTATCATTTCCGAAACCCACCGGAGGGGGAAGATGTCCTCCGGGTTTACTGATCAATAAAGCACGTTGTTGTTGTTTCCTTTTATTGCGCCTCTTTATTTTCTTCTTGGATGGTCTGGACGACTCATCTTAACAAGGATGAGCTAAGTTTCTTCGTGGGTGACCCGGGGGCCCCCTGTCCCCCCCCCGCCCACAGCGGGCCGGAGGAGGCCTCCGCGCGCTGTGGGGGTAACAGGGTCCCCGGAGGGAGCGTAACCTGTAGGAGGAATATTTTCTAAGTTAGAAAATTTTAAAGCGAGGTTTTGAAGGAGAAGACCTTCCGAGAGATAATCATCCGGTCGCCGTGAGAACGCGGAGCCGGGAATAAGGCCTTAAGCGGAAGGAATGCCCAAGACAACCCGATGGGATTTCCAGAGGCGAGCTTCCTGGGAGACACTCGTCCGGTCGCCGTAAGAACGGAGAGCCGGGAATAGGGTCTTCGGGGAAGGAAATGCCCGAGAAATCCGGCTTCTCCAAGAGACAATCGTCCGGTCGCCGTGAGAACGGGGAGCCGAGAATAAGGTCTCCGGGAGGCATTCATCCGGTGGCCGTGAGAACGGGGAGCCGGGAAGAGGAAAACCCAGAAAGCCATTAGACGTCCCGCTGAGGAGAGCGTCTACTCCCGGAGGAGGAAGTGCCCGAAGACGGGTCTTGAGTGTTTGGGCAGGGGACTAGGCTCCCAAAGTGACTCGTTACCGCGGCCGCTGGGGACCGGGTTGCCGCTTACACCCTCAGTCCACGAGGGCTGATCGTAAGCCGCCCTACGGGAGTGCAGGCTCCGTTGTAGGGACTTGTTGGGGCTGGCCCACTTCCTCGCGGGGAGGGCATCCTCACAAGGAGGGCTTCCTCGCGGGGAGGGCATCCTCGCGGGGAGGGCATCGCCGCTAGGGGCGGTAACGAGAAAGACCTGCAATGAGACAGTTGAAGAACAAAGGATATGCATTGATTAACAAAATATACAAAGCCCTCCCCTGCGAAACCGCGAAGGGGGGGGGGGGAAAGCGGAGCTACCGTGTCCCTCCTACGCCTCATAAGGGGGGGGGGGAACAGGCCCGTAAGGCTAGACGTAGAACTTGCGAAGTAAACGCGAGTTCCAGGTGTGTTTCAGCTCCTGCTCTTGAAGGTTGGAGAGCTTGTAGGCCCCCGAGCCTAGGACAGCGGAGATCCTGTAGGGGCCCTCCCACTTGGGGGAGAGCTTACCCTGGGCTTGGGGGTCTGTGACGCGCTTGAGGACAAGGTCCCCAAGGCGGAAAGCTCTCTCGCGCACGCGCTGGTTGTATGCGCGCGACATCTCGCGCTCGTAGATGGCGTGGCGGAGGAGTGCTCGGTCACGTTCCTCTTCCACGAGGTCGATTTCCAGCCGCAAGTTGTCTTCGTTGGCCCGGTAGGCTGCGGTCGTGGCTCCGTTCAGGAGCTCGACCCGCAGCGACCGGAAGCCGATCTCCGGGGGGAGGACTGCCTCCGCCCCGTAGACTAGGGAGAAGGGAGCACGCCCTGTGGCCAGGGACGGGGTCGTGCGCATCGAGCAGAGGATGCTAGGGAGCTCCTCTGCCCACGCGCCCCGCTTGGAAGCGGTTTGTTCGAGTCTCCGGCGTAGCCCCTGTAGGATTACGCCATTGACCCTCTTGACGGCCCCGTTGCTTTGGGGATGGGCCACTGAGGCGAAGTGGATGACGACCCTCAGGCCCTCGCAGAATTCCCGGAAATAAGACGAGTCGAATTGGGTCCCGTTGTCCACGGTGATTTCCCGGGGGACACCAAAACGACAAACGACGTTTTTCCAGAAAAACCGCTGAACAGCCCGGGACGTTATGCTAGCCAAGGGCTCCGCCTCAACCCACTTTGTAAAGTAGTCGACCGCGGCTACCGCATACTTGTATCCTCCGGGCGCTGGGGGGAAGGGCCCTAAGAGGTCCATCCCCCAGCGCACGAAGGGCCAAGTGATGGGGATAGTCCGCAGCGCTACAGGGGGGAGATTCGAGCCCTTGGCCATCTTTTGGCATGCTTCGCACGCGGAGACAAGGTCTCGCGCGTCGCGCATGACTGTAGGCCAGTAGAAGCCCTGCCGAAGGGCCTTGGCTGCGATGGCACGCGGGGCTAGGTGAGAACCACAGCTCCCCGCGTGAATGTCTTCCAGGAGTTGAAGTCCCTCCGACCGGGGGAGGCAGCGCAGGAGGGCTGAAGCCCCCCGCTTGTAGAGCCTTCCCTCCAGCAGGAGATATGCCCGGGCTTTGGCCCGGAGGTGCTTAACCTCGGTCTCGTTGGGAGGGTCCCCCTCCCCCTTGATGAAGGAGATGAGGGGATCCATCCATGACGACGGCCGGACGATCTCGGCGACCTCCAGGACCGGAGGCTCGGGGCCTGCGTCCGGGGAGGCCACCGAGGGCTTCGTGATTGTTTCCAAGAAGGCCCCCTTGGGGAGCGTTTCCCGGGCGCTTGCCGCCCGGGCCAAAGAATCAGCCCGGTCATTCTCCCTTCGCGGGATATGCCGGGCCTCAAGGCCGTCGAAGTGTTTCTCCATCTTTCGTACTTCCTGCAAGTAAAGACTTAAATTTGCGTCATGGCACAGGTAAGACTTGTCCATTTGGCAGACAACGAGCTGAGAGTCTCCCTTTACTAGGAGGCGTCGGATCCCCAGGGAGCGCGCGAGGCGCATCCCGAGGAGCAGAGCCTCGTATTCGGCGACGTTGTTGGTTGCGGGGAACTCGAGCCGCGCGGCGTACTCGAGCTCCTTCCCCTCGGGGCTCCGGAGGACTACCCCCAGGCCAGCCCCAGCGAGACACAGCGACCCATCAAACAGCAGGGTCCAATGGTCACTGCGTCGGGGCGGCACAGGGAGATCTTCGTCCCCGGACCCAGAGGCGGGAGTCCATTCCGCGACGAAGTCGACGAGGACCTGCGACTTGATTGCGGAGCGGCCGGTAAGGGACAGGGAGAAGGGGGCAAGCTCGGCCCCCCACTTCCCAATCCGGCCGGTGGCTTCTTTATTCCGCAGTACCTCCCCCAGGGGGAGGGACGACGGAACGGTGATGGGGTGCCCCAGGAAGTAGTGCCGGAGCTTCCGGGACGCCATGAGGAGAGCGTAGCAAATCTTCTCCATCTCCGTGTACCGAGTCTTGGCCCCCTGGAGGGCTTCACTGACGTAGTACACGGGGCGTTGCTGCCCCCCTTGCTCCTTCACCAAAACCGCGCTGACGGCGACGGGGGTCGCGGCGAGGTAGAGGAGCAAGGGCTCTTCCGGGGACGGACTCACGAGCATTGGAGGGCTCGAGAGGTACTTCTTGAGGTCGTTGAAGGCTTCCTGGGCCTCGGGGGTCCAGCGGAACCCCTCAAGCCCTCGGAGGATCTTGAAAAACTGGAGGCCCCGCTCCCCCGAACGGGAGACGAAGCGACTGAGCGCGGCCAGGCGGCCGGAGAGCCGCTGGACATCTTTGACGGAGCGCGGCGGGGGCATGTCTAGGAAGGCCCGGATCTTCTCGGGGTTTGCCTCAATGCCCCGCTGGGACACGAGGAAACCCAGGAGCTTTCCCCCGCGCACCCCGAAGGCGCACTTCTCCTTGTTGAGCTTAAGCCCGAACGCGCGGAGGTTGCGGAAGGTCTCTGCGAGGTCGTCGATGTGGGAGGCTGCACGGGGACTCTTGACGACCGCGTCGTCTACGTAGACTTCGACGTTGCGGCCGACTTGATCTTTGAAGACCAGCGTCATCAGGCGCTGGAAGGTGGCTCCCGCATTCTTGAGCCCGAAGGGCATGTGGCGGTAGCAGAAGGTTCCGAGGGGAGTTATGAAACTCGTCTTTTCCTCGTCCCCCTCCGCCATCCGGACTTGATGGTATCCCGAGTAGGCGTCTAGGAAGCTCATCAGCTCGCACCCCGCGGTGGAGTCAACGAGCTGGTCGATCCGCGGGAGCGGGAAGTTGTCTTTGGGGCAAGCGCGGTTAAGGTCGGTGAAGTCCACGCACATGCGCCACTTGCCAGTTGATTTCTTGACGAGGACGGGGTTTGCGAGCCACTCGGGGTGCAACACTTCCCGGATGAACCCCGCCTCTCGGAGCCGGGCTATCTCCGTCTTGATGGCTTCTTGACGTTCGAGGGAAAGCTTCCTCAACTTCTGCTTGATAGGGGGGTGACCGGGGGTTACCGCGAGCTTGTGTTCAATAACCTCCCGGGCGACGCCCCGCATGTCCGAAGGCTTCCACGCAAAAACATCGGAGTTTTCGCGCAGAAAGGCTGCGAGTTGCGCTGCATGGTCTTGGGGGAGCTCTGCCCCGATTTGGACAGTTTTGTCCCTGCTGCCCGGGGACAGCGGGACCTTCCGGAGGCCCCCTTCCGGACGCGGCTTGAGGAGGGGCCTCCCAGGGGATGGCGCAGCGACGTCTACGTTCGGGGGGGGAGCCTCCCCCCCGGGTGCCTTGATCAGGTTGACGCTTCCTATTGTGGCAGCAGCCCGCTCGTATAGGGCACGGGCCATGTCTTGGTCCCCCCGGACGTTGATCACGCCATGCGGCCCGGGGATCTTCATGCACAAGTAGTTTTGGTGGGTGGCAGCCCCCAGCCGATTGATCGTAGTCCTCCCCATAATCACATTGTAGGAGGAGGGGAGGTCCACTACGTCGAAGCGGACTAGCTCGGTCCGGTAGTTCTCCGGGGTGCCGAAGGTGATCGGGAGATCTACCTTGCCCACGGGGTGGATCGCCTTCCCCGGGACAAACCCTTGCAGAGGCCCTGCCGCTGGTTGCAGGAGCTTCTCATCCACCTGCATTTCCTTGAAGGTTTTGAGGAACAGGACGTCGGCGGAGCTTCCGCCGTCCACGAGGATGCGGGCTAAGTGGCAGTTGTAGATTGTCGCGGAGACAATAAGCGCGTCGTCATGGGGGAAGCGAACCCCTCGCGCGTCTTCCGTCGTAAAGGTGAGGGGGACGTCCGACCACTTGGGCGGCACGGACACGTGTAGCACCCCCACTACCTTAACTTCTCGCGCATACTCCTTGCGCTGGCGCTTGGAGTCCCGCCCGGAGGCGGAGCCCCCTACGATGACGTTGATGCGGCGCTGAGAAGTTTGAAAGGGGAGAGCGTCTGAAGGCTCCCCCTCCTGCACCTGTTGCCCCCCCGCGGGAGCGGGAAGGGCCGGGACAGCTGGCCGAGGGGGCAAGGAGGCCGGAGTCCCCCCCCCCTGCCCGCGCTGGTCGAGGAACGCCGCGAAGTGCTGCAGCAGCTGGTGGCAATCTCGGGTGGCGTGGGTACTGGACCCGTGGAAGCTGCACCACGGTCCTTCCCGACTTCTCCCCGCGGGGCCTTCGCGGCCGCGCGAAGACTGTCCTCCCCCATGGCCTCTCGGCTTGGGAAAGGGGCGGTTGCCCTTCGGGGGGTCGCGCGAGCTGCCTTCGCCCTCGAGGACAAAAGTGTCCCGAGGCCGTGGTTCGCTACGGCCCCCCTGCCTGGGGCGCCTGGGGGGATCCCGGGCCCCCCGCTCGGCGGGGGCAGGAGCCCCCTGGGTCTTCTTCCAGATATCGTCTTCCTCCGCGCGAGCGTACTTTTTGAGTACGTTGAAGAGCTCGTCGGCGGAGGAGGGGCAGCTTCGAGAGAGTCTTCGGTGGAGTTCCCCCGGGAGGATCCCACTTTTGCAGGCTTCGATCATTGTGGAGTCCGGGACGTGGGCCACTTTGCTTTTTACTTGGGCAAAGCGCTTGAAGAAGCTTCTGATGGTCTCCCCGGTTCTCTGGCGCACTGTGTATAGCTGTGAAGAATCCAGGGGACGTACGTAATTTCCCTGAAAGTTGGCGCAGAACTCCCGCTTTAGCTGCAAGAAAGACTTGATGGAGCCCGCCTTCAGATTGTAAAACCAGGAGCGGGCAATGCCGGTGAGGTAGAGGGGGAAGACGTTGCATTGGACGCTCTCGTCCCCCCCCGCCGCGGAGATGGCTGTGGAGTAAATCTGCACGAACTCATAAGGATCCGCCTCGCCATTATAATGCTCGATGTGCGGGGGACGGTAGGGCCGCGGCCATCGGATGCTGCGGAGTCTTCGACATAGAGGCTGGTTCGCCCCCTGCACTTCCCGGGGGGAGCCCCAGTCACTGTCTTCTTTAACGGGGGACGCCCCCTCGTTATCCGAGTCAGGTAGCGGCCCAAGAGGGCCACCAGAGTGGTGGTGACGACGCTTCTCTTCCGGGCCGGGACTGATTTCCCGGACGTCCGGGCTTCCCTCCGAGGAGGATGGTTCTTCGGCGGGTCTCTTCCCCCGACCAGTGCGAGAGCGAGGCTCCCTGCGACAACGACCGGGGGGAAGCTCTTCCCCGCGGCTGGGAGAATGCATTCGCTCGACCTCCCCCCGGGAGAAGCGGACTTGCTTCGCCGGGGGAGGGAGCTCCTGCACTGTAGCAGCCGGCCCGGAAGCTACCGGGGCCTGCTGGGGGGAGCCCCCTGCGATGGCCCCCGGGACCGGAAAGGGGGGAGCCACTGCACCATCCGGAACCGGGGAGGGGGCGCCCGGGGCGGCGTTAGGATCCGAAGAGGGGGCCCCTGTGGCAACGACCGGGACCGGAAAAGGGGAAGCCCCTGCGACATCCGGAACCGGTGGGGGGTGAGCCCCCTCGGCGACGTCCGGGGTTGGGGAGCCAATGCGGGGGGAAATTCGCTGAGGCACGGGAGCTGCTCTGTCGACCGGCCCCGGTGCGGTAAACGCAACGCGAGGGGCGGGACTGGCTCCCGGCGTAGGAATAACCCCCGGCATTAAATGACTCCCCAGCCCCGGAAGCGGGCCGGGGACGGGGTACCCCCCTGGTGCCACGAAGGGCCCGGGCATGAAATAGCCTCCCGGCACCGGGACAGGCCCGGGTGCCGAGAAGCGTCCGGAAGTATATCCCGCGGGGGGAGGAAACCCCCCAGCAGGATCATACGGGGTAGAAAGCCCCCCTGACGCCGGAGGGGCCGCTGGGTATCCCATGAACGGGGGCATGATCCCCGGACACGGGTGCGGCGAAAATGTGGGGGCCGAGGGCCGCGCCAGCACACTAAGGAGCTCGTCCATAGAGCGCTGGGCGCGGAGCTGGCCCTCTACGAGAGCCTCCAGCAGGGCGTCCCGGGGAGCCGGGGGGGCCGTCGGGAGGAAACTTGTCCCGGCCGAGGTCCCCGCGGCCTCCGAGAGCGACCCGGAAGTGGAGGCACCTAGATTGAGAGGAAAGATGGGAGGCGGTACCTGGGAATGGACGCCTCCGGACGGAAGCACCGGAACAGCAGTGTCCCGGACGGGCGGCGCCAGGTCGCCAGGACCGGCGTCACCGGGAAGGGCGCGGGCCCTTGTTCTCGGAGGAGCCATGGCGATTCGTCACGGGTCCCCACGGACGGCGCCAACTGTCGTGGTATTAAGAATACCCCGGCAGGTTTTGAAGATGATCCTAGCGGAGATCACGCAGCGCGGGTTGACCGGGTGACCGGTCCTCCCCCGCCGGACAAACACAAGAATTGACACGTGGATTTATACAGGTTCGGGTCCCGGTGGGGGCCCTAGTCCTGTCGACGCGCTCCCGACCGGAGTCGGCTGGGGAGGCTCTCTCCGGGGGAGAGGCTTCCGGAGCACGTCTGTGAGATTAGCTATTCCAAATAATAATGAACTGATCCTTTACAACAGAGGGGTACAAGGGCTATTTATAGCCCCAAAAAGAAGCAAAAAACCTAAACTACCCCGGGAGCCACCGTCGGATTGAAGGGTAGGACCGTCCTTCTCCCGGTCAAACGTCTTGGATGCTTGACAGGTGGTCGCTGATTCCCGAGGCGCCCCTCGCGTGACCTGCATGTGATAAACAAACAGGGATTTTACCTTTTAGGAGGGCGGTGACGTCTGGGACCCCTTCCGGAGAGCAGGGTCCCGGGAGCCTAGGAGGCGGCGCCCGGGGCCGGCACCGGGGGCCACTGTCCCCGGGCGAATGGCGGCGCCCGAGACTCGCCCGGGGGGCAAGGTCCCGGGAGTTAAAAGGCGGCGCCCGGGACATGCCCGGGGGGTACGGTCCCGTGGACCAAATGGCGGCGCCCGGGACATGCCCGGGGGGCACGGTCCCGGGGGCCAAATGGCGGCGCCCGGGGTAGGCAACGGAGGCCACTGTCCCGGGCCAAATGGCGGCGCCCGGGGTAGGCAATGGAGGCCACTGTCCCGGGCCAAATGGCGGCGCCCGGGACCCGCCCGGGGGGCACGGTCCCGGGGGCCAAATGGCGGCGCCCGGGGCATGCCCGGGGGGCACGGTCCCGGGGGCCAAATGGCGGCGCCCGGGGCAGGCAACGGAGGCCATTCTCCCCGGGCAAAATGGCGGCGCCCGGGACCCGCCCGGGGGGCACGGTCCCGGAGGCCAAATGGCGGCGCCTGGGGCATGCCCGGGGGGCACGGTCCCGGGGACCAAATGGCGGCGCCCAGGACATGCCCGGGGGGCACGGTCCCGGGGGCCAAATGGCGGCGCCCGGGGCATGCCCGGGGGGCACGGTCCCGGGGACCAAATGGCGGCGCCCGGGACATGCCTGGGGGGCACGGTCCCGGGGGCCAAATGGCGGCGCCCGGGGCAGGCAACGGAGGCCACTGTCCCGGGCCAAATGGCGGCGCCCGGGACATGCCCGGGGGGCACGGTCCCGGGGGCCAAATGGCGGCGCTCGGGGCAGGCAACGGAGGCCATTCTCCCCGGGCAATCATGAACTTACCTGGACTTGACCGCGTGGAGATTTCCCCCAACAAATAGAGTCAGTTAGACTTGCAGCCAGGACGCAGGATTCCTCTAGCGACAAGTTGTCCCTAGGATCAACTACTACCGTGTCGAGAAGGCTTGCGACCTCCCTCAGCTTCGCTATGATATCCTTCATAGTCAAACCGCAGCCAGCGATGGTCATATCCGCGGCTTTCTTCTCCTCGCGAAGACGCCTCGTCCTCGCCCTAGCATTGTCACCATCCGTCTTCATGCGCTTAATGCGCTGGAAGAGATCGTCAAGATCAAGCCGTAGCTGAGTGTGCTTGTCTGTAAGGAGCTTGTGCTCCTCCTGGAGGGCCCTCAGGTCAGCCTTCACTTTGGCAGTGTCTTCCACGGCTACCATTCCCTGTGCAAATCAACAGGTCAAGAATGAACTGAACATGGATTAACAATACAGGGGTAAACCGAGGAGATTTAGAGTTCTTACCGGGGAGGGCGTGGATGACGATCCCATGGAGGTTGCCATTGTGAAAGAGAAGATGAGGAGTCGAACCGTTCAAGAATTAGAAAAACAACAAAATACCGCGACGCATGGCGAGGTACTTATAGAGTTTCCAAGGCGACGCATGACGACACGGTTGAGAATTCAAAGCGGCAGAGTATTCTTCTATCGGTAAAAACAGGAAAAAACCGTCAGACAACAAATACCGTGAGGCTAACGAATTTATTCTAACGGTAAAATAGAACAATACCGATAGAAAACGTTTTGAAGTGCCTGAGAGAAGATGTCCTTCTCTATCGGTATAAATAACAAAATACCGTCAGAAAAAAGGGATTTTTGCAGAACTTAATTTGAAGAGGCTGCGATGAGATTTTTGCAAGTGCTATTTGAAGGGAAGAATTAAATATTTACAGGATAAAGGTACTGTACATGTTAGAACTCATGCTGTGGAGTAAAATTGAGATGTATTAATGCTGTGAACTAGCTTATCATTAAATTCTAAAGAAAAATGTACTGCCTGATGTATTAATGATAAGTTCCTCACCTTGCTGCAGAACTTGTGGGCTGTTTGCTTGGCATTTATCCCTGAAATAGAAATTAATCATCAATGGTTCTCAACCCATAATCCTTCTTCATGGTCATCTCGCAGATACGTTGTTTCGTCGATATTTTCAGTACGGATAGATTGAATGTCCTCTAAAAATGGAGGTATTTCATCGAATTGGTTATACTCCTCTTCGTCGACAACATCTTCGACCCCAACAATACGTCTCTTGCTATGGAGGACAACATGCAAGTTTGGATTGGCCGGGTCAACGATGTAGAATACCTGTGTGGCTTGCTTTGCAAGTATGAATGGATCGTCTTGGTGTCCGACTCTACCAAGATCGACGAGAGTAAACCCGTAACTGTCAACTTGAACACCTCGAGGGATTTCGACCCATTGGCATCGAAAAAGGGGAATCTTAAGTAATCCGTAATCGAGCTCCCATATTTCGTCAATAACACCGTAGTATGAGTTCAGCGCCCTTACTGACCTGGCATCCTCGGAAATAGCAAACAGTGTCACTCCGCTACATTGCGTGCTACTCTTGGCGTCTTGAGCTCTTGTGTAAAATGAATACCCATTGATGTCATACCCCTGCCAAGTCCCTACAGTGAATCTTGGGCCTCTAGCCAACCATGTCACAGTTTCACTTACGGAGCCCTCGGCAGCTCGCGTGACTCTTTCTTGGATTCACTCAGCAAATTTCCTGTTATGTTCTCTGCTTACCCAAACGTCTGACTTCGAAGGATTCTGTGACCGTAACATTACCTTGTGCTCGTGTATGTATGGCTCGACCTCCGTCATGTGTTGTAAGACCCAAAAATGTGATTTTGCGTACACATCACGAGCGGGGATGATAGCTTTGAATCCAATCGTTCCGATTCCCTCAAGCCTACCCTCGTGTCGGGACCTAGGAACACCAATTGGGTCAACCCCGGCCATATAATCTGTGCAAAATTCAATCACCTCCTCGGCGGCATAACCTTCCATGATACTCCCCTCGGGTTGACGACGAGTCCTTATGTATCCCTTTAATACACCCATAAATCTCTCAAATGGATACATGTAGCGCAGGCACACGGGTCCACAAAACTTAATTTCTCTGATAAGGTGAACAATCAGATGGACCATAACATCAAAAAAGGATGGAGGGAAATACATCTCGAGCTGACAAAGAGTTGTAACCACGTCGCGTTGCAAAGCGTCCAGTCCATCGGGATCAATTACCTACGAGGACACAGTTGCGCCAAATATTCATATCAGAAAAATCTTCTAATTAAGCTCCACAAATGGAGGTAGTGAACTTATAGTACGAGTGCACGTACTTACCTTGCAAGATATTGCGTTGAAGAAATAACATAGGTTTGTGATTGTCTCTCTGACTTTAACTGGGAGAATGCCTCTGATAGCAATGGGAAGCATCTGTGACATCAAGACATGACAGTCGTGGGACTTCATGCCAACCAGTCTTAGGTCCTTCATAGACACAAGTTTTTTCAAGTTCGCGGAGTACCCACATGGAACTTTAACACCGTGCAGGCACCGACAGAGTTCTGTTTTTTCGCTCTTAGACAACGTATAGCAGGCCGGGGGGAGGTATGTACGCTTTCCATTCTCTAAAGGTGCAAGCTCAGTCCTTATCCCCATTTCCACCATGTCACGACGAGCTTTCACACCATCCTTTGTCTTTCCCGGAATGTTCAACAACAAACCAATCAAACTGTCACAGACATTTTTCTCTACATGCATGACATCAATGCAATGTCGAACTTGTAAGTGCTCCCAGTACGGTAGCTCCCAGAGAATCGATCTCTTCTTCCAAACATTTTTTTCTCGAGGTTTAGAATGCTTACCGAACTCAACTTTGATGTCGTTCACGCGCGAGTAAATCTCCTTACCGGTCAGAAACACTGGAGCTGATCCCTTCTCAGGCTTCCCGTTAAATGATTTCCTCTTCTTACGGTACGTGTGATGCACCAGAAGAAACCTGCGGTGACCCATGTACACTGTTTTCCGGCAGTTTCGCAGCCACATGCTCTCAGTTTCATCTAGGCAAATAGGGCAAGTCTTGGCTCCTTTCGTACTATACCCCGACAAATTGCCGTAGGCAGGAAAATCATTTATGGTGCAAAATATCAGGGCCCGCAAGATGAAATTCTCTTTCTTGTATGCATCCCACACCTGCACACCCTCGCTCCACAATTTCTGTAAGTCCTCGATTAAAGGCGCTAGAAACACGTCAATATCATTTCCGGGTTGTCTGGGTCCTGAGATTAGTAACGCCATCATGATGTACTTGCGCTTCATGAATAACCAAGGAGGAAGATTGTAGATGGATAAAAGAACCGGCCAAGTGCTGTACCGGCTGCTCATATTACCATGTGGGTTCATACCATCTGTACTCAGCCCGAACCTTACATTCCTAAGTTCACCGCCGAACTCAGCAAATGTTCTGTTGATGTTTCTCCATTGAATAGAATCAGCTGGGTGTCTCAGTTTTTCGTCTTGTTTCCGGGCTTCAGCATGCCAACGCAAGTGCTTCGCGACTTTCGGATTTGCAAACAGCCGCTTCAATCTAGGTATCACAGGCAAGTACCACACAGTTTTTGCCGGGGGCCCTTTGTCGACGATTCGGACTCAGGGTCCTCAGCCGAACTTATGCAGAATTTGTAATTATGAGACCTTTCAAGATGACCCTCCTGGAAGGTATGCTGAACAATGGTGAACAGGAGCACAGAGAGTTTAGACAGGTTCGGGCCCTCGATGGTGGGAGTAATAACCCTACGTCCTGTTGAGATTTCACTAAGTGTGGTAAAAGGTTTACAAATGGAGGAAAAAGTCCTCACAGGCGAGGATTTTCCTGTAAGGGTGTACAAGGAGAAGCTATAGGAGACACGTAAGTGTTGTTTAATCTAAGCCGTAGACTTGGTTGTTTGAATGATCGAGATATCTTGTATCTTGATTATTCTTTTGAGTCTGGTTCTTCCGAAAAATGTCTTGGATCCCCCGTTTGATGTATTTTGCCACCTTTTTATATTGGTCGAAAGGGTGCCATATGAAGGAAACTGTATCAAACGGTTAGATGCAGTTGTTGAAGAACCGCTATTAACTTCCACGGAGGTTATTAACACGTTTTAATCGTGAATAACCGCATATAATAACCTCTGATGGTTGGTCTTCAACATGGAGGAATCTCCGGGATGTCTGGAATATCCTGGTATGAAGATAACCGAACAAGCTCCAAGCACCTTGGCTGAGAATGTTCTGACCACGGAATATGGGCTGACCGCGCAACATCCCAGATATTCAGTCCAGTCTGCGTATGGCATACGAACTTCTGACCGCACACAGTTGTCGGCCTGATCGCACGAAACCCGCGACCTGATCGCGTAAAGCTTGCGACCTCATGGTGATGCCCCTCAGAAATAGCTTGAGTTCGCATCGAACAAAATACATGTCTGGTTCGAACCTGTCTTGAACCAAAAGTTTATTAGAAGTGACCCGGGTGTCAATCCTCGTCAGCTAGCCCCCAAATTCGAAGAAAACGAAGAGACGTGTTTATTTCGAATTTTAAAACCATGCATTGGATCTTTAACCCGACTCTTCAATTTTTCCACTTAGTGGCGCACTAAGTGAAAACGGTTGGTTTCCCAAGACGGGTTCTGACATTACGTGACGGGCAATGATAGCGCCGTAGAATTGTTTTTATCTCGAGGTAAAATTGTAAATGCTTTGACGAAACCCGAGGCGCTTGGAATGCAAACCGTCACCCAGGCGGCTATAAATACCAGGTTCTTGGATTTGTAAAGCTTCATAATTTCCCTCCACGCCTAAAGTCCTTTTCTTGTTATCCTGCCTCCTTCCTTTTCACATACTCCTCCCAATGGCAGATCATGAAATCATTGAGATTGAGAGCGATGAAGGGGAAATTGTCGAACAAAGGCCTCAAACGATTGAAGTCTTGTCCCCTTTAAGGAAGAAACCCAAGGTTGACGAAGGATCTTCCAGTGGAACAAAGGTGAAGAATGTAGCAAGTTTCTTTCTTCCTTTAGTTCCTTTGACCCTTCCCGTTCATGCCTCTCGGCAAGTTAGGCCTTTATCTTTAGAGAAAGATCCCATCACATTCAATTCTCCCGTTCTTTTGGGTGATCAACATCCTGGTCGGCAAGCGGTGACTATCCCTCGATCAAATGATCGCCATATTGGGTTGGCGAAGCAATCTTCTGATGGGAAGGTTGCTCTTCCACCATATGATGATCTTCCTCCCAAGATGGGTGTATTAACGGGTTATGCACCGGGACAGGTAACAATTCTTCTCCCTTTTTGCTGATAATTTTAGTTAATATGACTAACTTTTGCAAAATGCAGGAGGTAGGAGGCTCCAGCGATCAGCTTTCTGCTGCTCCATCTCTTCCTTCCGGACAGACCCTTCTGGAAGAGAAGAATGCCCTGGAGAAGAAGACCGAGGAGATGGCCTCGAAGATTCTGCGTTTAGCAGAATGTCTTGATCGATCCCGAGAAGAGGCGCACCATTTCCGTCGAGAGAGGGACTTCGCTCAGCAACAGCGAGAACTCTCTGACTTGATTAGGGACAATAGTGCGTCTGTTGTTAAGGACGATATAGATAGACTTAGGGTAGTTGCTAGTTCCCTGGGGGTTGCCAGTGTAAATTCTACTGTCAACAACATGTCCCTTGGGGAACTTTGTAAACTTCTTTCGGAACAGGTCGATGCTTTTATCGACCGTATCCCTTTTGTATGTAAAGAATGTAATAAATAAAGTTTCTTTTATTCATATGAACATTCTTCATACCTTCTGTGTGAAATTATGGCCAAAAGCTTAGTTCGTGACCATTCATACACAGGAAATTTCAGTTCTGTGATTAGAATCGCGCTTTAAAAGATCACCGTGACCTGCCCTGATGCCGCGATCAGACTTAAGGCCGCGGTTAGAACTGAATTACGACTAGAGTCGAACGTTCGGTTAGACCATTACTTCGATCAGAAACGAAGTTAAATAACATGGTTTTAACCAAACCATAACCCAGTTAGAATATATCCGTACGTCAAAATTTGAGTTACATGATATTTTTTACAAAAATGTTCAAGTAAAAAGAAAGGTAAATAACCCTCAAAAAGCCTTAGCAGACTTCTCGAGTTTTAGCCCTTTCAGCTTCCGAAATAAAGAAGTCTTTTTATTTCAGATCCGATACCCGAAACGCTTTAAAGGGTTTATCAGAGAATATCCATTATGGGAAATGAATAAAATATTTAAGAGGACGCTTGAGTGGAACGTTACTCACAGAGGCGTGACTCCTCGAGTCTATAAAAGCAGTAGGTAGCTTCTTGAGGAAGCTATTCAGCCGTAAAAAACTCTTAGAGTTCCCGCCGCACAAAACCCTCATCTTCTTGCCTTCATCTTCAACAAAATCATCAACTTTTTTGACCGATCTTCCTCAAAAAATGGCATCTTGGAGTAGATCCAACCACCATTCTGAGGAGACTCTGGTGGCGTTGGAGAAAGAGGAGATCCTTCCATCGCGGCTGCTAATCAATTGGCGGCCTGCGGAGAAGGACCAAGAAACTCCAACCGTCCAAGAGGGCGAGTTGGTAATCTTCGAGGAGTATCTGCGCTGCGGGTTCCAATTCCCTGAGAGTCGGTTCCTAAAGGACATCCTCGAACATTATGGGTGGGAACTGATCAACCTCCACCCAAATGCGATGTTGATCCTGGCGGTGTTTCAGCATCTTTGCGAGGCCTTTGTCGGAGTATATCCTAGCGTGGACCTCTTCCGACGGTTCTACTTCTCGGCATGGTCGAAGAGCACCAATGCCGCCGGATGCATCTACTTCCGGCTGAGGGACAAGAAGGAATATCCCTCCCCACCTCTGCGGGATTCGGTGCACGGGTGGCACCAGAGGTGGTTTTACTGCTCTCCGCCGTCCGAGAGTAGTTTATGGTTTGAGAACTCGCGACCAGAGAAGTCAAGCGAGTTGGATGCTCCCCCGACGCTGGGCGTGGAGCACCTGAAGCACGTCGAGGTGATTCTTCACTTGGTGGGTCAAGGATTGGCAGCGAGGGATGTCATCCGAGACTTTGTGAAGAACCGAGTGAGCCCCCTGCGCGAAAGGGCTCATCCTGCTTGGGAAATCAAGTCCATGGCGGATGGAACCCTGGACTACAATGAAGGTACTCAACCTTTTAGCACTGTGCTTTGTCATTTCTGAAATTTATGTTTTCTGACTTGAATTTGGGAACAGTTCTGTCTTCAGCTGAAATTGAGAGGCGAACTAATTCCCTCCTTAGGGCCTACAATGCCGATGTAGAGGGCCCTAAGGGATCACCTCGCCCGCAGAGTTTGATTCATGCCGGCGATGATCTCAGACAGGAGCGCCGAAAGGTAATTTCCTGGTCCGGCTTCGGTTCTGTGGGTCTTGTGTGTGTCCAGCGCTAATCCATTGTAATGGACTATGAACCAGCTCCTAGGGAAGTTTGCTGATGCGACGTTCCCAAGCGAAAATGTCGGCTCTCTGGGGAAACCGACGGCGAAGAATGTGAAGAAGGTCTCTCAGAGACCCAGGATAAAGAGTCCTGCCCCCAAGAAGACCAAGCTGAACCCTGGGGAGGGGTCTTCACGAAGCATTCCTCGTCCCGCAAGAAAGACTGCGGTAAGATATCGCATTCCTTCTACCTTTTCAGGCGCGACATGGAATCACTTCTTCGTCGTTCAGGGAGAGGGGAGCGAGGAGGAAGAGGACGATGATGTGCCTCTAGTCATCAAGAGGAGGAGGACCGGGGAGTCCCCTGCTGGTGACTCCTCAAGCTGCCCCGTAGGGACCACAGCTACTGAAGAGGTGGCCGTGGCCGACCCTGCAACCACCGAAGAGTCCCCTGCAGGTGACCTTCCAATTCCTGAAGCCCCCGAGGTTTCAGGGTCAATTATCTCTGCTTCCCTGGTCGAAGGGACGACCAAGGTAAGGAATCTTTTCGACCGTTCCTTCTATGAATCTTTCTGCACATTTGACAAGTTAATGTACATACAGGGAGGAGAGCTTCCCCCTGGGACTACTGGGGGTTCCAGGGAGGAAAATCCTCCTCCTCTGCGGACAGAGGAGGAGGTAGATGAACAAAGGCTGGCTGTGACGGTTCTAGCAACTCTGGAATCGCCAAGGCCTTCGGATGCAGCCCCACCAGTTAGCCCGATGGCTCAGGTAAAAACCTTTCTATGTGTTTTCATCTTTTTTCCTAGGAATGTGCTCGTAATAGAACATTTCCAGGGAGGTGCTGCCTTGTTTACTATAAGGAAGGCAAGAACCGGAGACGGCTCTCCTTCGCAAGGGGAATTTTCCCAGAAGTCCCAGGAACGAATGGGATTTCAAATAAGGTAAGAACTCTTACTTAACAGTAATCTTAGATGAAAGCTGCCTGACCCATTCTTCTTGTTAGGCAAAAGAAGACAGCGCCTAACCCTTCAACCGCCACTGGGGAGGTTGAAATTAGGGCTGATGAGGGAGCCTCTAATGAAGAGCGCTCTGCTCCCGTGGTTCAGGAAGTCGTCCGGACCGCGGGAGGTGAAACAAGTACAGGGACCGGGTCACAACCAGTGGCCTCTGGGGGTGGTGTTCAGACGGCACTTCCCGCAACTATCCCTGTCGCAGGCACTTCCGGTGCGCTAGCAAGGATTCCTGCTAGCATGGATGATGCCGCTTTAAACAAGTTTATGAAGGTATGATCACCCCTGTTTCGGCGCTTGAACCGCCTTTAGAGTATATTTAACTCTCTTGCTTTGTATCACAGGGCTTGTCATGGGTGACGAGCCAGTCGCATGCTGCAATGGCTAGCATGGCGGCTATTCAAAAAGATCATGACGGCTTGTGCAAGTGAGGATCGTCACTCTTCTGTTAATATAAGTAGGCTTTATCTGTAACTGACTTGATTTTGCTGCAGAGAGGTTACATTCTTGAAGAAAGAGTTAGCCAAGATGAGGCTGAACTCAGTTGCAGAGTTCAAGAAACTACGGACTGAAATCAATAAACTTCAGTCTGAGAATGCTGGAAGTCGATTCTCAACTTGAAAAGACTTAAAGTCATGCCTTGTTAATAACCTCTTTTCTCTGTACAGCGCAAGCAGGTCGCATTACACAGCTCGGCCAGGACAAGATGATTCTCGAGTCCTCGATCAACCACACCGACCGAGCGGTCAAAGAGTTGAGCCTACTGGTCTTCGAAAAACTGAAGGCTGTGGCCAACCTTTTGAATACCAACGTGGTAGAGTTGAAGAAGGACGACCCAAGTGTCAGCGATTGGTCATCACTGCTCACAACTCAAGCAGAATCACTGCTTGAATATCTCCCTGGAGATATACGGCGACGTGAAGAGATAATCAGGACGAGAGTCCGATCAGCCGCTTCTGCCGTACTCAGCCGGGTTCGACTTCACCATGGCCCAGATGCGAATCTGAGCGCGCTGGTGGGACCGGTTGAGGTTGAGAGTGAAGAACTGCTTGACGCCGTTATAGAAGAAGTCAAGCCCTTCATTGAAAAACTCTTGGCTGAGCTGAGGATCGAATGATCCTTATATTTTGTAACCAAACAATTGTAATTACAATGCCATGTATATAAAACTATTTTTTTTAAAAGAAAGTGCATATTCACATCATAAGTTTCATACTATAAGTATATCCCTCTAGCCCTCGCCTCTGTTTTGTGAATACTGAAGCCTTAGTATTTTAAGCAGAGGGGAAAACATAAGTATGATGACCAGGGATATGTGCTTCAAGCCGATGGTCAAGATTAAAGTAACATTTTAACCTTATTGCAAACTGGTAGCCACCCAGATGACCGAGGACTAGCCAGATAGTCCCGTGTGCGTTGCGAAACGGCTTATTTAGGAGTGACTTATCTGGAAGTGATCATGAGATCGACCAGCGAATCCCGTTGAAAAATGCTGTAATAACCTAACCGCCGGCGATCAGCCCCCAGGTCGAATTTGTATAATTTGGGCTTAAAGAAAAACACTCATTGTATGAAAACAAGACATGCTTTTTATGAAAAGATGCTAATTGAACAGGAAAAGGGGTGCGGTACTTACACGTAAAACTTGCGAAGTTGATCGATGTTCCAAGTATTGGACAAAATCCGACCATCCTCCATGGCTAACCGCGCAGATCCTGGCCGCGGCACTGAGACGACAGTGTATGGTCCTTCCCACTTTGGGGAGAATTTATTGCGGTTAGACTGGTCTTGAATTTTTCGTAAAACCAAGTCGCCAACGTTGAGATCACGTGGTCGCACCTTTTTACTGTGATACTTGCGTAGAGCCTGCAAGTATACCGCGGACTTGATCAGGGCGCGATCACGCCGTTCTTCCAGGAGGATGAGATCTTGCGATCGCTGTTCGGATTGGTTGACCTGTTCGAATTGATTCGTGCGAACAGATCCAATACTAACTTCCATAGGCAACACAGCCTCGGCCCCATAGACCAAATGGAAGGGTGTCTCACCGGTGGCTCGACTAGAGGTAGTCTGTAGTGCCCATAGAACAGTATAAAGCTCGTCTGCCCAAGCCCCCGAGCGGGTCTTGAGGCGATCAAAAACACGTTTTTTGATGCCTTGCAATACTTGCCCATTGGCCCGTTCTACGGCACCATTGCTTTGTGGATGTGCCACAGAAGCAAAGCACACCTTGGTCCCAATCTGATCGCAGTAGTCTAGGAAGAGACCGCTAGCGAACTGAGAACCGTTGTCTGTGATGAGACGGTTTGGAACACCAAATCGTGCCACAATGTTCTTGTGAAAGAACTTTTGTGCGGCGGATGCAGTAATATTTCGTACTGGTTCGGCCTCAATCCACTTTGTGAACGTGTCAATGGCTACGAACAGAAACTTGTACCCATTGACCGCTTGTGGCATAGGACCGACGATGTCCATTCCCCAGATCGCGAAGGGCCATGCGAGAGGAATAGTTTGCAATGCATAAGCAGGTTGATGAACCTGTCTTGCATGAAACTGACACTGTGGACACATCTTGACCATAAGCTTGGCATCATCGAGTGCCGAAGGCCAGTAGAATCCCTGTCGAAAAACTTTTCCGACCAGTGTTCGGTATGACGCGTGTGCACCGCATACACCGTCATGTATTTCTTTCAAGAGGGATTTTCCTTCCTCCTGAGATATGCAGCGCATGAATACTCCTTGAGTACCCTTTCTGTACATAACCCCATCTATGAGTTTGTACAGACGCGCCTTTCGAATTAACCGATCGCTTTTGGTTTCGTCCTCGGGTAGGGTCCCATGTTCAAGATAGACCCTCAATGGATGAGTCCAATCTTGTTCCTGACCGAGGTTGGCAACGAAGTGACTGAAGTGTTTTTCCAATCTCCTCACTTCCCCCAGGTAATGAGCCATTGTCTCATCGGAGGTGCTGTACTCCTTGTTTACCTGGTTTACGACTAGTTGTGAGTCCCCCCTCACCACTAATCGACGGACTCCGAGGAATTTTGCTGCCCGGAGCCCTGCAAGAAGACCTTCATACTCTGCTGCGTTGTTGGTTGCAACAAAGTGTTGTTGAATGACATACTTAAGCTGTTCGCCCTGGGGCATAACTAAGACTATTCCAGCCCCCGAGTGTTGAAAACTACGGGAGCCGTCAAAGTACATTGTCCAATAATCGGGGCACTCCAGTTCCTCTGCCAACTGCACGGGTGGCTCAGGGTTGGTCCATTCGACCACAAAGTCGGCCAAAACCTGAGACTTAACCGCCGTGCGAGGGGTGAAATGGATCTCGAAGGCACCGAATTCGACCGCCCATTTGGCGATTTGACCAGATTTTTCTGGATTTCGGACAATATCCCCTAAAGGAAAAGAGGAGGGTATTGTGATCTTGTGTGCTTGAAAGTAATGTCGTAGCTTACGGGAAGCCATCAGTAGCGCGTAAAGTATCTTCTAGACCTCAGGGTAGCGCTCCTTAGGACCATGAAGTACTTCGTTCACATAGTAGACGGGTCTGTGTACTCCTTCCCTTTCCGCGATCAGAACAGCGCTGACCGCGTGTGGGGTGGCCGCCAAATACAGAAGTAATGGTTCTTCCTTTTCAGGAGACACCAATACTGGCGGACTGGACATATATGTTTTTACCTCCTGAAACGCTTTTTCGGCCTCGTCGGACCACGTGAAGTTATGATGTTTCCGCAAGGCTTTAAAGAAAGGTAGTCCCCTTTCGCCTAATCGCGATATAAAGCGACTTAAAGCCGCCATGCGACCAGCCAGGCGTTGAACATCCTTCATAGTCGAGGGCGACCTCATTTGTTCAATAGCTCTGATTTTCTCAGGATTAACCTCAATGCCCCTGGAACACACAAGGAAACCAAGAAGCTTCCCTGAAGAAACCCCGAAAGAACATTTCTCCGGGTTCAATTTTATTCCAAAGTGATTCAAGTTACAGAAGGTTTCAGCAAGATCGTCCAAATGAGACAATCTTTTGGTGCTCTTTACAACCAAGTCGTCTACATATGCTTCGAGATTACGCCCTATCTGGGAAAGAAAGGTCTTTTGCATCAAGCGCTGGTACGTGGAACCTACGTTCTTGAGACCGAACGGCATTCTGACATAGCAGTATGTGCCGAACGGGGTGATGAAGGCAGTTTTCTCTTCATCGTCTTCTGCCATGCTAATTTGATGATATCCTGAGTAGGCATCCAGAAAACTCATCAGTTCGCAACCCACAGTGGAGTCAACCAGCTGGTCGATGCGGGGAAGGGGAAAGTCATCCTTCGGACAGGCACTGTTGAGGCTAGTGTAGTCGACGCACATGCGCCACTTGCCATTTGACTTGCGGACCATGACCGGATTGGCGAGCCAGTCCGGGTGATTCACTTCGAGGATAAACCCGGCTTGTAAGAGTTTGTCTAACTCTTCTCGGATGGCTTCCTGTCGGTCGGTGGCAAAACGCCTGAGCTTTTGCTTTATTGGTCGTTGTCCAGGTCGAATTGCTAACCTGTGCTCAATTACTTCCCTTGGGACACCGGGCATGTCGGACGGTTTCCACGCAAACACGTCTGCGTTAGCCCGGAGGAAAGCAACGAGGTCGAGTTCCTATTTGTCATCCAGGGCTGACCCAACCCGAATTGTCTTGGATGGGTCATCTGGGTACAAAGGAACTTGTTTGAGTTTCTCATTTGGTCGAGGAGCAGCCCTGATCGCATCGGTGGCAACGGTGGCGACCTGAGCGTCCCGGAGGGGAAGTTGATCGACCATCTCCAAAGATAGCCGGTCGCACGTGAGCGCCACGTTGCGACTACCTCGGACCGAAATGACACCTTTGGGGCCAGGCAATTTCCCGCACTGATAAGCATAGTGCGTTGCCATCATGAACTTAGCAAGAGTCGGCCTGCCAAAGATTGCATTATAAGCTGAATCACAATCGATTACATCGAAAGTAACCAATTCTGTTCGGAAGTTATCTGGTTCTCCCAGAGTGACCGGGAGGACCACTTGTCCCAATGGCATCATGGAGGGGCCTGGGATTATCCCATAAAACGGATGGATTATGGGCTTGATCTTCGAACGAGGAATTTGCATCTCGTCGAGTGTCTTGACCAATAAAAGATCAAGGGAACTTCCCCCATCAATCAGGACCCTTTCGACTCTCGCGTTACTGATGATTGGGGTAATAACCAGAGGTAGCCTCAATGGTCGAGTTAGCCCCACAGGACAGTCAGCGCGATCGAACGTCAAAGGCATATCCGACCAACGGGGATATTGAGGTTCGCCAAGGGATGTCTCCGTTTGGTTAACCTCTCGGCAAAAGGTTTTAAACTGCCTTTTGGAAACGAAAGAGGAGGAACCTCCGAAAATGACATTAACATGATTTTGAGGTACCTGGTAAGCCATTTCTTCGTCTTCGTCAACGTCTCTAATCCCGCACGCCTGCTCTTTAGGCGGTAAGGTTGGCATTGGCCCAGCTCCTTGGTAGAAATCATCCAGCTGTTTCAACCAACTCCTGCAGTTTTTGAGGTCGTGGCCTGCGGAGTTGTGGAGTGGACACCACCTCTTGCCCTCCTGCGGATTAGTTGATTTTTCTGGCTGGTCGGAATCCCGGCCACCAGAAGCAGTTTTACTTTTAAAAGAAGACTTATTACCTTTGGTCGAAGGTGGTTTCTCCGCGACTGCGACCTCACGGTACTGTCCAGAGCGGTTCCTCTTCGACTTTTTTGACTTCCCACCCGGTGAAGACTCCGGCTTTTTGCTTGAATCTTCTTTCCTGGCGTCCTTGAAGCCTGGTTGGGGCGGTAGGTCCCCCTTGTCAACCATTCGGTTCCATTCGACTGCCTCGGCTGCATCGGAGTATCGATCAGCCATATCGAACAGATCGGCCACTGATCGAGGAGGGTGGATAAGCAAGTCTTCAGTGAATCTCCGGTATCGAACGGCATGCTTAAATGCCCTGATTACGGAGCCATCAGATATGTTCGGGATGGTATTTCTTACCCCGACAAACCTCTTGACAAACTGCCGAAGTGTTTCGGTCGAAGTTTGCCGCAGTCTATGCAGGTCGTCCTCCTTACCCGGCTTTTGGTAACAGTTTTGGAAATTGCTGAGGATGGCATCGCATAGCATTTCCCAATTGTAGATGGAACCCTCAGGCTGATTAAACAACCAGGTTCTAGCCGGTACTGCGAGGACTGTTCGCAGGTAGTTGGCCATGACCTTGTCATCGCCTCCTGCTGCTTGGATGGCAGTAATATAGATCTGAAGGAACTCGGATGGGTTCTGAGTTCCATCAAACCTCTCAATGGCCCCTGGTTGAAACTTATCGGGCCAAACGACTGCTCGTAGGCCAGGCGAGAAAGCTTTGCAACCAACGTAAGGACCGTGAACCGTCCTGCGACTTTCGGTTGGGTTTCGAGCAAACTCACGTAATGGCGAGGTTACTCGTGGTCCCAAACGAGAGTGAACGGGAACTCGATCTCTACTACGAGAGTCCTGCATTCACCGGTATTTGTCCTGTCTGGACGGTACAGGCGGCAGGTAACTCCGCCGGCCAGAGCCAAAATGAGGACCATCTCGTTCACGGGAATGTGTCACTGAGCGGGAAGAGGTTGTTGGGGTCGCCTCGGATGTGACCTCGTCCAGTCTTTCCGCCAGGATCCTGAAAAAGGCCGGTCTCTGCGCATCCGTGACCGTAGGAGGAAAATTGCGCATGACTTCCGCGATAGATCGCAGTCGACCATGGGTACTTCTCCTAGGGGCACCGGGTGTTATTGTTTCTTCGTCCACTGGGAAATGCTCCGGTGGTAAGGAAGGAGTCTGGTCACGTCTACGACCATGCGACCGTCGAGAAGAACTCGGGGCAGCATCGTAACGAGCCTGCGCATCTTGAAGAGCCTCTAGGGCAGTTCTGCGTAGTTCGTTGTTCTGTTGCTCGAGATCTTGCTCCTCCTTCTGTTTGCGATCTTGTTCTTCCCTGGCAGCCTGTTGATCGGGAGTTTTTCCAACAACGCAGGAAACTGCCTAGGGAGAGAGGTCGCCGATGGGGAGAACATCTCGGTTTGTTCCGAGTCGGACTCGAAATCAAAGAGACGGTGGAGGTTATCAGGGTCGAACCTTCCTGGGCTAACTTCAAGGTCACCATCATATTTTCCCTCAGCGGGATCGTATGACGGGCCGGATTCATCACCTAGCACATTAAGAACCTCTGCGGGTTCTGACCTTGTGCCAGTTACCTCCTGGTCGATTAACATGACTTGGGGAGATGATTCAACCTGTGGAAGATTCTGGCCTTCGACCTCTTCCATCGGAACAGGATCGCTTGGAGAAGGCATTGGTATATGGGCATAATCCTCGAGATCGAAATCATTCTCGGAATCATATGCTCCAGCCATGTTTCGGCGAAGCTCCGAATTTCAATTAGGACGCCTTGAGAAAGGCCCCACGGTGGGCGCCAGCTGTCGACGATTCGGACTCAGGGTCCTCAGCCGAACTTATGCAGAATTTGTAATTGTGAGACCTTTCAAGATGACCCTCCGGGAAGGTATGCTGAACAGTGGTGAACAGGAGCATAGAGAGTTTAGACAGGTTCGGGCCCTCGATGGTGGGAGTAATAGCCCTACGTCCTGTTGAGATTTCACTAAGTGTGGTAAAAGGTTTACAAATGGAGGAAAAAGTCCTCACAGGCGAGGATTTTTCCTGTAAGGGTGTACAAGGAGAAGCTATAGGAGACTCGTAAGTGTTGTTTAATCTAAGCCGTAGACTTGGCTGTTTGAATGATCGAGATATCTTGTATCTTGATTATTCTTTTGAGTCTGGTTCTTCCAAAAAATGTCTTGGATCCCCCGTTTGATGTATTTTGCCACCTTTTTATATTGGTCGAAAGGGTGCCATATGAAGGAAACTGTATCAAACGGTTAGATGCAGTTGTTGAAGAACCGCTATTAACTTCCACGGAGGTTATTAACACGTGTTAATCGTGAATAACCGCATATAATAACCTCTGATGGTTGGTCTTCAACATGGAGGAATCTTCGGGATGTCTGGAATATCCTGGTATGAAGATAACCGAACAAGTATGAAGATAACCGAACAAGCTCCAAGCACCTTGGCTGAGAATGTTCTGACCACGGAATATGGGCTGACCGCGCAACATCCCAGATATTCAGTCCAGTCTGCGTATGGCATACGAACTTCTGACCGCACACAGTTGTCGGCTTGATCGCACGAAACCCGCGACCTGATCGCGTAAAGCTTGCGACCTCATGGTGATGCCCCTCAGAAATAGCTTGAGTTCGCATCGAACCAAATACATGTCTGGTTCGAACCTGTCTTGAACCAAATGTTTATTAGAAGTGACCCGGGTGTCAATCCTCGTCACCCTTTCCTTACCTCGTGACGTTCACTGTCAATCCGGTCCCTACGCGTATACCTCGATGCGCCGCATCTTGGACAAACATGCAAACTGGAGTACTCGTTACGGTACAACACACAATCATTTGGGCATGCGTGTATTCTTTCGATTTCCATTCCCAACGGACACAACAGTTTTTTGGCTTGGTAAGTAGATCTTGGCAACTCATTTCCCTCTGGAAGCATGTCCGCTAGAAGATCTAATAGTGCCATGAAACTCTTATCACTCCAACCGTTTCCTGCCTTCAAGTTATATAATCTCAGCACAGAAGACAGTTTTGTAAATGTTGCACATCCAGGGAACAGAGGCTTCTCAGAGTCAGCAATCAGTTTCTCAAATTCACAGAAGTCATTTTCGTTGTAATCTTCCTCTACATCACGTAACATCTCATCTAGATTGTCATCATCATCATCTACGTGCACATCGGAATGAACATTACCAAAATTGGGATGATCATCGATATTATTGCAATCCACATCCGAGTCGTGCTGATTGGTAGTAGTGGTGCTTGTTTCCTCAAGATCTTCGCCATGCCATATCCAACGGGTGTATCGCGCGTTAAAACCACGACGAATCAAATGACTCTTAATTTGATCAGAGTTGCTAAACCTCTTCAAGTTCATACAATCTGTACAAGGACAGAGCATATTTTTCTCTCCCTTCCTCTCCTTTTGTTGCTCAGCAAATTTAATAAACTCATTCACACCATCCAAATATTCAAGAGTAGTACGTTTTATTCCATACATCCAATATTTCCTGTCCATCTACAATTAACAAAATTTAACGAGTAAGCCATGCATGAAACCTGCCCGATTAAGTTATGTATATGTACATGTACAGCCTCTTACAACAGATACATGTGTTGAACCCTAGCCTGACGAAATTAACACTAATTAACCTAGCTAACTACACAATACAAGCTAGTTAGCTCCTAAAACATGACGCATTTTCAGCTACCAAGCTCCCAAGCTTAGAGCTACAAACTTGGAACTACACAATACAGCTAGCTTGCAAGTAGAGAGGAAGGGAGATCTAGAGGGAGAGAGAGATAAGTGTCGACGATTAAGCGTACCTTAAAGAGAGGGGCGCAATCAACTTCCCTCCAGCCTGCGCTGATCACCCTAGCAGTGTAGCTGGAACTTTCGTCACAAACAGAGGGACACAGAGTGCAACAGAACAAATTAAAGAGCAGCTCAGCAATGGTTGAGTGGGGTTTTCCCTATAATGGATATTTTTCTAACAGTAAATACATGAAATAACCGTCAGACTAACTTAGAGAATGTGCATTACAGAGCAAGTACAGGACTTCTTCTTTCGGTAAATATGTGTACGAACCGTTAGATGATGCATGACACTCGAGCATGCGTTTTTCTATCGGTAAATATGTGTATTTACCGTTAGAATATACATTACTGAGCAAATATATGTGTTTTCCTATCGGTAAATATGTGTACTTACCGTTAGATCATGCATGACACAGCACGCACATGAGTTTTTCTATCGGTATATATGTGTACTTACCGTTAGATGATGCATGACACTCGAGCATTAGTTTTTCTATCGGTAAATATGTGTATTTACCATTAGACTATGCATGACTGAGCAGATATATGTATTTTTCTATCGGTAAATACACATATTTACCGTTAGAATATTCATGACTGAACAAATATATGTGTTTTCCTATCGGTAAATATGTGTACTTACCGTTAGAGGAGGTACTGGTACCAAACTGGGACAAACATGCACATGCCATTTCTCACATTCAAGGAATCATATCAATGTAACATCAAACAGATCTTACATCAAACGGATCTTAACTAGAAGATAAAGCAATATATTTCAAGAAATGCTAATTTGTGGATTAACTAGGAGACACAAAAATACTTTTCGTAGGTAGTTGGGACTTCATCTTGCCAAAGAAATTACAGATGCCAGTTCACAAATTCAGGTACAAACATACACATGCCAGTTCACCAATACAAATTCAGGTACAAACGTACACATGCCAGTTCACAAATTGAAGTGCATGTCTGAAATAGCAGTACAAATACACACCTACCTACCAATACAATTAAATACACAAATACTCCCTGCACATTCAAGTTCATGTCCCAATTAGCAATACATGATACACAAATATACAACAATATACAAATACAACAATTCACACATTCGATGTATATTACAAAAGCCACGTCTGAAATTAACAAGAGATCACGACGAGGACCCAGTGGCCCATACATGCATTTTACATAAAAGGGAACCTTTGCAGGTTGCCACAATGCAACTACCGACTACAAGTTAGACCTGATACATCACAAATCCATTCATCCAAAACAGCAAATGTCTGAACCACATTGGACTTAACCATAGGAGTTCAGTTCGAAGACGCCCGAGGAGCTGGAACTGCCGTCGACATACATTTGTACGTATTGGTGATTTCCTCGGACTCAAACTCGATCAACTCAACTCAACTCAACTCAACTCCATTAACAAAAAGAACCTACCTTCCAAGATGTTGTTCTGTGTAGTGATGGTGTAGAATGGCTGTGCAAATAACAACAATTCTTCTTCTCCAAGCAGGTAAGCATCTGGCCACAAGCTGGTGCATGCAAAAAAATATAAGATGCTTTCTATAGGTCCTGATTTGAGAAACACGCCGGGCTTAAGCATCTTCTCGATCGAGCCAACCAAGATCTCGCCCTTCACGTCCTTCCAGCTCTCGATGGTGATCTTCACCATTTCTTTCGCCAACAAGCCAATGTAGGCAGCGTACTGCGATGAAGAACCGTGAAATACGTTGCCCCTCACGAGCATCATCCAAGGACCTGAATAGATCATAATCATATTGAAAAGAAGACACATCAAAATGAAGGATACAAAAAAAGCAGAATTATTGCCATAATTGGATTAGAATAATCTAACAATATTGCAGAAATTTTACGTACCTTCCTTGGGATGCCGACGTCTAGAGGGCGTCAATGGAGGTGCGGAGGTGCAGCGGTCCCCTGTAGAGGTGCGCCGGCCGTCCATGGAGCTTACGGGTTAGGACTACGAGCCCCAGATGAACTGTGAGAATGAAAGAGACATACCCGTGTATTTATACAAATATATATTTTCTATCGGAATGAAAACAGAACACCGTTAGTAATAAAAACATCTGTAGAAGGCGAATGGTTCTATCGGCACAATAAATATTACCGATAGGAATTTTTGTACATACTCTATCGGTGTGTACGTACATTGCCGATAGAATATTACTAGTTGTAGAAGGCCAATAGTTCTAAGATATTTTTTGCAATATTCTACCGGTATAAACATTCATTACCGATAGAATAAAACTATTTGAAGGCGAACAGTTCTAAGCAATTTTCTATATATTCTAACGGTAAAAGAATCCATTACCGATAGAATAAAAATATTGTAGAAGGCCAACTATTCTATCGGCGCACTACATATTGCCGATAGGAATTTTTAATATACTCTGTCGGTATATTCATACAGTGGCGATAGAATAAGTCTATTTGTTGAAGTCGACCAGTCCTATCGGCGCACAACATTCTTCCGTCAGTACTTATGCATCTCTTCTGACGGCAAATATGTTCATCACCGCTAGAGTAAATCATACTATTTATTCTATCGGTAAGTTTCTTAGAAACCGATAGGGAAAATACATCCGTCGGGCTTTTATGACCGCGAGGCACATTTTCTATCGGTTTTCTGCTGTTTCGCTAATAACCGATAGAAGATAGGGGTTAGTAGACTGCATTTCTGTACTAGTGGGTGCAGTTGTGGCCACACACGCGTCGTGATCAAAATCGAATTGAACACGACTGGGACACGTGGCGTAAGTATGGCCAGACACGTGTTGTAACTAAAACTGAGTTTCGGCTACATTATATTCAACCAGGCCTCCTTTTTTAGTACAAGTCCGTTTTCTCCCAAATTTGTACGGATAAGGATTTTTACCCGCCAAATTGACTTCGACCAAGTCTTTTTGCTAGTCTAGTTAGGTTTCTTGGTCGTGTGAGCCTCAAATGTTGTTAAATTCTTCCCAAAATTGGTGGGTTTCATCCCTGAAACATGATGAACATAACCATGAAAGAAATTTGTGAAAATAATTAAATTTTACACATAAAATGCTGCATCGAAAGTGTTTTAAGCCTGATTTTGCACGTTTTCAATACTAAACCTAGGGTAAAAGTACTACCAAGTTAGCACTTATCAGTGATCACCCTTGATGAGATGCAAATCCCTCGTTCAAGGATTAAAAATGTGGTCCACCCATTCTTTGGATTATTCCTAGTCATTCATACACTCATATCGGCCAAATTGTACTGCCAGTAATGTTCGGAGAACCGGAGAACATCCTAACAGAATTGGTTACTTTTGATGTAATTGATTTTGACTCAGCATATAATGCAATTCTTGGTAGGTCCTCGCTTGCCAAATTCATGGCAGCAACGCAATATGCTTATAAGTGCATAAAGGTGCTGGGACCAAAATTCAGCTGTCAATGTTGAGTACCTTAAACTCTTTGAGCCTTCGATGCTGGATGATGAGCCTGATACCATCATACCATCTGTTGAAGACTTGGTCTATCAACGAGAAGCACCTCTTCCTGAAGACGTGATTTTGGAGAAGAAGGTGACGACCTCCCGAAGCGGCACACGAGGGACTTTTTGAGTAGGACGAAAAGGTCAATGTGCATGAGCAGCAAAGTGGTACACCAGTGAAGATGGTCAATCTCAATTTCCACATCTCCAGTTTTGATCGAGTTGGTCACCAACGGGAGTTGGCTCCTTCTCAACAGGGGAGTCATGATCCAGGAGGATCTCAGCATGTCGAATGCTTCAGCAGGATTCAAACTTGGATTCGGATTCAAACTCTGTCTGGTCATTAGTAGTCCGATATTGGTCGGATTGTAGTCCGATATAGATATAAACTATATAACTGAGTCATATACGTTTCGGGTTAGTTAGTTGTTGAGTCTGGTACGATCTCAATCAATCGGACTATAAATACCTTTTAATAGGATAGGTAGATCATTGAATCATATATCCAACATATTGTTCTTAGAGTCATCGACGTAGATTGAGTGCGATCAACGTTCGACATATACAAGCTCCTCTTTGAAATAAAGAGTTGGGCTATACTTTGAACTGTGTTTCGATCGCTTGGGTTTCAGTATTTCTGAGTATGAACCCGTTATTCCGCATCTGGTCGAGTATAGTCGAAACCTGTCTATATCTCAATCGGATCAAAAAAGGTCTGGTCATATAGATGATATGGCTGAAACTTTCTATAATTTGAATAAACATGGGATAAAGTTGAATCCTTAAAAGTGCTCCTTTGGAGTTTCTCCTAATAAACTTTTGGGTTTCCTTGTTTGTTCACGAGGCATTAAGGTTAATCCCGAAAAAATTTGGGCCATTGAGCAAATGCGATCCCCTTTGACCTCGAATGAGGTACAAAGCCTAACTGGCTGAATGGTAGCTTTAAGTCGTTTCATTTCGAGGTTGGGTGAACGTGGCTTACCTTTCTTTAAGGTTCTACAAAAGCACAATGGTTTCCAGTGGTCAGATGTGGCCGAAAAAGCCTTTTCAGGAAGTAAAAACATATTTAAGTAGTGCTCCAGTATTGGTTTCCCCGACCTTGGGAGAGTCGTTATTCATCTATTTGGCTGCTACCCCTCACGCGGTCAGCGCTATCCTAGTCGCGGAGAGGGAAGGAGAGCAACGGCCAGTCTATTATGTAAGTGAAGTATTAAATGGACCAAATGAGATATACCCTAAGGTCCTGAAATTACTTTATGCTCTCTTAGTGGCATCAAGAAAGTTGCGACATTACTTTCAGGTGCACAAGATTACTGTGCCCTCATCCTTTCCCTTAGGGGACATTCTCCATAATCTGGAAGTAATGGGTCAAGTTGCGAAATGGGCCATAGAACTTGGAGCTTTTGACCTCCACTTCATAGCCCGAGTAGCAATTAAATCCCAAATTCTAGCAGATTTTGTGGTCGAATGGACTAATCTCGAACCGCCTGCGCAAGAGTATGAGGATTTACAAAATACCGACCACTAGACGTTGTATTTTGATGGCTCTCAGAGTTTTCAAAACTCGGGGGCTGGAGCGATCTTAATTACACCTCAGGGCGACCAGCTCCAGTATGTCATACAATTACACTTTGTTGCTACCAATAACACAGCAGAGTATGAAGGTCATTTAGCTGGGCTTCAAGCAGCCAAATCCCTTGGAGTTCATCGATTAGTGGTGAAGGGAGATTCACAACTAGTCATAAACCAAGTGAATAAGGAATACCAATGTTCTGATGAGACAATGGCTCTATACCTAGACGAAGTGAGGAAATTGGAAAAATACATTAGAAATTTTAAGTCCAATTCGTTCTGTGAAGAGAAAATATTCTCGCAGACAAATTGTCAAAAGTTGGTTCCTCACGCTCATCCGCCCCGATAGAAGTGTTCATCGAGCACCTAAAAAAGCCCTCAATCACGACCATCACAAAGGCACTAGAGGCGATGACTAACATCGCCGCCCTCGAGCATTAAGTAGATTGGATCCTACCATTGAGGAACTGTCTTGCTCATGGGACAATGCTTGAGGACGAAATCGAGCATAACCTGTTAGTTAGAAAAGTGCGAATGTACAGATTGGTTGAAGGAACCCTATACTAAAAAGGTGCTCAAGGAGTGCTGATGCGCTGTATTCCTCAAGATGGCAAATCCCTTCTAAGAGTGATTCATGGAGGCATATGTGGAGCACATGCATCCTATCGAACAGTGGTAAAAAAAGCCTTCTGATAGGGTTGTCGTGGTATTACGGATACCTCGGCAGGTTTTGTGGAAGATCCTAGTGAAGAAAATACGACGCGGGCTGACCGGGTGACCGGTCCTCCCCCGTCGGACAAACGCAACAAGTGACACAAAGGTTTATACAGGTTCGGGCCTCAGTGGAGACCCTAGTCCTGTCGGCGTGCTCCCAACCGGAGTTGGCTAGGGGAGCTCTCTCGGGGGAGAGATGGCTCTGGAGCACACCTGTGAGATTGTCTATTCCAAGTAATAATGAATAACTTGTTCCTTACATGAGGTGTACAAGGGCTTATATAGCCCCAAAAGACACAAAAAGACTAAACTACCCCGCATGCCATCGTTGGATCTAGGGGTAGCGACGTCCTTCTTCCTGTTAGGGACCTTGGATGCTTGACATGTGTCCGCTGATTCCCGAGGTGCTTCTCGCGCGACCTTCACGTGACCCGGGACCGGAGACCCTTGTCCCCGAAAGGACGGCGGCGCCCGGGACAAGCCACCTTGGGCTTTGTCCCCGGACCACTGGCTTTGTCCCCGGGCAAATGGCGGCGCTCGAGACAGCCACCGGGGGGCTTTGTCCCCGGGCAGATGGCGGCGCCCAGGACAGCCACCGGGGGGCTTTGTCCCAGGGAAAATGGAACAGCCTATTACCTGGACTTAGTCTTGCGGAGATTTCCCCCAACAGCAGCCCCCCATGCCCTTCGGGGACGATGCTCGAGTCCCTGGAGGGGATGGTTCATGTCACCGGGAAAATCTACGGGACAAGCCACCGGGGCCGTGACGCTTCGGTCCCCGCACCGCGCGTGTATAACCGCGCCGTTGTTCATTAATGCCGTCTCGATGGGAGCGCGTCGTTAGTCCATAATGGCCTCCCATGGTTCGAACCGGTGACACCTCGTTTCGCGTGCCCGTCCCTTCATTTCCCGCGCGCTGTTTGAATTTGAACGGCGCAGATGTACCGCGAAGGGCCACGTGGTGTCCATCGGGGCCGCGTTTGGCCCCTATAAATAGGGCCTCGGGGGGCCCGGAGATCTCATTCCAACCTTCAAACCTTCAAAATCTTAGCGCTCTTAGCTCTCCCGGAAGCCTAGTCCTGGAAGCTCAGCCACCAGAAACTCCCCCCTTTTTCCTTAGCCTTAGCCGCCGGAAGAATTAGATGGGACCCAAGGGCTGTGCCAAGGCCTCGGAGGTGCCACCGGAGGAAGTCACCGCGGACTTCCTCTGGGCCTCCTAATTTACGTCCGGGGACCTGGAGTCCCTGGTCGACAGGGGGGTGGTTGCGGAAGGGGATGTTCAGATCCCCGTGTAGAAGGACGGAGCCCCCCGCCCCAGGCCCGGGGAAGTGGTGGCCTTCGAGGCTTTCCTCGAGGCCGGGCTCCGGCTCCCGGTGCATTCATTGCTCTGGGAGTTCTTGAAGGAGTACGGGGTGGCCTTGAACCACCTGACTCCGAACGTGTTTGTTCGGATAGGGCTGTTCATATGGCTGTCGAGACAGCCACCGGATGGGAGGCGACGCTCTGGATGTTCCGGTACTTCTACGAGCCAGCGGCGAGAAGCTCCCACCTGGTGAAGGGAGGACCAAAGTCGCCGTTTGGCTCGGTGATGGTACAACTCCTGCCATCCCGGGTAGTGAAGTACCCGGTGGCAGCCTCCCAGGACCATTGGGGGGATTGGATCCGGAGGTGGTTCTACCTCTGGGTCCAGGACGACGAGGTGGCGTACTCGCCAGAGCCTCCTTCCTACAGCCAGTCGTCCGCCCCTAAGCCCCCAGTGTGGACCAAGGAGGAGCTGAAGCTCCTTAGCAAGGTCATTGGCTCCCGGGGTGTCCGCTCGATGAGGGACACCGCCGAGGAGCTAAGGCTACTGCAGATTTCCCCCCCCGTGCACGGGATGAGGGGAATCGGGATGTGCCCGGCCCAGCGGTCCCCGCAGAAGCCGGTGACCCGATGTAAGCTCCCGGTTACCTCGCTCGTTTTCTTTCGTGAATTTTTCTAACTCCTTACCTCTTGCAGTTCGGCCGTATCCAGCCACCCGGGAGAAGGCGGAGAACCTCCTTGGGAGGTACTACGCCGACCAGCACGAGCACATCGTGCGCGTCATGGGGGAGGGCCCTCCCCGGAACCTGGTGGCCGAGGCCTTCGGGCTGAGGCTACCGGTGAGAACTCCCCTCCCCATCCCTGGTTCCCACAAGAGGGGGAAGGAGGCCACCAGGGGCTCTGAGCCAAAATGGGCCAAGGCTCAGAAAGCCCCCGGTCCATCGACGACTCCGGGCTCCACGCCCGTGAAGGCCCGGGACGCAGCCCCCAGGTCAGGGCGCACGCGGGCACCGCCCCAGAAGGAAGTGACGCCCCCTCCCCCGGAGAACCCCGGAGAGGCTCGCGGGAAGGGACCAGCTAACGACGGGGGGGTGTCCGATTCTGCAGATTACGCCCCCTCGCCACCTTCCGCGATAGCTCTCCTGGCGACTCCGGCGCTACCGGAGCAGGAGAGGCCGAAGGTTCGATTCGCGGAGGCTTCCCCTCCGCATGTCGAGTGGCCGGTGGATGAGAAGGGAAGCCCCTCGGTCTACGAGGCTCCTCCGGTGGCTGAGGTCCCGGGGGCCCCGCGGCTTGGAAAAGGGAAGGGACTCCTGATCCCCCCCAGGGAGGGACCCCCTCCGAAAGTTCTTCGGCCACCTTCTCTTTGGCCACAACTTCCTTGGCGGCGAAGACGCCAGCCACCATCACCCCGGTCCACATCACCCCCGCGACTCTTGCGCGGAGGCCTGTCGTCGGTGGCGATGGGTCCGGCACCGGGAGGGAGACCCCCCTGCTATCCGCGGGGGAGGTCGACCGATACGCGGAGAGCCTACAGACCTGGAAGGTCCAGGACTATCTCTTGCAAGGGACACTCCGTGAGCGCTTCGGGGAGCTTCAATCCCCCCAGATCCAGTTACGCCCTCGAGCCGGTGGAAGGTTTCCTTCGGCGCGTCCAATCTTGAATTTTTTCTAACTCTCGCGCTTGTAGGGGCGACCATCACCTGGGGGATTGAGGTGCGCTTCGACCGAGCGCTGAAGGAAGCGGAGGACAAGGTCGCCGCCTACTTGGAGGAGCGGGACGGTGCCCTTCGGGAGTTGGCCCGGGTCCAGGCCCAGCTCCACGCCTCCGAAACCGTCAACGAGCGGCTCCGGAGGGAGGCCAAGGCGAAGGAGGATGCTCTCCGGGACCTCGAGGGCTCCAGCGTCCGGGCCGTGATAGATGCGGGCCGCTCCGTGCGCTTAACCCTCGAGGGGCATGGAGTGAGCCTAGGCTCGGGGAGCAGCTCTGAGGCGGCCCCGGCAACGCTCACGGAGGCTGTGTGTTTTCTCAACGCACAAGTCTCCGTGATTCTGGAGGCTGCTGACTCTCGGGCTTGGGGCCGGGCGATCTCGGTCGTCGCTGCCGTGGCCGGACTCGTGGAGCACTGGGGAGTGGGCGCCCGGGCAATCAGGGGCCGAATCCCCCGGAGCTTCCCGGATTTCTTGGAGCCATCACGGCGTGAGGTGGAGTAGCTCGCCGGGGGCTTCTACAACCGGATAATCCGAGCGCGATTCCCGGCGCCGGCGCCTCCAGGAGCGAATGCAGCGGCTCCGGCGGGAGCCCCCCGGGGGGAGGACGTCGACGAACAAGTATGAGCCTCCCCCTGGGCCTTTAGATAGGGCCCTTTTTTGTTTTTAGGTTTTTTGTTCCCGGTAGCTTCTTAGAGGAAGCCCTGGACACTTGTACAAAGACATTTTGATGCAATAGAAATTGAAATTTTTTCTAAGTCTAAATGAATGAAATGTACCATGTTTCCCAGGAGGTTACTCTCGGGCGAAGGTGCCGGAGAGACTCCCCGGGGGCGAGGCCTTTAAGCCCCGGCGGGTGCCACCCGAGGGATGCCCAGGCCGCCTTGATTTTGCTAAGTCTCTTCTTCGGGGGACGCAGCGGGGGCATTGCCCGGGAGCCGATCCAGTTACGGTGGCATCCGGAGTGGCACTTGGACAACTTCGATAATCATCTCGCTGAGCTATCTCCTCCGCAACCGGGGTTCCGGAGGGTTCTCCTGCTTCGAATACTTCCACCGGCGGGCTACGAATATTGGCCCGAAGACCTGCTCTAGGAGGCTCAGTGTCGCATACGCAGCTTGTACCGGGACCTGGCCCGGGAGATACCGAAAGGTCTCTGGGATTATTAGATGTAGGAACTTTAGGACGTAGAGACTTTCTGGGTTAATACCCCGGGTTGTATCGTGTCCGTTGTAATGATGCCCACCGGAGGGGGAAGATGTCCTCCGGTTGAAAGATCTTCAATAAAGTTGTGTTTGCTTCTGTACTCATATTTCTTTGATACAGCTAAGTTTGCTCGTGTTTATCTTAGGCGGTCCGGAACGGGGTGATTCCCGGGTGCTCCTTATCCCGCTGTGGGGGTGACAAAGCTCCCTGGACAAAGACCCATTAAGAATTTTTCTAAGGTTAAAAATTCTCGAGGGACAATTTTTCCGGGAGAACTCTCCGGTCGCCGTGAAAACGGGGAGTCGGGAGCGAGGTCTCTGGGATAAATATCAGAATTCCAAAATTCCAAGGAATTCTCTTCGGGGGGGAAACTTTCCGGTCACCGTGAAAACGGGAACCAGGTGTCTTCCGGGAGGCCCAATATCTCTGGGAATTTTTCCGGGCGAAAACCCTCCGGTCACCGTGGAAACGAAGAGCCGGGATTGAGATCTCCGGGGAAAACATCCAAGAAAATCCAAGGCGAAATTCCCTTGGATAATTTTTCCGAGAGACAACCCTCCGGTCGCCGTGGAAACGGGGAGCCGAGAACGAGATCCCCAAGAAAGAATATCCGAGAATTCCGTCTCACTGAGGAGACAATCGACTCCCGGAGGAGGATGCGCCCGATGATGGGTCTGAGTGTTTGGGTAGGGGACTAGTCTCCCAAATTGACTCGTTACCACGGTCCTTAAGGACCGGGTTGCCACTTACACCCTCAGTCCACGAGGGGTGATCGTAAGCCACCCTACGGGAGTGGGACTCCCGTTGTAGGGACTTGTTGGGTCGTGATAGCCCACTTCCTCATGGGGAGGGCATCCTCGTTGAGAGGGCATCCTCACGGGGAGGGCATCACCGTGAGAGACGGTAATGTAAAAACCTGTATTGAGACAGACTGAAGAGAAAACTAGTTGTATTGACAACAAACCGAAGTACAATGCCTCCCCCCGCGAAATCGCGATGGGGGAGGGAACAGATTACAATGTCCCCAATCCCGCTTCGGCGTAATCGCTCTGGGGGAGGGGATGGTGAGTACAATGTCCCCCTCCCCCTCCGGCGTGATCGCTCCGGGGGAGGGGACGAGCCCGTAGGCTAGACGTAGAACTTGCGAAGTAAACACACGTTCCACATATTCTTCCGCTCCTGCTCTTGAAGGTTGGAGATCTTGTAAGCCCCCGAGCCCAGGACTGCTGAGATCCTGTAGGGGCCCTCCCACTTGGGGGAGAGCTTGCCCTGGGCTTGGGGGTCCGTGACGCGTTTGAGGACAAGGTCCCCAAGGTGAAAAGCCCTCTCGCGCACGCGCCAGTTGTATGGGCGCGCCATTTCGCGCTCGTAGATGGCGTGGCGGAGGAGCGCTCGGTCGCATTCTTCCTCCACGAGATCGACCTCCAGTCGTTGATTCGCCTCATTGGCTTGGTATGCCGCAGTTGTAGCTCCGTCTAGGAGCTCGACTCGCAGCGACCGAAAGCCAATCTCCGGGGGGAGGACTGCCTTAGCCCGGTATACTAGGGAGAAGGGAGTACGTCCCGTCGCCCGGCTCAGAGTCATGCGCATGGAGCAGAGGATGCTAGGGAGCTCCTCTACCCATGCTCCTCGCTTGGAAGCGGCTTGCTCGAGCCGTCGGCGTAACCCTTGTAGGATTACGCCGTTGACCCTTTCAACGGCCCTGTTTCTCTGGGGATGGGCCACTGAAGCAAAGTGGATGGTGAGCCCCAGGCCTTTGCAGAATTCCCAGAAATACGCCGAGTCGAATTGGGTCCCGTTATCGACGGTGATCTCTCGGGGGATACCAAAGCGACAAACGACATTTTTCCAAAAAAGCTGCTATACCGCCCGGGACGTGATGCTGGCCAAAGGTTCAGCCTCTACCCACTTAGTAAAGTAGTCGACCGCGACTACTGCATACTTGTAGCCCACCGGTCGTTGGGGGGAAGGGCCCTAGGAGGTCCATCCCCCAGCGCGCAAAGGGCCAAGTGATGGGGATAGTCCGCAGTGCTACGGGGGGGAGGTTCGAACCCTTGGCCATTTTCTGGCAGGCCTCGCACGCGGAGACAAGGTCTCGCGCGTCACGAATCACTGTGGACCAATAAAAGCCCTGGCGAAGAGCCTTGGCCGCGATGGCGTGCGGGGCTAGATGAGACCCGCAGCTCCCCGCGTGGATGTCTTCGAGAAGCCGGAGTCCTTCCGGCCGTGGGAGGCATCGAAGCAGGGCGGAAGCCCCCTGCTTGTAGAGCTTCCCCTCCAACAGGAGGTATGCCCGAGCTTTGGCCCGGAGGCGCTTAGCCTCGGTCTCGTTGGGAGGGTCCCCCTCCCCCTTGATGAAGGAGATAAGGGGGTCCATCCAAGACGAAGTCCGAGTGATCTCGGTGACCTCCGGGACGAGGGGCTCGTCACCCGCATCCGGGGAGGTCACCGAGGGCTTCGCAATAATCTCCAAAAAGGCCCCTTTGGGGAGCTGTTCCCGGGCGCTGGCCGCCCGGGCTAGGGCGTCGGCTCGGTCGTTGTCCCTTCAAGGGATGTGCCGGGCCTCTTGGCCGTCGAAGTGCTTCTCCATCTTGTGCACTTCCTGCAAGTAAAGGCTCAAGTTTGGGTCATGGCACAAGTAGGACTTGTCCATTTGGCAAACTACGAGCTGGGAGTCTCCTTTCACTAGGAGGCGTCGAATCCCCAGGGAGCGCGCAAGACGCAACCCGAGGAGCAAAGCCTCATATTCGGTGACGTTGTTCATGGCGGGGAACTCAAGCCGCGCGGCGTACTCGAGTTCCCTCCCCTCGGGGCTCCGGAGGACTACTCCCACACCAGCCCCGGCGAGACACAGGGAGCCATCGAACATGAGTGTCCAATGGTCGCTGCGTCAGGGCAGCGCGGGGAGGTCTTCGTCCCTGGGCCCGGAGGCCCGAGTCCATTCCACCACAAAGTCGGCGAGAACCTGTGAGTTGATGGTGGAGCGCCCCGTGAGGGAAAGGGAAAAGGGGCCGAGCTCAGCCCCCACTTCCCTATCCTGCCGGTAGCTTCTTTGTTTCGGAGCACCTCCCCCAAGGGGAGGGATGACGGGACATTGATGGGATGCCCCAGGAAGTAATGACGAAGCTTCCGGGACGCCATCAGGAGGGCGTAGCAGATCTTGTCCATCTCCATGTACCAAGTTTTGGCCCCTTGGAGGGCTTCACTTACGTAGTACATGGGACGCTGCTACCCATCTTGCTCCTTTACCAATACCGCGCTTACGGCGACCGGGGTCGTGGCAAGGTAGAGGAGCAAGGGTTCTTCAAGAGATGGGCTCACGAGCATTGGGGGGCTCGTGAGGTACTTCTTTAGGTCGTCGAAAGCCCCCTGGGCCTCGGGAGTTCACCGGAACCCCTTGAGCCCCCGGAGGATTTTGAAGAATTGGAGGCCGCGTTCCCCCGACCGCGAGACAAAACGACTTAGCACGGCTAAGCGGCCAGTGAGTCGCTGAACGTCCTTAACCAAGCGCGGCGGGGGCATATCCAGGAACACCTGGATCTTCTCGGGATTTGCCTCTATGCCCCGCTGGGACACAAGGAAACCCAAGAGCTTCCCCCCGCGCACGTCGAAGGCACATTTCTCCTGGTTGAGCTTCAACCCGTACGCGCGGAGGTTGCGGAAGGTCCCCTCTAAGTCGTCGACATGGGTAGTTGTGCGGGGACTTTTGACGACTGCGTCGTTGTCGTAGACTTCAAAATTGCCACCGATTTGGTCCTTGAAGACCAATGTCATGAGCCGCTGGAAGGTCGCTCCAGCGTTCTTCAGCCCGAAGGGCATGTGGACGTAGCAGAAGGTTCCGAGGGGAGTTATGAAACTCTTCTTTTCCTCGTCCCCTTCCACCATCCGGACTTGATGATAGCCCGAGTACGCGTCCAGGAAGCTCATCAACTCACACCCCACGGTCGAGTCGACCAACTGGTCAATTTGCAGGAGCGGGAAGTTGTCCTTGGGGCAGGCGTGGTTGAGGTTGGTGAAGTCCACGCACATTCGCCACTTGCCATTCGACTTCTTTACGAGGACGGGGTTCGCAAGCCATTCGGGGTGCAAGACCTCCCGAATGAACCCCGCCTCTCGGAGTCGGGTGATCTCTACCTCAATCGCCTCTTGGCATTCAAGAGAGAGTTTCCTCAGCTTTTGCTTGATTGGGGGGTGACCGGGGGTCACCGCAAGCTTGTGCTCGATGACATCCTGGGCGACGCCCCGCATGTCGGAGGGCTTCCACGCGAAAACATCGGAGTTTTCGCGCAAGAAAGCCGTGAGTTGCTTCGCCCCGATTCTGACGGTCTTGTTCCCGTCGTCCGGGGACAGCGGGATCTTTCGGAGGCCCCCTTCCGGACGCGGCTTGGAAAGGTGCCTCTCGGAAGGTATCACAGCGGCGTCTGACTCCGGAGGGGACGCCTCTCCCCCCGGGGTTTTGATGATGTTGACGCTCCTGATCATTGCGGCGGCACGCTCGGATAGAGCGCGGGCCACGTCTTGGTCTCCTCGGGCGGTGATCACGCCATGAGGCCCGGGGATCTTCACGCAAAGATAGTTCTGGTGGATTGCGGTCCCCAAGCGATTGATTGTGGTCCTCCCCATGATCGCGTTGTAGGAGGAGGGGAGGTCTACCACATCAAACCGGACCATCTCAGTCCGGTAGTTGTCCAGGGTGCTGAACTTCATGGGGAGATCCACCTTCCCCACGGGGTGGATCGCCTTCCCCGGGACGAATCCCTGTAAAGGCCCTGCTGCGGGCTGCAAGAGCTTCTCATCTACCTACATCTCCCTGAATGCTTTTAGGTAGAGGACGTTGGCGGAGCTCCCTCCATCCACGAGTATGCGGGCCAGGTGGCAGTTGTAGATGGTGGCGGAGACGATGAGCGCGTCGTCATGGGGGAAGTGAACCCCACGCGCATCTTCCGCCGTGAAGGTGAGGGGGACGTCCGACCACTTGGGTGGCGGAGACGTATGCAGCACCCCCACCACTTTTACTTCGCGCGCGTACTTCTTGCGCTGGCGCTTAGAGTCCTGCCCGGAAGCGGACCCTCCCGTGATGACGTTGACACGCCTTTGGGAGGTTTGGAAGGGGAGAGTTTCTGACGGCTCCCCCTCCTGCGTTCGTCCCTGCTATCCCCCCGCGGGAGCAGGAAGGGCCGGTAAGGCCGGCTGAGGGGGCAAGGAGGCCGGAGTCCCCCCCTGCCCATGTTGGTCGAGGAACGCAGCGAACTGCTGTAACAGTTGATGGCATTCCCGGGTGGCATGGGTACTGGACCTATGGAAGGTGCACCACGTGTAAATACCCTGAGTTTAGGGGTGAAAATTTCTTTCTTAAAAAGTCATGCATGCATATGTCTCTTCGAGATCAGCCAAATCAGCCCCAACTTTATTCTGTTCTAAGCCCAAAATCTTAAAATCTATTCTGTCGACCCACATCAAGATCTGACTTTTCAGATTTGATCTACTATCTATCCTGAGTAAAAAAGCCTTCAGAACCCAGATTCAATTCTATCTCTAACTACCAGATTTATCAACTCCTTTCTGTTTTCGAAAAATAGAAATATCTTATATTACCCAAATACCCTAAGTTTCAGAAATTCAGATTGAATCAAAATCTTGACCAAGTTCAAACCAGATTATTCTTGGATTATGATCAAGGTTATGCCAAAACCTTAATCCAAAAAGTTGGTAGTCAGATTTCATCATCTAAACTTTTTTCGCAAATCAGTCCAAGAGTATTGCAGATCAGTCCTTTTCCAGATTTTCTAGAAGCCTGAAAAGGCAAAATATTACAAATCATCTCCAAATCCAAATCTGATTCAGGGAACACCTCCCAAATGCCATTGAACACAAAATCTTCTTTTATGAGTATCTCAAAATCAAATCCTAAATCCCATAATTCGAGATCAACAAAATTCAGATCTATTTTACTCTAATCTACTCTATTTTCAGTTTATATCAAAAACCATTCAAATATTTAAAATTTTATCTTCTATCTGTGCCAAATTATCTGTTGAATTAAGTCTGCTAGATCAGTGCAATCAATTTCAGATTAAATCTTCCAAATCTCCAGATTTACAATTCAGCCCAAAGCTAAGAATCAGATATTGCAAATCAATCCAGATTCGACCAGGGCAGTTGCTGAGTTCTCGACCAGAGCCTCGCCGTGTTTGTGCGCCGCGTTTGCTCGCCACTGGCCAAGCCTCGCCTGCGCTTGTGCTCGTGCATGTTTGTTCTTGCTTTTGCGCACGCGTCCGCGTCTCAGCCATCGCCGTGGCAGCGCCAACGACCAACATTTGCTCTTGCGCACGACCGGCAGCAACCGTTGTCAGTAACTCCATGCCACGTTGCTTCGCCGTGCCAGCTCTTGTTGCCACCGTTTGCACCGCCCAACATTGTTGAGTTCCAATGAGCCGATAATTTGATCAGCTGTTGCACCGCCTGTGCGCCATCGCATCACCGTTCACCGTTGTCGCACCTGCGCCCGGCTAGTCAAGTCACCGGCGCCAATTTCCTTGCTGTTTACTCTTCGCAATCTTCGCCCTGGTCTATTTAAGCAGCCCCATACCTTGTATTATCTTCTCTTCACCAGAATTTAGGCAATTCCAAAACTCCTCCTCGCTGCAGTCATCTTCTCCGGTGAGTCCAGCACAGAGGCTTACCATGCCAGCACGCTCCACTGAACCTCCTGCCAAATTGAAGCCACCAGTGAGTATCTCTCATCCTTCTCATCGTTCTGTTGCATTCAATTGCTCTCTGGTGGACCCTAACGCCGGTGATCGCCGGAATCCTCGATTTGCCCTGTTCCGGCAATGCAGCCCGATTCAATTCAAATTAGCTCTCGATTCAGTAGAACAAAATGATCAGTGAGCTATTTTAAGCAAGCCTGTGCATCCAGATATCCAAATTGAACTCGAATCGAAGCATTCCCCAAATTTGAACTTCACCAGTCACCGGCGACCGCCGCCAGGCTTTTCCGATGATCCTTCGGCCAATCTAATCATGCCAATAGTTTCCTTATACTTCTCAGATACTCTCCAAGCAAGGAATTGAGTTCATTTGACCTGTATCGAAAACCCCCAATTCCAGTGCCATCTTCTCCGGCGCCGGCCACCGGAAATCTATTCCCGGCCGATCTAGCTTTAGCCACCTTGTCCACCAGATGTGCCTTGCACTCCTGAGCATGTTTGTCTTCTAGCCCAATCTCTGAAACCGTCCAGATTGCAAGATATAGCTATGCCAAAGACCTTGTCTAGTGGCTTCACTGTGCCGTGTCGCCACCACACTTCTTCACTGATTTTCATCATCATCCAGCCATCTTCAGCCCTGGAACCTATTGAATCATTTGTTACTGTTATCAAGGCCTACCTCCCAGACAAAGTGGTGCATCAATTGAAGCTAGATCAAAAGTTATGACAAGCCCTAGTTTCTGGCCATGTCAATCCAATGTCAGTCTATGCCAACCAGTGGCATTAGCCCTTTTCACTTCCTTCCAGATGTGCATTTTGAGCATAACTTTGTCCCTTAGACTCCTGAGGTTGTGATCTACAATTTCTTCTTCTATCACAACTTGAATTGAGCCCTTAAAATGCATTTTATGCTAAGCCCTAGTTTTTGACATTGTCAGCACTATGTCAGTGCATGCCAGTCAGTGGCATTGGCCTTGTTTACCCACTTCTGGTTGTGCAATTTGAGAACCACTTTGTCCACTGAATTTGTAAAGTTGTGATCTACACTTTCTTCTACTACCACAACTTGAGATAAGCTCTCTAGCTTTCCTTGAAGCTATGTCAGAGCCTTGATCAGCATGTTAATCTGCTGACATTCACTGTTTTTGATCAAACCAGCCACAAAATTGATGTTCTTATTGCAGCCTTGAGATCCTAAGAGCTTCTAACACCCATCCTTAGCCAATTCCTTGAAATCCTAGAATCTCGACTCGGTTCAGCTTGCAATCCCAATTATCTCCAGTATCGTTCAGTTATTCTGTTAAGCATATCTGCATATAGATCATAAATCATTTTAACATAGATAGTAATTATTGTATGCTTGTTTGTCGCCGAGCAGATCCAGAAACTAAGTTCGAGGACTTCGCTGTTGACTCAACATCAACTGTTGTTTCTTACGACGCGGAAGGCAAGTCATATCCTTGGTCATCTTGAACCTATATTTTAAGAGTTGCTATAATATAACCTTGAATATAGATAATATTGCATGTAAAAAATTGAGAATGGTTGATTTATGAATTGGCAGTACTAGACTGGTTATCTGTGAAATGTGAAATAAACAAGTTTTGAGCCATGAACTAATATATATTTATGTATTTATATATATTCATGAAATAAAACCCCTAGCTGTGACCAGTATTTTGGTATGGAATGGTGGTAGCACTGGAGGTGCTAAACTACAAAGGATAGCAGGCACTGAAGGTGCAAGGGTTGTGGTATGGTCTGGTCACTGGCATATAAGGACTAGAACCTTGTGTTGTGCGTCTAGTGGCATGAACAACGTGCTAACCGCAAGCCTGGAATGGGACAGGCCTGAACAAGTACTTATGCGGATCGCACATGAAACCCCTGCTTGAGTTGTGTAGTGATGCACGATTTACACGGAGAATGGCTCCCATACATATCACTGAAGGTGATCTTGCCCACTGACCCAGCAATGGGAATATGTGTAGGGGTGGAGGTTAGGATACAACCTACCACAACTGTGGTTCACGGAGATCCACAGGGTCAGGGGTGAATTGTGAGTGATACATAACAAAAGTTCTTGTTATCTCCACCTTGCCACTCACAATATGAAGTGAGCCAGGGGTCCAATCATTTTGATAGGAAGGGCTTGAAAGTGGAATATCTTGCGGGTAATTGGTACCTCTCTGCAGAGTTAAAAACGTATTCGAATACTCCGAGCTCCCGGGTTTATAGGAGTCTGCTGCGGTGGATTAAATCCACGGGGTGTGACACAAGTATGTTTTCTAAATAATTATTTGTTAAATCAAGATTACCCAAATGACATGTGCTGTCATAATAAGGGGTACTGCCGTGGGCTGTCGTGTGTCGATGTGTCGCGGTAGTGCTATAATCTAGTGAACATGAATAGTGATGCTATATTATGAGAAGTGCTGCCATAAGATAAGATGAGATATGAAAGAAAAAGATTATTTTACAAACATCCATAATTCTTGACTAGTCTAGGTTCATATCATCCCTACTATATGTATCTACTCTTACCTATGACTTGCTGAGTACATAAGTGCTCACCCTTGCAACCTACAAATCAGTTGATGGAGCGTTCAATAATCAAGATGAAGGCGTGAAGATTTTCTTGGATCCAAAAGGAGGAGAGTCAGTTCCGCCAGAGCCCTGATGTGTGTTGTTCTGCCATCCACTTCTCATTGTGGGAGGGTCACCTATCTTCTGCTATGTAGTTATTATTTTGCTAAACTTTGAATGCCATGAAGGCATTTTAATCTTCTTATGTAATATCAAGGCCAGCAGGCCACACTGTTTAAATATTTTGTAAGTTACTCTGTTGCAATGTAATATACTCCTGTGTTTGACTTATCCTGTGAAGTCAAAGGTATGCATGTATGGGACTAGCTGCAGCGTGCTAGGTCTCTACAGGAGTAGTCATAGTCCCAGTTTCGGGGCGCGACACCACGGGCCTTCCCTGTTTCCTGCGGTGGGGCCTTCCAGACCACGGGACGACTGTCACGCGAGACGCCTCCGCCCTCGAGGACAAAAGTGTCCCGAGGCTGTGGCTCGTTACGACCCCCCTGCTGGGGGCGTTTGAGGGGGTCCCTGGCCCCCTGGTCAGCAGGGGCGGGAGCCCCCTGGTTCTTCTTCCAAAGGTCGTCCTCCTCCACCCGAGCGTACTTCTCAAGTATGTTGAAGAGCTCGTCGGCGGAGGAGGGGCAGCTCCGGGAGAACGTCTGATGGAGCTCCCCGAGGAGGATCCCGCTCTTGCATGTCTCAATGACTGTGGAGTCAGGGACGTGAGCCACTTTGCTCTTAACCTGAGCGAAGCACTTGAAGACGCTGCGGATGGTCTCCCCCGTCCTCTGTCGGACGGTGTAGAGTTGCGAGGAATCCAGGGGGCGCACGTAGTTCCCCTGGAAGTTCGCGCAGAACTCGTGCTTGAGTTGCGCGAAGGACTTGATGGAGCCGGCCTTCAAGTTGTAGAACCACGAGCGGGCGATTCCGATCAGGTAGAGGGGGAAGACGTTGCATTGCACCGTCTCGTCCCCCCCAGCCGCCGAGATAGCTGTGGAATACACCTGCACAAATTCATAGGGGTCGGCCTCACTGTTGTAGTGTTCGATGTGCGGCGGGCGGTAGGGCCACGGCCATCGAATGCTCTGTAGTCTGCGGCACAGCGGCTGGTTAGCCCCCTCCACTTCTCGAGGGGAGTCCTGGTCGCTGTCCCCTTTGACAGGGGACGCGCGCTCATTGTCGGAGTCGGGAAGTGGCCCAAGAGGTCCGCCGGCATGGCGGTAACGGCGCTTTTCTTCGCGGTTAGTGAAGCTGACCTCCAAGACGTCCGGGCGCTCCCCCGGAGAGGTTGGTTCTTCGGCGGGTCTCTTCCCCCGGCCGGAGCGGGAGCGAAGCGCTCTGCGTCCGCGACCCGGGGGAGGTTCCTCCCCGGACTTGGTTCCACGCATTCGCTCGACCTCCTCCTGGGCGAAGCGGACTTGATTTGCCGGGGGCGCCCCTGGGGGCGGCCCTGGGGGAGGAGGGAGCTCGTGCGCTGTAGCCACCGGCCCGGGTGCTACCGGGGCCGGTGAGGGGGAGCCCCCTGCGGCGACGCCCGGAACCGGAAAGGGGGAAACCCCTGTATTATCTGGAACCGGGGAGGGAACACCCGCGGCGACGCCCGGAACCGGAAAGGGGGAAACCCCTATATTATCCGGAACTGGGGAGGGAACCCCCGCGGCGACGCCCGGAACCGGAAAGGGGGAAACCCCTGTATTATCCGAAACCGGGGAGGGGGGAACCCCCGCGGCGACATCCGGAACCGAGGCGCCGTTGCGGGGGGAGGTCCGCTGCGGCACGGGAGCTACTCTGTCAACCGCCCTTGGTGCGGTAAACGCGACCTGCGGGGCGGGACTGGCTCCTGGCGCAGGGAAAACCCCCGGCAAGTAGTGGGCCCCTGGTCCTGGGAACGGGCCCGGGACAGGGTGTCCGCACGGTACCATGAAGGCCCCGGGCATGAAGTAACCTCCCAGCATCGGGAAGGCTCCCGGCGCCGGGAAGGCTTCGGACGGATTGCCCGCCGGGGGAGGGTACCCTTCGGCGGGATCATACGGAGCGGCCGGGCCTCCTGGGGCCAGAGGGGCCACCGGGTGACCCATAAACGGGGGCATAGCCCCCAAGAATGGGTACTGCAGGTATGTGGGGGCCGGTGGCTGTGCCAAGACGCAGAGCAGCTCATCCATAGAGCGCTGGGCGTGTAGCTGGCCCTCCACTAAGGCCTCAAGCAAGGCGTCCCGGGGAGCTGGGGAAGCCAACGGGGGGAGACTGGTCCCGGCCGAGGCGACCGCGGTCACCGGGATTGACCCAGAGGTCGAACCACCGAAATTAACAGGGAAGGTGGGAGGTGGTACCTGAGTTTGGCCGCCTCCGGGCAGAAGCGCCGAGACGGTCGTGTCTCGGACGGAAGGTGCCAGGTCACCGGGACCGGCGTCACCGGGAAGGGCGCGGGCCCTCGTTCTTGGGGGAGCCATGGCGTCTAGTCACGATTCCCCACGGACGGCGCCAACTGTCGTGGTATTACGGATACCCCGGCTGGTTTTGTAGAAGATCCTAGTGAAGAAAATACGACGCGGGCTGACCGGGTGACCGGTCCTCCCCTGTCGAACAAACGCAACAAGTGACACAGAGGTTTATACAGGTTCGGGCCTCAGTGGAGACCCTAGTCCTGTCGGCGTGCTCCCAACCAGAGTTGGCTAGGGGAGCTCTCTCGGGGGAGAGATGGCTCCAGAGAACACCTGTGAGATTGTCTATTCCAAGTAATAATGAATAACTTGTTCCTTACATGAGGTGTACAAGGGCTTATATAGCCCCAAAAGACGCAAAAAGACTAAACTACCCCGCCTGCCACCGTTGGATCTAGGGGTAGCGACGTCCTTCTTCCGGTCAGGGACCTTGGATGCTTGACAGGTGTTCGCTGATTCCCGAGGTGCTTCTCGCGTGACCTTCACATGACCCAGGACCAGAGACCCCTATCTCCGGAAGGACGGTGCCGCCCGGGACAAGCCACCGGGGGCTTTGTCCCCGGACCACTGGCGGCGCGTGGGACAGCCACCGGGGGGCTTTGTCCCCGGGCAGATGGCGGCGCCCGGGAGGACCGCCACCGGGGGGGGGGGGGGGGCTTTGTCCCCGGGCAGATGGCGGTGCCCGGGACCGCCACCGGGGGGCTTTGTCCCCGGGCAAATAGAACAGCCTCTTACCTGGACTTAGTCTTGCGGAGATTTCCCCCAACAAGGGTTATTACTGTCCAACGGTACTTAATGATGTCATGCAATTGGTCAAGACTTGCCCACAGTGTAAATTTCATGCTCGGCAGGTCCACCAACTAGCATATGCATTACAAACTATTCTTTTAACATGGCCATTTTCCACTTGAGAAATAGATATTGTAGGACCTATGCCTCAAACAGTCAATGAGTACAAATTTTTTTTTTGTAGTTATTGATACGTTTACCAAGTGGATTAAGGCTGAACCAATTCAAAACATTACTGCTGCAGCAGCGAAGAAGTTCTTTAAAAAGAACATAGTAACACGATTTGGTGTTCCAAATTGTCTTATAACAGATAATGGATCACAATTTGTCAGTGGTCTTTTTATGGACTAGTGCGATCATATTGGGACTAAAATCTGTTTTGCATCTGTTGCTCATCCACAGAGTAATGGTGCAATACAACGTGCCAATGGGCAGATAATACAAGGGGTTAAGAAATGTGTTTTTGACTACCTTAAGTTACGCTCGGGGGACTTGGGTAGAAGAACTCTACTCCGTTCTATGGGCATTGTGCACCACACCCAGTAGAGCTATAGGCGAATTGCCTTTCCAACTGGTTTATGGTGCAAAAGCCATGTTTCCAAGTGAAATCAAAATTGGCTCTACCCGCGTGGATCACTTAGATATTATAAATCAAAGTGAAAAACATGAAGATGAAATTATTTTTCTTGAAGAAAACACGATCGAGCTCTAATCTGTTCGGCAGCATATTTACAAGTTCTACATAAATATCATAGTAAAAGGGTGCCACCACGTACGCTAAATGTGGGGGACTTGGCTTTACAAAAAATCCAAAACTAGTCTGGTTGCAATAAATTCTCCCCTCAGTGGGAAGGTCGCTTTACTATGGTCTCCATGCCGCGACCAAGATCGGCTTGATTGTCTATGGAAGATGGAAGGATATTATCAAATGCCTGGAACATAGACCAGTTGCGTAAATTTTATGTGTAAGTTCTTTCCTTTCCCGTTATAAGTTTTTATAAGTACTTTATCACCTTATGTTGTGGTTGTATTCTCATCTTCAACCTTACTTTCTATCGGGTTATGCCCGAGGGCTGGTCGCAATAAGTGCCTTACTATGATGTATAAGTGGATTCGTTGGCTGATCTCATGGTTACATCTAGTTAAGACTTCTCTTTTTAAGTTGGTCCTTATTGCATAAGAGACTTACTAGTATGTTCTGATCATTCGAGTGGCTGTCAGTTAGCAAAAACTTATGCCTTTATACTAAGCCAGTTATTTTCGCGATCTTATGGTCACATCTAGATAAGACATCTCTGTCGACGATTTGGACTTGGGGTCCTTAGTCGATCTTATGCAAATTTGTGAGTTACGGGACCTTTCAGGGCGCTTCTCCGGGAAGGTAGGATGAGTAATGTCTATATGGGCACAAGAGAATTTATATAGGTTTGGGCCCTCGATGGTGGGAGTAATAGCCCTACGTCCTGTTGTGATTTCACTATATGAGAAAAGTGTTTACAAAAGGGAGGAAGAGATGATCACATGCGAATATCTCTTCTATGTTAGTGTCTATCTAACTATGTCTAAATCTTCAGGTTTGTTGGATGCCTGGTAGTGCTTGTATCCTTAACCGTCTTTAGAACGTGCATTGACCACCCTTTTATACCGACTAAAAGGGCACCAACGCGAAATGACCTCAAACGGTTACTAGGATGTAGTTTTGTTAACTGCACTTAATTTCCACGCAGGCTTAACACGTGCAATCAAGGGATAACCGCACATGTTGAGCTTCTGGCAGTTGTCTTCATACGTGGAAAGATCCTCGTGATATTCGGGATATGCATGTTCAAAGGGTTAGGCCTTCCCAATCATTCTTGGTCGCAAATAGTCAACGACCCTCTGACCGTGTACTATCTACAGTCTTCTGATCGCGCACTGTCTGCGGCCTCATGATCGCGCTTGCCCTTCTGGTCGTCTGAGACCATAGCGATGAACTTATAGACACACGTCTAATCTGATTCTGTCTTAAACCAGACATGTATTATTTTGAACTAGCTCGGGTGATAATCCTCGTCAGCTAGCTCCCAAATTTGAAGAAAATGAAACGACACATTTACTTCAAATTTTTATCCTGCATCGAATTATGAACCCAACGTTTCAACTTCAACCGAAACTGTTCCGCCGTGTGACGGTTCATATCCCGAGAAAATCCCTGAGTTTTTCTTGACAGGTAATAATGACTTAAGTGACCCATCGTGATGTCAAGCGTAAGTGCATTTTAAGAGCCCGAGATGCATGTGGAAACGAACCGACGCCTTCAGGCTCTATAAATTGAAGAGCCTTTCTGTTCTTTGAACTCACAAGTTTTTCGCCATGACTAAGTCCTTTCAGAGCTACTTCTCCTCTCCAGTTACTCCCTCTAAGCCTCAATTCTTGTTTCGATGGCAGATCAAGACCCCAAGAACATCATTGAGATTGAGAGTGATGAGGAAGAAGTGATACCCGAACTTGACCAGGACTTCCAGAAGGTAAGTCTTTTCTGGAACTTTGGTTCAGGTCATCGTTTTACATCCTGATCGTTTCCAAATGCATTTTTGGAACTTGCAGGTGACTGAGGAACTGATTCCTCCAAAGAAGAAGCCAAAGGTTGCCGAGGGATCCTCCAGTGGAGCTTCATTCACGGGTGCAAAGGTTGGGGATGCATCATTGCACTATCTTTCTTTGTCCCATATAGTTCTCCCTGTCCATGCAACTTGGCAGGTTGAACCCTCATCTCCACCTTTGGAGATCCATAATAATCATTCAAAGCTCCCATCTACTTCCGGGGAAAGTCCCACACCTTTGCGATCAGACGATCCTTAGCTTTTGTTGGGTGATCAATTTTCTGGTGGGAAGGTTGCACTCCCACGACCAGATGGTCCCCAACTTTTGTCGAGTGATCTACTTCCCAAGGGAAGTACCTCATCCTCCCGTCCAACTTTACTGCGAGGATTGGTAATAATCTTCATTCTCTCTGCTGGTCATTTTATCTTTTAAAACTAATGCATATATGTGCAGGAGACGAAAATCTCTGGAGCCCCTAGCGACCAGCCTACTGAAGTCCAGCCTCTTTTTGGTGAGAGTGTAACCCTTGAGCGAACTCTCCAAAAAGAAAAAGAGGCTCTGGAGAAGAAGACCGATGAGATGTCTTCGGCCATTTTGCATCTGGCAGAATGTTATGATAACTCCTGTGAAGAGGCGCGCCAATTCCGCTTGGAGAGGGACTATGCTCGGCAACAACGAGAACTCTCTGATACAATAAGGAATAATAGCGCTTCTTTGATTTCTAGATGATGTAGATAGGCTTAGAGCCATAGTCAGTTCTCTAGGTGCAGCCAGTGTTGATCCCACTGATGTTAACATGTCCCTAGGAGAACTTTGTAAAAGGCTATCGAACCAGGTTGACGCTTTGGTCACCTGTGTCCCTTTTGTATGTAAAGACTGTCAGAAATAAAAAATTTCTTTTTCTTATATACTTGATCTCTTAAAAGGATTATGCAAAACTTACAATCCGAATTAAAGTTCTTTATATTCTATGAGAAATGGTTACACAAGAATGCATTTGCGACCAAAAATACTCAATTTGGTTTCTGTCCGAAACTAGTTCAGGACAGTTCTTTGGTCTCAGAATAGCATTAAGACCGTAGACTGCGATCAGAACTAGAGTAACGATCACGAAACAATTCTTTGGTCACAAAATAGAATTGAGACCGTAGACTGCAATCAGAACTTGAATAACGATCACAGAACAGTATCTTAACCATATGGCGACCATAGCTGTTATGATCACACATATCCGCAGCGATCACAGGATTACGTTGTGATCAATATAGCTGTCATAAGTTCATTCCAAAGCCATAAGGGATTACTTCCTTAATAAATTTTTAGGAATTTCTAATATTTTTATCTATACCATAGCCCCTGAATGCGAAATAAAATGATAAAAACACATTTCATTTCGGATTCATTACTGGGTATGGATAACGGGTTCAAGAAGAAAGACACCCATTATGGGAAATTAATAAAATATTCGGCGAAGGGTTGTCTCGGGCATATAAAAGGAAAAGGTAGCTTACAGGAGAAGCCTCATAACCAAAAACACTTTGTTGCCGCTCTCCTGCCGCACAAAACCCTCTTTTGCACTCCTCGTCCTCATCGTCTCCAAAGTTATCACCTTTTTCTTCAATCTTCCATAGTAATGGCGTCCTAGAGCCGATCTGTTCACTATATAGAGGAGAGTTTGGTGGCACTAGAGAAAGAAGAGATTCTCCCGCCGTGGCTACTGATCAACTGGCGGCCAACGGAGAAAGATCAAGAAACCCCAATCGTCCAAGAGGGCGAATTGGTGATCTTCGAGGAATACTTGCGTTGCGGGTTCCGATTCCCATAAAGCGAGTTTTTGCGGGGAATCTTGGACCACTACGGGTTGGAGTTAGTAAATCTCCACCAAAATGCAGTCCTCATCCTGGCGATCTTTCAACATCTATGTGAAGCCTTCGTCGGAGTGCTTCCAAGCGTGGAGCTTTTCCGACGCTTCTACTTCTCGACATGGTCGAAGAGTGCCAATGTTGCTGGGTGCATCTACTTCTGCATACGAGAAAGAGTACCCATTCCTGCCTCTACAGGATTCTGTACACGGGTGGTACCATAAGTGGTTCTACTGCAACCCTCCATCGGAGAGTGGACTATGGTTCATGAACTGATGAGGACATCATACCTTCAGATACGCGCATTGAACCGGCCCTTGAAGGTCCCATAACAAGAGCTCGAGCACGACTACTTCATCAACAGGTGAACTCGCTCCTAAGTGAATCGCATTGTATTTTCGAGGATGGATTGCTATTTAATGATGCTATTATACTTAGGAATCATGGAGAGGATCACCAAAGGCATGGAGACCAGCAAGGAAGCAAAGGAGGCCAACAACCACGTCGAATTCGAGTTGGAGGTGAAGCCCATCCGCAAGGAAGCAAAGGAGGCCAATAACCACGTCGAATTTGAGTTGGAGTTGAAGCCCATCCCGTCACCAATTCGAAGTTCGAGTCCACCTCGGAATCCAGGAGCAGTCTGCACTAAAATCGTCGCCCAGGACACATACAGACTCTGTTATCGACGTTTTATATACCGTTGGAAAGCTAAGGAGATAAGCTTTCCAATGGAACTGGTCCCACATCAAAATTCCACCGGAGCCAATGGGAATCGTCGAAACAAGTCAGCATCCAGAATCTGTCAAGGTGCTGCGCCACCGTCTTTGGGCCGTTGGCCCATGTACCTCGTTGGAGCAAATTAGGGCGCGTCCAAGGTTCCTTGGCCTACCCTAACACCTTATATTCAGTAGCAGTCATCCGAGTTAGGATGGGGTTTTGCTTTGATTATTCTGTCTTCGAACAGTTTCGCCGCTTGATCGGTTTGTGAGACCCCAACTTGTGAGATTAATCATTCGTATTTGCAATTCAGTTTGCTTTCTTCCGTGTTCTTGCTTGTGTTCTCGATTCGCAGCAGGGATAAGCCTTCTTGGTGAGGTCAATCACGCTCACGCAAGATTGATAACCAACGGAGTAGTGGTGTTGCAATTGCGGGGTTCAGATCGTGTCTGATTTGAAGCCGAATCGTTCTACGTCGAAGCTCCACCAATCGATCTATCACGTACCTTTCGGAAGATCAGGCACCCAGTGTTACACCATGAACACCCGACCGGAGAAAGACAGTGAGTTAGACTCCCTTCCCATACTGAGGGTAGAGTTGAAAAAACAAGCTCAAACCATTCTTAACCTAGTCCAGCAAGGCTTGACAGCTTCTGTGGAATCCTCATTTGAGGAATCCTGTGGCAACCGCCCAGGTGGGTTGCACTCAGAAATGGTACGTTGCAAGCTCACAACAACGAGATACATTACATAAAAATGCAGGTAATTAAAACAAGTGCTGATCACAAGGACCAACATTACAATAACACCGATCACTCAGCTTAATCCACCGATCACTCAGCTTTCAAGTTGGTACCTCTCCATGCGACTTTTACGCATGTGACAAGGTCGAGATCACACAACAGTTTACAATCCTAGCATTAACAATTCCCTGCCCGATAAATAGACATTTCAGTCCTCATTACCGTTGTGGGTACTGCCCACAGCCAATTCTTCCTAGTCTTGGTCTATTGTCTCGCAAGACACATAGCCTCTCTTGATTACGGTCGCGCACGACTTAATCCAGGCGTAGGACGTCTTCCTTCTTACACCTTATTCTCTCTTTATTTTTCTGATCTCACATCACTCATGGCCCTCTGTGGCCCACCAGTTTCTCTCGAGAAACCGGACCGACGACCATTGCAGGGAAAAGCTCATACTGAGAAAGCTACTATGTTGTGCCCGTCCCATACCGGGCAAGTGGTTGGTACATTTTTCATGCCGCAAAGAAGTACAACACAAGGTTCTTGTCCTTATGAATCTTTAGTGAGGAGTCTTTCACATTCCCAGTGCGCACACAGCACCAACCAATCAAACCATCCTCACTATCGATTCCAATCACATTTTCTTTCATAAAAAGGGGTTTTGAATATACTTTTCTCACATGTGACCATTTAGCATTTACCATATAATCTTGAGCATAAGCATAGCCTAAGCATGATATTCTAGGGTGACAAGGGTGCATGGATATTCGATCATAAAAGGGGCTTCACAATCATTTAGGTCATATCTAATCACTTTATTTGAACATAATTCTCATTTGAATATAAGGCATGCGTATATTTGAATGTAACACCCTAAGTTTAGGGGTGAAGATTTCTTTCTTAAAAAGTCATGCATGCATATGTCTCTTCTAGATCAGCCAAATCAGGCCCAGCTTTATTCTATTCTAAGCCCAAAATCTTAAAATCTATCCTGTAGACCCAAATCAAGATCTGACTTTTCAGATTTGATCTACTATCTATCTTGAGTATAAAAGCCTTCAGAACCCAGATTCAATTCTATCTCTAACTTTCAGATTTATCAACTACTTTCTGTTTTCGAAAACAGAAATATCTTATATTACCCCAAATACCCTAAGTTTCAGAAATTCAGATTTAATCAAAATCTTTACCAAGTTCAGACCAGATTATTCTTGGATTATGATCAAGGGTATGCCAATACCTTAATCCAAAAGTTGGCAGTCAGATTTCATCATCTAAACCCTTTTTTGCAAATCAGTCGAAGAGGTATCACAGATCAGTCCTTTTCCAGATTTTCCAAAAGCCTGAAAAGGCAAAATATTAGAAATCATCTCTAAATCCAAATCTGATTCAGGGAATACCTCCCAAATGCCATTCAACACAAAATCTTCTTATATGAGTATCTCAAAATCAAATCCTAAATCCCAGAATTTCAGCATTTGACAAAATCCAGATTTCAAATACCCTAATCTACCCTATTTTCAGTTTATATCAAAACCCATTCAAATATTTCAAATTTTATCTTCTATCTCTGCCAAATTATCTGTTGAATCAAGTCTGCCAGATTAGTGCAATCAATTTCGGTATAAATCTTCTAAATCTCCAGATTTACAGATCAGTCCAAAGCCAATAAAAAATCATCACAATCAGGCCCCTAATTCGACCACGGGCTGCTGTTCACGACCAGAACCCGCGTTCGTTGATTTCGCCGTTTTCGACCGCAATCAGCTGCGCCGCGCCACTGCGTTCTTCGTCGCCGGTGAAGCTTCGCCTGCACTTGTGGCCGTGCATGCTTGTGTGTACGCGTCCACGCCTCAGCCATCGCCGTGGCAGGGCCAACGACCAGCAACCGCTCCCTTGCTCGACCAGCAGCAGCAACGGCAACCTTTTGTCAGCAACTCCACGCCACGTTGCCTCGCCGTGCCAGCTCTTGTCGCCACCGCTTTGCACCGCCCAACATCGTTGAGTTCCAATGAGCCGACAATTGGATCAGTTCAGAGCCGCCTGCTCATCATCTTGTCGCTGCCGCTGTTTGTTCATCGTTATCGCACCTGCGCCGGGCCAGTCAAGTCACCGGCTCCAATTTCTTTGTTGTTCCCTCCTTGCCAACTCCGTCCTTGGTCTATTTAAGCAGCCCAATATTCTGTATCATCTTCTCTTCACTAGAATTCATCAAAGTCCCAAATCTCCTCCACCTTCGTCTTCTTCTCCAGCAAGTCCAGCACAGAGGCTCATGGTGCTAGCTTCATCCAATGCAGCAACCTCCAAATTGACAGCATCAGTGAGTTTCTCTCATCACACTTATCGTGCTGTAGCTTTTAATTGGACTTCCATGCATCTCATCGCCGATGATCGCCGGAAATGCCAAAATGCCCTGTTCCAGCTTTGCAACTTGATTTAATCCAAATTAGCTTTCGATTCTGTAGAACAAAATGATCAGTGAGCTATTTTAAGCAAGCCTGTGCATCCAAATTTCAAAATTGAACTCGAATCGAAGCATTACTCAATTTGAAACTTCACCAGTCATCGGCGACCGTCGCCAGGCTTCTTTGGTGATCCTCCGGCCAATCTAATCATGCCAATAGCTTCCATATACCTCTTAGATGCTCCCTGAGCAAGGAATTGAGTTCAATCGAACTGTATCGAAAACCCCCAATTCCAGTGCCATCTTCTCCGACGCCGGCCACCGGAAATCTATTCCCGGCCAATCTAGCTTCAGCCACCTTGTCCACTAGATGTGCCTCAATCTCCTGAGCACTTTTCTCTTCTAGCCCGATCTCTGAAACCGTCCAGATCGCAAGATATAGCTATGAGTGGCTTCACTGTGCCGTGTCGCCACCACACTTCTTTACTGATTTTCATCACGATCCAGCCATCTTCAAACTTGGAACCTATTGAATCATTTGTTCCTGTTATCAAGGTCTACCTCCCAGACAAAGTGGTGCATCAATTGGAGCCCTAGATCAAAAGTTATGGCAAGCCCTAGTTTCTGGCCATGTCAGTCCAATGCCAGGCTATGTCAGCCAGTGGCATTAGCCCTTTTCACTTCCTTCCAGATGTGCATTTTGAGCATGACTTTGTCCCTTAGATTCCTGAGGTTGTGATCTACACTTTCTTCTACAGTCACAACTTGAGATAAGCTCTTTAGCTTTCCTTGAAGCTATGTCAGAGCCTTGATCCAAATGTCAATCTGCTAACATTCGTTGTTTTTGATCAAACCAGCCACAAAATTGATGTTCTTATTGCAGCCTTGAGATCTTAAGAGCTTCTAACACCCATCCTTAGCCAAATTCCTTGAAACTCTAGAATCTCGACTCAGTTCAGCTTGCAATCCCAATTATCTCCAGTATCGTTCAGTTATTTTGTTAAGCATATCTGCATATAAGTCATAAAACATTTTAATATAATAAGTAATCACTGTGTGTGTTGTTTGGTTTGTCTTCGAGCAGATCCAGAAGCTGACTTTGAGGATTTTGTTGTTGACCCGTCATCGACTACTATTTCTTACGACACGGAAGGCAAGTCATATTCTTGGACATCTTCAACCTATATTTTAAGAGTTGCTATAATATAACCTTGAATATAGATAATATTGCATGTGAAAGATTGAGAATGGTTGAATTATGAATTGGCAGTACTAGACTGGTTATCTGTGAAATGTGAAATAAACAAGTTTTGAGCCATGAACTAATATATATTTATGTATATACTTATATTCATGAAATAAAACCCCTAGCCGTGACCAGAATCTTGGTATGGATGGCTGTAGCACTGGAGGTGCTAAACTGCAAAGGATAGCAGGCACAGAAGGTGCAAGGTTGCGGATGGTCTGGTCACTGGCATATAAGGACTAGAACCTTGTGTTGTGTGTCTAGTGGCATGAACAACATACTAACCGCAAGCCTGCTATGGGACAGGCCTGAACAAGTACTTATGCGGATCGCACATGAAACCCCTGCTAGAGTTGTGTAGTGATGCATGATTGGCATGGAGAATGGCTCCCACACATATCACTGAAGGTGATCTTGCACGCTGACCCAGCAATGGAAATATGCGTAGGGGTGGAGGTTAGGATACAACCTGCCACAACTGTGGGTCGCGGAGACCCACAGGGTCAGGGGTGAATTGTGAGTGAAACATAACAAAAGTTCTTGTTATCTCCACCTTGCCACTCACAGAATGAAGTGAGCCAGGGGTCCAATCATTTTGATAGGAAGGGCTTGAAAGTGGAATATCTTGCGGGTAAATTGGTACCTATCTACAGAGTTAAAAACGTATTCGAATACTCCGAGTTCCCGGGTTTATAGGAGTCTGCTGCGGTGGATTAAATCCACGGGGTGCGACACAAGTATATTTTCTAAATAAAATTTGTTGAATCAAGATTACCCAAATGACATGTGTTGTCATGATAAGGGGTGCTGTCGTGGGCTGTCGTGTGTCGACGTGTCGCAGTAGTACTATAATCTAGTGAACAAGAATATCAATGCTATTTTATGAAAAGTGCGGCCATAAGATGAGATGAGATGAGATATGAAAGAAAAAGGTTATTTTATAAACATCCATAATTCTTGACTAGTCTAGGTTCATATCATCACTACTATATGTATCTACTCTTACCTATGACTTGCTGAGTACGTAAGTGCTCACACTATAAGATAGTACTTCAATGCGAGTAGTTGAGCAGCTGGCAAAAGCCAGTATTCCCAACACTTTAGCTGCTGGGAATAAGGTTTGCTACAGCTGGGCGAAAAGGTGCTGCGAAAAGTTTTTCCCAGCTGTAGGTCCAATGGCAAAGAGTATTCCCAGCTGTAGACCGCTTGGAAAGTTTGAACTTTTCCCACCTGTATGTCCACTTGTAATATATTATTCCAAGCTGTATAACTATTTGGAATATTTTTTCCCAGCTGTAGGTCTGGTGGCAAAGAGTATTCTCAGCGGTAGGTTGTCCACTTGTAATATATTATTCCAAGCTGTATAACTATTTGGAATATTTTTTCCCAGCTGTAGGTCTGGTGGCAAAGAGTATTCTCAGCGGTAGGTTGTCCACTTGTAATATATTATTCCAAACTGTATAACTATTTGGAATATTTTTTCCCAGCTGTAGGTCTGGTGGCAAAAAGTATTCCCAGCTGTAGGTCACTTGGAAAGTTTGAACTTTTCCCACCTGTATGTCCACTTGTGATATATTATTCCAAGCTGTATAACTATTTGGAATATTTTTCCCAGCTGTAGGTCCGGTGGCAGAGAGTATTCCCAGCTGTAGGTCTCTTGGAAAGTTTGAACTTTTCCCACATGTATGTCCACTTGTAATATATTATTCCAAGCTGTATAACTATTTGGAATATTTTTCCCAGCTGTAGGTCCGGTGGCAGAGAGTATTCCCAGCTGTAGGTCTCTTGGAAAGTTTGAACTTTTCCCACCTATATGTCCACTTGTAATACATTATTCCAAGCTGTATAACTATTTGAAATATTTTTCCTAGCTGTAGATCCGGTGGCAAAGAGTATTCCCAACTGTAGGTCGCTTAGAAAGTTTGAACTTTTCCCACCTACATGTCCACTTGTAATACATTATTCCAAGCTGTACAACTATTTGAAATAAATTATTACCAGCTGATCTGTTATTGAGAATTTAGACTATCAAATTGAAATATGTGAATTATTTGTAGTAAATTTACCGCTAGGAATTGTGTCAATAATTAATTTTAAATATATATTTTTTTAGTAATTAAGCAACAATATTACAACTAAAATTATAATATGCACTATCCTAACAGAAATCACACCATATTTTATTGAATTCTTTGCTTTATATAGCCATTGACAAGATTTGTAATGATAACAAATTATTCAATTGACAAAACCAAACAAAATAGATATAGAATCTCTGAAATAATTGCGATAAAAATATCACTTAAGAATTCTTTACACCAAATGTATGCCCATATATAATATTCCTAACTTTATATATTTTGTTCCAACTATAACTATCAAAAGTAAAATATTCCACTCTCAAACTCCTCTTATGACGTAAAATATCTTCATCACTTCATATGATTTTAACACCTTACTGTTAACCACCTGCAAAAGAAAAGATATTGATTACAATAGTCTTGAGATAAATATATACAAATCAATAACTTTTGCTTTAAGTAACATATAAAACATATGACAATTATAATAAAAGATGGTTGGTCGATTGTTGTAGAACAAGTACAAGCTGTTACTTATGCGAATGAGAAAATTGTGTTGATTGACATGACTTGCATACACTTGATAAAATAAATTAATCATATGAAAGTGAGCTACTAATTCAAAGCACAATTAACATACACTTAAAATTTGAAAAATGAATAACATGTGGATTGTGTTGATAACACCTCACCTTTATAAAATTATTAAGTATTTCCACTTAGTTTCAACTAATTCTCTTGTCCCTTTCACCTGTAAGCATTGTTTTATTAATAACAAAACAAAACAAATGGATAAATAGTAACTAACCAAGTAAATAACAGGTTAGAATTATATATACCTAGAACACGAGATGGACCACCACCTATTGTAGTATCATCTTGGATCTACAAGTAAAAGTTCATAGTTTGTTTACTTAGATGGTATTAGTAAGTAAATAAGAGTGATTATACTAGATAGAATGGATTACTTTTTCACGTGGCCATGTAATTGATCGTCCAAGCGCATCAGGCATTTTTCTAACATTCCCATATGGACGTAACAATGGAGCATCTCTTTTCAACACATAGTTCACAACCACCTCACAACACTTGGGCCCAAGAGGTGTGTCACCAACTATTACACTTCGAGATGCCCTTTGAAGCGTACCCTTAGCAACAGGAATATATGGCCTCATAAAAGAAATCAAAATAACTTCCTTTCCTCCCTAAAGATCAAATAGAATTGCATATAAGCTCAATGATTACCTCAATAATGAGCATCCAAATTCAATAGAGTATAATTAACTGGCAACTATTACCTCCTCATGCCTATAGCGTGGTACATCATGTGTCTTACCAACTCTCCTTTGCATTATCTATACAAAAATTAAGGATAAGTTGATAGTCTAAATATTGTTAGGTTAGGTACAACTTTGAGGTAAAATAATAAAATGTAAACTTACGTTTCGTGGAACCCTATTTTCACCTGCAGATGACTCTATAGAACAACCATCACTTTCGTCTCCCGTGTCCTACAATAATTAGTACATAACATTTGAGCAATTTAGTAAATAACCATATGTATATTATTGCTTAAATATTATAAGGAACACATATAAAAAAATCACCTGTACATGACCCTTAGATCTCTGATTGTAATCATTATCTATATTTTGCCTAGCCTATGAAGCAAGCATTTGCTTCAATTCTTCAATTTCTTTTTCCATCCGTGTCAATTGCTCTTTGTTTCCCACACTTTCACTCTCCATTTTATCTAGCCTCTCTATCAAAAGATTATTATGATTTTGAAGTCTTATCCTTGCTGCATTAGCTATTTGAAGCTTAGTGGATGAATACTTTTGTACCCCTGGCATCTTTAAGTCTTGAGGAGTAAGGCCCAAACCAATAGCACGTACACGTGAGCGTTTTTCTTTTCCAAAGACATGGTAAAATAGATCTCCTTCTGTTATGGTTTTTTTAGTGAGTTCTGGCTTGTTGGCACATGTCTCCGCAATTGTTTTCTGAAAATTAGATAAAGCTCATATTTATATATATATGTTTACATTTGATTGTTGATTATAAATACATGTAACCCTTCAATGACACTTACAATTATGTCTTCAGCTCCTTTTTCTGGAACTCCATTTTTATGGGTATGTGCTTTGATAAAAACTTCATGTCTAGCGGGCATATAACCCAGCTCTTTGGACTGCACTTCCATTAATATTGACAATTAGTTATCTAAAGAAAGTAGAAATAAATATTAAGACATTTAATACCATATCATGTGCAATCCGAGCAAGACTCTTGCTTCCAGCAGTATGTGTCATTGTCATTTTTGCACTATTTGCTTTTCCAATTTCACTTAGAGGCTATAAGATGAGAATATAATTAATTGCATAAAATATATTTAATTTGTAATTAAGAATCATTTATAAAGAAGTTTTACCTGACTTTTCGGAGCTCTCCAATGCTCTATAAGCCACATCCAATCTGTTTTAGGTACTCTAGAATCAATCTTCATAGAAAAAAGTTCCTCATCAGTTTTTGTTTCATCAAAATAATTCTTCTTTATTTCACATTTGAAATCTTTCCATTTCACTGCCGCTTTTTGTAAAACCCAATCCTCAAGGTCATCATGAACATCAAAAAATTCCTACAAAATTATCAAGTTGTCAATGATTATATACTATTGTACTATACATGTCTATGGAATACATAGACCATGAGCCTACAAAACTTGTCACTAGTTACTATTTTTGATGATTTTAAATAACTATAAAGGAATGCTATCCAATTTATGAAGTAAAATTCAAAATATAATTAAAAAATAAAATATAGAATCAAACTCTCTCTTCATATTAGAATGACACATCTAATAATAAATTGCAAAGCTCCACATATATATTTTCACCCTTAATTAGAAGAAAAATTAGTCAGTGCTATGTATAGTAAGAGGAGCTATTGAAACATATCTCAGTTCTATTAAAATATACATGTAAGGCTGAAATGAGAGTAAATTAATTTAGACTTTTTACTCTAAGTAGTATACAAATGTACCTTTACAGTAGCCCAAACAGATTCCTTTTTATCTGCATCAATTTCATTCCAGTTTTTATAGGAAAGTGGTATTCCTGATCTCACTATTGTAGAAATAAAGTTGGTTAATGGTGAAGCTTGATCACCAACTGGTTGATTATTCATATTATGGTCAACATGAATTTTTGGTTCATTCCTTCGCTTCCATATGTCATGCTTGGTAGTGGGTCCTCGTCCCTTCCTTTTATTTTTTTGACCTGGATGAATTTGCTCTACACAAATATTCAATTGAAAATAACAACCAATGATATAAAAAAGAGAGCAAAATAATGCAAAACTATACTTAAATATACCTATATTCAATGTTTCATCTTCATTATCACCAAGTTGTTGTTCTTCCATAGAAATGTCGCCAGGATCTTCATTTTCAATACGTTCATTGCTAGTGATATACCTTTGACGTTGTGATGGCTCTTGATGGGGAACTACAGGCTGATCATTGATGTGCTATGACATAATCAACATGCATCATATTGGGAGATAATTACAAAATAGTTCTTAGAAATAGAAATTAGCAACACATCAGGTAAAACAAATAACCTTTTTAGTTCTTGTAGATGGTCTCAAGACATTTTCCCTCATTTCATTTCCAGGAAGTCGTATAGGCAAGCGCAATGCTCTCAATACCTCATTGTTTCTTTCAATGTTTGCTTGCCGTAACTCTTCATACTCACTCCGCATAACTCCATTATTTCTTCCTCTTGCGTTTTGCATCTTTACGGCTACAATAAAATTTTACAATATTAGACGAAAAAATAAAAGAACATAGACATAAACAACACATTCAATGAATAGCATCTTACTTCCCCATTTGAGGTGGAGATTTCTCAACAAGTATACCATCAATGTTTGTTCTAACACAATTATTGTTGCCATCTGGAAGATTTATTTCAGCACCAACATTCAACTCAGAGATTTCACTAACTTTGTCAGTTACCACTGTATTTTCAATTTCTTCCTCCGCAGACATGTCATAGAGGTCTCTTGGCCTTGACTCAATGACAGCTTTCCAGTCTTTATCGATAGGATCCTCAACATAATAGACTTGAGTAGCTTATGATGCTAAAATATATGGCTCATCTGATAATTTTTCCCCCCGTATTAATTAAATGCTTGAAGTTCACTGTCGTAATCCCAAATTTATCTTTCTTAACCCATTTGTCCTTTCTGAGAACATCAACCCAATCACATTTGAAGAGAACAACATTACCCTTTCGACGATAATCTAACTCAAGTATCTCAGTTATGACACCATAGTATGTTATATCTCCTATTTGTGGATTTTGATCCTTTGAACTAGAAAAACTACAAGTTTTTGCAACAATAGCTACCCCACTACTCTGAACTGATCTGCCCTCATCATAAGATATTGTATGAAAATTGTATCTATTTATTGAATAACTGTTATATTTTGTTGCGACCATAAAAGGCTCACTTGCTAGTATCTGAATCTCTTCTCCTACATCTTCCCCAACTGATAGTAACTCATTCACCTAGAAAAATTTATTTATACGATTAATAAAAAAAAACATTGAAATATGTATTTAACTAAAATTGTTGTTTATGAACTTACATGCAATCTAAACCACTCATGAAATGTTGCATGATGTATACGCTCTCTCTCATGAATCCTTTGATGACCAATAGATGAAAGATACCCCAAATGTTTTCTACAAATATTTTTTGAATGTAAGATATTATAAAATATATATTTGAACTAATTTAATAACATTTAATAAAAAATTAGCTAGAGAACATACATCAAATATGGCTCAATATGCTCATAATTAAATAACATATATCTGTGAGCTTGAATCCATGTTTTATGGTCCAACATAATAGTGCACTTGCCAGTCAAACCGCGACCTATGTTGTTCAAGTATGTGGTACCAGTTGACAAGGTATTGAATTGTGCATCATCATTTCGACTCGGCCGATTAAATCTAGTCTCACAACCATGCAAATAACGAGAGCAAAATGTCATACTCTCATCAAATATATAACCTTCCGCAATTGATCCTTCTGGGTGACTTCTAGTTCGAACATAGCTCTTCAACCTCATCAAAAATCTATAAAAGTTTTGAAATAATTAATTAATGAAAATATTAATAACAGTCTAATGAAATTGAGCCTTCTACTATGGAATTAATATACCTTTCTATGGGATACATATTGCGGTACTGGACAGTGCCAGCAATCCTTGCCTCAGTAGGGAGATGGACCATTAAATGCACCATAACATCAAAAAATGATGGCGGAAATATTTTTTCAAGAAGGCACAAGGTTTCAGAAATTTCAGACTCTAATCTCTCCATATCAGTTACATTGATTACAGGAGAAAATATTTTCTTGAAGAAGTTGCTTACACGAATCAATGCAATACTAACATTTTCTGGTAGTATCCTTCTAACAGCCAATGGAAGCAAGTGTTCTAAAAGAATATGACTGTCATGGCTTTTTAACCCAATTATCTTCTTATCATGAACATTTACATGACTTCGTATATCAGCTGCATATCCATCTGGAAATTTAACTCCTTTTAATACTTCACAAAACATTCTTTTCTCTGCAGAACTCAATGAGTAAGATGCAGGAGGTAAATAGAACTTGTCCCCTACTAAGATAGGATGCAGATCCTTCTTGATACCTAACAGTTGGAGGTCCAAGCGAGTGTTCAAATTGTCTTTTGATTTGCCATCAATATCCAAAAGTGTGTTAATTATATTGTCACAAACATTTTTCTCGATATGCATCACATCAAGATTATGCCGCAACAAAATATCCTTCCAATAGGGCAATTGCACCCATATTGGTTGTTTTTTCCAAATAGTTTTTGGTTCACCATCCTTACCCTTACACTTTCGGGATGGTCTTTTCCCTGTTGGGTCCTTCCCAAAATCATTTTTTACATCTTTTGTTTGTTCTATAACATCATATCCAGAAAGAGAAACTGGGGCTTCCCTATACTCTTTGGTACCATCAAATGACTCACTATCATTTCTAAATTCATGACAAGAATGCAAGAATCGACGATGTCCCATGAAGCAATGTTTTTTACCATTTTTAAGACGAAGTGAGCAAGTATTTGCATGGCAAACAACACATCCAACCTCACCAGAAGTAACTTGTCCAGATACATATCCATATCCTGGATAATCAGTAATAGTCCAGAACAAGGTGGCACGCAATTGAAACCATTGACCAGATGATGCATCATGAGTTTTGACACCATGCCACATCTCTAACAAATCATCGATCAAAGGTTGAAGGTAGATGTCAATATCATTTCCAGGAGCTTTAGGACCAGGAATAAGCAGAGAGAGGATAAAATTTGGTTGCTTCATACACATCCATGGTGGAAGGTTATAGGGAATCAAGACAACAGGCCATATGCTATGTAATGAACTTAGGCTTCGGAAAGGATTAAAACCATCTGTTGCCAAACACAGCCTAATATTGCGACAGTCAGAACTGAAGTCTGGGTACCTGTGGTCGAAATCCTTCCAAGCGGGAGAATCAGCTGGATGGCGTATCAACCCATCTCTAGTGCGCCCTTCACTATGCCATCTCATATCAGCTGCTATCTTTGATGACATATACAGTCTCTGGAGTCTCTTTTTAAGTGGAAAATATCGAAGAACCTTTCTAGGAATTTTGTGTATTCGCTTCCCATCAAGACTCTTCTTTTCTATCTTCCATCTGGAAGTTCCACATTTTGGGCATGAGTCTATATTTGCATGCTCTTTCTGAAATAGTATACAGTCATGTTCACATGCATCAATATTCTCATAACCCAACCCGAGACTTCTCACCATCTTCTTTGCATCATGGAAGTTTTTTGGCATTGTGGCATTCTTTGGAAATGCTTCCTTCAGTAAGTCTAATAACAAATCAAAGCTACTGTTACTCCATCCACCTAGGAATTTTATGTGAAGGAGCCTCACAATAAATTGTAGCTTTGTGAGTTTGCACCTAGGGTAGAGCTCTTGACTAGCATCACTTACTAACCTATAGAATGTCTCAACATCTACATCTTGATCGTCCGAATCGGAACCATCACCACCTATATCACCAACTTCTTGGTATCCACATCCTATGTCATGAATCATTTCAGTGATCTCATCTAGCTGCGGCTCACTATCCATATTAGGAACATTTTCTATATTAGATTTCTTGTTTGTCCTGTGCAATAATGTTTGTTCACCATGAAATATCCACTTGGTGTATCCTTCTAAAAACCCATCACAAATCAAGTGCTCATAAACAACTTCAGCTTCTCTCCAAACACAGTTCACACATTTTCTACAAGGGCAGAGAATTTCATTTGCTTTTGCAGAATTTGCAAAAGCAAACTCTATGAAGTCCTTTATGCCTTGGTTATATTCAGTTGAGTACCTATATTTAATTATCATTAGTTTCAATCAAAAGAATCACATAAAGTAGCATTGTATTTGATTTAGTGACTGAGTGTTTGATTTCTACCTAGCCGCACTCATCCAACGCTTGTTCATAATAAATGCCAAAGACCTTAAAATCCTCGTAGTCTTTCCTTATTATATGGCTTACTGTAAGAATCAGCTAGTATCATTACTAGTTTAATACGGATTTTAGTCTGAAATGAGTTTATAAACAAGAACACAAATAGACGGGGGAGGGAGGGTTAACAAATAATTCCTATTTAGAAAGAAGTAATAGCTTACTGCAAAAATTTCTCTCCAAAGTGATTTGAAATTACTAGGTTAATTTAATAATAATCTCAGCTAACTACAAAAATTGGATAGCAAAATACAATTTGATAAGGTAAGTATTGGCCCATCACACCATGTTATTGTTCATGTAAGCAAGCAATAACATCATTCTATATAGTCATTCATTCATTGTTGAAATACTTCTTTTGATTCATAATATAAGTTTACTTCTTATTCACATGCGAATTAAGAGTATTGAATGAGAGAAAATAATCATAATAAATTAATGATGCCTCTATTATATAAAGTTTGGATGTGTGAGGAAAAAATGTAAATGGAGGCGTGAGAGGATACCATAGAGGATAAAGAAGTCAAACATGTACTAAATAATATATTGGAATTATAGTAAGGTTTATATTGTGAAATATAGAAAAATAAAAATATTCTTAAATTGTGAAAAGGAAAGTGTACGACACAAAGGCATAATTACAACCTGCAAACAAATATAAGTACTTAAATGGAAAAAATATAGATCTACCAGGAAAATTGAAAAATATGGGATTAGGGGTAAAAATTACTTTTCTAAAAACCATAAAAAATTCAAATTAAGGCACACAATTGGTGAGACTTTCTTCCTACGTGTCCAATTTTTCTCACCAAAATGAAAATAGAAACTCATTTGATATTTAACTTCTCCAATTAAGAGTCTAAAGACTTATATGATTAACATTGTATGCCAAAAAAATATACTATTGGTCCCTCTAAATCATTGATTTCCAAGTTAAATAATATTTCAAAAAAAATTAAATGCTAGTTTTAAAGAATTGATGTTCAAGACTTAGTTTGGTAAGTTTTGGATTCAACTTCTATCATAGAGAAACTAAAGTCATATATGATATAACTCTACTGCAACATATACTAAAAACTAGAGTTCTGATAGTGTTTGACAAAAGACTATTATTTTGTTGTTTTAAATAAAATTTACATCTTATAATAGAAGGTAATTGTAGTTGTAATCAATGACATAGCCATATAAATAATTCTAATTTTATGAGTATTTGTAAACTTGAAGTTAGAGCTGTTAAAGCACATCAAATTCTTTAGTGTAAAAGTGGTTTCAGCTTCATGCAGAAGCACCAACACCACAATGGATCTAACCTGCGGATTTTGTAGGAGTATATATATGCACAAACACAATCACATAACTAGGAGTATTTCCATACATTTCACATCTATGCACCAAAATTATAAAAAATTCACTAATGTCTATCTAAAGAGATAGATACAAAACTGTTAAATAGTTATGACTATATAACATAAGACTACTATTTTTTCTGTTTAGTGGATACATTGTGTAACACCTATAAATTAAAGGGCATGCATGCCTTTTAGAATACAATGATTGACTGTGTCCAGCCTTCCAGACATATAGAACTTTTTAAGGGTGATTAGTGATGGAAACTACTCAAAATATAGCATTATTAGTGTGCACATTATCCATACTCAAAACCCTTGTTCTTTAGGACCATGTGCACCAACTATTATGGAATCCACTTTGTTGCTGATCACTGATCACTTGAGTCCTTGCACTTTATTATTTTGGTCAAAATAGTCCTGAACATTCATCCACCTATGCAACATGGGAATAGAAGAGCCTATCAACAAGAATTTGATCAATATAAGACTAGAAAGTACAGAAATTTGGTGTTACAATTTGAATTTATAAATATCATATCTAAATCACTAACTCTTGTTGATACTATATTACTCCAAGTAAACTAAAATCTTTATACAATAGCCAGTTACAAAAATTTGGAGTTGCAATTTGAATCTCTAAATATCATACATAAATTACTAGCTCATACCAATGCTATATTACTCCAAATGAACTAAAATATTTGCACAATAACCACTAGTTAGCTCCTCTCTTTGACATACTTCTCAAAGAATCTATAGCAAACATAGTATTGTTTTTTACTTATTGATTGAATATTGATTGAATTTTTTTTTCAATTAATTGATATTGTAATTTGAATATTGCAATAATTTATGTCAAAAACACAATAGCCAATTTATCGGCTAATTATAATTCGCATGTACAATTCGTATAATCATGATTGTTGAAGTCCAAAATTCAAGTCTCTTGGCTCTTTTCATATTTTCTCACAAATTAAAAAACATATTGCATTGTTTGTTGAAGTTTGGATACATCATTGCTTCGTCTGGTGTCTACAATACAATTGACTCATTCATATAGTACTAATTTTATTTTTACCAGATCGAAAATTTTTATGTTGAAAAGGAAAATTTATAAATCCAATGCCACATTCAGTAAAAATTTATGATACATGTATAGAATGCACTCAATGTGTACGAGCTTGTCCAACGGATGTATTGGAAATGATACCCTGGGATGGATGTAAAGCCAAGCAAATTGCTTCCGCGCCGAGAACCGAAGATTGTGTGGGTTGTAAGAGATGTGAATCTGCATGCCCAACAGATTTTTTAAGTGTCCGTGTTTATTTAGGGCCTGAAACAACCCGCAGCATGGCTCTATCTTCACTAGTACAGAAAAGCTTTCTTCTATCAGTAAAAAAAACCCTTCTACTATCGGTTTTCGTACCGATAAAGATAGACACGATAGAACAAGACAGAACATTTTCTATCGGTAAATAACCGACAGAAGAAATTAACAATTCTATCGGCATCTTAGGAGTGTACCGATAGCAAACCCGTCGTAGTCTGACGATTAACGGAGGGAAAAGTACCACTATTCTAACGGTTAATTACATGATTACCGACAGGAAAATATTACTATTCTATCGGCACCTTATGATTGTACCGATAGAAAACCCGTCGTCGTCTGACGTTTAGCGTTGGGAAAAATACCCATATTCTAACGGTTAATTATAAGTTTACCGACAGACAAAAGTGTAGCACTCTCTCGGTTGGAAATGACATTATCGATAGAAAAAATCTTAGTACCCTCTCGGTTGTGTATGAGTTCACCGGCAGGAAAAATCACACTCGTCTAACGGTTAATTATACGTTTACCGATAGAAAAAACCACAGTAGTCTCTCGGTTGTGGATGAGTTCATCGGCAGGAAAAGTCACTCTATTCTGACGGTTAATTTCAAGTTTACCGATAGAAAAATGGGTAGTAGTCTCTCGGTTGTGGATGAGTTTACTGATAGAAAAAACCACAGTAGTCTCTCGGTTGTGGATGAGTTCACCGGCAGGAAAAGTCACACTATTCTGACGGTTAATTTCAAGTTTACCGATAGAAAAAACTACAGTAGTCTCTCGGTTGTGGATGAGTTTACCGATAGAAAATTTGTAGTGGTCTGTCGGCTGTGAATGAATTTGCCGATAGAACATTCACATATACAGTACATTATTTGCATTCACAATACAGTACATTCACATATACAGTACAGATGCAATACATTATAGATTGGATACACAATACAGTACAGATGCAAAGAAGGGTAAATTCACATAACATATTGACACATTAGACAGTTATTCACATTTATTCACATATATATGGACAAATACAAATTGCAATTCAATGTGGACATTTATTGACATATATATTTATTCACATGTATATAAATAGTCTATGCACAGAGTACACGAAAAAGAGAAAATTATCATGGCGGATGGTTGGGCGCAACTTCCTCCATGACATATTGAGGCCAGATTTGTCGAAGATCTCTAATCTTTGCATTTTCGTATGAGTCTTTCGACATGGCGATCTGCAAGCATGTGTGAATACTTAGTAACTAACTTCCTAATTTAGAACGTGACACCCAATTTTCAAATTTGAGTTAGCTATCGATGCTTACCTGGGGGAATTGGGCAAAGTTTGTCTGCACTAGGTCGTACATGTAGCGCAACACATAAAACCCGCATTCCCACGATTGCGGCTGCTGATGGCACTGAGATAATTGCATATGCGAAGACATGTTAGCTATTGTTTCCATAAACTAATTAAGCATAAACAAAAAGTCACGTGAGTACCTCATATTCTTTCCAAGCTAGTAGGGAGCCCTGCGGTGCGGCATGCCTCCCTCCAGCGGACGCATATTTATCAAAAGCCCTACATTTCAGTTAGTATTGCCCGTTAATGTATTATCATGTGCTAGTGAGGTGAAAATTTAAATCAAACATATAAGTTACTTACGCCTCCATATTCCCCTTGACCACATATTCCATCGATAGTTTGTCACGCATCGAATCGAGGTAGTACACCTCGTTCCTCGGCGGACAGATCACGATGAGGATCCAGTGGCCCCTGCATTGTACGTAAAAGAGGACCGCGTGCTCAAAGTATATCTCAGGTGTAACATACAAGATCGAGTTAAATTAGTACGAAATGCACTAACCTTTGGTGGTACGGCACCAGAATGAACTCCCTGTCCTGCTGCGCCATCAGCGCCTTGGATATGTACTGCTCAGCATGCGCGGCGTCGTGCTCTAGCATCGTGAGGCTTATTTTCTCTGGGTCGAGGAAACCCACCTTGTCACACGCAGCCTCCAATGCTAGCCTGTACATGCACCTGCATGCAAAGGATGACATTAGTATTGCACAGAAAGTTACTACATTTCAAATGAACTACAACAATGCAGAGTTAGCAAACAGAGTTAGAAAACAACAATACATAGCATCAGCAAACTCACAGGACTCTAGTCCGTATGATGGACATATCAAGCTCCCGCCAGTTGTAGAGGTCGAACAGATCCTCGTGTGCCACGGATATACTCCCGGGGCTCACGGTGGAACTACCCAGGCCTGTAGGGAACTAAGAAGTTCAGATTGCGCCGAGCTCGGTGTAGGTACCATGCGTGGAGGTCTCTGGTTGATCGATCCAATTTGCGCAAAGCTGCCTCCGACATGAGTGGGAACCCGTTCGTGAACCTCTCCGGCTGTCCCTGTCGCCCTTTTCCCTTGCCTTTGCCCTTGCCTTTTGCCGGGGACTGAGCGCGTACCTTCGAAGGCAAGGGCGAGGTGATGGCAGCTTTCTTTCGAGGTGAAGGTGTGGATGCGCTGGGTGGGGTGGAGGCCGTCTTTGATGTGTCCAGGGTCGCACGAGATCGGGCCTCATGCCCCGAGCTGGGGGCGCAGTCCCCTGGTAGCCCAGCGGTAGGCCACTTCAATTAATGAGCACGTATGTTAGATTATGCAAGTTGAGTGTACTGAGTAGGATGTAATCTAAAATATGTAGGATTTACCGGTTGTATTACAAGACACTTCTTGGGCCACTGTACGTAGGAGCCCACTGCCTCAGCAAGTGTCTGCAGTTCCTCTGTTGGGACTGGCAACGGAGAATCGTTGTAGCCCGGCATGGCCATGTCCACCTGTACCTTTGCGAAACCCAATCGCAGAGGTACACAGTGGACCTGGACATCCGGCCCAGACGGATATACGAAGCCGTGTCCAACCACTTCCTGCCCGACGCCTACGTGATTCTGTAGGATGCAGCCCTCCGGCCTCTGCAAATTTGTAACAATTAAAATAGGTTAGCGAAACAACTCTAACAGAATGGGAGTGGCATCAACTTAAGTGCACAGATGAAGGCTTGCAGTACCTCAAGTAGATCCACTGGATCCGCGAGTACCTTCGAAGCACAACTGCTTATCCGACCCCGCGGGGTACCATCGTCCTGGGGATCCGCATCTGCACTCTTGGCCAGCAATGCTTCTCTCAACCGTGCAAACTCTTCCCTCATTTGTGCGACCTCGGACTGCACCTCAGACTGTACCTCAGCCCGTATCTCAGCCCGCATCTCCGCCCGTATCTCCTCCCGTACCTCAGCCCGTATCTTATCGGAGAGGTCAGCTTCCTTTTCCTTCCAGGAGCGGGCCTTCTTCCTCGGTGGAGCTGGATCTACGAAACCGGCCTTCCACAACACAATGGCTCCCACGGCCCGTGTCCGCCCGGGATGCTCCTTATTTCCTAGAGCCCGGGTGAGGATGTCGTTCTCCCTCTGCGGGGTAAACAATCCCTCCGCTGCCTTCTTCTCAAAAGAGATATGTTACATTTAAAGGTACCTTGTGAGACAAATTGCCTTATATACACTTGTGCGCACACAGTTTACGAGGTTAGCCAACTTACCATTCGCCTCACAACGTCGGCGTCCCCAGGGGTTGCGAACTGCACAGACCTCGTGGACGACACGGACCCCCTCCCCCTCCACCATCGCTTGCACCTCTCATCCCGGATCTCGGAGAGCGGCAACTCAGGGGTGTCGATGACAGGATTTTGCTCGTCTTCCTTCTTCCACTGCTCCTCCTTCCTCGCATAGCCCCGGGATCCGAGCCGATGCGGGTGGTCGTTCCTCTTCTGGATCGCCCTATTCTTCTCGCTAAGGGCCTTGAACTCCTCAGTCCCCTTCTGCTTGGTGAATTCCTCCCATACCTCCTCCGATATGAAGGGGTACTTCTCGCAAGGAGATTTCCCCGCAGCGAGGAAGTTACTGATGAGCCAGCTCTTAAAGGTTTTCCATGTTCCGTTCATGTCCTTCAAGCAGGCAGTCCTAGGTGTATTGTCGGGGATGTTCCACTTAGCCTGTTTCCGAAAAATGCATACAATTAATCACGAGTTAGTTAAACTTTAGTATAAGCCAAGAGAACGTGATTACGAAAGAGTTCAGCGATTTCAGTTCATTTAACCTTCACTTCCGCCCACAACCTATCCCTCTCGTCCGCCGTCACATCCTTCCAGCTCTGGACGGTGATCTTCACCCTTTCTTTCGCCAATAGCCCAACGTAGGCCGCGTACCTTCCAGCATTCTTTCCAATCGGCCTCCCAAATTGGTTGAACTCACAAGAAAGATCCGTGCGTTTGGCCAAACGCCCCAACGTCGTCGCGCCTCGCCCCACCCTCTTGCGCTGGGATGTAACAGCTGCATCTTCAGTAGTTACGATGGGGTTGGCCCTAGTCGAACCACTAGTACCATCCGATGAAGACGACGACATGTCTTCCCCTACAAAACCTTCAACAAACCATATATATGGCAATTAATTCGCCTTGGAGTTCCATAACTCAGCCCAGGACTGGAGACTAACTAGGGCGGCAAAAGCGAAAATAATACAAAAAGAAAGACATGCATAAATTACTTCCTGAACTCTTCAGAAATATTTTCTATCGGTAAACACATGAGCTGCCGATAGACCATAACCTCCACAAAAGACAATTTTTCTATCGGCAAACCCGTGAGATACCGATAGAACATAACAATGTTCTCTACATATGGAATTTTGTTGACAAGCCACCATTCACTGTCATCACATAACATTCTCGATGATTTGCTATACTAATATTCATGGGCCAGCATTATTATTTCACACGTAAATATGCACACAAGCATCTAAGTGCCACTGTGCATAATCTTTAGCCTAGCCTGTATGTGAGTCATCAGGACTTCACATCTATTAGGTTGGGAAAAGTCATGTATAGGCATTTGAAACATATACATCGAAGACCCATCCACATTGCCATATATTCATACGAAGTGAGTAAAAATTCCCAACCAAACTAGTACATTGCATGGCTCATGTCCTTCCAGATCCAAATTAAGTTTTACTACTTGTGCAGAAATATTTTCTATCGGTAAACACATGAGCTGCCGATAGAATATGTGTAAGAACACCTCCAACATATAATCTGCATTACATGGCAGTTGGATACAATTGATCACACATACAGCAGTATAGATAAGTTAAAATCTCAAAACAGGTTCATTACAGCACTAGAACATATTATGTAAACCCTAATTTAAATCAACATTGCCTGCGGAATGTACATAAGCCAACACAATAGGGAACCCTAGTGTAATTGCAAAACTCGAAGAATTAGTACGTGCAAAACACTAGGATCAAATAAAGAAGATGATGGAAATAGAACGACGAATTAGGGTATTTACGGCGGCGATCAGTTCTAGTGATGGAGAGGCGGTGTAGAACGCAGTGGCGGCCGGCGAAGGACGAAAATAAGAACCAGTGGCAGTGGCGAACCAGTGTCCAGCCGGCGATCGTCGTGTGGGAGAGAGGAAGTGAGTGGTCACGGCGGAGGTTGTGGTTTTCTTCGCTCTCAAAGAGACGCAGTGCTCTAAGGTGGAACTGTTCGAGTGGAGGGAAACTAAAGTGCTGTGTACGAGTAATAAAATAGTGGAGGAACTTTTCTATCGGTACAACAAAATGATACCGATAGAATTATGTCAGTTTCTATCGGTACAACAAAATAGTACCGATAGAAAAAGTAAATTTCCCGGAAAAATATTTGAAGTAGTGGATGCCTTTTTCTATCGGTATAAACAATAAAATCCCGTGAGACCAATTTTCCCCAGAAAATTTTTTTAAGTGCTTGTCTACCGGTAAAAACAACAAAATACCGTCAGAGTAATGAAAAACTGCCTTTTTTTATCAGTATAAACAATAAAATCCCGTGAGACCAATTTTCCCCAGAAAATTTTTTTGATTAAGTGCTTGAGATTATAGTATGTGTGCCCTTTTTCTATCGGTAAAAACAACAAAATACCGTCAGAGTAATGAAAAGGTACACACAATTTAACATCAAATAGACCGTGGTTGAAAGCTGCAGGATGATAAAGAAAGAGGGAAGATAGCCGAAAAATTGGAAAATTGACATAAAAAGAAATTGTTCATTCATTGTTGTTTTATCACTTACAAAAAAAAAATAAAACCCAAAATGCTAGGTCAAGGGGTGGTCTTAGTCCTGGCTGCATGTAGAATAGAGTCAGTTAGACTTGCAGCCAGGACGCAGGACTCCTCTAGCGACAAGTTGTCCTTAGGATCAACTACTACCGCGTCGAGAAGGCCTGCGACCTCCCTCAGCTTCGCTATGGTATCCTTCATAGTCAAACCGCAGCCAGCGATGGTCATATCCGCGGATTTCTTCTCCTCGTGAAGACACCTCGTCCTCGCCCTAGCATTGTCACCATCCGTCTTCATGCGCTTAATGCGCTGGAAGAGATCGTCAAGGTCAAGTCGTAGCTGAGTGTGCTTGTCTGTAAGGAGCTTGTGCTCCTCCTGGAGGGCCCTCAGGTCGGCCTTCACTTTGGCAGTGTCTTCCACGGCTACCATTCCCTGTGCAAATCAACAGGTCAAGAATGAACTGAACATGGATTAACAATACAGGGGGAAACCGAGGAGATTTAGAGTTCTTACCGGGGAGGGCGTGGCTGACGATCCCATGGAGGTTGCCATTGTGAAAGAGAAGATGAGGAGTCGAACCGTATGAGAATTAGAAAAACAACAAATACTGCGACGCATGGCGAGGTACTTATAGAGTTTCCAAGGCGGCGCATGGCGACACGGTTGAGAATTCAAAGCGGCAGAGTATTCTTCTATCGGTAAAAACAGTAAAAAACCGTCAGACAACAAATACCGTGGGACTAACGAATTTATTCTAACGGTAAAATAGAACAATACCGATAGAAAACGTTTTGAAGTGCCTGAGAGAAGTGCCTAAGACATGACAGTAGCGGATGTCCTTTTCTATTGGTATAAATAACAAAATACCGTCAGAAAAAAGGATTTTTGCAGAACTTAATTTGAAGAAGCAAGAGGCTGCGATGAGATTTTTGCAAGTGCTATTTGAAGGGAAGAATTAAGTATTTACAGGATAAAGGTACTGTACATGTTAGAACTCATGCTGTGGAGTAAAATTGAGATGTATTAATGCTGTGAACTAGCTTATCATTAAGTTCTAAAGAAAAATGTACTGCCTGATGTATTAATGATAAGTTCCTCACCTTGCTGCAGAACTTGTGGGCTGTTTGCTTGGCATTTATCCCTGAAATAGAAATTAATCATCAATGGTTCTCAACCCATAATCCTTCTTCGTGGTCATCTCGCAGATATGTTGTTTCGTCGATATCTTCAGTACGGATAGATTGAATGTCCTCTAAAAATGGAGGTATTTCATCGAATTGGTTATACTCCTCTTCGTCGACAACATCTTCGACCCCAACAATACGTCTCTTGCTGTGGAGGACAACATGCAAGTTTGGATTGGCCGGGTCAACGATGTAGAATACCTGTGTGGCTTGCTTTGCAAGTATGAATGGATCGTCTTGGTGTCCGACTCTACCAAGATCGACGAGAGTAAACCCGTAACTGTCAACTTGAACACCTCGAGGGATTTCGACCCATTGGCATCGAAACAGGGGAATCTTAAGTAATCCGTAATCGAGCTCCCATATTTCGTCAATAACACCGTAATATGAGTTCAGCGCCCTTACTGACCTGGCATCCTCGGAAATAGCAAACAGTGTCACTCCGCTACATTGCGTGCTACTCTTGGCGTCTTGAGCTCTTGTGTAAAATGAATACCCATTGATGTCGTACCCCTGCCAAGTCCCTACAGTGAATCTTGGGCCTCTAGCCAACCATGTCACAGTTTCACTTACGGAGCCCTCGGCAGCTCGTGTGACTCTTTCTTGGATCCACTCAGCAAATTTCCTGTTATGTTCTCTGCTGACCCAAACGTCTGACTTCGAAGGATTCTGTGACCGTAACATTACCTTGTGCTCGTGTATGTATGGCTCGACCTCCGTCATGTGTTGTAAGACCCAAAAATGTGATTTTGCGTACACATCACGAGCGGGGACGATAGCTTTGAATCCAATCGTTCCGATTCCCTGAAGCCTACCCTCGTGTCGAGACCTAGGAACGCCAATTGGGTCAACCCCGGCCATATAATCTGTGCAAAATTCAATCACCTCCTCGGCGGCATAACCTTCCATTATACTCCCCTCGGGTCGACGACGAGTCCTTATGTATCCCTTCAATACACCCATAAATCTCTCAAATGGATACATGTAGCGCAGGCACACGGGTCCAAAAAACTTAATTTCTCTGATAAGGTAAACAATCAGATGGACCATAACATCAAAAAAGGATGGAGGGAAATACATCTCGAGCTGACAAAGAGTTGTAACCACGTCGCATTGCAAAGCGTCCAGTCCATCGGGATCAATTACCTACGAGGACACAGTTGCGCCAAATATTCATATCAGAAAAATCTTCTAATTAAGCTCCACAAATGGAGGTAATGAACTTATAGTACGAGTGCACGTACTTACCTTGCAAGATATTGTGTTAAAGAAATAACATAGGTTTGTGATTGTCTCTCTGACTTTAACTGGGAGAATGCCTCTGATAGCAATGGGAAGCATCTGTGACATCAAGACATGACAGTCGTGGGACTTCATGCCAACCAGTCTTAGGTCCTTCATAGACACAAGTTTTTTCAAGTTCGCGGAGTACCCACATGGAACTTTAACACTGTGCAGGCACCGACAGAGTTCTGTTTTTTCGCTCTTGGACAACGTATAGCAGGCCGGGGGGAGGTATGTACGCTTTCCATTCTCTAAAGGTGCAAGCTCAGTCCTTATCCCCATTTCCACCATGTCACGACGAGCTTTCACACCATCCTTTGTCTTTCCCGGAATGTTCAACAACAAACCAATAAACTGTCACATACATTTTTCTCTACATGCATGACGTCAATGCAATATCGAACTAGTAAGTGCTCCCAGTACGGTAGATCCCAGAGAATCGATCTCTTCTTCCAAACATTTTTTTCTCGAGGTTTAGAATGCTTACCGAACTCAACTTTGATGTCATTCACGCGCGAGTAAATCTCCTTACCGGTCAGAAACACTGGAGCTGATCCCTTCTCAGGCTTCCCGTTAAATGATTTCCTCTTCTTACGGTACGTGTGATGCACTGGAAGAAACCTGCGGTGACCCATGTACACTGTTTTCTGGCAGTTTCGCAGCCACATGCTCTCAGTTTCATCTAGGCAAATAGGGCAAGCCTTGGCTCCTTTCGTACTATACCCCGACAAATTGCCGTAGGCCGGAAAATCATTTATGGTGCAAAATATCAGGGCCCGCAAGATGAAATTCTCTTTCTTGTATGCATCCCACACCTGCACACCCTCGCTCCACAATTTCTGTAAGTCCTCGATTAAAGGCGCTAGAAACACGTCAACATCATTTCCGGGTTGTCTGGGTCCTGAGATTAGTAATGCCATCATTATGTACTTGCGCTTCATGCATAACCAAGGAGGAAGATTGTAGATGCATAAAAGAACCGGCCAAGTGCTGTGCAGGCTGCTCATATTACTATGTGGGTTCATACCATCTGTACTCAGCCCGAACCTTACATTCCTAAGTTCACCGCCGAACTCAGCAAATGTTCTGTTGATGTTTCTCCATTGAATAGAATCAGCTGGGTGTCTCAGTTTTTCGTCTTGTTTCCGGGCTTCAGCATGCCAACGCAAGTGCTTCGCGACTTTCGGATTTGCAAACAGCCGCTTCAATCTAGGTATCACAGGCAAGTACCACACAGTTTTTGCCGGGGGCCCTTTCCTTACCTCGTGACGTTCACTGTCAATCCGGTCCCTACGCGTATACCTCGATGCGCCGCATCTTGGACAAACATGCAAACTGGAGTACTCGTTACGGTACAACACACAATCATTTGGGCATGCGTGTATTCTTTCGATTTCCATTCCCAACGGACACAACAGTTTTTTGGCTTGGTAAGTAGATCTTGGCAACTCATTTCCCTCTGGAAGCATGTCCGCTAGAAGATCTAATAGTGCCGTGAAACTCTTATCACTCCAACCGTTTCCTGCCTTCAAGTTATATAATCTCAGCACAGAAGACAGTTTTGTAAATGTTGCACATCCAGGGAACAGAGGCTTCTCAGAGTCAGTAATCAGTTTCTCAAATTCACAGAAGTCATTTTCGTTGTAATCTTCCTCTACATCATGTAACATCTCATCTAGATTGTCATCATCATCATCTACGTGCACATCGGAATGAACATTACCAAAATTGGGATGATCATCGATATTATTGCAATCCACATTCGAGTCGTGCTGATTGGTAGTAGTGGTGCTTGTTTCCTCAAGATCTTCGCCATGCCATATCCAATGGGTGTATCGCGCGTTAAAACCACGACGAATCAAATGACTCTTAATTTGATCAGAGTTGCTAAACCTCTTCAAGTTCATACAATCTGTACAAGGACAGAGCATATTTTTCTCTCCCTTCCTCTCCTTTTGTTGCTCAGCAAATTTAATAAACTCATTCACACCATCCAAATATTCAAGAGTAGTACGTTTTATTCCATACATCCAATATTTCCTGTCCATCTACAATTAACAAAATTTAACGAGTAAGCCATGCATGAAACCTGCCCGATTAAGTTATGTATATGTACATGTACAGCCTCTTACAACAGATACATGTGTTGTGTCGTGGTATTAAGAATACCCCGGCAGGTTTTGAAGACGATCCTAGCGGAGATTACACAGCGCGGGTTGACCGGGTGACCGGTCCTCCCCCGCCGGACAAACACAAGAAAAGACACGAGGATTTATACAGGTTCGGGTCCCAGTGGGGGCCCTAGTCCTGTCGACGCGCTCCCGACCGGAGTCGGCTGGGGGAGCTCTCTCCGGGGGAGAGGCTTCCGGAGCACGTCTGTGAGATTAGCTATTCCAAATAATAATGAAGTGATCCTTTACAACAGAGGGGTACAAGGGCTATTTATAGCCCCAAAAAGAAGTAAAAAACCTAAACTACCCCGGGAGCCACCGTCGGATTGAAGGGTAGGACCGTCCTTCTCCCGGTCAAACGTCTTGGATGCTTGACAGGTGGTCGCTGATTCCCGAGGCGTCCCTCGCGTGACCTGCACGTGATAAACAAACAGGGATTTTACCTTTTAGGAGGGCGGTGACGTCCGGGACCTCTTCCGGAGAGCAGGGTCCCGGGAGCCCAAAAGGCGGCGCCCGGGGCAGGCACCGGAGGCCACTATCCCCGGGCGAACGGCGGCGCCCGGGACATGCCCGGGGGGCACGGTCCCGGGGGCCAAATGGCGGCGCCCGGGGCAGGCGCCGGAGGCCACTATCCCCGGGCGAACGGCGGCGCCCGGGACATGCCCGGGGGACACGGTTTCGGGGGCCAAATGGCGGCACCCGGGACATGCCTGGGGGGCACGGTCCCGGGGGTCAAATGGCGGCGCCCGGGACATGCCCGGGGGGCACGGTCCCGGGGGCCAAATGGCGGCGCCCGGGGCCGGCACCGGAGGCCACTATCCCGGGGCGAATGGCGGCGCCCGGGGCCGGCACCGGAGGCCACTATCCCCGGGCGAATGGCGGCGCCCGGGACATGCCCGGGGGACACGGCCCCGGGGGCCAAATGGCGGCGCCCGGGACATGCCCGGGGGGCACGGTCCCGGGGGCCAAATGGCGGCGCCCGGGACATGCCCGGGGGGCACGGTCCCGGGGGTCAAATGGCGGCGCCCGGGACATGCCCGGGGGGCACGGTCCCGGGGGCCAAATGGCGGCGCCCGGGGCCGGCACCGGAGGCCACTATCCCCGGGCGAATGGCGGCGCCCGGGGCTGGCACCGGAGGCCACTATCCCCGGGCGAATGGCGGCGCCCGGGACATGCCCGGGGGACACGGCCCCGGGGGCCAAATGGCGGCGCCCGGGACATGCCCGGGGGGCACGGTCCCGGGGGCCAAATGGCGGCGCCCGGGACATGCCCCGGAGGCACGGTCCCGGGCGCCTAAAAGGCGGCGCCCGGGGCAGGCACCGGAGGCCACTGTCCCCGGGCAGTCATGAACTTACCTGGACTTGACCGCGTGGAGATTTCCCCCAACAGCAGCCCCCCATGCCCTCCGGGGACGAAGCCTGAGCCCCCGGAGGGGAATGGTTACGGTATCGGGAAAATCTCCGGACGCAAACTCCGGACGAAAATCACCGGAGCCCCGACGACGCTCCGGTTTCTGTGCCGGGCACTTTATGGCCGCGCCGTTTTCGCAATAAATGCACGCGCGGTTTGAACCGGCGTCTCGATTTACGCGCCTGTCCCTTCGTTTCCCGCGCACGGTTTGAATCAGTGGTCCAGATTGATCCGAGGGGGCCACGTGGCGCGCATCTAGATCACGGCCAGCCTCTATAAATAGGGCCTTAGGGGGCCCCGGAAGCTCATTCCAAATCTTCAACTCCAGCTTCAGCTCTCCCGGTAGCGCTCTTCCGGTAGTTTCTCCGGTAGCCTTCTCCGGTAGCGAGCGTCCGGGAGTCGTTGACAGCCACCTGAAACCTTTAGCCACCGAAACACAAAAAACTCACCTAATGGCGCCCAAAGGTCGAGCGAAGACCACAGAGGTGCCCCCGGAGGAAATCCCCGTGGATTTCCTTTGGGCCTCCGAGTTCTCGGCCTCGGACGCGGAGTCCCTGGTCAAGAAGGGCGTCATCGAAGAGGGGGACATCCGGGTCCCCCTAAAGAAGGACGGAGCCCCCCGCCCCAGGCCCGGAGAGGTCGTGGCCTTCGAGGCCTTCCTCGAGGTGGGGCTCCGGCTCCCGGTGCATCCGATGCTCCGAGAGTTTCTCAAGGAGTACGGGGTGGCGCTCAACCACCTCACCCCCAACGCCCTCGTCCGGATGGGTCTCTTCATCTGGCTGTACGAGACGGCGACCGGGCGGGAGCCCACCCTCCGCGTCTTCCGGTATTTTTACGAGCCGGCAGCGCGGAGCTCCCACCTGGTGAAGGGAGGACCGAAGTCCCCCTTCGGCTCGGTGATGGTCCAGATGCTGCCCTCCCGGGTAGCGGACTACCCGGCGGCGGCCTCCCGGGACCACTGGGGGGACTGGCTCCGGAGGTGGTTCTATCTCCGGGTCCGGGACGAGACGGTGGTCTACGCCCCGGAGCCTCCCACCTACAGCCGGTCATCCGCACCGAAGCCGCCGGTGTGGACGGACGAGGAGTTCGAGCTCCTCGGGAAGGTGGTGCTGGCGAAGAAGGCCCGCTCGATGCGGGACGCCGCGGAGGAGCTGGCGCTCCTGCGGCTTTCCCCCTTCTCACGCGGGGGAAGGGGGATCGGCATGGGCCCGGAGCAGCGGCCTCCGGTCAAGCCGGTGACGCGGCGTAAGTCCCCTGCATTTTTGTACTTGCAGTTTTTTACGGAAAATTGACTAACTTTTTACCTTACAGTGCGCCCGTACCCGGCGGCGAGGGACAAGGCGGAGCACCTCCTGGGGAGGTACTTCGCCGACGAACACGAGCGCATCGTGCGCCTCGTGGGGGAGGGGCCTCCCCAGAACTTGGTGGCCGAGGCCTACGGGCTCAGGCTTCCGGAGAGGAAGCCCCTTCCCACCCCCGGGTCTCATAAACGGGGGAAGGATGCTGCCGGGGGCTCGGAGCCCAAAAAGCCCCGGGTCCAAAAGACCCCGGCCCCGACGACGGCGCCGGCGACGACGCCGGTGAGGGCCCGGGACGCGACTCCCGGGGCCGAACATGCCCGGGCGGCGCCCCGGGCAGAGGCGGCGCCTCCGCCCCCGGAGGCCCCCGTCGAGGCCCGGGGGAAGGAGGTTGTTGTCGATGGGGCGGGGTCCGATTCGGCGGACTACGCCCCGTCGCCAATTCGCGTGACTCTCCTCTCGCCTCTCCCGGCGGCATTGGCGCCGGAGAGGCTAGAGGTGAGGTTTTCGGGGGCGGCGCCCCCGCGCCTCTGGCCGGTTGATGAAGAGGGGGGGAGCCCCTCAGTCTTCGAGGTCGCCCCGGAGCAGGAGGCTCCGAGGGCCCTCCGGCCTGGGGCGGGCAAAGGCCCGATGATCCCCCCCCGGGCGGTGATCCCCCCCCGGGCGGAGATCCCCGCCCAATCTTCGTCTTCGTCTTCGGAGGAAACTTCGATGAAGACGCCAGCGACGCCGGCCGTGCTCCCGGATTCAGAGGTCCGGGGGCCCTCTCCCGGTGGCGACAGGAGGGCCTGGCAAGACACCTCCCTACTTCCCGCGGGTGAGGTGGCCCGCTACGCGGAGGGCCTGCACAACCGGAAGGTGCAGGCCTTCGTAGCAGGAGGAACGCTCCACGAGCGTTTTGAGGGGCTCGAGTCCCTCGGAGCCCAGGTAACTCGAGCTCCCAACACTTCGGCTTTTTTCCTGCACTTAAGATTTTTCTAACTCTTTATGCATTTTGTAGGTAGCGACTGTTACCTGGGGCCTTGAGCAGCGGGTCACCCGGCTGCTCAAGGAGGCGGAGAGCCGGGCCGCGGCCTGCGTCGAGCAACGGGAGGCGGCCCTCCGGGAGCGGGACGAAGCTCTTGATGAGCTGTCCCGGGCCCGGGCGCAGGTGCACCTTTCGGAGGGCGCCTACATCCGCCTCCGAGAGGAGGCCAAGGTGCGGGAGAAGGCGCTCCGGGAGCTCGAGAGCTCCAGCTTCCGGGCGCTGTCGGACGCGGGCCGCTCCGTCCGCTCGGCCTTGGAAAGCCTTGGCGTTAGCCTAGGCTCCGGGAGCGGCCCGGAGGTGCCCCCGGCAACCCTCGCGGAGGCTGTGCGTTTTCTTAACGCACAAGTCTCCGCCATCCCGGAGGCTGCGGACGTCCGGGCACGTGGCCGGGCGATCCCCGTCATCGCGGCCGCCGCGGGGCTCGTTGACTACCGCGGGGTCGGCGCCCGGGCGATCGGGGGGCGCATCCCCCGGGGCTTCCCGGAGGCCTTCGAGCCGACGCGCCGGGAGGTGGAGCTGCTGGCGGAGGGGTTCTACGACCGGATCATTCGGACGTGGTTCCCGACACCGGTGCCTCCGGCCGCGGATGTCCCTGCCCCGGCCACGGAGGAAGCTCCCCGGGGGGAGGACCCCAATGCCAAAGTATGAGCCTCCCCCCGGGTCTTTAGCTAGGACCCCTTTTTGTTTTGTTACATTTTGATTCCGGTAGCTTCTTAGGAGGAGCCCCGGGCACTTGTACAAAAACATTTTGCAATGGAATATATTAGAAATTTTTCTAAGTCTTTGCAATGAAATGTTACCAGGGTTCCCGGGGGGTTGCTCCCGAGCAACGGTCCGGGAGAGGCTCTCCGGGGGACGCCCAAGCGGCTTTGATTTTGCTGAGCCTTGTCTCCGGGAGGCGCAACGGCGGTACTGCCCGGGAGCCTGTCCGGTTGAGGTGGCGCCCGGAATGCACTTGGATAATTTTGACAACAGCCGTGCTGAATTAACTCCCCCGTGCCCGAAGGCCCAGATGATACCTCCTCTCCGGATACTCCCGCCGGCTGGATACGAGTTTTGGCCCGAAAACGTACTTCGGGATTCTCAGCGTCGCGTCCGGGCGCTGTACCGGGACCTGGCCCGGGAGCTAAGGGAGCGCCTCCGGGAGCTTTAGGCGTAGGGGCCTTAGGCTCGTAGAAAATCCCCCGGGTTAGGACCCGGGTTGTATCATTTCCGAAACCCACCGGAGGGGGAAGATGTCCTCCGGGTTTGTTGATCAATAAAGCGCATTGTTTCCTTTTATTGCCTCTTTATTTTCTTCTTCTTGGATGGTCTGGGCGACTCATCTTAACAAGGATGAGCTGAGTTTCTTCGTGGGTGACCCGGGGGCCCCCCGTCCCCCCCCGCCCACAGCGGGCGGGAGGAGGCCTCCGCGCGCTGTGGGGGTAACAGGGTCCCCGGGGGGAGCATAGCCTGTAGGAGAAATATCTTAGAAAATTGTAAAAACAGGGTTTCCGAGGGAGGGACCTTCCGGGGTGCCCGGGGGCACCGGGAGAGGTTCATCCGGCCGCCGGGAGAGCGGGGAACCGGGAACAAGGCGCGGAAGGGGCTCATGAAAAGCCAATAAGACCTCCGGAGGGGAGCTTCCCGGGAGACTTCGTCCGGTCGCCGTGAGCGGGGAACCGAGAATAATGTCTCCGGGGGAAAATTTATCTGAGAAATCTCTTCGTAAAGCAATTGTCCGGTCGCCGTGAGAACGGGGAGCCGGGAATAAGGTCGCTGGGGACCAATCCTCCGGTCGCCGTGAAGACGGGGAGCCGGGAATAACGTCGACTCCCGGAGGAGGAAGATGGATCCAATCAAGCCGCAAGGGGCTGATATTCCGGTCGCCGTGAGAACGGGGAGCCGGGAATAACGTCGACTCCCGGAGGAGGAAGATGGATCCAATCAAGCCGCAAGGGGCTGATCTTCCGGTCGCCGTGAGAACGGGGAGCCGGGAATAACGTCGACTCCCGGAGGAGGAAGATGGATCCAATCAAGCCGCAAGGGGCTGATCTTCCGGTCGCCGTGAGAACGGGGAGCCGGGAATAACGTCGACTCCCGGAGGAGGAAGAGATCCAGAAAGCCATTAGACGTCCCACTGAGGAGAGCATCTACTCCCGGAGGAGGAAGTGCCCGAAGACGGGTCTTGAGTGTTTGGGCAGGGGACTAGTCTCCCAAAGTGACTCGTTACCACGGCCACTGTGACCGGGTTGCCGCTTACACCCTCAGTCCACGAGGGCTGATCGTAAGCCGCCCTACGGGAGTGCAGGCTCCGTTGTAGGGACTTGTTGGGGCTGGCCCACTTCCTCGCGGGGAGGGCATCCTCGCGGGGGGGGCGCCCTACGGGAGTGCAGGCTCCGTTGTAGGGACTTGTTGGGGCTAGCCCACTTCCTCGCGGGGAGGGCATCCTCGCGGGGAGGGCATCGCCACTAGGGGCGGTAATGAGGAAGACCTGCAATGAGACAGTTTGCACAGCAAGACCTATGTATTACTAATGAAATGAAGTACAGGGTCTCCCCCTGCGAAGCCGCGAAATGGGAGGAAAATACAGCGTCCCTTCTCCCCCTCCGGTGTGAACGCACCGGGGGAGGGGACATGCCCGTGAGGCTAAACATAGAACTTGCGAAGAAAACGCAAGTTCCACGTGTGCTTCAGCTCCTGCTCTTGAAGGTCGAAGAGCTTGTAAGGGGTCCCTGAAAGGGGGGAGCCCTGATGACCGCAACCGGAACCGGGAAGAGGGCAGGCCCTGTAACACCCGGAACCGGCGAGGGGGGAGCCCCCGAGGCGACGACCGGGACCGGGGAGGGGGAAGCCCCTGTGGCGAAGACCAGAATCGAAGTGGAGGGGGCCCCAGTGGCCTCGACCGGAACCGGGAAGGGGGCAGGCCCTGTAACACCCGGAACCGGCCAGGGGGGAGCCCCCGAGGCGACGACCGGAACCGGGGAGCCCATGCGAGGGGAAGTCCGCTGCGGCACGGGGGCTGCTCTGTCGACCGCCCCCGGTGCGGTAAACGCAACGCGGGGGGCGGGACTGGCTCCCGGCGCAGGGTAAACCCTCGGCAAGAAGTGGGCTCCCGGCCCCGGGATCAGGCCGGGGACGGGGTACCCCCCTTGGTGCCATCGAAGTGCCTCTGCATCTTTTGCATCTGCAAATAAAAGACTAGAATTTGCGTTACGGCACAGGTAAGGCCCGTGCTTTTGGTGAAATATGGGCTGAGAATCTCCCTTCAGTTGGAGGCGTCGGATCCCCGGGGAACGCACGTGGTGCGACCTGAGGAGCAAAGCCTCGTACTTGGCGGCACTGCTGGCCCCGGGAACAGCAGGTCCTTCCGGAGGCTCCCTTCCGGACGCGGTTTGAGGAGGGGCCCCCCGGGGGATACTGCCGCGACGTCTGGTTCCAGGGGGGGGGCCTCCCCCCTGGGCGCCTCAATAATGTTGACGCTTCCGATCGTGGCGGCTGCGCGCTCATACAGAGCACGGGCCATGTCTTGGTCTCCCCGGACGTTGATCACGCCATGCGGCCCGGGGATCTTCATGCAGAGGTAGTTTTGATGGGTGGCAGCCCCCAGCCGGTTGATGGTGGTCCTCCCCATAATCACGTTGTAGGAGGAGGGGAGGTCCACTACATCGAAGCGGACCAGCTCGGTCCGGTAGTTCTCCGGGGCGCCGAAGGTCACAGGAAGATCTACCTTGCCCACGGGGTGGATCGCCTTCCCCGGGACAAAACCTTGTAGGGGCCCAGTTGCGGGCTGCAGGAGCTTCTCATCCACCTGCATCTCTTTGAAAGCCTTCAGGAATAGGACGTCGGCGGAGCTCCCACTATCCACAAGGATGCGGGCCAGGTGACAGTTGTAGATTGTCGCAGAAACAACGAGCGCGTCGTTGTGGGGGAAGCGAACCCCCCGCGCGTCTTCTGCCGTGAAGGTGAGGGGGACGTCCGACCACTTTGGTGGCGGGGACGTGTGTAGCACCCCCACAACCTTAACTTCACGCGCGTACTCCTTACGCTGGCGCTTGGAGTCCCGCCCGGAGGCAGACCCTCCCACGATGACGTTGATGCGGCGCTGAGAGGTCTGGAAGGGGAGAGCTTCTGAAGGCTCCCCCTCCTGTGCCTGCTCACCCCCCGCGGGAGCGGGAAGGGCCGGAATAGCTGGCCGAGGGAGCAAGGAGGCCGGAGTCCCCCCCCCCCTGCCCGCGCTGGTCGAGGAATGTCGCGAAGTGCTGCAGTAGTTGGTCGCAGTCTCGGGTAGCGTGGGTACTGGACCCGTGGAAGTTGCACCACGGTCCTTCCCGCCTTCTCCCCGCGGGGCCTCCCCGGCCGCGCGAAGACTGTCCTCCCCCATGACCTTTTGGCTTGGGGAAGGGGCGGTTGCCCTTCGGGGGGTCGCGCGAGCCGCCTCCGCCCTCGAGGACAAAAGTGTCCCGAGGCCGTGGCTCATTATGCCCCCCTTGTCTGGGGCGTTTGGGGGGATCCCTGGCCCCCCGGTCAACGGGGGCAGGAGCCCCCTGGGTCTTCTTCCAGATATCGTCTTCCTCCGCCCGAGCATACTTTTCGAGCACGTTGAAGAGCTCATCGGCGGAGGAGGGGCAGCTCCGGGAGAGCCTTCGGTGGAGCTCCCCCGGGAGGATGCCGCTTTTGCAGGCTTCGATGACCGTAGAGTCCGGGACGTGGGCCACTTTGCTTTTTACTTGGGCAAAGCGCTTGAAGAAGCTTCTGATGGTCTCCCCGGTTCTCTGGCGCACTGTGTATAGCTGTGAAGAATCCAGGGGACGTACGTAATTTCCCTGAAAGTTGGCGCAGAACTCCCGCTTCAGCTGCGAGAAGGACTTGATGGAGCCCGCCTTCAGATTGTAAAACCAGGAGCGGGCAATGCCGGTAAGGTAGAGGGGGAAGACGTTGCATTGGACGCTCTCGTCCCCCCCCGCCGCGGAGATGGCTGTGGAGTAGATCTGCACGAACTCGTAAGGGTCCGCCTCGCCATTATAATGCTCGATGTGCGGGGGACGGTAGGGCCGCGGCCATCGGATGCTGCGGAGTCTTCGACATAGAGGCTGGTTCGCCTCCTGCACTTCCCGGGGGGAGCCCCAGTCACTGTCTTCTATAACGGGGGACGCCCCCTCGTTATCCGAGTCAGGTAGCGGCCCAAGAGGGCCGCCAGAGTGGTGGTGACGACGCTTCTCTTCCGGGCTGGGACTGATTTCCCGGACGTCCGGGCTTCCCTCCGGGGAGGATGGTTCTTCGGTGGGTCTCTTCCCCCGACCGGTGCGAGAGCGAGGCTCCCTGCGACAACGACCGGGGGGAAGCTCTTCCCCGCGGCTGGGAGAATGCATTCGCTCAACCTCCCCCCGGGAGAAGCGGACTTGCTTCCCCGGGGGAGGGAGCTCCTGCACTGTAACAGCCGTCCCGGGAGCTACCGGGGCCTGCTGCGGGGAGCCCCCTGCGACGGCCCCCGGGACCGGAAAGGGGGGAGCCCCTGCACCATCCGGAACCGGGGAGGGGACGCCCGGGGCGGCGTTAGGATCCGAAGAGGGGGCCCCTGTGGCAACGACCGGGGCCGGAAAGGGGGAAGCCCCTGCGACATCCGGAACCGGTGGGGGGTGAGCCCCCTCGGCGACGTCCGGGGTTAGGGAGCCAATGCGGGGGGAAATTCGCTGAGGCACGGGAGCTGCTCTGTCGACCGGCCCCGGTGCGGTAAACGCAACGCGAGGGGCGGGACTGGCTCCCGGCGTAGGAATAACCCCCGGCATGAAATGACCCCCCAGCCCCGGAAGCGGGCCGGGGACGGGGTACCCCCCTGGTGCCACGAAGGGCCCGGGCATGAAATAGCCTCCCGGCACCGGGACAGGCCCGGGTGCCGAGAAGTGTCCGGAAGTATATCGCGCTGGGGGAGGGAACCCCCCAGCGGGATCATACGGGGTAGACAGCCCCCCTGACGCCGGAGGGGCCGCTGGGTATCCCATAAACGGGGGCATGATCCCCGGATACGGGTGCGACGGAAATGTGGGGGCCGAGGGCCGCGCCAACACACTAAGGAGCTCGTCCATAGAGCACTGGGCGCGGAGCTGGCCCTCTACGAGAGCTTCGAGCAGGGCGTCCCGGGGAGCCGGGGGAGCCGTCGGGGGGACGCTTGTCCCGGCCGAGGTCCCCGCGGTCACCGGGAACGACCTGGAGGTGGAAGCACCTAAGTTAAGAGGAAAGGTGGGAGGCGGTACCTGGGAATGGTCGCCTCCGGACGGAAGCGCCGGAACAGCAGCGTCCCGGACGGGTGGCGCCAGGTCACCGGGACCGGCGTCACCGGGAAGGGCGCGGGCCCTTGTTCTCGGAGGAGCCATGGCGATTCGTCACAGGTCCCCACGGACGGCGCCAACTGTCGTGGTATTAAGAATACCCCGGCAGGTTTTGAAGACGATCCTAGCGGAGATTACACAGCGCGGGTTGACCGGGTGACCGGTCCTCCCCCGCCGGACAAACACAAGAAAAGACACGAGGATTTATACAGGTTCGGGTCCCAGTGGGGGCCCTAGTCCTGTCGACGCGCTCCCGACCGGAGTCGGCTGGGGGAGCTCTCTCCGGGGGAGAGGCTTCCGGAGCACGTCTGTGAGATTAGCTATTCCAAATAATAATGAAGTGATCCTTTACAACAGAGGGGTACAAGGGCTATTTATAGCCCCAAAAAGAAGCAAAAAACCTAAACTACCCTGGGAGCCACCGTCGGATTGAAGGGTAGGACCGTCCTTCTCCCGGTCAAACGTCTTGGATGCTTGACAGGTGGTCGCTGATTCCCGAGGCGTCCCTCGCGTGACCTGCACGTGATAAACAAACAGGGATTTTACCTTTTAGGAGGGCGGTGACGTCCGGGACCTCTTCCGGAGAGCAGGGTCCCGGGAGCCCAAAAGGCGGCGCCCGGGGCAGGCACCGGAGGCCACTATCCCCGGGCGAACGGCGGCGCCCGGGACATGCCCGGGGGGCACGGTCCCGGGGGCCAAATGGCGGCGCCCGGGGCAGGCGCCGGAGGCCACTATCCCCGGGCGAACGGCGGCGCCCGGGACATGCCCGGGGGACACGGTTTCGGGGGCCAAATGGCGGCACCCGGGACATGCCTGGGGGGCACGGTCCCGGGGGTCAAATGGCGGCGCCCGGGACATGCCCGGGGGGCACGGTCCCGGGGGCCAAATGGCGGCGCCCGGGGCCGGCACCGGAGGCCACTATCCCCGGGCGAATGGCGGCGCCCGGGACATGCCCGGGGGACACGGCCCCGGGGGCCAAATGGCGGCGCCCGGGACATGCCCGGGGGGCACGGTCCCGGGGGCCAAATGGCGGCGCCCGGGACATGCCCGGGGGGCACGGTCCCGGGGGTCAAATGGCGGCGCCCGGGACATGCCCGGGGGGCACGGTCCCGGGGGCCAAATGGCGGCGCCCGGGGCCGGCACCGGAGGCCACTATCCCCGGGCGAATGGCGGCGCCCGGGGCCGGCACCGGAGGCCACTATCCCCGGGCGAATGGCGGCGCCCGGGACATGCCCGGGGGACACGGCCCCGGGGGCCAAATGGCGGCGCCCGGGACATGCCCGGGGGGCACGGTCCCGGGGGCCAAATGGCGGCGCCCGGGACATGCCCGGGGGGCACGGTCCCGGGGGTCAAATGGCGGCGCCCGGGACATGCCCGGGGGGCACGGTCCCGGGGGCCAAATGGCGGCGCCCGGGGCCGGCACCGGAGGCCACTATCCCCGGGCGAATGGCGGCGCCCGGGACATGCCCGGGGGACACGGCCCCGGGGGCCAAATGGCGGCGCCCGGGACATGCCCCGGAGGCACGGTCCCGGGCGCCTAAAAGGCGGCGCCCGGGGCAGGCACCGGAGGCCACTGTCCCCGGGCAGTCATGAACTTACCTGGACTTGACCGCGTGGAGATTTCCCCCAACATGTTGAACCCTAGCCTGACGAAATTAACACTCATTAACCTAGCTAACTACACAATACAAGCTAGTTAGCTCCTAAAACATGACGCATTTCCAGCTACCAAGCTCCCAAGCTTAGAGCTACAAACTTGGAACTACACAATACAGCTAGCTTGCAAGTAGAGAGGAAGGGAGATCTAGAGGGAGAGAGAGATAAGTGTCGACGATTAAGCGTACCTTAAAGAGAGGGGCGCAATCAACTTCCCTCCAGCCTGCGCTGATCACCCTAGCAGTGTAGCTGGAACTTTCGTCACAAATAGAGAGACACAGAGTGCAACAGAACAAATTAAAGAGCAGCTCAGCAATGGTCGAGTGGGGTTTTCCTTATAATGGACATTTTTCTAACGGTAAATACATGAAATAACCGTTAGACTAACTTAGGTAATTTGTCGCTCACATATTCTATCGGTAAAAACACACACATACCGTTAGAGAATGTGCATTACCAAGCAAGTACAGGACTTCTTCTTTCGGTAAATATGTGTATTGACCGTTAGATCATGCATGACACAGCACGCACATGAGTTTTTCTATCGGTAGATATGTGTACGAACCGTTAGATTATGCATGACACACGAGCAAGAGTTTTTCTATCGGTAAATGTGTGTATTTACCGTTAGAATATGCATGACTGAGCAAATATATGTGTTTTCCTATCGGTAAATATGTGTACTTACCGTTAGAGGAGGTACTGGTACCAAACTGGTACAAACATGCACATGCCATTTCTCACATTCAAGGAATCATATCAATGTAACATCAAACAGATCTTACATCAAACAGATCTTACATCAAACGGATCTTAACTAGAAGATAAAGCAATATATTTCAAGAAATGCTAATTTTTGGATTAACTAGGAGACACAAAAATACTTTTATTAGGTACTTGGGACTTCATCTTGCCAAAGAAATTACACATGCCAGTTCACAAATTCAGGTACAAACATACACATGCCAGTTCACCAATACAATTCAGGTACAAACATACACATGCCAGTTCACAAATTCAAGTGCATGTCTGAAACAGCAGTACAAATACACACCTACCTACCAATACAATTAAATACACAAATACTCCCTGCACATTCAAGTTCATGTCCCAATTAGCAATACATGATACACAAATATACAACAATATACAAATACAACAATTCACACATTCGTTGTATATTAGAAAAGCCACGTTTGAAATTAACAACAGATCACGACGAGGACCCAGTGGCCCATACATGCATTTTACATAAAAGGGAACCTTTGCAGGTTGCCACAATGCAACTACCGACTACAAGTTAGACCTGATACATCACAAATCCATTCATCCAAAACAGCAAATGTCTGAACCACATTGGACTTAACCATAGGAGTTCAGTTCGAAGACGCCCGAGGAGCTGGAACTGCCGTCGACATACATTTGTACGTATTGGTGATTTCCTCATACTCAAACTCGATCAACTCAACTCAACTCAACTCAACTCCATTAACAAAAAGAACCTACCTTCCAAGATGTTGTTCTGTGTAGTGATGGTGTAGAATGGCTGTGCAAATAACAACAATTCTTCTTCTCCAAGCAGGTAAGCATCTGGCCACAAGCTGGTGCATGCAAAAAAATGTAAGATGCTTTCTATAGGTCCTGATTTGAGAAACATGCCGGGCTTAAGCATCTTCTCGACCGAGCCAACCAAGATCTCGCCCTTCACGTCCTTCCAGCTCTCGACGGTGATCTTCACCATTTCTTTCGCCAACAAGCCAACGTAGGCAGCGTACTGCGATGAAGAACCGTGAAATACGTTGCCCCTCACGAGCATCATCCAAGGACCTGAACAGATCATAATCATATTGAAAAGAAGACACATCAAAATGAAGGATACAAAAAAAGCAGAATTATTGCCATAATCGGATTAGAATAATCTAACAATATTGCAGAAATTTTACGTACCTTCCTTGGGATGCCGACGTCTAGAGGGCGTAGATGGAGGTGCGGAGGTGCAGCGGTCCCCTGTAGAGGTGCGCCAGCCGTCCATGGAGCTTACGGGCTAGGACTACGAGCCCCAGATGAACTGTGAGAATGAAAGAGACATACCCGTGTATTTATACAAATATATATTTTCTATCGGTACGAAAACAGAATACCGTTAGTAATAAAAACATCTGTAGAAGGCGAATGGTTCTATCGGCACAATAAATATTACCGATAGGAATTTTTGTACATATTCTATCGGTGTGTACGTACATTGCCGATAGAATATTACTAGTTGTAGAAGGCCAACAGTTCTAAGATATTTTTTGCAATATTCTACCGGTATAAACATTCATTACCGATAGAATAAAACTATTTGAAGACGAATAGTTCTAAGCAATTTTCTATATATTCTAACGGTAAAAGAATCCATTACCGATAGAATAAAAATATTTGTAGAAGGCCAACTATTCTATCGGCGCACTACATATTGCCGATAGGAATTTTTAATATACTCTGTCAGTATATTCATACAGTACCGATAGAATAAGTCTAGTTGTTGAAGTCGACCAGTCCTATCGGCGCACAACATTCTTCCGTTAGTACTTATGCATCTCTTCTAACGGCAAATATGTTCATCACCGCTAGAGTAAATCATACTATTTATTCTATCGGTAGGTTGCTTGTAAACCGATAGGGAAAATACATCCGTCAGGCTTTTATGACCGCGAGGCACATTTTCTATCAGTTTTCTGCTGTTTCGCTAATAACCGATAGAAGATAGGGGTTAGTAGACTGCATTTCTGTACTAGTGCTCATTGATAGATTACAAAAAACTCCACTCGAATCGTCTGATTCCTCTTTACCGAAAAAGCCCGTGCTCGATTATTTCGAGCACGGGCTTTTCTGGTCAAAACGTATCTTGTCTTTATCACTTTATCATGAGTTATTTTCCTTGGTTAACAATACTTGTAGTTTTTCCAATATTTGCAGGTTCATTAATTTTATTTTTCCCTCATAGGGGAAACAAAATAGTTAGGTGGTATACTATATCTATTTGTTTATTAGAATTCCTTCTAATGACTTATGCATTCTGTTATCATTTCCAATTGGAGGATCCCTTAGTCCAATTAAGGGAGGATTTAAAATGGATAGATGTCTTCGATTTCCACTGGAGATTGGGAATTGATGGACTTTCATTAGGATCTATTTTATTGACAGGATTTATCACTACTTTAGCTACTTTAGTGGCTTGGCCAGTTACCCGGAATTCGCGATTATTCTATTTCCTGATGCTAGCAATGTATAGTGGTCAAATAGGATTATTTTCTTCTCGAGGCCTTTTACTTTTTTTTATCATGTGGGAGTTAGAATTAATTCCTGTTTACTTACTTTTATCCATGTGGGGGGGAAAGAGACGTTTATACTCAGCTACAAAGTTTATTTTGTACACTGCGGGCGGTTCCATTTTTTTCTTAATCGGAGTTTTAGGTATGGGCTTATATGGTTCCAACGAACCAAGATTAGATTTGGAAAGATTAATTAATCAGTCATATCCTTCGGCATTGGAAATACTATTTTATTTTGGCTTCCTTATTGCTTATGCTGTCAAATTGCCAATTATACCCCTACATACGTGGTTACCAGATACCCATGGGGAAGCACATTACAGTACATGTATGCTTTTATCGGGAATCCTATTAAAGATAAAATAGCACAAACAAGAATCATATAGCACAAACAGCACAAACAAGAATCATATAGCAGAAAAATAATAATAATATTACCTGACTGCAACTAATTTTTCCAAAGATAAAACCTAACAGGAACAATCTCCAAGTTGGAAGTCCAATCTATGAAATCTGAAATTATGTAAACAGAAAGTAGATTGAAAAAACAACTTTCAAGACAAAAAAATACAAATGCAACATAGATCATTAGAAATCCACACAACATAAGGATTGGCACACTTTCAGAAAGAACATAGAATAGTAGAGGATCCCACATGCAGGACATGGCGATCATTAGAAATTCACGAATTAGAAATGCAGTAATATACTCTTTACCAAAAATTCTCATACCAGACCAACCCACTGAAATGCAAATAGGGATCAGAAATATGGTCAATGTGGTCAATATCACAAAGAATAATGAAAGACTGTCTATACGCATATACAAATGGATGTTTTCATAAGGAAGCCATCGAAGGCTTTCCACAAATTGAGATTTGGCTATAGAAGGATCGAATTGTATCTGAGGAACAGGGAGATACAAAAAAGTAATAAGAGAAACGCACAGGCCAATCAATCATATCGGTCTTATTGAAGTTGGAATGAAAAGAGGAGTAATGCTTCCTAGCAGGGGACAGAGAATAGGACAGTGCTGTAATTGTTAATTGTTAGGGCCAAGAATGATGTATGCGAGCCAGGAGGCGCTTTTGAGGATGAAGCTGGAGGAGCAGCAGCAAGCGGCCGAGTTGCAGCAGGCTATAGAGCTCCAGGCCCCCGTTTCATGGGGCTGCAGCTTCTTGACATTAAGAACATAGGTCACCACCATCTCAACTTCCCAGTGAGTTCACTGGCTTTAGGACCTCCTGATGGCATGCGCAGTGACAATGAGAATCGACATGCGATTCATTTTGAGGATGCCACAAGCCAATGTACAATTTTTGGTACTGAGCAATCCCTGTTTTTTGCATTAGTGAGGTCTTTTAATTCAAAGGTGGTGATTTCATGGTTTCTTGAAGTAGATAAGAAGCTGAACTGTGGTGTGGCTGTGGGTACAGCTGCTTCTACTGCTATATCTGCCATTGCTGCAGAAGGCAAGCAGCAACAGGAGCAGGAGCAGCAAGAGTCTCAGGGCTCCCCTAAGCATCCAGTCAACTCCGGGGAAGAGGGGAAGAAGAAATCTAGTCCTGAAGCATCAGCACCCAATGTTGTTTGTGAACTCCAAGAAAGGTAATATTTGTAATGTAATATAGGACCACTTAGATCAAAATAGCATTCACAGAAATGTTCTAACATAGAGTAGAATCGAACATTAGTTGACAACACTCAATCAACATATGGGGCACCAAATTACTAAACAATAGGGGTCTTTCTGTGTAAGTCAGCTGAACACCGTAATTGATGAGTGAGTAGGTGGGTTAGGTGCACCTCTCACCCAGTGGGAAGTCATGAGGCTAAACCCCACCGAATGAAGAAGTAGTGGGACCCCCTGCCCACCCACGTGATTAGAATTAGATTTCAAACCTAATGATTAGTTGCATATAACATTGGGAAAAAAATTAGGATGACATTTATCAAAGAATTCAAAAGTCACTAATATATTGTTGGCATCGAAATTTATGATAAAGAATCAATTTTTCAATTTTAGATTCTTTAATTGTTTAAAGGGCCCCTGATATTGTCTGAATGAGGAGGAATTATGTCTAAAACTAAGAATTTGAGCAAAAGAAATAGGCTAATTATTTGACCAAAGCAATGTGATGACTTTTTTGTTGAAATTATCACTATAGCTCATAAAAAATGCTTACTGGTTTCAGATGTTTTGCACAAGGGTTTGATTAACATATGCACATACATCATGTAAGCACAACGCATTTTGGAGGCTATTTGTCTGTTTGGTTTACATCATCGTACAAAATTATATCCAAGACTCTAAAAGAAGTTCAAACAACATTTCAAAGCATCTTTTTCGCAATCCACAATCTGCTTTGTGCTGCCTTTGCTTGCACCATGCTAATTTCTTACTTTTGAAGATTTTGTCAAATTCTCAAATAATTAATTGAATAATCTAAACAGCAAAACTTGAAGAAAATTACAAGAGAAATTTACTAATCTAGAGTCTACTGACCTCATATGAATCAATAAACAACAATAATAAGATCTATTACTGTTACCAGTTTAGCACTGGCTTAAACTGCAAACATGTACAAATCACATGAAATTTAACATCATTTTATATGAAACAAGAAACAATCATATTTGATACGAAACAAGAAACAATCATATCAGTAAGTTGATGACAACTTCAATAGAAACCCATAGGATTACCAAAACTCAGTGAGCTTATGAAGATACAACTATATAAAAACTGGCCTAGCTACCTTGTGACCAGATCAACACAAAACCCTCAAAAGACATATAAGATTTGATTCTAATGGCAAATTACCGAGACATGGCTGTAGAACAAATCATGTTGTTGTTGAATCAGGAAAATTAGATCCATAATTGCCTGCTCAGGCCAATCAGAACTACAACCATCTAAACTTCAGCCCTTACTCTAGATATCAGAACATTGCAATCATGCCCCATAATAATTTCATGATGCCCACTCATGCTAATGTGTAGAAGGTAACTCATGGTAATGTAGAAAAATGCATATGCAAACTGGAAGGCAACAAAACAAATTTGCTGAACATCAAGTCGTCAACTAATGATCAAAGTTGATGAAAAGATTGATGAACTAAGCAACAGGCGCATCCAAGAGTGAAATTTCTAAAAGAGATTTGATAAGAATACCACTCTTACCTATGGATTTTTATTCCAATCTATTCGCATCAACTAGAGGTGGCTCTGAATTCAGGGGGACTACACCACCAGAGCTCTATCACGCCGGGCGCCGGCACTCGCCTCTCTGCCGCGTCGGGTCGCCGGCCTCAACCCCTGACCTCACCCTTTGCTTCACTCCCGTGCAGGGCTTGCTGATCTCATGCTATGCCGGCCTCGCGCCTCACCTCCCTGTTGCACACTTTCTTCGCCGCTGTCGCTCCACCTCTACCGTTCACCGCACACCCTGCCGGTAGCGTTTCTAGGGCCACACCATGAGACACCTCACGCACGGTGGGAGACCAGATCGAAGATTGGGTAGGTTTCTCGACGAATTGGGAGTGGTTTCTCGGTGGAGGAGGTTGGATCGGGGAGGTTTCTCGGCGGAGTGCTGGAGATGGAGAGGATTGGGGGTGGTTTCTCGGTGGAGGAGGTTGGATTGGGGAGGTTTATCGGCAGGGAGCTGGAGATGGAGAGGATTGGGGGACGTTTATCGGTGGAGGAGGTTTGATTGGGGGAGTTTTCTCGGTGGCCGGAGAGCTGGAGATGGAGAAGGGAGGTTTGTCGGTGGAGGAGTTTGATTGGGGGTTTTCTCAGCGGCCGGAGAGAGGTCTAATTCTCGGTGGAGGTTGGATTGGGGAACCGATCGAGGGAAGCAGGGAATTAAGATAACTAATAATCTGTAGAGGAAGATTTTATATTTGGCGCAAAACCAACAAATCAGCATGAAAATATATTTTAATGAAAATTTCCCTCCCAAAATAATAAATCTGTTATTATTCTCCTGAAAATTTTCAGTTTTACGTCAAAAAATATATAAATTACTAATTCCTAGCGGTAGATCTACTAAAAATAATAATTTTTCCCAACTGGCATATCGGTGAAAAATAAAAATTATATTTTCAACTATAGAACTGCTGGTAAAAAAAAATTTTCCCAGCAGAAAAAATATTCTCAGCTGTAGATCTGCTAAAAAAAATCTTTTCCCAAACTGATCTACAGCTTGCTATATATTATTTATTTCTAGCGGTAGATCTGCCAAAAATAATAACTTTTCCTAGCTGACACATCGGTGAAAAATCAAAATTATATTTTCATCTGCAGGACTGCTGGGAAAAACTTTTTTTCCCAGCAGTTTTACAGCTTGCGCTGGCCTACCGTGTTGTAGTGTCACCCTTGCAACCTACAAATCAGTAGATGGAGCATTCAATAATCAAGATGAAGGCATGGAGAATTTCTTGGATCCAGAAGGAGGAGAGTCAGTTCTGCCAGAGCCCTGATGTGTGTTGTTCTGCCGTCCACTTCTCATTTTGGGAGGGTCACCTATCTTCTGCTGTGTAGATGTTATTTTGCTAAACCATGTATGCCGTGAAGGCATTGTAATCTCTTAATATAATATTAAGGCCAGCAGGCCACACTGCTTAAATATTTTATAAGTTACTCTGTTGCAATGTAATATACTCCTGTGCTTGACTTATCCTGGGAAGCCAAGGGTATGCATATATGGGACTAGCTGCAGCGAGCTAGGTCTCCACGGGAGTAGTCGTAGTCCCAATTACGGGGCGCGATATTGAAAATAGCTAATATACTTCATTTCAAAATATTAGGCTAGACATGATCAAGGGTTTGAGACTTGCCTTGCAGTGAGGGATCTAGTTGCTCAGACGATTCTTCAAAGTCTTCTGTTTACTCTTCTGCTCCTTGCTTTATTCGCGCACACAACAACGAGGCAATTCAACACATTGCACCACAGAAACATTCAGAAAATAGCTTTTATAGGAAATAATAAATAAAATATAACATGCATGCAGGGGAGATGCTTTGGACAAGATTACTTGAGCGCTGCTCGAAGAGATAGGTTCAAAGAGATTGAACGTCGAAGGCTCGACATTCGGTTCACGGCTAGGCATAGCCTTAGGTTGGCTCTAGGTGGGTTTTCTGGAGATGTGACAGTAGAGAAAATTGTAGAACATAGCTCCAGGAGCTTAGTGGACAAAGTGGCATTTCAATTGCTCAAATAGAAAGGGTCAAACAAGGCTAATGCCAGTGACTGACATGCACTGACACTGCACTGACACTGTCAAAAACTAGGGTAGAGGGGTAAATCTGGTTCTGGGCTTCAATTACTTCGCCAACTATGTCTAGGAGGTAGGCGTGGATGCCAGGGACACATTGGCGGTGGTTTCAGGGGCTGGGGCGGCTGGACGACAACGAATGGTGGCGATGAACTACGGCGGTGACACGGCACAGGCACGGCTTTGGACAGGAACTTGCAAGAGCATAACTCTTGATCTGGCCAGATTCAGAGATCGGGCTAGTGGAACAAAATGCTCAGGGGGCTGAGACCTAGCTAGGTGACAAAGTGGCATTGGCTAGATCGGCCGGAAAGCAAACTCCGGTGAACTGTGCCGGAGACGAAGACACAGAAATTGGGCGTTTTTGATTTAAAGTATCTGAGCTTGATTCCAAGCTTGTGGAGTAGCTGAGGGATATGGAGAAGCTACAAGTATAGACAATTTGGCTGGAGGGTCGCCGGTGTGGCCTGGTGACGTGAGCCCGGTCACTGGTGGTGCGCAAAAAGGGGAAATTTTTCGATTTGAGGCCAATTTCGAAATCCAAGCTTACAGGCCTGCTAGGTTTGGCTTACTGACCATATTACACTACAGATTCGAGGGCTAATTCGAGCTAAATCAAAGTGCATTGCTGAAACAGAGAAAAAGGGGATTCCGGCAATCACCGGCGATGAGGTGCAAGAGAACTCAATTAAGTGCTACAGCATGACAAGGGAGATGAGGACTACTCACGGGTGTGGTTAGTTAGCAAGAAGATGTAGTGGAGAGCGCTGTCACCGTGCTCCCCAAACTGGGTTCGCCGGAGACGAAGAAGAGACGCGAGCGCTGAGGCTTTGTGGCTGCTGGAGTGGTGTGAAGAAACTCTGGGCGAGGGCAAGCTTATATAGGCAGTGGCTGGGCTCTCGAGAGTTGAAGCGAATCGAACGGGATACACTTGACTGGCACCGGAGCAAGATTGTAAACTGTAGGAGGGAGGCTCCGGTGAGTACGTCACCTCGTCGTCCCGGACCCGAAGGTAGAACCACCTCCGGACCCAGTCCCCCCAGTGGTCCCGGGAGGCTGCCACCGGGTACTCCGCTAGCCGGGACGGCAAGAGCTAGATCATCACGGATCCCCTTGAAGAAAGACGGTGCCCCCCGCCCTAGGCCTGGGGAAGTGGTGGTCTTCGAGGCTTTCCTCGAAGCCGGGCTCCGACTCCTGGTGCATTCGTTGCTCTGGGAGTTCCTCCTGGAGTATGGGGTGGCGATCAACCACCTGAAGCCGAACGCCTTCGTTTGAATGGGTATCTTCATTTGGCTATTCGAGACAGTCACCGGATGGGAGCCCACGCTCCGGCTGTTCCGGTACTTCTATGAGCCAACGGCAAGGAGCTCCTACCTGGTGAAGGAGGGCCGAAGTCCCCGTTCAGCTCTGTGATGATCTAGCTCCTGTCGTCCCGGCTAGCGGAGTACCCGGTGGCAGCCTCCCGGGACCACTGGGGGGACTAGGTCAGGAGGTGGTTCTACCTCCGGGTCTGAGACGACAAGGTGACGTACTCACCGGAGCCTCCCTCCTACAGCCGGTCGTTCTTGCTCCAGTGCCAGTTAAAAGGGATAGTTTGCAAGGCATATGCGGGCTGAAGAACCTGTCTTGCATGAAATTGGCACTGAGGGCATGTCTTGACCAAATACTTGGCATCATCGAGTGCTGAAGGCCAGTAAAAACCTTGTCGGCAAGCTCTCCCGACCAATGTGCGAAATGATGCGTGTGCACCACACACACCGTCATGAATTTCTTTTAAGAGGGATTTACCTTCCTCTTGAGAAATACAACGCATGAATACTCATTGAGTACCCTTCATATACAAAACCCCTTCTATAAGTTTGTATAGGCGCACTTTCCGAATTAACCGATCGCTTTCGGTTTCATCCTTAGGCAAGGCCCATGTTCGAGATAGACCCTCAATAGCTGGGTCCAATCTCCTTCTTGTCCAAGGTTGGTAACGAAGATTGTCAGCTGGTCATCTTCGACTATAGTCATGATCGAAGGGTGTTCTAAGTGCTCGACAAACTCTCCTGCCAGAGCAGATGTACGTGAGGATCCAATTTTAGATAATTGGTCTGTGAGAATATTGTCCTTTCACGGGATGTATTGGACCTCAAAATGACTGAAGTGTTTTTCCAATCTCCTCACTTCCCCTAGATAATGAGCTATTGTCTCATCGGAGGTGCTGTACTCCTTGTTTACCTGGTTTACGACGATCTGTGAGTCTCCTCTCACCACTAATCGATGGACTCCGAGGAATTTTGCTGCCCAGAGCCCTGCAATAAGACCTTCGTATTCTACTGCGTTGTTAGTCGCAACAAAATGTAATTGAATGCCATACTTGAGTTGGTCGCCCTGGGGCGTGACTAAAACAACTCCACCCCCGAGTGTTGAAAACTGCGAGAGCCATCAAAATACATCATCCAGTGGTCGGTGCACGATAAGTCTTTAGATTATTTCATTGATGGGTCTGGGTTAGTCCATTTCGACCACAAAGTCTGCAAGGATCTGAGACTTGACCGTAGTGTGAGGGGTGAAATGGATGTCAAATGCTCCAAGTTCCACAGTCCACTTCGCAATTCGACCAGATTTCTCTGGGTTTCGGATAACATCTCCCAAAGGGAAGGACGAGGGCACTGTAATTTTATGTGCTTGAATGTAATGTCGTAGCTTGTGGGAAGCCATCAGTAGCGCGTAAAGTATCTTCTGGACCTCAGGGTAACGCTCCTTAGGACCATGAAGTACCTCACTTACGTAATAAACTGGCTGTTGTACACCTTCTCTTTCTGCGATCAGAACCACGCTAACCGCATGAGGTGTGGCCGCCAAGTAGAGAAGTAGTGGTTCCCCTGCGATAGGAGAAACCAACACAGGCGGACTGGATAAGTATGTTTTAACCTCCTGGAATGCTTTCTCGGCTTCATCCGACCAGGTGAAACCATGGTGTTTTCGAAGAGCTTTGAAAAAAGGTAATCCCCTCTCGCCTATTTACTTTTCGAATTTGATCCTTCAGCTCGCAATTTACTTTTAATGCGGTGACGGTTCCTTGTTCAACAAATTCCAACTCAACTTTTCAAAATCTTTAAGTAATTGGGGTGGCACTTCCAAGGTCTTTGCTTGATTGCAGTAGGACTTTCTGCTCAAAGCATCTGCTACCACATTTGCTTTACCGGGGTGGTAATGCATTCCAAGGTCATAATCCTTAATCAATTCTAACCACCTTCGCTGCCTCATGTGCAAGTCTTGCTGGGTGAAGATATACTTCAGACTCTTGTGGTTTGTATAGATTTCACATCTATTCCCTAGCAGATAGTGTCGCCAAATTTTTAGCACATGAACAACAGCAGCCAATTCCAAATCATGTGTTGGGTAGTTCTCCTCATGTGGTCGCAACTATCTTGATGCATAAGCTACAACTCTCCCTTCTTGCATAAGAACACAACCTAGTCGTTGCTTTGATGCATCGCAATAAACCACAAAATCCTTTTTGTTGTCTGGCAATGTAAGAACAGGTGCGGTTGTTAATATCTTTTTCAGCTCTTCAAAGCTCTTTTCACATCCTTCAGTCCAGTCGAATGGAACATCCTTCTTTAGCAATCTGGTGAGAGGCTTAGTAATCTTGGAAAATCCTTTGATAAATCTCCGGTAATTACCGGCTAATCCTAGGAAACTTCTCACTTCGGTTGCTGTTTCCTGTTGTTTAGATTCCATGATAGCTTGAGTCTTTGACGGATCCATAGATATTCCTTTGCCAGAGATGATGTGGCCTAGAAATGAGATTTCTTTCAACCAAAAGGCACACTTATCAAATTTGGCATACAACTGATGTTCTACCAACTTTTCTAGCATTATTCTGAGATGTTGTGCGTGCTTTTCCTTTGACTCTGAAAAGATGAGAATGTCATCGACGAACACAATGACAAACTTGTCCAAGAATTCCATCAGGACTTTGTTCATCAAATTCATGAACACTGCTGGTGCATTCGTTAAACCAAATGGCACCACGGTAAACTCATGCAATCCATATCTTGTTATGAATGCAGTCTTTGGGATATCTTGTTCTCGAATTTTCAATTGGTGGTATCCGGACCTTAGGTTAATCCTTGAAAATATCTTAGCTCCTCTGAGTTGATCAAAGAGATCATCGATCCTTGGTAGAGGGTACTTGTTCTTGATTGTCATATCGTTCAATTTTCGGTAGTTGACACAAAGTCATAGACTGCCGTCTTTGTTTTTAGCGAAGAGTACAGGGGCTCCCCAAGGTGAGGAACTTGTTCTGACAAACCCTTTTCTTTCCAATTCTTCCACTTGCTTCCTCAACTCTTCTTGTTCTTCACTCATCATACGTGCAAGCTTTCTTGCATACGGAGCAGATCCAGGCTTTAATTCAATTGAGAACTCAATGTCCCGATCTGGTGGCATTCCAGGAAGTTCTTCGAGGAAAACTTCTGGATATTCATTGACTATCAGAACTCCTTTAAACTCAATTCCTTCCAAACTGTTCAAACTACACTTTTGGTCGTTCACTATTGACCTTTCCGCGTAGAATGTAACTTGTTTTCCTTCAGCGTTTGTCAGGGTTATGGCTTTCTTCTCACAGTCCATCTGACCTTTATGCTTTGCTAATCAGTCCATTCCAAGTATGACATCTAATCCTTGAAGGTCCAAAACTAGCAAGTTCGCTAGGAATCCTATGTTGCCAATATTAAAGACAATATTTCTACAGATAGAGTTGACAGGCATTCGAGCCCCAGGGGATTGGATTCAAATCAGGGACTCTAATGCAAATACTGGTAACTCATTTCTGAGCACAAAAGATCTTGGCACAAAAGAATGAGTAGCACTAGGGTCAAGTAATGCAACTGAAAGTTCAGAATGGATGAAGATCCTACCGATCACAACATCAGATGCTTCTCCTGCTTCAATGGCGGATGCGTGGTTGAGTCTGCCATGACCTGCAATAGGCATTCCTCTTCCTCGGCCATTCTGGAATCTTCCTCCTCTAGTGGGTGGAGCACTTCTGGCAAAGCCTTGAGTTGGAATAGGGGGTCTTACGGCTTGAGCTCGGGTAATGTTGAATGGCAAGTGTTGCAGTGGACAAGTGTTCTTGCGATGTCCCTTCCTTCCACAATGAAAGCATTCTTCATTCTTCATGGGGCAATCCTTGAAGAAATGGTTTCCTTTACATCCGGTACACTGTGGTATTGCAGCAGGCGCAGGTCTCTGGGGTCTCTGTGGTGGTCTGAAAGCTGGCCGATAAGCAGGCATCGGTCTTCCTCGACTAGCATTTCCTTGATAAGAGTTGGGCAAAGCCTTCCGGTCTTCTTCGATCACTCCACTCTTTTCCTCCATCTTGACTAATCGATTTATTAGGACATGGAAATCCGTAAACTCATGGGATGACAGCTGGTATTGCAAGGAGTTTTGCAGTCCTTCGCAAAATCTATCGATCTTTCTCTCCTCCGTTGCGATGTCTTCAGGGGCGTACCTTGCCAGTTGAATGAATTCATGCAGGTATTGTTTGACGGTCTTGTTTCCTTGTCTTAAATTCACAAACTCTCGGCGCTTTGCCTGAACAACGCCTTTCGGAACAGACACGGGACAACTTGGCTTCTTCCAGCCAAGCGGTCGAACTCAGGGACATCCCTGAGAGGTTCCTTGAGGAGTTTTTGAAAGTAAGTAAAAAATCTTTACCTCGTAACTTCAAGTGTTTTTCTGATAATTCTTCTTCAAATACTTTTCATTTTATTCAGAGCACTATTCATAGCGCGGCCATATTTGGCAAGCTGCTGGAGTAGTTTAAGGTCGCGCAAGAGGAGTGCGACAAGTTAAAGCAATAAGTAACTTGCTTTTAATCTCTGTCCTTTTCGAATTGGAATAGTAATTCTTGTTGTCGCAGGGGAACTCTGCTTTGCTAGAAGAGGTCGCCAATGAGCGCAACAGTAGAGAGGTTGCGTCCATTGAGCGGTCTCTTCTGGAAAATAAGATGGCTGAAGCCCATAGAATAAACAGCAAGAAGCTTGCTAAAACCCTGGCACTTGAAGCCAAGTTAAAGGATGTTGTTGAGAAGGCGGGGCGACCTTGGAGCAAAAAGCATTGTCATATGATTCTCTCCAAGGGAAAACCAAGTTCCTTCAATCGGTTTGCAATGAATTGCAAACCAAAGTTGATGTCATTTCAGCAGAAATTTACATTGCTTCTTTGAACTTGTATAAATTTTATGAACTCAATTGAATTCATTTCTTCCTCTACTCAGAGCAAAGAGAGGAGAATAGCAAGCTTAACAAGAAAAAGACCACTATGAGTAGACGTATATCGAGCGAGGAAACGGCCTCAATAAACTTAATAATGTCATCAGCCACTACCAAGTGGCCGCAGAGAAGGCCAAAGAGACCGCCAAGCTCACCCTTAGTGAAAAGGGAGCCCGGGAAGAAATCATCAAGAGCTGCAATCTCACAGAGAAGGATACCCTTGTAAAGCTGCGGGAGGTCACGGACTCACTTAAGGCAGACGTTATCGATCCTAAGAAGGATGGTTCTACACTTAGTGAGTCCTACAAGTTGGTCGCAACTCAAGCTGATATCTTGGTCGCAAGCATGCCTGAAATTGCAAGCAGGTATAAGGAGGCACTGAGGAGTGACGTCGCAACTATAGCCTTTGCCATGCTTTGGAAACTTTGACTTCACCATGGTCCGAACGTAGATCTAAATCCAATGGTAGAAGATCTGACTTTTGACAGCCAAGACCAACTTAATGCAATCATGGTTGAGGTCAGGCCTTTGATAATGAAACTATTAAGCGATCTCAGCCTTTCTTGATGTAATTTTTGTAATAATGTAATGAAATGAAAAACATTTTACATTGTTATCAGAATCTTCATTTTATACCTTGCAAATACACATTATTAGCAAAGAAATGAATGAAAAAAATGAAAAGTATTCAATTTACTGACTGAATGTTATGATTATATTCCCCTAGCCCCCCTGCTACAACCAGTGATACTGAAGATGTAGTACCATGGTCATAGGATAATTTTCTTGGCCTAAGAAGACCACAGTTCGAATGATAAAAACATGCTAGTAAGTCCCTTATATGGTAAGAACCAGCTTAAAAAGACATTGACGAGGATTATCACCCGAGCTAGTTCAAAATAATACACGTCTGGTTTAAGACAAAATCAGATTAGACGTGTGTCTAGAAGGGCACAAATACAAAGACGATTTATGATCACAGCCCTTGCGCAATCATGAGGCCGCAGACAATGCGTGGTTAGAAGACTATAGACAGTACGCGGTCAGAGGGTCGTTGACTATTTGCGACCAAGAATGATTGGGAAGGCCTAACCCTTTGAACAGGCATATCCCGAATATCACGAGGATCTTTCCACGTATGAAGACAATTGCCAGAAGCTTAACATGTGCAGTTATCCCTTGATTGCACGTGTTAAGCCTGTGTGGAAGTTAATTGCAGTTAACGAAACTACATCCTAGTAACCGTTTGAGGTCGTTTCGTGTTGGCGCCCTTTTAGTCGGCATAAAAGGGTGGTCAATGCACATTCTAAAGACAGTTGAGGATACAAGCACTACCAGGCATCCAACAAACCTGAAGATTTAGACATAGTTAGATAGACACTAACATAGAAGAGATCTTCGCCTCTGATCATCTCTTCGTCCCTCTTGTAAACACTTTTCTCATATAGTGAAATCACAACAGGTCGTAGGGCTATTACTCCCACCATCGAGGGCCCAAACCTGTATTGTCGTGGTATTACGAATACCCCAGCAGGTTTTGTGGAAGATCCTAGCAAAGAAAAGACGACACGAGCTGACCGTGCGACCGGTCCTCTCCCGTCGGGCAAACTCAGCAAGTGACATGAAGGTTTATACAGGTTTGGGCCTCAGTGGAGGCCCTAGTCCTGTCGGCGTGCTCCCAACCGGAGTTGGCTAGGGGAGCTCTCTCGGGGGAGAGATGGCTCTGGAGCACACCTATTTGATTGTCTCTTAGAGTAAAAAATGAACTGTCCCCTTACATGAGGTGTTACAAGGGCTTAAATAGCCCCAAAAGATGCAAAAAAGACTAAACTACCCCGCCTGCCACCGTTGGATCAGGGGGCAACGACGTCCTTCTTCCGGTCAGGAGCCTTGGATGCTTGATAGGTGTCCGCCGATTCCCGAGGCGCTTCTCGCGTGACTCCCACGTGACCCGAGACCAGAGACCCTTGTCTTCGGGAGGCGGCACCCGGGACAAGCCACCGTGGGGCCTTGTCCCCGGGCCAAAGGCTTGTCCCCGGGCCAAAGGACTTGATCCCGTGGAGATTTCCCCCAACAGCAGCCCCCCATGCCCCCCGGGGACGATGTTCGAGCCCCCAAGGGGGATGGTCCGTGTTACCGGGAACATCTCCTCCGGGACCGTGACGCTTCAATTCCCGCGCCAAGCGTTTATGGCCATGCCGACGTTCATTAAGGCTTCATCTCAATGGGAGCACGCCGTTCGGCCATAATGGCCACTCGCGGTTCAAACCGGCGACGTCTCATTTCGCGCGCCCGTCTCTTCGTTTCCCTCGTGCCGTTTGAATTGGGCGGCATGGTTGCATCACGAGGGGCCACGTGGCACCCATCGGGGCCGCGTCCGAGCCCTATAAATAGGGGCTTGAGGGGCCCAGAGAAGTCACTCCAGCCCTCAATCCTCAAACTCCACAGGCGCTCCTAGCTCTCCTGGTAGCCCTCTCATGGAAGCTTGGTCCCGGAAGCTCAGCCACCGGGAAACCAAACCCCTTTTTCAGAACCAAAGCCACTAGAAAAATTAAATGGGACCCAAGGGCCGTGCCAAGGCCGTTGAGGTGCCTCCGGAGGAAGTCACCGCGGACTTCCTCTGGGCCTCGGAGTTCACGTCCAGGTACCTGGAGTCCCTTGTGGACCGGGGGGTGGTCGCGGACGGGGACGTCTGGATCCCCTCGAAGAAAGACGGAGCCCCCCCCCCTAGGCCCGGGGAAGTGGTGGTCTTCGAGGCTTTCCTCGAGGCCGGGCTCCGGCTCCCGGTGCACCCGTTGCTCCGGGAGTTTCTCAAGGAGTACGGGGTGGCACTGAACCACCTGACACCGAACGCCTTCGTTCGGATGGGTCTCTTCATATGGCTGTTCGAGACAGCCACCGGACGGGAGCCCATGCTCTGGCTGTTCCGATACTTCTACGAGTCGGCGGCGAGGAGCTCCCACCTGGTGAAGGGGGGAGCGAAGTCCCCGTTCGGCTCGGTGATGATCTAGCCGCTGCCGTCCCAGGTAGCGGAGTACCCGGTAGCGGCCTCCCGAGACCATTGGGGGGACTGGATCCGGAGGTGGTTCTACCTCCGGGTCTGGGACGACGAGGTGATGTACTCACCGGATCCCCCTCCTACAATTGGTCGTCCGCTCCCAAGGCCCCGGTGTGGACCGAGGAGGAGCTGAAGCTCCTTAACAAGGTGGTGGGCTCCCGGTGCGTCCGCTCTATGAGGGACGCCGCTGAGGAGCTGACACTGCTGAAGATCTCCCCCTTCTCGCACGGGAGGAGGGGGATCGGGATGTGTCCGGCCCAGCGGCCCCCGCAAAATCCAGTGACCCGACGTAAGTTCCCGGCTGCTTCGCTCCTTTCTTCCGTTAATTTTTCTAACTCTTTACCTCTTGTAGTCTGGCCGTATCCGGCCGCCCGGGAGAAGGTGGAGAACCTCCTCGGGAGGTATTATGCCGATGAGCACGAGTGGATCGTGCGCATCATCGGGGAGGGTCCTCCCCGGAACTTGGTGCCGAGGCCTTCGGGCTGAGGCTACCAACGAGGACGCCTCTCCCCACCCCCCATTCGCACAAGAGGGGGAAGGAGGTCACTGGGGGATCTGAGCCAAAGCTCAGAAAGCCCCCAGTCCATCAATGACACCGGGCTCTACGCCTGTGAAGGCCCAGGACACAGCCCCCTGGTCAGGGCGTGCGCGGGCACCTCCCCGGCGCGAAGTGACACCCCCCCCGGAGAACTCTGGGGGGGCGGTGGAGGCGCGGGAGCTCGCGCACCTCCCCGGGGCCTCCGGAGAGGCTCGGGGAAGGGAACCAACCAACGACGGGGGGCGTCCGATTCGGCAGATTACGTCCCCTCACCCCCTTCGGCGGTTCCACTACCCGCAGCCCTGGCGCCGCCGGAGCCGGAGAGACCGGAGGTTCGATTTTCGGAGGCTTCCCCTCCGCGCGTCAAATGGCCGGTAGACGGGGGGGAGCCCCTCGGTCTACGAGGTCCCCCGGCGGCAGAGGTCCCGGGGGCCCCACCGCCTGGAAAGCGGAAGGGGCTCCTTATCCCCCCCAGGGAGGGACCCCCTCTGAAAGTTCGTCGACCTCCTCCTCGGACACCTCCTCGACAGCAAGGACACCGGCCACCGCCACTCCGGTTCGCATCACCCATGCATCTTTTGCAAGGGGGCCCACCGTCGGTCCAGATGGGTTCGGCGTCGTCGGGAGGGACACCCCCCTACTGTCCGCGGGGGGGTCGACCGGTTCGCGGAGAGTCTGCAGACCCGAATGGTCCAGGACTACATCTCACAAGGGACGCTTCAATCTCTCTAGATCCAGGTTCGTTCTCGAGTCGGTGGCTTGTTTTCTTCGGGACTCCAACTCGAATTTCGACTAACTCTTGCCCTTGTAGGGGGAGGCCATCACCTGGGGCATCGAGGTGTGCTTCAATAGCGCGCTGAAGGAGGCGGAGGGGAAGGCTGCCGCCTACCTGGAGCAGCGGGACGACGCCCTCCGAGAGTTGACATGGGTCCAGGCCCAGATCCACGCCTCCGAGAATGCCAACGACCGGCTTCGAACGCGGTTCCAGTGTCTGGGGGGAGGCTCATACCGGCTTCGAACGTGGTTCCAAGGAGGACACCCTCCGGGAGCTCAAGGGTTCCAGCATCTGGGCGGTGATGGACGCGGGCTGCTCCGTCCACTCAGCCCTCGAGGGGCTCGGAGTGAGCCTCGGCCCGAGAGGCGCCTCGGAGGCGGCGCCGGCGACGCTCGCGGAGGCTGTGCGTTTTCTCAACGCACAAGTCTCCATGCCGCCGATGCTCGGGCATGGAGCCGGGCAATCCCGGTGGTGGCTGCCGCGGCCGGGCTCGTGGAGCACCGGGGGGTTGGTGCCCGAGGCGATCGGGGGCCGGATCACTCAGAGCTTTCTGGAGTTCTTCGAGCCATCTAGGCGAGAAGTGGAGCAGCTCGCTGGGGGCTTCTATGACCGGATAGTCCGGGTGCGATTATAGGCGCCGGCGCCTCCGGGGTCGGATGCCACGGCTCCGGCGGGAGCCTCCCTGGGGGAGGACACCAACGAACAAGTATGAGCCTCCCCCCGGGCCTTTAGATAGGGCCCTTTTTTGTTTTAAGGCTTTTGCTCCTGGTAGCTTCTTAGAGGAAGCCCCGGACACTTGTACAAAAACATTTTGATGCAATAAAACTGAAATTTTTTTGCTAAGTCCGGATTAAATTTTACCAGGTTTCCCGGGAGGTTACTCCCGGGTGAAGGTCCCCGAGGTTGCAGGGAACCTCTTTGGAGGTGGGGCCTCTAAGCCCCGGCGGGTGTCATCCGGGGGATGCCCAGGTCGCCTTTATCTTTGTTAAGTCTCCTCTCCGGGGGACGCGGCAAGGGCGTCTCCCGGGAGCCAATCCGGTTGCGGTGGCATCCGGAGTGGCACCTGGACAACTTCGACAATCACCGCGCTGAACTATCCCCCCCGCGACCAGGGTCCCGGAGGATTCCCCCGCTTCGAATACTCCCACCGGTGGGCTATGAATATTGGCCCAAAGATGTGCTCTGGGAGGCCTAGCATCGCATACGAAGCTTGTATCGAGACCTGGCCCGGGAGCTATCAAAGGGCCTCCGGGATTATTAGGTGTAGGGGCCTTCCGGGTTGCACCTCGAGTTGTACCGTGCTTAATGTAACGATGCCCACTGTAGGGGGAAGATCTCCTCCGGTTAAATGTTTTCAATAAAGGTAAGTTTGCTTGTATACTTTATGAATTTTTGATAGTCCGGAACAGGGTGATTCCCGGGTGCTGCTTATCCCCCCCCCTCCATAGCGGGCCGGAGGGTAGCTCCGTGCGCTGTGGAGGTGACAAAGCCCCCAGGGTAAGAACCCTTTTATTAAGAATTCCTCAAGTTTTCCCAAGATTGGGAAAACTTCCGAGAACAATTTTTCAAAAGCCCCGGTGCGATCCTCTGGTCACCGTGAGAACGGGGAGCTGGGAAAGAGCTTTTTGGGAATTTTTCGGGAGAGAACTCTCCGGTCGCCGTGAAGACGGGGAGCCGGGGATGAGGTCCCAGGGGAAGAACATCCAAGAAAGTCCGAAATTCCAAGAAATTCTATCCGGGATAAAAACCCTCCGGTCGCCGTGAAAACGGGAAACCGAGAATGAGTTTTCCGGGTGTTGGGGGAAATCTCCACGCGGTCAAGTCCAGGTAAGTTCATGACTGCCCGGGGACAGTGGCCTCCGGTGCCTGCCCCGGGCGCCGCCTTTTAGGCGCCCGGGACCGTGCCTCCGGGGCATGTCCCGGGCGCCGCCTTTTAGGCGCCCGGGACCGTGCCTCCGGGGCATGTCCCGGGCGCCGCCATTCGCCCGGGGATAGTGGCCTCCGGTGCCGGCCCCGGGCGCCGCCATTTGACCCCCGGGACCGTGCCCCCCGGGCATGTCCCGGGCGCCTCCACTTGACCCCCGGGACCGTGCCCCCCGGGCATGTCCCGGGCGCCGCCATTTGGCCCCCGGGACCGTGCCCCCCGGGCATGTCCCGGGCGCCGCCATTTGGCCCCCGGGGCCGTGTCCCCCGGGCATGTCCCGGGCGCCGCCATTCGCCCGGGGATAGTGGCCTCCGGTGCCGGCCCCGGGCGCCGCCATTTGGCCCCCGGGACCGTGCCCCCCGGGCATGGCCCGGGCGCCGCCATTTGACCCCCGGGACCGTGCCCCCCGGGCATGTCCCGGGTGCCGCCATTTGGCCCCCGAAACCGTGCCCCCCGGGCATGGCCCGGGCGCCGCCATTTGACCCCCGGGACCGTGCCCCCCGGGCATGTCCCGGGTGCCGCCATTTGGCCCCCGAAACCGTGTCCCCCGGGCATGTCCCGGGCGCCGCCATTCGCCCGGGGATAGTGGCCTCCGGTGCCGGCCCCGGGCGCCGCCATTTGGCCCCCGGGACCGTGCCCCCCGGGCATGTCCCGGGCGCCGCCACTTGACCCCCGGGACCGTGCCCCCCGGGCATGTCCCGGGCGCCGCCATTTGGCCCCCGGGACCGTGCCCCCCGGGCATGTCCCGGGCGCCGCCATTTGGCCCCCGGGGCCGTGCCCCCCGGGCATGTCCCGGGCGCCGCCATTCGCCCGGGGATAGTGGCCTCCGGTGCCGGCCCCGGGCGCCGCCATTTGGCCCCCGGGACCGTGCCCCCGGGCATGGCCCGGGCGCCGCCATTTGACCCCCGGGACCGTGCCCCCCGGGCATGTCCCGGGTGCCGCCATTTGGCCCCCGAAACCGTGTCCCCCGGGCATGTCCCGGGCGCCGCCGTTCGCCCGGGGATAGTGGCCTCCGGCGCCTGCCCCGGGCGCCGCCATTTGGCCCCCGGGACCGTGCCCCCCGGGCATGTCCCGGGTGCCGCCATTTGCCCGGGGAGAGTGGCCTCCGGTGCCTGCCCCGGGCGCCGCCTTTTGGGCTCCCGGGACCCTGCTCTCCGGAAGAGGTCCCGGACGTCACCGCCCTCCTAAAAGGTAAAATCCCTGTTTGTTTATCACGTGCAGGTCACGCGAGGGACGCCTCGGGAATCAGCGACCACCTGTCAAGCATCCAAGACGTTTGACCGGGAGAAGGACGGTCCTACCCTTCAATCCGACGGTGGCTCCCGGGGTAGTTTAGGTTTTTTGCTTCTTTTTGGGGCTATAAATAGCCCTTGTACCCTTCTGTTGTAAAGGATCACTTCATTATTATTTGGAATAGCTAATCTCACAGACGTGCTCCGGAAGCCTCTCCCCCGGAGAGAGCTCCCCCAGCCGACTCCGGAGACCTGGCGCCACCCGTCCGGGACGCTGCTGTTCCGGCGCCTCCGTCCGGAGGCGACCATTCCCAGGTACCGCCTCCCACCTTTCCTCCCAATCTAGGAGCCTCCACCTCCGGGTCGCTCCCGGCGGCCGCGGGGACCTCGGCCGGGACGAGTTTCCCCCCGACGGCTCCCCCGGCTCCCCGGGATGCCCTGCTGGAGGCTCTCGTGGAGGGCCAGCTCCGCGCCCAGCGCTCTATGGACGAGCTCCTTAGTGTGTTGGCGCGGCCCTCGGCTCCCACATTCTCGCCGCACCCGTATCCGGGGATCATGCCCCCGTTTACGGGATACCCAGCGGCCCCTCCGGCGTCAGGGGGGCTGTCTACCCCGTATAATCCCGCTGGGGGGTTCCCTCCCCCCGCGGGATATACTTCCGGACACTTCTCGGCACCCGGGCCTGTCCCGGTGCCGGGAGGCTATTTCATGCCCGGGCCCTTCGTGGCACCAGGGGGGTACCCCGTCCCTGGCTCGCTTCCGGGGCTGGGGGGTCATTTCATGACGGGGGCTATTCCTACGCCGGGAGCCAGTCCCGTCCCCCGCGTTGCGTTTACCGCACCGGGGCAGGTCGACAGAGCAGCTCCCGTGCCTCAGCGAATTTCCCCCCGCATTGGCTCCCCAACCCAGGACGTCGCCGAGGGGGCTCACCCCCCACTGGTTCCGGATGTCACAGGGGTTTCCCCCTTCCCGGTCCCGGTCGTTGCCACGGGGGCCCCCTCTTCGGATCCTAACGCCGACCCGGGCGCCCCCTCCCCGGTTCCGGATGGTGCAGGGGCTCCCCCCTTTCCGGTCCCGGGGGCCGTCCCAGGGGGCTCCCCCCAGCAGGCCCCGGTAGCTTCCGGGCCGGCTGCTACAGTGCAGCAGCTCCCTCCCCCGGCGAAGCAGGTCCGCCTCTGCCGGGGGGAGGTTGAGCGAATGTATTCTCCCAGCCACGGGGAAGAGCTTCCCCCCGGTCGTTGTCGCAGGGAGCCTCGCTCTCGCACCGGTCGGGGGAAGAGACCCGCCGAAGAACCATCCTCCCCGGAGGGAAGCCCGGACGTCCGGGAAATCAGTCCCAGCCCGGAAGAGAAGCGTCGTCACCACCACTCTGGCGGCCCTCTTGGGCCGCTACCTGACTCAGATAACGAGGGGGCGTCCCCCGTTAAAGAAGACAGTGACTGGGGCTTCCCCCGGGAAGTGCAGGGGGCGAACCAGCCTCTATGTCGAAGACTCCGCAGCATCCGATGGCCGCGGCCCTACCGTCCCCCGCACATCGAGCATTATAATGGCGAGGCGGATCCCTACGAGTTCGTGCAGATTTACTCCACAGCCATCTCCGCGGCGGGGGGGGGACGAGAGCGTCCAATGCAACGTCTTCCCCCTCTACCTCACCGGCGTTGCCCGCTCCTGGTTTTACAATCTGAAGGCGGGCTCCATCAAGTCTTTCTCGCAGCTGAAGCGGGAGTTCTGCGCCAACTTTCAGGGGAATTACGCACGTCCCCTGGATTCTTCACAGCTATACACAGTGCGCCAGAGGACCGGGGAGACCATCAGAAGCTTCTTCAAGCGCTTTGCCCAAGTGAAAAGCAAAGTGGCCCACGTCCCGGACTCCACAGTCATCGAAGCCTGCAAAAGCGGCATCCTCCCGGGGGAGCTCCACCGAAGGCTCTCCCGGAGCTGCCCCTCTTCCGCCGACGAGCTCTTCAACGTGCTCGAAAAGTACGCTCGGGCGGAGGAAGATGACATCTGGAAGAAGACCCAGGGGGCTCCTGCCCCCGCCGAGCGGGGGGCCCGGGATCCCCCCAGACGCCCCAGGCACGGGGGCCGTAGCGAACCACAGCCTCGGGACACTTTTGTCCTCGAGGGCGGAGGCGGCTCGCGCGACCCCCCAAAGGGCAACCGCCCCTTTCCCAAGCCGAGAGGCCATGGGGGAGGACAGTCTTCGCGCGGCCGCGAAGGCTCCGCGGGGAGAAGCCGGGAAGGACCGTGGTGCAGCTTCCACGGGTCCAGTACCCACGCCACCCGAGACTGCCACCAGCTGCTGCAGCACTTCGCGGCGTTCCTCGACCAGCGCGGGCAGGGGGGGGGGACTCCGGCCTCCTTGCCCCCTCGGCCAGCTGTCCCGGCCCTTCCTGCTCCCGCGGGGGGGCAACAGGTGCAGGAGGGGGAGCCTTCAGACGCTCTCCCCTTTCAAACTTCTCAGCGCCGCATCAATGTCATCGTAGGGGGCTCCGCCTCCGGGCGGGACTCCAAGCGCCAGCGCAAGGAGTACGCGCGAGAAGTTAAGGTAGTGGGGGTGCTACACGCGTCCGTGCCGCCCAAGTGGTCGGACGTCCCCCTCACCTTTACGGCGGAAGACGCGCGAGGGGTTCGCTTCCCCCATGACGACGCGCTTATTGTCTCCGCGACAATCTACAACTGCCACTTAGCCCGCATCCTCGTGGACGGCGGAAGCTCCGCCGACGTCCTGTTCCTCAAAACATTCAAGGAAATGCAGGTGGATGAGAGGCTCCTGCAACCAGCGGCAGGGCCTCTGCAAGGGTTTGTCCCGGGGAAGGCGATCCACCCCGTGGGCAAGGTAGATCTCCCGATCACCTTCGGCACCCCGGAGAACTACCGGACCGAGCTAGTACGCTTCGACGTAGTGGACCTCCCCTCCTCCTACAATGTAATTATGGGGAGGACTACGATCAATCGGCTGGGGGCTGCCACCCACCAAAACTATTTGTGCATGAAGATCCCCGGGCCGCATGGTGTGATCAACGTCCGGGGGGACCAAGGCATGGCCCGTGCCCTATACGAGCGGGCTGCTGCCACAATAGGAAGCGTCAACCTGATCAAGGTACCCGGGGGGGTGGCTCCCCCCCGAACGTAGACGTCGCTGCGCCATCCCCTGGGAGGCCCCTCCTCAAGCCGCGTCCGGAAGGGGGCCTCCGGAAGGTCCCGCTGTCCCCGGGCAGCGGAGACAAAACCGTCCAAATCGGGGCAGAGCTCCCCCAAGACCATGCTGCGCAACTCGCAGCCTTTCTGCGCGAAAACTACGATGTTTTTGCGTGGAAACCTTCGGATATGCGGGGCGTCGCCCGGGAGGTTATTGAGCACAAGCTCGCGGTAACCCCCGGTCACCCCCCTATCAAGCAGAAGTTGCGGAAGCTCTCCCTCGAACGTCAAGAAGCCATCAAGACGGAGATAGCCCGGCTCCGAGAGGCGGGGTTCATCCGGGAAGTGTTGCACCCCGAGTGGCTCGCAAACCCCGTCCTCGTCAAGAAATCAACTGGCAAGTGGCGCATGTGCGTGGACTTCACCGACCTTAACCGCGCTTGCCCCAAAGACAACTTCCCGCTCCCGCGGATCGACCAGCTCGTTGACTCCACCGCGGGGTGCGAGCTGATGAGCTTCTTAGACGCCTACTCGGGATACCATCAAGTCCGGATGGCGGAGGGGGACGAGGAAAAGACGAGTTTCATAACTCCCCTCGGAACCTTCTGCTACCGCCACATGCCCTTCGGGCTCAAGAATGCGGGAGCCACCTTCCAGCGCCTGATGACGCTGGTCTTCAAAGATCAAGTCGGCCGCAACGTCGAAGTCTACGTAGACGACGCGGTCGTCAAGAGTCCCCGTGCAGCCTCCCACATCGACGACCTCACAGAGACCTTCCGCAACCTCCGCGCGTTCGGGCTTAAGCTCAACCCGGAGAAGTGCGCCTTCGGGGTGCGCGGGGGAAAGCTCCTGGGTTTCCTCGTGTCCCAGCGGGGCATTGAGGCAAACCCCGAGAAGATCCGGGCCTTCCTAGACATGCCCCCGCCGCGCTCCGTCAAAGATGTCCAGCGCCTCTCCGGCCGCCTGGCCGCACTCAGTCGCTTCGTCTCCCGTTCGGGGGAGCGGGGCCTCCAGTTCTTCAAGATCCTCCGAGGGCTTGAGGGGTTCCGCTGGACCCCCGAGGCCCAGGAAGCCTTCAACGACCTCAAGAAGTACCTCTCGAGCCCTCCAATGCTCGTGAGCCCGTCTCCGGAAGAGCCCTTGCTCCTCTACCTCGCCGCGACCCCCGTCGCCGTCAGCGCAGGTTTTGGTGAAGGAGCAAGGGGGGCAGCAACACCCCGTGTACTACGTCAGTGAAGCCCTCCAGGGGGCCAAGACTCGGTACACGGAGATGGAGAAGATTTGCTACGCTCTCCTCATGGCGTCCCGGAAGCTCCGGCACTACTTCCTAGGGCACCCCATCACCGTTCCGTCGTCCCTCCCCCTGGGGGAGGTACTGCGGAATAAAGAAGCCACCGGCCGGATTGGGAAGTGGGGGGCCGAGCTTGCCCCCTTCTCCCTGTCCCTTACCGGCCGCTCCGCAATCAAGTCGCAGGTCCTCGCCGACTTCGTCGCGGAGTGGACTCCCGCCTCTGGGTCCGGGGACGAAGATCTCCCTGTGCCGCCCCGACGCAGTGACCATTGGACCCTGCTGTTTGATGGGTCGCTGTGTCTCACCGGGGCTGGCGCGGGGGTAGTCCTCCGGAGCCCCGAGGGGAAGGAGCTCGAGTACGCCGCGCGGCTCGAGTTCCCCGCCACCAACAACGTCGCCGAATATGAGGCTCTGCTCCTCGGGATGCGCCTCGCGCGCTCCCTGGGGATCCGGCGCCTCCTAGTAAAGGGAGACTCTCAGCTCGTTGTCTGCCAAATGGACAAATCTTACCTGTGCCATGACGCAAATTTAAGTCTTTACTTGCAGGAAGTACGAAAAATGGAGAAACACTTCGACGGCCTTGAGGCCCGGCATATCCCGCGAAGGGAAAATGACCGGGCTGATGCTTTGGCCCGGGCGGCAAGCGCCCGGGAAACGCTCCCCAAGGGGGCCTTCTTGGAAACAATCACGAAGCCCTCGGTGGCCTCCCCGGACGCAGGCCCCGAGCCTCCGGTCCCGGAGGTCGCCGAGATCGTCCGGCCGTCGTCATGGATGGATCCCCTCATCTCCTTCATCAAGGGGGAGGGGGACCCTCCCAGCAAGACCGAGGTTAAGCACCTCCGGGCCAAAGCCCGGGCATATCTCCTGCTCGAGGGAAGGCTCTACAAGCGGGGGGCTTCAGCCCTCCTGCGCTGCCTCCCCCGGTCGGAGGGACTTCAACTCCTGGAAGACATTCACGCGGGGAGCTGTGGTTCTCACCTAGCCCCGCGTGCCATCGCCGCCAAGGCCCTTCGGCAGGGCTTTTACTGGCCTACAGTCATGCGCGACGCGCGAGACCTTGTCTCCACGTGCGAAGCATGCCAGAAGATGGCCAAGGGACTCGAATCTCCCCCCTGTAGCGCTGCGGACTATCCCCATCACTTGGCCCTTCGTGCGCTGGGGGATGGACCTCTTAGGACCTTTCCCCCCAGCGCCCGGAGGATACAAGTATGCGGTGGTCGCGGTCGACTACTTTACAAAGTGGGTCGAGGCGGAGCCCTTGGCTAGCATCACCTCCCGGGCCGTTCAGCGGTTTTTCTGGAAAAACGTCGTTTGTCGTTTTGGTGTCCCCCGGGAAATCACCGTGGACAACGGGACCCAATTCGACTCGGCATATTTCCGGGAATTCTGCGAAGGTCTGGGGGTCGTCATCCACTTCGCCTCAGTGGCCCATCCCCAAAGCAACGGGGCCGTCGAGAGGGTCAACGGCGTAATCCTACAGGGGTTACGCCGGAGACTCGAACAAACCGCTTCCAAGCGGGGCGCGTGGGCAGAGGAGCTCCCTAGCATCCTCTGCTCCATGCGCACGACCCCGTCCCGGGCCACAGGGCGTGCTCCCTTCTCCCTAGTCTACGGGGCGGAGGCAGTCCTCCCCCCGGAGATTGGCTTCCGGTCGCTGCGGGTCGAGCTCCTGAACGGAGCCACGACCGCGGCCTACCGGGCCAACGAAGACAACCGGCGGCTGGAAATCGACCTCGTGGAGGAGGAACGCGACCGAGCGCTCCTCCGCCACGCCATCTACGAGCGCGAGATGTCGCGCGCATACAACCAGCACGTGCGCGAGAGAGCTTTCCGCCTTGGGGACCTTGTCCTCAAGCGCGTCACAGACCCCCAAGCCCAGGGTAAGCTCTCCCCCAAGTGGGAGGGCCCCTACAGGATCTCCGCTGTCCTAGGCTCGGGGGCCTACAAGCTCTCCAACCTTGAAGAGCAGGAGCTGAAGCACACCTGGAACTTGCGTTTACTTCGCAAGTTCTACGTTTAGCCTTACGGGCCTGTCCCCTCCCCCGGGGCGGTCACGCCGGAGGGGGAGGGGGGACACTGTAGCTTCCCTTTTTCCCCCTTCGCGGCATCGCAGGGGGGCTTTGTATATTTCGTTAATAAATGCATAGCCTTTGTTCTTTAACTGTCTCACTGCAGGTTGTTTTTGTTTACCGCCCCTAGTGGTGATGCCCTCCCCGCGAGGATGCCTTCCCCGTGAAGATGCCCTCCCCGCGAGGATGCCCTCCCCGCGAGGAAGTGGGCCAGTCCCAACAAGTCCCTACAACGGAGCCTGCACTCCCGTAGGGCGGCTTACGATCAGCCCTCGTGGACTGAGGGTGTAAGCGGCAACCCGGTCCCCAGCGGCCGTGGTAACGAGTCACTTTGGGAGACTAGTCCCCTGCCCAAACACTCAAGTCCCGTCTTCGGGCACTTCCTCCTCCGGGAGTAGACGCTCTCCTCAGCGAGACGTCTAATGGCTTTCTGGATTATCTCCTTCCTCCGGGAGTCGGACGATATTCCCGGCTCCCCGTTCTCACGGCGACCGGAAGATCGGCCCCTTGCGGCTTGATTGGATCTATCTTCCTCCTCCGGGAGTCGACGTTATTCCCGGCTCTCTGTTCTCACGGCGACCGGATGATTATCTCTCGAAGACATTATTCCCGGTTCCCCGTTCTCACGGCGACCGGACGAACCCTCCCGGGAAGCTCCCCTCCGGAGGTCATTGGCTTTTCATGAGCCCCTTCCGCGCCTTGTTCCCGGTTCCCCACTCCCCCGGCGGCCGGATGAATCTCTCCCAGTGGCCCCGGCCACCCCGGAAGGTCCCTCCCTCGGAAATCCTGTTTTCACAATTTTCTAACTTAGAAAATATTTCTACAGGTTATGCTCCCCCCGGGGACCCTGTTTCCCCCACAGCACGCGGAGGCTTCCTCCCGCCCGCTGTGGGCGGGGGGGGACAGGGGGTCCCCGGGTCACCCACGAAGGAACTTAGCTCATCCTTGTTAAGATGAGTCGTCCAGACCATCCAAGAAGAAGAAAATAAAGAGGCAGTAAAAAGTTTAACAATGCTTTATTGATCGACAAACCCGGAGGACATCTTCCCCCTCCGGTGGGTTTCGGAAATGATACAACCCGGGTCCTAACCCGGGGGATTTTCTACGAGCCTAAGGCCCCTACGCCTAAAGCTCCCGGAGGCGCTCCCTTAGCTCCCGGGCCAGGTCCCGGTACAGCGCCCGGACGCGACGCTGAGAATCCCGAAGTACGTCTTCGGGCCAAAACTCGTACCCAGCCGGCGGAAGTATCCGGAGAGGAGGTATCATCTGGGCCCTCGGGCGCGGGGGAGTTAATTCAGCACGGCTGTTGTCAAAATTATCCAAGTGCCATTCCGGGCGCCACCTCAACCGGACGGGCTCCCGGGCAGTACCGCCGTCGCGCCTCCCGGAGACAAGGCTCAGCAAAATCAAAGCCGCTTGGGCGTCCCCCGGAGAGTTTCTCCCGGACCGTTGCTCGGGAGCAACCCCCCGGGAAACCTGGTAACATTTTATTGCAAAGACTTAGAAAAATTTCTAATATATTTCATTGCAAAATGTTTGTGTACAAGTGCCCGGGGCTTCTCCTAAGAAGCTACCGGAATCAAAATGCCTAACAAAATAAAAAGGGGTCCTAGCTAAAGACCCGGGGGAGGCTCATACTTTGGCATTGGGGTCCTCCCCCAGGGAAGCTTCCTCCGTGGCCGGGGCAGGGACATCCGCGGCCGGAGGCGCCGGTGTCGGGAACCACGTCCGGATCATCCGGTCGTAGAACCCCTCCGCCAGTAGCTCTACCTCCCGGCGCGTTGGCTCGAAGGCCTCCGGGAAGCCCCGGGGGATGCGCCCCCCGATCGCCCGGGCGCCGACCCCACGGTAGTCAACGAGCCCCGCGGCGGCCGCGATGACGGGGATCGCTCGGCCCCGTGCCCGGACGTCCGCAGCCTCCGGGATGGGGGAGACTTGTGCGTTAAGAAAACGCACAGCCTCCGCGAGGGTCGCCGGGGGCACCTCCGGGCCGCTCCCGGAGCCCAGGCTAACGCCGAGGCTTTCCAAGGCCGAGCGGACGAAGCGGCCCGCGTCCGACAGTGCCCGAACGCTGGAGCTCTCGAGCTCCCGGAGCGCCTTCTCCCGCACCTTGGCCTCCTCGCGGAGACGGATGTAGGCGCCCTCCGAAAGGTGCACCTGCGCCCGGGCCCGGGATAGCTCGTCAAGAGCTTCGTCCCGCTCCCGGATGGCCGCCTCCCGCTGCTCGACGCAGGCCGAGGCCCGCCTCTCCGCCTCCTTGAGCAGCCGGGTGACCCGCTGCTCAAGGCCCCAGGTAACAGTCGCTACCTACAAAATGCATAAAGAGTTAGAAAAATCTTAAGTGCAGAAAAAAAACCGAAGTGTGGAGAGCCCGAGTTACCTGGGCTCCGAGGGACTCGAGCCCCTCAAAACGCTCGTGGAGCGTCCCTCCTGCCACGAGGGCCTGCACCTTCCGGTTGTGCAGGCCCTCCGCGTAGCGCGCCACCTCCCCCGCTGGAAATAGGGAGGTGTCTTGCCCGGCTCTCCTATCGCGGCCGGGAGAGGGCCCCCGGACCTCTGAATCCGGGAGCACGGCCGGCGTCGCCGGCGTCTTCGTCGACGAAGTTTCCTCCGAAGACGAAGACGAAGGTTGGACGGGGATCTCCGCCCGGGGGGGGATCATTGGGCCTTTCCCCGCCCCAGGCCGGAGGGCCCTCGGAGCCTCCTGCTCCGGGGGGACCTCGAAGACTGAGGGGCTCCCCCCCTCCTCATCCACCGGCCAGAGGCGCGGGGGCGCCGCCCCCGAAAACCACACTTCTAGCCTCTCCGGCGCCAATGCCGCCGGGAGAGGCGAGAGGAGCGTCACGCGAACTGGCGACGGGGCGTAGTCCGCCGAATCGGATCCCGCCCCATCGACAACCACCTCCTTCCCCCGGGCCTCGACGGGGGCCTCCGGGGGCGGAGGCGTTGCATCTGCCCGGGGCGCCGCCCGGGCATGTTCGGCTCCGGGAGCTGCGTCCCGGGCCCTCACCGGCGTCGTCGCCGGCGCCGTCGCCGGAGCCGGGGTCTTCGGGACCCGGGGCTTTTTGGGCTCCGAGCCCCCGGCCGCGTCCTTCCCCCGTTTATGAGACCCGGGGGTGGGAAGGGGCTTCCTCTCCGGAAGCCTGAGCCCGTAGGCCTCGGCCACCAAGTTCCGGGGAGGCCCCTCCCCCACGAGGCGCACGATGCGCTCGTGTTCGTCGGCGATGTACCTCCCCAGGAGGTGCTCCGCCTTGTCCCTCGCCGCCGGGTGGGCGCACTGCAAGAGGTAAAAAGTTAGTCGATTTTTCATAAAAAACCGCAAGTACAAAAATGCAGGGGACTTACGCCGCGTCACCGGCTTGACCGGAGGCCGCTGCTCTGGGCCCATGCCGATCCCCCTTCCCCCGCGGGAGAAGCGGGAAAGCCGCAGGAGCGCCAGCTCCTCCGCGGCGTCCCGCATTGAGCGGGCCTTCTTCGCCAGCACCACCTTCCCGAGGAGCTCGAACTCCTCGTCCGTCCACACCGGCGGCTTCGGTGCGGATGATCGGCTGTAGGTGGGAGGCTCCGGGGCATAGACCACCGCCTCGTCCCGGACCCGGAGGTAGAACCACCTCCGGAGCCAGTCCCCCCAGTGGTCCCGGGAGGCCGCCGCCGGGTAGTCCGCCACCCGGGAGGGAAGCATTTGGACCATCACCGAGCCGAAGGGGGACTTCGGTCCTCCCTTCACCAGGTGGGAGCTCCGCGCCGCCGGTTCATAGAAGTACCGGAAGGCGCGGAGGGTGGGCTCCCGCCCGGTCGCTGTCTCGTAGAGCCATATAAAGAGGCCCATACGGACGAGCGCGTTCGGGGTGAGGTGGTTGAGAGCCACCCCGTACTCTTTGAGAAACTCCCGGAGCATCGGATGCACCGGGAGCCGGAGCCCCGCCTCGAGGAAGGCCTCGAAGGCCACGACCTCTCCGGGCCTGGGGCGGGGGGCTCCGTCCTTCTTTAGGGGGACCCGGATGTCCCCCTCTTCGACGACGCCCTTCTTGACCAAGGACTCCGCGTCCGAGGCCGAGAACTCGGAGGCCCAAAGGAAATCCACGGGGATTTCCTCCGGGGGCACCTCCGTGGTCTTTGCTCGACCTTTGGGCGCCATTAGGTGAGTTCTTTGTTTTTCGGTGGCTAAGTTTTCAGGTGGCTATCAACGACTCCCGGACGCTCGCTACCGGAGGAGGCTACCGGAGAAACTACCGGAAGAGCGCTACCGGGAGAGCTGAAGCTGGAGTTGAAGATTTGGAATGAGCTTCCGGGGCCCCCTAAGGCCCTATTTATAGAGGCTGGCCGTGATCTAGATGCGCGCCACGTGGCCCCCTCGGTTCAATCTGGACCACTGATTCAAACCGTGCGCGGGAAACGAAGGGACAGGCGCGTAAATCGAGACGCCGGTTCAAACCGCGCGTGCATTTATTGCGAAAACGGCGCGGCCATAAAGTGCCCGGCACAGAAACCGAAGCGTCGTCGGGGCTCCGGTGATTTTCGTCCGGAGTTTGCGTCCGGAGATTTTCCCGATACCGTAACCATTCCCCTCCGGGGGCTCAGGCTTCGTCCCCGGAGGGCATGGGGGGCTGCTGTTGGGGGAAATCTCCACGCGGTCAAGTCCAGGTAAGTTCATGACTGCCCGGGGACAGTGGCCTCCGGTGCCTGCCCCGGGCGCCGCCTTTTAGGCGCCCGGGACCGTGCCTCCGGGGCATGTCCCGGGCGCCGCCATTCGCCCGGGGATAGTGGCCTCCGGTGCCGGCCCCGGGCGCCGCCATTTGGCCCCCGGGACCATGCCCCCCGGGCATGTCCCGGGCGCCGCCACTTGACCCCCGGGACCGTGCCCCCCGGGCATGTCCCAGGCGCCGCCATTTGGCCCCCGGGACCGTGCCCCCCGGGCATGTCCCGGGCGCCGCCATTTGGCCCCCGGGGCCGTGTCCCCCGGGCATGTCCCGGGCGCCGCCATTCGCCCGGGGATAGTGGCCTCCGGTGCCGGCCCCGGGCGCCGCCATTTGGCCCCCGGGACCGTGCCCCCCGGGCATGGCCCGGGCGCCGCCATTTGACCCCCGGGACCGTGCCCCCCGGGCATGTCCCGGGTGCCGCCATTTGGCCCCCGAAACCGTGCCCCCCGGGCATGGCCCGGGCGCCGCCATTTGACCCCCGGGACCGTGCCCCCCGGGCATGTCCCGGGTGCCGCCATTTGGCCCCCGAAACCGTGTCCCCCGGGCATGTCCCGGGCGCCGCCGTTCGCCCGGGGATAGTGGCCTCCGGCGCCTGCCCCGGGAGCCGCCATTTGGCCCCCGGGACCGTGCCCCCCGGGCATGTCCCGGGCGCCGCCATTTGCCCGGGGAGAGTGGCCTCCGGTGCCTGCCCCGGGCGCCGCCTTTTGGGCTCCCGGGACCCTGCTCTCCGGAAGAGGTCCCGGACGTCACCGCCCTCCTAAAAGGTAAAATCCCTGTTTGTTTATCACGTGCAGGTCACGCGAGGGACGCCTCGGGAATCAGCGACCACCTGTCAAGCATCCAAGACATTTGACCGGGAGAAGGACGGTCCTACCCTTCAATCCGACGGTGGCTCCCGGGGTAGTTTAGGTTTTTTGCTTCTTTTTGGGGCTATAAATAGCCCTTGTACCCTTCTGTTGTAAAGGATCACTTCATTATTATTTGGAATAGCTAATCTCACAGACGTGCTCCGGAAGCCTCTCCCCCGGAGAGAGCTCCCCCAGCCGACTCCGGTCGGGAGCGCGTCGACAGGACTAGGGCCCCCACTGGGACCCGAACCTGTATAAATCCTCGTGTCTTTTCTTGTGTTTGTCCGGCGGGGGAGGACCGGTCGCCCGGTCAACCCGCGCTGTGTAATCTCCGCTAGGATCGTCTTCAAAACCTGCCGGGGTATTCTTAATACCACGACACCGGGAGACCTAATATTTCTGGGAATTTTCCCGAGAGAAAACCCTCCGGTCACAGTGAAAACGGGGAGCCGAGAATGAGATCTCCGGGAAAGAACATCCAAGAAAATCCGAGAAGGAGAAATTCCCGGGGATAATTTTTCCGGGAGACAACCCTCCGATCACTGTGAAAACGAGGAGCCAGGAACAAGATCTCCAAGAAAGAATATCCGAGAATTCTGTCTCGCTAAGGAGACAACTGACTCCCGGAGGAGGATGTGCCCGATGACAGGTCTGAGTGTTTGAGGAGGGGACTAGTCTCTCAAATTGACTCGTTACCATAGTCCCTGAGGACCGGGTTGCCGCTTACACCCTCAGTGCACGAGGGGTGATCCTAAGCCGCCCTACAGGAGTGGGACTCCCATTGTAGGGACTTGTTGGGTCGTGGTAGCCCACTTCCTCTCGGGGAGGGCATCCTCATGGGGAGGGTATCACCGTGAGAGACGGTAATGTAAAAAACCTGCAATGAACCAGAGCTGAGGAAAAAACCAGTTGTATTGATAATGAATTAAGGTACAACGCCTCCCCCGCAAGATCGCGACAGGGGAGGGAACGGTGAGTACAATGTCCCCCTCCCCTCCGGCGTAATCGCTCCGGGGGAGGGGACGAGCTCGTAGGCTAGACGTAGAACTTGCAAAGCAAGCGTACGTTCCACGTGTGCTTCAGCTCCTGCTCTTGAAGGTTGGAGAGCTTGTAAGCCCCCGAGCCCAAGACTGTCGAGATCCTGTAGGGGCACTCCCACTTGGGGGAGAGCTTTCCTTGGGCTTGGGAGTCAGTGATGCGCTTGAGGACGAGGTCTCAAAGGCGAAAAGCCCTCTCGCGGACGTGCTGGTTGTATGCGCGCGCCATTTCGCGCTCATAGATGGCGTGGCGGAGGAGCGCTCAGTCGCGTTCCTCCTCCACGAGGTCGATCTCCAGTCATTGATTTGCCTCGTTGGCTTGGTATGTCGCGGTCGTGGCTCCGTCTAGGAGCTCGACCCGTAGTGACCGGAAACCAATATCCGAGGGAAGGACCGCCTCGGCCCCATATACAAGGGAAAAGGGGGTGCGTCCCGTTGCCCGGCTCGGAGTTGTGCACATGGAACAGAGGATGCTAGGAAGCTCCTCTACCCATGCACCCCGCTTGGAGGCGGCTTGTTCGAGGCTTCGGCGTAACCCTTGTAGGATTATGCCGTTTTCAACAGCCCCGTTGCTTTGGGGATGAGCTACCGAGGCGAAGTGGATGATGAGCCCCAAGCCTTCGCAGAATTCCCGGAAATATACCGAGTTGAATTGGGTCCTGTTATCGAGAGTGATCTCTCGGGGGATGCCGAAACAACATATGATATTTTTCCAGAAAAACCGCTGTACTGCCCGGGATGTGATGCTGGACAGAGGTTCGGCCTCTACCCACTTAGTAAAGTAGTCGACCACGACCACTGCATACTTGTAGCCCCCAGGTGCTAGGGGGAAGGGGCTTAGGAGGTCCATCCCCCAACGCGTGAAGGGCCAAGTGATGGGGATGGTCTGTAGTGCTACGGGGGGGAGGTTCGAACCCTTGGCCATCTTCTAGCAGGCCTCGCAGGCGGAGACCAGGTCTCGCGCGTACGAATCACTGTGGGCCAATAGAAACCCTGGCGAAGGGCCTTGGCTGCGATGGCACGCGGGGCCAGATGAGACCCGCAGCTTCCCGCCTGAATATCCTCAAGAAGCTGGAGCCCTTCCGGCCGTGGAAGGCAACGGAGCAAGGCAGAAGCCCCCTGCTTGTAGAGCTTTCCCTCCAGTAGGAGGTATGCCCGGGCCTTGGCCCGGAGGTGCTTGGCCTCAATATCGTTGGGAGGGTCTCCCTCCCCCTTAATGAAGGCGACGAGGGGATCCATCCAGGATGAAGTCCAAGTGATTTCGCTGACTTCCGGGACGCAGGGCTCATCGCCCGCATCAGGGGAGGCCACCGAGGGCTTCGCGATGATCTCCAAGAAAGCCCCTTTGGGGAGTGGTTCCTGGGCGTTGGCTGCCCGAGCTAAGGCGCCGGCCCGGTCGTTGTCCCTTTGCGGAATGTGTCGGGCCTCCAGGCCATCGAAGTGCTTCTCCATCTTGCATGCTTCCTGCAAATAAAGGCTCAAGTTTGTGTCGTGGCACAAGTAGGACTTGTCCATTTGGCAAACTACGAGCTGGGGGTCTCCTTTTACTAGGAGGCATCGAATCCCTAGGGAGCACGCGAGGCTCAACCCGAGGAGCAAGGCCTCGTATTCAGCAACATTGTTCGTGGCAAAGAACTCGAGCGGCGCCGCGTACTCCAGTTCCCTCCCCTCGGGGCTCCGGAGGACTACTACCGCACCGGCCCCGGCGAGACACAAGGAGCCATCGAACATGAGTGTCCAATGGTCGCTACGTCGGGGTGACGCGGGGAGGTCTTCGTCCCCGAGCTCAGAGGCAGGAGTCCACTCCGCTACGAAGTCGGCGAGGACTTGTGACTTGATGGCGGAGCGCCCCGTGAGGGAGAGGGAAAAGGGGGTGAGCTCGGCTCCCCACTTCCCTATCCGGCCAATGGCTTCCTTGTTCCGGAGTACCTCCCACAAAGGGAGGGACGATGGGACAGTGATGGGGTGCCCCAGGAAGTAATGACGAAGCTTTCAAGACACCATTAGGAGGTGTAGCAGATCTTCTCCATCTCCTCGTACCTAGTTTTGGCCCCTTGGAGGGCTTCGCTCACGTAGTACATGGCACGTTGTTGCTCGTCTTGCTCCTTTACCAATACCGCGCTTACGGCGATCGGGGTCGCGATGAGGTATAGGAGCAAGCGCTCTTCCGGGGACGGGCTCACAAGCATTGGGGGGCTCATGATGTACTTCTTCAAATCGTCGAAGGCCTCCTGGGTCTCGGGGGTCCATCGGAACCCTTCGAGCCCTCGGTGGATTTTGAAGAACTGGAGGCCGCGTTCCCCCAACCGTGAAATGAAACGGCTCAGTGTGGCTAAGCGGCCGGTGAGTAGTTGAACATCTTTGACAGAGCACGCGGGGGCATGTCTAGGAATGCCCGGATCTTTTCGGGGTTGGCCTATATACCTCGCTAGGACACTAGGAAGCCCAGGAGCTTCCCCCCGCGCACGCCGAAGGCGCATTTCTCCGGGTTGAGCTTCAGCCCATATGCACGGAGGTTGCGGAAGGTCTCTACTAGGTCATCTACGTGAGCAGCCGTGCGGGGACATTTGACGACCGCGTTGTCGACGTAGACTTCGACGTTGCGACCGATCTGATCCTTGAGGACCAGCGTCATGAGTCGCTGGAAGGTGGCTCCAGCATTCTTCAGCCCGAAGGGCATGTGGACGTAGCAGAAGGTTCCGAGGGGAGTTATAAAACTCATCTTTTCCTCGTCCCCTTCCGCCATCCAGACTTGGTGATAGCCCGAATATATCTCTAGGAAGCTCATCAACTCGCACCCCTCGGTGGAGTCGACCAACTGGTCAATTCTTGGGAGCGGGAAGTTGTCTTTGGGGCAAGCGAGGTTAAGGTCAATGAAGTCCACGCACATTAGACTTCTTCACGAGGACGGGGTTCGTGAGCCACTCGGGGTGCAGGACCTCCCAAATGAACCCTGCCTCTCGGAGCATGGCAATCTCGACCTTGATCGCCTCTTGGCGTTCAAGGGAGAGTTTCCTCAGCTTCTGCTTGACTGGGGGTTGGCCGAGGGTCACCGCGAGCTTGTGCTCGATGACGCCACGGGCTACGCCTCGCATGTCGGAGGGCTTCCAGGAAAAAACATCAGAGTTTTCGCGCAGGAAAGCCGCGAGTTGCTCCGCGTGCTCCTCATGGAGATCCGCCCCGATCCTAACGGTTTTGTCCCTGTTGTCCGGGGACAGCGGGATCTTCCGGAGGTCCCCTTCTGGGCGCGGCTTGGCAAGGGACCTCCCGGAAGGTATCATGGCGGCGTCTGACTCCGGGGGAGAGGCCTCCCCCCCCCCGGGGTTTTGATGACGTTGACACTCCCAATCATTGCTGCGGTGCGCTCGTATAAAGCGCGGGCCACGTCTTGGTTTCCCCGGGCGGTGATCACACCGTGAGGCCCCGGGATATTCACACAGAGGTAATTCTGGTGGATCGCGGCCCCCAAGCTGTTGATCGTGGTCCTCCCCATGATCGCGTTGTAAGAAGAGGGGAGGTCTACCACATCAAATCGGACCATCTCTGTCTGGTAGTTGTCCGGGGTGTCGAAGGTCATGGGGAGATCCACCTTCCCCACGGGGTGGATCGTCTTCCCCGGGATGAATCCTTGAAAGGGCCCTGCTGCGGGCTGCAAGAGCTTCTCGTCCACCTGCATCTCCCTAAACGCTTTTAGGTAGAGGATGTCGGCGGAGCTCCCGCCATCCACAAGGATGCGGGCCAGATGGCAGTTGTAGATGGTAGCGAAGACGATGAGCGCATCATCATGGGGGAAGCGAACCCCACGCGTGTCTTCTACCGTGAAGGTGAGGGGGACGTCCGACCACTTGGGTGGCCGAGACGTATGCAGCACCCCCACCACCTTTACCTCGCGCGCGTACTCCTTGCGCTGATGCTTAGAGTCTCGCGCGGAGGCAGACCCTCCCATGATGACGTTGACATGCCTCTGAGAGGTTTGGAAGGGGAGAGTCTATGACGGCTCCCCCTCCCGCGTTTGTCCCTGCTGTCCCCCCGTGGGAGCAGGAAGGGCTGGTAAGGCCGGCTGAGGGGGCAAGGAGGCTGGAGTTCCCCCCTACCCATGTTGGTCGAGGAATGCAGCAAATTGTTGGAGTAGTTGATGGCATTCCTGGGTGGCATGGGTATTAGACTTGTGGAAGGTACACCACAGACCTTCCCTGCCTCCCGCCGCGGGGCTTTCTCGACCGCGGGACGATTGTCCTCCCCCACGGCCTTTCGGCTTCGGGAAGGGGCGGTTACCCTTGGAGATGTTGCGCGATCTGCCTCCGCCCTCAAGGACAAAAGTGTCCCGAGGCCGTGGCTCGCTATGATTCCCCCCTTTGGGACGTTTGAAGGGGTCCCCGGCCCCTCGGTCGACAGGGGCGGGGGCCCCCTGGTTCTTCTTCCAGAGGTCATCCTCCTCCGCCCGAGCGTACTTCCAAGTACGTTGAAGAGCTCATCGGCGGAGGAGGGGCAGCCTCTGGAGAGTCTCCGGTGGAGCTCCCCCAGGAGGACCCCGCTCTTACACGCCTCGAAGAAGCTGCGGATGGTCTCCCCCATCCTCTGTCGGACGGTGTACAGCTGCGAGGAATCCAGGGGACGCACATAGTTCCCCCTGAAAGTTCACGCAGAACTCGCGTTTGAGCTGCCCGAAGGACTTGATGGATCCGGCCTTCAAGTTGTAAAACCACGAACAGGCGATCCCGGTGAAGTAGAGGGGGAAGACGTTGCACTGTACCCTCTCATCCCCCCAGCCGCCGAGATGGCTGTGGAATAAACCTGCACAAATTCATAAGGATCGGCCTCACCATTGTTGTGTTCGATGTGCAGCGGGCGGTAAGGCCACGGCCATTGAATGCACCAGAGTCTGCAGCACAACGGCTTCTTAGCCCCTTCCACCTCGGGGGGAGTCCCGGTCGCTGTCCCCTTTGACAGGGGACGCGCGCTCGTTGTCGGAGTCGGGGAGGGGCGCAAGAGGTCCACCGGCATGGCGGTAGCGCCATTTTTCTTCCAGGTTGGTGGAGATAACCTCCAGGATGTTTGGGCACTCCCCAAGAGAGGTTGGCTCTTCGGCAGGTCTCTTCCCCCGGCCAAAGCAAGGGCGAGGCTCTCTGCGTACACGACCCCGGGGAAGCTCCTCCCCAGACTTGGTGGTACGCATTTCCTCAACCTCCTCTCGGGTGAAGTGGACTTGGTCCGCCGGGGGTGCCCTCGGGGGCGGCCCCGAGGGAGGAGGGAGCTCATGCGCTGCAGCTACCGACCCGGGTGCTACCGGGGCTGGTGAGGGGGAAACCCCTGTGGCGACGTCCGGAACCGGGAAGGGGGAAACCCCTATGGCGTCCGGAACCGGAAAGGGGGAGACCCTTGTGGCGATGTTCGGAATCGGGGTGATGTTCGGAATCGGGGGGCCGTTGCGGGGGGAGGCCCACTGCGACGCGACGGCTACTGTGTCGACCGCCCCCGGTGCGACAAACGCGACCCGCGGGACAGGACTGGCTCCCGGCGTAGGGAAAGCCCCCGGCCCTGGGAAGAAACCCGGAGCAAGGTGACCCCCCGATACTGCGAAGGCCCCCGGTATGAGATAACCCCCCGGCATCGGGTAGACTCCTGGTGTCGGGAGGGTTCCAGACGAGGGACCCCCTGGGGGAGGATATCCTCCGGTGGGGTCGTACGGAGCGACCGGCTCTCCGGGGACCAAAGGGGCCGCTGGGTGAGCCATAAACAGGGGCATGGCCCCATGAACGGGAACTGCGGGTAACTGGGGGCCGGTGGCCGCACCAAGACGCGGAGCAGCTCATCCATAGAGCGTTGGGCGTGGAGTTGGCCCTCCACTAAGGTCTCAAGCAAGGTGTCCCGGGGAGCCAGGGAAACCGCCGGGGGGAGGCTGGTAGCGGCCGAAGCGACCGCGGTCCCCGGGATTGACCCGGAGGTCGAACCACCGAAATTAACTGGGAAGGTGGGAGGCGATACCTGGGTTTGGCCATGTCCGGACGTCGGTGCCAGGACGGCCATGCTTCGGACGGGTGGCGCCGGGTCACTGGGACCAGCGTCACCGGGGAGCCATGGCGATTCATCACGAGTCCCCACGAACGGCGCCAACTGTTGTGGTATTACGAATACCCCGGCAGGTTTTGTGGAAGATCCTAGCAAAGAAAAGACGATGCGAGCTGACCGCGCGACCAGTCCTCTCCTGTCGGGCAAACTCAGCAAGTGACATGAAGGTTTATATAGGTTTGGGCCTCAGTGGAGACCCTAGTCCTGTCGGCGTGCTCCCAACCGGAGTTGGCTAGGGGAGCTCTCTCGGGGGAGAGATGGCTCCAGAGCACACCTATTTGATTGTCTCTTAGAGTAAAAAATGAACTGTCCCCTTACATGAGGTGTTACAAGGGCTTAAATAGCCCCAAAAGATGCAAAAAGACTAAACTACCCCGCCTACCACCGTTGGATTGGGGGGCAGCGACGTCCTTCTTCCGATCAGGAGCCTTGGATGCTTGACAGGTGTCCGCCAATTCCCAAGGCGCTTCTCGCGTGACCCCCACGTGACCCGGGACAAGCCACCGGGGGGCCTTGTCCCCAGGCAAAAGGCGGCGCCCGGGACAAGCCACCGCTGGGCCTTGTACCCGGGCAAAAGGCGGCGCCCAGGACAAGCCACCGGGGGGCCTTGTCCCCGAGCAAATGGCGGCGCCCAGGACAAGCCACCGGGGGGCCTTGTCCCTGGGCGAAAGGACTTGATCCCGTGGAGATTTCCCCCAACATGTATAAATTCTATTGTGCCCATGTAGACATTACTCATCCTACCTTCCCGGAGGAGCGCCCTGAAAGGTCCTACAACTCACAAATTTGCATAAAATCGACTAAGGACCCCGAGTCCAAATCGTTGATAACTGGAGCCCACCGTAGGGCCTTTTCTCAAGGTGCTTTCCCTTCATCCGGGTTTGGTAAGCCATGTCTGGAGCATATGATTTCGAGAACGACTTCGATCTCGACGATTATGCCCATATACAAATGTCTTCGCCTAGCTATCCCGTTCCAATGGAAGAGGTCGGTTGTGAAGACATTCCGAAGTAACGTCAGGAGGACACGTCTTCCCCTACCCGGGTCATGTCCATCGACCAGGGGATGGAAGAGACAGGTCCGGAACTTGATGTCAGTTCCACCGTATGCAAAATCGAGTCTAGATCACCATGCATCCCCATCGGGGACTAGGATGGCAGCGACCAGGAACTCAGTCCAGGGAGGTTTGATCCTGACAACCTCCATTCTGTCTGTGATTTCGAGTCTGACTCGGAGCAAACAGAGATGTTCACTCCTTCTGTAGCTTCGCTCCCTAGAGAATTCACTGCCTTGTCGAAGGAAAACCCCGATCAGCGGATTGGTAGGGAAGAACAGGAGTGCAGACAAAAGGAGGAACAAGAACGCAAGCAGAAGGAGGACCAAGACTGTGGGTGACGAGATAACGAACTCCGCAGAACAGCCCTAGCGGCTCTTCAAAATGCGCAGTCTCGTTATGATGCCGCCCCTAGTTCCTCCCGTCACCCACATGGTCGTAGGCGCAACCAGACGCCTTCTTTACCTCCGGAACATTTACCGGCGGACGAAAAAACGATTACACCTGGCGCACCAAAGAGAAGTACGGATGGACGACTTCGATCTATCGTGGAGGTCTTGCGTAATTTTTCTCCTACCCTAACAGACGCGGACAAACCGACTTTTGCTAGTATCCTGGAGGAAAAGCTGGATGAGGTCACATTCCCTACAACTTCCTCCCGATCTATGATACGTTCCCATGAGAAGGAGTATTCCCATTCTAGTCATGGTAGACGTAATTGATTACCATCCGAATCACTTCGGCATGACAAATCCAGGTGCATGGGAAGTTTTCGTGATCGAGATCGAATTCCCATGCATTCTCATCAGGGACCACGTGGCACGTCTCCATCGCATGAAATCGCTCGTGGTTATGCTGGAAACCGCGGAACTCTCCACAGTCCCTATGTGGGCTGTAAAGCTTTTTCGCCAGGCCTCCGTGCGGTCGTCTGGCCGGATAAGTTCAAGCCAGGGGCAATCGAGAGGTTTGATGGGACCCAGAATCTATCGGAATTCCTTCAAATTTACATCACCGCTATCCAAGCGGCTAGTGGGGATGATCGCGTCATGGCTAATTACATGCCGACGGTCCTTGAGGGACTGGCAAGGACCTGGCTGTTCAATCCGCCCGAGGGTTCGATATATAACTGGGAAATGTTGTGTGATGCTATCCTCAACAATTTCCAGAATTGTTATCAAAAACCCGGGAAAGAGGACGATCTTCATCATCTACGACAAACTTCTACTGATACTCTTCGACAATTTATCAAAAGGTTTGTTGGGGTGAGAAATACCATCCCAAACATTTCTGATAACTCTGTTATCAAGGCGTTTAAGCATGCTGTCGGATATCGGAGGTTTACAGAGGATTTACTTATCCACCCTCCTCAGTCAGTCGCCGATCTGTTTGATATGGCTGATCGCTACTCGGACGCGGCCGAGGCCATTGAATGGAATAGGATGGTGGATAAAGGGAATTTGCCACCCCAACCAGGTCTCAAGGACGTGAAAAAAGAAGATGCAGGCAAGAAGCCAGAGTCTTCATCGAGCGAGAAGTCAAAGAAGTCCAAAAAGAATCGAACCGGACAGTACAGGGGGTCGCAATCACGAAAAAACCTCCATCAGCCAAAGGTAATAAGTTTTCGTTTAAAAATAAAACTGCCTCTGGTGGTTGCAATGCCGACCAGCAAGAAAACCGACTAACTCGCAGGAAGGCAAGAAGTGGTGCCTAATCCACAACTCTCTGGGACACGACCTCAAGAATTGCGGGAGCTGGTTGAAGCAACTAGATGACTTCTACCAGGGGATTGGGCCGATGCCAACTTTGCCGTCAAAAGAGCAGACTTGCGGGCTTAGAGACACCGACGAGGATGAAGAAATGTCCTACCAGGTACCTTGTAATTATGTTAATGTCATTTTTGGAGGTTCCTCCTCTTTTGTTTCTAAGCGTCAGTTTAAAGCTTTTCATCGAGAAGTTAACCAAGCGGAAGCTCCCCTTCGCGAACCTCAATACCCCCGCTGGTCAGCCACCCCTTTGACATTTGATCGTTCTGATTGTCCCGTTGGGCTTACTTGACCATTAAGACTACCTCTTGTCATTACCCCAATTATCAGTAACGCGAGAGTCGAAAGGGTCCTGATCGATGGAGGTAGTTCCTTGGACATTTTATTGCTCAAGGCATTGAACGAGATGCAAATCCCTCATTCGAAAATCAAACCCATAATCCATCTGTTTTATGGGATAATTCCTAGTCCCTCGATGATGTCGATGGGACAGGTGGTGCTCCCAGTTACACTGGGTGAACCGGATAATTTTCGAACAGAGTTAGTTACTTTCGACGTAATTGATTGTGATTCGGCTTATAACGCAATTTTTGGCAGGCCAACTTGTCGACGATTCGGACTCGGGGTCCTCAGCCGAACTTATGCAGAATTTGTAATTGTGAGACCTTTCAAGATGACCCTCCGGGAAGGTATGCTGAACAATGGTGAACAGGAGCACAGAGAGTTTAGACAGGTTCGGGCCCCGATGGTGGGAGTAATAGCCCTACGTCCTGTTGAGATTTCACTAAGTGTGGTAAAAGGTTTACAAAATGGAGGAAAAAGTCCTCACAGGCGAGGATTTTTCCTGTAAGGGTGTACAAGGAGAAGCTATAAGAAACTCGTAAGTGTTGTTTAATCTAAGCCGTAGACTTGGCTATTTGAATGATCGAGATATCTTGTATCTTGATTATTCTTTTGAGTCTGGTTCTTCCGAAAAAATGTCTTCGGATCCCCCTTGATTGATGCTCCATGCCATCCTTTTGTACTGCTTGAAAGGGTGCCATGTGGAGGAAATTGCATCAATCGGTTGCACGGACGGTTGGATGCGGTTTTTTTGGAACTGCTCTTAACCTCCACGCAGGTTAAACATGTGTTATTCATGGATAACTGTATGTGTTAACCTTCTGACGGTCGATTCTCCACGTGTAGGAATCTTCGGGATACTTAGAATATCCTGTTGTATGGGCAACCGAATAGATAGATCCCAAGTATCCTGATCGGCAGATGTTCTGACCGCGGGATATTGGCTGACCGCGCAATATCCCGAATGTGTAGTTCGCGTATAGCCTACGAACTTCTGACCGCGCAAGGCTTACGGTCTGACCGCGTAAAGCTGGCGATCACATAGTGACGTCCCTCAGAACAACTTGAGCTCGTATCGCCAGATACACTCTTGACTCGAACCTGCCTTTAACCAGAAGTCCAATAGAAGTGGTCCGGGTGTCAATCCTCGTCAGCTAGCCCCCAAATTCGAAAGAAACGAAGTGACGTGTTTATTTCGAATTTTAAGATCATGCATTGGATTTTTAACCCGGCCCTTTAACTTCTCCACTTAGTGGCGCACTAAGTGAAAACGGTTGGTTTTTCAAGACGGGTTCTGACATTATGTGACGGGCAATGATAGCGCCGTAGAATTGTTTTTATCTCGAGGTAAAATTGTAAATGCTTTGACGAAACCCGAGGCGCCTGGAATGCAAACCGTCACCCAGGCGGCTATAAATACCAGGTTCTTGGATTTGTAAAGCTTCACAATTTCCCTCCACGCCTAAGTCCTTTTCTTGTTATCCTGCCTTCTTCCTTTTCACATACTCCTCCCAATGGCGGATCACGATATCATCGAGATTGAGAGTGATGAAGAGGAAGTTGTCGAACAAGGGTCTCAAACGAATGAAGTCCTGTCTCCCTTAAGGAAGAAACCCAAGGTTGACGAAGGATCTTCCAGTGGAACAAAGGTGAAGAACGTAGCGAGTTTCTTTCTTCCTTCAGTTCCTTTGACCCTCCCCGTTCATGCCTCTCGGCAAGTTAGCCCTTTATCCTTAGAGAAAGATCCCATCACATCCAATTCTCCCATCCTTTTGGGTGATCAACATCCTGGTCGGCAAGCGGTGACTATCCCTCGATCAGATGATTGCCATATTGGGTTGGCGAAGCAATCTTCTGATGGGAAGGTTGCTCTTCCACCATATGATGATCTTCCTCCCAAGATGGGTGTATCAACGGGTTATGCACCGGGACAGGTAACAATTTTCTCCCTTTTTGCTGATAATTTTAGTTAGTATGACTAACTTTTGTAAAATGCAGGAGGTAGGAGGCTCCAGCGATCAGCCTTCTACTGCTCTATCTCTTCCTTCCGGACAGACCCTTCTGGAAGAGAAGAATGCCCTGGAGAAGAAGACCGAGGAGATGGCCTCGAAGATTCTGCGTTTAGCAGAATGTCTTGATCGATCCCGAGAAGAGGCGCACCATTTCCGTCGAGAGAGGGACTTCGCTCAGCAACAGCGAGAACTCTCTGACTTGATTAGGGACAATAGTGCGTCTGTTGTTAGGGACGATATAGATAGACTTAGGGTAGTTGCTAGTTCCCTGGGGGTTGCCAGTGTAAATTCTACTGACAACAACATGTCCCTTGGGGAACTTTGTAAACTTCTTTCGGAACAGGTCGATGCTTTTATCGATCGTATCCCTTTTGTATGTAAAGAATGTAATAAATAAAGTTTCTTTTATTCATATGAACATTCTTCATACCTTCTGTGTGAAATTATGGCCAAAAGCTTAGTCCGCGACCATTCATACACAGGAAATTTCAGTTCTGCGATTAGAATCGCGCTTTAAAAGATCATCATGACCTGCCCTGATGCCACGATCAGACTTAAGGCCGCGGTTAGAACTGAATTGCGACTAGAGTCGAACGTTCGGTTAGACCATTACTTCGATCAGAAACGGAGTTAAATAACATGGTTTTAACCAAACCATAACCCAGTTAGAATATATCCGTACGTCAAAATTTGAGTTACATGATATTTTTCATAAAAATGTTCAAGTAAAAAGAAAGGTAAATAACCCTCAAAAAGCCTTAGCAGACTTCTCGAGTTTTAGCCCTTTCAGCTTCTGAAATAAAGAAGTCTTTTTATTTCAGATCCGATACCCGAAATGCTTTAAAGGGTTTATCATAGAATATCCATTATGGGAAATGAATAAAATATTTAAGAGGACGCTTGAGTGGAACGTTACTCACAGAGGCGTGACTCCTCAAGTCTATAAAAGCAGTAGGTAGCTTCTTGAGGAAGCTATTCAGCCACGAAAAACCCTTAGAGTTCCCGTCGCACAAAACCCTCATCTTCTCGCCTTCATCTCCCACAAAATCATCGACTTTTTCGACCGATCTTCCTCAAAGAATGGCATCTTGGAGCAGATCCAACCACCATTCTGAGGAGACTCTGGTGGCGTTGGAGAAAGAGGAGATCCTTCCATCGCGGCTGCTGATCAATTGGCGGCCTGCGGAGAAGGACCAAGAAACCCCAACCGTCCGAGAGGGCGAGTTGGTGATCTTCGAGGAGTATCTGCGTTGCGGGTTCCGATTCCCTGAGAGTCGGTTCCTAAAGGACATCCTCGAACATTATGGGTGGGAACTGATCAACCTCCACCCAAATGCGATGCTGATCCTGGCGGTGTTTCAGCATCTTTGCGAGGCCTTCGTCGGAGTATATCCTAGCGTGGACCTCTTCCGACGGTTCTACTTCTCGGTATGGTCGAAGAGCACCAATGCCGCCGGATGCATCTACTTCCGGCTGAGGGACAAGAAGGAATATCCCTCCCCACCTCTGCGGGATTCGGTGCACGGGTGGCACCAGAGGTGGTTTTACTGCTCTCCGCCGTCCGAGAGTAGTTTATGGTTTGAGAACTCGCGGCCAGAGAAGTCAAGCGAGTTGGATGCTCCCCCGACGCTGGGCGTGGAGCACCTGAAGCACGCCGAAGTGATTCTTCACTTGGTGGGTCAAGGGTTGACAGCGAGGGATGTCATCCGAGACTTCGTGAAGAACCGAGTGAGCCCCCTGCGCGAAAGGGCTCATCCTGCTTGGGAAATCAAGTCCATAGCGGATGGAACCCTGGACTACAATGAAGGTATTCGACCTTTTAGCACTGTGCTTTGTCATTTCTGAAATTTATGTTTTCTGACTTGAATTTGGGAACAGTTCTGCCCTCAGCCGAAATTGAGAGGCGAACTAATTCCCTCCTTAGGGCCTACAATGCTGATGTAGAGGGCCCTAAGGGATCACCTCGCCCGCAGAGCTTGATTCATGCCGGTGATGACCTCAGACAGGAGCGCCGAAAGGTAATTTCCTTGTCCGGCTTTGGTTCTGCAGGTCTTGTGTGTGTCCAGCGCTAATCCATTGTAATGGACTGTGAACCAGCTCCTAGGGAAGTTTGCTGATGCGACGTTCCCAAGCGAAAATGTCGGCTCTCTGCGGAAGCCGACGGCGAAGAATGTGAAGAAGGTCTCTCAGAGACCCAGGACAAAGAGTCCTGCCCCCAAGAAGACCAAGCTGAACCCTGGGGAGGGGTCTTCATGAAGCATTCCTCGTCCCGTAAGAAAGACTGCGGTAAGATATCGCATTCCTTCTACTTTTTCAGGCGCGACATGGAATCACTTTTTCGTCGTACAGGGAGAGGGGAGCGAGGAGGAAGAGGACGATGATGTGCCTCTAGTCATCAAAAGGAAGAGGACCGGGGAGTCCCCTGCTGGTGATGCCCCAAGCTGTCCCGTAGGGACCACAGCTACCGAAGAGGTGGCCGTGGCTGACCCTGCGACCACCGAAGATCTTGTGGTCGCAGGTGACCTTCCAATTCCTAAAGCCCCCGAGGTTTCAGGGTCAATTATCTCTGCTTCCCTGGTTGAAGAGACGACCAAGGTAAGGAATCTTTTCGACCGTTCCTTCTATGACTCTTTCTGCACATTTGACAAGTTAATGTACATACAGGGAGGAGAGCTTCCCCCTGGGACCACTGGGGGTTCCAGGGAGGAAAATCCTCCTCCTCTGCGGACAGAGGAGGAGGTAGATGAACAAAGGCCGGCTGTGACGGTTTCAGCAACTCTGGAATCACCAAGGCCTTCGGATGCAGCCCCACCAGTTAGTCCGGTGGCCCAGGTAAAGACCTTTCTATGTGTTTTTACCTGTTCCCTAAGAATATGCTTATAACATGACATTTCCAGGGGGGTGCTGCCTTATTTACCATAAGGAAGGCAAGAACCGATGACGGTTCTTCTTCCCAAGGGGAACCTTCCCAGAAATCCCAGGAGCGAATGGGATTTCAAATAAGGTAAGAACCTTAAATTTGGTAATAATCTTAAATAAAAACTGCTCAAATTGTCCTTCATGTCAGGCAAAGAAATACGGCGCCCAGCTCTTCAATCGCCTCCGGGGAGGTTGAAGTCGCAGCTGGTGCAGGAGCTTCCAACGAAGAACGCTCCACCCCTGTGGTCCAGGAAGTCGTCCAAACCGCAGAGGAAAGAATAAATGTAGGGACCCAGTCACCACCGATGACTACTGGGGGTGGCGTCCGGCCGGCACTCCCACCAACTGTCCCTGTAGTGAGCACGTCGGAGGCTCTAGCGAGGATTCCCGCTGAACTGAATGATGCTGTTTTACAAAAGTTTATGAAGGTATAATAAAACTCTGCTTTCGTGCCTGAATTGTACTTAGGACACCTTTGATCTTCTTCTTTGGCACCACAGGGATTATCCTGGCTAATAAGTCATTCGCGTGTTGTGATGGCTAGTACAGAAGCCATTCAAAAAGAACGCGACAGCTTGCGCAGGTGAGTACCATTACCCTTTGGTTAGCATGGGTGCATCTTAGTTGTGACTGCCTTGATTTTGCTGCAGAGAGGTTACATTTTTGAAGAAAGAGGTGGCCGGTTCAGTCTCAATGTTTAAGAAACAAGAAACTGAACTCAACAAACTTCGATCAGAGAATGCTGGTAAGCCGATTCCTGATTAAGGAGACTTAAATCCATAATATGCAATAATCTCCTCTCTCTGTACAGCGCAAGCAGGTCGAATTACGCAGCTCAGTCGAGACAAGGAGATTCTTGAATCCTCGATTCGCCACACCGATCGGGCAATCAAAGAACTGAGCCTCCGGATCTTCGAAAAACTAAAGGCCGTGGCTGATCTTTTGAAGACCGATGTGGTAGAACCGAAGCAAGACAACCTCAGCATAAGTGACTGGACATCGCTGCTTACCGCCCAGGCGGATTCACTGCTTGAGTATCTCCCTGGAGATACACGGCGACGCGAAGAGGCGATCAGAACCAGGGTTCGATCAGCCGCAGCAGCCGTACTCAGCCGGGTTCGACTTCACCATGGCCCAGATGCAGATCTGAACGCATTGGTGGGTCCGGTTGAGGTCGAGAGTGAAGAGCTGCTCGATGCAGTCATAGAGGAAGTCAAGCCCCTAGTAGATAGACTCCTGACTGAGCTGGGGATCGAATGATCCTTATTTTTTTTTTGTAACCAAACAATTGTAATTACAATGCCATGTATGTAAAACTTTTTTTTTTTTAACAGTAGATAAAAGTGCATATTCACATCATGAGTTTCATACTATAAGTATATCCCTCTAGCCCCCGCCTCTGTTTTGTGAATACTGAAGCCTTAGTATTTTAAGCAGAGGGGAAAACATAAGTATGATGACTAGGGATATGTGCTTCAAGCCGATGGTCAAGATTAAAGTAACATTTTAACCTTATTGCAAACTGGTAGCCACCCAGATGACCGAGGACTAGCCAGATAGTCCCGTGTGCGTTGAGAAACGGCTTATTTAGGAGTGACTTATCTGGAAGTGATCATGAGATCGACCAGCGAATCCGGTTGAAAAATGCTATAATAACCTAACAGCCGGCGATCAGCCCCCAGGTCGAATTTGTATAATTTGGGCTTAAAGAAAAACACTCATTGTATGAAAACAAGACATGCTTTTTATGAAAAGATGCTAATTGAACAGGAAAAGGGGTGTGGTACTTACACGTAAAACTTGCGAAGTTGATCGATGTTCCAAGTATTGGACAAAATCCGACCATCCTCCATGGCTAACCGGGCAGATCCTGGCCGCGGCACTAAGACGACAGTGTATGGTCCTTCCCACTTTGGGGAGAATTTATTGCGGTTAGACTGGTCTTGAATTTTTCGTAAAACCAAGTCGCCAACATTGAGATCACGTGGTCGCACCTTTTTACTGTGATACTTGCGTAGAGCCTGCAAGTATACCGCGGACTTGATCAGGGCGCGATCACGCCGTTCTTCCAGGAGGATGAGATCTTGCGATCGCTGTTCGGATTGGTTGACCTGTTCGAATTGATTCGTGCGAACAGATCCAATACTAACTTCCATAGGCAACACAGCCTCGGCCCCATAGACCAAATGGAAGGGTGTCTCACCAGTGGCTCGACTAGAGGTAGTCCGTAGTGCCCATAGAACAGTATAAAGCTCGTCTGCCCAAGCCCCCGAGCGGGTCTTGAGGCGATCAAAAACACGTTTTTTGATGCCTTGCAATACTTGCCCATTGGCCCGTTCTACGGCACCATTGCTTTGTGGATGTGCCACAGAAGCAAAGCACACCTTGGTCCCAATCTGATCGCAGTAGTCTAGGAAGAGACCGCTAGCGAACTGAGAACCGTTATCTGTGATGAGACGGTTTGGAACACCAAATCGTGCCACAATGTTCTTGTGAAAGAACTTTTGTGCGGCTGATGCAGTAATATTTCGTACTGGTTCGGCCTCAATCCACTTTGTGAACGTGTCAATGGCTACGAACAGAAACTTGTACCCATTGACCACTTGTGGCATAGGACCGACGATGTCCATTCCCCAGATCGCGAAGGGCCATGCGAGAGGAATAGTTTGCAATGCATAAGCAGGTTGATGAACCTGTCTTGCATGAAACTGACACTGTGGACACATCTTGACCATAAGCTTGGCATCATCGAGTGCCGAAGGCCAGTAGAATCCCTGTCGAAAAACTTTTTCGACCAGTGTTCGGTATGACGCGTGTGCACCGCATACACCGTCATGTATTTCTTTCAAGAGGGATTTTCCTTCCTCCTGAGATATGCAGCACATGAATACTCCTTGAGTACCCTTTCTGTACATAACCCCATCTATGAGTTTGTACAGACGCGCCTTTCGAATTAACCGATCGCTTTTGGTTTCGTCCTCGGGTAGGGTCCCATGTTCAAGATAGACCCTCAATGGATGAGTCCAATCTTGTTCCTGACCGAGGTTGGCAACGAAGGCTATTGCCGGATCATCCTCGACCGAAGTCATGATCGAAGGATGGTCCAAGTGTTCAATGAACACTCCTGCCGGAGCGGATGAGCGTGAGGATCCAATTTTAGATAATTGGTCTGCGAGAATATTGTCCTTTCGCGGGATGTATTGGACTTCGAAGTGACTGAAGTGTTTTTCCAATCTCCTCACTTCCCCCAGGTAATGAGCCATTGTCTCATCGGAGGTGCTGTACTCCTTGTTTACCTGGTTTACGACTAGCTGTGAGTCCCCCCTCACCACTAATCGACGGACTCCGAGGAATTTTGCTGCCCGGAGCCCTGCAAGAAGACCTTCATACTCTGCTGCGTTGTTGGTTGCAACAAAGTGTTGTTGAATGACATACTTAAGCTGTTCGCCTTGGGGCGTAACTAAGACTATTCCAGCCCCCGAGTGTTGAAAACTACGGGAGCCATCAAAGTACATTGTCCAATAATCGGGGCACTCCAGTTCCTTTGCCAATTGCACGGGTGGCTCAGGGTTGGTCCATTCGACCACAAAGTCGGCCAAAACCTGAGACTTAACCGCCGTGCGAGGGGTGAAATGGATCTCGAAGGCACCGAATTCGACCGCCAATTTGGCGATTCGACCAGATTTTTCTGGATTTCGGACAATATCCCCTAAAGGAAAAGAGGAGGGTACTGTGATCTTGTGTGCTTGAAAGTAATGTCGTAGCTTACGGGAAGCCATCAGTAGCGCGTAAAGTATCTTCTAGACCTCAGGGTAGCGCTCCTTAGGACCATCAAGTACTTCGCTCACATAGTAGACGGGTCTGTGTACTCCTTCCCTTTCCGCGATCAGAACTGCGCTGACCGCGTGTGGGGTGGCCGCCAAATACAGAAGTAATGGTTCTTCCTTTTCAGGAGACACCAATACTGGCGGACTGGACAGATATGTTTTTACCTCCTGAAACGCTTTTTCGGCCTCGTCGGACCACGTGAAGTTATGATGTTTCCGCATGGCTTTAAAGAAAGGTAGTCCCCTTTCGCCTAATCGCGATATAAAGCGACTTAAAGCCGCCATGCGACCAGCTAGGCGTTGAACATCCTTCATGGTCGAGGGCGACCTCATTTGTTCAATAGCTCTGATTTTCTCAGGATTAACCTCAATGCCCCTGGAACACACAAGGAAACCAAGAAGCTTCCCTGAAGAAACCCCGAAAGAACATTTCTCCGGGTTCAATTTTATTCCAAAGCGATTCAAGTTATAGAAGGTTTCAGCAAGATCGTCCAAATGAGACAATCTTTTGGTGCTTTTTACAACCAAGTCCTCTACATATGCTTCGAGATTACGCCCTATCTGGGAAAGAAAGGTCTTTTGCATCAAGCGCTGGTACGTGGAACCTGCGTTCTTGAGACCGAACAGCATTCTGACGTAGCAGTATGTGCCGAACGGGGTGATGAAGGCAGTTTTCTCTTCATCGTCTTCTGCCATGCTAATATGATGATATCCTGAGTAGGCATCCAGAAAACTCATCAGTTCGCAACCCGCAGTGGAGTCAACCAGCTGGTCGATGCGGGGAAGGGGAAAGTCATCCTTCGGACAGGCACTGTTGAGGCTAGTGTAATCAACGCACATGCGCCACTTGCCATTTGACTTGCAGACCATGACCGGATTGGCGAGCCAATCCGGGTGATTCACTTCGCGGATAAACCCGGCTTGTAAGAGTTTGTCTAACTCTTCTCGGATGGCTTCCTGTCGGTCGGTGGCAAAACGCCTGAGCTTTTGCTTTATTGGTCGTTGTCCAGGTCGAATTGCTAACCTGTGCTCAATTACTTCCCTTGGGACACCGGGCATGTCGGACGGTTTCCACGCAAACACGTCTGCGTTAGCTCGGAGGAAAGCAATGAGGTCGAGTTCCTATTTGTCATCCAGGGCTGACCCAACCCGAATTGTCTTGGATGGGTCATCTGGGTACAAAGGAACTTGTTTGAGTTTCTCATCTGGTCGAGGAGCAGCCCTGATCGCATCGGTGGCAACGGTGGCGACTTGAGCGTCCCGGAGGGGAAGTTGATCGACCATCTCCAAAGATAGCCGGTCGCACGTGAGCGCCACGTTGCGACTACCTCGGACCGAAATGACACCTTTGGGGCCAGGCAATTTCCCGCACTGATAAGCATAGTGCGTTGCCATCATGAACTTAGCAAGAGTCGGCCTGCCAAAGATTGCATTATAAGCTGAATCACAGTCGATTACATCGAAAGTAACCAATTCTGTTCGGAAGTTATCTGGTTCTCCCAGAGTGACCGGGAGGACCACTTGTCCCAATGGCATCATGGAGGGGCCTGGGATTATCCCATAAAACGGATGGATTATGGGCTTGATCTTCGAACGAGGAATTTGCATCTCGTCGAGTGTCTTGACCAATAAAAGATCAAGGGAACTTCCCCCATCAATCAGGACCCTTTCAACTCTCGCGTTACTGATGATTGGGGTAATAACCAGAGGTAGCCTCAATGGTCGAGTTAGCCCCACAGGACAGTCAGCGCGATCGAACGTCAAAGGCATATCCGACCAACGGGGATATTGAGGTTCGCCAAGGGATGTCTCCGTTTGGTTAACCTCTCGGCAAAAGGTTTTAAACTGCCTTTTGGAAACGAAAGAGGAGGAACCTCCGAAAATGACATTAACATGATTTTGAGGTACCTGGTAAGCCATTTCTTCGTCTCTGTCGACGTCTCTAATCCCGCACGCCTGCTCTTTAGGCGGTAAGGTTGGCATTGGCCCAGCTCCTTGGTAGAAATCATCCAGTTGTTTCAACCAACTCCTGCAGTTTTTGAGGTCGTGGCCTGCGGAGTTGTGGAGTGGACACCACCTCTTGCCCTCCTGTGGATTAGTTGATTTTTCTGGCTGGTCGGAATCCCGGCCACCAGAAGCAGTTTTACTTTTAAAAGAAGACTAATTACCTTTGGTCGAAGGTGGTTTCTCCGCGACTGCGACCTCGCGGTACTGTCCAGAGCGGTTCCTCTTCGACTTTTTTGACTTCCCACCCGGTGAAGACTCCGGCTTTTTGCTTGAATCTTCTTTCCTGGCGTCCTTGAAGCCTGGTTGGGGCGGTAGGTCCCCCTTGTCAACCATTCGGTTCCATTCGACTGCCTCGGCTGCATCGGAGTATCGATCAGCCATATCGAACAGATCGGCCACTGATCGAGGAGGGTGGATAAGCAAGTCTTCTGTGAATCTCCGGTATCGAACGGCATGCTTAAATTCCCTGATTACGGAGCCATCAGATATGTTCGGGATGGTATTTCTTACCCCGACAAACCTCTTGACAAACTGCCGAAGTGTTTCGGTCGAAGTTTGCCGCAATCTATGCAGGTCGTCCTCCTTACCCGGCTTTTGGTAACAGTTTTGGAAATTGCTGAGGATGGCATCGCATAGCATTTCCCAATTGTAGATGGAACCCTCAGGCTGATTAAACAACCAGGTTCTAGCCGGTCCTGCGAGGACTGTTGGCAGGTAGTTGGCCATGACCTTGTCATCGCCTCCTGCTGCTTGGATGGCAGTAATATAGATCTGAAGGAACTCGGATGGGTTCTAAGTTCCATCAAACCTCTCAATGGCCCCTGGTCGAAACTTATCGGGCCAAACGACTGCTCGTTGGCCAGGAGAGAAAGCTTTGCAACCAACGTAAGGACCGTGAACCGTCCTGCGACTTTCGGTTGGGTTTCGAGCAAACTCACGTAATGGCGAGGTTACTCGTGGTCCCAAACGAGAGTGGACGGGGACTCGATCCCTACTACGAGAGTCCTGCATTCGCCGGTATTTGTCCTGTCGGGACGGTACAGGCGGCGGGTAACTCCGCCGGCCAGAGCCAAAATGAGGACCATCTCGTTCACGGGAATGTGTCACTGAGCGGGAAGAGGCTGTTGGGGTCGCTTCGGATGCAACCTCGTCCAGTCTTTCCGCCAGGATCCTGAAAAAGGCCGGTCTCTGCGCATCTGTGACCGTAGGAGGAAAATTGCGCATGACTTCCGCGATAGATCGCAGTCGACCATGGGTACTTCTCCTAGGGGCACCAGGTGTTATTGTTTCTTCGTCCACTGGGAAATGCTTCGGTGGTAAGGAAGGAGTCTGGTCACGTCTACGACCACGCGACCGTCGAGAAGAACTCGGGGCAGCATCGTAACGAGCCTGCGCATCTTGAAGAGCCTCTAGGGCAGTTCTGCGTAGTTCGTTGTTCTGTTGCTCGAGATCTTGCTCCTCCTTCTGTTTGCGATCTTGTTCTTCCCTGGCAGCCTGTTGATCGGGAGTTTCTTCCGACAACGCAGCAAACTGCCTAGGGAGAGAGGTCACCGATGGGGAGAACATCTCGGTTTGTTCCGAGTCGGACTCGAAATCAAAGAGACGGTGGAGGTTATCAGGATCAAACCTTCCTGGGCTAACTTCAGGGTCACCATCATATTTTCCCTCAGCGGGATCGTATGACGGGTCGGATTCATCACCTAACGCATTAAGAACCTCTGCGGGTTCTGACCTTGTGCCAGTTACCTCCTGGTCGATTAACATGACTTGGGGAGATGATTCAACCTGTGGAAGATTCTGGCCTTCGACCTCTTCCATCGGAACAGGATCGCTTGGAGAAGGCATTGGTATATGGGCATAATCCTCGAGATCGAAATCATTCTCGGAATCATATGCTCCAGCCATGTTTCGGTGAACCTCCGAATTTCAATTAGGACGCCTTGAGAAAGGCCCCACGGTGGGCGCCAGCTGTCGACGATTCGGACTCGGGGTCCTCAGCCGAACTTATGCAGAATTCGTAATTGTGAGACCTTTCAAGATGACCCTCCGGGAAGGTATGCTGAACAATGGTGAACAGGAGCACAGAGAGTTTAGACAGGTTCGGGCCCTCGATGGTGGGAGTAATAGCCCTACGTCCTGTTGAGATTTCACTAAGTGTGGTAAAAGGTTTACAAAATGGAGGAAAAAGTCCTCACAGGCGAGGATTTTTCCTGTAAGGGTGTACAAGGAGAAGCTATAAGAAACTCGTAAGTGTTGTTTAATCTAAGCCGTAGACTTGGCTGTTTGAATGATCGAGATATCTTGTATCTTGATTATTCTTTTGAGTCTGGTTCTTCCGAAAAAATGTCTTCGGATCCCCCTTGATTGATGCTCCATGCCATCCTTTTGTACTGCTTGAAAGGGTGCCATGTGGAGGAAACTGCATCAATCGGTTGCACGGACGGTTGGATGCGGTTTTTTTGGAACTGCTCTTAACCTCCATGCAGGTTAAACATGTGTTATTCATGGATAACTGTATGTGTTAACCTTCTGACGGTCTATTCTCCACGTGTAGGAATCTTCGGGATACTTAGAATATCCTGTTGTATGGGCAACCGAATAGATAGATCCCAAGTATCCTGATCGGCAGATGTTCTGACCGCGGGATATTGGCTGACCGCGCAATATCCCGAATGTGTAGTTCGCGTATAGCCTACGAACTTCTGACCACGCAAGGCTTACGGTCTGACCGCGTAAAGCTGGCGATCACATAGTGACGTCCCTCAGAACAACTTGAGCTCGTATCGCCAGATACACTCTTGACTCGAACCTGCCTTTAACCAGAAGTCCAATAGAAGTGGTCCGGGTGTCAATCCTCGTCACAACTCTCGCTAAATTTATGATGGCGACGCACTATGCTTATCAGTGCAGCAAGTTGCCTGGCCCCAAAGGCGTTATCTCAGTCTGAGGCAGCCGCAATGTGGCATTGACTTGCGATCGGTTATCATTGTAGCTGGTGGATCAACTTCCCCTTCGGGATGTCAAGATCACCACCACAGCTGCTGATACAATCAAGGTCACCCCTCGACTAGAGGAAAACTAAAATTGGTTCTGTTATGCCCAGATGATCCATCTAGAACAATTCGGATTGGATCAGGCCTGGATGACAAATAGGAACTCGAACTCATTACTTTCCTCCGGGCTAATGCAGATGTGTTTGCGTGGAAACCGTCCTACATGCCCGGTGTCCCAAGGGAGGTAATTGAGCACAGGTTAGCAATTCGACCTGGACAGCGACCAATAAAGCAGAAGCTCAGACACTTTGCTATTGATCGGCAAGACGCTATCCGCGTGGAGTTAGACAAACTCCAAACGGCCAGGTTTATTCGAGAAGTCGATCATCCGGAATGGCTTGCAAATCTAGTCATGGTTCATAAGTCAAATGGTAAGTGGTGCATGTGCATCGATTACACCAGCCTAAACCCTGCCCGAAGGATGACTTTCCCCTTCCCCGCATCGACCAGTTGGTCGATTCTACTACGGGTTGCAAACTGATGAGGTTCCTAGATGCTTACTGAGTATATCAGCAAATTAGCATGGCAAAAGAAGATGAAGAGAAGACTGCCTTTCATCACACCATTTGGCACCTACTGTTACGTCATAATGCCATTTGGTCTCAAGAACGCCGGTTCCACGTACCAGCGCTTGATGCAAAAGACCTTTCTTTCCCAGATGGGGCGTAATCTTGAAGCTTACGTAGATGATTTGGTTGTAAAGAGCTTAAAAAGCCTGACTCATTTAGATGATCTTGCTAAAACCTTCTGTAATTTGAACCGATTTGGTAAACAAGGAGTACAACACCTCCGATGAGACAATGGCTCATTACCTGGGGGAAGTGAGGAGATTGGAAAAACACTTCAGTAATTTTGAAGTCCAATACATCCCGTGAAAGGACAATATTCTCACAGACCAATTATCTAAAATTGGATCCTCACGTACATCTGCTTCAGCAGGAGTGTTCGTCGAGCACTTAAAACACCCGTCGATCATGAATACAGTCGAAGATGACCAGGTGACAATCTTCGTTACCAACCTTGGACAAGAAGGAGATTGGACCCAGCTATTGAGGGTTTATCTCGAACATGGGACCTTGCCTAAGGATGAAACCGAAAGTGATCGGTTAATTCGGAAAGTGCACCTATACAAACTTATAGAAGGGGTTTTGTATAGGAAGGGTACTCAAGGAGTATTCATGCGTTGTATTTCTCAAGAGGAAGGTAAAGCCCTCTTGAAAGAAATCCATGACGGTGTGTGTGGTGCACACGCGTCATTTCGCACATTGGTCGGGAGAGCTTGCCGACAAGGTTTTTACTGGCCTTCGGCACTCGATGATGCCAAGTATTTGGTCAAGACATGCCCTCAGTGTCAATTTCATGCAAGACAGGTTCTTCAGCCCGCATATGCCTTGCAAACTATCCCTTTAACTGGCACCGGAGCAAGAACGACCGGCTGTAGGAGGGAGGCTCCAGTGAGTACGTCACCTCGTCGTCCCAGACCCAGAGGTAGAACCACCTCCAGACCCAGTCCCCCCAGTGGTCCCAGGAGGCTGCCACTGGGTACTCCGCTTGCCGAGACTGCACGAGCTAGACCATCACGGAGTCGAATGGGGACTTCGGCCCTCCCTTCACCAGGTGGGAGCACCTCAGCAGCCTTAGCTCGGCCCTTGGGTCCCATTGATTTCTCCGGTGGCTTGGGCTCTAGGGAAAAGGGCTTGAGCTTCCAGTGACTGGGCCTCCGAGAGAGCTAAGAGCGCCGGTGGTGTTTGAGGATTGAAAGCTCGAGTGACTTCTCCGGGTCCCTCGAGGCCCTATTTATAGGGCTCGAACGCGGCCCCGACGGGCGCCACGTGGCTCCTCGTGGTGCATCCGTGCCGCCCAATTCAAACAGCGTGCGGGAAACGAAGGGACGGGCGCGCGAAACGATGCGTCACCGGTTCAAACAGCGAGCAGCCATTATGGTCGAACGGCACGCTCCCATCGAGACGAGGCCTTAATGAACACGGCGTGGCCATAAACGGTTGGCATGGGAATCGAAGCGTCATGGCTCCGAAGATCCGTCCCGGAGGAGATGTTCCCGGTAACATGAACCATCCCCTCCGGGGACTCAAACATCATCCCCGGAGGGCATGGGGGACTGCTGTTGGGGGAAATCTCCGCGGGATCAAGTCCAAGTAAGAGGCCGTCCATTTTGCCCGGGGACAAGGCCCCCCCCCCCGGTGGCTTGTCCCGAGCGCCGCCTTTTACCCAAGGACAAGGCCCCCCAGTGGCTTGTCCCGGGCGCCGCCATTTGCCCAGGGACAAGGCCCCCCGCCCCCCAGTGCGCCGCATCACGTGAGGATCACACAAGAAGCGCCTCGGGAAATGGTGGACACCTGTCAAGCATCCAAGGCTCCTGACCGGGAGAAGGACGCTGGTGCCCCTCGATCCAATGGTGGCTAGTGGGGTAGTTTAGTCTTTTGCATCTTTTGGGTCTATATAAGCCCTTGTAACCCCTCATGTGGGGAGGACAATTCATTTTTACTCTAATAGACAATCAAACAGGCGTGCTCCGGCGCCATCTCTCCCCTGAGAGAGCTCCCCTAGCCAACTCCCGTTGGGAGAGCGTCGACAGGACTAGGGCCTCCACTGAGGCCTGAACCTGTATAAATCTTCATGTCACTTGTTGTGTTTGCCCGACTGGAGAGCTAAACTCCACCTTTTAGACCATTTTTCCATTTTAGTCCAAAAGTATTTCAGATTGATCCTTTTCTGATTTTTCCCAGAAGCCTGAAAAGGCTAAAAGCCACAAATCAACCCCAAACAATGATTTGATTCAGGAAATATCTCCCAACTGCTTTTCTGAACAGAATCCTCTTCGGGAAAAATCTTTAGCCTCGCCAAAATTCAGGCTACCCTAATCTTTCTGTTTTCATTTTTCTCAAGACCTGATCAAAGACACTAATCATGTCTTTTATCCTTGTATACCTGCTTGCTGAATTTGGTAAACCCATTTGGTAAAATCAGTTTCAGTCGAAACCAAGTATATTTCCATATTTACATTTCAGTCTAAGAATCAAGTTCTAGAAATTACAAATCGGCCCAAAACTTCTTTCTCATCCCTCCCTTCGACCAGGCCGTGAGCACCAGGGATCGGCCAGCGACCGTTTTGACCAGAGGCGCCGCCACGATCTTCACCGCCGGCCAACGTCCGTCTCGACCTGTGGTCGTGTCCAACGTGTCCGTGAGTGGTGCTCACGTCGCACCAAAACTTTCCTCCGTGGCAACGACCGACGACTGCCAGCAGCGCTGTTCATTTTGTGCGCGCGTGTGCCTACTGCTGCCAGAGACTTTTTGCCACATCGCCGCCATGCCGAAGCCAGCCACCCCGTCGCCCTACTCCAGCCAGATTTGGCGCGATCCTCTTCTCTGGCAGAGCTGCTGCCGCGTCCCGACGCCATGCACGCCGTCTCGATCCCGCCTTCGGTGCCATTCACACGTATCCTGCTTGATCCGCTTCAACTCTCGAGAGCCCCAGCCCATTGCCTATTTAAGCCTTCCACCTCGCCCAGAGTTTCTTCACACCACTCCAGCAGCCACTAAGTTCCAGCCCTCGCGTTTCTTCTTTGTCTCCGGCGAGCCAACGGAGAGGAGCATGGTGCCAGCCCATTCGGCTGCACCAGACCTCAAATTGATCACATCGGTGAGTCCCTCTCATCCTCTTCTCTGTGTTGTTGCTTTTAATTTCACCCCGGCGGACCCTGACGCCGGTGATCATCGAAACTCTCTAAAAGCCCTGTTCCGGCAATGCCATTTGTTTTAGCCCGAATTAGCTCACTTTTCTGTGAAAGCTTATGACCAGTAGAGCCTCCCTAGCAGGCATGTAAGCTTGGATTTCAAATTTAACCTCAAATTGAAGCTTTCCCCGAATCTAAGCACCACTAGGATCTGGCTCACGTCGCCAGCCCACGCCGGTGACCCTCCGGTCAAATTGGCTGTATCTGTAGCTTTCTCTTGTCCCCCTCTCACTCTCCAAGCAAGGGCCTTCTTCTCTAGAGCCGGCCGCCAGATTTTGTTCCCGGCCAATCTAGCTAGCACCACCTTGTCCCTTAGCTAGGTCTTAGCCCCTGTGCATTTCCTTCCACTAGCCCGACCTCTAGATCTGCCTAGATTGGAAGTTATACCCTTGCCAAGTTCTTGTCCAAAACTGTGTCTGTGCCGTGTCGCCACCGTAGTTCATCGCCGCTGTTCGTCGTCGTTCGGCCGCCTCAACCCCTGAAACTACCGCCATTGTGTTCCTGGCATCCACACCTACCTCCTAGACATAGTTGGCGAAGTGTTTGAAGCCCAGAACCAGATTTACCACTCTGCCCTAGTTTTTGACAGTGTTAGTGCAGTGTCAGTGCATGTCAGCCACTGGCATTAGCCTTGTTTGACCCCTTCTGGTTGAGCAATTGAAATGCCACTTTGTCTATTAGGTCCCTGGAGCCATGTTCTAAAACTTACTCTACTGCCACATCTTCAGAAAACTCACCTAAAACCGACCTAAGGCCATGCCTAGCCGTGAATCGAATGTCGACCCTTCGACGTTCGACCCCTCTTGAACCTATCTCTTCGAGCAGCGCTCGAGTAACCTTGTCCAGAGCATCTCCCTTGCATGCATGTTATATTTTACTTATTGTTTCCTATAGAAACTATTTTCTGTATGTTTCTATGGTGCGATGTGTTGAATTGCCTAGTTGTTGTGTGCGAGAATAGAGCAAGAAGCAGAAGAGTCAACAGAAGACTTCGGAGAATCCTTAGAGCCGTCAGACCCCACACTGCAAGGCAAGTCTCTACCCTTGATCACGTCTCTCCCAGTATTTTGAGAAAACTAGGATGATTTCTGTTTTAAAGTATATGCATGCTCTATGTTCAAATAAAGTGCTACATTGAAGGAATATGAATAGATATGACCTAATTCCTTGTAAAGCCCCTCGTGTTCATATATATCATGCACCCTTGTCACCCTAGGATATCATGCTTAGGCTTTGCTCATGCTCAAGATTATGTGTTAAGTGCTAAATGGTCACATGTGTGAAAAGTATGTTCAAAACCCGTTTGTAAAAGAAAATGTGATTAGAATCGATACTGAGGATGGTTTGGTTGGTTGGTGTTGTGTGCACATTGGGAACGTGAAAGACTCCTCACTAAAGATTCATAAGGACAAGAACCTTGTGTTGTACTTTTATGCGGCATGAAAAACGTACTAACCACTTGCCCGGTATGGGACGGGCGCAACATAGTAGCTTTCTCGGTATTAGCTTTTCCCTGCAATGGTTGTCGGTCCAGTTTATCGAGAGGAAACTGCTGGGCAGCAGAGGGCCACGAGTGATGTGAGCTCATGAGTGAATCAGGCGTATTGAAGGAAGACGCCCTAAGCCATGATTCTGAGTCGTGCGCAGCTAAATCCATAGGCTATGTGTCTTGCGGGACCATAGGCCAAGGCTAGGAAGAATTGGCTGTGGGGAGTACCCACAACAGTAATAAGGACTGGAATGTCTATTTACCAGGTAGGGAATTGTTAATGCTAAGATTGTAAACTGTTGTGTGATCTCGGCCTTGTCACATGCGTAAAAGTCACATGGAGAGGTACCGACTTGAAAGCTGAGTGATCGGTGGATTAAAGTGGTACACCTTTGCAAAGTTATAAAAAGTATCGGATACTCTGAGCTCCCAGGTCATGGAATCTGCACGCAGTGGATTCTATCCACGTCGATGCAGCACAAGTAGCTTTTGGGAAGGTTTTTCATAATATTGATTAAAGTGGTGACTCATGGAAGACCGCCACGCATAACATTTTCTAAAAATCTAGTTCAGGATTTTAAAAGCCCCGCTTTTTGAAAGCAAAACCTTTTCTTCAAAATTAAGAGTGAAAATCTAGTCTATAAACCAAAGAGCCCATCTTTTGGAAATTTCCCCCTCATCTATGTACCTGCATTCTTATTTGAGACTCGTTGAGCACTATGTGGACAATGTGCTCACCCTTGCTTTTACAAACAAATTTAGAGGAAGGTTTCATTGATCCCGAGTCCTACGGTCTTGAATGCAATATGGAAGAAGAAGAAACCATCCCCGAGGATCGAGCTTCCTAGAGGGTCACTTACCAAGTTGAGTCCGATGTGGAGGAAGCCCATGCAACACCGCTGCAATTGAAGATGAAGATCGTTGAAGCCCTTTTGCTTGTTGTTGTTGTTTTATTTAGTACCGACCTTTGCGTCGAAGAAAACTCCTTAATTTTGTATCAACACTATTTGCGTCATTTTGGCACTATGTTATTGTAATGTTGGTCCACGTGATAAGCACTTATTTTAATTTCTTGCATTGCTTTATAATGTATCTTGTTGTTGTGAGCTTGCAATGTATCATTCTGAGTGCAACCCACCTGGGCGGTTGCCATCGGATTCCTCAAATGAGGGTCCCACAAGCCAAAGCCGCGGTCTCCCCAGTAGATGCTACTGAGGCCGCGACCGGCGAAATAGAAGCTTGTGTGCATGAAGGCTGCGCAGATGGCGTAGTGGTCACGGCATCTATTGAGAGGGCGGTGGCTGGCTGAATTTGCAAGTTTGTAGGCCTGACCGAGCCTTTGGTCATAGAGGGGCCTTCTTCAGTTTCTTCGATGAAGAACCACTTGAGGATCCAACATTGTCGCCGGTCCGCTTCTTTTGGACCGCCTGATGCTCGAACAACTGTACAAACCAAAATGAGATACTTTGGTAATCCCTGTTTGAAGTAAGACATGTGCGGACTTTCTGAAAGAGCAATACCTTTCAACGCGCCTGTGCGAAGTCGTAAGTGTTCTCAACCATGCTCTCTAGTCTTGGCGCACTGATATCCCCTTCTGCGGCCACATTATAGGTTTTAAGGAGGGAATTTGTCCTCCTGTTGACCTCAGAAGTGGGCAAGACTATCAAGAAAAGAACAGTCAGCAATTTTAAAAAAATGCTTCAGTTCGAATAAGTGAAAAACGAACTGAAAGAATGTACCAATCTGAGTGAATGGACAATTACCAAGGTGATGATCCATGGAGTGATCTTCGATTGTATTGACCTCCCAGGCAGGATGTACCCTCTTCCTCAGAGGGTTGATCCGGTTCTTCACAAAGTCCCAGATCACATCACGGGCGATCAAGCCCTCATTCACCAAGTGATGAATCACCTGGGCCTGCCTCTTCTGCTCATCATCGAGAGGAGGGGCAGAATCCCTATCTCCACTTTGCTCTGGTCAACAATTTTCAAACCAGAGATGGCTCTCATCAGGAGCCAAGCAATAGAACCACTGCTGGCTCCATCTTTGGACAGAGTTGCGGAGGGGAAGGTACGGGAAGTCTTTTTTCTCCCACAAGTGGAGGTAGACACACCCAGAAGCATTGGAGCTTTTCGACCATGCCAGGAAATAAAACTAGTGGAAAAGAGGTATGCTGGGAAAAACCCCAAGATATGCCTTGCACAAATGCTGAAAGATACCAAGGATCAGAATGGAATTGGAATGGAGGTTTGATGAGGACATCACTGACACGGTTGCGACCGCCGCTCCTTCCCCTACTACGCATGGAGGCCTCAATCCACAAGCCGTGCCTTTCAAGCCTTCATCAATAGTCCAGAGCCTCATGCCAGAAGCCTTAACGCCCCAAGGAAGGTCCAACTCCAAGCCCAAGTCGTCGTCAAAGCCCAAGTCGCAGAAAAGCCCGTTTCGGCAGTCCAGGAGCAGTCCAACTTCAAACGGCCGTAACTTTCGCGTTCGAAGTCCGTTTTCGACGATCCACCACTCCACGGAAAGCTTATTTCCTAAGATTTCCAATGGCTCTGGTCCCACTGCCAGATTTGGACAGCAATGATGTGAATCACCAAAATACACTACGAGACAGAAACTACCAGGTGCTGTGTCACCTCTTCTTTGGGCCAAAAGCCCATGTATTCCTAGGGTTGCGTGTGTGTGGGTACCATTGTGGCTGGCGCCCCTCCTCTGGCCACCGCTCTATTTATGGCCGCCGCTACCCTTCTTCTTGCTCGGGTTTTGTTTTGTTTAGTTATCCACTGCGCATGTGAAACTTCATCAATTCCTTTTGTATGGGCTAGATCATCAGGAACGAGCTCAGAACCCCAAATTGTGTGAGCTTAATCTAATTCCAGCAAATTTAGTTGCTTTTATCTTGTTCTTGTTGTGTTTCTTTGGTTGCATCACAGGAATCGACCTTCGTGGTCAGGTCAGCCGTGTTTGACACGGTTGATAACAAATTGTGATCGTGGTTTGACGATTGTCAGCATCCACGCCTGTCTGGATTGGTAGCCGCTTCGCCTAGGTCACGTTCCACCCAACCAAACGTACCCTCTCACCAGAAGATCGGCATCCGTTGGCGCATCAGTTGGTATCAGAGCTTCCGGCTGACTGGTGAGAATTTATCTTACTTTAGTAGATTGATTTCATCCTAGAGTCCAGTAAATTGCCCTACAAAAAGATTTATTTTCCACTGTCCAAACCATCATCATTAGCCTTGCATCGTTCTTGTCAGTTTGCATCTTTGAATTTTAGTCCATCGTTGTCGAGTGCTGGTTTTTAGTTTTAGTTATGGTCTAGTTTTAGTCTTGCATCTAGTCACGGAGTCGAATTGCACGTTGATCTCCTCGTCGTCGCGTCTAATTCGAATCTGCCGCTGTCCAGTTCATTGTTTTCATCATATCTTCTTCATACGAACTTGGATTTTCACGTTCTTATACTTTCTGGAAACATCAGATCATACTCTACAACTTTTCTGTTGAGGATGAAGTCAGATTCAGCTTCCATCTATGAGATAATGGGCCGTTAATGTCGATGGTGTAGAGTTTGAATCTAATACGTTTGTTTCGGTATTTTCATCATAATTCTTTCATCCAAACTCGGATTGTGATAAACTTACACTTTCTGGAATCATTGTGAGAAATCCCACAAAAAGTTAGTTGGGGTAATCTTCAAATTCAGCTGTTTTTATCACACTAAAATTTGGGCAAAGTTAGTTGTGTAATCTTCAAACTCTAGTCCAATTCGGATTCAAATTGCTCAATCTGAGACAGCTTCGGTAAAATTGCCATATCTTTTGATTACCCACTTCGTTTTTGACGTTCTTGTACTTGTTGGAAAGATAAAAAGATCCTCTACAACTTTTCTGTTGGGTAGATCTTCAGATTCAGAGCTTTTGGAGTTCGAAATTACTAAACAACGTTTCTGTCCTAGTTGTGCAGCCCAAAAGAAAAAGGCAAAGTGCAACAAAAGCCGCACTGTTCATAAAAAGAAATAAGTAAGAAAAAGGCAAGTGCACAAAAAAAAGAGCCGCACAAAAAAAAATTAGAGAAGAAAAATGTGTGTAGCAAAAGAGGAGGAGAATTTTCTGTGGTGCATCTTGTGGTTCTAGCCTTTGTGTTGCTAGTTGCTTGCTTGAGCTAGGTCTGAGTCTAGGCTAGTTCCAGCACATTGACTATTACTTTGCACTAATTTTCAATCTTGCATTATATATTGATCTTGAATTATTGCTACACATATAATAGCATATCCAAGCTCCACCTTCTACTAACCAGCCAGGAATAGGGCCTTGCAATCGTTGAACTCACGTCTCAATTAGCTTATCATGAACCAGCCACCGGTTGAATCCTTCCTCGTTGCGGCTGGTAAGAACGAGTAAGAACTTGGTACAAGCATTAGCGTGTGAGCACTCCACATCATAGTAGTTGGTAGGACGCACATATATTCTATGTTTTCCTTTGTCTCCTACTAACAATGGCAGGATCTAATACCGAAGGGGATGACGAGTGCATCTTAAGATCAGAATTCAACAAGTACGTGGAAGACAATCATAATGTGTTGAACAGCATCGGCGCAAACATCACCAAGCTTTCCCAAGACAGCGAGCAAAGGATGGAGCACATTGAGCAGAGCATCTCCAACCTCGTCAACAGAATGGATCAGTTTGAGGGGGCACTGCACGCTACTACCCCAAGACATGCGCCTCCAGTTGATGCTGTTGGACTTGCGGCCAACGCCGCATCCAATGCGGTTCCCATTCAGCATAACCGCCAAGGTATGGCTAGAAATCCCAATCGAAATCCAAGAGAGGTAAATGATGATCCACTAGCTAAAGTCAAGTTTTCCATACCTCCTTTTGTTGGTCGATATGATCTTGATGTTTACCTGAGTTGGGAATTATCTGTAGATCAAAAATTTGCATGCTTTAATTTCTCTGAGGATAGGAAAGTTAGTGCTGATACTAGTGAATTCACTGATTTTGCATCCATTTGGTGGCATGAAACTTGTAAAAAACCAAATATACCTATAACTTGGGAAGCACAAAAACGAGCTATGCGATCTAGATTTGTCCCTTCTTATTATGCTCGAGATTTGCTTAATAAGCTGCAATGTTTGAACCAAGGTGAAAAATCTGTAGAGGAATATTATCAAGAATTGCAAACTGGCATGTTGCATTGTGGCTTAGAAGAAAATAATAATGCTAAGATTTCTAGGTTCTTGGGAGGGCTCAATCATGAGATACAGGATATTCTTGATTATAAGGATTACACTACTATCACTCGTTTGTTTCATCTTGCCTGTAAAGCTGAAAGGGAAGTACATGGATGCCATCCCAAGACAAGAGGACACTTTGGAGGCTCTTCTTCCTCAGGCCAAACCCCGGTGGTGCATTCCAAGGCACCATCCACTGCTTCCGGTCGTGCGCCTCCGCCTACTGCCACTACATCCACTCCTTCGTGTGCTATCGAGGCAGCTGCACCCGTGAAGGGCGCTTCTTCTGTTGCTTCCACAGGACGTACTCGCGACACACAATGTTATCGTTGCAAGGGATTTGGGCATGTGTCGCTCCATTGTCCAAGTCAGCGTGCCCTCCTTGTGAGAGAGGATGGTGAGTATACTAGTGCTAGTGACATTGATGAAGAAGAATATGCCCTTGTTGCAACTAACAATGCAGGTAACACTGAACCACAAGAAGAGATCTTGAGTTCTACATTGGTAGAGAAATACCCGGCCCTTGTTGTCACGTGTGTCCTTAGTGCACAACCAGTGCGTGCTGAATAGAATCAATGCCACAAAATCTTTCAGACAAGGTTTGTTGTCAAAGAGCGTGCTGTGCACATCATTGTTGATGGAGGTAGCTGCAACAATCTCGCTAGTGTGGACATGGTCGAGAAGCTTGGCTTGACCACGAGTTCACATCCTGTCGGGGGAAATCTCCGCGGGACTAACTCCAGGTAAGTTGCGTCACGTTTTCCCGAGGACATGGCCTCCGGCCCCTCCCCGGGCGCCGCCTTTTGGCCTCCGGCACCGTCCCGGGTGCCGCCAGTCGCCCGGGGACCTGGCCTCCGGCCCCTCCCCGGGCGCCGCCTTATGGCTCCCGGCACTTGGCCTCCGGCGCCATCTCGGGCGACGCCAGTCGCCCGAGGACCTGGCCTCCGGCCCCTCCCCGGGAGCCGCCTTTTGGCTCCCGGGACTTGGCCTCCGGAGTCGTCCTGGGCGCCGCCATTCGCCCGGGGATCTGGCCTCCGGCCCCTCCCCAGGCGCCACCTTTTGGCTCCCGGGACATGGCCTCCGGCGCCGTCCCGGGCGCCGCCATTGGCCTGGGGACGTAGCCTCCGAGCTCTCCCCGGGCTCCACCATTTGGCCCCCGGGACGTGGCCTCCGGTGCGGTCCCGGGCGCCACCATTCGCCCGGGGACATGGCCTCCGGGGTCTCCCTGGGCGCCGCCTTTTGGCTCCCGGGACTTGGCCTCCGGCGCCGTCCCGGGTGCCGCCATTCGCCCGGGGACGTGGCCTCCGGGGTCTCCCCGGGCGCCGCCTTTTGGCTCCCGGGACTTGGCCTCCGGCGCCGCCATTCGCCCGGGGACCTGGCCTCCGGCCCCTCCCCGGGCGCCGCCTTTTGGCTCCCGGGACATGGCCTCCGGCGCCGTCCCGGGCGCCGCCATTGGCCCGGGGACGTAGCCTCCGGGCTCTCCCCGGGCGCCGCCATTTGGCCCCCGGGGACGTAGCCTCCGGGCTCTCCCCGAGCGCCGCCATTTGGCCCCCAGGACGTGGCCTCCGGTGCCGTCCCGGGCGCCGCCATTCGCCCGGGGACGTGGCCTTCGGGGTCTCCCCAGGCGCCGCCTTTTGGCTCCTGGGACTTGGCCTCCGGCGCCGTCCCGGGGGCCGCCATTCGCCCGGGGACGTGGCCTCTGGGGTCTCCCTGGGCGCCACCTTTTGGCTCCCGGGACTTGGCCTCCGGCGCCGTCCCGGGTACCGCCATTCGCCCGGGGACCTGGCCTCCGGCCCCTCCCCGGGCGCCGCCTTTTGGCTCCCGGGACATGGCCTCCGGCGCCGTCCCGGGCGCCGCCATTGGCCCGGGGACGTAGCCTCTGGGCTCTCCCCGGGCGCCGCCATTTGGCCCCCGGGGACGTAGCCTCCAGGCTCTCCCCGGGCGCCGCCATTTGGCCCCCGAGACATGGCCTCCGGTGCCGTCCCGGGGGCCGCCATTCACCCGGGGACGTGGCCTCCGGGGTCTCCCCGGGCGCCGCCTTTTGGCTCCCGGGACTTGGCCTCCGGCGCCGTCCCGGTCGCTGCCATTCGCCCGGAGACATGGCCTCCGGGGTCTCCTCGGGCGCCGCCTTTTGGCTCCCGGGACTTGGCCTCCGGCGCCGTCCCGGGCGCCGCCATTCGCCCGGGGACCTGGCCTCCGGCCCCTCCCCGGGCACCGCCTTTTGGCTCCCGGGACATGGCCTCCGGCGCCATCCTGGGCGCTGCCATTGGCCCGGGGACGTAGCCTCCGGGCTCTCCCCGGGCGCCGCCATTTGGCCCCCGGTGTAGGACCCTCATTTGAGGAATTCGGTGGCAACCGCCCAGGTGGGTTGCACTCAGAAAAGGTACATTGCAGCTCACAACAACAAGATGCATTATATAAAAATGCGAGTAATTAAAAACAAGTGCTGATCACAAGGACCAACATTACAATAACTTAGCGCCAAAATGACGCATTTAAATGTTGATACAAATTAAGGAGTTTTCGACACAAAGGTCGGCACAAAATGAAACAACAATAATAAGCAAAAGGACTTCATCAGTCTTCTTCTTCTGCAGCAACGGTGTACAGGCCTTCTCCACATCTGACTCCACCTTGGTACATGACCCTCTATCAAGCTTGGTCTTCAGTTTCTTCTTCTTGTTCCACATTGGGTTCAAGACCGTAAGATTCAGGGTCGACGAATCCTTCTTCTAAATTTGTTTGTAAAAGCAAGGGTGAGCACATTGTCCACATGGTGCTCAACAAATCCCAAATAAGAATGCAAGTATATATAGATGAGGGGGAAATTTCTCAAAGAATATCCCTTTGGCTTTGTATATGTATATAGAATAGATTTTCACACACAGTTTTGACAAAAAGGTCCTTATTTTCGAAAGCGGTGCTTTTGAAACCCTAAGCTAAATTCTCAGAAAATGTTGTGTGTGGCGGTCTTTCATGAGTCACCACTTTACTCAGATTTTGTGAAAAACCTTCCAAAAGCTACTTGTGCTACATCAACGTGAATAGAATCCACAGCGCGCAGACTCCATAACCTGGGAGCTTAGAGTATCCGATACTTTTTAAACTTTCCAAAGGTGTACCACCTTAATCCACCGATCATTCGGCTTTCAAGTCGGTACCTCTCCATGCGACTCTTACGCATGTGACAAGGCCGAGATGACACAACAGTTTACAGTCCTAGCATTAACTATTCCCTACCCGGTAAATAGACAGTCAAGTCTCAAGTACCGTTGTGGGTCCTCCCCACTGCCTTACTTCCTATCCTGGGTCTATGTTCTCGCAAGACACATAGCCTCTCTTGATTACAGTCGCGCACGACTTAATCTGGCATATGGCGTCTTCCTTCTTTCCACCTTTTCCTCTCATGATTTTTCTGAACTCACATCACTCATGGCCTTCTGCGGCCCACCAGTTCTCGCAAGACACTGGATCGACAACCATTGCAGGGAAAAGCTAATACTAAAGAAAGCTACTAAGTTGCGCCCGTCCCATAACCGGGCAAGTGGTTGGTACGTTTTTCATGCCGCATAGAAGCACAACACAAGGTTCTAGTCCTTATGAATCTCTAGTGAGGAGTCTTTCACATTCCCAGTACGCACACAGCACCATCCACTCAAACCATCCTCACTATCGATTCCAACCACATTTTCCTTCACAAAAAGGGTTTTGAATATACTTTTCTCACATGTGACCATTCAACATTTAACATATAATCTTGAGCATAGTATAGCCTAAGCATGATATTCTAGGGTGACAAGGGTGCAGGGATATTCAATGTCAAAAGGGGCTTTACAATCTTTTAGGTCATATCTAATCACTTTATTGAAACATAGTTCTTATTTGAATTTAAGGCATGCATATACTTGAAAACAGTTAACTACTTCATTTCAAAATAGTAGGCTAGACATGATCAAGGGTTTGAGACTTGCCTTGCAGTGATGGGTCTAGCTGCTCAGATGAATCCTCGAAGATCTCTTCTGTTCCTTCAACGTCTGGTTCCACGGCGGATACAAACAACACATACACACTATATAAGCATACAAGCACTAGAAAATATCATGTAAACATATCATGCATGCAGGGAAAGGGTTTGGACAAGGTCAGTTGACATTGGTCGAAGAGATGGGCTCAAAAGGACTTGAATGTCGAAAGGCTGACATTCGGCTCATGGCTTGACATAGCCCTAAATTGGTTCTAGGTCTGTTTTCTGGAGATACGATAGTAGGGAATGTTGTAGAGCATGGTTCAAAAGGCTTAGTGGACAAAGTGGCATTTCAATTGCTCAAATGTAACAAGTCTAAATCATCTAATGCCACTGGTGGACATGCACTGACATAGTGCTAGACATGGCCAGAAACTAGGGCATTGGATAACTTTTGACTCAGGACTCCAATTGGTGCACAACTTTATCTGGGGTTTAGGCCTTGATGACAGCTACAAAACTCTCAACAGGAGGTTCAAGGGCAGAAAGTGGCCGGAGGGTGGCCAAATCCGGTGAGCAAACACGATGGTCTGGACACGAACTGAACCACTGGACAGTAATCTTGGCATGATCATAACTTTTGATCTAGGTCGATTCAGGGTTCGAGCCAGTGGAGTAAATTGCTCAGGGGGTTGAGGCCTAGCTAGGTGACAAGGTTTAATCGGCTGGTTTGGCCGAAAAACGAACTCCAGCGATCGGGGCCGAAGACGAAGGCACCGATTTGGGCATTTTCGTTCCAGGGCATTTGAACTCAATTCCACGCTCGGGAAGCATCTAGGGGCTGTCATGAAGCTATTGGCGCACTCAATTTTGCCAGAGAATGGCTGGAGAAGCACGGCGGCGTTCTCCGGCGAACTGCCGAGGCTTGAACATGGAAATTCAACGCTCGGGGCAAAATTGGCGATTCTAAGCTTGCAGGCTCGTTCCTCCTAGCTCACTGGTCATTATTCTCTACTGGCATGAGGATCAATTTGGCTTGAATCACTCGGCATTACGGGAACAGGGGATTACAGCTTTTCCGGTGATTGCCGGCGTTGAGGTTCGCCGGGGATCAATTAACGGCTATGAAACATACAGGGGGATAAGGGGACCTTACTGGTGGTGTCGGTTTGGAGGGGGAAGCTGCGGGCAAAGCTGGCGCCGTGAGCTTCAGGAATTGCTCGCCGGGGAAGAAGGTCTTCGCGGCGGCGCTGAGTAACTTGGTTGCTCTCTGGTGGTGGAGACTAGGGCTTACAACTGCGGGTGGTGTGAAGAGATGCTGGGCAAGGGGGGGCTTTATATAGCCGCGGGATTGAGCTCTCGGGAGTTGCAGCAATCGCCGGTGAGATTTCTTCTAGTGCTGGAGAGGTCAACGAGGCACGTCGGGACATGGTGGGGCTCTGCCAGAGACGGTGTATCGCGCGGAATCGGGATTTTGTCAGGACGGCGAGATGACGATCTCCGGGATGGCAGCCATGTGGCGTGAAGCTCCTGACAATAGCAGGCACGCGCGCGCGCGAGGAAGAACACGGCACAGCGCGGGTGAACTGCTTCCACGGTGGCAATACAGTTGTGCGCAGGTGGAGGCCACGTGGCTGTGAAGGTGGCAGCGCGGGGAACTTCGCCGGCGGCGAGTTCAACGGCGAGGCAAAACGGCGGGGTGCTGGTCGAACGAACGCTGGTCGTGGTCGAAAACGGTACAGGGACCTGGTTGCAAGCTTTGGACTGATTTGCGAAGATTTGGACTAAACTGCGAGGGTGCTGGCTCGGGAATTTGGACCTATTTGCAATTATGAAGATCTGAAGGGCTGATTTGGATTTTGACTTTGCAGATGAGTGTTACTAAATGTCTTAGACTCATCCAGCAGGAAAATGGTAAAATCCGATAAGATCTGGTGGTTTTGACAAAAAACGAAAACAGGGTAATTAGGGTAAACAGGGTAATTAGGGTCTGCAACTTTTGTCGAGGCTGAAACTAGGGTTTCGGTTGAGATTCTGGAATTCTTCCAGAAGGGAAAAATGTTCAAAAAAATGAAAGAAAGGTAATCAATCGATCAGATTTGGATTTGGAGATGATTTGGGACTTTTAGCCTTTTTGGGCTTTCTGAAACTTCTAAAAAGGACTAAATTGAAACACTTTTGGACTGGAATGTGAAAACGATCTGGGAGATGAAGTTTACCTGCCAACTTTTTCGGTTAAGGTAGTGGCATACCTAAGATCAAGATAGGGTTGGGACATCAGGGATTCCAAAGAATATATGCTGACTCGTAAACAGAAAAGATAGCCAAAAATAGGGATGTTACACCCGGGGACGTAGCCTCCGGGCTCTCCCCGGGCGCCGCCATTTGGCCCCCGGGACGTGGCCTCCGGTGCCCTCCCGGACGCCGCCATTTTCCCGGGGACGTGGTCTCCGGCCGCTCCCCGGGCACCGCCTTTTGGCCCCCGGGGCATGGCCTCCGGCGCCGTCCCGGGCGCCGCCATTGGCCCGGGGACATAGCCTTCGGGCTCTCCCCGGGCGCCGCCATTTGGCCCCCGGGACATGGCCTCCGGCGCCGTCCAGGGCCTCACCGCCCTCCTAAAGGTAAAGTCTCGAATTGTTTGTCACGTGCAGGTCACGCGAGGAGCGCCTCGGGAACTAGCGACCACCTGTCAAGCATCCAAGGCGTTTGACCGGGAGAAGGACGGTCCTACCCTTCAATCCGACGGTGGCTTCCGGGGTAGTTTATGTTTTTTTGCTTCTTTTTGGGGCTATAAATAGCCCTTGTACCCCTCTGTTGTAAAGGATCGAATCACTTTTATTGGAATAGCTAAAATCACAGGCGTGCTCCAGAAGCCTCTCCCCCGGAGAGAGCCTCCCCAGCCGACTCCGATCGGGAGCGCGTCGACAGGACTAGGGCCCCCACCGGGACCCGAACCTGTATAAATCCTCATGTCTTTTCTTGTGTTTGTCCGGCGGGGGAGGACCAGTCGCCCGGTCAGCCCGCGCCGCGTAATCTTCGCTAGGATCATTCTCAAAACCTGCCGGGGTATTCGCAATACCACGACAGTTGGCGCCGACCGTGGGGACCGTGACAAGACGCCATGGCTCCCACAAGAACAAGGGCTCGCACCCTTCCCGGTGACCCGGGTCTCGGAGACCCGGCGCCGTCCGCCTGGGACACTGCTGTCCCGGCGGTCCCTTCCGGAGGTGACCTGGCCCAGGTACCGCCTCCCTCCTTTCCTCTTAACTTAGGTGCTTCTACCTCCAGGTCGCTCCCGGCGACCGTGGGGACCTCGGCCGGGACCAATCTCCCCCCGACGGTTCCCCCGGCTCCCCGGGACGCCCTGCTTGAGGCTCTAGTGGAGGGCCAGCTCCGCGCCCAGCGCTCAATGGATGAGCTGCTCAGCGTGTTGGCGCGGCCTCCAGCCCCCACATTTGCTTCGCGCCCATACCCGGGGGCTATGCCTCCCTTTATGGGTTACCCGGCAGCCCCTCCGGCCTTCGGTGGTTTGTCCGCCCCGTATGGTCCTGCCGGGGGGTTCCCTCCCCCTGCGGGATGTACGCCCGGACCCTTCCCGGCGCTCGGGCCCGTCCCGGTGCCGGGAGGCTACTTCATGCCAGGGCCCTTCGTGGCACCAGGGGGGTACCCCGTCGCAGGCCTATTCCCGGGGCCGGGAGCCCACTTCATGCCGGGGGTTTTCCCTACGCCGGGAGCCAGTCCCGCCCCTCGCGTCGCGTTTACTACACCGGGGGCGGTTGACAGAGCAGCTCCCGTGCCTCAGCGGACTTCCCCCCGCATGGGCTCCCCGGTTCCGGACATCGCCGCGGGGGCTCCCCCCTCTCCGGTTCCGGATGTTACAGGGGCTCCCCCCTTTCCGGTTCCGGTCGTTGCCACTGGGGCCCCCTCCACTTCAGTTCCAAACATCGCCATGGGCGCCCCCTCCCCGGTCCCGGATAACACAGGGGCTTCCCCCTTTCCGGTCCCGGGGGTCTTCGCAGGGGGCTCCCCCCAGCCGGCCCCTGAAGCCTCCGGGCCGGTAGCTACAGTGCACGAGCTCCCTCCCTCGATGGGACAGGTCCGTTTCGCCCGGGGGGAGGTCGAGCGAATGCATTCACCAGAGCGCGGGGAAGAACTTCCCCCCGGCCGCGGGCGCGGGGAGCCTCGCTCTCGCACCGGCCGAGGGAAGAGACCCGCTGAAGAGCCAACCTCTCCGGCGGAGAGCCCGGACGTCCGGGAACTCAGTCCTGGTCCGGAGGAAAAGCGTCGCCGCCGCCACTCTGGCGGACCTCTCGGACCGCTTCCAGACTCAAACAACGAAGGTCCCGTGAAAGAAGACAGCGACCGGGACTCTCCCCGGGAAGTGCAGGGGGCTAACCAGCCCCTGTGTCGAAGACTTCGCAGCGTCCGGTGGCCGCGGCCCTACCGCCCTGCGCACATCGAGCACTATAACGGTGAGGCAGATCCTTACGAATTTGTGCAGGTCTACTCCACTGCCATCTCCGCGGCCGGGGGAGACGAGACGGTACAATGCAACGTCTTCCCCCTCTAGCTCACCGGCATCGCCCGCTCCTGGTTCAACAACCTGAAGGCGGGCTCCATCAAGTCTTTCTCGCAGCTCAAGCGGGAGTTCTGTGCCAACTTCTAGGGGAACTACGTGCGTCCCCTGGACTCCTCGCAGCTGTACACTGTCCGCCAGAGGACCGGGGAAACCATCAGAAGCTTCTTCAAGCGCTTCGCCCAAGTGAAAAGCAAAGTGGCCCACGTCTCGGACTCCACAGTCATCGAAGCCTGCAAAAGCGGCATCCTCCCGGGGGAGCTCCACCGAAGACTCTCCCGGAGCTGCCCCTCTTCCGCCGACGAGCTCTTCAACGTACTCGAAAAGTACGCTCGGGCGAAGGAAGACGACATCTGGAAGAAGACCCAGGGGGCTCCCGCCCCCGTCGACCCGGGGGCCAGGGATCCCCCCAAACGCCCCAGACAGGGGGGGCGTAGCGAGCCACGGCCTCGGGACACCTTTGTCCTCGAGGGCGGAGGTGGCTCGCGCGACCCCCCGAGGGCCAGCCGCCCCTTTCCCAGGCCGAAAGGTCATGGGGGAGGACAGTCTTCGCGCGGCCGGGAAGGCCCCGCGGGGAGGAGCCGGGAAGGACCGTGGTGCAGCTTCCACGGGTCCAGTACCCACGCTACCCAAGATTGCCATCAGCTGCTGCAACACTTCGCGGCGTTCCTCGACCAGCGCGGGCAGGGGGGGACTCCGGCCTCCTTGCCCCCTCGGACAGCTATTCCGGCCCTTCCCTCTCCCGCGGGGGGGCAGCAGACGCAGGAGGGGGAGCCTTCAGAAGCTCTCCCCTTCTTGACCTCTCAGCGCCGCATCAACGTCATCGTGGGAGGGTCTGCCTCCGGGCGGGACTCCAAGCGCCAGCCTAAGGAGTACGAGCGTGAAGTTAAGGTTGTGGGGGTGCTACACGCGTCCCCGCCACCCAAGTGGTCGGACGTCCCCCTCACCTTTATGGCGGAAGACGCGCGAGGGGTTCCCTTCCCCCACGACAACGCGCTCATTGTCTCCGCGACAATCTACAACTGCCACCTGGCCCGCATTCTCATGGACGGCGGGAGCTCCGCCGACGTCCTATTCTTCAAGGCCTTCGAAGAAATGCAGGTGGATAAGAAGCTCCTACAGCCAACGGCAGGGCCCCTGCAAGGGTTTGTCCCGGGAAAGGCGATCCACCCCGTGGGCAAGGTAGATCTTCCAATGACCTTCGGCACCCCGGAGAACTACCGGACCGAGCTGGTCCGCTTCGACGTAGTGGACCTCCCCTCCTCCTACAACGCGATTATGGGGAGGACGACAATCAACCGGCTGGGGGCTGCCACCCATCAAAACTATCTCTGCATGAAGATCCCCGGGCCGCATGGTGTGATCAACGTCCGGGGAGACCAAGACATGGCCCGTGCTCTATACGAGCGCACCGCGGCCACAATCGGAAGTGTCAACCTCATAAAGACGCCCGGGGGGAGGCTTCTTCCCCGGAACTAGACGCCGCTGCGCCACCGCCCGGGAGGCCCCTCCTCAAGCCGTGTCCGGAAGGGGGCCTCCTGATCCGTTTGAGACCTAGTCTTGGTTTTCGCACTAGGCTCGCCCAGATTCTAATATGCGGAATTAGGGGATCTTACTCGGAAATACCGAAACCCAAAGATTGATCGAAAGCACAGCTCAAAGTAATTGCACAACTCTTTATTTCAAAGAGGGCTTTTACACGTCGAACGTTAGACACACTTGTCTATGTTGAAGGAACTATAAGTGTCTAAAACTCAAATAAGTTCTATGACTCTTCGATTGAATTCGATGATCTAAACTAGACCTATTACAAGGTATTTATAGTCCAATCGTATGAGTACGTATCAGACTTAGAGACCTAAACGTATTAGACTCATATAACTAATCCTAAACAGATAAGCTTAGTTATACACATTCGGATCGGATTACAATTCCAAACAGGGAATGAATTCCTTTTCCTGGTCGCGAACCAATCCATGGTCGCGGACTCATCCAGGTCGCGAATCCTTTCCAAACACGGTTAAGGTCGCGAAGCCGTATGCGATCAGGACTTGGTCGCGAAGCCGTATGCGATCAGGACTTGGTCGTGAATCCGTATGTGATCAGGACTTGGAGATCCTCCCGGATCACCTCCGGAAGGTCCTGCTGTCCCCGGGCGACGAAGACAAAACCGTCCGGATCGGGGCGGAGCTCCCTGAGGAGCATGCAGCGCAACTTGCGGCCTTTCTGGGCGAAAACTCCGATGTTTTCGCGTGGAAGCCTTCGGACATGCGGGGCGTCGCCCGGGAGGTCATTGAGCACAAGCTTGCAGTGGCCCCCGGTCACCCCTCGGTCAAACAGAAGCTGCGGAAATTCTCCCTCGAGCGCCAAGAAGCAATCAAGGTGGAGATCACCCGGCTCCGAGAGGCGGGGTTCATTCGGGAGGTCCTGCACCCCGAGTGGCTCGCGAACCCCGTCCTCGTCAAGAAGTCAACCGGCAGGTGGCGGATGTGCGTGGACTTCACCGACCTTAACCGCGCCTGCCCCAAAGACAACTTCCCGCTCCCGCGGATTGATCAGCTCGTCGACTCCACTGCGGGGTGCGAGCTCATGAGCTTCCTAGACGCCTACTCGGGCTACCATCAAGTCCGGATGGCGGAGGGGGACGAGGAAAAGACGAGTTTCATAACTCCCCTCGGAACCTTCTGCTACGTTCATATGCCCTTCGGGCTCAAAAACGCGGGGGCGACCTTCCAGCGCCTCATGACGCTGGTTTTCAAAGATCAAGTCGGCCGCAACGTCGAAGTCTACGTAGACGACGCGGTCGTCAAGAGTCCCCGCGCAGCCTCCCACGTCGACGACCTGGCCGAAACCTTCCGCAACCTTTGCGCGTTCGGGCTCAAACTCAACCCGGAGAATTGCGCCTTCGGGGTGCGCGGGGGAAGCTCCTAGGTTTCCTCTTGTCCCAGCGGGGCATTGAGGCAAACCCCGAGAAGATCCGGGCTTTCCTAGATATGCCCCCGCCGCGCTCCGTCAAGGATGTCCAGCGGCTCTCCGGCCGCCTAGCCGGGCTAAGCCACTTCGTCTCCCGGTCGGGGGAGCGGGGCCTCCAGTTCTTCAAGATCCTCCGAGGGCTCGAGGGGTTCCGCTGGACCCCTGAGGCCTAGGAGGCCTTCGACAACCTCAAGAAGTACCTCACGAGCCCTCCAATGCTCGTGAGTCCGTCTCCGGAAGAGCCCTTGCTCCTCTACCTCGCCGCGACCCCCGTCGCCGTCAGCGCGGTCTTGGTGAAGGAGCAAGGGGGGCAGCAGCGTCCCATGTACTACGTGAGCGAGGCCCTCCAAGGGGCCAAAACTCGGTACACGGAGATGGAGAAAATTTGCTACGCCCTCCTCATGGCGTCCCGGAAGCTTCGGCATTACTTCCTGGGACACCCCATCACCCTCCCGTCGTCCCTCCCCCTCGAGGAGGTACTGCGGAACAAGGAAGCCACCGGCCGGATCGGGAATTGGGGGGCCGAGCTCGCCCCCTTCTCCCTGTCCCTTACCGACCGCTCCGCCATCAAGTCGCAGGTCCTCGCCGACTTCGCCGCAGAGTGGACCCCCACCTCTGGGTCCGGGGACGAAGATCTCCATGTGCTTCCCCGACGCAGTGATCATTGGACCCTCATGTTCGATGGGTCGCTGTGTCTCACCGGGGCTGATGCGGGAGTAGTCCTCCGGAGCCTCGAGGGGAAGGAACTCGAGTACGCTGCGCGGCTCGAGTTCCCCGCAACCAACAACGTCGCCGAATACGAGGCTTTGCTCCTCGGGATGCGCCTCGCGCGCTCCCTGGGGATCCGGCGCCTCCTAGTCAAGGGAGATTCTCAGCTCATAGTTTGCCAAATGGACAAGTCTTACCTGTGCCATGACGCAAACTTAAGTCTTTATTTGCAGGAAGTGCGGAAGATGGAGAGGCATTTCGACGGCCTCGAGGCCCGGCATATCCCGCGGAGGGACAATGACCGGGCCGACGCCCTGGCCCGGGCGGCAAGCGCTCGGGAATTGCTCCCCAAGGGGGCTTTCTTGGAAATCATCACGAAACCCTCGGTGGCGTCCCCGGACACGGGCGATGAGCCTCATGTCCCGGAGGTCGCCGAGATCACCCGGACTCCGTCTTGGATGGACCCCCTCATCTCCTTCATCAAGGGGGAGGGGGACCCTCCTAGTGAGACAGAGGCTAAACGCCTCCGGGCCAAAGCTCGGGCATATCTCCTGCTGGAGGGGAGGCTCTACAAGCGGGGGGCTTCCGCCCTCCTGCGCTGCCTCCCCCGGCCGGAAGGACTTCAACTTCTCGAAGACATCCACGCGGGGAGCTGTGGTTCTCACCTAGCCCCGCGTGCCATCGTGGCCAAGGCCCTCCGGTAGGGCTTCTGCTAGCCCACGGTCATACACGACGCGCGAGACCTTGTCTCCGCATGCGAGGCATGCCAGAAGATGGCCAAGGGCTCGAACCTCCCCCCTATAGCGCTGCAGACAATCCCCATCACTTGGCCCTTCGTGCGCTGGGGGATGGACCTCTTAGGGCCCTTCCCCCCAGCTCCCGGAGGATACAAGTATGCGGTAGTCGCAGTCGACTATTTTACAAAGTGGGTTGAGGCGGAACCTTTGGCCAGCATCACGTCCCGGGCCGTCCAACGATTTTTCTGGAAAAACGTCGTATGTCGTTTTGGTGTCCCCCGGGAAATCACCGTGGAAAACGGGACCCAATTCGACTCGGCTTATTTCCAGGAATTCTGCGAAGGCCTGGGGCTCGTCATCCACTTCGCCTCAGTGGCCCATCCCCGGGTTGCGCCGGAGACTCGAGCAAACCGCTTCTAAGCGGGGTGCATGGGCAGAGGAGCTCCCTAGCATCCTCTGCTCCATGCGTACGACCCCGTCCCGGGCGACGGGGCGTACTCCCTTCTCCCTGGTCTACAGGGCGGAGGCAGTCCTCCCCCCGGAGATCAGCCTCCGGTCACTGCGGGTCGAGCTCCTGGAGGGAGCCACGCCCGCTGCGTACCAAGCCAACGAGGCCAACCAGCACCTGGAGATCGACCTCATGGAGGAGGAACGCAACCGAGCGCTCCTCCACCACGCCATCTACGAGCAAGAGATGGCGCGCGCGTACAATCAGCGCGTGCGCGAGAGGGCTTTCCGCCTTGGGGACCTTGTCCTCAAACGCGTGACAAAACCCCAGGCCCAGGGTAAGCTCTCCCCCAAGTGGGAGGGCCCCTACAGGATCTCCGCGGTCCTAGGCTCGGGGGCCTACAAGCTCTCCAACCTTCAAGAGCAAGAGCTGAAGCACACGTGGAACTTGCGTTTACTTCGCAAGTTCTATGTTTAGCCTTCCGAGCCTGTCCCCTCCCCCGGAGCGTTCACGCCGGAGGGGGAGGAGGGACACTGTATTTTCCTCCCCTTTCGTGACTTTGCAGGGGGAGGCCTTGTACTTCATTTTATTAGCAATACATACGTCCTGCTTTTCAACTGTCTCATTGCAGGTTCTACTTATTACCGCCCCTAGCGGCAATGCCCTCCCCGCGAGGACGCCCTCCCAGTGAGGATGCCCTCTCCGCGAGGAAGTGGGCCAGGCCCAGCAAGTCCCTCCTGTAGGGCGGCTTACGACCAGCCCTCGTGGACTGAGGGTGTAAGCGGCAACCCGGTCACAGTGGCCGCGGTAACGAGTCACTTTGGGAGACTAGTCCCCTGCCCAAACACTCAAGACCCTTCTTTGAGCACTTCCTCCTCCGGGAGTAGACGCTCTCCCCAGTGGGACGTCTAATGGCCTTCTTGGATCTATCTTCCTCCTACGGGAGTCGACGTTCGACGCTCTCCCCAGTGGGACGTCTAATGGCATTCTTGGATATTTGGTCCCCGACGACCTTATTCCCGGCTCCCCGTTCTCGCGGCGACCGGACGATTGGTCCCCGGCGACCTTATTCTCAGCTCCCCGTTCTCACGGCGACCGGATGAATGCCTCCCGGCGACCTTATTCCCGGCTCCCCGTTCTCACGGCGACCGGATGAATGCCTCCCGGAGACCCTATTCCCGGCTCCCCGTTTTCACGGCGACCGGACGATTGTCTCCCGGAGGAGTCGCGGATTTCTCGGACATTTTCCTTCCCAGAGACCCCATTCCCGGCTCCCCGTTCTCACGGCGACTGGACTATTGTCTCCTAGGAAGCTCGCCTCCGGAAATCTCATCGGGTTTTCTTGGACGTTTCTTCCACATGAGGCCATATTCCTGGCTCCCCGTTCTCACGGCAGCTGGATGACTGTCTCCCGGAAGGTCCTTTCCTTGGGAACCTCGTTTTAAAATTTTCTAACTTAGAAAAATTCCTATGCTACAGGTTGTCTTCACCCCGGGGGCCTTGTTACCCCCACAGCACGCGGAGCTTCCCTCCAGCCCGCTGTGGGTGGGGGGAATAAGGAACCCCCGGGTGTCGACCGCAACGCCCACGAGCAAACTTAGCTCATTCTTGTTAAGATGAGTCGTCCGGACCATCCAAGAAGAAAGAATAAAAAGACAACAAAAGCGGCAACAACTTTATTCATCATGAAACCCTGAGGACATCTTCCCCCTCCGGTGGGCTTCGGAAATGGAACAACCCGGGTTCTAACCCGGGGGATTCTCTACGTCCTAAGGCTCCTACGCCTAATACTCTCGGAGGCTCTCCGCTAGCTCCCGGGTCAAGTCCCGGTACAATGCTCGCACGCGGCGCCGAGCGTCCCGGAGCACATCTTCGGGCCAGAACTCGTATCCCGCCGGTGGAAGTATCCGGAGGGGAGGTATCATCCGGAACCCCGGTCGCGGAGGGAACAATTCGGCGCGATGATTGTCAAAGTGGTCCAAGTGCCACTCCGGACGCCACCTCAACCGGATCGGCTCCCGGACGCTGTCCCCGCCACGATTCCCGGAGACAAGGCTTAGCAAGATTAAAGCCGCTTGGGCGTCCCCCGGGGAGCCCCTCCCGGACCTTCGCCCGGGAGCAACCTCCCGGGAACCCTGGTAACAGTACGTTCAATTCAAAGACTTAGAAAAAATTCTAATTCCATTGCATTCAAAATGTCTTTTTTACAAGTGTCCGGGGCTTCTTCTAAGAAGCTACCGGGATCAAAAGTCCTAAGAAAGTAAAGGGTCCTATCTAAAGACCCGGGGGGAAGGCTCATACTTTTTCGTTGGTGTCCTCCCCACGGGGGGCTTCTTCCGAGGCCAGGGCTGGGACGTCCCCCGCCGGAGGCGCCGGAGCCGGGAATCTCGCCCGGATGATCCGGTCGTACAATCCTCCGGCAAGCTACTCGACCTCCCGGCGCGAGGGCTCGAAGGAGTCCGGGAAGCTTCGGGGGATGCGGCCCCCGATCGCCCGGGCGCCGACCCCCCGGAACTCGACGAGCCCAGCAGCAGCCGCGATGATGGGGATCGCCCGGCCCCGTGCCTGAGCGTCGGCAGCCTCCGGAATGGCGGAGACCTGTGCGTTGAGAAAATGCACAGCCTCCGCGAGGGTCGCTGGCGGCACCTCCTTGCTCCCGGAGCCTAGACTTACGCCAAGGCTCTCAAGGGCCGAACGGACGGAGCGGCCCGCGTCCGCCACCGCCCGGACGCTCGAGCCCTCAAGCTCCCAGAGCGCCGCCTCCCGGAGGCGGCCGTTGACAGCCTCGGAAATATGAACCTGGGCCCGGACCCGGGTCAATTCCGCGAGGGCTTCATCGCGTTCCCGGAGGGCCTCCTCACGCTGCCCTACGGAGGCCGCGGCCCGGCCCTCCGCTTCCTTAAGCAGCCGGGCGACCCGCTGCTCAAGGCCCCAGGTAATAGTTGCCACCTACAAAATATATAGAGTTAGAAAAATCTCAAGTGCAGGAAATAAATGAAGACGTCATCGACTCGGGTTACCTGGGCCCCGAGGGACTGAAGCCCCCCGAAACGCTCATGGAGCGTCCCTTCCGCGACGAAGGCCTGCACCTTCCGGGTGTGCAGGCCCTCCGAGTAGCGGGCGACCTCCCCTGCGGGAAGCAGAGGGGTCTCCCGCCCGGCGCCGCCAGCGCGGCCGGTGGGGGGTCCCCGGACCTCGAAGTCCGGTAACGCGGCCGGCGTCACCGGCGTATTCGTCGCCGAGGAAGTGCCCCCCGAAGACGTGGGCGAGGAGCTCTCGGCAGGAGTCCCCGCCCGGGGGGAATCATCGGGCCTTTCCCCGCCCCGGGCCGGAAGGTCCTCGGGACCTCCTCCTCCAGGGGAACCTCGTAGACCGAGGGGCTCCCCCCCTCGTCCACCGGCCAAACCTGCGGAGGCAGGGCCTCCGCGAATCTCACCTCCAGCCTCTCCGGCTCCAAGGGTGCCGGGCGGGCCGGGAGGACCGCCACAGAGAGTGGCGACGGGGCGTAGTCCGCCGAATCGGACCCCGCCCCGCCAATGGCCTGCTCCTTCCCCCAGGCCTCGACGGGGCCCTTCGGGGGAGGAGGTGTTGCGTCTTCCTGGGCCGCCGCCCGGGTGCGCTCGGTCCCGGGAGTCATGTCCCGGGCCTTCACCAGTGTCGCTGCCGGCGTCGTCGATGGGCCAGGGGTCTTTTGGACCCTGCCCTTCTTGGGCTCCGAGCCCCCGGTTTGTGCGACCCGGCGGTGGGGAGAGGCTTCCTCTCAGGCAGCTTTAGCCTGTAGGCCGCCGCTACCAAGTTCTGGGGAGGGCCCTCCCCCACGAGGCGCACGACGTGCTCGTGCTCGTCGGTGAAGTACCTCCCCAGGAGGTTCTCCGCCTTCTCCCGCGCCGCCGGGTACGGCCGGACTACAAGACGTAAAGAGTTAGTCAAATTTTCAAAAAATTCGTAAATGCAATAAAGCAGGTCGCCGGGACTTACGTCGGGCCCCCGGCTTGACCGGGGGCTGCTGCTCCCGGCCCATACCGGTCCCCCTCCTCCCGCGCGTGAAGGGGGAGATCCTCAGGAGCATCAGCTCCTCGGCGGCGTCCCGCATTGAGCGGGTCTTCTTGGAGAGGACCACCTTCCCGAGGAGTTCGAACTCCTCGTCCGTCCACACCGGAGGCTTCGGCGCGGACGACCGGTTGTAGGTGGGGGGCTCCGGGGCGTACACCACCTCCGGAGCCAGTCCCCCCAGTGGTCCCGGGAGGCCGCCGCCGGGTAGTCCGCCACCCGGGATGGCAGCATCTGCACCATCACCGAGCCAAAGGGGGACTTGGGTCCCCCCTTCACCAGGTGGGAGCTCCGTGCCGCCGGTTCATAGAAGTACCGGAAGGCGCGGAGGGTGGGCTCCCGCTCGGTCGCTGTCTCGTAGAGCCAGATGAAGAGGCCCATACGGACAAGCGCGTTCGGGGTGAGGTGGTTGAGCGCCACCCCGTACTCCTTCAGAAACTCCCAGAGCATGGGATGCACCGGGAGCCGGAGCCCCGCCTCCAGGAAGGCCTCGAATGCCACAACCTCTCCGGGCCTGGGGCGGGGGGCTCCGTCTTTCTTCACGGGGACCCGGATGTCCCCGTCCTCAACGACGCCTCGCTCGACCAGGGACTCCGCGTCCGAGGCCGAGAACTCCGACATCCAGAGGAAATCCGGAGGGATTTCCTCCGGGGGCACTTCCATGGTCTTTGCTCAACCCTTGGGTGCCATGAGGTTAGTCTCTTCTTTTTCTTCGGTGGCTAAATTTTCAGGAGGCTACTACTAAAACTTCCGAACGCCTGCTACCGGGAGCTAACTACCGGAAAGAGCTACCGGGAGAGCTGAGTTCGCTACGGTTGAGGTTTTGGAATGAACTTCTGGGTCCCCCAAGGCCCTATTTATAGGGGCGAGATGTGGTCTAGATGGGTGCCACGTGGCACCCCGCGGAGCAATCTGGAACGTTGAAGTTCAAACTGCGCGCGGGAAACGAAGGGACGGGCGCGCAAATCAAGGCACCGGTTCGAACCGCGCGCGCATTTATGGCGAAACGGCGCGGCCTTAAGCGCGGGGCACGGAAACCGAAGCGCCGCGGCTCCAGTGACTTCGTCCGGAGATTTTCCCGGTGACATATGCCATACCCACCGGGGGCTCGAGCTTCGTCCCCGGGGGGCATGGGGGGCTGCTGTCGGGGGAAATCTCCGCGGGACTAAGTCCAGGTAAGTTGCGTCACGTTTGCCCGGGGACTTGGCCTCCGGCCCCTCCCCGGGCGCCGCCTTTTGGCTCCCGGGACTTGGCCTCCGGCGCCGTCCCGGGCGCCATCCCAGGCGCCCCCAGTCGCCCGGGGACCTGGCCTCCGGCCCCTCCCCGGGCGCCGCCTTTTGGCTCACGGGACTTGGCCTCCGGCGCCGTCCCGGGGGCCGCCAGTCGCCCGAGGACCTGGCCTCCGGCCCCTCCCTGGGCGCCGCCAGTCGCCCGAGGACCTGGCCTCCGGCCCCTCCCTGGGCGCCGCCTTTTGGTTTCCAGGACTTGGCCTCCGGCGCCGTCCCGGGCGCCGCCATTCGCCCGGGGACGTGGCCTCCGGGGTCTCCCCGGGCGCCGCCTTTTGGCTCCCGGGACTTGGCCTCCGGCGCCATCCCGGGCGCCGCCATTCGCCCGGGGACCTGGCCTCCGGCCCCTCCCCGGGCGCCGCCTTTTGGCTCCCGGGACATGGCCTCCGGCGCCGTCCTGGGCGCCGCCATTGGCCCGGGGACGTAGCCTACGGGCTCTCCCCGGGCGCCGCCATTTGGCCCCCGGGGCGTGGCCTCCGGTGCCGTCCCGGGCGCCGCCATTCGCCCGGGGACGTGGCCTTCGGGGTCTCCCCGGGAGCCGCCTTTTGGCTCCCGGGACTTGGCCTCCGGCGCCGTCCCGGGCGCCACCATTCGCCCGGGGACGTGGCCTCCGGGGTCTCCCCGGGCGCCGCCTTTTGGCTCCCGGGACTTGGCCTCCGGCGCCGTCCCAGGCGCCGCCATTCGCCCGGGGACCTGGCCTCCGGCCCCTCCCCGGGCGCCGCCTTTTGGCTCCCGGGACATAGCCTCCGGCGCCGTCCCGGGCGCCGCCATTGGCCTGGGGACGTAGCCTCCGGGCTCTCCCCGGGCGCCGCCATTTGGCCCCCGGGGACGTAGCCTCCGGGCTCTCCCCGGGCGCCGCCATTTGGTCCCCGGGACGTGGCCTCCGGTGCCCTCCCCGGCGCCGCCATTTGCCCGTGGACGTGGTCTCCGGCCGCTCCCCGGGCGCCGCCTTTTGGCCCCCGGGGCATGGCCTCCGGCGCCGTCCCGGGCGCCGCCATTGGCCCGGGGACGTAGCCTCCGGGCTCGCCCCGGGCGCCGCCATTTGGCCCCCGGGACATGGCCTCCGGCGCCGTCCCGGGCCTCATCGGCGTCCTAAAGGTAAAGTCTCGAATTTTTTGTCACGTGCAGGTCACACGAGGAGCGCCTCGGGAACTAGCGACCACCTGTCAAGCATCCAAGGCATTTGACCGGCAGAAGGACGGTCCTACCCTTCAATCTGACGGTGGCTTCCAGGGTAGTTTAGGCTTTTTTGCTTCTTTTTGGGGCTATAAATAGCCCTTGTACCCCTCTATTGTAAAGGATCGATTCACTTTTATTGGAATAGCTAAACTCACAGGCGTGCTCCGGAAGCCTCTCCCCCGGAGAGAGCCTCCCCAGCCGACTCTGGTCGGGAGCGCGTCGACAAGACTAGGGCCCCCACCGGGACCCGAACCTGTATAAATCCTCGTGTCTTTTCTTGTGTTTGTCCGGCGGGGGAGGACCGGTCGCCCGGTCAGCCCGCGCCGCGTAATCTTCGCTAGGATCATTCTCAAAACCTGCCGGGGTATTCGCAATACCACGACACATCCACACCCGTACTCGATTGAATGGTTAAATTCATGTGGTAAGCTCAAGGTAACTAAAATTGCGCACGTACACTTCTCCATTGGTTCTTACCATGATCACGTTGACTGCGATGTTGTACCGATGGATGCATGTTCACTGCTATTAGGTAGGCCGTGGTTATATGATAGAGATGCCATTCACCATGGTCGGACCAATCAATATAGTTTTATGTTCAAGGGTAAGAAAATTGTTTTGGATCCTATGACCCCTGCAGAGCTACTGAACATTGATAAAGAGAGAGCCCAAAGAGAGAAACAGGAGTGTGATAAAACTGAAAATCAATGTGTAGCTCAAGAACACAACCCACCAAATGAACTTGGAGTTAAACAATCTGAGATTAAATTGAAGGGTGATGTTTTGTTAGCTACAAAAATTCCTTCGCATGATCCATTGACTAACAAGGATTCATTGCGAGCATCTATTTCTTTGCCTCCTGTTGTTGCCACTAACCTTTTGCAGGAGCATGAGATGGAGTCGAGGACGACTCCAATTCAACAAGGGGAGGATGATGAGGACATCACTGACACTGTTGCGACCGCCGCTCCTTCCCCAACTACGCATGGAGGCCTCAATCCAAAAGCCGTGCCTTTCAAGCCTTCATCAATAGTCCAAAGCCTCATGCCAGAAGCCTCAACGCCCCAAGGAAGGTCTAACTCCAAGCCCCAGTCACCGTCGAAGCCCAAGTCACAGAAAAGCCCGTTTCGGCAGTCCAGGAGCAGTCCAACTTCAAACGGCCATAACTTTCGTGTCCAAAGTCTGTTTTCTATGATCCACCACTCCACGGAAATCTTATCTCCTAAGCTTTCCAATGGTTCTAATCCCACTGCCAGATTTGGCCAGGAACGATAGGAATCACCAAAATACACCACGGGACAGAAACTACCAGGTGCTATGTCGCCTCTTCTTTGGGCCAAAAGACCATGTATTCCTAGGGTTGCGTATGTGTGGGTGCCATCGTGGCCGGTGCCCCTCCTCTGGCCACCGCTCTATTTATGGCTGCCGCTACCCTTCTTCTTGCTCGGGTTTTTTTTTGTTTAGTTATCCACTGCGTGTGTGAAACTTCCTCGATTCCTTTTGTATCGGCTAGATCATTAGGAACGAGCTCGAAACCCCAAATTGTGTGAGATTAATCTAATTCCAGCAAATTTAGTTGCTTTTATCTTGTTCTTGCTGTGTTTCTTTGGTTGCATCACAGGAATTGACCTTCGTGGTCAAGTCAGCCGTGTTTGGCACGGTTGATAACAAATTGTGATCGTGGTTTGACGATTGCTAGCGTCCATGCCTGTCTGGATTGGTAGCCACTTCACCTAGGTCATGTTCCACCCAACCAAACGTACCCTCTCACCAGAAGATCGGCATCCGTTGGCGCATCAAGGTTTACCGATTCCAAGTTTTGGTGTGCAAGGATGCCCAAGAGGAATTTGCTCTCAAGGAGATGAAACCCGCAGCGCAAGAAATCTTCAAAAATCACAGCTCGCCCGGTTGCACAACCGGGGTTTCTTGTTTTCCGGCGGGGTGCCAAGGGATCAGCGACCTGGAGGGGAGGTATCCTTCCTTCTCCAGGGCTAGCAAATTCTCGACCGAGCAAAGAAGAGAATGGGTCCAGGATGCCATTAGGATGAAGAAGGTAAGAGAGAAGAAAGCTTGAGTGTGGAGATTTTTGGATTTAGCCGATTCTGAAGGAAAACTTGGGGGCTGAGTATATAAAGCCTAAAGAAACGATGCTCTGAGTTCCTAGTCGTAGATCACTATAAACGGCTTGGAATTTTCCATTTAATGTCCATCATGATGGTTTGACACACGCACTGAGAGGTCTCTTCAGACTTTGATTGGAATTCGAAACGACATGGCGTCTCTTTAGAATCAAAAACATTGTTTTTAAAGAATCTTTTCGTTTCAAATTTGGGGGCTAGCTGACGAGGATTATTACCCAAGTCCTTTGTCTATGCCTTTCTATGGTCATAGGAGACCACAAAGAGAGATCTGAGCTATTTGTTTATACCTTTCCATGATCGTAGGAGACCACAGAGAAAGATTTGGATTCTTTGCATATACCTTTCCGTGATCGCAGAAGGCCACGGAAAGAGAACCAAGATATTCATTTATGCCTTTCCATGATCACAGGAGACAATGGAAAGAGATATTGGGATAGTACAAGGTATTCTGGACATAATCTGGCCTATCTTATTAAATAAATACAAAGACCCATCATGGGTGATTATTACTTGTGGTTTTAATAGATTGTAGCCACAGACCTCCGTGGTTGCAATCATCCATACTTATACTACCCGCAACCATTGTGGTCGCAGAGATATTTTCCCGCAGTTGCCATGGACGCGAAGATATAAAAATCATCAATCTGTAGTCGCAGCTTGTGCACGACCATGGGACAAAAGAGTTATTAGAATTGGAAGCACCTCTGAATCAAGAGGGTCTGGTCGAGACTTTTCGACCATGGTCCAAGAGTTGTACGATTGCATTATAACCGCACTCTAGCCAATATTCTCAGGGTAATACTCTCTTTATTAACAGGATAAGGATGATTACGCAGTTATTCATGATTGTGTAGTTATCCATAAACCGTCAACATGATATGAATGGGTGTGCACTTATCCATAACCACACACTCTAATCGGTGAACGATAACTACAACTCCTAACTGGCAAGTGGCAACCGCTTGCAACCGTTGTGCAGTTATTGCCAAGCATCTTTTCGGTCAAGCAACTAGCATCCTTTTCAACAACTATAAAAGGGGGTTAGGGCTTGAATAAAGTGGGGACCGAGAGGGAAATCGGTCCATGAAATCTAGTACAAGACTAGGGGATTAGAATCAACAATACACACTTTGTAATTCCATTATTCTTATAGTGAGAATATAATAGGAGTAGGGCTATTACTCAGACTACGAGGGCCCGAACCTGTATAAACACAACGTGTTCATGTGTCCATATTTATAGTGATTTCTCTTTGGTGATTGTTAGATAATACTTCCCTGCAAAATAAACTAAATATGTGTAAGTTCGGCATGGGATCATGTTCCAATCGTAGACAAACACAAGGGTCTCATCCTTATGAACCGTTAGTAAGGAGCGAACCACATTCCCGTTGTGCACACAACACCAACCATACACACCATCATCTATCAATTCTAACTTTACAGTTTTACAAACAAGGTTTTAAACACACTTTTCATATAGATGACCATTTAGCATTTAGTACATATATTGAAGCATAATCCAAAGGAGTTGTGCCCACGAACCAAGCTCATCGCTGTGAATGAACCTCTTGTCAAAAGCCATCTAGGAAGATAGAACGCAAAAGCACCTAAAAGTTAAAATGAGATTCAAAACTTTTTTTCAAATAATCAAAAAGAATAACTTACACAATATACTTTTCTTAGCCAAATTAGATTTTCGCAACTAAACTTAGTCAAATTAACTAACGATTTTTCTTTTTCTAGGGACGCCAAGATATATCTAAGGGTCACAACCTACAGTCGAGTCTTTGCTCTGATACCATGTCTTTGGGGACCCTCATATGAGGAATCTAGCGGCAACTGCCCAGGTTAGGTTGCACACCGAATGATACATCACAAGCTCACAACACAACACAGGTAATTAAAACAAGTACAAGGTCACAAGAACCAATATTACAATACCATAGCATCAAGAATGGCGCAATTTAGAGTTGATACAAATTAAGGAGTTTCATCGACACGAAGATCGGCACAAAAGAACAGAACGCATAGAGTGATAAGCAAAACAACTATGACACTCTTCAATATCTTCAATTTCAGCGGTACAACTGGGCTCCCACCACATCGGGCTCCACTAGGCAAATGACCCTCTAGTAAGCTGGATCACAGGGGATGGTTACTTCCTCATCAATAGGTTCAAAGCCATAGGAGTCGGGATCAACAAGTCCTTCCTCGAAATTTTATGTGCAAAAGCAAGAGTGAGCACGTTGTCCTCACAGTGCTCAACAACTCTCAATTAATGAATGCGAGTATATAAATGATGGGGGATTCCAAGAAACAAGCTCTTTGGTTTATAGGTAAGAATAGAATAGATTTTCACTCTAAAGTTTCAAGGAAAGGTTTTGATTTCAAAAGTGAGACTTCAATATCCTAAACTACGTTTTAGAAAATGTTATGTGTGGCGGTCTTCCATGAGTCACCACTTTTATCCAATATTACGAAAATCTTCCAAATCATACTTCTGCTACATCGACGTGGATAGAATCCACCGCGTGCAGACTCCAAAACCTAGGAGCTCAGAGTATCCGATACTTTTTGTAACTTTGCAAAGGTGTACCACTTTAATCCACTTGATCACCCAGCTTTCATGTCTATACCTCTTCATGCGACTTTTACACATGCGACAAGACTGAGATCACAAGACAGTTCGTAATCCTAGCATTAACAATTCCCTGCCCGGTAAATAGACGACTCAGTCCATATTACCGTTGCGGAGTACACCCCATAGCCAAATCTACCTAGCCTTGGCCCATGGTCTCGCTAGACTCATAACCTGTGGATCCAATCATGCACGACTCGGTATCCAAGTCTAGGGCGACTTCCTTCCGAACTCCTGATTCACATACTATCACAACTCATGGCCTTCTGTGGCCCACCATTTTCCCTCAAGAAACCAGACCGACAACCATTGCAAGGAAAAGCTAATACCTACAGAACTATTTTGCCGCGCTCGTCCCATACCGGGCAAATGGTTAGTACAATGTTCATGCCGCTTGGAAGTAAAACACAAGGGTCTTGCCCTTATGAACCATTAGTGAGGAGCGAACCACATCCCTGTTGCGCACACAGTGCCAACCACACATACCATCTTCACTATCAATTCTAACTTTATAGTTTTATAAACAAGGTTTTAAACACACTTTTCATATAGATTACCATTTAGTATTTAACACATATATTGAGGCATAAGAATAACTTAAGCACAACATCCTAGGGCAACAAATGAGTGCATAGGATATATGAACATGAAGGACCTTCAAAGGAGTTAGGTCATATCTACTCATATTTATCCAACATGGCATTTGAAAAGTAAATCATGCACATACTGAAAACAATAATAACCTAATTTACTTAAAATACTGGGAGAGACATGATCAATGAGAAAGTGACTTGCCTTGCAAAGCGGGATCTAACTGCACTAAGGAGTCTTTGAACACTTCTTCTCCTCCTTCCACTCCTAGTTCTACTCTCACACACAAATAATAATAAAACACATAAGCATACAAAAATTACTTATCATAGAAAAGTATATGTAAAGTATAAATATGCATGCATGCAAGGTATTCTAGTGGAAGATGATCCTGGGAGGGAGAAAACACTCTGGGCTTGGCTACAAATGCCTGGTTTGGCTATCTTTGGGCTCAGGTTGGTCTGAACCGATCCCGTAGGACTTGAGTTTGGTGAGATCGAGCACAACCAGAGGATTAATCGAGGATTGGCTTAACTTTTTGTTCGTCAAACTCTTGAACAAAATGACTAAAATTCAGAAAGCACAAAAACAAGGCTGATATAGTAATTATCTCAGAAAGTCAACAATAGAAAATCATAGGAAATGAGCTGATCTACAATTCTTTCAACAGGTTCGAATAGTTTTGAGGCCATCTAAGGGATCTGATTTTGCAAAAATAGAAAGCAGTTGAGCAGAACTGTTTTGTCGATTGCCGGAATTCTACAGATCAAAATACCGATTAAAGATGCCCAAAACGAAGCTAAGAGAGTTGCGAACACATAGCAACAAGAATTAGAGAAAATGCTATAGTAATGAGCACAAATTTGACATTTAAAGGGAAACTGCTCAAGAACCAAAAACAGAGTGATCCTCACCGTAGTCGAAGAAAAAGACTTGAAAATACAGTGATCCTTGGATGTTTTTGGTGAGATTTATGTACAATAATAAATGAAAGATGGATGTATGAATGATTTCTCTTAAGGTTGATCAAGAAAAACGAATACACGTGCAAGATCTATCAAGTATCATACCTTCTCAAGACTTAGGCAAGAAACGAAGAATGAACAGGCAAGAACGAAGGAAGAAGAAAGTTTGTGTGAGGGCCTCTTATAGACTGCCTGTAGATACTGGACAAGGGAGTGAGAAAAAAAGGATCAAGCAGTGTCGGATGTAGAGATCTTGCTTGCTCTTGAGGGAGTTCAGCTCGTCACTGGTTGGGGGCTCACACGATGGTGTAATAGGAGAGAGTTCAACACTCTTTCTTTTGCTGGTCATTTCTCTCTCTCACAGCCAACATGCATTTCTTAGAAATGGTGTTTGTTGTTTTGGGGCTTCTTAATTAGGCTTCATTTTGGACCAAAACACCAAAACATGGCTGATTTGTGGATTGGTGTACTGCTTATTTGACTGAACACTAGAAAAACTAGATCAAACACTCTAAGCTAGAAAGAGACAAAAATTTCACACGAGCATTCGAACTGGGACAAAGAGATCCATGTGTTTTCTTTTTGATTCGACCAATACTCTGTTCGACCAGTGACTTGCTTTTGACCAGAGAGCTAGTCTTGATCGTATAGATCGACCATCGACCAATTCTTGATTATTTCCAACAAAATTACTAGTTTAAAACAATTTGAATAGGAGCAATCTTACAAGTCGAATATTGGTCTAGAAAAGAGTTTGGGATTTTTTTGATTGAAATTTAATCTAGAGAAATTTAGAGAACTTTAACCAGAGATTTTGGAGGATTTTTCCAAGATTGATCCGAGGTGTGGTCAATATATCCGAGGCATTCAATAAGAAATGCATTGACTGACATATTAAAAGAATAGCAAAATCTAGGGTGCTACAACCCAGCCTTTTTAAAAATAATCTCGTCCTTGAGATTCTGACTAGTTCGAAAATAGGTAGGGGAAGTTCTAACGCATTTCTTCTTCTTTTTCCCAGGTTGACTCTTCTTTTGTGTGATTGTTCCACTGAACCCTGCAAAACCTGATGGTTCTTGATTTCAACTTCCTTTCTCTAGCCTCTAATATCTTAACAGGGTACTCTTCATATGACGAGTCTGGTTGAACTTCAAATTCTATAGGAGGTACTTGCTCCGCTAGTTTCTTTAGACATTTTCTTAGTTGAGATATGTGAAAAACATCATGAATTCATGTTAGTTCGGGTGGTAGCTCCAGTCTGTAGACTACTTCTCCTCAGTTTTCCAAGATTTTATATGGTTTAACAAATCTTGGTCTTAATTTTCCTTTCATTTGAAATTGGCTGACTCCCTTCTATGGTGTCACTTTGAGGTACACAGAGTCACCTTCCTCAAAAGACAACTCTTTTCTTCCATTGTCGAAGTAGCTCTTTTATCGAGACTGGGCTGACTTCAATCTTTCCTATATAATCTTTACATGAGCTTTAGCATCTTCTACGAGTTGTGGTCACAAAAATTGTCTCTATCCCACCTCGATCCAATACAATGGTGTGCGGCACTTCCTTCCATAGAGCGCTTCAAAAGGTGCCATCTGCAGACTTGCCTGATAGCTATTGTTGTAAGTAAACTGTGCATACGACATGAATTGTTCCCAAGAAATTCCATAGTCTAAGGCACGCACTCTCAGCATGTCTTCTAGAATTTGATTCACTCTTTCTGTTTGGCCTCCAGTTTGAGGGTGATAGCAGTACTAAATTTCAATTTTGTACCCAAGGCTTTCTGCAGTTCTTCCCAAAATCTTGATACAAACTGTGCACCTCTGTCTGAAACAATTGCTTTCAGTACTCCGTGCAAGACAACAATTCTGGTGAGATACAGCTCTGCTAGCTTATTGGTCGTGTACTGAGTCTTTACTGGTAGAAAATGAGCAACCTTTGTCAATCTGTCAACTATAACCCATATAGAAGCATAACCTTTTCGGGTTCTTGGTAGTCCAGTTATAAAGTCCATTCCGATTTCGTCCCATTTCCATTCGGGGGTTGGCAGAAGTTGTAGTGGTCCTGCAGGTTTCTAAAAAGATGCTCAAGGAGTACTTATGCGCTGTATTCCTCAAGAAGATGGAAAATCCCTTCTAAGAGAAATTCATGGAGACATGTGCGGTGCACATGCATCCTATCAGACACTGGTCGGAACAGCTTCTCGACAGGGTTATTACTGGCCTATGGCACTAAATGATGCCATGAAATTGGTCAAAACATGCCCACATTGTCAATTTCATGCTTGACAGGTTCACTAGCCAGCATATGCATTACAAACTATTCTCTTAACTTGGTCGTTTGCTGTCTAGGGAATAGATATTGTGGGTCCTATGCCCCAAGCGGTCAATGGATACAAGTTTCTGGTCGTAGCCATTTCTACATTTACTAGATGGAGTGAGGCTGAACCAGTCTGAAACATTACCGCCGTTGCAGCGAAGAAGTTCTTCCAAAAGAACATAGTGAAACAATTTGGTGTTCCAAGTCATCTCATCATGGACAATGAATCCCAATTTGTTAGTGGTCCTTTTCTAGACTATTGCGACAACATTGGGACCAAAATTTGTTTTGCATTCGTTGCTCATCCGTAGAGCAATAGTGCAGTTGAACGCGCTAACGAGTAGATAATACAAGGGGTTAAGAAACATGTTTTCGACCGCCTTAAGTTGCGCTCAAGGGTTTGGGTAGAAGAACTTTACTCTGTTCTATGGGCATTGCGCACAACATCCAGTAGAGCTACAAGAGAAATGCCTTTCCAACTGGTTTACGGTGCAGAAGCCATGTTGCCATTTGAAATCCAAATTGGCTCTACTCGTGTTGATCACTTAGATATCATAAATCAAAGTGAAAAACATGAAGATGACATCACTCTTCTTGAAGAGAAGTGTGATCAAGCACTGATTCGGTCAGCAGCATATTTACTAGCTTTGCGTAAATATCACTGTAAAAGGGTCTGACCACATAGTCTGCACTTGGGAGACTTGGTTTTAAGAAAAATCCAAAACCAATCTAATTACAACAAATTCTCCCCTCAGTGGGAAGGCCACTACACTGTAGTTTCAATGCCTCGACCAGGATCGGCTAGATTAGCTATGGAAGACGGAAGAATTTTATCAAACGCCTGGAACATCGGCCAGTTGCGTAAATTCTATGTGTAAGTTTTTCCATTTCCATTTATAATTTTCTCATTTATAAGTACTTTTTTCACTTTATGTTATGGTTGTATTCTCATTTTCAACCCTATTCTTTTCTCGAGCCACGCCTAGGGCTGGTCGTGATAAGTGCCTCACTACAATGTTTAAGTGGATTCGCTGGCCGATCTCATGGTTGCATCTAGATAAGACATCTTTTTTTAAGCCGTTTCTTAACACATAAGAGACTTACTAGTATGTTTCTGATCATTTGATGGCTGTCAGTTAGCAAAAAACTTATGCATTTGTACTTTGCCATTTATCGCTATGACCTTATGATCGCATGAAGACATTTCTTTTTAAGCCATTTCTCAATGCATAAGAAACTTACTAGCATTTTTCTGAACATTCAAGTCTTGGTCTACTTAGTCAAGAATATTTATCCTGCAATCAATATACTATGTGTTCAGTACCAGTGATAACAGGAGGGGGCTAGGAGAATATAACTATAGCATTAAGTCAAAAACTAAGTACTTTGCATTTTTTATTATTTATATTTTCTACTAATCATATGTATTTGCAAGGTACAAAAACTCCAATATACCAAAATATTTCCATTTCCATTTCCATTGTCAATTTTACAAAAAAATTATAGTGAGAGGAAATATATCAAGCAAGATCGAGGTCATGTAATAATTTATCTATTAAATGCTTGACCTCGGTGAAAGGGATCTAGGATATCGACTAGAGGGGGGGTGAATAGGCGATTTTAGCAAATTACAGTAAATCAAACAATTAGTAGTAAATGAGAGCAATTTAAATAACACAAGATGAACAAAGAGCAATTGCAACACAAGGATATATCCCGTGGTCTCGGTGATTTGCCGATCACCCTTAATCCACGTTGAGGCAAACTCAAATCTCTAACCGCTCCTCTATCTAGTCAACCTTCTCTCGAGAAGCGACCTAGATCTTGAGCCGGACTAGTGTGATGAGTTATCCAAACCTCGATTTCACTAAGGATGCACTTTACCGCTCCGGCAAGGCGTGCTCAACCTTTCACAAGACGCGTTGAGGCTTCTTCACAATCTTCCTTGAAGAGCTCTTCAAAACCTTTCTCCTAGCCGTCTAGGAGCCGGCAAACTCCAAGAGTAACAAGCCGGTGATGATCACTTAGCCTTCTTCTAGTGCCACAAGATTGATTTAATGATCTAAATGCAATGCACTAGAAGATCTCAAATGCACACTCTCACAAATTCGAGAATTTGAACCCTAGAGTGTATGAAACTAGCTTAGGCTCTCAAGGATGATGACAATGCTCAAGATTATGCCAAAAGTTATGAACAGGGCCGGGCATGGGAGTATATATACCCCCCACAATTAATATAGCCGTTACAGGCCGTTGGGAGAAAAAGATCACTTGGCGGTCAGACCGCAGGCACAAGCTCGGTCAGACCGCCGCAATTGCAACGGCATTAAACAGGCGCAATAAATGCTCAACTGCCCTTGTCAGGCACACATACGGTCAGACCGGAGCCTATTTCGGTCAGACCGTGAAACTGTCCAGAGACGACATAGTTTCTGGACACCTTATACGGTCAGGCCGATATATACGGACAGACCGGCCATACGGTCAGACCGTAAAAGCTCAAAACACCAGAAGGATAAAACAAGAGGTTCCAGGAGTCTGACCTAGGTCTCAACTACGGACAGACCGGCCAAACGGTCAGACCGTAGTTCAAAATACGGTCAGACCGATTTCTCGGTCAGACCGGTCTAATCAAACGGTCAGACCGACTGAGACAGTGCTGAGCAGAAATGAGCTGAAACAAGCATTTTCAAAGGATGTGACCTTCTAGTATGCAATGCAAGTTGATTTTATGATTTGTGGCACATAGATGAAGTATTTTGTGATACACCACCTGCTCCTCTTAATAGTACGGCAACTATCCTAAAATCCGGTCAACATTCTTCTCTAATCACCTTAGACCGGTAAAAAGGAAAAGACCCTATTCCGTACCTTTGCCTTTTTTATCAATGCGCCCTTTCTTCATCCTGAGGCTCTTTCTTTGCCTTTCATTAACCTGTCTTTTAAGTATCTTCTTGACACAACTAGGCAGGTAACGTTAGTATAGCATTTGTAGTTGTCATTAATTATTAAAACACTCTATAGGGGCCTAGAAGCTACACTCGGCCATGGTCACGTTCAACTGATCTTCACTGTCAAAAGCTGCATCTTCCGCCACTAGATTCAAGTTTAAATTCGGACCATGGTGATGCCTAAGTTTGTAGAGGATAGCAGAGGCCACAGCACCAACATCGGTTTTCAGTGCCTCCCTACGCTTCCTCACAAATTCTGGAATGTTGGCAACCAAAGAATCAGATTCAGCTGCGACCAAATTGCAGGACTCACCAAGAGATAAGTCATCCTTCTCAGGATTGACAATGTCAGCACCGAATGAGTCTGCAACTTCCCTAAGCTTTGCGAGGGTATTCCTCTTAGTGAGACCGCAATCTTTGATGATTGTATCCAAGGTGCTCTTTTCATTAAGGGCGAGGTTTGCGGTCTCCCTAGCTCTCTCACTGGCTGCCTTGTAGCGGTCGATGACATTCTGAAGTTTATTGACGTTGTTTCCTCACTCGATATACTTCTGCTCGAAGTGATTTCTCTCTTTGACCAACCCAAAATTCACTTCCCTTTGATCTCATCAGAGAAATGACACAAATTCAATTGAATTTGTTCATAAAAGTTCACAGAAGTAATGTAAAACTTTGCTAAAATGAACTTATGATCTGCATCGGTTCGCAATTTGTTGCAAACCAATAAGAGGTGCTCTTTTTCCCCTTCGAGGAAACTGCATGATTCTGTTTTTCCTTCAAGGATGCCACTGCAACTTCCTTATCGTTGCGTTCTTTGGCCACCTCTTTCATTAAAGCAGAGTTTTTCCTACGACAATAAAAATTACTAATCCAGTTCATAAAGGACTAAGATTAAAGCAAGACACTTACTGCTTTAACTGGTCATGCTCTATTTGAGCGACCTTGAACTACTCTACTAACAAGCCGACCATGGCCGCATAACGTACAAAGTTCTAAAAAGAACAAAAGAAAAAATATCTAAAGATATTCCTCAGATAAACATTGAAGGATATGGTGTAAAAGTTTTACCTACCTCTAAAAGATCTTCGAGAAACTTCTCAGAACCAACAACTTGATTGAAAGAGGCCAAGTCATCTCGCGCCTGCCTAATGTTTTGAGATTGAAGATTCACTTCCAAAACATGGCGTTGGGGATCAGCAGGTTGAACTACTATTTCTGGACTCTCTTTCCTTTGTTCTTTGACTAGAGGGGGAGCAAAAGTTTCTGCTTGTTCGCCTGTCCCCATGGTCGTGGTCGCTATCGCAACCTCAGTTTCATTGTCATTGATGGGCTTCGTGGATTGGATATTCTAAACTTCCTCATCAATGATAGCTTCAGGGTCCTTCTCGACCACAGTTGGTTTAATTTCATATACTGAAGCAGGCTGAGCAATGGTCCAGTTTGTCCTATATATCCACTTTATAATTGGATAAGTTATACCTAACCAAGTAATAAAACTTAGTTAGAGAAAAAACAGATGTTTACTTGAAGCAAAGTCCCAGGAGATTTCGGGAACTTGATACCCCACTTTTAGGAGATAAAAGAGAGGATAGCACCTTCGGAGGAGGTTTTTTAAGAGGTTCAAGTGATCTCTTCCTCCGAAGAATTAAAGGAGTTTCATCTTCTTCCTCCTCGCTCTCCTCTCCCTATACGACCATAAAGTAATTTGAGAAATAGGGATTCTTACCACTGCAACACTCGGAGCAATTTGTCTGGCCTTGGATGAGGCCAAGCCTTTGGTTGCAGAGGGGGTCTTCTTCAGTTTGTTTGATGAAGACCCACCAGAGGGTCCTACCTCATCACCGGCCCTTTTCTTCTGCCGAACCATGTGGCCATCAAGCAGCTGTATATATCAAAATGATTTTCTTTGATAAACTTTGCTTAAGATAAGACATGTACAAGATAAAAAGATAAAAAGCAACTACAAAGGTTTTTGGGTTGTTTAAATTATGTTTCAGATTTTTATGAAGATCTTGCTAAAGATAGAAAAATCTTGACAGATAGATTGAAAAAAGATCCTCCTGCCTAGACCTCGAGTCATACTCAGGCAGTTAGACAGATTAGGAACAAGGTTAAGAAATTACCTTGTTTACATATATTAGATCAAAATGCTCTCAAAATTATTGAGACCGATGCCTCAGACATAGGCTTCGGAGGTATCTTAAAACAAAAGATGGGATCCTCTGAGCAATTAGTCAAGTTCACTTCGGGGACTTGGAATAATGCTCAGAAAAATTATTCTACCATCAAGAAAGAAATCTTGGCAATTGTCAAGGTTATCTCAAAATTTCAAGGAGAACTTCTAAATAAGCAATTCCTGCAGAGAATCGATTGTAAAGCAGCAAAAGATGTCCTTCAAAAGGATGTCGAAAATCTGGTTTCAAAGCAAATATTTGCTAGATGGCAAGCAATATTATTATATTTTGACTTTCAAATTGAACATATTAAGGGAGAAAATAATTCACTCCCAGACTTCCTGTCTCGTGAATTTTTACAGGGACATGGCCCCAAAGAGAGATATATCAACAAGTGGGAGGCCGGTTGAGCACTCCCCAAGCAAACAAAAACTCTCCAACATATATCCTGAGAGTTCAACACAAAAACCCCCAATGATGCCACAAGATTTTGGGCATACATCTCAATATATTCTCAAAACAGAGGAACATATATTGCCTCTGGAATTCAATGATCTGAATCTTGGTCTCAAAAATATTATGACCAAGTATTTTCCAAAACAATCATATTTTGTGCCTAAATATCCGGGCAAAGATCAAAAATATTATGAAGCAATCTTGCTTGAAACTAGAAGTGCTCAAATATATCAGACTATGGGGATTGACAAGGAAACAACATATACCAAGTTACTCATCAATAAAATTATAGATTTGGAAGAATGGGATACCGCTTCCAACCCATATATATCTAGATCACTTTATTCTTATAGTCCTAACAAATATAATTATTGGGACTATCAAGATGCATGGCAAAATGTTCTACTACTTCAAAATATTCAAATGAAGCATTCATGGTTTATCCGCTTCAAAGAAAAATTATCCAATATACCACTATGGTTCTTTATAAACTTCTGGCTCAAGATAGGAGCTATTCCAGAAATTCTTCCAGATGAAGCTATGAAGAAGGTGGTTAAAGAATCTACCAGAGATCTGAAGGAATATCCTTTTGTCCTGATGCAATTCTTTTTAGAGACAGGGATGCCTTGGATTATGAAGTGGGAACTGTACTTATGTCACAACCAATTTCCGACTACCATAATGAGAAAATATCAGGTAAAATGGTGGGATAAGTTTGACATAAAACCAAATGTGCAAGGAAAAGGGAACATAACAACGTCCCACAGATTTAACATGATCAAACTAAAAGAAATGATTACAAAGGAATTACTCCTAAAGAAACCAGGACTATCAAAAGCTGAGTTGCAACTTCAAGTCTACGAAACAATGTTCAAAAGGATACAAGAAAGTCCACAGCCGTTAGATTCAAGGGCTCCATGTCGAAGTCTAGAAGATAAAATTTTCACAAGCCAGTGACTCTGGAACCTCATCTTCCCAAAAGTTTAATTATCATTCCATATTAAAGCAAGAAGATCAGGAGGAGACATCAGATTTTATTACCTCCTTAAGGGATTAACAAAAATCTGAAGATGAAGAAGAAATTTTCTTTCATGAAGACTAAAATATTCTAAGATACATCAATAATGGAAACATGACAAGATGTAAGAGTTAAAAGGTATTCTACTTGAAGACAATATTGACAAGACATAGGAGTCAAAAGGCACTCCACTTGAAGATAAGAAGGACAAATTATATGGCAATACTATTCAAAAGGATAAAATTATATGAAGACACTATTGAAAGAGTTCTTCTCATAGATCTACATACACCCAAGACCGCTATTTTCAGAAATCAATGATGAAAACCTAAAGTAATGCAATGGAAGAAAATAAAGAAATATTAAACATGTAATGCAAAATAAAGAAGATAAACAGTAAATATGCAAAAGAAAGAAAATAAACAGTAAATCACATGACAAAAGTAATAATATAAAAACAGTAAACTATAACAAGAAAGCAAAGAGATAATAAGAACAGAAATATACAAAAAGACAATAATATTAAGAAAGCATGATACTTACAAAGGCAGAAGACGAGTGCTTCTGCTTCCTTCACGCACGTACAAGTTCACGTTCAGTTACACGTTCAAGTTCAGTACATGCGTTCAGTTCAGTACATGCATTCAAGTTTAGTACAAATTTTACACACCACGACTCTCTATATAGAGTCTTTATTTAGTGCAAGTCTATTTACAATACTACTTAGATTTTATTTACAAGTGAAGTGGAAGTTGAGGTGGAAGTGGAGTGGAAGTGAAGTGGAGTGGAAATGAAAGTGGAGTGGAAATGGGATGGAAGAGCTGTGGATGTGTGTGTTGTGTGTGGTGTTGATGAGGACATCCTTCGCATCAACGATCGATCAGAAGAACTTTGCTCTCGATCAAAAGAACTCTATGCATAATCAGCATTGCTCAAGGTCGCAACACTGCTCATGGTCACAGTCGATCAAGCCTGAAGACACATGGTCGCAACCTGACGACCATCCAGTCTGCCAATCAAGCATAATTGTTCAGCGACTTCAACCAAGCGCCAATTTCAACACAGATGCCCAAGTAGGTCGTGTGCGCACTTTTTGGAAAGGTAATCGAAAGAGATTTCTAACGCATCAAGAATCATCAAATTCCGACATCGTATGCAACCAGGAGACCCGAAACAATGGCAAGTGCACGAGGGGGAAGAGTCCTGTTCGGATCCGTGAAAAGTAGTTCGGGATTTTCTTTTTATAGTTTGTTAGGATTCTATTATGTTTCAAATTAGTTTAGAATTCTGGTTTTAAACATTCTATCTTTTGTAAATACCACCCTCTATAAAAGAGAGGCATGGTCATAGTTTTGACAACCACGAATTGAATACACAAATATTTTCAGAGAAGTTTTTGCTCTTGTTCTAGGGTTTGTGCTCATAAGCCACCGCCTAGAATTGGGAGTTATTCTCTTTACCATTGTTCTTGTAATTGCTTCGTTGATTGCAGGAACAGTGCGTCTACTTTTGCGTGGTCAAGTAGACAACGATCAAAGCGTGTGGTTGGGCGAATTCTTTTGTCGCAGGTTGTTGTATTGACAGTGGTTGGCGCCATCGGTTCGTCAGGTTACATGAATCAACGAGTTATCAACGATCCTACGTCGTGAAGATCGGGCACCCCGTATCAGGTGTTCTCTTCTCACTTCTCTCTTCTTCCAACTTGTGTAAGAACCCCTCCTTTTATAGAGGTATTGGGTGTATCTAGATCCATAAGAAGGACTCATTCAATAGTTTCTTCATATAATTTGTCCTTTTGAATAGTATTGCCATATAATTTGTCCTTCTTGTCTTCAAGTGGAGTGCCTTTTGACTCCTATGTCTTGTCAAAGTTGTCTTCAAGTAGAATACCTTTTGACTCTTACATCTTGTCATGTTTCCATTATTGATGTATCTTGGAATATTTTAGTCTTCATGAAAGAAAATTTCATCTTCATCTTCAGATGGTTGAGCTTGATTTCCTTGATAATAACATTCGTCTGGAGGAAACCAGTTTTCTAGCCATCTCACCATGGTTCTGTAGTTTTGCAGTGTATTATTGTCATCATTATATTCTGGTCTTATAATGTAATGAAGATTTTTGGTTAACCGAATATCTCGATTAACAAATACCCTCATTATTTGGTTCTGGAAAATCATTTCATAGTCAGGATCTATCTTGACATGCTGCTCGAGTTCAAAGGACTCCATCCAATGCCTCTATGCTTTGTGGATTTTTTCATATGGTTGGTTCAGTATTTCTTTGTCTTCTTCTATCAAATTATAGATTTCTCGAAGCGAGCTATCAAATTTTCCTTTCAGCACACAAATGTGATGACTTGCCGGCCTAAAGGGCTGTTGGAATTTTGGGGGAACTGAGCGAAAGAATATTTTGTAGCGACCTGGAAGATCACTTATGTTTTCACAAATTCTTTTTACTACAAATCCAAGATCGGATTGTAATATTTGATCTAGTGTTCCATAAACAGCCCGCAATAAACCTTGATCTAGGAGAGTTTGGAGAGAAATAGTTTCTCTATATGGACCTATCTCCAAACCTCTAAAATGTTTTAAATCTATCTCCGCCCTTAACACCAAAAAGCGGTGTTTTGGTTGGAAACAAATAGTTGTATCTATGGGAAAGAGAGGAATAATCTCTTTGTATAGAGTTATCCCATGGGGATCCTCTTTACCCAAATAGATATCTAGAAAATAATCTTGAAGTCCCATAAAGACTCCCAATTGTCTTTCTTCAAATTTTTTCCAGATTAAATCTACAATGTCTTTACTGAAGTAAGACATTTCTTCGTCTGTTTTGAAGCTTAATCTAGGAATTAAATATATGTTCAGCTGTAGAGTTATGCATGATCTTTTGATGTTTTATTATTCCCTTATTATATGTTAATCTATCTATAGGGAATGATTGAATAGATGTTGCGATAGGTTGAATGGATGAGTGCAAATTTGATGATCCTACATGCCTACTGGTATGAGGTGACTGATCTATAGGAATTTTCTGTGATCTAGATGCATGATCTTCTGGGCTATATTCTCTACATGAAGATGCGAAGTAATATGCCAATGCATTGAGTGCTGAAGCCTTGTCTGAGGCAGATCTAGATTTCCAAATCAAGTTTAGCAACCCTTGTTGTATTTTTGTAGCAGGAAAATTATGATTAAAACAGCTTTGTCTCCCTTGAGATGGTAGTGGCAGGTTCCATGTGTCGACGATTCGGACTCGGGGTCCTCAGCCGAACTTATGCGAAATTTGTAATTGTGAGACCTTTCAAGATGACCCTCCGGAAAGGTATGCTGAACAATGGTGCACAAGAGCACAGAGAAATTTATACAGGTTCGGGCCCTCGATAGTGGGAGTAAAAGCCCTACGTCCTGTTAGGATTTCACTATATGAAATAAAGCTTTACAAACTAACAGGGAGAAAACCTCACAGGTGAAAGTTTTCCCTATATCAGTGTACAAAAGGAAGCTATGGGAAACTTGTAAGTATTCTCTAATCTAAGCCGTAGACTTGGCTATTTGAGTGATCAAGATATCTTGTATCTTGATTATCTTTTGGATCTAGTTCTTCCAAAAATCTCTTGGGCCCCCCCGTTTGATGTACTTTGCCCCCTTTTTATATTGGTCGAAAGGGTGCCATATGAAGAAAACTGCATCAAACAGTTGGATGCGGTTGTTGAAGAACCGCTGTTAACTCCCACGGAGGTTATTAACACGTGTTAATCATGGATAACTGCATATAATAACCTCTGACGGTTGGCCTTCAACGTGGAGGAATCTTCGGGATGCTTGGAATATCCTGGTATAAAGATAACCGAACAAACTCCAAGCACCTTGATCGAGAATGTTCTGACCGCGGAATATGGGCTGACCGCGCAACATCCCAGATATTCAGTCCAGTCCGCGTATAGCATACGAACTTCTGACCGCACAAAGTTGTCGGCCTGATCGCACGAAACCCGCGACCTGATCGCGTAAAGCCTGCGACCTCATGGTGATGCCCCTCAAAAATAGCTTGAGTTCGCATTGAACCAAATACATGTTAGGTTCGAACCTGTCTTGAACCAAGAGTTTTATTAGAAGTGACCCGGGTGTCAATCCTCGTCAGCTAGCCCCCAAATTCGAAGAAAACGAAGAGACGTGTTTATTTCGAATTTTAAAACCATGCATCGGATTTTTAACCCGACTCTTCAATTTTTCCACTTAGTGGCGCACTAAGGGAAAATGGTTGGTTTCCCAAGACGGGTTCTGACATTACGTGACGGGCAATGATAGCGCCGTAGAATTGTTTTTATCTCGAGGTAAAATTGTAAATGCTTTGACGAAACCCGAGGCGCCTGAAATGCAAACCGTCACCCAGGCGGCTATAAATACCAGGCTCTTGGATTTGTAAAACTCCACAATTTCCCTCCACGTCTAAGTCCTTTTCTTGTTATCCTGCCTCATTCCTTTTCACATACTCTTCTCAATGGCAGATCATGAAATCATCGAGATTGAGAGCGATGAAGGGGAAATTGTCGAACAAAGGCCTCGAACGATTGAAGTCCTGTCTTCCTTAAGGAAGAAACCCAAGGTCGACGAAGGATCTTCCAGTGGAACAAAGGTGAAGAACGTAGCAAGTTTCTTTCTTCCTTCAGTTCCTTTGACCCTCCCCGTTCATGCCTCTCGGCAAGTTAGGCCTTTATCCTTAGAGAAAGATCCCATCACATTCAATTCTCCCATTCTTTTGGGTGATCAACATCCTGGTCGGCAAGCAGTGACTATCTCTCGATCAAATGATCGCCATATTGGGTTGGCGAAGCAATCTTCTGATGGGAAGGTTGCTCTTCCACCATATGATGATCTTCCTCCCAAGATGGGTGTATTAACGAGTTATGCACCGGGACAGGTAACAATGCTTCTCCCCTTTTGCTGATAATTTTAGTTAGTATGACTAACTTTTGCAAAATGCAGGAGGTAGGAGGCTCCAGCGATCAGCCTTCTGCTGCTCCATCTCTTCCTTCCGGACAGACTCTTCTGGAAGAGAAGAATGCCCTGGAGAAGAAGACCGAGGAGATGGCCTCAAAGATTCTGCGTTTAGCAGAATGTCTTGATCGATCCTGAGAAGAGGCGCACCATTTCCGTCGAGAGAGGGACTTCGCTCAGCAACAGCGAGAACTCTCTGACTTGATTAGGGTCAATAGCGCGTCTGTTGTCAGGGACGATATAGATAGACTTAGGGTAGTTGCTAGTTTCCTGGGGGTTGCCAGTGTAAATCCTGCTGACAACAATATGTCCCTTGGGGAACTTTGTAAACTTCTTTCGGAGCAAATCGATGTTTTGATCGACTGCATTCCTTTTGTATGTAAAGAATGTAAGAAATAAAAGTTCTTTATTTCTCATGAATATTCTCCACATCTTCTGTGCGAAAATATAGCCATAAACTTTATGTTCGCGACCATTCATACACAGGAAACTTTAGTTCTGCGATCAGAATAGCTTTTAAGAAAAAGTACCGCGACCTGCCCTGATTCCGTGATCAATTTCAGAGCCGTGGTCAGAACTAAAGTGCGACCAAAGTTGGGACTCGGTCAGGCTGTCACTCCGATTAGAATCGAAGTTTTAGCCTAAAACACGATTTCGATAAAACCATAACCCAATTAGAAACATTCCAGTACGTCAAAAATTGAGTTACATGATTTTTTCGAAAAAAATGTTCAAAGTATAAAAAGGAAAAACGTCTTCTGAAAAGTACTGAAAATTTTTCAGTCCTTTTACACTTTCAGTTTCCAAAACAAAGAAGTCTTTTTGTTTCAGATCCGACGCCTGAGTACTTTACCGGGTCCATCAGAGACAGTATCCATTATGGGAAATGAACAAAGCATTCAATGGAATGTTTGAAATGAGCCGTTTACTCATTAATGCGTCGCCTTGGGTCTATAAAAAGAGCAGATGTCTTCTCAAAGAAGCCACACAGTTAAAAACCCTCATTATTCCCGCCGCTCAAAACCCTCATTTTCTTCAGCCTTCATCTTCCCCAAATCGCCAGCTTTCCCTTTGATTCTACACCAAAGATGGCGTCCTGGAGCAGATCCATCCACCATTCTGAGGAGAGCCTAATGGCGTTAGAGAAGGAGGAGATCCTTTCTCCGCGGCTGCTTATTAACTGGCGGCCTGCGGAGAAGGACCAAGAAACCCCAACTGTCCAAGAAGGCGAGTTGGTGGTTTTTGAGGAGTACCTGCGTTGCGGGTTCCGATTCCCCGAGAGTCGGTTCCTCAAGGATGTCCTTGAGCATTATGGGTGGGAACTGATCAACCTCCACCCCAACGCGATGCTGATCCTTGCAGTATTCCAACATCTTTGTGAAGCCTTTGTCGGAATATATCCCAGCGTTGATCTTTTCCGACGATTCTACTTTTCGGCGTGGTCGAAGAGCACCAACGCTGCCGGATGCATCTACTTCCAGCTGAGGGACAAAAAGGAGTATCCCTCCCCACCCCTGCGAGATTTTGTGCATGGGTGGCACCAAAGGTGGTTTTACTGCTCTCCACCATCCGAAAGCAGTTTATGGTTTGAAAACTCGCGACCGGAGAAGTCGAGCGAGTTAGACATTCCCCCGGTGATGAACTCGGAACTTTCGAAGCATGCCGAGGTGATTCTTCACTTGGTCAATCAAGGATTGACAGCTCGAGATATCATTCGAGACTTCGTGAAGAATCGGGTGAGTCCTCTGCGTGAAAGGGCTCATCCGGCATGGGAGATTAGGTCCATGGCTGATAGCACCCTGGACTACAGTCAAGGTATTTATTTCTTTGGCGCTGAAATTTCTCCTTTTTGAATCGTACAAATTCTGACTTGAGTTTGGGAACAGTCCTGCCTTCATCCGAGATTGAAAGGCGGACCAACTCCCTCCTTAGGGCCTACAACTCCGATGTAGAGGGCCTTAAGGGATCACCTCGTCCCCAGAGTCTGATTCACGCCGGCGACGACCTTAAACAGGAGCGTCGAAAGGTACATTCTCTATCTGGCCTCCATTTTTTAAGATCTTATGCATGTCCTGCGTTAAACATTTTCATTGAAAATGTGAATCAGCTCCTAGGAAGGTTTGCTGAGACGACTTTCCCGAGTGAGAACGTAGGTTCTCATGGGAAGCCGACGGTAAAAAACGTGAAGAAGGTCTCCCAAAGACCCAGGACAAAGAGTCCTGCCTCCAAGAAGGTCAGGCTAAATCCTGGGGAAGGGTCCTCACGGAGCGTTCCTTCTACCACAAGAAAGACGGTGGTAAGATATCGCATCCCTTCTGTTTTACCAAGCACAGGTTGAGATCACTTCTTCGTCGTACAGGGAGAGGGGAGCGAGGAGGAAGAGGATGACGTTCCTCTGATCCTTCGGAGGAGGAAGATCGTGGATCTCCCATCCGGCGATGCCTCAAGCTGCCCCGCAGAGACCACTACTACCGAAGAAGTGGTCGTGGCAGATCCTGCGACCACCGAAAATCTTGTGGTCGCGGGTGACCCTCCAATTCCTGAAGCCCCCGAGACTTCAGGACCGGTTGTCTCTGTCCCTCTGGTCGAAAGGACGACCATGGTAAGGATTCCTTTCTGTCATTCTTTATATGATTCCTTCTATATGTTTGACAAATCAATGTTCATACAGGGAGAAAAGCTTCTCCCTGTGACTACTGTGAGTCCCAGGGGGGAAAACCCTCCTCCTCTGCAGACGGAGGAGGAGGTAATTGAGCAAAGGCCGATTGTGGTGGCTCCAGCGACCCAGGAGTTGCCAAGGCCTTCGGATGTAGCCCCACCAGCCAGTACGGTAGCCCAGGTAAAGACCTTGCTTTTTGTCTCTATCTGTTCTTTAGAAATATGCTCATAGCTGAACATACCCGGGGGGAGCTACCTTGTTTGCCATGAGGAAGGCAAGAACCGATGATGGTTCTTCTTCCCAAGGGGAACCTTCTCAGAAATCCCAGGAGCGAATGGGATTTCAAATAAGGTAAGAACCTTAAACTTGGCAATAATCTTCAATAAAAACTGCTCAAATTGTCTTTCATGTTAGGCAAAGAAAGACGGCGCCCAGCTCTTCAACCACCTCCGGAGGGATTGAAGCCGCAGCTGGTGCAGGAGCTTCCAACGAAGAACGCTCCACCCCTGTGGTCCAGGAAGTCGTCCAGACCGCAGGGGAAAGAATAAATGTAGGGACCCAGTCACCACCGATGACTACTGGGAGTGGCGCCCAGCCGGCACTCCCACCAACTGTCCCTGTAGTTAGCGCATCAGGGGCTCTAGCGAGGATTCCCGCTGAACTGAATGACGCTGTCTTGCAAAAATTTATGAAGGTATAAAAAACCTCTATTCTCGTGCCTGAATTGTACTTAGGACACCTTTGATCTTCTTCTTTGGCATCACAGGGATTATCTTGGCTAATAAGCCATTCGCATGTTGTGATGGCCAGTACAGAAGCCATTCAAAAAGAACGCGATAGCTTGCGCAGGTGAGTATCATTACCCTTTAGTTAGTATGAGTGCATTTTGGTTGTGACTGCCTTGATTTTGCTACAGAGAGGTTATATTTTTGAAGAAAGAGGTGGCCAGTTCAGTTTCAATGTTCAAGAAACAAGAAACTGAACTTAACAAACTTCGATCAGAGAATGCTGGTAAGCCAATTCCTGATTAAGAAGACTTGAATCCATGATATGCAAATAACCTCCTTTCTCTGTACAGCGCAAGCAGGTCGAATTACGCAGCTCGGTCGAGACAAGGAGATTCTTGAATCCTCGATTCGCCACACCGATCGGGTAATCAAAGAGCTGAGCCTCCGAATCTTCGAAAAACTGAAGGCCGTGGCTGATCTCTTGAAGACCGATGTGGCAGAACCGAAGAAAGACAACCTCAGCATAAGTGACTGGACATCGCTACTCACTGCCCAGGTGGATTCACTGCTCGAGTATCTCCCTGGAGATTCACGGCGACGCAAAGAGGTGATCAGAACTAGGGTTCGATCAGCCGCAGTAGCCGTACTCAGCCGGGTTCGACTTCACCATGGCCCAGATGCGGATCTGAGCGCACTGGTGGGTCCGGTTGAGGTCGAGAGTGAAGAGCTGCTCGATGCAGTCATAGAGGAAGTCAAGCCTCTAGTAGATAGACTCCTGACTGAGCTGGGGATCGAATGATCCTTATTTTTGTATTTAGAAAATTGTGTATAATGCAATGTATGTAAAAAATCATTTTTGACAGGAAAAATATATATTGCGCATTTTCATAATATGAATTCCATACTATGAGCACATCCCCCCTAGCCCCCGCCTCTGCTTATGAACACTAAAGCCTTAGTGTTATAAGCAGAGGAGAAAACATAAGCGTAACGACCAGGGGTATGCATATTAAACCAACGACCAGGATCAATGTAACGTCTAATCTTATTGCGAACTAGTAGCCACTCGGATGACCAAGGACTTACCAGATAACCCCGTATGCGTTGAGAAACGGCTTATTTAGGAGTGACTTATCTGTAAGTGATCATGAGATCGACCAGCGAATCCGATTAGATTGTTGTAATGATCTGACCGTCGGCGGTCAGCCCCCAGGTCGAATGCATATGATACGGGCTTAAAGAGAAAAACTCATTGTATGAAAGCAAAACATTTTTTGTTTTGGCAAAAGATGCTAATTGAACAGGAAAAAAGTGATTGGAATACACGTAAAACTTGCGAAGTTGATCGATGTTCCAAGTATTGGACAAAATCCGACCATCCTCCATAGCTAACCGCGCCGATCCTGTCCGCAGCACTGAGACAACAGTATAAGGACCTCCCATTTTGGGGAGAATTTGTTGCGATTAGACTGGTCTTGAATTTTCTGTAAAACCAAGTCGCCCACGTTGAGATCACGTGGTCGCACCTTTTTACTGTGATACCTATGTAAAGCTTGCAAGTATGCCGCGGACTTAACCAGGGTGCGATCACGCCGTTCTTCTAAGAGGATGAGATCTTGTGTCCGTTGTTCGGACTGATTAATCTGTTCGAACTGATCTGTCCGAATAGAGCCAATGCTTACTTCCATAGGCAATACCGCCTCGGCCCCATAGACCAAATGGAAGGGCGTCTCACCGGTGGCGCGACTAGAAGTAGTTCGTAATGCCCACAAAACGGTATAGAGCTCATCTGCCCAAGCCCCCGAGCGGGTCCTAAGGCGATCAAAAACGCGCTTTTTAATGCCTTGCAGTATTTGCCCATTGGCTCGTTCTACGGCACCATTGCTTTGTGGATGGGCCACAGAAGCAAAGCACACCTTGGTCCCAACCTGATCGCAGTAGTCCAGAAAAAGACCGCTGGCGAACTGAGATCCATTGTCAGTGATGAGACGGTTTGGAACACCAAATCATGCCACAATGTTCTTATGGAAGAACTTTTGTGCGGCTGATGCAGTAATATTTCGTACCGGTTCGGCCTCAATCCACTTTGTAAATGTGTCAATGGCTACGAACAGAAACTTGTACCCATTGACCGCTTGTGGCATAGGACCGACGATGTCCATTCCCCAGACCGCGAATGGCCATGCAAGAGGAATGGTTTGCAACGCATAGGCAGGTTGATGAACTTGCCTTGCGTGGAACTGACACTGGGGACACTTCTTGACCATATGTTTGGCATCATCAAGTGCCGAAGGCCAGTAGAATCCTTGTCGAAAAGCCTTTCCGACCAGTGTACGATATGACGAGTGCGCACCGCATACACCGTCATGTATTTCTTTCAAGAGGGACTTTCCTTCCTCCTGAGGTATACAACGCATGAATACTCCTTGAGTACCCTTTCTGTACAAAATCCCATCTACGAGTTTGTACAAACGCGCTTTTCGAATCAACCGATCACTTTCGGTTTAGTCCTCGGGTAGGGTCCCATGTTCAAGATAGACTCTCAATGGATGAGCCCAACCTTGTTCCTGACCGAGGTTGGTAACGAAGGCTATTACCGGATCATCCTCGACCGAAGTCATGATCGAAGGATGGTCCAAGTGTTCAATGAACACTCCTGCCGGAGCGGATGAGAGTAAGGACCCAATTTTGGATAATTGGTCTGCGAGAATGTTGTCCTTTCGCGGGATGTATTGGACTTCGAAATGACTGAAGTGTTTTTCCAATCTCCTCACTTCCCCCAGGTAATGAGCCATTGTCTCATCGGAGGTGCTGTACTCCTTGTTTACCTAGTTTACGACCAGTTGTGAGTCTCCCCTCACCACTAATCGATGGACTCCGAGGGATTTTGCTGCCCGGAGCCCTGCAAGAAGACCTTCATACTCTGCTGCATTGTTGGTTGCAACAAAGTGTAGTTGAATGACATACTTAAGCTGTTCGCCCTGGGGCGTAACTATGACTATTCCAGCCCCCGAGTGTTGAAAACTACGGGAGCCGTCAAAGTACATTGTCCAATAATCGGGGCACTCCAGTTCCTCTGCCAACTGCACGGGTGACTCAGGGTTGGCCCATTCGACCACAAAGTCAGCCAAAACCTGAGACTTAACCGCCGTGCGAGGGGTGAAATGGATCTCGAAGGCACCGAGTTCGACCGCCCATTTGGCGATTCGACCAGATTTTTCTGGATTTCGAACAATATCCCTTAAAGGAAAAGAGGAGGGTACTGTGATCTTGTGTGCTTGAAAGTAATGTCGTAGCTTACGGGAAGCCATCAGTAGTGCGTAAAGTATCTTCTGGACCTCAGGGTAGCGCTCCTTAGGACCATGAAGTACTTCGCTCACATAGTAGACAGGTCTATGTATTCCTCCTCTATCCGCGATCAGAACGGCGCTGACCGCATGTGGTGTGGCCGCCAGGTAAAGAAGCAACGGTTCTCCTTTGTCGGGAGACACCAATACTGGCGGACTGGATAGATATGTTTTTACCTCTTGGAATGCTTTTTCGGCCTCATCCGACCATGTAAAGTTATGATGCTTCCGCAAGGCTTTGAAGAAAGGCAATCCCCTTTCACCTAATCGCGATATAAAGCGACTTAAAGCCGCCATGCGACCAGCCAGGCGTTGAACATCCTTAATGGTCGAGGGCGACCTCATTTGTTCAATAGCCCTGATTTTCTCAGGATTAACTTCAATGCCCCTGGAACACACAAGGAAACCAAGGAGTTTTCCTGAAGAAACCCCGAAAGAGCATTTCTCCGGGTTTAATTTTATTCCAAAGCGATTCAAATTACAGAAGGTTTCAGCGAGATCGTCCAAATGAGACAATCTCTTGGCACTTTTGACAACCAAATCGTCTACATATGCTTCAAGATTACGCCCTATCTGGGAAAGAAAGGTCTTTTGCATCAAGCGCTGGTACGTGGAACCTGCATTCTTGAGACCTAACGGCATTCTGACGTAGCAGTATGTGCCGAACGGGGTGATGAAGGCAGTTTTCTTTCATCGTCTTCTGCCATGCTAATTTGATGATATCCTGAGTAGGCATCCAGAAAACTCATTAGTTCGCAACCCGCAGTGGAGTCGACCAGCTGATCGATGCGGGGAAGGGGAAAGTCATCCTTCGGACAGGCAGAGTTGAGGCTAGTGTAGTCGACACACATGCGCCACTTGCCATTTGACTTGCGGACCATAACCGGATTGGCGAGCCAGTCCGGGTGATCCACTTCGCGGATAAACCCGGCTTGTAAGAGTTTGTCTAACTCTTCTCGGATGGCTTCCTGTCGGTCGGTGGCAAAACGCCTGAGCTTTTGCTTTATTGGTCGTTGTCCAGGTCGAATTGCTAACCTGTGCTCAATTACTTCCCTTGGGACACCGGGCATGTCGGACGGTTTCCACGCAAACACGTCTGCGTTAGCCCGGAGGAAAGCAACGAGGTCGAGTTCCTATTTGTCATCCAGGGCTGACCCAACCCGAATTGTCTTGGATGGGTCATCTGGGTACAAAGGAACTTGTTTGAGTTTCTCATCTGGTCGAGGAGCAGCCTTTATCGCATCGGTGGCAACGGTGGCGACCTGAGCGTCCCAGAGGGGAAGTTGATCGACCATCTCCAAAGATAGCCGGTCGCACGTGAGCGCCACGTTGCGACTACCTCGGACCGAAATGACACCTTTGGGGCCAGGCAACTTCCCGCACTGATAAGCATAGTGCGTTGCCATCATGAACTTAGCAAGAGTCGGCCTGCCAAAGATTGCATTATAGGCTGAATCACAATCGATTACATCGAAAGTAACCAATTCTGTTCGGAAGTTGTCTGGTTCTCCCAGAGTGACCGGGAGGACCACTTGTCCCAATGGCATCATGGAGGGGCCTGGGATTATCCCATAAAACGGATGGATTATGGGTTTGATCTTCGAACGAGGAATTTGCATCTCGTCAAGTGTCTTGACCAATAAAAGATCAAGGGAACTTCCCCCGTCAATCAGGACCCTTTCGACTCTCGCGTTACTGATGATTGGGGTAATGACCAGAGGTAGCCTCAATGGTCGGATTAGCCCCACAGGACAGTCAGCGCGATCGAACGTCAAAGGCATATCCGACCAACGGGGGTATTGAGGTTCGCCAAGGGATGTCTCCGTTTGGTTAACCTCTCGGCAAAAGGTTTTAAACTGCCTTTTGGAAACGAAAGAGGAAGAACCTCCGAAAATGACATTAACATGATTTTGAGGTACCTGGTAAGCCATTTCTTCGTCTCCGTCGACGTCTCTAATCCCGCACGCCTGCTCTTTAGGCGGTAAGGTTGGCATTGGCCCAGCTCCTTGGTAGAAATCATCCAGTTGTTTCAACCAACTCCTGTAGTTTTTGAGGTCGTGGCCTGCGGAGTTGTGGAGTGGACACCACTTTTTGCCCTCCTGCGGATTAGTCGATTTTTCTGGCTGGTCGAAATCCCGACCACCAGAGGCAGTTTTACTTTTAAATGAAGACTTATTACCTTTGGTCGAAGGTGGTTTCTCTGTGACTGCGACCTCACGGTACTGTCCAGAGCGGTTCCTCTTCGACTTCTTCGACTTCCTACCCAGTGAAGACTCCGGCTTTTTGCTTGAATCTTCTTTCCTGGCATCCTTGAAGCCTGGTTGGGGCGGTAGGTCCCCTTTGTCGACCATTTGGTTCCATTCGACTGCCTCGGCTGCATCGGAATATCGATCAGCCATATCGAACAGATCGGCCACTGATCGAGGAGGGTGGATAAGCAAGTCTTCAGTGAATCTCCGGTATCGAACGGCATGCTTAAATGCCCTGATTACGGAGCCATCAGATATGTTCGGGATGGTATTCCTCACCCCGACAAACCTCTTGACAAACTGCCGAAGTGTTTCGGTCGAAGTTTGCCGCAGCCTATGCAGGTCGTCCTCCTTACCCGGCTTTTGGTAACAATTTTGAAAATTGCTGAGAATGGCATCGCATAGCATTTCCCAATTGTAAATGGAACCCTCAGGCTGATTAAACAACCAGGTTCTAGCTGGTCCTGCGAGGACTGTTGGCAGGTAGTTGGCCATGACCTTGTCATCGCCTCCTGCTGCTTGGATGGCAGTAATATAGATCTGAAGGAACTCGGATGGGTTCTGAGTTCCATCAAACCTCTCAATGGCCCCTGGTCGAAACTTATCGGGCCAAACGACTGCTCGTAGGCCAGGCGAGAAAGCTTTGCAACCAACGTAAGGACCGTGAACCGTCCTATGACTTTCGGTTGGGTTTCGAGCAACCTCACGTAATGGCGAGGTTACTCGTGGTCCCAAACGAGAGTGAACAGGAACTTGATCCCTACTACGAGAGTCCTGCATTCACCGGCATTTGTCCTGTCGGGACGGTACAGGCGGCGGGTAACTCCGCCGGCCAGAGCCAGAATGAGGATCACCCCGTTCACGGGAATGTGTTACTGAGCGGGAAGAGGCTGTTGGGGTCGCCTCGGATGCGACCTCGTCCAGTCTTTCCGCCAGGATCCTGAAAAAGGCCGGTCTCTGCGCATCCGTGACCGTAGGAGGAAAATTGCGCATGACTTCCGCGATAGATCGCAGTCGACCATGGGTACTTCTCCTAGGGGCACCAGGTGTTATCGTTTCTTCGTCCACTGGGAAATGCTCCGGTGGTAAAGAAGGAGTCTGGTCACGTCTACGACCACGCGACCGTCGAGAAGAACTCGGGGCAGCATCGTAACGAGCCTGCGCATCTTGAAGAGCCTCTAGGGCAGTTCTGCGTAGTTCGTTGTTCTGTTGCTCGAGATCTTGATCCTCCTTCTGTTTGCGATCTTGTTCTTCCCTGGCAGCCTGTTGATCGGGAATCTCTTCTGACAGCGCAGCAAACTGCCTAGGGAGAGAGGTCGCCGATGGGGAAAACATCTCGGTTTGTTCCGAGTCGGACTCGAAATCAAAGAGACGATGGAGGTTATTAGGGTCGAACCTTCCTGGGCTAATTTCCGGGTCACCATCATATTTTCCCTCAGCGGGGTCGTATGACGAGCCGGATTCATCACCTAGCACATTAAGAACCTCTGTGGGTTCTGACCTTGTGCCAGTTACCTCCTGGTCGATTGACATGACTTGGAGAGACGATTCAACCTGTGGAAGATTCTGGCCTTCGACCTCTTCCATCGGAACAGGATCGCTTGGAGAAGGCATTGGTATATGGGCATAATCCTCGAGATCGAAATCATTCTCGGAATCATATGCTCCAGCCATGTTTCGGCGAACCTCCGAATTTCAATTAGGACGCCTTGAGAAAGGCCCCACGGTGGGCGCCAGCTGTCGACGATTCGGACTCGGGGTCCTCAGCCGAACTTATGCGAAATTTGTAATTGTGAGACCTTTCAAGATGACCCTCCGGGAAGGTATGCTGAACAATGGTGAACAAGAGCACAGAGAAATTTATACAGGTTCGGGCCCTCGATGGTGGGAGTAAAAGCCCTACGTCCTATTAGGATTTCACTACATGAAATAAAGCTTTACAAACTAACAGGGAGAAAACCTCACAGGTGAAAGTTTTTCCTATATCAGCGTACAAAAGGAAGCTATGGGAAACTTGTAAGTATTCTCTAATCTAAGCCGTAGACTTGGCTATTTGAGTGATCAAGATATCTTGTATCTTGATTATCTTTTGGATCTAGTTCTTCCAAAAATCTCTTGGGCCCCCCCGTTTGATGTACTTTGCCCCCTTTTTATATTGGTCGAAAGGGTGCCATATGAAGAAAACTGCATCAAACGATTGGATGCGGTTGTTGAAGAACCGCTGTTAACTTCCACGGAGGTTATTAACACGTGTTAATCATGGATAACTGCATATAATAACCTCTGACGGTTGGCCTTCAACGTGGAGGAATCTTCGGGATGCTTGGAATATCCTGGTATAAAGATAACCGAACAAACTCCAAGCACCTTGATCGAGAATGTTCTGACCGCGGAATATGGGCTGACCGCGCAACATCCCAGATATTCAGTCCAGTCCGCATATAGCATACGAACTTCTGACCGCACAAAGTTGTCGGCCTGATCGCACGAAACCCGCGACCTGATCGCGTAAAGCCTGCGACCTCATGGTGATGCCCCTCAAAAATAGCTTGAGTTCGCATTGAACCAAATACATGTTAGGTTCGAACCTGTCTTGAACCAAGAGTTTTATTAGAAGTGACCCGGGTGTCAATCCTCGTCACCATGTGCTGAATTTTATCAATTGATTGCCTTCTGGCTTCTCCATTTTCCTGAAAAAAGGATTATCTTGATGATCTATAAATATATTTTGGACAAAATGCTCTTTGTAAGGAAAGACTTTGCCCATATGATCTAGAAAGATTTCTTCTGGCTTGGAAGAGAATATCATCTCAGCCCATTTGCCTTTTATTTTAAACTGAATACTACTATCAGTTACCAAAAATAGTCTGATAGCTGAAAGAAATGGTGTCCCTAAAATAACACCTTGTTTGAGATCTTTTACTAAGAAAAAAGAGGTTTTGATGCAGACTCCAGAGATGCAAATATAAATTTCAGGAATCCTATAACTCACGATCATAGGATCACCATTGGCTGCATTAACTTTGTGTGCAGTTTTCTCAAAATATTTTGAAGGAAATATCCCTTCCCTGATACAATTTATATCAACTCCTGAATCTAACAAAGTTTTATGTTTAAAAGCATAACCATCAGGGAATTTGTATAGGACTTCTGTATACCATTTTTGTTTGATATTTTTCAATAGAACCAATAAAATCTCCACCATTTTCTTTAAGCTCAGGCTCTATATGAGGAATGTTTTCAAGATTATTTTGTTTGTGAAATTCTAAAATTTGGATTTTTATTTTAAGATCAAACAATTCTTTTCTAAGAATATTTTGTTCTTGCCAAAGATCCTCAATTAAAAGCTTCTTACCAATTCCTCTAGAACTCCTGATCTTTTGAAAGACCTCGTCAATAGTGAAGAACTCATTATTTTGGTTTGATCTTACCTCAATATCTTTGTTTCCACTGATCATGGAAATATATTTTTCAAGCTGACTTCTCTTTTCTTCAGAATCCTGAATTGAATCAATTGTATCCAAAATAAATTTCTCAAAACTTGTTAGGACCAAAATACTTTCTTCAGATTCTTCTTCTGAAATATCCCGCTCACAACAAGAACATTCACTATTTTCACAGCAATTAATATCAGAAGTATAGTCAGCCTCTAAATCAATGCTATTTAGAATTTCTTCTAGTTTTCCTTTAAGGTCCTTGGGATTTGATTCAAGCAAAGCTTGGACTTTCTTTTTAAAACCATTCTTGTAACATCTATTGGCAGTATGACCCTTTTCTTCACACTTAAAACAAGTAATATCTTTGTTTTTATCTTTTCTGTTGTGGATCTTTTTAGGTTTTCTTTTCTTAAATTTGTCGTTCTTTGGGTGTCTACTATTGAAGTTTTTTGCTTGATTTTTTCTTTTTTCATAAAGATCTTGTTGGAAACCAAACTGATAACAAAAATCCCCTAATTCTCTTTTTCCCAACATTTTTTGTCTTTTAAGTTGATCCTTAATTTTGAGATCATTACAAAGATCAACCCCAACAAGCTGAATCTTTTGAGTGATTCTTCCAATATCTAGAGACTAATAGTTGAGACTACCTCCTCTTTCTTTTCTTAACAAATTTCTTATTTTTCAGCAAATAAGGGAGGTAGGCCAGAGATATATTTTTCTTTCCAAAATTCTTGATTGGGGTCAGGAAGAGTATAGAGTTTTGATAAAAATGTGTCTTTGTACCATCTAAAATCTGACATTGTTTTGCACCTCAAATTGATCAGTTGTTCTCTAGTCTTTTCGTAGATATCATCGTAGTTTCCAGCAAAATGATAGACAATATTGAATAAGAGGGTGGTAATGGCATCAGAGGGATTACCCGGCAAAGGATTTCCTTCCGGGTCAATCTTAATGGCCCCTAAGATGTTTTCCTTTTGCTCAAGAGTAAGATAATGATCCCACCATCCTCTAAGCTGACCAGAGAATCCTGTGGCAATCATGCCTGCCACCTATTTATCATTGTTGCCATTGACCCTACAGGCATTGGCGTACATAACCATTTGATGACAAAGGGTAAATATTTGATATTCAGTTAAACCATCAAGATTCCATTCTACAATTTCTTTTCCACTAAAAGAAACCATAGAACTGACCTAAGGCATTTCTTCAAACTGCAAGTCTGCAAAGGTTGGTCTAGGATAATAATTTATTGTCCTAGAAGTAAGTGTGACGGGTTTAAAGGCTGAAATCTTGTTTACTAATTCATTCTTATTTTCAACTTCACCATCAGAAATATGATTGATAGTTTTGTAAACTTTTAGGCTATTCATTCTGCTAGTTAATTCATAGATAAGGTCTTGTGAGCCAAAAGCCTTTTGCTTTCCTAATCTGGTATTAGGATCTAAACTTTGAGGAATGAAAATAGGTAAAGCAGAATTTGAGCTAGAAGGCATATTAACCTTTACCTCAGGTTTATTTTGTTTGCTACCTTCTACCAAAATATTTTCAATCCTATCAGTTTGTTTTCCCAAAGCATGCAGGGAAACATTTGCAAAATTTTGTTGTCCCATAAGATGACTAATATGCTCTATCCTGGCAGGCTCTATTGAAGAAGTTTTGGTCATAACCTTAAGGGGACAGGCTTTGATATTCTCAGATATCTGAACAGATTCAAAAGGGGGATGAATTGATTCCACCACTTCTCCACTAGAAGTCTTCCAATCAGTGGAATCCCTTTTGATAACTGAGACTTGCTCTCTTTTCTCAAACAAATAATCTTCGACGTGAATCCAAAAAGAATCTTCATACCAGTCGAAGAAGAATATGTTTCTCTTTTGTTTCATCATATCAGCATACCAAAGGTCTCTAATTTTGGTTTTGAAAGGTTCTTTGACTTTGTTGAAAAATCTTTCTTTTTTAATCTTGTTTTTAGGAAGATTAAACTCTAATCTGAGAAGAGGGTTGTCTATTTCAAACTTAGGTTTTTGAGCAAATTCAATGACATTGACCTCAAAATCTGAGACAGAAGGCTCATAGGTGCTATCTTCATTAGTAGCAAAGGCGACATTTTGAGGCTTAACTGGTCTCCTTTCATATCTCATGGAAGGTCTTGACTGAATAAAGGCTTTTCTTTGTGAGGAGAAAACTACCTCAACATCTCCATCTAAGGTTTTAGTCAAGGATTCTAACTCAGTTTGTTGAAGAGGTTTAAGATCAATAACTTGGAAAAGAGTCCATTTTTCAAGGAGAAAGATTTCATCCCATTTTAAAGTTTTTGGGGTTATAGAGTTGTTTTTGGGATTGGCTTGAAGTAAAGTAGTTAGACCGTTTGGTGTATGTTGTTTGGCACAAGGGGCTAAAGTTGTCATGGCTTTGTAATAAACTCGATAAGTAACAGAGATATTTTCACTACCAGGTTCAAGATCAAAGCCAGATGTTTGAAGATTTAAGGTCAAAACCTTTTTGATATTTGCATCTATAAGAGAAACAAAAAAATTAGGGAAAGTGTTGAAAAACACTGGCCCATTACTAAGACTAACTTCAACCAGTCCTAATAAAGAGTCAGAGAACTTTTTATTTCTGGTATCTCTTAAACAAGCCAACATAGAGATATTTAACCCTTTTCTGGTTAAAGATTTGATTGCAATTTGGACCAAACCGATATGCAGATAATTATATTGAGGTTTAGCTCTAATATAGTCGATTTCATTTTTAGATAAAAGATACAATGTTTCATGTAAGGAACTAATAGAAAGTGTTTTTTCAATTGTTTTTATATAATAATTAGATCTTAAACTAAAAGCTCCTATATGATATATTTCTCTAATGTTAACCTTAGAAACATAATCCAAATGAACAATAAAGGCAAATATAAAAGGTACATATGGTGACTCAGCTGAATAAAATATTTAGAGTTCTAACAAAGTAGTTTTAACAAAAGAAAATACAGCGGCATCTAAGGCCCATCCATAGTCGAAGTTTGAGTGTGGTTGGTAACCATCTAAACTTCGGGTGGTCATATGTCTTCAAAAGTCTGACTTCTCCTATGCTGGATTCTACATTTGAGCAAGAATGAGTACAACGTAATCATCAAATCACTGATAACTAGTATAGCACATATCTCATGTGTATATGATTAACTATGTCTAGGAAGACAGAAGGTAAGTTCAAGTTTTATAAAATATTCTTTAACCTAATTATCAGTATTTTAGTTGCCACGACGATTACACCATAACCATCCATTTTTAATTTATAAAGTTGCTAGAACCGCAACGACGTAGATTTAATCCACCGCAACCGACTCTTAATAACAAGGAGCACGAAGTATTCAAATATGTTTTTAAACTCTGCAGAGAGGTACCAATTTACCCACAAGATATCACAACTTTCATAACGGTCCTTGATACCGGCCTAGACCATCGCAGTAAAGACAAGTATTCGGTCATTCTTTCCTCAGGGACTAGAGAAACGAAACACGTAAAACTAGACTAAATCGATGGCAAGAGAATATAGATCAGACGAAAAAGAGAGAAAATGTCAGAAGAAAATGAAGAGAGAGAGAGGTGGTGAACCCACGACCTAACTAGTATTTAATTTGTACTAGTGTTTCAAAAATACAAACAATAGAGAGAAATCTTGTAGCGATCACACGCGAGGCAATCGTGTAGTAATAGCGCATGAAGCAGCGCATATGACTATCATCGATCACAATCTACGACGAGTATCACCGAATCATGAGTACAAATTAAACACTAATCATCCACAGTGCCTCTCAACCACAAGCATAAAAAAATCCAAAACCACAGAACTAAAGCAACTAATGCAATGAACCAAAGCAAGCCAAAAATCTTTGAATTACATTGAACTATGCAATATTCTGCACATAGCTAGATCCAAAAGAGAGAAACAATCGCAGGTCAAAGAGACTAAATTCTCAACCCATATATCTATTCAATCAAAACATTATAGAAACGAATCCAATATCAATTCAATTCAGCCAAAAAGATATTTTCAGTTTGCACTCTTGCAAAACCATCAAGCAAACAAACATAGAGAATCACTGAATTTATGTAACAAGAACCTCCATAGCCTAAATCACTTTGAGTAGGCCGGACATGTTTACAAGCATCAATTAAGCTCAAGACATGAACAAAGCAATAAATCAATTCTCAGAACCAGTTCAAATTAACCTCAATTTGCAATTTGTTTTAAGTTTTGTTCATCATCCAACAAATTTACATGCACAAGGCACTTCAAATGGAATTGATGGAATTGAGGAACAGAGTAAGGGACAAGAGGCTACTGTTGTGATCTTTGGAGATGAAGACTAGGCATCGCAGGAGTTTACTGGAGACTTGTAGATGGCTTCCTGGAGCTCATGGTCAAGGCTGATCATCATTGTTGGGGTCGAGGAAGACGACTGTGGGCGTTGGGCGATGATGACGCCGTCGAGGAAAGTGTCGACGATTGGGACTTTCGTCCTTAGTCGAACTTACGTAAATGTTAAAGAAGAATGTGAAGCCAATCTAAGGTGAATCTCAAGTAAATTATGATAGCTATATCAGAGAAAGAAAGGAATTTATACATATTCGAGCCCTTTGATGATGAGTAATAGCTCTACGTCCTATTAGGATTTCACTATGTAAAATGAGGATTACAAGAAGAGAATCAAGGATGTTCTTAGTTGAACTAAGAACAATCTTGTATTCTTTAGCTTACATTTTTCTTCTGGTCGCAGGGATCCTTTGACTGCATCTGGTGCCGACGTCACAACATTAACATCTCGTAAAGGAAGTTGATCGACAAGTTCCAGGGAAATTTGATCACAAGTTAGGGTTGTTTGTTGACTGCCCCTAACTGTGATCACGGCATGAGGACCTAGGACCTTGACGCATTGATAGGCATAATGCGTCACTGCCATGAACTTAGCGAGAGAAGGCCTGCCAAAAATGGCGTTATAAGCAGAATCAAAATCAATTACATCAAAAGTAATCAATTCTGTTCGAAAGTTCGCTGGTTTCCCAAGTGTTACCGGCAGCACAATCTGGCCAATTGGTAACATAGAAGAACCTGGAATTATTCCAAAAAATGGTTATGCCACTGGCTTTATCTTCGAGCGAGGAATTTGCATCTCGTCGAGAGCCTTGGTGAACAGGAGATCGAGCGAACTCCCTCCACCAACCAACACACGTCCTACCTTAGCATTGCTAATGGTAGGAGATATTACCAAAGGGAGGTGCCGAGGTCGCATCAACCCTATAGGGCAATCTTCCCAGCTAAAGGTCAGGGAAACCTCTGACCAACGGGGATACTGAGGCTCTCCCAAAGGAACCTCAGTACTGTTTACCTCACAACAGACATTTTTATTTTGATGCTTAGAAACATAAGATGAAGAACCATTAAAAATAACATTAATGTGATTGTTAGGTACCTGATATGGCATGTCTTCATCCGCATTAGCGCCTTTGCTCTCGCTAGTTTGTCCCTGACCTGGTACTGTAGGCATAGGAGTTTTACCTTGATAAAAATCTTCTAGCTTCTTTAACCAAGTCTGACAATTTTGGAGATCGTGCGACGAAACGTTGTGGAACGGACACCATTTCTTTGATCCCTACGGTTTAGCTTGTTTTTTCTCTTGGTCGCCGCGACTAGCGGGAGAAACATTGTTAGTTTTAAACGGAACCTTCTGAAAGGGATCTAGGATGTCGACTAGAGGGGGGTGAATAGGCGATTTTAACAAATTAACAATTAATCAAGCAATTAATAGTAAATGAGAGCAAATAACTAAAACAAGATGAACAAAGAACAATTTAACACAAGGATATATCCCGTGGTCTCGGTGATTTGCCGATCACCCCTAATCCACGTTGAGGCAAACTCAAACTCTAACCGCTCCTCTATCTAGTCAACCTTCTCTCGAGAAGTGACCTAGATCTCGAGCCGGATTAGTGTGATGAGTTATTCAAACCTCGACTTCACTAATGATGCACTTTACCGCTCCGGCAAGGCGTGCTCGACCCTTCACAAGACGTTTTGAGGTTTCTTCACAATCTTCCTTGAAGAGCTCTCCAAAACCTTCTTCCTAGCCGTCTAGGAGCCTGCAAACTCCAAGAGTAACAAGCCGGTGATGATCACTTATCCTTTTTCTAGTGCCACACGATTGATTTAGTGATCTAAATGCAATGCACTAGAAGATCTCAAATGCACACTCTCACAAATTCAAGAATTAGAACCCTAGAGTGTATGAAACTTGCTTAAGCTCTCAAGGATGATGACAATGTTCACAAATATGCCAAAAGTTATGAACAGGGCCGTGCATGGGAGTATATATACCCCCCACAATAAATATAGCCGTTACAGGCCGTTGGGAGAAAAAGATCACTTGGCGGTCAGACCGCAGGTATAAGCCCGATCAAACCGCCGCAATTGCAACAGCATTAAACAGGTGCAATAAATGCTCACATGCCCTTGTCAGGCACACTCACGGTCAGACCGGAGCCAAATGCGGTCAGACCGTGAAACTGTCCAGAGACGACATAGTTTCTGGACACTTTATACAGTCAGGCCGATAAATACGGACAGATCGGCCAGACGGTCAGACCGTAGTTCAAAAACACGGTCATACCGATTTCTCGGTCAGACCGGTCTAACAAACGGTCAGACCGTAATAACACAATAATTCAGAAAGATAGGTCATGAAGTACCAGGAGACTGACCTAGGTTTTTACCTACGGACAGACCGACCTTTTTAAAAAATAAACTACACTTTGACAAAACGTCGGTCAGTCCGAAACCCACTTCGGTCAGTTTGTCTAATCGGTCAGACCGGACAATCAATCAGTCAGACCGACTGAGACAGAGTTTGGCAGAAATGAGTTGAAACAAGCATTTTCAAAGTATATGACCTTCTAGTATGCAATGCAAGTTGAATTTATGATTTGTGGCACATAGATGAAGTATTTCGTGATACACCACATGCTCCTCTTAATAGTACGGCAACTATCCTAAAATCCGGTCAAAATTCTTCTCTAATCACCTTAGACTGGTAAAAAAGGAAAAGACCCTATTTCGTACATTTGCCTCTTTCCTCATTGTCTTTTCTTCATCATGTAGCTCTTTCTTTGTCTTTCATTATCCTGTCTTTTGAGTTTGATCTTGACACAACTTAACAGGTAACGTTAGTTCAACATTTGTAATTATCATTAATTACCAAAACACTCTTTAGGGGTCTAGAAGCTACACCTTCTTACCTTTCCCTTGAGGCTGCTTGTCGATGACGGTGACCCCTCGGAATTGGTTGGTTCTGGCTTTTTTCACCTTTTTTGATTTCCCACCGCAGATGTCTCAGTTTTCTTACTTGACTTATCCTTCTTGTAAGCTTCGAGGCCTGGTTGAGGTGGAAAATTCCCCTTATCCGCCATCTTATTCCACTCAACGGCCTTAGCCGCGTCGGAATAACAATCAGCCATGTCGAAAAGGTCTGCGACTAATTATGGTGGATGAATGAGCAAATCTTCGGTAAACCTCCGATATCAGACGACATGTTTAAATGCCTTGATGATGGAGCTGTCGGAAATGTTGGGAATAGTATTTCGTACTCCCATAAATCTTTTGACAAATTGGCGAAGAGTCTCAGTAGAGGTCTAGCGCAAGTGATGAAGATCATCTTCCTTGCCAGACTTTTGATAACAATTTTGGAAACTGTTGAGAATTGTATCACACAACATTTCCCAATTGTAAATGGATCTTTTAGGCTGATTAAACAGCTAGGTCCATGCCAGACCTTTCATAACAGTTGGCAGATAATTCGCCATAACCCGTTCATCACCACCAGCCGCTTGGATGGCAGTGATGTTAATATGGAGAAATTCGGAAGGATTTTTAGTCCCATCGAATCGCTCAATTGTGCCGAGTTTAAACTTATATGGCCAGATTACTGCACATAATCCTAGCGAGAAAGCCTTGCAACCTACGTACGAAGGACGTGGCTGTTGTTCCTCGCGACCTCCATCAAGGTTGCGGAATGAACTCACCTGTGGCCCCAGATGTGAACACACCGGTTCACGATTATGATCATGAGAAAAATCTATTCGCGGTCCTAATTGCGAATGTACTGGCTTACGACGGAGGTCACTAGAGTTACCTGTACGCCTGGTTTTACGATACCAGGACGATGGAGTGTGTCCATGGGAACGCTCCTGGCTCGAATAATAAATGTCCTTCTCACGAGAACGAGTTGCTGATCGCGAGGACGATGTCGGAGTGACAATAGTTGCCACCTCGTCGAGGTTATCCGCCAAAATCCTTGCAAACAACACTCTGTCATCATTCGCCAAATCTGAAGGAGGATTGTGAAGAATATCTGCAATCACACGAATATGTTCCTGTGTGCTCCTTCGAGGTGCAATGGGAGTTATCGTAGCTTCATCCATCAGAGGACATGCTGGAGCTGATGAGGGAGTTTGATCCCGCCTGCGACCATGATGATGTCGCGGACGAGACGTTCCAGGCGCCAGGTCGCGAGCTGCGGCATCATGGCAAGATTGCGCACGTTGCAGAGCTTGCTTTGTAATCTTACGAACCTCTGCATCTCGCTGCTCATAAGCTGTATCTTCCTCCCGTTTGCATTCTTCTTCTTTCCTGGTAGCATGTTGCTCAGGGGTTTCCTCAAAAAGCACAGCACTTGTGCTGACAATCAGCTTGAATGTCAATTTAAATGTCAACTCGAGTGTGGACATTTGTCTAGAGGCGTACACCTTTTCGAGCAGAATAAAATTGTTCTATGCTAACAGACAGTCAGACTGACTGTCAACACACCTCCTGACAAAAACTTCAATGGCTCATGACTGTGTCATAACTAGCTGTTTGAAACCGAAGCTAATTGTCTGTCTTTGAGACTGAATGTCAACACACTTCCTGACAAAAACTTCAATGGCTCATGACTGTGTCATAACTAGCCGTTTGAAACTGAAGCTGATTGTCTGTCTTTGAGACTGACTGTCAGCATGCACTGACACTTTTCCTGTACGACTAGAATGGCTAATTATGAAGTGTGAGCTATATATATGTGTTGTGAGCATGAATTTGATATCTCTCTGAGCTAGAATTTCATATACACTTGAGCTCAAGTATTCTTGCCCCCAAGACTTGATTTTTTGATCAAAAAGCATTCATTGAGTTTGTGAGAGATCCTCTGAGAAGAACCATTTGCACCATTTGCATTTTTAGAGTTTCTCGGTGATTGTTGGCAGTCAAGAAAAGATCTTTGGCACCTCATTTCATATCCCTAGCAAGATCATTGTGTATTTGAGTATACAAGTGATATTCATAAAAAGATTAGTCTCATTGCTTGACTTAGCGCATTTGTGAGAGGCTAATATTGCTTAGTGCACATCACCATCATTGTGCAAGCTAGTGCTAGAGTGTGGCCATTTATTTGTATCATTTGAGTTTCTAGCATTGGATTAATTCAAGTGAAGATGGACGACTTATTATTGTTGGCGATCGCCACCACCTAGACGGCTGTTGGAGGAGAGTCACGATCTCTTCGTTGGAGTTTGTCGGAGAGGCTCACAAAGACTTGTGAAAGGCATTGATACTCGTCTATCCGGAGTGGAGAAGGAGCAACTCGAGTGGAGATATCCTTTGTGGATATAGAAGCGAAGCTCATGCGTGAGCGCTTCAATGAGTAGGGGAGACCAGACGAGTCTCTGAGACCTCAGTAAAAAATTTATTGTCACTTAGTTTCTCTCTTGTACTCTTTACATTTGTCTTGACTTATTTGCTTCCACTAACTCTTAATTACATATTGTATTTCATTTTCTATATTGTTGAATGCAACTTGATCCTAGATAGTTTTAGACCCTTTTGTGAAAATTTGATTTTACTTCATATCTTACAAAAAAAAATTTAGACAAAAAAGTTTTTAAAGCCTCATATTCACCCCCCTCTAGTCGGCATCCTTGATCCTACATTAAGAACTCCTGATTTTCCCTCTACTCTAAACTACCTGATTTACTTGTCCTGGTTGACTATGTTGCTTTGAACTTGTGCTGTTTATCTCTCTAAACAATTTTGTCGAATCGTTATCTTTTATGAGGGTTATTGGATTTATCTGAGTTGAAAACTCTTGCTTCTCGTGGGAAATATGATGTTTATGGAATAATCAAGTGAAAGTTACGACACCTTATGCAATTGAGATCGTTCATGAAAGTACGCTACATCAACATGCCCTCCACTCGGACACTGTGTGTGTTAGGGTTGAGTTGTAACACATATAACACGTACATCTCTAAGTTTTTTTAAAGATACTGATTGTGGTTGTGACATTTCTCCCACTACAAAGGCACAATCACTAAGATCATCACCATAGAGCCCATTACAAACTGTACCATCTCCGTGGTACACACAGATCCTTTGGATGGCTCCATGCCCTGGATCCATTAAATATTAAAGTTATATGTGTGGGTGTGACAAATGAACTACCAGCGCTTGTAGTATTAATATAAATTTGATTTAGAAGGGTCAAACTAAAAAACAAACTTATTATTCTACGACATGTAAGTGCTAAACTTAATTTGTAGGGTCAATGTGCTCATAAACTTCAATGCTGTAAATAAACTAAACTCTAGGGGTTCAATTTGACAATATTTTACTATTTTTCCTAATCCTAATATATGAATGTCAATTTCATAAATAAACTAAATTCTAGGGTTCAGCTAGAAATATTTCACTATTTTTCCTAATCTTGAAATACAAATATCAATTCTATAAATAACATAGATTCAGGGTTCCAAATGAAAATATTTCACTATATGACCTAATCCTAAAATATGAATATCAATTTTGTAAATAAACTAAATTATAGGGTTGCATCTGACAATTCCACTATTTTTCTACTCCTAAAATACCAATTTGAATTCCGTAAATAAACTAAATTCTATGGTTAAATATGAAAATATTTATTATTGAACCTAATCGTGGAATACGAAGATCAATTCCATAAATAGACAAAATTCTAGGGTTCAATATGAAAATATTTTACTATCTGACATAAGGTGACGCAAAAAAAAGTAAATTTGTTACTTCCTATAGGTTAGAAAATTATGGAGTTTCAAATATAGCAAAACTACTACTCTTCTCCCTCCTTTCTCCTCTTCACTCCTCTCTTTTTTTTTGTTATTTTTACTGATTTTTTGAGTAATTTTGGTGAATATTGAATAAAGAGGGTGTGGGCGGCTCGATTCTACATTTGATACGTGACTAATGTCCAGTGTGCGATTAAACCCACATGTCATTTTAAATTCTCATATATGACTAAAAATTGATTCTACAGTGTGGCGCATGCTCTTATATCAGTGCGTTGCGCTCGCGTGTACCATCTATATGTCTCTAATAGAGTGCAAACTTGATTTAGACAAGCGACAAAAGTTCATTTTTAAAATTTTTTTGTCATCTAGATTATTTTTTATATTTCTTTTTTGAGTTATTTAAAAAAGAAATCTCACTAACCACATGGCAGTCTCTTGTATTGATGTTGGATGGCTTGATGGTTGATCATGTAATGAGATTATTAGTTAAAGTTGATTTTATTAGCTGTGTTATATGAGTACACTTTTTATATCTTGTACAGTTAAAATAGTTTTTTTTTTAATTTCGAAGGCATATATATATTTATTTAAATTTAATTTAAAAAATATACGGTCCAACCAGTATTTATCAGTCGGCCTGTCAGAACAATGACCCGAGACCTCGGCCTGTCGACGGTTAGAGGATTTTCCCACTTGTGTCTACGCTGTAGAGATTAATCAGGACAGCGGGTGACAACACTGATTTTTACTCGGGCTCGAGTCCAACCCAACCATACTCACGCACGAGTCAGGTCTAAACCCAATAACAGGACGGCAGGACGTAGGAAATGGTTGAGGTCGTGAGTCTAACATCACTTTACTTGGATCGAGCGGTGACCCCTCCTCCCTCCGGTTGCCCGCCTCGTTGCGCCGCCTTCCCTCTCGCCGGCGCAACGATCACCTTCCCTTCTATCCTTCTACCTCCTCTCTAACTCGTCAACCACCTCGGCCCTCCTCTCCACCACCAAGCAATTGCCTCGAAAGCACAACTCGGGCGGAGGCCAAAAGGCCCCAAACTTTAGGGTTCAGCGTGCCCGGACTATGGCGGCGGACAAGTCGACGCACGTGGACCTCGGCGTCACCGTCGCCGTCAGCTCCTACACCGAGGTACGGCAAAACCTCTCCTTGGATCGAAGCGCTTAGTGATTCGTCTTTGCTTCTCCGAAATCTGTTTCTAAACTGTAGAGATTCTTGGAAATGGCGAAAAAAAATCGGAAGGAGAGGAAGGAAACCTAGCTATATAAATTAGGAGGCATTTAGTTCGGAGTTTTTTACTCCCTGTTCTCATTATTTGCAAAGGGAATACATTACTTGATGTTTGGTTGCATCAGGTGAATTTCTAATCCATTACACTCCACCTCTAGTGGATTATAAAACCCATTACAATGAACCACACACACCAACTTAGTGATAAGCATTCGCATAGGGCTTGCCGGCTTGGGAAGTTGGGAAATGTAGATGGATCTTTATTGAACCTATTTGTGATCCGATTGAGTAATAGACCAGATTCTATACTCGGTTAGATGTGACAGATGTGAAATATAGGATCTTACTTGGAAATACCGAAACCTCGAACACAAAAATAAAATAAAAAGGAACAAGACCCTTTTATTAAAAGGAACTTGTACATGTCGAAACGTTGATCGCACTCACTCGATCTACGTTGATCTCTGTCTATGAGTTCTATATCTGATTCGATTCTAAACTAGAATTATTAAAGGGTATTTATAGTCCGATCGTTTGAAAACGTATCAGACTCGGCTATCTAGTTTGCATCGGACTTCAACCAATCAAATAGAGTTTAAGTCTGTTACGCATTGGATCTGATATCCTCCCAGATCAATTTGCTTGCAAAATACTCCCTCTGTTCACAGAAAACTATCGCAATGGTTTAAGTTCTGTCAAACTTGTTTAACTTTGATCACTAAAATGTTTATAAAAGATAAAAGGTATTAGTTTATAAAAGTTAAAAGCGTGAAGTGTAATTTTTGGTCCTCTATTTTGCTTTTGGGCTCACTGTTAGCATTTAAGGGGTTTTGTAAGTTGTTTTGGTGATAAGGACTACTTTATATTGTTGATGTGTGATAGAATATTACAAGTATGAGTTAGACTATGCATTATGCATTTGGACGAGGTCCTGGACATGACATAGATACCATGATGCCTTCCATGACATGCAAATCAATATTCGTGTTGACATGTTGTGTTACCAATTTGTTGAAGGGTAAGAAAATGAGATGGTTTTGTGTTAGTAACTTGTTGACATGGACATAAATTACCATATTATCCATGCACCTAAAACTACATCGTTGAAACAACCTACGAAACCGCTTAGGGACTCCTAAGATATGTGGTTTTGAAAGTGAAGGGACTAATTTGAGTCATTTTAAAGTATAGGTACCAAAATGAGTTCAGAGGCAAAGTAGATGGAGCAAAAATGTATTTTTCCCTTATAAATATCTTTATTTACCATATGAAATGATATGGATAGATTTGTTTTGAAAAATACTTCCATAATATTATATTTTTATGATTTTTCTAACATAATATAATTGAAATTAATTGTTGAAAGTTGTTTATTGGAGACCACAAAAGTTGAACATGATAGGTTTTTTGTGGATTAAGGGAGTAACTGTGTTTTAAATAGCTAGCTAGCTATAGTTGTGCTAGAAATTGCACTAGTGCAGTTATGACTACTGTATGAACCGCTAGCAGCGCTAGGGCTGATAGCTCATAGCTCTAAAGCAGTTATACTGCTATATGAACCACTAGCACTGCAAGAGCTGATAGATTGTAGCTATAATAGGTGACCGCTATGCTGCATAACAGTAACACCAATTTTCCATTCTTTTTGATTTTTTAGTGCTGAATATGTTTACTATTTAATTCTTAATTTCTTTTAAACTTACATACCTCAAAATTGATTTTTATTTGTTGAAATGAGGTTAGTAGGAGATTTTATTGACAATGCAACATAGCTCTAAGCTAAAAATCTATGAATTATCATGGATATGGGCAGTGTTTAAAAACATGTTGGACTATTTTTATTTGTTTGATTTTGTAATTTATTATATGGAGCGTATGCTATTTTTGAAGACTTAAAAGCAAATTGTGTTAAGTGTGTGGTATGTAATTTGAATACTAGGGTTATTCAATGGCAATATTTAAATTCTATATTGTATATCACATTGTTTCTATTTTGTCTCTTGTTAGTTGTACGACACTGCGGGCAATATTAAAAATAATACAGTTATGGTTATACATAAAAAAAAACTATGTAGGATAGCTTTCGTGGTAACTGGGTTAGCTTTTTTCCAGATCTCACCATGATGGAGCAATAATGGATATTTAAAACTTTGCAGTATAATTGATATTTATACTGCAGTTGTTGTTTGTGGCCTGCTTGGATCTGCACAGCGACAGGCAGGATGCAAGGTGTATTGAATCAAGAAATGGTATTAATAACTAGTGTTTGTGGATCTATTGAACTATGCTGAGTATAATACGCCGAGAATTCCAGAATGTGAAGTCATGCAGCCCTTCACTGAGCACTTTAACATGAATTATCTTGTGATTGATGTATTATCACCTGGTCTGACAAGTGCAATGGATCTTACTGCAAAGAAGGTGCTCTGTCATCTATTTATATTGAAGGTGAATTTGGATCATTCAGGTTTCTGTGTTCCGAGATACAATCACTTGGAGAATCTTCAGCATATAGATTTCATGTTTTTCTTGTGCATTGTGCTTACATTACTGCACCATAGTTTAATAACGCAGACCTATGATCTAGTGATCTTAACATAGACTCCAGGACTGGGTTGAATGTTGATTTGGTGATATTTCTCCTGGTTTCCAAGTTTCCATGAGACCATGTCACGATCACTCACAAAATTTTGAAATTAACTCATACTTGTTCTTGGCATTTTTTTTTCTGCTTCGGAGATGCGGCAATGTTCTTGTTAGAGTTGATTGGTCTCTTTTGCACACATGAGTAAACCTGCAGTCATCCTAATTGAATGTCTTGAGGCAAGGACCATTGCATTGTGTTCATGATTTGTTTGTTCCATGGAGCTCTCCATAGACGCATATATTGCACAATGTGATCCTTTCAGTCATTTTTTTTTTATATTTTGCAGCACATTGAGCCATTAAGGAGGCGCCAACATTCATTTACGGAAGTGGTCTGTAATCATATGCTTCTCTGATGATCTCTTCTAGTAGCCCTGTGTGGATGTGTTCTGGTGGACATTAGAGGTTTTTCATTTTCTCCTTTCGTTTTTTGCAGACTTATGTAAGGGAGGAAGATGCAAAACTGGAGACCACACGGGCAAGGCGTAAGCACTCTTTCTTTTTCTCACAATATATATGACTCATTATTTCAAGTCTTCAGGGACATTCTATGCATGGATACCCATATGTGTAGTGATTCTATTGGAATCCAGTGAAGCACTTGGGGCTTAATGTTTTAGTTGGTGGATGCAACAGTGCTATATTTGTTCTGTGTTGCAGTATTGAATGTTCTCAAAAGGCATGAAGACTTGAAGGAGCGTCTCTCACGGTATTCCTCCTTTCTTTCTGCAAAGCTTTTGATAACATGAACACCCAACCCTAGACTGTTTTACTCTTGAACATGTTCTTTTATGTGACTTTTGTATAAGCAAAGTTCTAAACTCTTTGTTAGAACATCCAGCTAGTTATTCATAGTTCCTCTATAATATAGTGAGCATGTTTGGTTTGTCCTTCCCTCAGTAGTCGATCAGAGCTTAATGCTATCAATAGTTGTCATAATAGGAAGATATTCTTGTATGCAAGTTTGTCATGGCTACCATGTGAGTCCAGGCGCCTTTGAACTGCCTGGATGCCTAGTTGCCTGGGCACCCGCCTAGGTGACAATGAGGCAAACCAAATTGTAGTAAGAGTCTAATCTATCTCCTCTCTAGCCCATCTAGAGAGAATAAATGCAAAGGGGTCCATCTAGAGAGACCCAATCTATCCTCACCCTAAACCTCTTCCCATCTATCGCCTTTCCAACCATTTTTTTTGAGCCGCCATATCCTCCTCTTTGTACCCCCTCTTCCTCTTCATACTCCCACTCTTCCTCTTCGCCTCTCTTCGTCTCTACCTCCATCCACTGGTTGACGGCGGGGCATGATGGTGGGCTGTTACGGCGACGGGCAATGGATCACGACGACGATTTGTGTTGCCTGGGGAGTGGCGGCAGGATGCGTAGATCTTATAAAGGCTAAAGGTTTTTCTTTTAATCCATCTAGTGCCGCTAGGTGGTCGCCTCGGCAAACCAGGCAATGCCTTGATGACCCTGGGTGACGCTCGAAACGTCCAGGTGGCTGCCTAATCAACATATGGCAAGGTGAGTCCATGGCGTCTGCACCCTGCCAATTGGACGCCTAGGCGGCGTCCTGACAACACTGCTTGTATGCTTATTATTTGAATTTCATGTTTAGAATACTTGCAGTTTCTTTAACTTCTCTTTGAACTTTATTATGTTCCCAACTTTATTGATTTCAAATGTATTTTTTGGTGGTTTTATTTATTCTGCGAATGTTCCTTGATTTTATACCTCTTATGGATGTGGCTCAGAACTGGAACAGAAAAAGGAATGGAAACAAAATGTTAGTGGTTGGTGGAATGAGATGAATTTATCTCAAAATATCTGTGTTATGAACCGGTCCTTTCGACCGGAGGTGATAAGCCGTGGTCACGGGAATTGGGGAATTAGGGTTAAGAGAGAGAAAAGAGAGCAAAGAGGAAGAGATTATTATTATTGCTTGATTTCAAAAGGATATAATTGTTTCCCTTTTATAACCTTTAACAAAAGATAAATAGAAATCATAATAGAAGAATCAATAAGAATCGTAAGAAGCTACTAACTATTGGTCCTATTGGCGGCCCTAGAGATTCTTTTTACGGACATAAGCCTTTCCAATAAAGGCGTTGGTCATATCAATCTGTAAATGGAGCCTGTCATCTTCCTTCTGATTTTATTATCATCTGTGTTACTGAAGAGTATAATGTGATTGATATAAGTGAAATGAAGTTACTGATCCCAAAAAAAAAAAGAAAAAAAAAAAAAAAGAAAACAAAAACCAAAAAGAGTAGTACTGCAGTTCAATTTCCAATGTGGACCTGTTTCCTAATGCTCAATATGAATGGCTAATGTCTCCAGCTGCTGATCTTTCCAGGGGCTTAGACCCCTGGAGTTGGCATTAGCTATGGCAGGCACTGGGTTCTGCTGACAGCTACCGCCACTTCCCATTTGACATTTAACACATACATGGCTGGTGGTGTTAGGAGAAAAGTTTAAGATTTCAGAGGTTTTATTCTGGCTTATTTTACCAAAAAAATAATAAAAAGTGACTTTTGTCATTAAAGCTGCAGAACTCCATTGTAAATTATTAGTTATATGTTGTTAGATTAAACATTTCTACTCCTGTGCTGCCTTTCTTTATTCCTCTTGAGTATATATGTTTTTCTGTATGTATTCAGGTTATATGCGGAATGATCTTTTGGGAAATAGTTGTGGCTCACATATTGTATTGATTTTGTTTTATGTCACCGCTGTTTGTCTCGCACCTGCTCTCTATGTATCCTCTCTTTAAAATAAAGGCATAAGTGCATGATGAATACTCTCTCTCTCTCTTTTTTTTTTTTTGCCAATTGTTGCCTTAGGGATTCTGATAAGATGGTTTTTGAGCGTCTACAGAAAGAGTTTGAGTCTTCACGAGCTGCCCAAACCGAAGGTACAATTCACTACACTACCTTGGTGCTTTGTGTATCATCTTTTTGCTATTATATTCCAGTAGTAGAAAGAAGGTTGTCAACACATAACAATATGTATATTAGACCAATTATATCTTGGCTCTCTTTGCTGTAAGTAAAATTTGCAAATATCAGAATGTTTCTTTGATCATTCCATATTAAGATCGGCTACATTTGCCCTCATCCTAAAAACAAAATGCTTAGTTTAATGCTTGGAAATAAATGTTATTAAAATATAGTTGTTAAATATGAGTCGCATGTAAGCAGCATCATATATTGCTGTTACCAATCCAAATATCATCGTTATGTTAAACTGCTAGCGTTACAGACTCCTTTTGGGGTCAGGTTTACACCCGAAAAGGTCCCAGGACCTGAATAGGATATTTGGTCGTATTAGATTAGGATTTGATGTCTTTTCTTATCCCTTAAGGATAATTAGTTGTATTATATTAGGATTTGATCATTTTATCCCTTAAGGATACTTGGTCGTATCAGATTAGTTTTATCTTTAAATGTTAGAGATATACCAGCTATATAATGGTTGGTATTTGGATGCAATGGTCAAGCAATAAAGTTAGTTTTCTTCTTACCTCTATCTTCCTTGGCTCGACTGCTAGCTGTCATAGCGAGTTTAGAAGCTCGTGTGACGGTTCGGTCGGGATCTGCATCTATTTATCATCCCTATAATCTTTGATTCCTATCCAAAAATCCAACTCATAACAACATGGTATCAGAGTACATGGCCCTTGATCCAACTGTTTCGCTCAACGAGAAGCTCGACGCACTTCTTCAGAACCAGGCGGACTTGGCACGGTGTCTAGAGCTGACGGAGGAGCACGTCTAGACGCTTCACCGAACGCAGCTAACGCCAAAGGAGTTGACCAGCCAGAACACGCCAACAGGGGCAGTAGAGGCTCATGCGACTTGCAAGTTGTTCCCCGATACCATAAACTGTCTTTTTTGACATTCGATGGGAAAGAGGACGTGTTGGGATGGCTTAGCTGTTGTGAACAATTCTTTCGGGACAACATGTCTTAGAAGAGAGTTTGGCTGTCATCATCCTATCACATGACTGGCGTGGTACAACAATGGTATTACCAAATTGAGAACAATGAGGGCACATCGATGTTTGCCGCGTTTCAAAGAGTATTGCCATCTAAGGTTTGGACCATTGGCACGGAGCAATCCCTTGGGTGAATTGATGCACCTTTGCGATGAGGGATCGGTCGAGGAATGTTAGTGTATATGTGTATATATATGAGTATATGCACATGTGTAGAGATAGGACCTTCTTTGCTATCTTTAATCTTTTCTAATATACTTTGTATATATACTCCTCTTTGGAGGTGATATGGAAGTCAAGTGGGTATTCACTTGCCCAATTACTAACATGGTATAAGAGTAGGTTTATCAAACCCTAGATTGGTTCCGGCAGGCATTGGCAAACCATCCCGCTGGTAAACTCTCTCTGGCGTCCTCCTTTTTATTTGCGTCATTTCCTCTTCCACTTACACCGCCATCTCGCCGTGCGCCGCCATTCTGCGCACTGTCATGTGCGTTGTCACAGATTTGCCACAGATCTGCGAATTCCCTCTTCCACCGCGTGCCACCTTACTTTGGCCGCCACCACTCCGCCACGGCTTCCATGGTTTGTCCTCCTTCAGAGGCCGCCCAAGCCTCTGTTGTGGGACTGTTGTCCTCCTTCAACTGCCTCTCCGACTCTGATGGCCAAGTTGCTCCACCAGTGACTAATAGCTCCATTGCGTCGGCCTCTGTCCTCCTTCGGTCTCCTCCATCCGACTCCGACGGCCAAGTTGCTCCACCCGCACAAGACACTCCATCGAGTTTGACCATGGTTCTATGTGCCTCGTTTGAAATCAATAGTTCAGAAGTTTATCTGCAGCTGCGCCATATGCCAACAACATAAATCAGAGCACCTACATCCTGCAGGCTTGCTCCACCCACTTCTGGTGCCACACCAAGTCTGGGTTGATATATTTATGGACTTGATTGAGGGGCTTTTGAAGGTCAATGGGAAGTTTGTCATTCTGCCAGTGGTTGATTGTTTCTTGAAGTACAGCCACTTTATCGCTCTATATCACCCGTATACGATGAGCTTGGTAGCCCAAGCATTCCTGGAATATTGTTAGAGAAATTATCTCTCAATCAATAAGGGGAGAGTGCCCTGTATATATATATATTACAATTCTAGAGTACAGAGTACAGATCTAGAGTAAGATATGACCTTAGACCCAAATCTTATATGTACAAGTAAACTAATATATATACATGTACTTAACACCCCCTTCAAACTCAAGATGGATCAGACGTGTTGAGTTTGGAAAGATGAAAACGATGTTGCTCTCTAGTCTGAGCCTTGGTGAAGAAGTTAGCAATCTGAAGCTCACTAGGCACATAGTGGGGAGCAATGGTATCCTGCTGAGAAGGAGATCGCAGGAAGAATGTATCTACACCAATGTGTTTCGTCAACTCATGCTTTACTGGATCATTGGTAATCTGAATGGCACTGGTGTTGTCACAAAAGAGAGATGTAGGAGCAGTACACAGAACACCAATATCAGCTAATAGCCAATGAAGCCAGACAATCTCAGCAGTAGTAGCAGCCAAAGCACGGAGCTCAGCCTCAGCACTGGAGCGGGAGACAGCCGTCTGTTTCTTGGACTTCTATGCAAGTAGAGAAGTACCAAGAAAGAGACAATAACCAGTGAGAGCGTCGATCAACTGGATTACTCGCCCAAGTAGAGTCAGAGTAAGCGCGGAGCTGGAGCTGACTCGAACGAGTGTAGAATAACTGACGCGAGGCTGTCCCACGAAGATAACGGAGCACACATAGCAAGTGACTGTAGTGAACTGATGTAGGGGCATTGATAAATTGACTGAGCACATAAACTGCATGAGCAATGTCTGGCCGAGTGACAGTAAGATACACAAGGCTCCCAACAATATGACGAGAACGGGAGGGATCAGGAAGTGGAGTGCCGTCAGTGGGACGTAACTGAAGATGGAGCTCCATGGGAGTAGCAACAATCCGAGTATCAGTGAGACCAGAGTGAGCAAGAAGATCCTGAGTATACCGTTGTTGAGACAAGTAGTAACCCTCCTCGGTAGAAGTGACCTCATTACCCAAGAAGTAGCTGAGGGGTCCCAAGTCAGACATGAAAAACTGTGCACTCTGACGTTGCTTGATGAAGGCAACATACTCCATGTCATCTCCAGTGATCAACATGTCATCCACATATAAGAGAATCAAAGTCCGACCACGAGCTGAGCAGTGAATAAACAAAGCAGGATCATGATCACTAGCAATGAAACCAGCTGCAAGAATCACCGATCGGAAGCGCTCAAACCAGGCTCGAGGAGCTTGTTTGAGACCATATAGAGTACGACGAAGACGACCAGCAGGAGCTGAGACGCGGGGAGGTGGCTGCATATAAACGTCCTCCTGAAGATGAAGAAAAGCATTCTTCACATCCAGTCGAGAAATAGTCCAGTGACGAATAGCAGCCACAACAACAATGTGCGAACAGTAGTCATATGAGCAACAGGCGTTAAAGTCTTATCATAGTCTCTGCCATACTCCTGTTGAAAACCTCGGGCTACCAAACGAGCTTAGTAACGCTCTACAGAACCATCAGACTTGGTTTTGACTCTGAACACCTACTTGCATGTGATGGGGGTGGCATAAGCAGGTAAGGGAACAAACTCCCAAGTGCCAGTACGATTCAGAGCAGCAAGCTCCTCAGTCATAGCTAACTGCCACTCAGGAATAGAAGCAGCCTCCTGATAAGTATGTGGCTCACAAACAGCACCTGAAGCAGCAAAACCATAGCGATTAGGAGCAACAATAGTCTGGCGATCACGAAGAGCATACCGATGGGGCGGAGCTGGTGGATCATCAATATGAGCACCATCAGTACTGGCCGGACTATCAGGACTAATAGCAGATGTAGACTGGGTGTCAGTAGGGACAGTATCAGGAGGGGTAGCAGAGGGAGACTGAGTGTCAGAAGGGACCAGAGGACGACGAGTGTAGTGAAACGGAAAAAGCGAGATATGCGAGGAATCATGAGAGGATGCATCAGAAGTGGGAAGAGGAGATGCATCAAATGAGGACATATCAGGTAAAGATAGGAAGGAGATAGGATCGGGTGGATGTGTGGTGCAAGGAATGGAAGAGTGAAAGAAGGACCGATCCTCAAGGAAGGTAACATTTCGAGAAAACCAAATACGGTGAGTAGATAGATCATAGCAGCGATATCCCTTATGCTCAAGACTGTAACCGAGAAAAACACACTAAGCAGACTGAGCAGTCAGCTTAGTACACTCTCGAGATGCAAGAAGGACATAGCACATACAACCGAAGACTGGAAGGTGATCGTATCCAGGAGTAGAGAATAGAACTTCTCCAGAACACTTGCCATGAAGGCGAGAAGGCTGAATGTTGATAAGATATACAGCCGTGGAGATAGCCTCAGCCCAAAAATGACGAGGAACATGAGATGCGATCAAGAGAGTCCGCGCAGTCTCAATAATGTGACGGTGTTTGCGTTCAGCAACACCAGTCTGAGCATGAGCACCAGGGCAAGAAAACTGTGGAAGAGTCCCTTGAGTGCTAAGTAACTGACGAAAAGTAGCAGATAAGTACTCGCCTCCAGAGTCAGAACGATATATAGAAAGAAGCTGCAATCGATGTGTCATAAAATAGACCTAAGTATAGCGAGAGTAATCATCTATAAAAATGGCATAATATTTATGGCCACCCTTAGACACGAAGGGAGCTAGACCCCATACATCAGAATGTATTAAAGAAAAAGGATGACTAGACCTAGAAGTACTAGAAGAGTATGGGAGTTGTAGCTGTTTACCTAGCTTACAACCTGGACAGACAAAAGTGGTGTCGATAGACACATGACCAAGGACACCCTTACGAGCTAGAGTGGACAGACGAGCACCACAAAGATGACCTAGTCGATGATGCCACTGTGGAAAGCTAGCTGAAGGCGCAAGAGTAGATGCCAAGGCAGAAGGGGTAGTAGTAGTGTAGCGGACTGGAAGCAACAGGTGATCAAGAACATAGACCCTTAGAGCCTCTACGGCGATGGTCAGTATCAACGAGTGTCCCTGTCCGACGATCTTACACAAAACAATGAGATTCATCAAACCCCACAAAGCAATGCATATCCGTCTCCTGACCAACAGACATAAGGCTCATGGAAAGTCTGGGAACAAGAGAAACAACTGGTACTGTAAGCTGTGCAGTGGAAAGGGTACCCTGTTGGGTACCTGGCAGAGAGGTACCATCAGCTGTCTGGACATAAGTGCTATCTGACACAGGCCGACATGAGCTTAGTTGAGAGCTGTCAGAGGTCATGTGAAAAGAAGCCCCCGAGTCAAGAATCTAGGGATGACTGGCAATACCTGTTGCAGAAGTGGAAGTAGCGGCAAGGTTCGCTGAGCCACTGAAGGAGGTCCGATGCTGAAGAAGAGCTTGTAGCTGATCTGAGTTGGCCTGAAGCTGGGCTAGGAGGGCAGTGGAAGCGGAGTCGCTCAGAGGTACAGCAGAAGTGCAGCACGATCACGTGACTGTCGACGAGGAGGCCTCAGCTCTGGATGGAGCTTGTAGCACTGTAGAACAGTGTGTCCTGGCCTCTTGCAGTGAGAGCAAACAACTGGACTAGAAGCCACTGGAGCTGCGGTGGGGACAACATCGAATGGTGTCTGAGCAATGACAGGCGAATGAGGATCAAGGAGCTGAGTGGCTGCCAAGATAGTATGTGAAGAAATCTGCAATGTAGGCGAGAGTGAGCGAAGACGAGTCTCCTCAGCATAGAGGGCAGCAAGAATCTCATCTATGGGAGGTGGAGTGGCACGGCTGAGTAGCTGAGCTCGAATGGGCTCGAACTCCGGATGAAGACGCATGATGAAATCGAAAACAGTGTGTCGCTCTTGATGTCTCGTCTTGGCAGCACAGTGAGTGTATGTGGCACAGGCAGAGGGAGGTGCCATGGTTGTCAACTGGCTGGATATGCCCATGTAAGTGCTATAGAACTCTCCAAGAGATGCCTCCTGCTGATGCAAGCTCTGAAGATGCTGTAAGAGAGAGAACTCAGGCGCCGAGCTGCTCTGAACGAAGCGTCGCTAAAGACACTCCCACATCTGGCGTGCCGTCGGAAGCTCAGCAATATGCATCTAAATCGACACCTCAGCACTGACAATGATACACTTGACCTGCTTGTCTACTCGATGCTAGGCGGCAAGTATCTTCTCAGTGGCCCCCGCGACAGGAGTGGAATCGGTGAGATGAGACTCCAGATCAGCTCCCATCAGCAGAAGATGAACTGTAGTGGCCCACTCGCGGTAGTTCTGCCCATTGAGCTTGATGTCAGCAACAAGTAGACTCATCAAAGAGGTCATGGCTGAGAGACGGCTTGAAAATGGCTCAGAAGAGTCGGTTCGGCTCTGCGGTGCGGCTCAGCTCGGCTCGGCTTGATGGCTTATCTCCTCTTCTACTGGCTCGATTTAAGGTGGCGGCACTAGGGTTTTAGTAGCAAACACAATGGTGGCGGTGGCGCTAGGAGCGGCGGCGGCGGAAGAGGCGGTCCCGAGGTTGGCCGCGATGGCAAAGGAGCGAGCGGCGGCGATGAAAGAAGCGGTCCCGAGGTTGGCCACGATGGTAGCTGAGACTGCGGAGAGGCGGCGAAGGCTGCGGAGGAAACTTGTGACAGCAGGCGAGCGACGAGCGGCGGCGGAAGCTCGGCGTTGGAGCGACGAGCTGCGGAGGCAGAAGAACCTCCGGAGGCGGTCCCGCGACGGCAGGCGAGCGACGATCTGGCGGCGAAAGCTCCGGAGGTGACCTGCGACAGTAGGCAAGGGACGAGCGTGGAGAGAGGCTGTCGGAGGAGAACTCAACGGCGAGAACGATGATGCACAGCGGCATTCATCGAGAGAGTGGCTTTGATACCATTTTAGAGAAATTATCTCTCTCAATCAATAAGGTGAGAGTGCCATGCATATAAGTCTAGAATACAGAGTACAGATCTAGAGTAAGATATGACCTTAGACCCAAATCCTATATGTACAAGTAAACTAATATATATACATGTACTTAACATCAATTACCCGGTTGCATGGCATACCAGAATCAATTGTCTAGTACAGGGACTCCGTGTTCACTAGTAAGTTTTGGACAGAACTCTTTAGGCTCGCAGGAGTCTAACTGCATCTCAATTCAGATTTTTACCCTCAATCTGATGGCCAGACAGAAGTGGTCAATTGCACCATCGCAATGTATTTATGTTGCTTGATATGTGACCAGTGACGACAATGGCTTCAATTGCTACCATGGGCCGAATATTGCTATAATACTTCTTACCATTCAGCTCTTTGTGCTAATCCATTCCAGGTGGTGGTGTATGGGCGTGAACCCACCACCCTCATACCCTATGACGCCGGCTCAACTCGGGTCGACAGAGTCGATCACACCCTCCGAGACTGCGATTAGCTCTTACAAGATATTAGGGGACATCTGCTACAAGCTCAACAGCGGATGAAGGACCACTATGATGCTAATCATTGTAAGCTTTCCTTTGAAGTTGGACAGTGGGTTTGGTTACATAGTCATCATCACTAGGCGGATTACAACCACCACCTTTTCCAAACCTGGACCGAAATATTATGGACCTTACTAGATAATTGTGAAGATTGGATCGGTTGCATACAGGCCTCGACTACCAGCTTCAGCTCGCTTTCACAATATCTTCCATGTTGCTCTCTTAAAGCCCTTCCATGGTACTCCACTGTTTGAGTCATCAGATCTCCCTACCACTTTCAACGGCAAAGTATTTCCAACTCCTAAGATTCTGCATGTCTGCCTTAACCGTGAGACTTGGGAGGTGTTGGTGGAATGAGTGGGTCTTGCACCATCATAATCGTCATGACTCATGCTGGAAGAATTTCAAGAGTGGTACCTTGAATTTCAGCTTGAGTACGAGTTGCTTTAAAAGGAGGGGAGAAATGTTATGGACTCCTTTTGGAGTTAGGTTGACACCAGAAAAGGTCCCAGTACTTGAGTAGGATACTTAGTCATATTAGATTAGCATTTGATCTCTTTCTTATTCCTCAAGGATAATTAGTTGTATTAGGTTAGGATTTGATCTCTTAATCCCTTGAGAATACTTAGTTGTACCAGACTAGTTTTATCTTTAAATGCTACAGATATACCAACTATATAATGGTTGGTATTTGGATGCAATGTCAAGCAATAAAGTTAGTTTTCTTCTTACCTCTGCCTTCCTTGGGCTTGGCTGCTAGCCGTCACGGTGAGTTCAGAGGCTCACGCGATGGGGTGGTTGGGATCTTCATGTATTTATCATCCCTATGATCTCTGATCCGGTGATCCCTATCTAGAATTCCAACCCATAACACATACAAAAGCTGCTAACTTGCAAAACATAATCTGATGTATTTTTTTAGCATTTTCTAAGGTTTCAATTTCTGACGTCCCATTTGGCTCTGATCCTTGTATTGTCAACTACGACTTCACCTTGCTATGGTTCTGTCGGTTTCTACAATCAAATTCTGCATGTTTAGATAGATTTCACAATGAATTCTTTTGGATCTGATCAATTAAACTGGCACTGGCAAATATTAATGTTTTCTGTGTAGAAATATTTTGGGGCTGTTTGGTTCATGACTGAAACTGGTCACAGAAAATGCAGCATGCCACAGCATCTTAGGCCATTTTTTGGTTCATGACAAGCTATGTGGCACCGTGAGTGTGGATAGTTTTTGAGGCAAATCCATTACAATTTTTTTGTCAACTGTGGCACCAAAATAGGTTGCCATGATAAGTGCAGCATGCCACACCTGGATTTGTCTAATTTTGATCATATAGACCACAGTCCCTTTACCAGAACGTTTGTTTGATTATGACCAATCCAAACCTCGAGATCCTTGTTCCTGACATAATTTAGTCCCTCCAAGGGACGTCCATTGCCTGTGTAGTCCAAAGATGATCATTTCTTTCTTTTTGAAATTTCAATTGAGGTTCTGGTATCCAGTTCAGTAGTGTAAATTGCAAGGAATGGGCAGCTCTCATATCCTTTTACTATTAAAAACAACATGATGCCATAAACTCTGAGCTAGATTTGTATCTAATGACAATGTCAATTATATCTTGATTCTCAAATGAAATAAAATAAATGTGTTGAGTATTTTGGTTGATAAGACATAGACCTGGGAATGGGCGAAGGCCCAATCCTAATCACCCCCTTTCCCTTAAAAATCAAGCAACTAGCCCAACTCCAACCCAGCCCAACCCCCCAAGAAAAAGGCTCTAACCCTGTCTTGGACCAATTCAACTCTTAGGGTTGGCCCCATTTACTTTATAGTAAGGCCTAGAGGGCCTTTGCATTCACATGAAAGGTTGTCTAGTTTTGAATGAGGAGCTTAGGAGGAAAGGGGAGGCTTTATGAGGGATGAAGAGTGAGGAGGGACAGGAGGAATTGAGGGTTGCGACCATAGGCTGGGCCCTTTTCTTTACCCATGGTCAAGTTTCAATGCCCAACCCATTTGGGCCCTTCTATTGGTAAGGCCAAGTCCAACCTAGCTCTTTTTATTTTTTGGTCGGTTTGTGCCCTCGGTAGCTTGGCCGTTGGGTTGCCCACCCATTTAACCCTTGGCTTGCTCAACCCATTCCCAGGTCTATTGAGACATTTGCAAAACTACTTCATTAACAACAGCTGTGTCTATGCAAATAGGGAAGTCAAGGAAAAGATAGCAACAATACATTTTAGTGTCATTGAGATTTTCTAAGATTGTGGTTATTGTTTGAATGTTTATTTGGTATTCAAGCTGTTTGATTGATCCACCTAACATATTTGTGATGTCGAACTTATGGCCTGATTTCAAACATTTCTTGATTTGTGGGACATTTGCTTATGTTGTGAATCTGTGGTTAGAAAAACATGTTTTCTAGAGCGCATTACTCAGTAGTCTTTCTAATTCCAGACAAACACAGTTTACTTGGCATTTCTTTTCTGATTGATTATTTCAAATCTTTGCATGTGCAATGCCCTGCTTTGCACACTGTTTCTTCTTGCCTGAATTGTTTGTGCTGAATTACTATGTTTTTAATCATAGGAGGTTTGTTATTTTTAGATCCAGAGGCTATTGTTTGGTATGTTATGTTACCTACTTTTGTTGTAATGTGGCCAACAGTTGTCTAGATAATTTCGGGGCGCCTGATTGTGGTGCCTCCGAATAGGCCATGAATTGGCAAGCTTTTGTGTTGAGATTGGTCAATTTTCTGGGGCATGCTGAATTTTTTGGCGATGAACCAAACAAGTTCTTGGGTCAAACTTGCCAAAATTTGGCCAACAGTTAATTGGCAGGTTGGAGCACCCATCCTAACAAGCCCTAACCAAATTAGGGCATTACCCAGAATATCAAGGAGACACCTACATGCGAAATCTTAATTTGTCTGCAGCACCTATAGAAGATGTATGTGGTTCTTTATTAGGTTTCCTTTGAACTAGTGTCATGTTCATAAGTATGGTCTGTTGCTATATTTGGGTTTCTTACAGCCACCGTGGTATCACAAATTAAATTTGTTGCATAGTGCCATCATAATTTTCAATAACTTTGCATCCTGTTGCTTTATATAATTTTTCCTGTGAATTCTTTGTATGACAAGGTGGTTGTATTTTGTAGAGATTTCTATAGATGATGAGCAGTGGAATGATGGGCTGCTGGCAACCATTCGCGAGAAGGTTTTTAATCTGAAGTACCGTATTATTCTCATTACAATTTTGGTGACATATATTATTTGTTCTGTGCATTTTGAGTTTTTTTATGAGCTTGCTTTATCTCATAGACCAGGTCCATATGGAAGCAGATAGAAAGGCAATGTCCAACCAGACAAATGTTCCATCAGATTCTCAATTTCAACCAAGATCTACATATAGAGTAAAAAATAAGGTACTACTGTCCTCCTGAATGTCTACTTTTGTTCTCAGTTAGTTATGTATCTGGCTGGCATGCAGGGATCCCTCTGTTTTGTAGTAGTTTATCACTTGGTGGTGGTGGTTGTTATTTTTTCTTTTTTTGACTTTATGGTTATCTGTTGCACCTGGGAATATTTGGTAGTACAGTGTGTGCAGTGCTATGTGGTAGTGTGTGGAAAAGTTGTGAAAAAGATTTACTATATTTACTTGAAACAATTTGATTGTGTTGTTTTAAAAGAGCAGGTAATATACTTTGGAACAGTCAATATATTAAAAAGCAGTTTGCTAAACCCTCATGAAAAGCACTGCAATGTCAAATGGAGCCTTAATGTGCTCTATTTTCATTGTAGCTGTTGGTCTCCAGCAGAGCTTCACAAGGAGATTGGATTGATTGCCTAATGTAGATGTAGTTTAACACTAACTGATCTTCTAATGCTTCCCGTTGATGAATCCTGCCAGATTTATGTTCTAGAAGCCCTTTCCATCCACATGGGCTGCATTTACAGTAATGCCAAGCAGGTCTGAAGCCTGTACTACTGGGTTTTTTACTGGACACAACTATATCAGTGATCATTGTGTTAACGACCTCAACCCACCTTAGCTGATAGACCAGTATTATTAGCTGCCTTTGTACCAGCTGACAGATGGCATACTGGCCAGCAGAATGCCATGATGTTATGTTATGATCAAACTATTTTGCTTGTTCCATAAACAAAATTTGTTCTGCGTCGATACAAGTTTGGGATACTTCATCTAAGTACTACAGTCCATCAGATTTTTATTTTTGTTTTGTTAGTAAATTTTAACATTTGCACCTCTTTTTTGTCCAATATTTGATATTGAAAAAAAGGAACAATATGAAATTGAAAAGAGGGACTGCTATGAAACTTTGGACAGAAAAGAGGGACTAATGAAATATACTCTGCTTCATAAATATTATAACTTTTTTTGCTCCTTTGTAGGTCATCTGTTGTTTGGATGGTGCAAGAATTGGCATACAGTATGAGACATTCTTTGCTGGTGACTGTACTTGACCTTTGGAATTTCATGCCCTAGTTTATCTCTACCATATAAAACCGTGTAAAATGCTTAGTATTGATGCTTGGCAAAGCAAGAAATTACAGAACAACTATAAGCACAATAGTTTCTTCCGAGAATTTTTCAGGCAAAAAGATGTTACTGATCTTTAGATTTTGAATTACAGTGCATTTGAAGCTCCGATCAAATTTCGTGCCTTGCAAATCCTGATGTCCTGAATAGTTACCATTTACCAACTGAAACATTGTACCTCACATGATTTTCTATACTAAAAACTGGTGAATTCTACTTTGCAGGAGAACCTTGTGAAATTTATCATTGTGTATTGGAAAGCAAGTCATTCCTTGAAAAGATGACTGTGATCGAGCATACACTACCTTTCTTTTTGCCAATACGAGAAGTAGAAAGTGATCTCTTATCATCTAATGCCATTGTAAGTTTTCTCACAGGTACTTGCTTGTTACCATATCTGTTATATGCCAGCAATTGTGTACTTACATGAATGCTTTTCCTTCCAGAAATTCATTGATCATGTTGAAGGAATTTTGCAGTCTTACGTTGACAGGAGAGAGCAGGTAAGCATCAAATGTTTCAATATGGGGGCCCAATGATACTTTCTGTACACAGTAGTTGCCCTATCTCCACAGATGAAATGCTAGTAGTGAAGACATAAACAAACTCATGTGATGGTGACAAACATATGAAAATTTTTAATTAAAATTATAATCATATTTAAAAATGAACCCTGCTACCATTTATTTCTACAGAATTGATCCTGGGGCTAATGCCAAAAAGTGTGGTGTTAGAGCCCCTGGAGGTCATGGTTGTCAGAATCGTGATCTGAGTTTTAGAATCTTATGATTTTTATGACTGTACTTGGGGCAAAATAATCCAATTTTTAGGTAGAATCTTAATATGTGTACAATTCTAATAAAATTTTTGTAGGATCATGATCCTAATCTTATGTACAATCCTAATCGATTCTACCGATCCTTTCATTTATGTGAGAGTTAATTGCCAATAAGATTGTTTTCACCTTCAACAAAGATAGTCAAAAGGTTATCTATATCTTTTAGGAATCTAATATAATCTTATTATGAGAATATATTATTGAAAAACCAATCAACTAAACTAAATGCCGTTAGAATATGCTCTAATATATTAGTGATGTGAAACTTAAATTGTTGTAACTTGAGATGTGATAGGAGGTTTACATTATTTATATCAAGTGAAGTAGACAAGCTTATAATTTTTAGTAAATTTATAACTAAATCATCTAAAAGTGTAAAATACAATACGAGATTATTGTGTATGTATAAAATTTAAGTATTTTTAAAAATCTGGTGGCATCTAAAGATTCTAGACTCGATTTCACGATTTGATTGATGTTTGGTATGCTTTGATGAAATGGTCAGCTGGAAACCAGACCATCCTCAAAGTAGCATCCATCTAGTCTGTGAAGTACTGTCTACGGTGGCAGCTTTTGTCACCTGCATTAGACCAGATGAGAAGGTGATCCAGTGTTTTTTTTGTTAACGAATGAACTTTATGGCTGGGTTGAACAATTTTTTTAGGGTTTTCAGCTAAAAATATTGGTTGGTTTAATAGAAGTCCCTTCATATTCTTTTTCTATATCCTCTTTTTTTCCTTCCAGCAAGGTTAGGCTTGACTTATGAAGTGAAAACATGGGAGACAAATAGTCCTTACAATTTGGGCTATGCATTTCATTTTCAAAAACCAATTATAAGTTCTAATACTTTCATTTGTTTCATGTTCTAGGTTCGTCTTATAAAGGAGCTCTATGGGAATCAAATTGGAGAACTGTTCCATAGCCTACCTTATAATATGATAGAATTTGTATTGGAAGATTTTGAATGGTAAGGATGATGCTACCTATACTAGAGTTTATGTTAGATTATTTTCCTTTTTCATTATCCAGCATTAATATTAATCAAATGATGCTTTAGTGGTACCACATTTCCTTGTAACTGATCTAGAGACTACAAGGAGTGGTTTGTCGTTAATGTTAACTTGCATCATTTAATCAAAATCAGCCTGTTGTGTGTATTTGGTTTATTTGGCCTTTTCTGTTCGTATTTTTTGGTTTTACATAAATTTTTTGCTTTGAAAAAAAAATGGAAACCATATAGACCAATTAGGTTCAGTTTGGTAAAACTGAAAAATTCTGTTCGGTTGGTAATTCGGTTTTCATGTTCTATGAAATTTGAAGACTTCATGTGATATTAGTATAATTAAATTTTAATTAGCTAATGCATCTGTGGAACTGGAATGAAGTGCATGTATTGCAATCTATATTCTTGCAATCCAAAATCTACTAGATGACATTACAAAGTTTCAATTGCAAGGAGTATCCAAGTTAGAATGAGGTTGTGAAAGTGTAATTTGTTGTGTTCGGTTCTTTTTAATTCTGGTTGGTTTATTTTGAAATTTCAAAAATTTCTAACCAAACCAGAAGACAAACGAAAATAAAATATTTTTTCTATTATTCTGGTTCAGATTATTTTTGCATGCAATACTGTTCACTTTGATAATGCAATGTTGCTGTTTGACCCCTATTTTGTCTGGCATTATGTTCTCAGATTGCCCTAAGATTTCGCATTGTCATTTGTCTAGCCTTGCACATTTGACATTTAAAGACTGAATTATCTTTATTGGCCGTTTGAGCAGCAGGGTGACAATCAGTCTTCGATATTCGGATCTAGTGTTGACACTGCCAAGTCAGGCAAGGGTTTTCGCTTGGCCAGTTCACCCTTCTAAGAAAATCTCCACAGCAGATAGCAAAGCAAGTGGTGCTGCTGTTTCCCAATCCATACCATCCCGCCTTTCATATGCTGAGGATGCACTGAAGGCATTGAGCATGCCCGAAGGTTTGTGCACTTGTACTTACTGTTACGGCATGCTGTTACGGCTGAAACAAACAACTTAGTTCTGATATGTGTTCTCGTTCCCCACCATTTTTTGTATGTCAGCATATGCAGAGATTGTGCTGAACCTACCCCAAGCTCTGAAGCAGATGTTCTCATTTATGGGAAGTGACTGAAGTGTGAAAGTTTGCTGATCAGACAGTTTTTTATCCTGTACTGCTAACTTCACTCGACTTGTTTTTTTACTGATGTAGATACCGGATGTTTGAAAGTGGAATACAGAATCTTGTGGTATTGTTGGTTGATGTTAGGAATTGCAGTTCCTTCGAAAGTTAGTCAATTGAACAAGGCTATTGGAGAAACAATGTTTGTACTGTTTGAGGCTCAATACTTTTTCTCGTGCAAGACATTTTGAGGCAAATTTTGAGAGGCAAAACTTTGCTTGACACGTTCTAGGGTGTGTTTTGTAAAATTATTTATCTTTTGAGCATTTGAGGATTGAATCCACAAGGAACAAGTGAAACCAATTTTTGGATTGAAAATTACTAAAGTAAATCTAGAGTCAATGTTTTTTAAGTTAAACCTAAAATTAGTGAAACTATTGAAATCGGTTCAAAGAATCAATGAGAAAAAGTTTTGGGATTTTGGTCACCATTAGGATAGTGAAGGTAATAAATCAATGATAAATGGTTGTGTTGCATGAATATCGATCGTCTCGTGGAGTATGAACAATATCACAGACAAAACACAAATATAAGGTTTAGAGTATAAGAATTCAGACAATTAAATCGACAATCTTTCTCTAATCTTTAAGAAAAAATTAATCACAAGAAGTCATTAAGAAAAACTAGTCTAAAATAAAAAAAAATATACCGAATTGAATTGATAAAAAAAGAATGATCATCCAAATTGACTTACAAATTGGCTCAAAAAACTAAACTAAAGCAAACCTAAACTTAAGAGAGGAAATAAACTGAATTTTCTAAATGCTAAAAAAAGCTAACAGTCTCCCAATTTATAACCTAAAAAGTTCCAAAGTAATACAATTGTAATCATCTAAAACTTTCTAAAAGAAATCAATACAAAATACACCTTGACATTTGTGCAAAATCGACTGGCGGTGGAAAGTGGAAACCGATATGGGCATGAGCTCTGGCATATTCTATGCTTGACTCTGGGGGTGCGGTTGTGCGAGTCCTCGTGTCAGCCTCGGTTTTGTGTCTCTGACTTGTTTTTTCGTGTCCCACTTCTCTGAACTCGTTCCATCTTCCTTCTTTTGCATAACTATTCCAAACTCGCCCCAAATTGATATATTTAAAACAGATAGAAAACAAATTCTCGACAATAATTTGTCCAATGTATGAATTCAACATGATTAGCTATGGGTTTTCACTGATTTCGGGATCGAAAAAGGATTCTAACCAGTGGTGTGTGTGCATATATATATAATTCATGCACATCAAAATCCCCTAAGTTAAAATCTTACTTTTTCTTCAAGCAAAGAATGAGAAATTTAATACCAAAAATATCGTTCAAGAATGAGATAAGATCAGGAAATTCATTTATGAACTAATTTTGGCATTCACAAGCATAAAATAGAGTATAGAATAAACAATCCCAGAAGTTTGAATCTAAATACAGATGTACAACTTATCAATTCTTGACTTTAGAGAGAAAACAACAAAATGTTCTAAACCTTATATTACAATGTCAAAATGAAGGGTTTGGAATAAATCACCTACCGATTTGCTCAATCCCGATGTACTAAATCCATCGAGTTGTCCTTAAAATAAAAAAATAAAATACATTTTTTCTTATTTATTCTTCAACTTTTTTATACTCTTGACTAAAATATTGGACTTGAACATTCCTTCGCGGTCAATGGAGTCACAACTAAAAACCTTGTTTAAGCTCACTTCCAGATATGCAGCTTTTACATTTTCTTGAGCCCCATTAAGCAACTTTGTAGCTCGGTGCACCTTCCCTGAAACCAGCTGGTCAACGATTCATCATTACCTCCTCCAGGGGGTCGCATGCGCTTCGCATAAGAGACTGCTCAAAACCACAACTTAAGAAATTGTTATATATATATATATATATATTTATATTTATTTATTTATGGGTGCCAAGTACACCTTTCCTGGAACAAGTTAGTCGACCATTCATCACCGTCTCCTTCCAATAAGTTGTATGTACTTTGCTCACACCCCCCCCCCCCCTTTTTTTAGAAAAGAGGAAAACTAATTTCAAAATTATAATCAGAAACAACACAGTCAAATATGAGCAAGGATTTGTTAAAAACCTTAAATGTAGAGAAAGCAATAATTATTCTATAGGGATGTGAACCATTGCATATTCTATAAGAGTTTGTATTTTGAAACTAGGTCAAACTTAGCTTCTAAAGCTAATATATCATCTCTCAAACCATTTTCGAAAATACTATTCATTAATACCCCGTTTACCCCATTTTCAAAATATAATTCTACAAATTCCTGAATCCTTTTTATCTGGATTTTTCTGGACCCTTGAACATTATCATGCTTGCATACCAATCCTAAAAGTTCTCAACCAAATTCATTCATTTGATCACTTTTCACGATTCAGTCCAAATTCAATTGTGAACCAGTCTTTTTCCTGTTTTCAAAAGTCAGAAATGACTAAATTCTCCAATTCACCTCCAAATTTGAATATGATTGAATGCACTTGTTCATTCCACTATTCAACACAAGTTTCTCTTCTGCTACTAGTTGAGAATTAGTCCCAAAATCTAGTTATTTGCATTTTAACCGTTTTTAGTAAAAATACTATTCACTTTTACCCTGTTTTCATTTTCAAATTTCATCCCTCTCAACCTAATATATTTGATTCAGCCAATATATCAACCTAAGTAAAATCAAGTCCCTATATTATAAATATTTACACTTTAGTCCAGTATCTCTTCTCAAATTGCAATTCAGTACTTTTCTAATTCTCCAGTTCAGCTTCAGTTCAAATCTTACTCAAATACTCTCCTCAAAAAAATTCATTAACCTACACACATATATGTAGGAAACCAACTAAGCTATACTAGCAGAATTTCAAAAATTTTTTACTCAAAGGCTGCAAGTAATAGACAATATATTAGATTGTTACCAACATCGGAAACAGATTTGGTGTAGCGATCGAATATACACATCAACCATTCACGGAATCATCCTGATCAGCGGGCGTAGATGACAGCGACCACTCGCTGATCGTCCGGATCAGTGCAGTAATTGCAGCAGCGCCTCTATCTGTATCCACACGTACCAGGATGGAACGTCATATGATGGTGTGCTAGAATCAATGCGCACGACAAGGGTTTAGGGGCTATTACTTTAGAGGAGATGGAAACTATGGTTTTCGTGATATTCTCAAAACCCATCAATGGAAACTATGGTTTTCGTGATATTCTCAAAACCCATCATACCTCTCTTCATATAGAGCCCTACAGAAGAAATTCTAACAGATTAAGTTTCCTGATGTTATACGAATCTTATCCGAACTGTAGGAGGAGTCTAATATTAAGTCTCTACATCTGATACGAAAACCCTATAATAGACTCAATCCGAATGCACAAGGAGTCTAACATTAGATCTTTGAGTCTGATACGAAAACTCCATAACAAACCTAATCCGAATATAGAGGGAGTCTAACATTAACTCTCCGAATCTGATACGAAAACCCCATAACAAACCCAATCTGAATGCATTAGGAGTCTAACATTAAGTCTCCGAATCTGATATGAAAACCCCATAACAAATCTAATCCGAATGCATAAGGAGTTTAACATTAAGTCTCCGAATCTGATACAGAAACCCCATAACAGACTCAATCCGAATTGCATTGTTCCAACCCGTTAAGTGTGTGACCCTGTAGGTTCAGGCATATCTCATCACGACCTAGGAATATTTACCTGAACTGTAAGTCGTTAGTGGCCCTTAGTAGGACATAACGATAATCTAAATACACACGAAGATCATAATCAATGAAACTATATAATGTCTTCATATTGAACCTCTTTTCATACGATAACAGATTAAACCCAAGGTAGGAAATATGCCGCTCTTGCACAGTTCAATCATTTCCGATCTTATAGTGAACTGATCTTCCCGTAGTTGACACTCAACTATAAACAGCATGGCCATGCACTTCTTAATTCATCTTGACGAGGATTATAATCCAAGTTAGTCACCTTTGCCGTTCTATAGTTGCAAGGGCTACAGAACGAGATTATTACCTCTCTATGGTCTCAAGAATCCAAGAGAGAGACAATAGAATAGTCCAAGACATACTCGACATAACTTATTTCATTTCGCGGTTAGGAGAACGTGGTTTACCTTACTTTAAGGTTCTACGTAAGCACAATGGCTTTCGATGGTCGCATGAAGCTGAAAAGGCCTTTCAAGAAGTGAAAGAATACCTCATTAGTGCTCTAGTGTTGGTTTCCCCTGTTAAAGGAGAATCATTAATCATCTATTTGGCTGCTACCCCTCATGCGGTCAGCGCAGTGTTGGTCGCAGAGCGGGAGGGAGTGCAACGACCAGTTTATTACGTAAGTGATGACCAGTTTATTACATAAGTGAAGTGCTTAATGGACTGAAGGAGCGCTACCCTGAAGTCCAAAAGCTCCTTTATGCTCTGTTAATGCTTCTAGAAAGCTTCAACATTACTTTCAAGCACATACAATTTCTATGCCATCGTCTTTTCCTTTAGGGGATATTCTCCGGAATCTGGAAGTCTCTGGTCGAATTGCAAAGTGGGCAGTTGAACTTGGATAATTTGATCTCCATTTCATTGCTTGAGTAGCAATCAAATCCCAAGTTCTTGAAAATTTCATGGTCGAATGGTCTATCCCACACCACGAAAACAAGACACGGTGGATTTGGATAATTTCGACTGTTGGATGATGTATTTTGATGGTTCTCGTAGTTATCAACACTCAGAGGGTAGAGTAGTTTTAATAACACCTTAGGGTCATAAACTTCGGTATGTCATACAATTACACTTTGCTGCTACTAATAATGCAGCAGAGTATGAAGGTCTTCTTGCTGGGCTTCGAGCAACCAAATCCCTTGGAGTCCGTCGATTAGTGGTGAGGGGAGACTCACAGCTAATCGTAAACCAGGTAAACGAGGAGTACAGCATCTCTGATGAGACAATGGGTCATTACCTGGACGAGATGAGGAAATTGGAAAAATACTTCAGTAATTTCGAAGTCCAATTCGTTCCACGAAGTGACAATATTCTCATAGACCAATTGTCAAAAATTGGGTCCTCACGTACATCTACTCCGGCAGGAGTGTTCATTGAACACTTAAAATCCCCTTCTATCAAAGAAGAGTCAGAAGCGATAACTGACGTCAAGACTTTAGAGCAAGAAGCAGATTGGATTCATCCATTGATAATCTATCTTGCGCATGGGACCTTGCCTGAGGATGAAATCGATAGTGATCGGTTAGTTAGAAAAGCACGCATGTATAGACTCATTGAGGGAACTTTATATAGAAAGGGCACTCAAGGGGTACTTATGCGGTGTATTTCTCAAGAAGATGGAAAATCTCTTCTAAGAGAAATACATGGAGGCCGATGTAGAACACATGCTTCTTATTGAACATTGGTTGGAAAAGCTTTTGGACATGATTATTATTGGACTACAGCACTTAAGGATGCTATGCAATTGGTTAAGATATGCCCACAGTGTCAATTCCATGCTCGGCAAGTTTATCAGCCAGAATATGCTTTCCAAGCCATTCCTTTAACTTGGCCATTTGCTGTTTGGGGAATAGATATTGTAGGGCCAATGCCTCAAGCTATCAATGGGTACAAGTTTCTATTCGTAGCCATTGATACATTCACTAAGTGGATTGAAGCTGAGCCAGTTCACAATATTACTGCAGCTGTTGCAAAGAAGTTCTTTCATAAGAACATAGTGACACAATTTGGGGTCCCAAGTCGTGTCATTACCGACAATGGTTCACAATTTGTCAGCAGTCTTTTCTTTAGACTACTACGATGACATTGGAACCAAGGTCTGTTTCGCATCTGTAGCTCATCTACAGAGCACTGGTGCAGTAGAACGTGCCAATGGGAAGATAATACAGGGTGTCAAGAAATGTGTTTTCGACCGCCTTAAGTTATGCTCGGGGGCTTGGGTAGATGAGTTCTACTCAGTTTTATGGGCATTATGTACCACATCTAGTCGAGCCACAGGTGAAACACCTTTCCAATTGTTTTTGGTGCAGAAGCTGTCTTACCAGTTGAAATCCAACTCGGTTCAGCTTGCCTAAGTCACTTCGATATCGATAATCAAAGTGATGCTCAAGAAGATGACCTTTATCTTCTCGAAGAAAAGCGTGATTGAGTGTTGATTAGGTCTGTTTCATATTTATAAGCTTTGCATAAATATCACAGTAAGAAGGTGCGACCACGTAGTCTTCATGTGGGCGACCTGGTTTTAAGAAAAATCCAAAACCTGTCCAATCGCAATAAGTTTTCTCCTCAGTGGGAAGGTCCTTATACTGTGGTCTCAAACCAGCGACCAGGATCAGCTCGATGAGCTATGGAAGATGGAAGGGTCTTATCCAATTCATGGAATATAGATCAATTGCGCAAATTTTATGTGTAAGTTTTTTCCATTACCATTTTCCTATTCAATTAGCATGTTTTCTTTAATAATAAAATGTTTCTTTCACTCTATGTTATTATTATGTTCTCATTTCTTGTCCTTTGTTTTTCTTCAAGCTAAGCTTGGGATTGATCTTACATCATCATCTCATTACAGTGTTCAAAGTGGATTCACTGACCGATCTCATGGTCGCATCTAGATAAGACATCTCTAAATAAGCAGTTTCTTAACGCATATGAGACTTACTAGTATGTTTCTGATCATTCGGGTGTCTGTCAATTCGTAATAAGCTTCGACATTTATTTTGAGTTGGTTATTCTTGAGATCTCATAATAAACTCTAGTTGAGGCCTTCCTTTTTCAGTCGTTTCTCAACGCATAAGAGACTCGCTAGTCATATTTTTTTATCCTGAAATTACTACATTGTATACTCAATATTAGTAATTTTAGGAGGGGGCTAGGAGAATATAACTATAACATAAAGTTTAAAGTTTATCATGTTCTATAGTTTTAAATTTTGTTAAAGCATGCATTTGTATTTTCCATTATGAATATCTGTTTGCAGGTATTTTAATACATCAAAGAATTCCTTTTTTCATTGTCAAAATAACTATTTACAATGAGGAGGAAAACTTTAAGCAAGCTTGAGGTTCTTTAATAGTTTTTCAACTATGGGCATGACCTCAGCTATGGTCACATTCATCTGCTCTTCATTCTCAAAGGTGACATCCTCCACTGTTGAGTTAAGATCTAAATTCGGCCTATGGCGATGTCTGAGCTTGCACAGGATAGAAGAAGCATCAATAACAATGTTGGTCTTGACTGTTTCCTTATATCTCTTTGCAAACTAGAGGATGTTGTTGACCAGAGAATCAGCTTGAGCTGTGACCAAGACGCAAGACTCTTCGAGAGACATGTTATCCTTTTCAGGATCAATAGCTTTTGCCTCGGTTGACTCTGCGACTTCTTTTAACTTCTCAAGAGTGGCCTTTTCAATAATACTGCAGTTGTTGATGATATTTTCCAAATCATTTTTCTCATCTTGAGAAAGTTTTGCAGTATTTTTGGCTTTTTCTGTAGCCACTCTGAGAGTATCAACAATCCTTTGAAGTTTATCAAGATCGTGCCCTTGATTGATAAATTTCTCTTCAAAGGCATTCCTTTCTTCAACCAATTTGGAGTTTAATTCTTTTTGACCTGCCAAAATTGCACCCAAAGTTCTTCTTGGGAAACGAAGCGGCACACGGAGGAAAGAAAGAACATCTTTTTGTTACAAGAGAAGGTGAAACGTCAGAATATTTATAATTGAATTTACAAAATGATTGAATTTAAAATAACAAAGTATATATCTTGTTACTTCAAATTCGGGGGCTAGCTGACGAGGATTATAACCCAAGTTAGTCACCTTTGCCGTTCTATAGTCGCAAGGGCTACAGAATAAGATTATTAACTCTCTATGGTCTCAAGAATCCAAGAGAGACAATAGAATAGTCCAGGACATACTCAACATAACTTATTCCATGGTCTCATTCTGTGATGTTGTGGGATTTGTAGCCTTTAGATATCCACAAATACTGAGGTCGCAGAGACTATGGCCTTACGAATATTGTGGACATGGAGACATTTTCCAATGATCGCCCGGGTGGTGAAGGACATGAAAATAGCTGTGCATTGTCGTAGTTAATATGCGACCATGGCTTACTAAAGAGATAAAATGTTTAACGACTATATGATCAGACTCATTCAATCATGAATAGTGGTTGAACCTATTTTATCACTACCGCCGTCTTAGATATTTTAACTCTTTAAGTCTATAGTAACTGTCAAGAAGATGAAGGCGTAATCATAAATGTGCATAATTGCACATCATGGCCGGCGCACGTCTGCCTCTCGGCGACTCTTTGATTCCGTAACCGACGACCGGCAATGAGCTATAAAAGGAGGATCGCCGGGAGAGATCGGGACATCGATTAAGAGATTCAAGACACAAGACTTTAGAACTATCCACGGTAGATCTATATTGACTGTAAGCTAAAGAGTACAAGATTGTTCTTAGTCTGCCTAAGAACATCCTTGATTCTCTTCCTGTAATCCTCATTTTACATAGTGAAATCCCAACAGGATGTAAGGCTATTACTTGTGACACTTAAATGACAAATTCAAACATTATTTGAGACCAACAAGTGACACTTAAATGATAAATCCAAACAGTGTCTCAAAATGGGTCTATCCAACATTATATTCTTCAATATATGTCCACATTATTAATTTGATATCTTATATGCATGGTCCGTGAAACATGACCATCAATCAATATATGTGCTAATTCATTAATCAATGATGCCGTATATAAAGATAATGGATCAGGGACTTTATAGAACAATATCATCAAATAAATTTATAGATTCACAAACAAGTCATATACTTGTTGATCGAACTAAGATGATAATTTATTAAAAAATAAAATAACATATTATTCAAATGTTCATAAACATAACAAAAATAAATACATCTCTGTGATTTTCTCTAGGACATATCACTAACAATCTCCCACTTGGACTAGAGTCAATCACAAATGTATCTAATACCATGTTTCGCCGAGAAGATCTCTCATCCGGGAAATTGGCCCCTTTTTGTGTTGCGGCTGTGCCAGTATACATGTTGGGGGAAATCTCCACCCGATCAGACCCGGTGATTAGCCCTAGGGACAACGGCCCCGGCGCCCCTGTCCTAGGACCCGCCTTTGGCCCGGCGACAATGGTCCCGGTGACCCCTGTCCCGGGCGCCGCCTTTTACCCGGGGGCAAAGGCCGCGGTTGGCCCCTGTCCCAGTTGCCGCCTTTGGCCCGGGGATAACGGCCCCGTTGACTCCTGTCCCGGTCGCCGCCTTTGGCCCGGGGACAAAGGCCCCGGTGTTCCCTGTCCCGAGTGCCGCCTTTGGCCCGGGGACCATGGCCCCAGTGACCCTTGTCCCGGGCACCACCTTTCACCCGGGGGCAAAGGCCCCGGTGGCCCCTGTCCTGGGCGCCGCCTTTGGCCCGCGGACCACGGCCTCGGTGACCCCTCTCCCGGGCGCCGCCTTTCGCCCGGGGACAAAGGCCTCGGTGCCCCCTATCCCGGTAGCCGCCTTTGGCCCGGGGACCACGACCCCGGTGACCCTTGTCCCGGGCGCCCTTTTACCCGGGGACAAAGGCCCCGGTGGCCCTTGTCCTGGGTGCCGGCTTGGGTCCGGGGACCATGGCCCTGGTGACCCCTGTACCGGGTGCCACCGTTTACCCGGGGGCAAAGGTCCCGGTGGCCCCTGTCCCGGACGCCGCCTTTGGCCCGGGGACCACGGCCCCGATGACCGTTGTCCCGAGTGCCGCCTTTCCCTCGGGGACAAAGTCCCCGGTGCCCCTTGTCTCGGGCGCCGCCTTTGGTCCGGGGACCACGGCCCCGGTGACCCCTGTCACGGGCGCCACCTTTTACCCGGGGGCAAAGTTCTTGGTGGCCCTTTCGCCCGGGGACAAAGGCTCCTGTGTCCCTGTCCCAGGCGCCGCCTTTGGCCTGGAGACAACGGCCCCGGTGACCCTTGTCCTGGGTGCCGCCTTCCGTCTAAGGACAACGCCCCCGGTGACCCCTGTCCAGGGCGCCACCTTTGGCCCAAGGACAACGGCCTCGATGACCCCTGTCCCAGGCGCCGCCTTTGGCCCGGGGACGACGGCCCCGGTGGCCCCGTCCTGGGAGCCGGGTCACGCAGGGATCATGTGAGCAACGCCTCGGGAATCTGCGAGGACACTTGTCATGCATTGGGCTTCTTGGCCGGTAAAAGGACGCTGATGCCCTCCAATCCAATGGCTGCAACCGGGGTAGTCTAGTCTTTTTGCATCTTTTGGGCCTATATATGCCCTTGTATCCCTCTATTGTAACTAAGGACAATTCATTTGCATCAATACACAAAAACGAATAGCCGTACTTAGGAGCACTCTCCCCACGAGAGATCTCCCATAGCCAACCCTTGTTGGGAGAACATCGACAAGACTAGGGTCTCCACTAAGATCTGAACCTGTATAAATCCTCGTGTCACTTGCTGTGTTTTCCCGACGGGAGAGGACCAGTTGCACGGTCAGCTCGCATCGTCTTTGCTTAGCTAGGAACCTCCACTAAACCTGCCAGGGTATTCGCAATACCACGACAGTTGGCACCGTCCGTGGGGACGTCGTGACGAATCGCCAAGGGCTCCCCCAAGAATGAGGGCTCGCGCCCTACCCGGTGATGCCGGTCCTAGTGACCCGGTGGCACCCCCTCGAGACACGACCGCCCCGGCGCTTCTGGCTGGACGAGGCCAAACCCAGGTACCACTTCTAACCCTTCCGGTTATTTCTGGTGGACAGATCTCCAGGCCCAGCTCGATGACTGCGGGCGCCTCGGCTGGGGCTAGCCTACCCCCGACGGCACCCTTGGTTTCACGGGACACCTTGCTCGAAGCTCTTGTCGAGGGCCAACTCCGTGCCCAGCGCTCCATGGATGAGCTGCTCCGCATTTTGGCACAGCTGTTGGCCCCCGTCTATCCACCGCAGTTCCCGTTCATGGGTCCATGCCCCCGTTTATGGGACACCCGGTGGCCCCTCCGATCCCCGGAGGCCCAGTTGCTCTCGGGACCTACGAGCCCACTGGGGGCTACGTCCCTCTGGTGGGTCCATCGTCCGGAGCCTTCTTGGCCCCGGGAGCCTTTCCGATGCCGGGGGCTTAGCTTCTGCCCGGAGCCTTCGCCATGCCGGGGCTTCACCTTGCACCGGGGATCTTCTCGAGACCGGGAGGCCATCTCGCATCGGGAGATTTCCCCACACCGGGAGCTGGTTCCGCCCTGCCAGTCGTGTCTGCTACGACGGAGGCAGTTCGCGGCACGGTTTCCACTCCACTGCGGGACCTCCCCAGTGGAGGACCCCCCTCTCCGGTTCCGGACATTGCTCCGGGGGCCTGCCCGGCGGCGGATCCCGCCCATGTCCTGGTAGTACCCTCTGAGCCAGTAATCACTACGCATGAGCTCCCTCCTCCCCCGGGGCTGCCCCTGAGGGCTCCCCCGGTGGATTAGGTACGCTTTACCCGGGAGGAGGTTGAGCAAATGCTTACCACGAAGTCCGGAGAGGCTCCCTTACTCCATCGAACGGAGCTCCCCCCGGCTTGCGGCCGCGGTGAGCCACGTTCCCGTCCCAGCCGGGGGAAGAGACTCGCCGAGGAAGCGACCGCCACCTCCGGGGGGGGGGGGGGGGGGGGGGGTGCCCGGACGTCCAAGAGGTTAGTTCGACCAACCCGGAGGAGAAGAAACGCTATCGTCGCTCCGGTGGACCTCTTGGACCCCTCCCCGACTCCGACAACGAAGGCGCGTCCCCCGTCAAAGGGGACAGCGACCGGGACTCCCCCTGGGAGGTGGAGGGGGCCAACCAACCACTGTACCGCCGACTCCGGTGCATCTACTGGCCGCGACCTTACCGCCCACCACACATCGAGCATTACAATGGTGAGGCTGATCCTTACGAGTTTGTGCAGGTGTACTCCACGGCCATCTCAGCGGCTAGGGGGATGAGACAGTGCAGTGCAGCGTCTTCCCCCTCTACCTTACCGGGATCGCCCGCTCGTGGTTCTACAACCTGAAGGCCGGCTCCATCAAGTCTTTCACGCAGCTTAAGCGCGAATTCTGCGCAAACTTCTAGGGGAACTACGTGCGTCCCCTGGACTCATCGCAGCTCTACACCGTCCGGCAGAGGACCGGGGAGACCATCTGTAGCTTCTTCAAGCGCTTCGCTCAGGTCAAGAGCAAAGTGGCTCACATCCCTGACTCTACGATCATCGAGGCGTGCAAGAGCGGGATCCGCCCTGGGGAGCTCCATCGAAAACTCACCCCGAGCTGCCCCTCCTCCGCCGACGAGCTCTTCATTGTGCTTGAGAAATACGCTCGGGCGGAGAAGGACGATCTTTGGAAGAAGAACCAGGGGGCCCCCGCCCCCGCAGATCGGGAGGCTAGGGACCCCCTCAAGCGTCCCAAGAGAGGCAACCGTCCCATCCCCAAGCCGAAAAGCCGGGGGGGGGGGGGGGACAGCCGTCCCGCTGCCGTGAAGGCTCCGCGGCAGGAGGCAAAGATGGCATTTGGTGCACTTTCCACAAGTCCAATACCCACACTACTCGGGAATGTCACCAGCTTCTCCAACACCTCGCCGCATTCCTCCACCAGCGTGGGCAGGGGGGAGGGAGTCTTGCCTCCTTGCCCCCCCCAGCCAGCTTTGTCGGCTCTTCCTGCCCCCTCAGGGGAGAAGCAAGGACAGGCGCGGGAAGGGGCCTCAACAGAAGAGCTCCCCATTCAAACATCCCAAAGGCGCGTCAACGTCATTAGGGGGGGGTCCGCCTCAGGGCGAGACTCCAAGCACCAGCGCAAGGAGTATGCGCGAGAGGTAAAGGTTGTGGGGGTGCTACACACGTCTCGGCCACCAAAGTGGTCAGACGTCCCCCTCACTTTTACAGCAAAAGACGCGCGCGAGGTTCACTTCCCCAATGACGACGCACTTATCGTCTCCGCCACCGTCTACAATTGCCAGTTGGCGCATATACTCATCGACGGCGGGAGTTCTGTTGACGTCCTGTACCTGGAGGCACTCAGGGAAATGCAGGTCGATGAAAAGCTGCTGCAACCAGTGGCTAGGCCCTTGCAATGCTTCGTCCCCGGGAAGACGATCCACCCGGTGGGGAAGGTCGATCTTCCCATGACCTTCGGCTCCCTGGACAACTACTGGACTGAGTTGGTCCATTGTGACGTCGTGGACCTCCCCTCTTCATACAACGCGATCATGGGGAGGACCACCATCAACCATCTGGGAGCCGCGATCCACCAAAACTACCTCTGCATGAAGACCCCTGGGCCTCGCGGGGTGATCACTGTTCGAGGCGACCAGGACATGGCTCGCGCCCTTTACGAGTGAGCCACTGCAGTGATTGGGAGCGTCAATGTGATCAAGGCCCCGGGGGGACAGAACTCTTCCCCGGCGCCGAACGCCACGGCCGTCCCCTCCGGGAGGTCTCCCCTCAAGCCGCGTCCGGAAGGGGACCTCCGGAAGTTCCCGTTGTCCCCAGACGATGGGGGCAGGACCATCAAGATTGGGGCGGACCTCTACGAAGAGCACGTGGAGCAACTCGCGGCCTTCCAACACAAAAACTCTGAGGTCTTTGCGTGGAAGCCCGCCGACATGCAGGGCGTTGCCCGGGAGGTCATCGAGCATAAGCTCGCTGTGACCCCCGGTCAACCCCCGGTCAAACAGAAGTTGAGAAAGCTCTCCCTTGAATGCCAAGAGGCTATCAAGGTTGAGATTACCAAGCTCCGAGAGGAAGGGTTCATTCGGGAGGTCTTGCACCCCGAGTGGCTGGCAAACCCCGCCCTCATGAAGAAGTCGAATGACACGTGGCGGATGTGCGTAGACTTCACTGACCTCAACCACTCTTGCCCAAAAGACAACTTCCCGCTCCCGCGGATCAACCAACGAGTCGACAAGACCGCAGGGTGCGAGCTGATGAGCTTCTTGGATGGGTATTCGGGCTATCACCAAGTCCGGATGGCGGAAGGGGATGAGGAAATGACGAGTTTTATAACTCCCCTCGGGACCTTCTGCTACGTCCATATGCCCTTCGGGCTGAAGAACGCTGGAGCAACTTTCTAGCGACTCATGTCACTGGTCTTCAAGGACTGCGACGTCGAAGTCTACGTCGACGACGCGGTTGTCAAAAGCTCCCGCTCGGCTTCCGTGTGTTCATCTCATGCTGAAAAAATTTGGGCCTTCCTAGACATGCTCCCCCCCGCGTTCCGTCAAAGATGTACAGCGGCTCACCGGCCGTTTGGCCGCGCTAAGCCGCTTCATCTCGTGGTCGGGGGAACGCGGCCTTCAGTTCATCAAAATCCTCTGGGGCCTCGAGGGGTTTTGGTGGACTCCCGAGGCCCAGGAGGCCTTCGACGACCTGAAGAAGTATCTCACGAGTCGTCCAATGCTCGTGAGCCCTTCTCTGGAAGAACCCCTGCTCCTTTACCACGTCGCGACCCCAGTCGCTGTAAGCGCGGTGCTGGTAAAGGAGCAGGATGGGCAGCAGCGTCCCGTGTATTATGTGTTAGGGGAAATCTCCGCAGGGATCAAGTCCAGGTAAGGGGAAAGGCCCTTGGGGACCCCGTCCCGGGCGCCGCCATTTACCCAGGGACAAGGCCCCCGGTGACCCCATTTACCTGGGGACAAGGCCCCGGGACCCCCGTCCTGGGCGCTGCCATTTACCCGGGGACAAGGCCCCCGGTGACCCCCGTCCCGGGCGCCGTCGTTTGCCAGGGGACAAGGCCCCCGGCACCGAGTCACGTGAGAATCACGCGAGAAGCACCTCGGGAACTGGTGAGGACACTTGTCAAGCATCCAGCCCCCCAGCTGGAAGAAGGACACTAGTGCCCTTCGATCCAGCTGTTGCGGCCGGGGTAGTTTCATCTTTTTGCATCTTTTGGGCCTATATAAGCCCTTGTATCCCTCTCATGTAATAGAGGACAGATCATTTTGACATCAATACACAAAAACACACAGGCGTGCTTAGGAGCACTCTCCCCGCGAGAGAGCTCCCCTAGCCAACTCTTGTTGGGAGCACGTCGACAGGACTAGGGTCTCCACTAAGACCTGAGCTTGTAGAAATATTCGTGTCACTTGCTGTGCCTGTGCGACGGGGGAGGACCAGTCATTCGGTCACCCCGCGTCATTTCCGCTTAGCTAGGAAACCTCCACAAAGCCAGCCGGAGTATTCGTAATACCATGACATTACGTGAGTGAAGCCCTTCAAGGGGCTAAGTCTCGGTACATAGAGATGGAGAAGATTTGCTACGCCCTCCTCATGGCATCCCAGAAGCTTCGCCACTACTTCTTGGGACACCCAATCACGGTCCCTTCATATCTCCCTTTGGAGGAGGTGCTGCGGAACAAGGAGGCCACTGGCCGGATCGGGAAGTGGGGAGCTGAGCTCGCTCCCTTCTCCCTCTCCCTCACAGGGCGTTCCGCCATCAAATCACAAGTCCTTGCTGACTTCGTGGTGGAATGGACCCCTGCCCCCAGGACGGAGGGGGAGAGTCTCCGCGAGCCACCCTGGCGTGATGAACATTGGATGCTCATGTTCGATGGCTCCTTGTGTCTCGCTAGGGCCGGCGCGGGGGTGGTCCTCCAGAGCCCCGAAGGGAGGGCGTTAGAGTACGCAGTAAGGCTCTAGTTCTCCGCCACGAACAATGTTGCCGAACATGAGGCCCTTCTCTTGGGACTGTGCCTCGCGTGCTCCCTGGGGATCCGTCGCCACCTTGTCAAAGGAGATTCCCAGCTCGTGGTTTGCCAAATTGACAAGTCTTACTTGTGCCATGACGTGAACCTGAGCCTGTACTTGGGGGAGGTGCACAAGATGGAAAAATACTTTCGAAGGCCTGGAGGCCCAGCACATCCCCCGGAGGGATAACGACCGAGCCGACACCCAGGCTCGGGCAGCCAGTGCTCGGGAACCTCTCCCCGGAGGTGCCTTCCTGGAGATCATCACGAAGCCCTCGGTGACCCTCCCTGGACACAGACCCTGAGTCCTGTATCCCGGAGGTCTCCAAGATCGCCCGGGTGGTGTCCTGGATGGATCCCCTCATCTCCTTCATAAGGGGGGAAGGGGACCCTCCCAATGAGACTGAGGCAAAACGGTTTCGTGCTAAAGCATGGGCATACCTTCTACTAGAAGGGAAGCTCTACAAGTGGGGGGCCTCTGCCCTGTTCCGATGCCTCCCACGGGCAAAAGGACTTCAACTCCTTGAGGATATCCACTCGGGGAGCTGTGGGTCTCACTTGGCCCCACGCGCCATTGCGGCAAAGGTTCTTTGCCAGGGCTGCTATTAGCCCACAGTGGTCCGCGACGCTCGAGACCTTGTCTCCGCATGTGAGGCTTGTCAAAAGATGGCCAAGAGTTTCAATTTGCCCTCCACAGCGTTGCAGACCATTCCCCTCACTTGGCCTTTCGTGCGCTGGGGGATGGACCTCCTAGGTCCCTTCCCCCCAGCACCCGGGGGCTAGAAGTATGCGGTGGTTGCAGTCGATTATTTCTCCAAGTGGGTGGGGGCTGAACCCTTGGCCAGCATCACCTCCCGAGTAGTACAACTGTTTTTCTGGAAGAATATCGTGTGTCGTTTCGGGGTCCCCGAGAAATCACTGTCAATAATGGGACTCAATTCGACTCCACGTATTTCCAGGAATTCTGCGAAGGCTTGGGGGCTACCCTCCACTTCCCCTCTGTGGCTCACCCCCAGAGCAACAGAGCTGTCGAAAGGGTCAACGATGTGATCCTGCAGGGGTTACACCGACGACTCGAGCAAGCCGCCTCCAGACGGGGTGCGTGGGCAGAGGAGCTTTCGAGCATCCACTGTTCCATGCGCACGACACCGAGCTGGGCAACAGGGTGCACGCCTTTCTCGCTCGTGTATGGGGCTGAAGCAGTTCTCCCCTCGGAGATTGGTTTCCAGTCGCTATGGGTTGAGCTCCTAGATGGAGCTACGACCACAGTGTACCAAGTCAATGAATCCAATGAAGAACGCGACCGAGTGCTTCTCCGCCACGCCATCTACGAGCGTAAAATGGTGCACGCCTACAACTGGCCCGTCCGCGTGAGAGCTTTCCGCCTTGGGGACCTTGTCCTCAAGCACGTGACCGACCCCCAAGCCCAGGGCAAGCTCTCCCCCAAGTGGAAGGCCCCTACAGGGTCTCTGTAGTCCTGGGCTCGGGGGCTTACATGCTCTCCAACCTGCAAGATCAAGAGCTGAAGCATACATGGAATATAGACTTGCTTCGCAAGTTCTATATCTAGCCCCCGGGCCTACTCCCTCCCCCGTTGCGACTTCACGGGGGAGGCGTTGTATCCCCCGCCGCGGTTACGCGGGGGAGATGTTGTATTCACTCCTCCCTCCCCCGTGGAGACTACGCCGGGGGAGACGTTGTATGCACTTTTCCCTCCCCTGCCGCGGTTCTACGGGGGGAGGCTTTGTATCTCAATTTCTATCAATACAAGTGGTTTTTTCTCCAACTCGAGTTTATTGCAGGTCCTTGCCTTACCGTCTCTTAAGACGATGCCCTCCTATTGAGGATGCCCTCTCCATGAGGACGTAGGCTATCGCAGCCTAAAAGTCCCTACGACGGGAGCCCCGCTCTCTTAGGGCGGCTTACAATCACCCCTCGTGGACTGAGGGGGTAAGCGGCAACCCAGTTCTCAAGGATTGTGGTAACGAGTCATATTGAGAGACTAGTCCCCCCTCAAACACTCAGATCCGTCATCGGGCTTACCTTCCTTCGAGAGCAAATTATCTCCCCAGCGAGACGGAATTCTCAGTCCCAAAAATCATTTACCCAGCTCCCTGTTCTCACAGCGACCGGATGATTCTTACCGGGAGTCTCAAAAAATTTTCTTCCCGGAGAGTTTTTACCCGGCTCCCCGTCCTCACGGCGACCGGAGGATTTCTTTCCGGGAGTCTCGGAAAATTTTCTTCCCGGAGAGTTTTAACACAGCTCCCCGTTCTCACGGCGACCGGAGGATTTCTTACCGGGATTCTTGAAAAAACTTTCTTCTCGGAGAACTTTTACCTGGCTCCCCGTTCTCACGCCGACCAGTGAATTTCTCACCGGGTTGTTTCGAAAATCTCGACTACTAATCGGGACCTCCGGGGAAGTTAACTCCTGAAGACTTTACCCGGCTTCCCGTTTTCATGGTGACTGGGGGACTTCGCATGGGCTTCCAAGTCTCAGAAATGGACGTGACCCCGGTAATCATTAATGTTCGGGCCCCCTTTGTTCCTTCCCCACAGCGCGCGGAGGCAAGCTGCAACCTGCTGCAGGGGGATAACTCATGCCCGGACTACCCTTGGAAAATTTCAAAAACAAAAGCAAACTCAGCTTTATTGATACATTTAACAAGGGGACATTCCCCCCCCGGTGGGTATTGGTACAACATCTAACCGGGGACAAACCCCCCCGGCGGGTTAAGACGTCCCAGGGACAAAAGCCTCGGGCAAATACAAGATACAACCCGGGGAGTTAAACCCCCGTGGGAAAATACAATGGGGGACAGCCCCCCCGGAGGGCGTTTGCCCCTAATAATCCTGGAGGCCCTCCGACAGCTCCAGGGCGAGGTCTTGATACAAACACCTTATGCGCCGCTGGGCTTCCTGGAGCAAGTCCTCGGGCCAATACTCGTAGCCTGCCGGTGGGAGTATCCGAAGCGGGGGAACCCTCTGGGATCCCGGTCGCGGAGGAGAAAACTCGGCGCGTGGTTGTCGAAGTTGTCAAGGTGCCACTCCGAGAGCCACAACAACCGGATCGGCTCCTGGGAGGCACCCCCGCTGCGCCTTCCAGAGACGAGGCTTAGCAAAACTAAGGCTGCATGGGCGTCCCCCGGGTGATACCCTCCGGAGCCCGGGGGCCCCATCTTTGGAGCGGCCCCTTGCCCCACCGGGGCACCTCTAAAGTCAAAGCGCTCAACTCAGGGAAGCCCTCCCCCGGGAGCAACCTCTCGGGGCGCCTGATAAAATCGAGCCAAGACTTAGCAAAAAATCTGTTTCATTTCATTGAAGCAAAAGTTTTGTACAAGTTTGTGGGGCTTCCTTTAAGAAGCTACCCAGAACAAAAATTCTAAAAAGCAAAAAAGAACCTATCTAAAGGCTCGGGGGGAGGCTCATACTTGATCATTGTTCTCCTCCCCCCGGGAGGTGTCCGTCGGAGCCGCGGTGTCTGCCCTCGGGGGCGCTGGAGCCGGGAACCGCACCCGCACGATCCGGTCGTAAAAGCCCCCCGCGAGCTGCTCCACCTCCCGCCGTAGCGGCTCGAAGAAGTCGGGGAAGCCTCGGGGGATCCGGCCTCCGATCGCTCGGGTGCCAGTTCCCCGGGGTTCCACGAGTTCTGTGGCAGTGGCCACCACCGGGATCGCCTGGCCCCGGGCCTGAGCATCGGCGGCTTCCGGGATCACGGAGACTTGCGCGTTGAGAGAACGCACAGCCTCCGCGAGTGTCATCGGCACCACGTAGGAGCCACCCCCTGGGCCAAGGCTCACCCTGTGATGAAACACGGGGTGCCCGATCTTCCGTCAGGTAGATGATAAGTCGATTTGGTTGAGATCTCGATGTTGACGATCTAGCTTCCGATCAGAACTGATTGAACCCATCAATCGCTACACGACTGCTCCGTTGGTTATCAACCGTGCCAAGATGCGGTTGACCTCGCCAAGAAGGCTAATTTCTGCAAGCGAATCGAGAGCACAAGCAAAAACATAGAAGAAGCAATCTGGAAATTGCAAATCAAATTGAATTAAGCTCACAAGTTGGGGTTCCACAAACTGATCTACGGCGAAACTACAAAGGCAGAATAATCTAAGCAAAACCCAAGTCTCCCTATGACGGCTATAGAGTATGTATATGAGAGAGAGAGAGGCGGCGGCTAGGGTTTTGTTGCAGCCTAACTAAGATACATGGGCCGAAGGCCCAAAAAGAGGTGATGCAGCACCAGCCCGACTCTGTCTCACACGCACTGTTTGGACAATTACCAGTTACTTACAAAGATTTTGGCAGCGGGACCAGATGCGTTGGAAAGCTTATCTCCTAAGTTTTCCGTGAAGTGGTAGAACGTCGAAAACGGACTTCGTATGTGGCCTGGGCATCCGTTTGAAGACAGATGTGTCACTGCACTCCGAACCAGCGTCCATCTCGGGATCAACTCGAACTTTGGCTCGTCTCGGTGCATCGTGACATCCTCGCTGATCCAAACCATGATTCCTAAGTACAAGAATAATATCATTAGGTAGTAACTCGCCCTCTACGGTAGTTTCACATAAACTTAGGAACGAGCTCACCTGGTAATTTAGCTGACGTGCGCGTGCCCTTTTAATTGGTCCTTGCACAAGAGGTGTTGGAGAAATTGACACATCCATAGGAGTGATGTCCTCATCATCCTCCCCCTCTTGAATTGGAGTCATCCTCGACTCAAGCTCATCTTCTTCTCCCAAGTATGGGCGCAAATCCACGACCCAAAAGTTCTTAGACTTGTGATTGAATTTCCTTAGTCTCTTCCGGGTTGGCCCTCAAATAGGTGGTAGTCACGGGGGTATCTCAGTTGGAAACACATCCTCAAACTCCTGCAAAAGGTTAATAACAGCAGGGGGCAAAGAGCTAGGAATATTATCAAATGAAAATAAAGCCTCTTTGCAAACCAAAGTGTGGCACAAAGCATCTTCATCATTAATTTCAGCAATATCAGATTTTGTAGTAAGCATAACACCACCCTTTAATTTAATTCCCGCTGACCTAGAACTCGTGTTCTTATCTTTTCTAGGTGGAAAAATAGTTTTAGCTACTTGCTGATTTTCAGATTCAAGCATGTTTTCTTTCTTCTCATTTTCAGCTCTCTCCCTATCACTTTGAACAATTTCAACAGGGGTCAAAGGAAGCAAAGTGATTTTCTTTCCATTATGCACAAGAGTGTATCTATTACTTCTACCAAGATGGGTTGCATCAGTATCAAATTCCCATGGACGGCCTAACAACAGTGAACAAGCTTGCATAGGCACTACATCAAAATCAGCTGAATCATGGTATGATCCAATCGAAAAAAGAATTTTCGCAGTTTGTGTTACCTTTACCTTACCGCTGTTGTTGAACCATTGAATATGGTAAGGATGAGGATGATCACATGTAGTCAAGCTAAGCTTCTTGACCATATCTGAACTTACCAAGTTGTTGCAACTTCCTCCATCAATAATAACACGAACACGTCGATCATTGACAACAAGATACGTTTGAAACAAATTGTTGCGTTGTATCTTTTCAGCCTACTCCATTTGGGTGCTCAACACCCGCTGTACAATGAGGGTCATGTGATCTTCCGTGGCGTCAATCCCAAGAAACTCCTCATCGACTTCATTGTCTTGTTGGATCGTTGTTCCATCAGAAGGTTGTTGTTTCTCCACATTCTCCACCCTGCCAGCAAGATCAGAGATACGACAATCGAGCCCCTCGATACTATTCTGATTGTCTTGTTTGTCCTTTGTGAACTTGTCCATGAGCTCTTGGATGCTCTTGTTGAGGGCCTCGTTCATATCAAGAATGAGCTTACGAAGGTCATCCTCCTTAGCAGCAGTTCTAGCTCTGGTTTGCGGTCCTGTCATGGTTAGTAGGAACAAAGATAACACAAAGTATTATCCCTATTAACTACTAGGTGGTGGTATGTGGATTCACTCGCCCTCAAGTGTCTTACCACGTTCTTGCAAGGATCTTACCAACACTGCAGAAGGTACAACCGGTGGCTGGTTCGTGATACCGTGGGGTGTGAGTGAGGCGATTGCAAGGCTGAATCCTGTTCTGATAAGAAGAAGGTGGAGCTCGGAAGGCAATTGTATATAAGCAAAGGATTAGCAATAACTGAAATCATATAACAAAGCTGAATAAATGTCAAAAATACGTGTCACAGTTGCTGGCCTAAACGCGTTTCTAAAACTAGTTCAAGTAAACAAAGTGATCGGTACAGGCGATGGACATGAAAGGATGCAAGCACTTCTGATCTCTTTTTTTTTATTTTGCTAATCTTTCTTTTCGTGTGGCTCTTTTTTATGCACTTGCCTTTTTCTTTTTTTTTTTTTACAAGAGTGCTGCAAAGTATGGATTACAACTCAAAATTTAAGAATTACGCACAAATCCTATCACAATACTCTCGGCAGTTTAGCAAAGATGCTCTGCAGAAACTTCCAATAATAATTTGGGGCTCTTAGAGACGTGAAACGCAAAAACTTATAACGAGGAAGTTGTAGCTCTTTTCTTTGTCATCAATTTGATTATACGGAACACCCAATTTGAGGTTTGGAACTAGGAGATATGTCCCCCGAAATACAGGCTGTACAGATTACTCCGAGATGAAACATATTAACTTCCAACGCGATTTTCGCCACCAATATGGCGTTTCTGGAATTTGGTGCAATGAAAAAAGTTGTAGATCTCTTCGAGACATACAAGTTAGACTATCTAATCGCCCAAATTGGTGTTCATACGACAAAGATATTTTCTTTATGAAAACAGCAACGCAAAAGGGAAATCCGAACCGATTGCGACTTGAATTTGGTTTCCGTTTAGGATTGGGATTTGATACTTGACCTAGACTAAGAATACGAATTGACTAGCAATACGACGATGACCATGGACACAAATTCAACAATACAAAACTGAAAACGAAAATTGCAAAAGGCTAAAAGTGGGTTGGACAGCGGAAGACTATGATCACAAATTTTTTTTTTGGCTTTTTCTAGACTCTAGGTAGAAGATGAACGACGAACAGAGGGGATACCTGACGGGCAATCTTGGCTCTGATACCACTTGATGAAACACGGAGTGCCCGATCTTCCATCAGGTAGATGATAAGTCGATTTGGTGGAGATCTCGACGTTAACGATCCGGCTTCCGATCAGAACTGATCGAACCAAGCAATCGCTACACCACTGCTCCGTTGGTTATCAACCGTGCCAAGATGCGGTTGACCTCACCAAGAAGGCAAATTTCTGCAAGCGAATCGAGAGTACAAGCAAAAACGAAGAAGAAGCAATCTGGAAATTGCAAATCAAATTGAATTAAGCTCACAAGTTGGGGTTCCACAAACCAATCTACGGCGAAACTGCAAAGACAGAATAATCTAAGCAAAACCCAAGTCTCCCTATGATGGCTACAGAGTATGTATATGAGAGAGAGGGAGGCGATGGCTAGGGTTTAGGTTGCAGCCTAACTAAGATACATGGGCCGAAGGCCCAAAAAGAGGTGACGCAGCACCAGCCCGACTGTGCACACTGTTTGGACCATTCCCAGTGAATTAGAGAGAGTTTGGCGCCGGGACCAGATGCGTTGGAAAGCTTATCTCCTAAGTTTTCTGTGAAGTGGTAGAACGTTGAAAACGGACTTCGTATGTGGTTTGGGCGTCCGTTTGAAGACAGATGTGTCGCTGCAGTCCGAACCAGCGTCCATCTCGGGATCAACTCGAACCTTGGCTCGTCTCGGTGCATTGTGACATCCTCGCTGATCCAAACCATGATTCCTAAGTACAAGAACAATATCATTAGGTAGTAACTCGCCCTCTATGGTAGTTTCACATAAACTTAGGAACGAGCTCACTTGGTAATTTAGCTGACGTGCGCGTGCCCTTGTAATTGGTCCTTGCACAAGCGGTGTTGGGGAAGTTGTCACATCCATAGGAGTGATATCCTCATCACCCTGAGCCCCTCGAGGGCCGAACGGACGGAGCGGTCTGCCTCTGCCACCGCCCGGGTGCTGGATCCCTCGAGCTCCCGGAGGGCGTCCTCCTTCGTTTGCCTCCCTCCGGAGCCGGTCGTTGGCATTCTCCAAGGCGTGGAGTTTGAGCCCGAACCCGGGACAACTCCTGGAGCACATCGTCCCACTCCTCGCAAAAGGTGGCGGCCTTCCCCTCAGCCTCTTTCAGCACCTTTTCGAAGCGCTCCTCTATGCCCCGGGCGAGGGCCGCCCACTATAAATGCGAAGGTTATTCGAAGCAAAAAAGAGTTAGTGAAATTCTTGAAAGGAAGTGTCCGGTCGCTCTGGGAACGAACCTAGATGTGGAGCGACTGCAGTTCGCTGCACCGGTCGCCGAGCGTCCCTAGGGAGAAGTAGTCCTACACCTTCCGAGTCTGGAGCCCCTCGGCGAACCTGAAGACCTCACCCGTGGAAAGCAAGGGGGTCTCCCTCCCGATGGCTCCGGACCCATCCCCGCCGGTGGGCTCACTTACGAGGGTCACGGGGGTGATGTGGACCGGTGTGGCACCGGCCGTAGTCCTCGCCACCGAAGACCCGGTCTCTGAAGAAGAGGTGGACGCCAAGCTCCCCGAGGGAACGCCTTCTTGGGGGGGGGGATCAGGAGTCCTTTCCCTTTCCCGTACCGTGTAGCCCCCAAGGGGCCTGTGGCCACGGGGACGGCGCAAGCCGAGGGGCTCGCCCCCTCATCCACCGGCCACTCTACGCGCGGAGGGGAGGCCTTCGCAAAGCGCACCTCCTGGCGCTCCGGTTCCGTTGGCTCCGGAACCACTGGAGGTATAATCACCATGGGCGGCGAGGGGTGGTAGTTTGCCGAGTCGAACACCCCGTCACCGGCCGCCTCCTTCCCCCAGAGAGCTCCTCCTTCGGGAGGGGCGACGTCGCCCCTCGCCTAGGGGATGCTTGTGCGTGCCCCGACCCGGGAGCCGCCCCCCGAGCCTCCCCGGATGTGGAGCCCGGTGTTGTCGTCGGGCCGGGGGCTTTCTGTGCCTTCGCGCGCTTCGGATCATGGCCCTCGGCGGCCTCTTTCCCCCGCTTGTGGGAGCCGGGGGTCGGGAGAGGGGTCCTCATCGGTAGCCTCAGCCAGAAGGCTTCCGCTAACAAATTCCGGGGAGGACCCTCCCCGATGATGCGCACGACGCGCTCGTACTCGAAGTGGGTTACTGGATACTTACGTCGAGTCACCGGCTTCTGTGGGGGCCGCTGCGCCGGGCACATTCTAGTCCCCCTCCTGCCGTGCATGAAGGGGGAGAGCTTGAGGAGTGCCAACTCACCGCGTCCCTCATCGACCGGGCGCCAGCTTCAACACCTCATCGGTCCACACCAGGGGCTTGGGGTCTGATGACCAGCAGTAGGAGGGGGGCTCCGGGGAGTAGGTCACCCCGGTGTCCCGGACCCGGAGGTAGAACCACATTCGGAGCTAGTCCCCCCAGTGATCGCGGGAGGCCGCCACCGGGTACTCCTCCACCCTGGACGGTAGCAGCTGCATCATTATGGACCCGAAGGTGGACTTCGGATCCCCCTTGACAATATACGAGCTCCTCGCCGCGGGCTCGTAGAAGTACCGGAGCAATCGGAGTGTCGGCTCCCCCTCAGTGGCTATCTCGCACAGCCAGATGAAAAGGCCCATCCAGAGGAGGGTGTTGGGTGTTAGGTGGTTGATCGCCACCTCGTACTCCCGGAGGAACTCCCGGAGCAGCGGGTGCACCGGGAGCCAGAGGTCAGCTTCGAGGAACGCCTTGAAGACGACCACCTCTCCAGGCCGGGGACGGGGTGTAGTCTCCTTCCTCGGGGGGATGCGGACGTCCCCGTCCACGACGAGCCCCCGGTCCACGAGGGGCTCCAGGTCCCCCGAAGTGAACTCGGAGGCCCAGAGGAAGTCCGCAGGGACTTCCTTCGGAAGCACGTCGGTGGCTTTGGCGCGGCCCTTAGGAGCCATCTCAGTTCCGGTGGCTTTCGTGTCTAGGTTTCCGGTGGCTTAGCTACCGGGAGAGGATTAGAGCACCGGTGGGAAATTTGATTTGAAGTCTCGAATGAGCCCTCTCCGGACCCCTCGAGTCCCTATATATAGAGCCCAAACACAGTTCCCGTGGGCGCCATGTGGGCCCAAAGGATAAATCCAAGCCGCCCATTTCAAACGACGAGCACAAATCGAAGGGGCGTGTGCAGGAAATGATGCGCCGATGGTCCGAACCGCGCGAGGCCATTATGGCCGACGGCGCATGACAACCGAGGCCAGCGACGTCATGATGATCGGCAGCGCCACCATAAGTGCTTGGCGCAAGGACCGAGGCGTCAGTGAGGCGCCGAAAATCCTTTCTGGGGGAGATGTCCCCGGTAGTGTGGACCATCCCCTTCGGGGACTTAAGGAACGTCTCCAGAGGACATGGGGGGCTGCTGTTGGGAGAAATCTCCGCCTGATCAGACCCTGTGATTAGCCCCAGTGACAATGACCCCGGTGCTCATGTCCCGGGACCCGCCTTTGGCCCGCGGACAACGGCCTTGGTGACCCCTGTCCTGGGCACCGCCTTTTACCTGGGGGCAAAGGCCCCCGGTGGCCCTTGTCCTGGTCGCCGCCTTTGGCCCGGGGACAACGGCCCCGGTGACCCTTGTCTCAGGCGCCGCCTTTTACCCGGGGACAAAGGCCCCGGTGGCCCCTGTCCCAGGTGCCGCCTTTGGCCTTGGGACCACGTCCTTGGTGACCCTTGTCCCGGGCGCCGCCTTTTACCCAGAGGCAAAGGTCCCGGTGGCCCCTATCCAGGGCGCCGCCTTTGGCCCGGGGACCATGGCCCCGGTGACCACTATCCCAGGCGCCGCCTTTCGCCTGGGTTCAAAGGCCCCGGTGCCCCCTGTCCCGGGCGCTGCCTTTGGCCCGAGGACCACGGCCCCGGTGACCCTTGTCCCGGGCGCTGCCTTTTGCCCGGGGACAAAGGCTCCGGTGCCCCTGTCCCGGGCGCCGCCTTTGGCCCGGGGACAACGACCCCGATGACCCCTGTCCCGAGCGCCACTTTTTACCCGGGAGCAAAGGCCTTGGGGGCCCCTATCCAGGTCGCCGCCTTTGGCCCCGGGGACAACGGCCCCAGTGACCCCTGTCTCAGCCGCTGCCTATTACCCAGGGGCAAAGGCCCCGATGGCCCCTGTCCCGGGCGCCGCCTTTGACTCGGGGACCACGGCCCTGATGACCCCTGTCTCGGGCGCCGCCTTCTACCCGGGGTCAAAGGCCACAGTGGCCCTTGTCCAGGGTGCCGCCTTTGGCTCGGGGACCACGGCCCAAGTGACCCCTATCCAGGGCGCCGCCTTGTACCCGGGGGCAAAGGCCCCGGTGGCCCCTGTCCCGGGCACCCCCTTTGTCCCGCGGACCACGGCCCCGGTGACCCCTGTCCCCGGCGCCGCCTTTCGCCCGGGGACAAAGGCCCCGGTGCCCCTGTCCCTGGCACCGCCTTTGGCCTGGGGACCATGGCCCTGGTGACCCCTGTCCCGAGTGCCGCCTTTTGCCCGGGGACAACGGCCCCGGTGCCCCTGTCCCGGGCGCCGCCTTTTACCCGGGGGCAAAGGCCCCGGTGGCCCCTGTCTCGGTCGCCGCCGTTGGCCCAGGGACAACGGTCCTGGTGATCCCTGTCCCAGTGGCTGCCTTTTACCCGGGGCAAAGGCCCCGGTGGTCCCTGTCCCGGGCGCTGTCTTTGGCCCAGGGACCACGGCCCTAGTGACCCCTATTCGGGGCGCCACCTTTTTTTTTTTTGAATGGAAGGCAGCAGGCAAGAAGCCTACTACTAGAATATATATATAAAGAGAAGAAGAGTAGAAGATTACAAAAGACCAAAAAAGAAAGCAAATTACAAGTTGCAGATTAGAAAATATTCAGCCAAGAAAAAATTTTGATTTTAATACTATCCGGAACTCTTTGAGCCAAGAGGAACAGGTCATCCTTGAAGGACGGCTTCCAAATCAAAAAACTAGGAGACTGAAATTGGAAGATTTTCTTGTTTCTAATCTTCCAGATGTTCCACAAGGCAATAATAACAATCTCTGATAGAAACTCTTTAGTGGAAGCAGGAAACCCATGCAAATTCTGAATGATATATAAGAGAGAAGGATTCATCGACCAGTCCACAACCCTATTTATTCCCATGAAATCCCAACATTGGTTAACAAAACCACATCTAAAAAGGATATGAGAATGAGATTCAATACATCCCTCCTCACATAATTCACAGTCCAATGAAGGAATAACCATATTTCTCCTGAATAACCTCTCCCTAGTATTCAGACGTTCCCAAAGAAAGAGCCAGAAAAAAACCTTGAGTTTCATAGGACAACGATTCTTCAAACATACTTTGAAGATGGGATGTATAGGACAGACACCCATCAAACTTCTGTAGACCTTGCTTGTTTAAAAACTTAGGGAGCCTCTAGATAGCAAGAACTAGCCATCATTTGAATGATTATTTTCCACATGATTCTGTTGAAGAAGGGACATTTGCTGGAATTGTGAAAAAGCCAATTCAGAGAGAGGAAGATGAAAGCAATCAACCTCCAAGTTTAAATTCCGAAAATCCTGAACTTTGAAGTTTCTGGAAGAGAAAGAGTATGACAATTTGAATGTTGGTGATCCAGTTTGGGATGCTCTTGTTCCCCAGCAATTGGAAGTCTGGGATGCATGGGAGAACTTTGAGGATTCTGCTTCCTCCTCTGATCTTACTCTCTCTTCTGGCCCGCTTGCTGGAAATTATTTGTTAGACTTTCATGGAACTGTTGGATCTAGTCTTTTATCTATCAATACTCTGGTTTGTTTGAGGAGCTCTTGGTCGCTATTTAATTCTTCTGCTGCAAGGGCTTCCTCTCCTTCGGAATTCAAGCTATTATCTGTGAAGTCTGTTATGTCTTCTAGTTCATCCAAGAATAAGAATAAAGCTCATTTGGTAGTTTCAGGCCCATGTTTACCCCTCCTGCACCTCAACTTTTGGTCAAAATATTGCAAGAGTTCCTTTTGTGGGATCCCTCTGGAGTTAATCTCCAAGGACAAACTGATGGCACTAATTATCCAAGACTTAGATGTTTAGTGAAATGTACTGGGATCTTAAGCCTTGTTTGATAACCTCCTTCTGGACAACTTTTTGGATGGCTTGTTTTTACAGCCTGCTGAATGTTTTACTTAGATATTTTGATGATTGGGTCAACATGTTCTCATTTTGAGTTCATGACTTGGATGTATTTTGCTTATTAACTGATGACTACTTTTAAGAAATTCAGTATCCTCAATTGGAATATTAGAGGTTTACATGCTCTGGATAAAAAGGTTGCTATTCGTTCCAAAATTTTAGATGAAAAATGTCCCATTCTTTGTCTTCAAGAGACTAAATTAGAGGATGTTAATTTGTTTGCGATTAAATCTTTTTATCCTAATTCTTGGACGGATTTTGACTTTGTTCCCTCTCGGGGCAACTCAGGGGGGATTCTGACTGTTTGGAATTGCTCCTTTTTTCAAAAAGTGAGTGTGAATCACTCTGATTATTGTCTCTCGGTAACTCTCATGACCAAAATTTCTGGAAAGCTGTGGATGATCTCTAATGTTTATGGCCCTTGTTTCCCCAAGAAGAAAATTGAATTTTTGAACTGGTTTCGTAGCTCATCAGCTGCCTCTGATTTGCCCTGGCTAATCATGGGTGATTTTAACCTTTTGCTTTTTCTCTTCTAACAAAAACAAAGGTTTATTCAAATCCGGGGAAGCTAATCTTTTTAATGAAGCTATTAATCATCTTCTTTTGGAGGATTTGCCTGTTAAAGGAAATAAGTTTACATGGTCAAATATGCAAGCACAACCGGTTATGGAAAAGCTCGATTGGTTCTTTGTTAATGGTGCCTGGCTTAATATTTTTCCCAACACGATTGTTACTTCTTCTGCCAAGATGGTCTCGGATCATTTGCCATGTACCATTTTGATTTCTTCTTCTCTTCCTTCGTCGAAGATATTCATATTTGAAAACTTTTGGGCTTCTTCTCCTGATTTTTTAAATGTGGTTCAAAGTTCTTGGAATTCAGGTGTCATGGATTCTAATGTGGCCAGAAGAATCAATTCCAAATTTAAGCTTTTGCGTGGAGAGTTGAAGTAGTGGAGTAAAAAGTTCAAATTCTCTCAAGCCTTGTTGGATTATTGCTACTGCGCTTTGAATATACTGGATGGTCTGGAAGAATAGAGATATTTATTCAGGCAGGAATATAATTTCAGGAGTATCCTCAAAATACACATTTGTGGACTTCTCAGATCAGAAACATCTTTTGGAAACAAAGGGGACATATTAGATGGGCGAAATTGGGAGGCGAGAACACTAGATTCTTTCATTTTGTGGCCTCCAATAATTTTGGAAGGAATTACATTATTTCCTTGAAGGATGACAATAATAGGGATCTTCTTGATCAAGCAGATATGGAGAACCATCTTTGGGTTTCTTTCAAAAACAGATTTGATGTTTCAGAATATACAAATATGTGGTTTAATCTAGATGAGTTGGTTTATGCTTTTCCTGAAGAGCTTTCTTGTCTTGAGCGGCATTTTTCTCCCCAGGAAATTGACAATGTGGTATTTACCATGCCTCAAAATAAAAGCCCGGGTCCTGATGGCTTCAATGGAAACTTTTTCAGAGCTGCTTGGCCTTTCATTAAGCATGATTTCTATGACCCTGTTAGATGCTTTTTTAATGGTGATTCAGATTAAACGCATCTTTTATTACTTTAATTCTGAAGAACCAGGGAGCTACAAAGGTTTCTAATTTCAGGCCTATCTCGTTGTTAAATAGCTCTTTGAAGATTATTACCAAACTTCTTGCTAATCATCTTCAATCAGTTATTCCAATGATTATTCATCGTAATCAATATGGTTTTATTAAATCCAGAACCATTCAGGATTGTGCTGCTTGGGTGTATGAATATGTTCATATTTGCAAGACTTCTTCGAGAAGCTCTGTTCTGTTGAAACTTGATTTTGAAAAAGCCTTTGATCTGATTGAGCTTGAATCCATTTTGAAGGTGTTAAAATCTAAAGGTTTTGGAGATAGATGGTTGAGTTGGATACGTCTCATCTTGAACTCTGGATCCTCAAAAATTTTGTTAAATGGAGTTCCTGGCAAACAAATTATTTGTAGAAGAGGTGTTTGGCAAGGTGATCCTCTCTCTCTGCTGCTGTTTGTCATAGTGGCTGATCTGTTACAATCTATTTTGAATCATGCAAAGAATTTGGGTCTGCTTAGTCTTCCAGTGTCTACTGTGGAGTCTGAAGATTCCCCATTGTTCAATATGCTGATGATACTCTCATTATAGTCAAAGCAGATGCTAAGGAATTATTTTTTCTTAAAGCTCTTCTTAACTCTTTTGCCAGTTCTACTGGTTTAAGAGTTAATTTTTTTAAATCTTTTTTAATCCCGATCAACTGTTCTGAAGATTTGACCAGGAATTTGGCTGGCATTCTTGGATGTCAAATTGGTTCCTTCCCGTTTACTTACTTGGGACTTCCATTTGGAGTGGCTAAACCAAGGGTTGAACATTTTGATAATGTCATTGATCGTATTAGCAAGAGATTATCCGGATGGTAATTTTCCTTCCTTTCTTTAGGAGGAAGATTAACTCTTATTAATTCGGTGCTCTCTTCTCTTCCTATGTTTATTATGTCAACCTTGAGAATACCTATTTCTTTCATCAATAAAATTGACAAGATCAATAAAATTGCTTGGGATAAAATTTGTAGACCTAGAAAGAATGGTGGTCTTGGGGTTATTAACCTGAGAACTCAAAACATGGCCCTTCTTTTGAAGTTCTTGTTTAAATTTTTTTAATAAATATTCAGCTCCCTGGGTTCAGCTTCTGTGGAATGCTTATTACTTTTAGGGTTTACCATCAGATTCTCGGATGATTGGGTCCTTTTGGTGGAAGGACATTTGACATCTTTTGGTCTTTTTTAAAGGTTTATTTTCCTGTTCTCTAGGAAGAGGAGATACCTTTGATTTCTGGAATGATCTTTGGAGCTCAGAAATTCTATCACATAAATGGCATTCCATAACCAGCGACCGGTGATGAGCTATAAAAAAGGGGGCATCACCGGGAGAGAAAGGGACGATCGGATCTTACTTGAACCAAGACACAAGATCTAAGAAATAGATACAGTAGATTGATATACATTGTAATCAAGAATAGGAGATAGTTCTTAGCTTATCCAAGAACTCCTGTTATTCTCCTCTTGTAAACCTTAATATACTTAGTGAAATATCAATAGGAATAGGGCTATTACTCATCATCAGAGGGCCCGAACCTTTATAAATGCATTTCTTCCTTAGGCATCGATACCCTGATTTACTTTGTCCCACGTGAGAAGATTGATGATAACGTCCGTTCCAGAACTCTGATCGATCCCAATTGTACAGGGAATAGAAGGTTTATACTGGAGCAATTCATCCTTTCAAGGCTAGAAAGATTCCCATCCAATTGGTCGAAGAGGAGCTAGTGCAATGATTAATAATGTTTGAAGCTGTCAAGACAAGTTGAAATCCTACTAAGTCCTTGATAGATATTTCAATGGGCTATCTACTATGCAATGTGCTTTTTCTAAGGCTAAGGAAGTCGAAAGTGTTATCACAAATCATTCCATCCATCATTTACATGTTGTTGGGTACTGATGAGGCAAAGGCAACATGATTTTTTGTCCGTGACTGACGAAGCCGGACACCATTCATGCCGGGTACTGATGAGGTGAAGGCATCCATTTGTTCGCGATCGTCGAGGCCGAACAACCCCCTGGCCGGGCACCGACGAGGCGAAGGCCACATTTTGTGATAGCACCATAGACTGACGAAGCTATGGATTTGCATATTTGCATGCATGGGCGTCCGCATTTCATTTATTTATCAACGGCAAAGTTATTTTGAAGCTTGAAGACGACGACCATCAGCACAACTTAATCAGAGGTTTTCTGTAGACTTGCTCTACAGATGTAATTAACCAAGAGCTTTTCAAAAGACCTGAGGAACTGTGAACCATGCAATCTCCTGAGGTCAAGATGTACTTTCCTTGGCGCAATGAAAACTTGTCGATCCCAAAGAGACTTGTAACTTATAATACTTTTCAAAATTAATGAAGTGCATTGTTTCCTCTAAAATTTTACATTCTGTGTTCTCTTATGTGTATACTCACATATACTGGCATGCCCACACCAAAAAGGGGGGCAAATTTCCTGGAAGAGAGATCTTTCCGGCGAAACAGTGGTATTTACAAAAGATAGAAGGTTTTAAACTAGAAATTCAATCCGAATCTAATTCAAAAACCAAATAAAGATCCTAACATACTATAAAAGATAAAAGAAGTTTGAAATCAATCTTCTCGGATTCGGACTGGACTTTTTTCCTTCTATGCAGTCATTACTCTTTTGGGTCTCTTAGTTGCATACGATGTTGGAATTTAACGATTCTTGATTTGCTAGAAAGCTTTTTTGAATTCATTTCCAACAAGTACTCACACAGCCAACTTGGACATTTGTTCTAAGAATGGTGCTTGGTCGATGTTCCTGGTCGAACGTCGGACTATCACTTGATCGACAGACTGCATGTCGAGCAGAGTTCTTTTGGTTGTAGCAGGTATAGTCCTTGGCGGAATCGAATGATCTTGGGCTAGCTGGAAAGCTTAGGAAATTCTCTTTCCACTCAGTAGGTGTATGACCAGATTCGATGAAGTCCTTTAATTGATACATGGCTATGTGCTTCTTGTTATGCTCGCCCTCTTCATTTCTAATCAATATTGAGCAAGCGCTATTAGGTGGCAGCATATTCTCATCATAATTTAATTCTTTGAGGAAGAAAGTCACCTGTTGATTTAATTGTCTTCCTTTCGCTTGAGTGATTGGTCCTATTTGTGCTTCCGGTCGAGCGCTAGTGCTAGAGATGTCCACATCAACTAACAATGAGTTGATCCCTACTAGACTTGTTATTGGATGGTGCATGTGCATTGATTACTGTAAATTGAATAGCGCCACTAGGAATGATCACTTTTCATTACCTTTCATTGATCAAATGTTGGAAAGATTGACCAAACATGCATATTTTTGTTTTTTTGACGGGTATTCAGGGTTGTTTCAAATCCCAATTCATCCCGATGATCAAGATAAAATGACATCTACATGTCCTTTTGGTACTTTTGCCTACCGGCGAATGTCATTCAGGTTATGTAATGCGCCTACAAACTTTTAAAGATGTATGATGGCTATCTTTTCAGATTTAATGGAAGAAATAATGGAAGTCTTCATGGATGATTTTAGTGTTTATGGTTCTTCTTTCGATGCCAGTCTACATAATCTTTCTCGAGTCTTATGCAGGTGTGAAGAAGTTAACATTGTGCTAAATTGGGAAAAGTGCCAATCATGGTTCAAGAAGGCGTGGTACTTGGCCATGTGATTTCTCAATGAGAGATTGAAGTCGACAGGGCAAAAATCGACGTCATAGCAAGTCTTCCACCATCAACGAACATGATGGGCATACATAGTTTCTTGGGACATCCAGGTTTTTACCGTCGTTCCGTTAAGGATTTTTCCAAAACTGCTAAACCTCTCACTCATTTGCTTGGTACAGATGCTGTCGACGATTGGGACTCTGGTCCTTTGTCGATCTTATGTAAATTTAGATGATGAAGTGTGAAGCCAATCTAAGGTGAAACTCAATTCTTTTGGTCGAATTGGCCTTTTAGAAGTCTCTGATTGACATGAGATTTGGTGGAGAGGCTTCTCATAGAGTCCTCTATTTACCAAAGAAAGTGTCGATCGATCAGACTTCTGGATAAGAAGTTATCATCGATTTATCTCTCATGACACAAGCTTGATTTGCTTCTGGACAAAACAACTGTTCTGGTCAAACTGTACAACTAGATGTCTTTAATTGAGTTGAAATTTGGTGGACAAGCTATTCATGAAATATCCTGTCCACCATAAAAATTTGGGGTCGATCGGAGTTCTGGATTAGAAGTTATCAACAATCTATCTCCCATGGCACAAGCTGGATTTGCTTCTGAATAGAACAACTCTTCTGGTCGAATTGGACATCTAGAGGTCCTTGATTGAGTTGAAATTTGGTGGAGCGGCTACTCATGATGGGGGATGTCCACCATAAAAATTTGGGGTCAATCGGACTTCTGGATAAGATGTTATCAATGATCTATCTCCCGTGGCACAAGCATGATTACCAACCTCATTCAGATTATCTTGATCATGATCAAGATCCTGCTCATCAGGGTCATCCATGTCCAAATCTTCTAGGCTATCATTATTATTATCCAGCAAAGGATGCGGATCATCCGGATCAGCCTCATTCCCCTCAGCAGCATTAGTGGGGTGAGAATGGCAAATTACCACCTGTATAGTCCAGCTACGTTCGAGAGAAGCACTTGGTTCAGTGATTACCATAAAATGAGGGATATCAACAAGGTTTGTGACCAGACACTTAACCAGAGCATGAGACCAATCTCCAGTCCTTAGATAATCAGTATCCCATTCGCGAAGAAAACCAAAGGAGGAAACAACTTTGCTCAAAGTTGAAACTAACCAGAAATCCAGAGGGAAGTTCAAGAGTAGAAGCCAGACCTCCTGATTGAAGCTAACTCGTCTAGAATTAATACCCTCATCATGACGATTGAAAAATAGCATGAAATCAGCATCGACATGAAGGCCTTCATTAAGGAGAATATCTCTCTGAAGAGAGGAAGGAAGGCGGACTAATGCATCACCAAGACCAGAGGGGTAAAGATGGGCCTGAATTAGCCTGTTATTCTGAAGGTAGTTACCAACAACATGAATGGGATCCACCGCCTCAGGCATACCCTGGGACAAAGGCCCCCGTGGCCCCTGTCCCGGGCGCCAGCTTTGGCCCGGGGACCACGGCCCCGGTGACCCCTGTCTCGGACGTCGCCTTTCGCTCGAGGACAAAGGCCCCGGTGCCCCCTGTCCCGAGCGCCGCCTTTGGCCCGGGGACCACGGCCCCGGTGACTCCTGTCCTGGGCACCGCCTTTAGCCCGGGGACAAAGGCTCTGGTGCCCCTGTCTCGGGCGCCGCCTTTGGCTTGGGGACCACGGCCCCGGTGACCCTTGTCCCCGGTGCTGCTTTGGCCCGGAGACAACGGCCCCTGTGACCCCTGTCTCGGGTGCCGCCTTTTGCCCGGGGGCAAAGGCCCCGGTGGCCCTTGTCCCGGGCGCCGCCTTCTATTCGAGGACAACGGCCCCAGTGACCCCTGTCCCAGGCGCCGCCTTTGGCCTGGGGGCCACGGCCCCGGTGACCCCTGTCCCGGGAGCTGCCTTTGGCCTAGGGACCACGGCCCCGGTGGCCCCGTCCCGGGTGCCGGGTCACGCAGTGATCACGTGAGGAACGCCTCGGGAATCTACGAGGACACTGGTCAAGCATCGGGCTTCCTTAGCCGGTAAAAGGACACTGATGCCCTCCAATCCAATAGCTGCAACCGGGGTAGTCTAGTCTTTTTGCATCTTTTAGGCCTATATATGCCCTTGTATCCCTCTCTTGTAACTAAGAAAAATTCATTTGCATCAATACACAAAAACGAATAGGCGTGCTTAGGAGCACTCTCCCCATGAGAGAGCTCCCCTAGCCAACCCTTGTTGGGAGCACGTCGACAGGACTAGGGTCTCCACTTAGATGTGAGCCTGTATAAATCCTCGTGTCACTTGCTGTGTTTGCCCGATGGGAGAGGACCGATCGCACGGTCAGCTCGCATCGTCTTTGCTTAGCTAGGAACCTTCACTAAACCTGTCAAGCACCACGACAATACATAATTATATAAATAGAAAGGTAGAGAATGTATAATCTTAGAGGAAACAATTCACTTTATTAATTCTGAAAAAAATTACAAGTTACAAGTCTCCTTGGGATTTACAAGTTCTCATTGCGCCAAAGAAAGTACATCTCGGCTTCAGGGGATTGCATGGTTTATGGTTCCTCAGGTCTTTTGAAAATGTCCTAGTTAATTACATCTGCAGAATAAGTCCGCAGGAAAACCTTTGATTAAGCTGTGCTGATGGTCATTGTCTTCAAGCTTCAAAATAATTTTCCCTTTAATGAATGTATGCGATGCGTATGCCCATGCATGCAAGTATGCAAATCCATAGTTTTGTCAGCCTATGGTGCTATCATAAAAATGTGGCCTTCGCCTCGTCGGTGCCTGTCCAAGGGGTTGTTCGGCCTTGTCGGTCGTGAACAAATGGATGCATTCATCTCATCAGTACCCGGTATGAATGGTGTCTGGCTTCGTCAGTCACGGACAAAGAGTATGTCGCTTTCGCCTCATCAGTACCTAGCGACATGGAAAAGTGTGGATGATAATGAGTTGTGATAACATCTTTGATTTCCTTAGCTTCAGGAAAAGCACATGGCATGGTAGGCAGCACTTTGGAACATTCATCAATAACTTGAAAATCAATTGACTTAATTTGTCGTCTTCGAACATGATTAGACATTAGCTCTCTTTCGACTAACTAGATGAGAGCTTTTCTAGCCTCTGATCGACTTAAAACTTGGAGGAATAGTTTTTAGACAGATCCTCAATTGTTCATAAAAATTTGAGATCAATCGGACCGTCGGATTAGAAACTATCTTCATTGCATCACTCGTATGTCAAGCTGGAATTCAGGGAGACAGAGTAGTTTGCAAAGATCTTGATGATCATCTTGCCCTCTGATCAAGGTGAAACTTGGAGGAATAGTTTCTGGACAGATCCTCGATTGTTCATCAAAATTTGAGATCAATCAGATTGTCGGATTAGAAACTATCTTCATTGCATTGCTTGTACGTCAAGCTGGAATTCAGTGAGACATAGTAGTTTGCAATGGTCTTGATGATCTTTTTGCCCGCGTGAAATTTGGAGGAATAGGTTCTGGATAGATCCTTGATTGTTCATCAAAATTTGAGATCAATCGGATCGTCGGATTAGAAACTAGCTTCATTGCATTGCTCATACGTCAAGCTGGAATTCAGTGAGACAGAGTTGTTTGCAATAGTCTTAATGTTCTTCTTGCCCTTTTATCGAGGTGAAACTTGGAGGAATAGTTTCTGGACAGGTCCTTGATTGGTCATCATAATTTGAGATCAATCGGACCGTCGGATTAGGAACTATCTTCATTGCATTGCTTGTACATCAAGCTGAAATTCAGCGAGACATAGCTGTTTGCAATGGTCTTGATGATCTTCTTGTCTTCTGATTGAGGTGGGACTTGGTAGATTTTCTTCACTATGAGCCCACTGTTCTCCATCAAAATTTTGGGTAGATCGGACTTCTGGATGAGAAGTTATCATCGATCATCTCCCGCAAATCAGGATGGAAAGTAGCTCTGATCAAATGTATCTCGGGGACTTCTGATTGACTTGAAACTTGATGGACAAGCTCGCTTCAAGTCTTCTGTTCACCATAAAAGTTTGGGATCGATCAGACTTCTGGATTAGAAGTTATAATCAATCTTCTCCAGTGGGGCAAACTAAAATTCTTCTGGTCAAAATATCTCCTTGGTCGAATTGTAACTTGGTGGCCCTGATCGAATGTTTCCTTCTGATCATGATCGAATTGAACTTTGCTTCTAGTCGAAAGTAAAACTCACGGAGCATTGATCAAAAGTACAAATTGATCGTGATCGAATTGAACTTGCCTCTGGCCAAAAAATTAAACTTATGTAGCATTGGTCGAAAGTACAAAACTGATCGTGATCGAATTGAAATTTGCATTTGGCCAAAAGTGAAACTTACGAAGCATTGTGTCGACGATTGGTACAATATCCCAAGCCAAACTTACATGAATTTAATTTGTTTAGTAGGGGGACAATTTCTATCAATCACCAAAGAGAATCACCGTAAATATGAGATCGAGGACACGAAGTGTTTATATAGGTTCGAGCCCTCGTAGATTGAGTAAAAGCCCTACTCCTGTTGTGTTTTCACTATCAGAATGCCGGATTACAAAGTGTATACTGTAGAGTCTAATATCCTTTGTATTGTCTCCATCCCCCTCTCCTTTTTCTAACTCTCAGCCATTTTTATAGTTTGCCAAAGGGCGTCGGTTGCTTCAACAAAGGGTCACTTGGAGGTTCCCATTGGTTGCTGGCTATTGTTGTTTGCTAGTTATGATGCGTGGTTATGGATAACTGCATACCCATCTTCACGTTGTCGATGATTATCCTTCAGTGAAGAGAGACTCATATTATCCTGAGAATTCGGAACATAAGGGTTAGAGGGTGGTTATGGTCGACCAAGCATGACAGCATAACCGCATAACCCTCAAACTGTGGTCGGTAATATAAGTCTCGACCAAACCTTCCTTTCTTGATTTGAAAGCACTTCTAGGCTAATATATACTTCTCTTATTGTTTGGTTGTGTATTGTTTATGACCATGTATTGGGAATTACCATATCTTCGTGACCAGGGTGCTCGTGGGTAGATGTCTCCACGATCATGGTGATCGCAGTTAGTGTGATATGTGAGACCACAGACTTAGCGACAATAGGCATTCGTGTCTGGTTGACCCCAGAAGTCCGCGACCTCAATCATGAGCTAATCATCTGTGATGGGCCTTCGTGTCTGGTTGACAAGACGGGCTGGATTTTGTCCAGAAGATCTTGGACTATCTTATTATCTCTCTCTGTGGTCTCTTGCGACCATGGAAAGGAAAATATCTTGGGTCAATCTAGAATATCTTGGACTATCCCACGATCTCTCTCCGTGGTCGCGAATGACCATGGAAAGGTACAATAAGATAACTGGGTAATATCCTCCATCATCTAGCCCCCAAATGTGAAATAAAAAGGTTATCTAATCTAGGAAACATTTTGGGTTCTCAAGAAAGTGCCTTTTCGTTTCAGATTCTAATAGGTCCTAAGAAAAACTTTGAGTGCACCCATCAAATCCATCTTGAGGAGCATTAAATGCAAAGGATCCTTGTAGTGGTTAAAAAGCTGTCTTCTATGGGATGTAACCCATAGTTGAGAACTCAAAAACCCTCCTTTGTGACCTCACATTCTTAGCCTCCAAGCTTTTTTTAAGCTCCTTTTTTCCTCAATTTCATCTCAACAGCCTCCTGGACCTGTTCTCATCACCACACATTTGAGAACTTGCTAGCCTTAGAGAGGGAGGAATACCTCCCCTTGAGGTCGTTGATCCCATGGCGCCCTGCTAGAGACGAAGAAGAAACCCCAGTCGTGCAACTAGGCGAACTAGTGGTTTTTGAGGACTTCTTGTGCTGCGTGTTTCGTCTTCCAGAGAGCGATTTCTTTCGGAGCATCCTCGCATATTGTGACCTGGAGTTGGTAAATCTCAACCCCAGCTCAATTCTGATCCTTCCTATTTTCCAGCATTTGTGATGAGGCATATGTTGGGGTTTTGCCCAGCATTCCTCTTTTTTGCCAGTTTTATTTCTTGGCGTGGTTGAAAAGCTGCAATGCTTCTGGGTGTGTCTACTTCCGATTGCGGGAGAAGAAGGACTACCCGGATTTTCCCCTCTGCGACTCCATCCATGGATGGTATCAGCGGTGGTTCTACTGCTTGGCTCCCAGTGAGAGTCATCTCTGGTTCGAGAATCATCAACTAGAGAAAATAGGAGAGAAGGACACCTCTCTTGCTCTTAACGATGAGCAGAAGACGCAGGCCCAGGTAATTGATACCTGGTGAATGAGGGCCTTACAGCTCACGACATGATCTGGGATTTTGTGAAGAACTGAATCAGCCATCTGAAGAAGAGGGAACACCCTGCCTGGGAGGTCAGGGTCATGGAGGACAGCACTAGGGACTACAACCTAGGTAATTGCTCAGTCTTGTAGATCGGTACATTCTTCAATCTATCCTTCATGTATTGAAACTGAATCCCATTAACTTCATTTGTTCTTGCAATTTGACAGTTTTGACTACTTCTGAGGTGATCAGGAGGACAAATTATCTCCTAAAAGCCTATAACATAGTCGCTGAAGGTGATGCTGAGGCGCTAAGACCAGAGAGCATAGTTGGCAACACCAATGACTTTGCACAGGCACGTCGAAAGGTATTTCTCTTTCAGAAAATCTGTACATGTGTAATTTTGAATAGAATTCATCAAAGTAGTTCATTTTGGTTTGCACAGTTGTTCGAGCGCCAGGTGGCCCAGAAGAGGCGAACCGACGACGATGTAGGACCCTCGAGTGGTTCTACATCGAAGAAGTTGAAGAAGGTCCGTCCTGCGACCAAAGGTTTGGCCTGGCCTAGGGCCTTGCAAATTTGGCCATTCACTGCTCTCTCAACAGTCGTAGTGACCACTGTAGTGGCTGCGGTCTCAACGATTGTTGAGAGGGCAGTGAGTCATCTAGACCTTGCTGAGGTGACGACCACAACTGACCCTTTGGTCACAACCAGGAGGGTTGTCACGGTAAGGGTTTCAGCTCCCCAAACCTCATTAAATATGACTAGGAATTAACTCATGGTCGTACTGGGAGAAGGGAGCAACATGGAGGAGGAACAGGAAACATCTATGTTCATTTTGAGGAGGAGGCCATCAACTACCTCCGATCAATCCTCCCCATGGCGCTATCCTCGCTTTTATCTCCCAAAGGAGGGGCTTCGAGTTCTCGGAATCTCTTGGGACTCAGCATCAGGTAAGGATTTGTTTCTCTCTAACTGAGTCATAATACTTAGTCAGGAATAGTTTAACAAACCTGGAATTGGATGTGCAAGGCTCCCTCGACCACTGCAACGCCTACTTCGATGGTTGAAGCTACACCATCTGTGGACGAGGTGGTGGAGACCATTATGGCGGAGTTGCCTACCATAAGCGAGGCGGCAGCAGAACCAGCGGTGGTAGAAGAAACCACTGTGCCTACTGAAGTCACTCCTTTCCAGGACGTCGAAGAGGACCTTGCGACCATCATTGACGAGGTGGTTCAAGGTATCCAATCTATCGAATCTGCCAATGATGGAGAAACTAAGGTCGCAGCTGTGACCACAACCATGGGGACAAGCGAACAGGCAGATGCATCTGCTCCCCCTCTAGTCGAAGACATTGTGCCTCCCTCTTGTCTAGAAGAGCAAGGAGAGGAGAGGACACAAGAGATGGTGGTGCAGCCCATCGCAATCCAGCACCTTTCCCCTGACTTGAGCATTTGGTCTCAATTTTTGGGTAGAATTGGGCAGGCGCGGGACAACTTGGCTTTTAAAAGCCAAGTAGCTGAACTCAGGGACCTTCCAGAGAGGTACCTTGAGGAATTCTTGGAGGTAAGTAAAAATCTTTACCTCATAACTTTTAGTGTTTCTCTGAGAATTTTCTTCAAACACTTCTTTTGTTCTATTTAGAACACTACTCACAGCGCGGCCACGTTTGGCCAATTGGTGGCGTAGTTCAAGGTCACACAAGCAAAGTGTGACAAGTTAAAGCAGTAAGTACCTTGCTTTAAACTTAGTCCTTTATGAACTAGAATAATAAGTTTTGTTGTCACAGGGAAAGCTTAGCTTTACTAGAGGTGGTCACCAATGAGCGAAACAACAAAGAGGTTGCGACCACTGAGTGTTCCTCTCTGGAGAGGTAATTGGCTGAAGCCCAAAGGGTAAGAAAAGAAAGGCTTACTAAAACTCTAGCACTTGGGGCCAAACTGAAGGATGCTAAAGAGAAGACATCGACCTTGGAGCCGAAAGCAATGCTATCTGACTCTCTCCAAGGAAAAGTCGATCGTCTTCAGATGGTTTGCAACCAACTGCAGACCAGGGTAGATGGTAAGTTTGTTTTGGCAGAAAATTTCATTGCCTTCATGAACTTTGGCAGAAAATTTCATTCCTCTGCTCAGAGCAAGAGGGGAGAACAGCAAGCTGGCTGAAGAGAAAAACCACTTTGAACAGAAGTTTATCGAGCATGGAAATGATCTTGACAAACTTCAAAATGTCATCAGTTGCTACAAGACAGCCTCAGAGAAGGCGAAAGAGGCCACAAAGCTTGCCCTTAAAGAAAAGGGTACCCTGGAAGAAACCTTCAAGGTCTGCGGTCGCACAGAAAGAGATACCTTCGCAAAGCTGCGGGAGGTCGCGAACTCACTGAAGGCAGACGTTATCGATCCTAAGAAGGATGATTTTTCCCTTGATGAGTCCTACAAGCTGGTAGTGGCTCAAGCTGATCTTCTAGTCGTGAGTATCCCTGAAATTGCAAGGAGGCACAAGGAGGCACTCAAGAGCAATGTTGCAACTGTAGCATCTGCCATCCTCTGCAAACTTAGGCATCGCCATGGTCCGAATTTAGATCTGAATCCAGTGGCGGAAGATGCGACCTTCGATAGTCAAGACCAGTTGAGCGCGATCATGGTTGAGGTCAGGCCTTCGAAAGAGCAACTATTGCGCGACCTCGGCCTCTCTTGATGTATCTCCTCTCATTGTAATTTTTTGTAACAATGGAATGGAAATGAAATGAAAATTCTTGTCTTATTATTAGAGTCTTTGTTTTATACCTTGCAAATACATATGATCAGTAAAAAAATGAATGATGAAAAATGCAAAGTACATAGTTTTTTAACTCAATGCTATATTTATATTCCCCTAGCCCCCTCCTGCGACCAGTGGAACTGGAGACATAGTACAGTGGTCACAGGATAATTTTCTTGGACTAAGGAGACTACAGCTTGAATGATTAGGGCATGCTAGTAAGTCTCTTATGCGGTAAGAAACGGCTTAAAAAGAGATGCCTTAGCTAGATGCGACCATGAGGTCGCGAAGATAACTAGCTTAATATAAATGTGTAAGTTTTTTGCTAATTGACAGCCACTCGAATGATCAGAACATACAAGTAAGTCCCTTATGCTGTAAGAACTGGCTTAGAAAGAGATGTCTTAACTAGACGCGACCATGAGCTCGGCCAGCGAATTCACTTATAGATCATACTAAGGTAGTTATTGTGACTAGCCCCCGAGCATGACCCGATAGAAAGTAAGGCTGAAAATGGGAGTGCAACAAGAACATAGAGAGATAAACGTACTTATTGATAAGCAATTTATAATGGGAATGGAAAGAACTTACACATAAAATTTACGCAACTGGTCTATGTTCCAGGCGTTTGATAATATTCTTCCATCTTCTATAGCCAATCGAGCCGATCCTGGTCGCGGAATAGAGACCACAGTGTAGGGACCTTCCCATTGAGGAGAGAATTTATTGCGACCAGTCTGGTTTTGAATTTTTCTTAAAACCAAGTCCCTCAAGTTTAGTGTACATGGTCGCACCCTTTTACTATGGTATTTACGTAGAGCTTGTAAATATGTTGCTGAATGGATTATTCACTTTTTTCTTCAAGAAAAGTAATATCGTCTTTGCATTTTTCACTTTGATTAATGACATCTAAGTGATCCACGCGAGCAAAGCCAATTTTGATTTCAATTGGTAGCATAGCTTCTGCACCATAAACCAGTTGGAAAGGCGTTTCGCCTATGGCTCTACTGGATGTAGTGCGTAATGCCCATAGAACGGAGTAGAGTTCTTCTACCCAAGCCCCTGAGTATAACTTAAGGTGGTCCAAAACACTTTTCTTAACCCCTTATATTATCTGCCTGTTGGCATGTTCAATTGCACCATTACTCTGTGGATGAGCAGCGGATGCAAAACAGATTTTAGTCCCAATATGGTTGCAATAGTCCAGAAAGAGACCACTAACAAATTGGGATCTATTGTTTGTTATGAGACGACTTGGAATACCAAATCGTGTCACAATGTTCTTTTGAAAGAACTTCTTTGCCAGAGCGGTGGTAATGTTTTGGACTGGTTCAGCTCAATCCATTGGGTAAATGTATCAATGGCTACAAACAAGTACTTGTATCTAGTGATTGCTCGGCGCATAGAATCCACGATATTTATTCCCCATGTGGTGCATGGCCAAGTTAAAGGAATAGTTTGCAATGCATATGATGGCTGGTGGACCTGCCTAGCATCAAATTGACACTGTGGGCAAGTCTTGACCAATTTCATGGCATCATGAAGTGCCATTGGCCAGTAATAACCCTGTTGGAAAGCTTTTACGACCAGTGTTCTATAGGATGCGTGTGCTTCACACATGCCTCCATGAATCTCGTTTAGAAGGGATTTGCCATCTTCTTGAGAGATACAGCGCATTAGCACTCCTTGAGCACCTCTTTTGTACATGTTTCCTTCAACTAACCTGTACATACACGCTTTTCTAACTAACAGGCCACTCTCGGTTTCATTCTTGGGCATGGTCCCATGTGCGAGATAATTCCTCAATGGTAAGATCCAATCTGCACCAAGCTCGAGGATGGTGATGTTAGTCCTCGCCGTTGGTGCCTCTGCGATGGTCATGATTGAGGGCATTTTTAAGTGCTCGATGAACACTCCTACTGAGGCGGATATACGTGAGGAACCAGTTTTTGACAATTGGTCTACGAGAATATTGTCTCTTCGCGGAATGAATTGGACTTCAAAGTTTTTGAAGTATTTTTCCAATTTCCTTACTTCGTCCAGGTATAAAGCCATTGTCTCATCGGAACATTGGTATTCCTTATTCACTTGGTTTACGACTAGTTGTGAATCACCCTCACTACTAATCTATGGACTCCAAGGGATTTGGCTGCTCGAAGCCCGGCTAGAAGACCTTCATACTCTGCTGTGTTATTTGTAGCAACAAAGTGTAATTGCACGACATACTGGAGCTGGTCGCCTATCGACGATTGGGACTTGGGGTCCTTAGTCGATCTTATGCAAATTTACTAAGTAGGAAGTGGAGACCATTCAAGACGCTCACTAGGTAAGTTAAGATAATCGTGCATTGGAGACACAAGAGATTATACAAGTTCGGGCCCTCAAGCATTTGAGTAATAACCCTACGTCCTATGGTGTTTTCACTATGTATGTAAAGATTACAAGAAAAGAGACTATTGCAAGAGTAAACAATCTGCTTCTATTTTTTCTATCATTTGTCTTATATCCCTTTTAGTTGCTCTGTCTTCCCCTTTTATACTGATCGAAAGGATGCCCGCATAAAGCAGTTCTGGGAAGTTTTGACGGTTGCTAAGATGTAGTTATGAAACTGCATCATCAGTTATAATATGCGGTTTTTTAGATAACTGCATATCGCAACTTCTTGGTGGTTGTCTTCACAAGGAGTTATTTTATCCTGGAACCATGTTTGGAAAACTCAAACACTACTCAGGTTAGTTCTTGCAATGATATGGTCACGCACATTCTGCAACCATAGTATGGTCGTGTTTATTCTGCGACCTTCTGGTCTCACAGGAAATCATCTCTGTGTCCATAACATCTGCCAATGTATGAGGTCATATATCATATTCAAATTATCTTAAATATGATTTAATGAACCAGTGACTTTCTTAGGTAATAATCATCATCAGCTATCCTCCAAATTTGTAGTAATAAAAAGTTTATCACTTTGAATTTCAACAGTATATGGCGTTTCACCTTCTCTTGTTGTAAAGAAGACATATGTCGGTTCATTTCCCAAGAAAACTTTGGGGTTAATTTTGACAGGTCATTATGAAGTCTTTTTTCAACAAATCAAGGCAAAACTCAAGTGCATTTTTAAGAACTCGAGGCTTTTGTAAATATGAACCGTTGCCTCCGGGCCTTATAAATAGATAGGTTCTTTGTTACAAGACTTACAAGCTTTCATTTGTTAAGTCCTTAGAACTTCTTCTCAACTTCTTACTTCAATCCTCCTTCTCTGTTCTCATCTCAATGGCGAACCGAGACTCCAAACAAATTGTTGAGAGTGATGAAGAGGAGTTGGTAATAGAAGATGAGATTGAACAGGCACTTGAAAAGGTAATTCTCTTCTGAAGAATCTGTGTGAATCTTTCCTTTCGGTTGGATTTTTCCAAAGTAATACATTTTGGAATTCTTTAGATGTTTGAGGATTCAACATCTTCAAAGAAGTGATTTTGGGACAATGCAGGATCATCCAGTGGAACTTTATCCAAAAAGCTAATGGGAACTGATGTCTGGGCTGCCACATTGCCCCAAGCTTCTGCTTTGCCTCCAACTTCTAGAGTCTAACTGCCACTGCATCTGTAGTGCCTTTGTCACCATATCCTTCGGTGAGCCAGTCAACATTTTCCTCTCAGGTAAATTTCTTTTTTCCTCTTGATCCTTCTTATGTAAAATCTAGGTTAACCCTCTGTTCATATAGGAGGACAAGGCATTGTGGGTTCTTAGCGAACATCTTGCTAAGATGGAGGTTCTTCTGAAGAAGACTGCTTTGTGCAGAACTCTCCAAAAAAAAAAAAAAGAATTGAAGAGCAGTCCCTCAAGCGAGGACGCAACCTTGATACTGCCTTCTAGGTTGTCGAGCGCTTGAGGGATGGCCATAACAGGGCTGTTGCTGATGCGAGGTTGGCTCGCGAAGAGAGAGACCTTGTGTGAGAACAGAGGGATCTCTCTAACACAATTAGGACCAGCTGTAGTCTCATTATAAGAGACGACGTTGAAAGGTTGAGGGACCTTGCAGAGTCTCTTGGGGCAACTAGTGTTAATCCCACTAGCAACAACATGTCCCTTGGAGAAATTTGTACATTACTTTCGTGTCAGGTCGACGCTTTGGTCGCATGCATCCCTTTTTTATGTAAAGAATGTAAGAAATAAAATTCTTTTCTTTTCAAAGATTACGCATAATCTATAATCATTTGTGAATTCTCAATTTATTTTGAGTATTTATCTCTGCGTGAAAAAATGGTTACATGTAAATGTCTCTACGACCATAACATCCACAGGTAATTAATACTATGTCCATGGTTACTGTGAGAACAATTCGAAGTAATCGAAAACCAGGACAGCAATCTCTATATGAATAAAATGATTACAGGTAAAACTTTCCATAATCATAATATTCACAGGTAAGATATTATAACTATGATTTGTGTATCTATTGAGGTCATAGGATTGCATTGAGATCATAAAGAACACTGAGATCACAGGTAGCACTGAGATCTTAGGATTACCCTGAGACCATAGAGTAGCACTAAGATCATAAAATCCCATTATAATATGATTATTTGTACTGTAGCCCCCGAATGTGAAATAAAATACCCTTCAGTTTCCTAAAAGATTCATTTTGGTTCAAATACTATTAGGGTTAATGATATGGTTTCGGGTGCAATCCGGGAAAAAACCCGTTATGAGAAAATATTAAAATAATGAATGTAGCAGGTAGTGGCCTCAGGCATATAAAAGGAGTTACCTTCCTGAGGAAGCTTTCAAAAGAACTCTCTTTTACATCTGAGACTCCGCCGCAAAAAACCCTTGTTGTTCACCGTTGCTCTCATCGCCACCAAAAACCCTTATCTTTCCAAAGATCTTCATAGTAATGGCGTCTTGGAGCTGATCAAGTCATTGTAACATTTGGCAGCACTGGAGAAAGAGGAAATTCTTCCCTCCCAACTGCTGATTAACTGGCGGCCTACGGGGAAACGAGAAGAAACCCCAACCGTCCAGGAGAATGAATTGGTGGATTCCGTTTACCAGAAAGCAAGTTTCTTCAAGACATCTTTGCACATTTTGATTTGGAGCTGGTAAACCTCCACCCCAATGCTATCCTTATCTTGGCTGTCTTTTAGCACTTGTGCGAGGCATTTGTTGAAGTGCTGCCATGCGTAGATTTATGCTAACAATTCTATTTCTCAGCATGGTCAAAGAGTTCCAGTGCAGCACGATGTGTTTATTTCTGACTGAGGGAGAAGAAAGACTATCCCTCTTTCCCGCTGTGTGACTTTGTGCACGGATAGAATCAGCGATGGTTCTACTATGCGACGCTGACAGAAAGCAATTTCTGGTTTGAGAACCGGTGACTAGTGAAGAGCAATGAGATGGATGCTGCTCCCACCTAAAACCAAGACTTACAGAAGCAGTCCCAGGTGATTCTTCACTTAGTCCAGCAGGGACTGACTTCATGAGACATAATTCGTGACTTTGTGAAGAACAGGATGAGCCCCCTGAAGAAAAGGGAACATCCAGCCTGGGAGGTGTGTTCTATGATGGACAACACCTTGGATTATAACCAGGGTAAGTTTTCTTAAAAAAAATATGTGAAATTGGTGACAATCTGACTTTTGTACTAAATGATTGTCATGATAAATAGCTATGTCTCCATCCGAGATTGATAGGAGGACGAACAACCTTCTGAAGCCGTACAACGTAGTAACAGAAGGGATTCCTGGCTCAACCCAACCGCAGAGCCTGGTCAGTAGCAGCATCGACATAAAACAAGAACGTCAAAAGGTAAATCTTCTTTTGAATAGCTTGTTCATGTATGTCTATTGATATGAATCATCAAAAAACAAATTGTTGAATGATACAACTACTAGAAGGGCAAGTTATCAGGACGAAGCGTCCTATTGATGATGTTGGGCCTTCTGGGAGGTCCTCATCGAAGAGAGTAAAAATTATCTCTTCTAAAGCCAAGAAGATGAAGACTCTGACTCCTAGTGCAACCAAGGTGAAGATCATTGGAGGGGCTTCATCAAAGACAAAGAAAACCAAGGCAAGCATTGTTGCGATAAGGTTTTCTCTTCCCTGTTGTACCAAGTACGAGTAGGAGTCATCTCTTAATCATACAGGGTGAGGGGAGCGAGGATGAGGAAGATGAAGTTCCTCTGATCCATCGAAGGTGAAGAATGGTAAACCCTCTGGAGATAGCTATTCCAGAGGTACCATCCTCCCCCAACAGTCCCAACATTTGGACCTCAATAGCAGAGACAGCTATTGAGGTAGTGGATTCTGTGGCCGCGGGAGAGCTCGAGGTCACGAGGTAGATTGCCAGCCCTGAGGCCAGAACATCTACAACCATGGTCGTGGAGAGCTCTGCGGCCATAGTTTCAATAAGCCCAGACCTGGTGACACCCCCTAGAAACGTAGAAGGGACTGTTGCGGTAAGAATGTCTTACTTCGCAACATTTACATCAGTGCAAATATGAATCATCTTTTGAATATGCAGTAAGAGGAAACTACTGTCCTGTTCAAGAAGAGGAGAACAATGAAATCGCTGGCTTCGCTTTTGTCACCTAGAAGCTCAGCATCGAGCCCCCAAAGCTTGATGGGGCTTCGAATTAGATAAAGACATCTCTTCCTTCTAACTTTCGATCTTCGCAAGATTTGATTCATATTGTTGTAAATTGCAATCGTTTTCAGAAGTCCTATGCCCATCACTTTGCTAACCCCACCTGTACCAAGCAATTTACCTGCAATGGAGGTCACAAAGGATGCGGACACGAATACAGTGGCTGAGGAAAATCCTCAGACCATTGTTGAAGAAATAATTGCAGACATTCAATTCGAAAGGGTTGAAGCTACATCTGCAGACTTGACCATGGGAGTATTGCCATAAGGGATAACATCCATTCTCCCCTTGGTTGAGGAAAGAACTTCTCTCGAGGTTCAGCCTGCTGATGAACTCGAGCCTCTGGAGAAAACACTCAGCAAATTCTTAGAGGTTAGTAAAGAAAAAATCTTTACCTTTAATGCAAATCCTTAGGAAATTTCAGGTTTAAACAACACGCTCTGCTTTGTTTTAGGGCCTGATCAGGTGTCGACCACATCCAAGACTATAGCAGATCAAGTCAAGGTTGCACAAGAGGAGATCAGCCATCTGAAGTAGTAAGTGTTGAAACATTGTTGGTACTGACCTGAGTTCCCTCCAAGGACTATTTTTACATCTATGTTTTGCAGGAAAACTCTTCATTGATGAAATCCATGGCTGATCAACAAAGTCAGAAGGATGACACTACCATGGAACTTTCTCTGCTAAAGAAAGAACTTAACGAGTGTTGGGGGAAATCTCCGCGAGGCTAAGTCTAGGTAAGTTGCGTCACTTTTGCCCGGGGATCTGGCCTCCGGTGCCGGTCCCGGACGTCGCCATTTGCTCGGGAACCTGGCCTTCGGTGCCGGTCCCGGGCCCCGCCTTTCGCCCGGGGACGGGGCCTCCGGTGCCGGTCCCGGGCGCCGCCTTTCGCCCGGGGAAGTGGCCTCCGGCGCGTGCCACGGGCGCCGCCTTCCGCTCGGGGGCGTGGCCTCCGGTGCCTGCCCCGGGCGCCACCTTTTGCCCAGGGACCTGGCCTCCGGTGCTGGTCCCGGGCGCCGCCTTTTGGCTCCCGGGACCTGGCCTCCGGTGCCGGTCCCGGGCGCCGCCTTTCGCCCGGGGACGTGGCCTCCGGTGCCTACCCCGGGCGCCGCCTTTTGGCTCCCGGGACCTGGCCTCTGGTGCCGGTCCTGGGCGCCGCCTTTTGGCTCTCGGGACCTGGCCTCCGGTGCCGGTCCCGGGCACCGCCTTTTGGCCCCCGGGACCTAGCCTCCGGTGTCGGTCCTAGGCGCCGCCTTTTGGCTCCCGGGACCTGGCTTCCGGTGCTGGTCCCGGGCGCCGCCTTTCGCCCGGGGACCTGGCCTCCGGTGCCGATCCCGGGCGCCGCCTTTTGGCTCCCGGGACCTGGCCTCCGGTGCCGGTCCCGGGCTCCGCCTTTCGCCCGGGGACGTGGCCTCCGGTGCCTGCCCCGGGGCGCCGCCTTTCGCCCGGGGACATGGCCTCCGGGGCATGTCCCGGGTGCCACCTTTTGCCCTGGGGCCTGACCTCTGGTGCCGGTCCCGGGCGCCGCCTTTTGCCCGGGGACATCGCCTCCGGTGCTTGTACTGGGCATCGTCGCCCTTCTGAAGGTAAAGTATTTGGTTCTTGATCACGTGCAAGTCACGCGGGGAGCGCCTCGGGAATCAGCGACCACCTGTCAAGCATCCAAGGCACCTGACCGGGAGAAGGACGTTGGTACCCCTCGATCCGACGGTAGCGTCCGGGGTAGTTTAGACTTTTTTCTTCTTTTTGGGGCTATAAATAGCCCTTGTACCCCCTGTTGTAAGGACAAGTCATTCATTATTGCTAGAATAGCCAAACTCACAGGTGTGCTCCGGAAGCCTCTCCCCGAGAGAGCCTCCCCAGCCGACTCTGGTCAGGAGCACGCCGACAGGACTAGGGCCCCCACCGGGACCCGAACGTGTATAAATCCTCGTGTCACTTGTTGTGTTTGTTCGGCGGGGGAGGACCGGTCACCCGGTCAACCCGTGCCGCGTTTTCTTCGCTAGGATCGTTCACGAAACCTGCCGGGGTATTCGCAATACCACTACAGTTGGCGCCGTCCTTGGGGACTCGTGACAAGACGCCATGGCTCCCCCAAGAACAAGGGCCCGCACCCTTCCTGGTGACGCCGGTCTCGGAGACTCGGCGCCCCCTGTCCGGGACACGACTATCCCGGCACTTCCTCCCGGAGGCGGCTAGGCCCAGGTACCGCCTCCCAACTTCCCTCTTAACTTAGGTTCTTCTACCTCCGGGTCGCTCCTGGTGAGAGCGGGAACCTCGGCCGGGACCGGTCTCCCCCCGACGGCTCGCCCGACTCCCCGGGACGCCCTGCTCGAGGCTTTAGTGAAGGGCCAACTCCGCACCCAGCGCTCTATGGATGAGCTGCTTTGCGTGTTGGTGTGGCCACCGGCCCCCACATATGCGCCGTACCCATATCCGGGGACCATGCCCCCGTTTATGGGTCACCCGGCGGTCCCTCCGGTCTCCGGAGGTTTATCTGCCCCGTATGACCCCAGCAGGGGGTACGCTCCCCCTGCGGGTCATACGTCCGGACCCTTCCCGACACCCGGGCCCTTCCCTGTGCCGGGAGGGTACTTCATTCCCGGACCCTTCGTGGCACAGGGTGCCCCCGGCCCGGGAGGAGGTCGAGCGAATGCATTCACCCAAGCGCGGGGAAGAAATTCCCCCTGGCCGCGGGCGCGGAGAGCCTCGCTCTCGCACCGGCCGGGGGAAGAGACCCGCCGAGGAGCCAACCTCTCCGGGGGAGAGCTCGGACGTCCAGGAACTCAGCCCCGGCCAGGAAGAGAAGCGTCGCCACCGCCACTCCGGTGGACCTCTCGGGCCGCTTCCCGACTTTGATAACGAGGGCGTGTCCCCCATCAAAGAAGACAGCGACCGGGACTCTCCCCAGGAAGTGTAGGGGGCTAATCAGCCCTGTGCTGCAGACTGCGGAGCATTCAGTGGCCGCGGCCCTATCGCCCGCCACACATCGAGCACTATAACGGTGAGGCCGACCCTTACGAATTTGTGCAGGTATACTCCATAGCCATCTCCGAGGCCGGGGGGGACGAGACGGTGCAATGCAACGTCTTCCCCCTCTACCTCACCGGCATCGCCTGCTCCTGGTTCTACAACCTGAAGGCCGGCTCCATCAAGTCTTTCATGCAGCTCAAGCGTGAGTTCTGCGCGAACTTCCAGGGGAACTACGTGCGTCCCCTGGACTCCTCGCAACTGTACACAGTCCGGCAGAGGACGGGGGAGACCATCCGGAGCTTCTTCAAGCGCTTCACCCAAGTGAAGAGCAAAGTGGCCCACGTCCCCGACTCTACGGTCATCAAAGCGTGCAAAAGCGGGATCCTCCTGGGGGAGCTCCACCGGAGGTTCTCCCGGAGCTACCCCTCCTCCGCCGATGAGCTCTTCAACGTACTGCAAAAGTATGCTCGGGTGGACGAAGACGACCTCTGGAAGAAGACCCAGGGAGCTCTCGCCCCCGCCGATCGGGGGGCCAGGGAGCCCCTCAAATGCCCCAGGCAGGGGGGGCGTAATGAGCCACGGCCTCGGGACACCTTTGGCCTCGAGGGCGGAGGCGGCTCGCGTGACCCCCCGAGGGGCAACCGCCCCTTCCCCAAGCCGAAAGGCCATGGGGGAGGACAGTCTTCTCGCGGTCGGGAAGGCCCCACGGGAAAAGGCAGGGAAGGACCGTGGTGCAGCTTCCACGGGTCCAGTACCCACTCTACCCGGGAGTGCCATCAGCTGCTGCAGCACTTTGCGGCGTTCCTCAACCAGCGTGGGCGGGGGGGGGGGGGGGGGAGGACTCCGGCCTCCTTGTCCCCTCAGCCAGCTGTTCCGGCCCTTCCTGCCCCCGCGGGGGGTCAGCAGGGGCAGACACAAGAGGGGGAGCCTTCAGAAGCTCTCCCCTTCCAAACTTCTCAGCGCCGCATCAACGTCATCGTGGGAGGGACCACCTCCGGGCGGGACTCTAAGCGCCAGCATAAGGAGTAAACATCATCGTGGGAGGGACCGCCTCCGGGTGGGACTCTAAGTGCCAGCGTAAGGAGTACGTGCGCGAAGTCAAGGTTGTGGGGGTGCTGCACACGTCCCCGCCACCCAAGTGGTCGAACGTCCCCCTCACGTTCATGGCGGAAGACGCGCGCGGGGTTCGCTTCCCCCACAACGACACGCTCATCGTCTCCGCCACCATCTACAACTGCCACCTGGCCCGCATCCTCGTGGATGGCGGGAGCTCCGCCGACGTCCTCTTCCTGAAGGCCTTCAAGGAAATGTAGGTGGATGAGAAGCTTCTGCAGCCCGCAGCGGGCCCACTGCAAGGGTTCGTCTCGGGGAAGGCAATCCATCCTGTGGGGAAGGTGGATCTCCCCATAACATTTGGCACCCCAGAGAACTACCGGACCGAGATGGTTCGACTCGACGTAGTGGACCTCCCCTCCTCCTACAACGCGATCATGGGGAGGACCACGATCAACCGCCTGGGGCTGCCACCCATCAAAACTACCTCTGCATGAAGATCCCCGGGCCACATGGAGTGATCAGCGTCCGGGGAGACCAAGACATGGCCCGTGCTCTATACGAGCGCGCCGCCACCACAATCGGAAGTGTCAACATCATTAAGGCGCCCGGGGGGGAGGCCTCTCTCCCAGAACCAGACATCGCGGCGATTCCTCCCGGGAGGCCCCTCCCCAAGCCACATCCGGAAGGGGGCCTCTGGAAGGTCCTGCTGTCCCTGGATGATGGGGACAAAACCGTCCGGATCAGGGCGGAGCTCCCCGAGGAGCATGCAGCGCAACTGGCGGCTTTCTTGCTCGAGAACTCTGACATTTTCACATGGAAGCCTTCGGACATGCGGGGCGTCGCCCGGGAGGTCATTGTCCACAAGCTCGCGGTGACCGTCGGTCACCCCCCCGTCAAACAGAAGCTGAGAAAGCTCTCCCTCGAACGCCAAGAGGCAATCAAGGGGGAGATCGCCTGACTCCGAGAGGCGGGGTTCATTCGGGAGGTCTTGCACCCCGAGTGGCACGCGAACCCCGTCCTCGTGAAAAAGTCAAATGGCAGGTGGTGGATGTGCGTGGACTTCACCGACCTGAACCGCGCCTGCCCCAAGGACAACTTCCCACTCCAGCGGATTGACCAACTGGTCGACTCCACAGCGGGGTGCGAGTTGATGAGCTTCCTGGATGCCTACTCGGGCTACCGTCAAGTCCGGATGGCGGAAGGGGACGAGGAAAAGACGAGTTTCAAAACTCCCCTCGGAACCTTCTGCTACGTCCACATGCCCTTCGGGCTGAAAAACGCGGGAGCGACCTTCCAGTGCCTCATGATGCTGGTCTTCAAAGATCAAGTCGGCCGCAACGTCGAATTCTACGTAGACGACGTGGTCGTCAAAAGTCCCCGCGCAGCCGCCCATGTCGACGACCTGGCGGAGACCTTCCGCAACCTCCGCGCGTATGGGCTGAAGCTCAACCAGGAGAAGTGCGCCTTAGGCGTGCGCGGGGGGAAGTTCCTGGGTTTCCTCGTGTCCCAGCGGGGCATAGAGGCAAACCCCAAAATGATCCGGGCGTTTCTGGACATGCCCCCGCCGAGCTCCGTCAAGGACGTCCAGCGGCTCTCCGACCGCTTAGCCGCGGTAAGCCGCTTCATATCGCGGTCGGGGGAGAGAGGCCTCCAATTCTTCAAGATCCTCCGGGGGCTCGAGGGGTTCCGATGGACCCCCGAGGCCCAGGAGGCATTCGACGACCTCAAGAAGTACCTCACGAGCCCTCCAATGCTCGTGAGTCCGTCTCCAGAAGAGCCCTTGCTCCTCTACCTTGCCGCGACCCCGGTCGCCGTCAGTGCGGTATTGGTGAAGGAGCAAGGGGGGCAGCAGCGTCCCGTGTACTACGTGAGTGAGGCCCTCCAGGGGGCCAAAACTCGGTACACGGAGATGGAGAAGATCTGCTACGCCCTCCTGATGGCGTCCCGGAAGCTTCGCCACTACTTCCTGGGACACCCCATCACCGTCCAGTCATCCCTCCCCCTGGGAAGTGGGGGGCCGAGCTCGCCCGCTTCTCCCTATCCCTCACAGGCCGCTTCGCCATCAAGTCACAGGTCCTCGCCAAGTTCGTCGCAGAGTGGACTCCTGCCTCCGGAACCGGGGACGAAGACCTCCCCGCGCCGCCCTGACGCAGTGACCATTGGACACTCATGTTCGACGGGTCGCTGTGTCTCACCGGGGCCGGTGCGGGAGTAGTCCTCTGGAGCCCCGAGGGGAAGGAACTCGAGTATGCGGCGCGGCTCGAGTTCCCCGCAACCAACAACGTCGCTGAGTACGAGGCTTTGCTCCTCGGGCTGCGCCTTGCGTGCTCCCTGGGGATCCGGCGCCTCCTAGTGAAGGGAGATTCTCAGCTCGTAGTTTGCCAAATGGACAAGTCTTACCTGTGCCATGACGCAAACTTGAGTCTTTATTTGTAGGAGGTGCGAAAGATGGAGAGGCACTTCGACGGCCTCGAGGGCCGGCATATCCCGCGAAGGGACAATGATAGGGCCGACGCCTTGGCCCGGGCAGCCAGTGCCTGGGAATCGCTCGCCAAAGGGGCCTTCCTGGAAATCATCACAAAGCCCTCGGTGGCCTCCCCTGACACGGGCGACGAGCCTTGCATCCCGGAGGTTGCCGAGATCACCCGGACTCCGTCATGGATGGACCCCCTCGTCTCCTTCATCAAGGGGGAGGGGGACCCTCCTAACGAGACCGAGGCTAAGCGCCTCCAGGCCAAAGCCCGGGCACATCTCCTGCTGGAGGGGAAGCTCTACAAGCAGGGGGCTTCCGCCCTCCTACGCTGCTCCCCCGGCCGGAGGGACTCCAACTTCTCGAAGACATCCACGCGGGGAGCTGTGGCTCTCACCTAGCCTCGCGTGCCATCGCAGCCAACGCTCTCCGACAGGGCTTCTATTGGCCCACGGTCATGCGCGACGCGCGAGACCTTGTCTCCGCGTGCGAGGCTTGCCAGAAGATGGCCAAGGGTTCGAACCTCCCCCCTGTAGCGCTGCAGACTATCCCCATCACTTGGCCCTTTGTGCGCTGGGGGATGGACCTCCTAGGGCCCTTCCCCCCAGCGCCCGGAGGATACAAGTATGCAGTGGTCGCGGTCGACTACTTTACGAAGTGGGTAGAGGCGGAACCCTTGGCCAGCATCACGTCCCGTGCCGTCCAGCGGTTTTTCTGGAAAATCATCGTCTGTCATTTTGGTGTTCCCCGGGAAATCACTGTTGATAACGGGACCCAATTCGACTCGGCTTATTTCTGGGAATTCTGCGAAGGCCTGGGGCTCGTCATCCACTTGGCCTTAGTGGCCCATCCCCGGAGCAATGGGGCTGTCGAGAGAGTCAACGGTGTGATCCTACAGGGGTTGCGCCGGCGACTCGAGCTCCCTAGCATCCTCTGCTCCATGCGCACGACCTCGAGCCGGGCGACGGGACGTACTCCCTTCTCCCTAGTCTATGGGGCCGAGGCAGTCCTCCCCCCGGAGATTGGCTTTCAGTCGCTGCGAGTTGAGCTCCTAGACGGAGCTACGACCACAGCGAACCAAGCCAACGAGGCCAACCAGCGGCTGGAGATCGACCTCGTGGAGGAGGAACGTGACCGAGCGCTCCTCCGCCACGCCATCTACGAGCGCGAGATGGCGCGCGCATACCACCAGCGCGTGCGCGAGAGGGCCTTCCGCCTTGGGGACCTTGTCCTCAAGCGCGTCACAGACCCCCAAGCCCAGGGTAAGCTCTCCCCGAAATGGGAGGGCCCCTACAGGAGCTCCGCGGTCCTGGGCTCGGGGGCTTACAAGCTCTCCAACCTCCAAGAGCAGGAGCTGAAGCACACGTGGAACTTGCGTTTACTTCGCAAGTTCCACGTCTAGCCTACACAGGCCCGTCCCCTCCCCCGGAGCGATTACGCCGGAGGGGGAAGGGGGACCTCGTACTTGCTGTCCCCTCCCCCGGAGCGATCACGCCGGAGGGGGAGGGGGACATTGTAATTACCTTTCCCTCCCCTTTCGCGACTTCTTGGGGGGAGGCGTTGTATTTCATTCCATTGTCAATGCAACTGGATTTTTCTCTTCAACTGTCTAATTGTAGGTTCTTCACATTACCGCCCATAACAGCGGTGCCCTCCCAGCGAGGATGCCCTCCCCGCGAGGACGCCCTCCTCGTGAGGATGCCCTCCCAGTGAGGAAGTGGGCTCAGACCCAACAAGTCCCTCCTAAAGGGCGGCTTACGATCAACCCTCGTGGACTGAGGGTGCAAGCGGCAACCTGGTCCTCAGGGACCGCGGTAACGAGTCACTTTGGGAGACTAGTCCCCTACCCAAACACTGAGACCCGTCATCGGGCACATCCTCCTCCGGGAGTCGATAGTCTCCCCAGCGGAACGGATTTCTTGGATATTCTTCTCCGGAGACCTTATTTCCGGCTCCCCGTTCTCACGGCGACTGGACGATTGTCTCCCGAAAGGTCTATCTCGGGAAATCTCATTTCAGGCTTTCTTGGATATTTCTTTCCCGGAGATCTTATTCCCGGCTCCCCGTTCTCACGGCTACCGGATGATTGTCTCCCAGAAAAGTTACGAATTTCTTGGATATTTCTTCCCCGGAGACCCTATTCCCGGCTCTCCGTTCTCACGGCGACCGGACCATTGTCTCCCGGAAAGTTCATCTCCGAAAATCTCGTCGGGTTTTCTTGGATGTTTCTTCCCCGCAGACCTTATTCCCGGCTCCCCGTTCTCACGACGACAGGACGATTGTCTCCTGGAAAGTTTCTCCCGAAAAACCTCGTTTTAGAATTTTCTAACTTGGAAAAATTCTTGTGTCACAGGTCTTCATCTTCACCCCGGGGTCTTTGTCACCCCCACAGCGCACGGAGCTACCCTCCGGCCCGCTGTGGGCGGGGGGGATAAGGAACCCCCGGGTGTCGACCGCACCATCCACGAGCAAACGTAGCTCATTCTTATCGAAAGAAGTCGTCCAGACCATCCAAGAAAAATATCAAAAGAAGACTCTTAAAACAACAAGAAGCGCAAACACAGTTTTATTAATCATTCACCCGGAGGACATCTTCCCCCTTCGCTGGGCATCAGAAACGGTACAACCCGGGTCAAAACCCGGAAGCTCTCTACATACTAAGGCTCCTACGCCTAATAGTCCCGGAGGCCCTCCGCTAGCTCCCGGGCCAGGTCCCGGTACAATGCGCGTACGCGGCACTGAGCTTCCCGGAGCACATCCTCGGGCCAGTACTCGTAGCCCGCCGGTGGAAGTATCCGAAGTGGGGGGATCATCTGGGACCCCGGACGCGGAGGGGATAATTCGGCGCGATGATTGTCGAAATTATCCAAGTGCCACTCCGGGTGCCATCTCAATCGGATCGGCTCCCGGGCGGCGTCCCCGCTGCGCTTCTCGGAGATGAGGCTTAGCAAGATCAAAGCGGCTTGGGCTTCCCCCAGGGGGCACCTACCGGGGCTCGAAGGCCTCGCCTCCAGGGAACTTCTCTCGGACCTCCGCCCGGGAGTAACCTCCCGGGAATCCTAGTAACAATGTATTCATTGAAGACTTAGAGAAATTTTCAATTTCTATTGCATTTCAAAATGTCTTTTTACAAGTGTCCGGGGCTTCTTCTAAGAAGCTACCTGGAACAAAATCCTAAGAAAGCAAAAGGGTCCTATCTAAGACCCGGGGGGAGGCTCATACTTTGTCATTGTCGTCCTCCCCCCGGGGGGCTTCCGCCGGGGCCGGGGCCGGGGCGTCCGCTGTCGGAGGCGCCGGTGCCGGGAACCTCACCCGGATGATCCGGTCGTAGAAGCCCCCGGTGAGCTGCGCCACCTCCTGGCGCGAAGGCTCGAAGAACTCGGGGAAGCTCCTGGGATGCGGCCCCCCGATCACCCGGGCGCCCACCCCCCGGTGCTCCACGAGCCTGGCCGCGGCCGCAACCACGGGGATTGCCCGGCCTCGTGCCCGGGCATCTGCGGCCTCCGGGATCACGGAGAGCTGTGCGTTGAGAAAACACACAGCCTTCGCGAGGGTGGTCGGAGGCACCTCCGAGCTGCTCCCGGAGCCTAGGCTCACGCCAAAGCTCTCGAGGGCCGAGCGGACGGAGCTGCCCATGTCCATCACCGCCTGGACGCTTGAGCCCTCGAGCTCCCAGAAGGCCTCCTCCTTCGCCTTGGCCTCCTGTCGGAGCGGCCGTTGACGGCCTCAGAGACGTGGACCTGGGCCCAGACCCGAGCTAGCTCCTGGAGGGCTTCGTCGCGCTGCCCCAGGTAGGTGGCGGCCCTCTCCTCTGCGTCCTTAAGTAGCCGGCCGATCCGCTGCTCAAGGCCCCAGGTAATGGCCGCCCCCTACAAACTCTAGAGTTAGAAAAAATTCAAGTGCAGAGAGCTGAAAGAAGGCGTTATCGACTCGGGTAAGTACCTGAATCTGGAGAGACTGGAGCTCCCCAAAACGCTCGTGGAGTGTCCCCTCCACGACATAGGCCTGCACCTTCCGGGTCTGCAGGCCCTCTGCATAGAGGGCGATCTCTCCCGCGGAACGCAGGGGGTCTCCCGCCCGACGCCGGTCCCGTCGAGGTCGATGAGGGGTCCCCGGACCTGAGTGCCCGGCATAATCTCGGCCGGGGTGGCAGTGGTCGGCGTCTTCGTCGCTGAGGAGGTGGCCTCCGAGGAAGTGGCCGAGGAGCTCCCGGAAGGGCTCCCTCTCCGGGGAGGAACCATGAGGCCTTTTCCTTTCCCGGGAGGTAGGGCCCCCGGGGCCTCCACTTCCGGAGGGACCTCGTAGATTGAGGGGCTCCCCCCCTCGTCCACCGGCCACTCCACCCGCGTAGGCGAGGCCTCCGCGAACCTCACCTCAGGCTTCTCCAGCTCCAAAGGTGCCGGGGGCGCCGGGAGGGCCGCCACCGAAGGCGGCGAGGGGGCGTAGTCCGCCGAATTGGACGCCACCCCGCCCGCGGCCGGTTCCTTCCCCCGAGCCTCAACGGGGCTCTCCGGGGGAGGGGGTGTTACTTCCTTCCGGGCTGGCGCCCGGGCGCGCCCGGACTCGGGGGTCTCGTCCCGGGCCTTCACCGGCGTCAAGGCCGGTGTCGTCGACGGGCCGGGGGCTTTTTGAACTCTGGCCTTCTTAGGCTCAGAGCCCCCGGCGGCTTCCTTCCCCCGCTTGTGCGATCTAGGGGTAGGGAGGGGCTTCCTCTCCGGTAGCTTTAGCCCGAAGGCCTCGGCTACCAGGTTCCGGGGAGGGCCCTCCCCCACGACGCACACGACGCGCTCGTGCTCGCCGGCGAAGTACCTCCCCAGGAGGTTCTCCGCCTTCTCCCGTGCCGCCGGGTACAGCCGGACTGCGAAAGGTAATAGTTAGTCAAATTTTGAAAAATTTGTAAATGTAATGAACCAGGTAATGAAGACTCACGTCGGGTCACCGGTTTCACCGGGGGGCGTTGCTCCGGGCCCATCCCGATCCCCCTTCTCCCGCGAGAGAAGGGGGAGATCCTCAACAACATCATCTCCTCGGCAACGTCTCGCATAGAGCGGGTGTGCCGGGAGACAATGACCTTCCCGAGGAGCTCTGGCTCCTCGTCCGTCCACACTGGGGGCTTTGGCACGGACGACCTGCTGTAGGTGGGGGCCTTCGGGGAGTACACCATCCTGTCGTCCCAGACCCGGAGGTAGAACCACCTCCGGATCCAATCTCCCCAGTGGTCCCGGGACGCCGCCACCGGGTAATCGACTACCCGGGACGGCAGCATCTGCACCATCACCGAGCCAAAGGGGGACTTGGGTCCCCCCTTCACCAGGTGGGAGCTCCTCGCCGCCAGCTCGTAGAAGTACCGGAAGGCTTGCATGGTGGGCTCCCGTCCGGTCGCCGTCTCGAAGAGCCATATGAATAGGCCCATCCAGACGATGGTGTTCGGCGTGAGGTGGTTTAGTGCCACCCCGTACTCCTTCAAAAACTCCCGGAGCAATGGACGCACCGGGAGCCGGAGCCCTGCCTCGAGGAAGGCCTCGAAGGCCACGATCTCTCCGGGACTGGGGTGGGGGGCTCCATCCTTCTTCACGGGGACCCGGACGTCCCCGTCCTCTACGACTCCTCGTTCGACCAGGGACTCTAAGTCCCCGGCCGTGAACTCGGACGCCCATAAAAAGTTTGGGGTGACTTCCTCTGGGACACCTCCGTTGTCTTCGCATGGCCCTTAGGCACCATTGAGTTTTTCCGGTGGCTAAAGTTTCGGAAGCAGGAGGGACCTAAAGGTTCCAGACCCTTGCCTACCGGGAGCTAGCTACCGGGAGAGCTAAGGGCGCTGAAGTTTGAAAGTTTGGAATGAGCTTCCCGGGTCTCCAAGGCCCTATTTATAGGGGCGAAGCATGGCCCAGATGGGCGCCACGTGGCACTTCACGGTACATTTGGGCCGTTGGAGTTCAAACCGTGCGCGGGAAATGAAGGGACTGGCGCGTAAACTGAGGCACCGGTTCAAACCGTGAGCGCATTTATGGCCAAACGGCGCGGTCATAAGCGCGCGGCACGGGAATCGAAGCATCACGGCTCCAGTAGCTTGGCCCGGAGATTTTCCTGGTGACATGTACCATACCCACTGGGGACTCGAGCATCGTCCCCGGGGGGCATGGGGGGCTGCTGTTGGGGGAAATCTCCGTGAGGCTAAGTCCAGGTAAGTTGCGTCACTTTTGCTCGGGGATCTGGCCTCCGGTGCCGGTCCCGGGCGTCGCCATTTGCCTAGGAACCTGGCCTCCGGTGCCGGTCCCGGGCACCGCCTTTCGCTCGGGGACGTGGCCTCCGGCGCGTGCCCCGGGCGCCGCCTTCCGCCCGGGGGCGTGGCCTTCGGTGCCTGCCCCGGGCGCCGCCTTTTTCCCGAGACGTGGCCTCCGGTGCCGGTCCTGGGCGCCACCTTTCGCCCGGGGACGTGGCCTCCGGTGCCTGCCCCGGGCGCCGCCTTTTGGCTCCCGGGACCTGGCCTCCGGTGCCGGTCCCGGGCGCCGCCTTTTGGCTCCCGAGACGTGGCCTCCGGTGCCGGTCCCGGGCGCTGCCTTTCGCCCGGGAACGTGGCCTTCGGTGCCTGCCCTTTCGCCCGGGGACATGGCCTCCGGGGCATGTCCCGGGCGCGGCCTTTTGCCCGTGGACATCGCCTCCGGTGCATGTCCCGGGCATCGTCGCCCTTCTGAAGGTAAAGTCTTTGGTTCTTGATCATGTGCAGGTCACGCGAGGAGCGCCTCGGGAATCAGCGACCACCTGTTAAGCATCCAAGGCACCTGACCGGGAGAAGGACGTCGCTACCCCTCGATCCGACGGTAGCGTCCGGGGTAGTTTAGTCTTTTTGCTTCCTTTTGGGGCTATAAATAGCCCTTGTACCCCCTGTTGTAAGGACAAGTCATTCATTATTGCTAGAATAGCCAAACTCACAGGTGTGCTCCGGAAGCCTCTCCCCGAGAGAGCCTCCCCAGCCGACTCCAGTCGGGAGCACGCCGACAGGACTAGGGCCCGCACCAGGACCCGTACCTGTATAAATCCTCGTGTCACTTGTTGTGTTTGTCCGGCGGGGGAGGACCGGTCACCCGGTCAACCCGCGCCGCGTTTTCTTCACTAGGATCGTTCACGAAACCTGCCGGGGTATTCGCAATACCACGACAACGAGGCTTAGAAAAAACTGACTTGTAAGCTCACTCATAAGCAGAAAGTGTCATTTCTTTACATGAACTTTCATAACTGTGTTACTTTGATCATCTAGCACAAGAGAAACAGATCATGAGCCTTATCAAAGGGAAAAATGACTTCGAGGAGAAATGTGACCAAAAAGAAGCTCATATTGGACAACTCCGCGCAGCCATTGAGTGCCAACACGCATCCAGTGAAGAACTCAAGAAGGCTGTTGAACTTGCCCACGAAGAAAAGAAAGCCTTAGAAGAGACAATCTCAAGTTGCAGCAACGTTCAGTTGGAATCCTTCAAAAGACTGAAAATGGTTGCAGATCTACTGAAGGCCGATGTAGTTGATCTCCAAAAGGAAAACCTGAGTCTCAGTGAATCCTACAAACTGGTTGCCGCTCAAGCTGAATCACTTCTAGAATACCTTCCTAAAGACACAAATAGGCAGAAGTAGGCACTGAAGACCAACGCTGGATCTGTAGCCTCTACTATTTTGTGCAAACTAAGGCATCACCATGGGCCAGACTTGAATCTAAATCCAGTGGTGGAAGATCCTGTATTCGAGAGTGAAGATCAACTCAAGGTGATAATGGGCGAAGTCAGGCCTTTAATCAAAAATCTCTTGAAAGAACTTGGATTGTGATGCTATTTCTTCTTTTCACATTGTAATGAACAATGATGAAGAAAGGCTTCTGGATTTTATTCCGATTTGTATACATGTACATTAAAAACTGAGAACAAATATGCAAATGCATGTTTCTTAATTATGCTATAGTTATATTCCCCTAGCCCCCTCTTGAGGTTATATATATAGAAGACACTGTATAATAATCTCAAGAAATAAAATATTATATGGGTAACACATCATCATAAATACCTAGTGAGTTTCTTATACGTTTGAGAAAATGGTTTAAAAAGAAGTGTCTCAACTAGATATGACCAAGTGAGAGCACAAATACACATCTTGATATTAATGCCAAAGCTTTATTACAAACTGTCAACCACCTGTATGATCAGGAACATACTAGCATGTCTCGTATGCGTTGAGAAATCTAGTTGTGACCATGGGATCGGATAGCGAATCCACTTTGAACATTATATAAAGATGGTTACTTTACGGTCAGCCCCTGAGCTTAGTTTGATGAAGGTCAAGCATATAACCATAACTTAAAGAAGTACTTTTGGAAAAAACTATGCTACTTGAAAAGGAAAATGGAATAAAAGAAACTTACACGTAGAACTTGCACAATTGATCTATATTCCAAGTATTGGATAAGATCCTACCATGTTTCATGGCTAATCGGGCTGATCCAGGTCACAGCACTGAGACCACAGTATACGAGCCTTCCCACAGATGGGGGAATTTGTTGTGATTGAACTGGTTTTAGATTTTCCGTAAAATCAGGTTGCCCACGTGAAGACTATGATGTCCCACCCGTTTACTATGGTATTTACGCAAGGCTTGTAAATATGCTACTGACTTAATCAACGCCGGATCACGTTTCTCCTCAAGGAGAGTAATGTCCTGGACACATTGTTCATGTTGATCAGAATGATCAACTTGATCCACACGAACAGATCCAATATGAAATTCGGTAGGTAAAATAGCCTCAGCACCATATACCAACTGAAAAGGTGTCTCACTTGTGGCTCGACTGAACGTTGTGCATAATGCCCATAGAACGGAGTAGAGTTCGTCTACCCAAGCCCCCGAGCACACCTTAAAGTGATCAAAAGCTTGTTTGTTCACACCTTGCAATATCTACCCGTTGGCACATTCAACGACGCCATTGCTTTGTGGATGAGCAATGGATGCAAAACACACTTTGGTCCCAATGTCGTCGCAATAGTCTAGAAAAAGATCACTAACAAATTGGGACCCGTTGTCGGTAATGAGGTGACTTAGAACACCAAATCGAGCTACAATATTCTTATGAAAGAATTTCTTCGCCGCAATGGCGGTTATAGTGCGGACTGGTTCAGTTTCAATCTAGTTAGTAAACTTGTCAATGGCTACGAATAAGAACTTGTATCCATTAATAGCTTGGGGCATAGGACCCACTATATATATTCCTCATACGGTAAATGGCCAAGTTTAAGGAATAGTTTGTAAGGCATATGCAGGCTAATGAACTTGCTATGCATAAAATTGACACTGCGGGCATGTTTTGACTAATTGCATGGCATCATTAAGTGCCGAAGGCCAATAATAGCCCTGTTGGAAAGCTTTTCCAACCAGCGTCCGGTAAGATGCATGTACTCCACATACACCACCGTGAATTTCCTTCAAAAGGGATACACCTTCCTTTTGAGGTATATAGCGCATTAATACTCCTTGAGTACGTTTTCTATACAGGACTCCTTCAACTAATCTGTATAGACACGCTTTTCGTTTTAATAGATCACTTTCGGTTTCATCCTCGGGCAAGGTCCATGTTCAAGATAGATCCGCAATGGACGGGTCTAATCTTCTTCATGCTCGAGGTCAGTGACATGAACTACCACCTCATCATCTCTGACAGGAATTATTATCGAGGGATATTGTAAGTGTTCAACGAACACTCTTGTCGGAGCGGATGCACGTGAGGACCCAATTTTTGACAATTGGTCTACGAGAACATTATTCCTTCGGGGAACAAATTGGACTTCGAAATGACTGAAGTGTTTTTCCAATTTCCTCACTTCTTCCATGTAATGAGCCATTGTCTCATCGGAGGTGCTATACTCCTTTTTTACTTGGTTTATGACTAGCTGTTAGTCTCCCCTCACCACTAATTGATGGACTCCAAGTAATTTAGCTGCTCGAAACCTGGCAAGAAGACCTTCATACTTTGCTGCATTATTGGTTGCAACAAAGTGTAATTGTATGACATACAAGAGTTGGTTGCCCTGAGGTGTAATTAAGACCACTCCAGCCCCCGAGTGTTGAAACCTGTGAGAGCCATCAAATTACATCGTCCAGTGGTTGGTACATTGTAAACCTACAAGTTCTTGTGTAGGTGGGTTGGGATTAGTCCATTCAACCACAATTTCTGTAAGAACTTGAGATTTTACTACTATTCGAGGAGTGAAATGGACATCAAATGCCCCAAGTTCCACTGCCCATTTAGCAACGTGACCAGAAACTTCCGGATTACAGAGAATGTCCCCTAAAGGGAAGGACGAAGGCATAGTAATCTTATGTGCTTGAAAGTAATGTCGAAGCTTTCGGGAAGCCATCAAAAGAGCATAAAGTAATTTTTGGACTTCAAGGTAACGCTTCTTTGGTCCATGAAGTACTTCACTTACGTAATAGACAGATTTTTGTACACCTTTTCTCTCCGCAACTAGAACTGCATTGATTGCGTGAGGGGTAGCTGCCAAGTAAAAAGTAAAGGTTCCCCCAAAATTGGAGAAACCAGTATTGGTACAGTAGATAAGTATGCTTTTACCTTTTGAAAAGCTTTTTTGGCTTCATTCGACCAGGTGAACACATTCTGCTTATGTAGAACCTTAAAGGAAGGCAACCCACGTTCGCCTAACCGCGATATGAAACGATTTAAAGCCACCATACACCCTATTAGACTCTGGACATCCTTCATGGTCGAAGGAGATCTCATTTGCTGAATGGCCCTGATTTTCTCAGGATTAACCTCAATTCCTCATGAACAAATAAGGAAACCTAAAATTTTACCAAAAGAGGCTCCAAAGGAGCATTTTTCAGGATTCAACTTTATTCCGTATTTATTCTTATTACAAAAGGTTTCTGCAAGATCATCTATGTGACTAGAGCTTTTAAAACTCTTTACAACCAAGTCATTTACATAAGCTTCTAAATTACGCCCTAATTGGGAAACAATGGTCTTTTGCATGAAACGGTGGTACGTGGAACCAGCATTCTTGGGACCGAATGGAATTTTGACACAACAGTAAGTGCCAAACGGTGTGATGAAGGCAGTTTTCTCTTCATCTTCTTCTGTCATGCTAATTTGATGATACCTTGAGTAAGCATCTGGAAACTCATCAATTCACAACCTGCTGTAGAATCGACCAACTAGTCAATACGGGGAAGGGTAAAATCATCCTTCGGGTAGGCACTGTTTAGGCTGGTGTAATCGACGCACATGCACCACTTACCATTTGACCTTAGGACCATGACCGGGTTTGCAAGCCACTCAGTATGACTGACTTCACGAATAAATCCTGCCTTCTGGAGTTTATCTAAGTCCAAGCGGATGACTTCTTGTCGGTCAGTAGCAAAGCGTCTGAGCTTTTGCTTTATTGGCCGCTGTCCAGGCCGAATTGCTAGCCTATGCTCAATTACTTCCCTTGGGACCCCATGCATGTCGGTCGGTTTCCATGGAAACACATCTACGTTAGCCTAGAAGAAAGTAATGAGCTCAAGTTCCTATTTGTCATCCAAACCTAATCCAATCCGAATGGTTTTAGATGGATCGTCTGGGTACAATGGAACCAACTTCAACTTCTCATCTGGTCGTGGAGCAGCTTTGATCACATTTGGTGCCGTGGTCGCAACCTGAACATCCCGACCGAAGAGGAAGTTGATCAACCAACTCTAGAGATAACCGATCATAAGTGAGAGCCGTATTGCGACTGTCTCAGACAAAAATTATGCCTTTTGGACCAGGTATCTTGAAGCATTGTTAAGCGTAATGCGTTGCCATCATAAACTTAGCAAGCGTTGGCCTGCCAAAAATAGTGTTATATGCTGAATCACAATCAATTACATCAAATGTAATCAATTCTGTTAAAAAATTGTCTGGTTCTCCCAATGTTACTTGTAATAAAATTTCCCCAATCAACATCATTGAGTGACCAGGAATTATACCATAAAACAGATGAATTATGGGTTTAATCTTTGAACGAGGAATTTGCATTTCATCAAGAGTCTTGACCAGTAGTAGATCCAAAGAACTACCTCCGTCAATTAACACCCTTTCGACCTTAGCATTGCTAATGATAGGGGTAATGACCAGGAGGAATCGCAATGGTCGTGTTAGCCCCCTGGGACAATCGTCCTGGTAGAAAGTTAAGGGAGTTTCCGACCAACGGAGAAATGGAGGTTCCCCAAGTGGAACTTCAACTTTATTTACCTCTCGGTAAAAAGATTTGAACTGACGCTTAGAAGAATAAGAAGACGAACCACCAAAAATAATGTTTACGTGATTTTGGGGTACCTGATAGGCCATAACCTCATCTTCATCAGCGTCCCTAACCTTGTAGGCTTGATCTTGCTCTGGTATGGTTGGCATGGGTCCAGTTCCCTGGTAGAAGTCTTCCAAGTGCTTCAACCAATTGTGACAATTCTTGAGATCATGTGCAAAAGTATTGTGCAATGGACACCACTTCTTATTTCCCTGCAGGTTAGCTTGTTTTCCTGAATGGTCGTTGTCGGGACCACCAGAAAGAGGTTTTTTATTTTTAAATGAAAACTTGTTACCTTTCTCTGGCGGTGGCTTGTTGGCAACCGCAACATCCCGATATTGTCCCACCTCATTCTTCTTGGGCTTCTTGGACTTCCCGCCTGCTGACAATTCTGACTTTTTGCCAGAATCATCCTTCTTGTCATTCTGGAGACCTGGTTGAGGTGGCAAATTCCCTTTTTCCACCCTTCTATTCCACTCCATGGCCTCAGCCACGTCAGAATAGCGGTCTACCATATCAAAGAGATCTGATACCGACCTTGGTGGGTGGATACTAAAATCCTCAGTGAACTGTCAGTATCGAACGACGTGCTTGAAAGCTCTGATAACCGAAGTATCTGAAATGTTGGGGATGGTATTTCTTAGTCCGACAAACCTCTTGACAAATTTTCGAATGGTTTCAGTCAAAGTCTGGCGTAATCGATGAAGATCATCTTCCTTACTAGGCTTCTCATAACAATTTTGGAAGTTGTTGAGGATCGCGTCGCACAACATTACCCAATTGTAGATTGACCCTTCTGGTTGATTAAACAACCAAGTTCTTGCAGGTCTTTCAAGGACCGTTGGTAGTGATGTTGATGAGGACATCACTCCTACGGATGCGTCAACTTCTCCAACACCGCTTGTGCAAGGACCAATTACAAGGGCACTCGCACGTCAGCTAAATTACCAGGTGAGCTCGTTCCTAAGTTTATGTGAAACTACCGTAGAGGGCGAGTTACTACCTAATGGTATTGTTCTTGTACTTAGGAATCATGGTTTGGATCAGCGAGGATGTCACGACGCACCGAGATGAGCCAAGGTTCGAGTTGATCCCGAGATGGACGCCAGTTCGGACTGCAGTGACATGTCTGTCTTCAAACGGATGCCCAGGCCAGGTACGAAGTCCATTTTTGACATTCTACCACTTCACGGAAAGCTTAGGAGATAAGCTTTCCAACGAATCTGGTCCCGCCGCCAAAATCTTGCCAAGTCATCAGGAATCATCCAAACAGTGCGTGTGAGACACAGTCGGGCTGGTGGTGCGTCACCTCTTTTTGGGCCTCCGGCCCATGTATCTTAGTTAGGCTGCGACCTAAACCCTAGCCGCCGCCTCTCTCTCTCTCATATACATACTCTGTAGCCGTCACAGGGAGACTTGGGTTTTGCTTAGATTATTCTGCCTTTGCAGTTTTGCCGTAGATCGGTTTGTGGAACCCCAACTTGTGAGCTTAATTCAATTTGATTTGCAATTTCCAGATTGCTTCTTCTACGTTTCTGCTTGTGCTCTCGATTCGCGTGCAGAAATTAGCCTTCTTGGCGAGGTCAACCGCGTCTTGGCATGGTTGATAACCAACGGAGCAGTGGTGTAGCGATTGTTGGGTTTGATCAGTTCTGATCGGAAGCTGGATCGTCAACGTCGAGATCTCCACCAAATTGACTTATCATCTACCTCATGAAAGATCGGGCACCCCGTGTTTCATTAAGTGGTATCAGAGCAAAGGTTGCCCGTCAGGTATCCCCTCTGTTCGTCGTTCATCTTCTACCTAGAGTCCAGAAAAAGCCAAAAACAAAAAATTTGTGATCATAGTCTTCCGCTGTCCAAACCACTTTGAGCCTTTCGCAATTTTCGTTTTCAGTTTTACATTTTTGAATTTGTGTCCGTGGTCATCATCGTATTTCTGGTCAATTCGTGTTCTTGGTCTAGTGTCGAGTCTCAAATCCCAATCCTAAACCGAAACCAAATTCGAGTAGCAATCGGATCGGAATTCCCTTTTGTGTTGCTGTTTTTCTAAAGACAATATCTTAGTCTTCTGGACACCAATGTGGGAAATTAAATAGTCTAAGTTGTATCTCTCGAAGAGATCTACAACTTTGTTCATTGCACCAAATTCCAGAAATGCCATATTCGTGGCCAAAATCACGTTCGAAGTTAATCTGTTTCATCCCGGAGTAATCTGTACAGTCTGTATTTCGGGGGCCATGTCTCCTAGTTCCAAACTCCAAATTGGGTGTTCCGTATAATCAAATTGATGAGAAAGAAAAGAACTACAACTTCCTAGTTATAAGTTTTTGCGTTTGAGGTCTCTAAGAGCCCCAAATTATTATTGGAAGTTTTTGCAGAGCATCTTTGCTAAACTGCCGAGAGTATTGTGATAGGTTTTGTGCGTAATTCTTAAATTTTGAGTTGTATTCCATCCTTTGCAGCACTCTTGTGAAAAAAAAAGATAAGAAAAAGGCAAGTTCATAAAAAAGAGCCGCACAAAAAGAAAAAAAAAGAAGAAAAGAAAGATTAGCAAAAAAAAAAAAAGATCAGAAGTGCTTGCATCCTTTTATGTCCATCGTCTGTACCAATCACTTTGCTTGCTTGAACTAGTTTTAGGAACGCGTTTAGACCAGCAACGGTGACAAGTACTTTGGACATTTATTGAGCTTTGTTATCTAATTTCGGTTATTGCTAATCCTTTGCTTATATACAATTTTCTTTCGAGCTCCACCTTCTTCTTATCAGAACAGGATTCAGCCTTGCAATCGCCTCACTCACGCCCCACGGTATCACGAACCAGCCACCGGTTGTACCTTCTGCAGTGTTGGTAAGATCCTTGCAAGAGTGTGGTAAGACGCTTGAGGGCGAGTGAATCCACATACCACCACCTAGTAGTTTATAGGGATAATATTTTGTGTTATCTTTGTTCCTACTAACCATGACAGGACCGCAAACCAGAGCTAGAGCTACTGCTGAGGAGGATGACCTTCGTAAGCTCATTCTTGATATGAACGAGGCCCTCAACAAGAGCATCCAAGAGCTCATGGACAAGTTCATGAAGGATTGCCCAAGTCAGCGATCCTACATCGCGACGGCCGACGGTGAGTACGTTAGTGCATCTGATGTAGAAGAAGAATTTGTTCTTGCAACTAACTATGCAGGTAGCGATCTTGACACGGACAACAATGCGGAGGAGTTTCTTGGGATTGACGCCATGGAAGATCACAGGACCCTCATTGTACAGCGGGTGTTGAGCACCCAAATGGAGCAGGCTGAGAAGATACAACGCAACAATTTGTTTCAGACGTATCTTGTTGTCAATGATCGATGTGTTCGTGTTATTATTGATGGAGGAAGTTGCAACAACTTGGTAAGTTCAGATATGGTCAAGAAGCTTAGCTTGACTACACGTGATCATCCTCATCCTTACCATATTCAATGGTTCAACAACAGCGGTAAGGTAAAGGTAACACAAACTGCAAAAATTCACTTTTCGATTGGATCATACCATGATTCAGCTGATTTCGATGTAGTGCCTCTGCAAGCTTGTTCACTGTTGTTAGGCCGTCCATGGGAATTTGATACTGATGCAACCCATCTTGGTAGAAGTAATAGATACACTCTTGTGCATAAAGGAAAGAAAATCATTTTCTTCCTATGACCCCTGCTGAAATTGTTCAAAGTGATAGGGAGAGAGCTGAAAATGAGAAGAAAGAAAACATGCTTGAATCTAAAAATCAGCAAGTAGCTAAAACTGTTTTTCCACCTAGAAAAGATAAGAACACAAGTTCTAGGTCAGAGGGAATTAAATTAAAGGGTGGTGTTATGCTTGTTACAAAATCTGATATTGCTGAAATAAATGATGAAGATGCTTTGTGCTACACTTTGGTTAGCAAAGAGGCTTTATTTTCATTTGATAATATTCCTAGCTCTTTGCCCCCTGCTGTTATTAACCTTTTGCAGGAGTTTGAGGATGTGTTTCCAACTGAGATACTCTTGGGACTACCACCTATTCGAGGTATTGAGCACCAAATGGATTTAATTCTGGGAGCGACATTGCCAAACCGTGTTGCATATAGGACCAACCCGGAAGAGACTAAGGAAATTCAATGACAAGTCCAAGAACTTTTGGATCGTGGGTATGTACGAGAAAGCCTTAGCCCTTGTACCGTTCCTATTCTTTTGGTTCCTAAGAAATACGGTAGTTGGCGTATGTGTGTGGATTGTACAGCCATTAACAACATAACAATAAGGTATCGTCATCCTATTCCTAGGTTAGATGACATGCTTGATGAGTTAAGTGGTTCTCTTATCTTCTCTAAGGTTGACTTGCGTAGTGGCTACCACCAAATTAGAATGAAATTGGGCGATGAATGGAAAACTGCTTTTAAGACTAAGTTTGGTTTATATGAGTGGTTTGTTATGCCTTTTGGATTGACTAATGCACCTAGTTTTTTCATGCGCTTGATGAACGAGGTCTTACGCCCATTCATTGGAAAATTTGTGGTAGTTTATTTTGATGATATCTTGATCTACAGCAAGTCACTTTCTGACCATCTTGATCATCTACGTGCTATTTTTACTGCTTTGAGAGATGCACATTTGTTTGGTAACCTCGAGAAGTGCACCTTTTGCACCGATCGAGCCTCGTTTCTTAGCTATGTTGTGACCCCACAGGGAATCGAGGTGGATGAAGCTAAGATTGAAGCTATCAAGAGATGGCCGACTCCTAAAACGGTCTCACAAGTGCGGAGCTTCCATGGACTTGCGGGCTTCTACTGCCGGTTCGTGAAGGATTTCAGCTCCATAGCCGCACTGTTGAATGAATTGACAAAGAAGGGTGTTGCATTCCACTGGGGACAACCACAAGAAGATGCCTTCAACCTTTTGAAAGAGACTCTCACAAACGCACCATTGCTCCATCTTCCAAACTTTGGTAAGACTTTTGAACTTGAATGTGATGCTAGTGGAGTTAGAATTGGTGGTGTGTTGATGCAAGAAGGTAAACCTGTTGCTTATTTTAGTGAGAAATTGAGTGGGCCTATTTTGAATTATTCCACGTATGATAAATAATTGTATGCTCTTGTGCGATCTTTAGAGACGTGGCAACATTATTTATGGCCTAAGGAGTTTGTTATACACTCTGATCATGAATCACTGAAGCATATTCACCGTCAAAACAAACTGAACCGTAGACATGCTAAATGGGTTGAATTCATTGAGTCTTTTCCTTACATCATTAAACACAAGAAAGGGAAAGACAATGTAATTGCTGATGCTTTGTCTAGAAGATATACCATGTTGTCTCAACTTGATTGTCGAATTTTTGAACTAGAAACTATAAAAGAACAATATGCTCAAGATGCTGATTTCAAAAATGTCTTGTTGAATTGTAAGGAGGGAAGGGCCTGGAATAAATTTGTACTCAATGATGGGTTCTTGTTTAGAGCTAACAACCTATGCATTCCAGTTGGCTCCGTTCGTCTTTTGTTACTGCAGGAAGCTCATGCAGGAGGCTTAATGGGTCACTTTGGTGTTAAAAAGAAGGAGGATGTTCTGGCCACACATTTTTTTTTGGCCAAAGTTGAGGTGTGACGTTGAACGCTTTGTGGCGCGTTGCACCACATGTCAACGGGCGAAGTCATGATCGAATCCACACGGTTTGTACATGCCTCTTTCTACTCCTAGTGCTCCGTGGGAGGATATTTCAATGGATTTTGTTTTAGTACTGCCTAGGACAAAGAGGAGGAGGGATAGCATTTTTGTTGTGGTGGATAGGTTTTCCAAGATGGCGCATTTTCTTCCATGCCATAAAAGCGACGATGCTACTCATATTGCTGATTTATTTTTCAAAGAAATTGTTCGCTTGCATGGTATGCCTTCTACTATTGTTTCAGATCGTGACACAAAATTCTTGGTCCACTTTTGGAGAACTTTATGGAACAAATTGGGGACCAAATTGTTGTTTTCTACTACATGTCATTCCCAAACTGATGGCCAAACGGAGGTTGTGACCGCACATTGTCCATGATGTTGCGGGCTATTTTGAAGAAGAACCTGAAGCTGTGGGAAGAGTGTCTTCCTCATGTGGAGTTTGCTTACAACCGTGCACTGCACTCAACCACCAAGGTAAGTCCTTTTCAGGTAGTGTATGGTTTCAATCCTCGTGCTCCAATTGATTTGTTGCCTCTTCCATCATTTGAAAGGGTCAATCTAGATGCTACGAAACGTGCTGAGTTTATTCTGAAATTGCATGAGACAACAAAAGAGAATATTGAACATATGAATGAAAGATATCGTACTACTGGTAGTCATGGTAGAAAAGAATTGATATTTTCTCCTGGAGATCTTGTTTTGCTACACTTGCGTAAAGACCGCTTTCCTGAGTTAAGAAAGTCTAAATTGATGCATCGTGCTGATGGTCCTTTTAGGGTGCTAGAGCATATAAACGATAATGCATATAAACTTGAGTTGCCCGCCGATTTCGGGGTTAGCCCCACTTTTAACGTTTCAGATTTGCACCCATACTTGGGAGAAGAAGATGAGCTTGAGTCGAGCACGACTCCAATTCAAGAGGGGGGGATGATGAGGACATCACTCCTATGGATGTGTCAACTTCTCCAACACCGCTTGTGCAAGGACCAATTACAAGGGCACGCGCACGTCAGCTAAATTACCAGGTGAGCTCGTTCCTAAGTTTATGTGAAACTATCGTAGAGGGCGAGTTACTACCTAATGATATTGTTCTTGTACTTAGGAATCATGGTTTGGATCAGTGAGGATGTCACGATGCACCGAGACGAGCCAAGGTTCGAGTTGATCCCGAGATGGACGCCAGTTCGGACTGCAGCCACACGTTGGTCTTCAAATGGATACCCAGGCCACGTACGAAGTCCGTTTTTGACATTCTACCACTTCACGGAAAGCTTAGGAGATAAGCTTTCCAACGCATCTGGTCCTGCCGCCAAAATCTTTCCAAGTCACCAGGAATCATCCAAACAGTGCGCGTGAGACAGAGTCGGGCTGGTGGTGCGTCACCTCTTTTTGGGCCTTCGGCCCATGTATCTTAGTTAGGCTACGACCTAAACCCTAGCCGCCGCCTCTCTCTCTCTCTCTCATATACATACTCCGTAGCCGTCATAGGGTGACTTGGGTTTTGCTTAGATTATTCTGCCTTTGCAGTTTCGCCGTAGATCGGTTTGTGGAACCCCAACTTGTAAGCTTAATTCAATTTGATTTGCAATTTCCAGATTGCTTCTTCTACATTTTTGCTTGTGCTCTCGATTCGCTTGCAGAAATTAGCCTTCTTGGCGAGGTCAACCTCGTCTTGGCACGGTTGATAACCAACGGAGCAGTGGTGTAGCGATTGCTGGGTTCGATCAGTTCTGATTGGAAGCCGGATCGTCAACGTCGAGATCTCCACCAAATCGACTTATCATCTACCTGACGGAAGATTGGGCACCCCGTGTTTCATCAGATGTAGATTTGAAGAAATTCAAATGGATTTTTAGTTCCATAAAATCTTTCAATCGCACCAGGTTTGAACTTATCAGGCTAGACCACCGCACGGGGCCCTAGCGAGAAAGCTTTATAGCCTACATAAGAAGCTTGGAAATGTCTTTCACCGCGACCTTCCCTGTGGTCGCGAGACATATTACCTTGAGGAGAATCCGATTGTCGTCCTAGGCGAGAATGAACTGGCATGCGATTATGATTCACCTAACCCTATCTTGCCAAAGTGACGTCGTTCGCATTTTATTGCGTCGCCCATGACTAGAGTAGGAGTCATCTTGTTCGCGAGAGCGAATTATGAAGCGAGATGATGTCGTTGGAGTGGCTTGCAAGGCAACTTCGTCAAGTGTATCCGTGAGGACTCTTGTGAATGTTGTTCTATGCTTGTTCTCCAACCCAGGAGGAGGGTTACGCAATGTATCTGCAATAACACGAAGTAGGTCTTGAGTACTCCTTCTGGGGGCCATAGGAGTTATGGTTGCCTCAACCACCGGGGGATAATCTGGGGCTGAAAATGGCATCTGATCACTCCGACGAGCTTGTGGATGGCGTGAAGGTCCGGGACCAAGATTCTAAACAACAGCATCTTGATGAGATTGTGGAAGACGTAAGGCTTCCTTAGTGGCCTTACGAACCTCGTTTTCTTGCTATTCATGAGCTTGATCCTCTTTCTGCCTGTGCTCTTGCTCCTCCCTGGCAATTCATTGCTCAGGAGTTTCCTCCGCAAGTGCAGCAAATTCCCGTGGCACCGAGGTCGCAGATGGGGGAAAACATCTCCCCTTGTTCCGAATCATATTCGAAATCAAAGAGAGATTTGATATTGTTCGGAGAAAACTTTCCAGAACTAAACTAAAAATCACTATCATCCACATCTTTTGGGATGATGTGTCGTGGCACGTATTCAGCCTTTGATGTGGTGGGATTCACCTGAGGGGAAAAATCCATCTTCTCTATCTCTTGGTTGAGAGACATGACTAGAGTTGGAGAAGATTTACCCTTGAGATGTGACTCATGGACATCCTCGTCGCCGACCTCCTCCATAGGAACGGGGTCATTAGGCGAAGGCATTTGAATATAAGCGTAATCGTCGAGATCAAAATCGTTGTCAGAATCGTATGCTCCAAACATGACTTATCAGAACTCCCAATGAAAGAAACATCTTTGAGAAGGGTCCCACGGTGGGTGCCAGCTGTCGACGATTGGGACTGGAGGTCCTTAGTCGATCTTATGAAAATTTACTAACTAGGAAGTGGAGACCATTCAAGACTCTCACTAGGTAAGTTAAGATAATCGTGCACTAGAGACACATTACCTTGAGGAGAATTCGCTCGTCGTCCCAAGTGAGAATGAATTGGCAGGCGATTGCGATCACGAGTGGTCCCGATTCGCCTAACTCTTTCTTGCCAAAGTGACGTCGTTCGCATTCGATTGCATCGCCGATGACTTGAGTAGGAGTCATCTTGTTCGCAAGAGCGAATTATGGAGCAAGATGACGCCGTTGGAGTGGCTTGCGAGGCAACTTCGTCAAGTGTATCCGCGAGGATTCTTGCGAATGTTGTTCTATCCTCTTTCACCAACCCAGGAGGAGGGTTATGCAATGTATCTGCAATAACACGAAGTCAGTCTTGAGTACTCCTTCTGGGGGCCATAGGAGTTATGGTCGCCTCAACCGCTGGGGAAAAATCCATCTTCTCTGTCTCTTGGTTGATAGACATGACCAGAGTTGGAGAAGATTTACCCTCGGGATGTGACTCATGGACATCCTCGTCACCGACCTCCTCCATAGGAACGGGGTCATTAGGCGAGGGCATTTGTATATGAGCATAATCGTCGAGATCAAAATCGGTCTCGGAATCGTATGCTCTAGACATGACTTATCAGAACTCCCAATGAAAGAAACATCTTTGAGAAGGGCCCCACGGTGGGTGCCAGCTGTTGACAATTGGGATTCGGGGGGTCCTTAGTCGATCTTATGCAAATTTACTAAGTAGGAAGTGGAGACCATTCAAGATGCTCACTAGGTAAGTTAAGATAATCGTGCACTGGAGACACAAGAGATTATATAGGTTTGGGCCCTCAAGATTTGAGTAATAACTCTACGTCCTATGGTGTTTTTGTAGGATCAAGGATGCCGACTAGAGGGGGGGTGAATAGGAGGCTTTTAAAATTTCTTTTCAATTAAGCAATTTTAAAGAATAATTGAGAGACCTAAATTATACAATGAGGCTTAAAAGGAATTTAATCAACTAGTTGCATTCAATCAAATGAACTATTCAATAAGACATGCAACAATGGTAAATATAGCAATTGTGTCAAGATGAATGTAAAGCAAATATGAAATACGCAATTTGACACAATATTTTTACCGAGGTCTCGGAGACTCGCCCGGTCTCCCCTACTCCTCGTTGAAGCGCTCACTCGGAGCCTCGCTTCTATATCCACGAAGGATATCTCACTAGGATTGCTCCTTCTCCACACCGGATAGGCGAGCACCACACCTTTCACAATCTTTTGCCGGCCTCTCCGACAAACTTCAATTGGAGAGATCTCGGCTCTCCTCCGGCACCGTCTAGGCGAAGGCGATCGCCAAGAGTAACAAGCCGGATGCACTTTCACTTGAATCAATCACGTGCTAGAAGCTCAATGATGCAAATGAGATGCTCAACACTCTAGCACTAGCAATCTAATGGAGATGAAGTGCGCTAAACACTCACACAATCTCCCTCAAGCTCTCTCTCAAATCTATTCAAGATTTGGGCTCAATTCTAGCCTCTAAATGCTATAACACATATGCAACTCAATTGGCTAGGTTTTCAGCTGAAGAATGAAGTCTTTGAGCACCCAAAAATGAAGCCAAACACGAAGTATTTATAGCCTCAACGAAAAACTAGCCGTTTGCAAGAAACCGGGTCAAAAGTTGTACAGGCCGGACATTGTCCGGTCACTTCAGACACTGTCCGGCCAGTACAAAAATTTCAGCCGTTGCAAACATGTCAGTGACCGTTGGGCGAAAATTGTGAAGGCCGGACGGATACTATTTGTCCGGACAAAACGTCCGGACAAATGGATATGTCTTTGTTAACTCTCAGCTCAAAAAACTTGTACAGGCCGGACATTGTCCGGTCACTTCAGACACTGTCCGGCCACTTCGGACAAATAGCTCCGGACGGATGCATTTGTCCGTTTCATTTTTCGGCTCAAAAAATTTGTACTGGCCGGACAATGTCCGGTCACTTCAGACACTGTCCGGCCACTTCGGACAAATAGCTCCGGACGGATGCATTTGTCCGGCCAGTGCACACTGACTGACAGTAAAATAAGCATAACTTTTGATCCAGAGATCCGATTGAGGTTATTTTTGGCTTGTTGGAAAGATAACTCAGAGCTCTACAATTTTGTCAACAGGAGCAAGACCTAGAAAGGTCTAGAAACTTCTAGAAAACTCAGAAACTTTCCTGCTGTCAAAATGTTCAAGCCAAAATCATCTCAAATGCAATTTTAAAGTATTTACACATACGGATTTGCCGTTTTCTCACGGATGTGATTTGTGTCACTTAGCAACGACCACGACCACACAGGTCTTGACATCCGATCGAAAACAGGTGGTCGATAGGGTTTGGTCGAGCGTACGCAAGCGAGTCGAAGACTGGTACGACCAGTCCGAACTCCTACGACCACGCCCAAACCCTAAACAGAAAGCCGCCAAACAAGCGATACGACCACGACCACGTATCAACACTGATACGATCAGAACATGCAAATACGACCACGACCAGCTCTAGATAAATAAACCAATTTAAACAGCTGGCGATCACGACTAAGTGCAGTTTTCAAAACATTTAATCTAATACACATGAACTACACTTAGACTCACTAACAATGCAAGACACTAGTGCAAGATGATATGAATGCATCTGAGCTTCCGCACTAGATAGATTCAAGCTACTAGTTTCCGACCCCTCTTAATAGTACGGTCAAACTAGTAAAAAGAAACCTATCAACCCGGTCTGTCTCCAAACACCGAGACCGGTAAAATCCTAAGAAAACAATCCTTAATCTTGGATTTTACCTTAGGTGAAGTTCGACCTCGTGAAGTTCGACCGCTCGACGCTTGTCCCCGCAAGGCTCGACCTCGCTATGCTTGACCTCGCGAAGCTCGAGATGTCTCATATCGACTTCATCCTCTTCACACCCTTGCTCGCTTTTATCCTGCAATCAAACTGAGACTAGAACATATACACTCAATACACAACATTAGTCTCATATATAAGTCGTCATTAATCACCTCCAGAGAAACTACTCCACACAGGAGTTAGCTCAACGGTTTCTCTTTCAAATGACATGACAAACTAAATTCAACGAGTAGCAAATGAGTATAAGATAAAATACAATCATATAGATCGTAGATGATAAACACATACGCACACGATCTATACTACTCATATCAAGATATCAATTAATTAATCTAGATGACCAAAGTGATGAGCTCCCTCTCAACATGTGTATCGATATCAAATCCACAACTAGAGGACATCAAGCACAAGATTTAACATATAACATCTTGATCATTCAATTAGCACAAGCTTGATGCAACCACCGAGCTCATCCTCTACATATGCATCAATATCAAACCCGTAATCGAGGAAAACATCCAATTCAGGGTTTACCGATAATCAATTCAATTTACTTGTGCTAAATCAGGATTTATATAAATTGTCATTTAATCATCAAATCTGATATCTTCAGATTAACTTTAATCATCATGGATTTATCCAAAATATCATTAATCATCAAAACCTAGATACTAAGATCTACCTAGATCCAACAGTTTTCACTGTGTATGTAAAGATTACAAGAGAAGAGACTATTGCAAGAATAAACAATCTCTAAATCTGCTTCTATTTTTCCTATCACTTATCTTATATCCCTTTTAGTTGCTCCGTCTTCCCGTTTTATACTGATCGAAAGGATGCCAACATAAAGTAGTTCTGGGAAGTTTTGACGGTTACTAAGATGTAGTTATGAAACTGCATCATCAGTTATAATATGCGGTTTTTTAGATAACCGCATATCGTAACTTCCTGGTGGTTGTCTTCACAAGGAGTTATTTTATCCTGGAACCATGTTTGGAAAAGTCAAAAAGTACTCAGGTTAGCTCTCGCAATGGTATGGTCGCGCACATTTTGTGACCATAGTATAGTCACGCATATTCTACGACCTTCTGGTCTCATTACCTAAGCAAGTCATTGGTTCATTAAATCATATTTAAAATAATTCGAATATGATATATGACCTCATACATTAGCAGATGTTATGGACACAGAGGTGATTTCCTGTGATTTAATCATTGTCATCGCCCTCGGGCGTAATTAAAACCGCTCCAGCCCCCGAGTTTTTGAAACTTTGAGAGCCATCAAAATACAACGTCCAGTGGTCGGTATTTTCTGGATCCGCACATTCTTTTGTAAGTGGTTCGGGATTAGTCCATTCGACCATAAAATCTACAAGAATTTGGGATTTGATTGCTACTTGTGGTGTGAAGTGGAGATCTAATGCTCCAAGTTCTACTGCCCATTTCGCAACTCAATCTGTTACTTTCGGATTACGAAGAATGTGACGAGGTCACAGTAATCTTGTGTTCTTGAAAGTAATGTCGCAGCTTCCTTGAAGCCATTAAGAGAGCATAAAGTAACTTTTGGACCTTAGGGTATCTCTCCTTTGATCCATTGAGCACTTCACTTACATAATAAACAAGTTGTTGCACTCCTTCCCTCTCTGCGACCAAAACAGTGCTGGCCATGTAAGGGGTAGTAGCCAAATAGATGAGTAATGATCCTCCCAAAGTTGGGGAAACCAGTACTGCAGCACTGGCTAAATATGCTTTCACTTCCTAAAAGACTTTTTCGACTTCATCCGACCATTGGAAACCCTTGTGCTTACGCATAACCTTAAAGAAAGGCAATCCATGTTTTCCCAACCGTGAAATAAAATGACTTAAAGCCACCATTCAACTAGTTAGGCCTTGCACCTCCTTCGTGGTCGAAGGAGATTGCATTTGTTCAATAGCCCGAATTTTGTCGGGATTAACCTAGATGCCCCATGAACAAACAAGTGTTGGATCTAGGTAGATCTAAGTATCTAGGTTTTGATGATTAATGACAATTTGGATAAATTCTTGAAGATTAAAGTTAATTTGGAGAATGCCATATTTGATGATTAAATGACAACTTAGATAAATCCTGATTTAGCACAAGTAAATTGAATTAATTATTGAAAAACCCTGAAATGGATGTTTCCTTAGTTGTAGGTTTAATATTGATGCATATGTAGTGGGGGAGCTCGATGGTTGCAACAATCTTGTGCTAAATGAAAATCGAAATGTCATAAGATAAATCCTGAAGTTTGATGGCTCCTTATTGAGGTTTTGACATCGATGCATATGATGAGGTGGAGCTCATCATATTGGTCATCTGATCTGATTGCCATCATGATTTGAGTAGTATGGATTGTGTGCGTATGTCTTTGTCATATACGATTCTATATGATTGTGTATTTCATCTCTTACTATCTGTTGAATATGGTTTGTCATTTCACCGGGAAGAGAAATTGTTGAGTTAACTCCTGTGTGGAGTAATTTCTCTAGTGGTGATTAATGGTGACCTATATATGAGATGAACATTTTGATTTGAGTGTATGTGTTGTAGTCTCAGAATGGTTGTGAGATGAAAGCAAGGAAGGGCGTGAAGATGATGAAGTCGGTATGAGCCATCTCGAGTGAGGTCAAGCTTAGCGAGGTCGAGCTTTGCGAGGACAAGCTTCGAAGGATCGAGCTTCACGAGGTCGAGCTTCACCGAAGGTAAAATCCAAGATTAAGGATTGTTTTCTTAGGATTTTACCGGTCTCGGTGTTTGGAGATAGACAGGTTGATAGGATTCTTTTTACTAGTTTGACCGTACTATTAAGAGGGGTCGGAAACTAGTTGCTTGAATCTATCTAGTGTGGAAGCTCAAATGCATTCATATCATCTCGCACTAGTGTTTAATCACCTCTTGCATTGCTAGAGAGTCTAAGTGTAGTTTGTGGTGCATTAGAGAAAATGCTTTGAAAACTGCACTTAGTCTTGAACACCAGCTATTTAAATTGGTTTATTTTCTAGAGTTGGTCGTGGTTTTACTTGCACATTCTGATCATATCCTTGTTTGGTATGTGGTCATGGTCGTGTCGCCCATTTGGTGGCTTTCTGTTTAGGGTTTGGTCGTGGTCGTAGGAGTTCAGCTGGTCGTACTAGTCTTCGGCTTGCTTGCATACACTCGACCAAATCCACTCGACCACCTGTTTTCGATCGGATGTTCGACTTGTGTGGTCGTAGTCGTTGCTGAGTGTCAGCAAACATATCCGCGAGAAAACAGTCAAATTGCTTTAGAAATGACATTTGTGTTGAACTTTTTGGCAGTAGGAAGATATTTGAATTTTCTAGAAATATTTAGGCCTTTCTAGGTCTTGCTCCTGTTGACCAAATTGTAGTCCTTTGAGTTATCTTTTCAATAAGCCAAAAATTACCTCAATTGGATATCTAGGTCAAAAGTTATGCTTGTTTGACTATTGATGTGCTTTGGCCGGACAGTGTCCGAAATGGCCGGACAATGTCCAGCCTGTACAAAATTTTTTAGTGTATTGCAAAATGTGAACCAGAGACGTTTGCATCTATCCGGGGGCTTTTGTCCTGGATGGGCTGGACTTTGTTTGGTATGGCCGGACATTGTCCGGCCTGTACAAATTGTTTGAGCCGTAAGTTAATAGAGATAGATATATTTGTCCGGGATGGGTTGGACTTTGTCCGGCATGGCCGGACATTGTCTGGCCTTTGTTGTACTGGCTGGACAGTGTCCGGCATGGCCGGACAATAATCCTGTACAAGATTTCACCTGTTCGTGGCAAACGGCTAGTTTTCTTTGAGGGCTATATATATCTTGTGTTTGCCTTTATTTGTGGTTGCTCAAGAAGTTGATTTCTCTATTGAAAAACTAGCCAAGTTCATTGCATATGAGATATTGCATCTAGAGGCTAGATTTGAGCCCAAATCTTGAGTGGATTTGTGAGAGAGCATTTGGGAGAGATTGTGAGTGTTTAGTGCACTTCATCTCCATTTGCAAGCTAGTGCTAGAATGTTGAGCATCTCATTTGTATCATTAAGCTTCTAGCACGTGATTCATTCAAGCGAAAGCGCATCCAACTTGTTACTCTTGGCGATCGCCTTCACTTAGACAGTGTCGGAGGAGAGTCGCGATCTCTCCATTGAAGTTTGTCGAAGAGACCAGTAAGAACTTGTGAAAGGTGTGGTGCTCGCCTATTCGGTGTGGAGAAGGAGCAACCCTAGTGAGATATCCTTCGTGGATATAGAAGCGAGGCTCATGCGTGAGTGCTTCAATGAGGAGTAGGGGAGACTAGGCGAGTCTCTGAGACCTCGGTAAAAATATTGTGTGAATTGCTTATCTCATATTCATTTCATATTTGTCTTGACACAATTGTTTAAATTAATCTAGTTGCTTGTTGTATTGTATTTTCATATCGATCAATTGCATCTATATGTTAGATTGTTGTTGCATGTTGAATTACTTATTTCATATGGTTGAATGCAACTAATTGATTAGATTTTTTTAAACCCCTTTGCAAAATCTAGGTTATCCAAAATATCTTTTAAAATTGCTTAATTTAAAAGAATTTTAAAAGACTCCTATTCACCCCCCTCTAGTTGGCATCCTTGATCCTACAACAAGGAAACCCAAAAGTTTACCAGAAGATACTCCAAAGGAACACTTTTCTGGATTCAACTTTATTCCATGCTTATTCAAGTTGCAGAAAGTTTCAGCCAAACCATCTATATGATTAGACCTTTTAGAGCTCTTGACAACTAGATAATCAACATAAGTTTCTAAGTTACGCCCTAATTGAGATTGAAAGGTCTTCTGCATCAAGCGCTGGTACGTGGAACCAACATTCTTGAGACCAAATGGCATTCTAACATAGCAGTACGTGCCAAATGGTGTGATAAAGGCAGTTTTCTCTTTATCTTCCTCTACCATGCTAATTTGATGGTACCCTGAGTAGGCATCCAAGAAGCTCATTAGTTCGTAACCCACTATTGAATCAACCAACTAGTCAATACGGGGAAGGGGAAAATCATCCTTTAGGCAGGCAGCATTGAGATTGGTGCAATCGAAGCACATGCACCATTTACCGTTAGATTTCAGGACCATGACCAGGTTTGGGAGCCATTCAGAATGGTTAACTTTGCGAATAAGGCCAACCTTCTAGAGTTTATCTAACTCTGAATGGATGGCTTCTCTCCGATCAGAGGCAAAGCGTTTGAGCTTTTGCTTTATTGGTCGTTGTTCAGGCCGAATTGCTAGCCTGTGCTCGATCACTTCCCTTGGGACTCCATGCGTCAGATGGTTTCCACGCAAACACATTTGCGTTAGCCTAGAGGAAAGTGATGAGCACAAGTTCCTATTTTTCTTCCAGTTCTAACCCAATCTGAACAGTTTTGGTTGGATCGTCTGGGGATAAGGAAACTTTTTTAAGTTTTTCATCTGGTCAGGGGTTTACCTTGACCGAATTTGTCTCTTTAGCCTTGGTCACAACCTTAACATCCCTGAGGGGAAGCTGATCAACCAATTCGAAAGAAACGCGATCACAAGTGAGAGCTGTATTTTTGCTGCCTCTGACTGTGATCGCCCCTTTTGGTCCTTGCACCTTGATGCATTGATAAGCATAATGCGTTGCTGCCATAAAATTGGCAAGTGAGGGCCTACCAAGAATTACATTATATGCTGAATCAAAATCAATTACAAAAAAAGTAATCAATTTTGTTCGAAAATTCTCTGGTTCTCCGAGCGTTACCGGCAGCACAATCTTACCGATAGGAGTGTATGAAGGACCGGGGATGATCCCAAAAAATGGGTGTACCACATGTTTGATTCTTTAACGAGGGATATGCATCTCATCAAGTGCTTTTACAAAGAGCAAGTCGACTTTCTCCATCGACTATGACTCTACCCACATTACACATACATCCATGTTGTTGGTTGGAGTTTGTTGAGCAGCTCGCGTTTAGTTCCCAATTGAGTGTAGTTTTGAGTGATACCTTCGATAAGGTCGTATGCTTCATCTACACTTTTGTTCATTAGTGCGCCGCCGGCTGCGGCATCTACGGCCATCCGTGCATTGTAGTTGACTGCGCTATAAAATTTTTGAACTACAAGCCACTTCTCTAGTCTATGATGTGGACATTTGATCAGCAAGTCCTTGTACCATTCCCAAGCGTCGTAAAGTGATCACCTACCTGCTGAGAAAAAGATGCAATCTGGTTGCAAATATGAATAGTTTTAGCAGGAGGGAAAAACTTACTAAGAAAAGCTGATGAGAGTTCATCCCAAGTAGTGATCGACATAAGAGGAAGAGTGTATAACCATGCTCTCGCCTTCTCGTGAGGCGAGAAAGGAAAGAGTCTCAAACGAAATTCATCCTGTGTTACTCCATGAATCTTGAAAGTATCACAATGCTCAAGAAACATATGTAGATGTAATGATGGATCTTCAGCGGGAAGACCGCTGAACTGATTTTGTTGAACAAATCTAAAAGTGCAGATTTTATTTCAAAATTATTTGATTCAATCGATTGTCTAAGAATACCTGATTGCAACCGTATGTTGAGCAGGATTGCATAATCCTTGAGTCTCTTTTAGTCCTCCATTGAATTATCGTTGTTCCCCAGCAATGGTGCCAAAAACTTGATTGCACCCGAAAAGGTCGAGCACGATGTGTAATGTAATAAACCACAAGTGAAAAGTTGAATGTTGAGCACTTGAGAGTCGAATTCCACGAGGAACAAGCATATGCGTCTTTCTAGCTTAATGGTTCACTGATTAAGTCTAAACGAGTTGTGGGTATATTTTTCGACAACATAGCTATTAATCTAGGGTTTGCAAGCTGGAATGAAAATCTAGGGTTTCGGGAGTTCCATAACCATCTGGCGTAATTTTATCCAAGGCCCGAGGATTGTAAGTTGATTTCAATTGTTTTTCAAGACAGATTAAGTTTCCAGTTCAGGGCGCTGGGTCAACAGTCAGAGGATCACTTGCACTGTCATCTTTGGCGAGAGCCTCTCTCCTGTTCAGGATCCCGTGTCAAGGCGCTAAGGACTCAAGAACTCCCCTAAATTCTTGTTAAGACTCAACTGTTACGTCTGTTGCCGAAACAAGGATTTAGGGTTTGGAGGAAGAAAACATAAGAAAATTACTCCAAAACATGAAATAAAGACTGATGGAGAATCATGTCTTCCAAATTAGGTCATCCCTAACCCTAGAGGGGATCTATTCTCTAAAAGCCATCATAATGCAGAAATGAGAATAACAATTAAATAAAAAGTCACTTGATTGCTTGAAAATTGAAGTTGCCGTCCTTGCCGGCTTACAAAAGCAATAAAAATAGAGAAGGGGGCTCTATTAAACTAAAACTAAGCCCTAACGACTTCTAAGCCTAAGAAAAGAGATTATTAATTGAGCCAAAAGTTTTTCTATTTATAGCACATGAATAAACGTGTCCAAAAACAACTCCTTGACGTGCAGACAACGAAGTCTGGCTTTAAACGGTGCGAGAAGGGATAAATCTGTGTCAAAACCATCCAGATTCAACCAGTTCTAATCAAATACGACTAAAACCGACCAAATCTGGCTAAAACCAACCAAATTTGACCAGTTCTAGTCAAACATGCATCAAAATGGCCCAAATATGACTAGTCTTGGTCAAACATGGTTCAAAACGACCAATTTTGATCAAATACGATCAAAACCGACTAGTACAAAACTAAGGAATATGATCTGAACATGACCAGGACACATGGCACAATTGCGACCTCACATGTGTCGTGATCAAAATCAAATTGAACACGACGGGACATGTGGCGCAATTACAGCCAGACACATGTTGTAACCAAAATCGAGTTTTGGCTATGTTGTCTTCGACCAGGTTTCCTTTTCGAGTAGGAGTCTTTTTCACCCAGATGCATATGGATAAGGACTTTTACCTGCGAATTCGACTTTGACTAGGAGTATCAATTGTGGAGTACTCAACCAGGCCTTTTTGCTTGTTCAGTTGGGTTTCTTGGTCATGTGAGGCTCAAATGTGGTCGAATTCTTCCCAAATTTGGTGGGTTTGATCACTGAAATGTGATGAACACAACTGTGAAAGCAATTTGTGAAAATAATTAAATTTTACACATAAAATGTCGCATCCAGGAGTTTTAAGCATAATTTTGCACGTTTTCAATACTAAACCTAGGGTAAAAATGCTACCAAGTTAGCTCTTATCAGCAGGCCCCGGATGTGCACTTACCCCGACTGCCCACGATGTAGTCAAGAACAGAGTAATTAATAGATACTCAGTTGAAATCAGTTCATACACAAAAGTAATATATGACCGTCATGCCTTAATACACATCGATATACAAAGGCCAGCAAGGCCAACTACTAGATTTTATTAAAGTAATTTTATCCGATTTCCAGGACCATTCCACAAGCAAAACTCGAGTGTAGCACGTAACCCTTCTAAACTCCAAGTGGTCTTGCTTCACCAATCTTTAGCTTCTCTTCAACTATATTCTTGTTATTAAGTGAGGGTTAGCACAAAGTACTTAGCAAGTGTCTATATAAGAATTAATTCGATGCATGACGGGAATGTCCAATTGAACAGTTTATGAGGCATAGAGTAGTAAATTTCACAAATATATTTCCATAGCTAATTGAAAACAAATAATTAGTAGAATAATTATAGAAAGCATTTATGTAACTCAAGAGTTAAATCCGGGCAAAACATCCCCGTTTGCCCCTTTCAGTTTAATTTCTCAACACTATTGTGCTATCCAATTACTAAGTATGGCATACCCCTATCTGGGGGTACGGAGTACTCAAATACTTTTTAAAACTCTGCAGAGGGGCACCGCATTACCCACATGAGTCCATCAATGTTCCCTGTCAGGCCAGTTACATGCACAATATTGCTTGCGACTAGATTGAGGAGACAAGGCTCTCAAAAACATTGTATTAATTATATCCCTGCCCGACAATCAGACCATATTGGTCGTTCTTGTCATTGTGAGGTACCCTCAATGAGATTACCTTCATGCCAAGCTATCATGGCACTCAAGGTCAGAGTACCGAACGATCTCTCCCCTCACATATCCCCCCTCACCCATTCAGGCCATAAGTTTAATTGACTAAACTTATTAAGGTCCAAACATTTCAAATTTAGAACCTGAATAAGAATGACCACCATGCAGGGATAAAATTGATACGTAGTAGTCTACTGACTAAGTTCAATTACTTGATCATTATGCCCATGGTTCTTTAGCACATTTTGTTATATCCTTATTCGTTAGGGTAAGGTACTCAACCACTATCCCGCTTAGGCAGTATTCACCCACCAATCTTACCATCCTGACCACTAATATTCATTAATTTTTCAAATAGACATCTTTTTGAAATACTTTTAGGGTTTTGCTCGCCCAGTATGGATTTCCACTCTAGGTGGCTTAGATCCATTTTGTTGTGGCGAGCTCAGCTTGCTTGGTAAGGATTTCCACTCAAGATGGCTTAGATCCTTACCATATTGGCGAGTTTAGCTTGCTTTACAAGGATGTCCACTCATGGTGGCTTAGATCCTTATTGTTGAAGCAAGCTAAGTTTGCTTAGTAAGTATTTCCACTCAAGGTGGCTCAGATCCTTATTGTCTCAACCGATTTGTTTCACTTGGTAAAAATCTTACACTACAACATGGTAGGGCAGCGTAAGCTGTCAAACTACTGGGAAAAACCTTTTTTACTGATGTGTCAGTTGGGAAAAGTTATTATTTTTAGCAGATCTACTGCTAGGAACAAATAATATATAGCAAGCTGTATATCAGTTTGGGAAAAGATATATAGGATCTATGGAACAGCTGAGAATATTTTTTCCGTTGGGAAAAACTTTTTTTTACTAGCGGTTCTACAAGTGAAATTATAATTTTGATTTTTCACCGATGTGTCAGTTGGGAAAAGTTATTATTTTTAGCAGATCTACCGCTAGGAATAAGTAATATATATATATTTTTGGTGCAAAACTGAAAATTTTCAGCAGAATAATAGCAAATTTATTATTTTGAGAGGGAAAATTTCAGAGAAAAATAATTTCTACAGATTTATTTGTTTTGCACCAAATATAAAATCTGTTACCTTCCCCAATCCAACCTCCTCCACCGAGAAACCTCCCCCAATCCAAAACCTCCCTCTCCAGGTCTCCCCCACCGATAGCTAACACTCCTACCTCTGGTCTCCACCGATCCCCCACTGCAGCCCCATCTCGATCTGGTCTCCCACTGCGGGTGAGGTGTCTCGTGGTGTGGCCCTCCAAACCCTAGCGGCAGGGTGTGCGATGAACGGCAGAGGTGGAGCGACAGTGGCGAAGCAGGTGCGCAACAGAGGGGTAAGGTGCGAGGCCAGCATAGCATGAGATCAGCAGGCCCTGCATGGGAGTGAACCAATGGGTGAGGCCAGGAGCTGAGGCCGGTGACCCGACGCGACAGAGGGGCGAGTGCCGGCGTTTGACGTGATAGAGCTCCGATTGTGTAGTCCCCCTGAATTCGGAGCCACCTCTAGTTGGTGCGAATAGATTGGAATAAAAATCCATAGGTAAGAGTGGTATTCTTATCAAATTTCTTTTAGAAATTTCACTCTTGGATGCGCTTGGTGCTTAGGTCATCTTTTCATCAACTTTGATCATTAGTTGACAACTTGATGTTCAACAAATTTGTTTTGTTGCCTTCCAGTTTGCATATGCATTTTACTACATTACCATGAGTTACTTTATACACATTAGCGCGAGTGGGCATCATGAAATTATTATGGGGCATGATTGCAATGTTCTGATATCTAGTGTACAGGCTGAAGTTTCAATGGTTGTAGTTTTGATTGGCCTGAGCAGGCAATTATAGATCTAATTCTCCTGATTAATCATCTACATGATCTATTCTACAGTCAAGTCTTGGTGATTTGCCATTAGAATCAAATCTTATATGCCTTTTGAGGGTTTTGTGTTGATCTGTTCACAAGGTAGCTAGGCTAGTTTTTATACAGTTCTATCTTCATAAGCTCACTGAGTTTTGGTAATCCTATGGGTTTCTATTGAAGTTGTCATCAGCTTACTGATATGATTGTTTCTTGTTTCGTATCAAATATGATTGTTTCTTGTTTCATATCAAATGATGTTAAATTTCTTGTGATTTGTACATGTTTACAATTTAAGCCAGTGCTAAACTGGTAATGGTAATAGGTCTTATTATTGTTGATTATTGGTTTCATATGAGGCAGTAGACTCTAGATTAGTATATTTCTCTTGTAATTTTCAAGTTTTGCTGTTTAGATTAGTAAATTAGTTATTTGAAAATTTGACAAAATCTTCAAAAGTAAGAAATTAGCATGGTGCAAGCAACGGCAGATCAAAGCAAATTGTGGATTGTGAAAAAGATGCTTTGAAATGTTGTTTGAACTTCTTTTAGAGTCTTGGAGATAATTTTGTATGATGATGTAAACCAAGCAGACAAATAGCCTCCAAAATCCATTGTGCTTACACGATGTAAGTGCATATGTTAACTAAACCCTTGTGCAAAACATCTGAAACCAATAAGCATTTTTTGTGAGCTATAGTGATAATTTCAACTAAAAAGTCATTCATATTGCTTTGGTCAAATAGTTAGCCTATTTCTTTTGTTCAAATTCTTAGTTTTAGACATAATTCCTCCTCATCCAGATAATGTCAGGGGCAACTTTAAACAATTAAAGAATCTAAAATTGAAAAATTGATTCTATATCATAAATTTTGATGCCAACAATATATTAGTGACTTTTGAATTCTTTGATAAATGTCATCATAATTTTTTGCCAATGTTATATGCAGCTAACCATTAGGTTTGAAATCTAATTCTGATCACGTGGGTGGGCAGGGGGCCCCACTACTTCTTCATTCAGGGGGGGCTAGCCTCATGACTTCCCACTGGGCGAGAGGTGCACCTAACCCACCTACTCACTCATCAATTACGGTGTTCAACTGACTTGCATAGAAAGACCCCTATTTTTTAGTAATTTGGTGCCCTATCTTTTGATTGACTATTGTCAACTAATCTTTTCAATGTTCGATTCTACTCTATGTTAGAATATTTCTATGAATGCTATTTCGATCTAAGTGGTCCTATATTACATTACAAATATGACCTTTCTTGGAGTTCACAAACAACATTGGGTGCTACTGCTTCAAGACCAGATTCCTTCTTCCCCTCTTCCACAGAGTTGACTGCATGCTTAGGGGAGCCCTGAGACTCCTGCTGCTCCTACTCCTGCTGCTGCTTGCCTTCTGAAGCAATGGAAGATATAGTAGCAAAAGCAGCTGTACCCACAGCCACACCATAGTTCAGCTTCTTATCTACAACAAGAAACCATGAAATCACCACCTTTGAATCAGAAGACCTCACTAATGCAAGAAACATGGATTACTCAGTACCAAAAACTGTACATTGGCTTGTGGCATCCTCCTAATGAATCGCATGGCCATTCTCATTGTCACTGCGCATGCCGTCAGGAGGTCCTAAAGCCACAGGTGAACTCACTGGGGAGTTGAGATGGTGGTGACCTCTGTTCTTAATGTCAAGAAGTTGCAGCCCCATGAAACAGCGGCCCTGGAGCTCTATGGCCTGCTGCAACTCGGCCGCTTGTTGCTGCTCCTCCAACTTCATCCTCAAAAGCACCTCCTGGCTTGCATACAACATTCTTGGCCCTAACAATTAACAATTACAGCACCGTCCTATTCTCTGTGCCATGCTAGGAAGCATTACTCCTCTTTTCATTCCAAATTCTTCAATAAGACCGATACGATTGATTGGCTTGTGCGTTTCTCTTATTACTTTTTTGTATCCCCCTGTTCCTTGGATGCAATTCGATCCTTCTATGGCCAGATCTCAATTTTTGGAAAGCCTTTGATGGCTTCCTTATGAAAACATCCATTTGTATATGGGAATAGACGGTCTTTCATTATTCTTTGTGATATTGACCACATTGACCACATTTCTGATCCCTATTTGCATTTAGTGGGTTGGTCTGGTATGGGAAGTTTTGGGAAGGAGTATATTACTGCATTTCTAATTCGTGAATTTCTAATGATTGCCATGTCCTGCATGCGGGATACTCTATTATTCTATGTTCTTTCCGAAAGCGTGTGTGGGACCCTCCTTTGAGGAATCCCGTGGCAACCGCCCAGGTGGATTGCACACATAAAGGTACATCACAAGCTCACAACAACAAGATTCACTTTAAACAATAAAGCTGGTAGATAAAACAAGTACAAGGTCACGAGGACCACTATTACAATATCATAATGCCAAGGATGGCATTAATTAAAGTTGATACAAAAGTAGAGAGTTTTTCAAAATCAAGAATCGGTATCGAAGTACCGAACGCAGAAAAACAACATAAAAAGCAATCACAAAGGTCTTCACTTCCTTCTGCAGCGGCTCTGGAAGGGCTTCCTCCACATCGGACTCAACTTGGCTCATGACCCTCCTAGAAGCTCAAATCGTCTGAAAAGGCTCTTTCCTCTTCTTGGTGCTCAAGGCTAGGGGAATCGGGATCCTCGAATCTTTTCTTCTGAATTTGTTTGTAAAGGCAAGGGTGAGCATGTTTTTACACAATGCTCAGCAAGTCTCGTTATAAGAATGCAGGTATATAGATGAGGGGTTCTTAAGGAAAGAGTTCTTGGTTTTATATATAAGAATAGAGTAGATTTTCACTCTAAAGTTATAAAGAAAAGCTTTTAGTTTCAAAAGCAAACTTTAAAATCTTGAGTTATACTTTAGAAATTGTTATGTGATGGTCTCCCATGAGTCATCACTTTTATCAACCCATATTATGAAAACATTCCAAATAATTACTTGTGCTGAACCACATGGATAAATCCACCGCGAACATACTCCATGACCTGGGAGTACAGAGTATCCGATACTTTTCTTACACTTTGCAAAGGTGTACCTCTTTTTAAATCCACTTCTTCACTCGGCTTTCAAGTCGGATCAGCTCCATGCGACTTATACGCATGTGACAAGGCCGAGATCACACAACCCTTTTGCAGTCTAGTATTAACAGTATCCCCACCCGGTAAATAGACAATTAAGTCTCAAGTACCGTTATGGGTCCTCCCCACTGCCTTACTTCCTAGCTTTGGCCTATGCTCCCGCAGGACACATAGCCTTGGTCTGTCCATGCGAGACATCTGACCTTTCTTGATTACAACCGCGCACGGCTTAATCTTAGGCATAGGGCGTCTTCCTTCTTTCCACCTTTTCCTCTCATACTTTTTCTGAACTCACATCACTCATGGACGAGCTGCGCCCAACCAGTTTCCACGCGAGAAACCAGACCGACAAACCATGCAGGGAACTGCTAATACCAAAAAGCTACTAAGTCGTGCCTGTCCCATACCAGGCAAGTGGTTGGTACATTTTTCATGCCGCATAGAGGAACAACACAAGGTTCTTGTCCTTATGAATTAATAGTGAGGAGCCATCCACATTCCCTGGTGTGCACCGCACCCTCTCCATACAAACCAATCCTCACTATCAATTCTAATTTGTATTTTCTTTCACAAAAAGGCGTTTTCAAATATGTTTTTCATATAAGAGACCATTTGATATTTAGCATAAGTTTTCAAGCATAAGCATAATTCTAAGCATATATCCTAGGGTGACAAGGATGCATGGGTATTCAATCACAAGAGGGGTTTCACAATCATTTAGGTTATATCTAACCACATTATTTGAACATACTCTCATTTGAATATAAGGCATGCATATACTTTGAAAACAACTAATATACTTCATTTGAAAATATTAGGTGAGACATGATCAAGGGGTTGAGACTTGCCTTGCACTGCTGGGTCTAATTACTCGGACGAATCTTCAAAGACTTCTTCCGCTCCTTCAACTTCGGGCACTGCGGCGGACACAAGCAATACAACACATACGCTACATAAGCATACATAAAATAGTTGCAATAGAAAATAATAAGTAAATATATCATGCATGCAAGGGAAAAGATTTGGACAAAGTCACTTGAGTGCTGGTCGAAGAGATGGGCTCAAAAGAAGTTGAATGTCAAAGGCCGACATTCAGTCCACGGCTAGACATAGCCCTAAATTGGTCTGAGGTAGGTTTTCTGGAGAAGTGGCAGAAGAGAAAGATGTAGATCACAACTCCAGGAATCTGAGGGACAAAGTGACATTTCCATTGCTCAACCAGAAGAGGTCAAACAAGGCCAATGCCAGTGGCTGACATGCACTGACATAGTGCAGACATTGCCAAAAACTAGGGCTTGGCACAACTTTTGATCCAGGGCTTCAATTTATGCACAACTTTGTCTGAGAGTTAGGCCTTGATAACAGGAATAAAATACTCAACAGGATCAAGGGCTGAAAGTGGCCAGAGGGCGGCCAAATCTGGCGAGTAAACATGGTGGTGACACGGCACAGGCATTGATCTCGACAAAAGCTTGACAAGGGCATATCTCACGATCTGGGCAGATTCAGATGTCAAGCTAGTGGAAGTAAATGCTCAGGGAGCTGAGGCAAAGCTAAGAGACAAAGTGGTGTCGGCTGAATCGGCCGGGAACCAAACTCCGGTGAACTGTGCCGGAGACGAAGGCACCGAATTAGGGGTTTTTGATACAAGGCGAATGAGCTCAATTCCAAGCTTGACAACGATCTCTATGACACAACAAGGCTACTGGAGGGGTTAATTTTGCTGGGAGATGGCAGGAGAAGCTCGGCGACGAGGTCCAGCGAACTGATGAACTTCCAGATCGGGATTTCTTCGATTTGGGCACAATTGAAGGCTTTGATCTCACAGGCTTGCTAAGAGATGGCTAAGGATCAATTTCTACTATTGGAACGAGAGCTGATTTGGATTGAATCGGGCAGCATTGGGGAAACAGGGCAAATGGGCTTTTCCGATGATCGCCGGCGATGGGATTCGCCGGGATGCAATTGGCTGCTATGACACAGAGAGGGAGAAGAGGGGAACTCACCGGTGGCTTTGGATTGAAGAGAGGGGCTGTGAAGTGGGCTAGCACCGTGAGCTCTCTCACTGGCTCGCTGGAGAAGAAGGTGAGAGCGGCGAGGATGCTGGAAAAATGGCTAAGTCCTGAGATGAGGAGTTAACACAGCACTGGAGGGGTTTAAATAGGTCCTGGGGCGGAGCTCGCGAGGGGAAAACCGACAACAAAGCTTGCGCCGGGGAGAAGCTTGTCGGGCGCAGGTGCAACAGCGGCGAAGATGACGTGATGTGCACGGGCTGTGCAGTTGCTTTGCCAGCGTTGTCGGGGCACATTGGAACTAGGTTTGAAACGGCGCGGATGCGGAGGCAGCAACGCAGCTCCGGCGATGACACATACACGCATGCAAGTGCCACGGCCACGGGCGTGCGCGCGCGAAAACGCTGCTGGAGCGCGGGCATTTAACCGCTGGATTTAGCGAGGCTTTTTGGTTGCTGGCACGTGCACGCGGGGTGGCTCAACCGATCACGAGCACTGTCGACCGGAGAGGATGGCCGGCGGCGAAGAAACGCGGTGAGGCAAAGATGAACGGGGCACTGGTCCAACGGCACAGGAGCTCTGGTCGAACGGGGGCTGAAAAAGAATATTTGGGCCGATTTGCAAATTTGAAACTTGCTCCAGGGACTGATCTGTGAGGAAAAGTTGAATAGAGGTTGGGTCTAATTGCAAATCTGGAGATCTAAGGGTCTGATCTGAAATCTGATTTCAGGAGTGAGTTGCATAAGATTAATGGAACTTATCTAGCCAAAGTTTGACAAGATCGGGTAAGATTTGAAGGGTTTCGACAAAAATGGGGAAAACGACTTAGGGTAAAATTAGGGTATTTAGGGTTTCAAAGTGGCAAGGGCCGAAACTCAGGTTTAGGTTAAGATTTGGAAATTCTTCCAGAAGGGAAAATTGTTCAGAATAGTGAATGGAAGATATTCACTGAATTAGATCAAAGTTTGGAGATGGTCTGAGACTTTTAGTCTTTTTTGGGCTTCTGACAAATCTGAAAAGGGCTGATTTGTGATACTTTTGGGCTGATTTGTGAAAAAGATCTAAACGAAAGAATTTGATTGCCAACTTTTTGGGGTAAGATACTGGCACAACTGGGATCTCATTCTGAAATAGAGAAAGACGAGGCAGGCCAGGATTTGGGAAAAATCGGGGTGTTACAACGTGCCAATCTCTATGTTGTGCGGAGCTGAGCATCTTCTATTCCCTGGCATCAAGCTTTTCCTCTGCAGGGGCCTTGTGCAGTAAACCCCCTACGGGCGGTCCTCCGTCGTCGTAAAGTAGTAAAGGTCCCCGCGAAGCTTTCGGGAAGAGGGGTAGTCTTGTGCGTAAGCATGGCATTTCTGGTTGAACCACTGAACCACACATCTTTTTTTGGTGGGAGGGTACTCTGAGTAGTGGGTACCTCGTAGGACCTCGACCAGCCTACTCAGGTCTTGTATGGATATGTAGGAAGGGGTGCTCCTAGGTGTGAGTAGGGGGTGTGTTCGTGAGCATGGATTCCTCGTCAAGCCGGGGGGGGGGGGGTGTGTGTGGACACACTTGCGCGAATTCGGGTAACGGCTACAAGGGATAAAAATAAAGGAAACTGTACCCGACCAGGGATGGACGTAAACTCGTAAGCTACCGAGGGTAGGGATAATCGTCCAGGTCTTATTGTTTAACAAAAAAGCTGCCCCGCCACAGCAGGCAGGTTAGTTCCTCTGTCGTTGCTGGAGGGTTTTTGGCGAAGAGACCATAGGATAAGTTGCTAAACAAATGAAGGGGAGGCCCATGTCAAATTTTTCATGAAAGGGAATTATTGCATTCGTCTTGTTGATTTAACAGTAGAGAAAAAATCCATGCTAGCCACAAGGTAGAAAGTTTTTTTTTTCAAATTTAGAAATTTTTTGTTCCAACCCTTTTGCTTCTTTAAAATCACGATTAGGTCTAATTGATAGGCAACTGACAAGGAATTGTGGTCATTTTACATGTCCTGACCTTCAACTTGACAATCGACTAACATCCATTAATAAAAAATAATATATAGCATCACACCGAAATATCAATGGCATATACCAAGAATCAAGAAATTAGTAACATATTAAATTAGACATTAAATTTATGTGATGTATAATCAATTTTCCCTATAAAAATTGATTCATGGATTTCTTTTCGAAGAGTTTCACTAACTTCAACTTTTCTAAAAGAAAAATTACTGTCTTGTACCCAATTTGTAAGTTGTATCGAGACATTTATATTCCATTATAACATAACAATCTTCTGCATTTTGTTATTTGTCATAGTAGATTTTACCTTAAGGGGCAATTTGTTTCATGTTTCTTTAAAGTTTTACAATTTTATTTATGTCACTGGGTGTTTCCTTTTAATTCTTCTAAAAGGTTAGCCCAATTATATGATTTTAGAGCTACTTATCCATGCAAAAAATGTTTGCTCTGTTTAAACACTAAATGGATGCTCTATTTATATCCATGTCAACCAATACACTTCATGTTTATCTTATATTTGGGATTGGTGGTGCAACTCAACAAAATTACTACTTATCGTGATTTTGATCCTACCATGGAGGCCACTATTTAGTCAAACTCACTTACATATTAGATGAGCTTCTTTTCAAAGACCCTAAGCAATAGTGGTGATACTAAACATCTAGCCTCCCTTCCCACCACATAGCCCTTGGCCTCCTCAACGAAACCACAGCACCACATCAGTCAATCGAGCCATCTCTAGCCTCCACACTATAGTTACCCACCACAGCACCACATCATTCCAAATATTTATACAGCTTGGAATAATATATTAGAAGTGGACATACAGGTGGGAAAAGTTCAAACTTTCCAAGCGGTCTACAGCTGAGAATACTCTTTAACATTGGACATACAGCTAGGAAAAAAATATTTCAAATAGTTATACAATTTGGAATAATATATTTACAAGTGGACATATAGGTGGGAAAAGTTCAAACTTTCCAAGCGACCTACAGCTGGGAATACTCTTTGCTACTGGACCTACAGTTGGGAAAACATATTCCAAATAGTTATACAGCTTTGAATAATATATTAAAGTGGACATACAGGTGGGAAAGTTCAAATTTTCCAAGCGACCCTTTGCCACCAGACCTACAACTGGGAAAAAATATTCGAAATAGTTATACATATTGGAATAATATATTACAAGTGGACATACATGTGGGAAAAGTTCAAACTTTCCAAGCAGCCTACATTTGGGAATACTCTTTGCCATTGGACCTACAGCTGGGAAAAAAATTACATTTGGGAAAACTTTTCGCAGTACCTTTTCGCCCAGCTGTAGCAAACCTTATTCCCAGCAACTAAAGTGCCGGGAATACTAGCTTTTGCCAGCTGTTCTACTGCTAGTATCAACTACTTGTGATTGTTCATTCACATGTATATACTTATACTTTATCAAAAACAACATATGTAAGTTTTTGCAATATATGGGTTCAATATGATCAAGAAGTAGTGACTTGCCTTGCTTTTCGTGAAATGCAGTTGAAGGAGCTACCAGGGTATTGACATTCTTGTGCTTGCCTTACTTGGGATCTATTTAAACGTCAATCAATAAGCAAACAAAAATAATAGTTAGTATACTTGTTTATACATATATTTATGTTTGATGGTGATCAAGGGGTCAAAAGCTGGGATAGTGAAATGATTTAGATGACTAGATCGTGTGAAAGATGTTAGATAGGATTAAGAAGGATAGTCGAAAGGTGATAGATAAGTTTGGTCTAAATCAAATTGACATAGAAAATAGGGAAACTTTTATCTGGTGTTTAGATGGATGATCAGATTATAAATATGTAAGATTAAAGGAAAAGTGGACAAGGTGACGCGAACGGATTTTTAATCTAAGGTTTCTATGGTTGCAAATGACATAGGTATGTCGATGAGAGCGACATTGAATGCGGGTTGACAAGGCTTAGGTTGACCTTCTAGGGTTTTCTTTGAGGCTTGAGTACTGAAACATGGCTAGGGCTTTGGTTGGATGGTCAAAACACTAGGGCTAAGTCACTTTCCAGATTCGACGCGAACGCGGCAACGTTCGGATGTCAACGATCAACATTCATCTAGAGCGACAAAGCTGGAAATAGGTCAAGATGTGGCTTTCTCATGAAGTGACAATTGAATAGAATGTAGAAAATAAGTCTACGAACTTGGTAAACAAAGTGGATTTTGATTTGCACGCTTGAAAGTGGCTAAACAGGGCTAATGCTACTAGCTAACAATGGGTGGCATGCACTGACAATGCCTGGCATTGAGTTTGGCATGGTCGACCATCGACCAGATTCTAGGGTGTGGTTGAATGCTCACGTGAGACCACAACGACTGTTCCAACTTTGTCTGGGAGTTAGGCGAAGGTGACAGGAACTCCATCGAGGTGGTTTTGAGCACTAGGGTGGACAGACAACGATGAATGATGCGAGAGAAGACGGTGACGACATGGTGAAGTAAAGCTTCTGGACAAGATCTTGGCAATGAATCCAACTGTGATTTTGTGTGTTACTAGGGTGAGGAGTAGTGAGGTAAAATACTCAGCTCGATTAGGCGCACCTATTGGACAAAGTGGCGTTGACGAGAGCGGCCGATGGTGATTGGGTGACACACTGGCGGCACACTGGAGAGGAGTTAAACATCTGATTTTTGTTTAGGTATTTTTATTGTGGCATTTGTGTGGTCTCGAAGCTTGATCGGGTTGAAAGGTACATGCAAGTGCAAAGCGATTGGCCGGTGGTCGGTCGACTGTGAGCGGCGGCGAGTTGCGCCGGAGCAGAAGGGCAAAATAGGAAACTTCAACAGTGCTGGGCCGATGGGTGTGGGACCCTCATTTTAGGAATCCGGTGGCAACCGCCCAGGTGGGTTGCACTCAGAATGATACATTGCAAGCTCACAACAACAAGGTGCATTATATAACAATGCAAGTAAATAAAACAAGTGCTGATCACATGGACCAACATTACAATAACATAGCGCCAAAATGACGCAATTTAGTGTTAATACAAAATCAGGGAGTTTTCTTCGACACGAAGGTCGGCACAAAATGAAACAACAACAACAAGCTAAAGGGCTTCAACGATCTTCATCTTCAATTGCAGCGGTATTGCGTGGGCTTCCTCCACATCGGACTCAACTTGGTAAGTGGCCCTCTAGTAAGCTGGATCCTCGGGGGTAGTTTCTTCTTCTTGGATATCGGGTTCAAGACCGTAGGACTCAGGATCAATGAGTCCTTCCTCTAAATTTGTTTGCAAAAGCAAGGGTGAGCACATTGTCCACATAGTGCTCAACAAGTCTCAAATAAGAATGCAGGTACATAGATGAGGGGGAGAATTTTTAAAAGATGGGCTCTTTGGTTCATAGATAAGGATAGAATAGTTTTTCAATCTAAGTTTTGAGGAAAAGATTTTGCTTTCAAAAAGCGAGGCTTTTAAAATCCTAAACTAGATTTTCAGAAGATGTTACACGTGGCGGTCTTCCATGAGTCACCACTTTAATCAATGTTATGAAAAACTTTCCCAAAAGCTACTTGTGCTGCATCGACGTGGATAGAATCCACCGCGCGTAGACTCCATGACCTGGGAGTTCAGAGTATCCGATACTTTTTATAACTTTGCAAAGGTGTATCACTTTAATCCACCGATCACTCAGCTTTCAAGTCGGTACCTCTCCATGCGACTTTTACGCATGTGACAAGGCCGAGATCACACAACAGTTTGCAATCCTAGCATTAACAATTCCCTGCCCAGTAAATAGACATTCCAGTCCTTATTACCGTTGTGGGTACTCCCCACAGCCAATTCTTCCTAGCCTTGGCCTATGGTCCCGCAAGACACATAGCCTATGGATTCAGCTGTGCACGACTCGGAATCCTGGCATAGGGCGTCTTCCTTCAATACGCCTGATTCACTCATTAGCTAACACCGCTCATGGCCCTCTGTGGCCCACCAATTTCCTCTCGAGAAACCGGACTGACAATCATTGCAGGGAAAAGCTAATACTGAGAGAGCTACTATGTTGCGCCCGTCCCATACCGGGCAAGTGGTTAGTACGTTTTTCATGCCGCATAGAAGTACAACACAAGGTTCTTGTCCTTATGAATCTTTAGTGAGGAGTCTTTCACATTCCCAATGTGCAGACAGCACCAACCAATCAAACCATCCTCACTATCGATTCCAATCACATTTTCTTTCACAAAAGGGGTTTTGAACATACTTTTCTCACATGTGACCATTTACCACTTAACACATAATCTTGAGCATAAGCATAGCCTAAGCATGATATCATAGGGTGACAAGGGTGCATGATATATATATATATATATATATATATATATATATATATATATATATATATATATAAACATGAGGGGCTTAACAAGGAATTAGGTCATATCTATCCATATTCTTTCAATGTAGCACTTTATTTCAACATAGAGCATGCATATACTTTTGTCGATGATTTGGACTCTTGGTCTATACCTCCGACCAAATAAGCCAGCTCGGCCAAGAGAAAAAATACCTTCAGGCGACCATCGAGTTGCAAAACTCGAGAGTTGATTCTGTCTGTAGGGAGAACAAAGACTTGAGTGCGTCACTCTCCGCTTGTAGTAGTGCTCAACAAAACATCTTCGAAAAACTGAAGATGGTGGCCGGACTGCTAAGGGCTGATGTGGTCGAAACCGAGATGGATGACCTTAGCCTTGGCGACTGGACCACGCTGGTCGCGACCCAAGCAGAGTCACTTCTCGAGTATCTTCCTGAAGATACAAGGGGGCAAAAAGAGGCGATCAAGACCAGAGTACAATCAGCAGCCTCCGCCATCCTCTGCCGACTTCGACTTCACCATGGCCCAGATCTCGATCTGAATCCAGTGGTGGGAGAGACAGAGGTCGAGAGTGAAGACCAGCTTGAGGTTATAATGGAGGAGGTCAAACCCCTTGTAGAAAAACTCTAGAAAGAGCTTGGCATAATCTAAATCTTTGTACCTGTGCAGATACAATTTATACAATGTGAATGTATGCATTAATTTTTGAAATGAAGCACTTCTTTTTGTTTCATGTTGCGACCATATTCTCCTAGCCCCCGCCTATGATTATGTATACTGAAGACTTAGTATTATAAGCACAGGAAAAATATGGGTGTAACGACGACCAAGGATACCCGACTAGGCCGACAATCATATTCGATACAATACCCAATCTTGTTGCAAACCGGCAGCCACTCTGATGACCAAGGACATGCCAGCAAGCCCCGTGTGCATTGAGAAATGGCTTATTGAGGGGTATCTTGTCTGGAAGTGATCACGAGATCGGCCAGCGAATCCGATTAGGGTATTGTGGTGATACAACCATCGGCGATCAGCCCCAGAGCCAGACTCATAACATATGGGCAAAAAGGAATAATCCACATATGAAACAACTGAAAGTACTGATTTTATTAAATCATGCTAATTGAAAAGGAAAAGGGATTGGGAACTTACACGTAGAACTTGCGTAGTTGATCGATGTTCCATGTATTGGATAAGATCCGACCATCCTCCATCGCTAACCGAGCTGATCCTGGTCGCGGTACCGAGACAACAGTGTAGGGACCTTCCCACTATGGGGAGAACTTGTTGCGACTATATTGGTTTTGTATTTTACATAAAACCAGATCGCCCACGTGAAGACTACGTGGTCGCACCCTTTTGTTATGGTATTTGCGTAAAGCTTGCAAATATACCGCGGACTTGACCATAGCTCGATCACGTTTTTCTTCGAGGTGGATGAGATCTTGTAAGCGTTGCCCGTTTTGATCAACTTGTTCATATTGATCTATCCAGACAGAACCAATACTAACTTCCATGGGTAACACAGCCTCAACCCCGTACACCAGATGGAAAGGTGTCTCACCAGTGGCTCGACTAGAAGTAGTGCGTAGTGCCCACAGAATGGTAACAGTATAGAGCTCATCTACCCAAACCCCCGAGCGTGTCTTAAGGCGATCAAAAACACATTTTTTGATGCCCTGCAATATTTGCCCGTTGGCACGTTCGACGGCACCATTGCTCTACGGATGAGCTACAGAGGCAAAGCACACCTTGGTTCCAACGGTGTCGCAATAGTCCAAAAAAAGACCACTAGAGAACTGGGAACCGTTATCAGTGATGAGACGATTTGAAACACCGAATCGAGACTTGTTCCTATGAAAGAACTTTTGTGCGGCAGCAGCGGTAATGTTGCGTACTGGTTCGGCCTCAATCCACTTTGTAAACGTGTCAATAGCTACGAACAGGAACTTGTATCCATTGACCGCTTGTGGCATAGGACCAACAATATCCATCCCCCAGACCGCGAAGGGCCATGATAGAGGAATGGTTTGTAGTGCGTAGGCAGGTTGATGAACCTGTCTCGCTTGAACTTGACACAGAGGATATGTCTTGACCATATTCTTGGCATTATCAAGCGCCGAAGGCCAGTAAAATCCTTGTCGGAAAGCCTTTCCAACTAGTGTTCGAAATGATGCACCGCATACACCGTCATGAATTTCCTTCGAGAGGGAATTTACCTTCCTCTTGGGATACACAGCGCATGAATACTCCTTGAGTACCCTTTTCACCTAGTCGTGATATGAACCGGCTCAATGCTGCCATGCGACCTGCTAGACGCTGAACATCCTTGATGGTCAAGGGAGACCTCATCTGTTCGATAGCCCTGATTTTTTCAGGATTGACTTCGATTCCTCTGAAACAAACAAGAAAACCAAGAAGTTTTCCAGAGGAAACCCCGAAAGAGCACTTCTCTGGGTTTAATTTTATTCCATATCGATTCAAATTACAAAAGGTTTCAGCAAGATTGTCTAAATGAGACGAACAGTTTAAACTTTTTACAACCAGGTCGTCTATGTAAGCTTCAAGATTACGCCCCATATGGGAAAGAAAGGTCTTTTGTATCAAGCGCTGGTACGTGGAAACAGTGTTCTTGAGACCAAATGGCATTCTGACATAGCACTAAGTGTTGAATGGTGTGATAAAGGCAGTCTTCTCTTCATCTTCTTCTGTCATGCTAATTTGATGATATCCCGACTAAGCGTCCAGGAAACTCATCAGTTCGCAACCCGCAGTAGAATCGACCAGCTGGTCGATGCGGGGAAGGGGAAGTCATCCTTCGGACAGGCACTATTTAGGCTGGTGTAATCGACGCACATGCGCCACTTGCCGTTTGACTTGCGGACCATGACTGGGTTTGCAAGCCATTCCGGATGATCGACTTCGCGAATGAATCCGGCCTTTTGGAGCTTATCTAACTCCACTCGAATGGCTTCCTGCTGATCAACAGCAAAATGCCTGAGCTTCTACTTTATTGGTCGCTGTCCAGGTCAAATTGCTAACCTGTGCTTGATTACCTCCCTTGGGACATCGGGCATGTCAGATGGTTTCCACGCAAACACATCTGCGTTAGCTCGGAGGAAGGCAATGAGCTCGAGTTCCTATTTGTCATCTAGACTTGATCCAACCCGAATTGTCTTGGATGGATTATCTGGGTATAATGGAACCAGTTTTAGTGGTTGAGGAGCAGCTTTGATTGTATCAGTGGACACTGTGGCAGTCTGGGCTTCTCGGAGGGGAAGTTGGTCCACCATTTCCAGGGATAACCGATCACACGTCAATGCTACGTTGCAACTGCCTCAGACCAAAATAACACCCTTGGGGCCAGGCAACTTGCCGCACTGGTAAGCATAGTGCGTAGCCATCATGAACTTAGCAAGAGTTGACCTGCCAAAGATTGAGTTATAAGCCAAATCGCAATCATTTACATCAAAAGTAACTAATTCTGTTCGGAAGTTATCTGGTTCTCCCAGTGTGACCAGGAGGACCACCTGTCCCAATGGCATCATAGAGGGACCAGGAATTATCCCATAAAATGGATGAATTATGGGTTTGATTTTTGAACGAGGAATTTGCATCTCGTCGAGTGCCTTGACCAATAAAATGTACAAGGAGCTACCTTCGTCGATCAGGACCGTTTCGACTCTCCCATTACTGATTATTGGGGTTATGACCAAAGGAAGCCTCAATGGTCGAGTAAGCCCCTAGGACAATCAGAGCGATCAAACGTCAAAGGTGTATCCGACCAACGGGGATACTGAGGTTCACCAAGGGGAGTCTCCGTTTGGTTCACCTCTCGATAAAAGGATTTAAATTTCCGTTTAGAAACAAAAGAGGAGGAACCTCAGAAAATAACATTGACATGATTACAAGGTACCTGGTAAGACATCTCTTCGTCCCCGCTGGCGTCCCTTAGCCCGCAGGTTTGTTCCTTCGTTGGCAAGGTCGGCATAGGTCCGATCCCCTGGTAGAAGTCATCCAACTGCTTCAACCAACTCCTGCAATTCTTGAGGTCGTGGCCTGCAGAGTTGTGGAGAAGACACCATTTCTTGCCTTCCTGCGGGTTAGTCGACTTCTCTGGCTGGTCGGCACTACGACCCCCAGAAGCAGTTTTATTTTTAAACGAAGGTTTGTTACCTTTGGTCGGTGGAGGTTTTTCTGCGACCGCGACCTCTCGTACTATCCAGATCGACTCCTTTTTGATTTCTTCGACTTCCCGCCTGATGGAGATTCTGACTTCTTGCTCGAATCTTCCCTCTTCACGCCCTTGAGACCTGGTTGAGGTGGTAAGTTACCCTTATCCCTCTTGTTGCTCACGATCCTGATCTTCCTTCTGTTTGTGTTCCTATTTGCTGAGGATTGACACCCGAGTCAGTTCAAACAAATGCACTGTTGGTTCATGAAAGATTCGAGCCAGACATGTGCCCAGCGGTGAGAACTCAAGTCATTTTTGGGAAGCATCAGCCCGAGGTCGCAGGTTTTGCGCGATCAGATCGCAGCTAGTGCGCGGTCAGAAGTTCGTGTGCTGTGCGCGGATAGAAGGTCGAAGATGTTGCGCGCTCAGCCAACATTGCGCGGTCAGAGCACCTTCGACCAGGGAACGTGGGAGAATTCTTTTCTTATAACAGGAATATCCCAAGTATCCCGAAGATTCTTCCACGTGGGGATCAACCGTCAGGAGGTTAATATGTGCAGTTATCCACAAAAAAACACATGTTAAACATGTGTGGGAGTAAAGAGCGATTCTCCAAACCACATCCAACCAACTGCTTGATGCAGTTACGACTTGGCGCCCTTTCAAACAGTATAAAAGGGCGGCATGATGTATCGAACAGGGAGAGATCGATCAAGAGATCAAGACACGACTCAAACAGCCAAGGCTACGGCTTAAACTAGATAGTTCCCATAAGCCTTCTAGACTTCACTTTGTATATTTGTATAGGAAAAACCTTCGCCTGTGAAGGTCTTCTCCCGCCACTTTGTAACCCTTTACTACACATAGTGCAATCCCAACAGAACGTAGGGCTTTTACTCCCACGATCGAGGGCCCGAACCTGTATAAATTTCTCTGTACTCCAGTTCTCCATAGTTCTACACACCTTCCCAGAGGGTCACCCTGAAAGGTCTCACTATTTATAAATTTTGCATAAATTCGGCTGAGGACCCCGAGTCGGAATCGTCGACAGCTGGCGCCCACCGTGGGGCCTTTCTCAAGGCGTCCTAATTTTCATCTGGAGGTTTGCTGAAGTATGGCTGGAGTATATGATTCCGAGAACGATTTTGATCTGGAGGAGTATGCTCACATTCCAATGCCTTCTCCAAGCGATCCTGTTCCGATGGAGGAGGTTGGAGGCGAAAATCTCCCAGAGGTTGAATCATCTCTCCAGGTCATGTCCATTGACCAGGGAGCGACTAGCGTAAGATCAGAACCCACCGAGGTTCTTAATACGCTAGAGGGTGAATCCGGTCTGTCATATGACCCCGCTGAGGGGAAGGATGATATCGACCTGGAAATTAGCCCAGGGAGATTCGACCCTGATAACCTCCACCGTCTCTTGGATTTCGAGTCCGACTCGGAGCAAACTGAGATGTTTTCCCCATTGGCGACCTCTCTCCCTAGACAGTTTGCTGCCTTATCAGAGGAAACTCCTGATCAACAGGCTGCTAAGGAAGAACGGGATCGCAAACAGAAGGAGGATCAAGATCTCGAGCAACAAAACAACGAACTACGCAGAACTGCCCTAGAGGCTCTTGAAGATGCGCAGGCTCGTTACGATGCTGCTCTGAGTTCTTCTCGACGATCACGTGGTTGCAGACGCGACCAGACCCCTTCTTTGCCTCCGGAGCGTTTCCCGGTGGACGAAGAAACGGTAACACCTGGTGCCCCTAGGAGAAGTACCCATGGTCGACTGTGATCTATCGCGGAAGTCATGCGTAACTTCCCTCCTACGGTCACGGATGCACAGAAACCAGCCTTCACCAGGATCCTAGCGGAAAGACTGGATGAGGTCGCATCTGAGGCGACCCCAACGGCCTCTTCCCTGTCGGTAACACGTTCCCGTGAACGAGAGTGTTCTCACTCTGGTTCTGGTCGGCGAAGTTACCCGCCGCCTGTACCATCCCGCCAGGACAAGTACAAGCGGACACAGGATTCTCGTGGTAGGGATCGAGTCCCTGTCCACTCTCATTTGGGACCACGGATAACTCCACCGTTGCGTGAAGTCGCCCGTGACCCGGTCGAGAGTCACAGGGCAGTTCACGGTCCATACGTCGGTTGTAAAGCTTTCTCGCCCGGCCTTCGTGCGGTCGTTTGGCCTGATAAGTTTCGACCAGGGGCCATTGAAAGGTTCGACAGAACTCAGAACCCATCCGAGTTCCTTCAAATCTATATCACTGCCATCCAAGCAGCAGGAGGCGATGACCGGGTCATGGCCAACTACCTGCCTACAGTCCTCGAAGGACCGGCTAGAACCTGGCTGTTTAATCAGCCCGAGGGTTCCATCTACAATTGGGAAATGCTGTGCGACGCCATCCTCAGCAATTTCCAAAACTGTTATCAAAAGCCGGGTAAAGAGGACGATCTTCATCGACTACGACAAACCTCTACTGAAACCCTTCGTCAGTTTGTCAAGAGATTTGTTGGGGTGAGGAATACCATCGCGAACATATCTGACGGCTCCGTTATCAGGGCATTTAAACATGTCGTTCGATACCGGAGATTCACCGAAGACTTGCTCATCCACCCTCCTCGATCAGTGGCCGATCTTTTTGATATGGCCGATCAGTACTCCGACGCGGCCGAAGCGGTCGAATGGAACCAGATGGTCCATAAGGGCGACCTACCACCTCAACCAGGTTTCAAAGACGCCAGGAAAGAAGATTCAAGCAAGAAGCCGGGATCTTCGTCGGGTGGGAAGTCAAAAAAGTTGAAGAGGAACCGCTCTGGACAGTACCGCTAGGTAACAGTCGCAGAGAAGCCGCCTTCGACCAAAGGTAACAAGCCTTCATTTAAGAATAAAACTGCTCCTGGTAGTCGTAGTGCCGACCAGCCAGAAAAGTCAACTAATCCGCAGGAAGGCAAGAAGTGGTGTCCACTCCACAACTCCGCAGGCCATGACCTCAAGAACTGCAGGAGTTGGTTGAAGCAGTTGGATGATTTCTACTAGGGAGTTGGACCAATGCCGACCTTACCGGCTAAAGAACAGGCATGCGGACTTAGAGACGCCGACAGAGACGAGGAGATGTCTTACCAGGTACATCAAAATCACATTAATGTTATTTTCGGGGGTTCCTCCTCTTTTGTTTCCAAAAGAAAGTTTAAAGCCTTTTACCGAGAGGTTAACCAAACGGAGACATCCCTTGGTGAACCTCAGTACCCCCGCTGGTCGGATACACCTTTGATGTTTGATTGCACTGATTGTCCTGTGGGGCTTACACGACCATTGAGGCTTCCTCTGGTCATTACCCCGATCATCAGTAATGCGAGAGTCGAAAGAGTCCTGATCGACGGAGGGAGCTCCCTTGACATTTTACTTGTCAAGGCACTCGACGAGATGCAAATTCCTCATTCGAAGATTAAACCCATAATCCATCCATTTTATGGGATAATCCCTGGTCCCTTCATGATGCCGTTGGGACAGGTGGTCCTCCCGGTCACACTGGGAGAACCGGATAACTTCCGAACAGAATTGGTTACTTTTGACGTAATTGATTGTGATTCGGCTTACAATGCAATATTTGGCAGGCCAACTCTTGCTAAGTTCATGATGGCAACGCACTATGCTTATCAGTGCGGTAAATTGCCCGGCCCCAAAGGTGTCATCTCGGTTCGAGGCAGTCGCAATGTGGCACTCATGTGCGACCGGCTATCTCTGAAGATGGTCGACCAACTTCCCCTCTGGGACGCTCAGGTCACCACCGTCGCCCTCGACGCGATCAAGGCTGCTCCTCGACCAGATGAGAAACCCAAACTAGTTCCATTGTACCCAGATGACCCATCCAAGACAATTCGGGTCGGATCAGGCCTGGATGACAAATAGGAACTCGAGCTCATTACTTTCCTCCGGGTTAACGTAGATGTGTTTGCGTGGAAACCGTCCGACATGCCCGGTGTCCCAAGGGAAGTAATCGAGCACAGGTTAGCAATTCGACTTGGACAACGACCAATAAAGCAAAAGCTCAGGCGTTTTGCTGTTGACCGACAGGAAGCCATCCGAGAGGAGTTGGACAAACTCCTAAAGGACGGGTTTATTCGTGAAGTCGATCACCCGGAATGGCTCACCAATCCGGTCATGGTCCGCAAGTCAAATGGCAAGTGGCGCATGTGCGTCGACTACACTAGCCTCAACAGTGCCTGTCCGAAGGATGACTTCCCCTTCCCCGCATCGACCAGCTGGTCGACTCAACCGCGGGTTGCGAGCTGATGAGCTTCCTGGACGCTTACTCAGGATATCATCAAATTAGCATGGCAGAAGAAGATGAAGAGAAAACTGCCTTCATCACCCCGTTCGGCACCTACTGCTACGTCAGAATGCCATTCGGTCTCAAGAACGCAGGTTCCACGTATCAGCGCTTGATGCAAGAGACCTTTCTTTCCCAGATAGGGCGTAATCTCGAAGCATATGTAGACGACTTGGTTGTTAAAAGTACCAAGAGATTGTCTCATTTGGACGATCTCGCTGAAACCTTCTGTAATTTGAATCGCTTTGGAATAAAATTAAACCCGGAGAAATGTTCTTTCGGGGTTTCTTCAGGAAAACTTCTTGGTTTCCTTGTTTGTTCCAGAGGCATTGAAGTTAATCCTGAGAAAATCAGGGCCATCAAACAAATGAGGTCACCCTCGACCATGAAAGATGTTCAACGCCTGGCTGGTCGCATGGCGGCCTTAAGTCGTTTCCTATCACAACTAGGCGAAAGGGGATTACCTTTATTTAAAGCCTTGCGGAAGCATCACAATTTCACATGGTTGAATGAGGTGAGAAAGCGTTTCAGGAGGTAAAGACATATCTATCCAGTCTGCCAGTGTTGGTGTCTCCCGACAAAGGAGAACCATTGCTTCTTTATCTGGCGGCCACACCGCACGCGGTTAGCACTGTCTTGATCGCGGATAGGGAAGGAATACACAGACCCGTCTACTATGTGAGCGAGGTGCTTCATGGTCCTAAGGAGTGCTACCCTGAGGTCCAGAAGATACTTTACGCACTACTGATGGCTTCCCATAGGCTACGACATTGCTTCCAAGCTCACAAGATCACAGTACCTTCCTCCTTTCCTTTGGGGGATATTGTCCGAAATCCAGAAAAGTCTGGTCGAATCGCCAAATGGGCGGTCTAACTCGGTGCTTTCGATATCCATCTCACCCCCCGTACGGCGGTTAAGTCTCAGGTTTTGGCCGACTTTGTGGTCGAATGGACCAACCCTGAGCCACCCGTGCAGGTGCCCGAGGAATTGGAATGCCCCGATCACTGAAAAATGTACTTTGACGGCTCCCGTAGTTTTCAACACTCGGGGGCTGGAGTGGTCTTAGTTACGCCTCAGGGCGAACAGCTTAAGTATGTCATCCAACTACACTTTGTTGCGACCAACAACGCGGCAGAGTATGAAGGTCTTCTTGCAGGGCTCCGAGCAGCAAAATTCCTCGGAGTCCGTCGATTAGTAGTGAGGGGAGACTCACAGCTGATCGTAAACCAGGTAAACAAGGAGTACAGCACCTCCGATGAGACAATGGCTCATTACCTGGGGGAAGTGAGGAGATTGGAAAAACACTTCAGTCATTATTTCAAAGTCCAATACATCCCGCGAAAGGACAACATTCTCGCAGACCAATTATCCAAAATTGGGTCCTCACGAACATCCGCTCCGGCAGGAGTGTTCATTGAACACTTGGACCGTCCTTCGATCATGACTTCGGTCGAGGATGATCCGGTAACAGCCTGCGTTACCAACCTCGATCAGGAACAGGATTGGACTCATCCATTGAGAGTCTATCTTGAACATGGGACCCTACCCGAGGACGAAACCGAAAGCGATCGATTAATTCGAAAAGCGCGTCTGTACAAACTCATAGATGGGGTTTTGTATAGAAAGGGTACTCAAGGAGTATTCATGCGCTGCATATCTCAGGAGGAAGGTAAATCCCTCTTGAAAGAAATACATGACGGTGTATGCGGTGCGCACGCGTCATATCGAACACTGGTCGGAAAAGCTTTTCGACAAGGATTCTGCTGGCCTTCGGCACTTGATGATGCCAAGTACATGGTCAAGATGTGTCCTCAGTGTCAATTCCACGCCAGACAGGTTCATCAACCTGCCTATGCGTTACAAACTATTCCCCTTGCATGGCCTTCTGCGATCTGGGGGATGGATATTGTTGGTCCTATGCCACAAGCGGTCAATGGGTACAGGTTTCTGTTCGTAACCATTGACACGTTCACAAAGTGGATTGAGGCCGAACCGGTACGAAATATTACCGCGTCAGCAACACAAAAGTTCTTCCATAAGAACATTGTTGCTCGATTTGGTGTTCCAAACCGTCTCATCACCGACAATGGTTCCCAGTTCGCCAGTGGCCTTTTCTTGGACTACTGCGATCAGATTGGGACCAAGGTGTGCTTTGCTTCTGTAGCACATCCACAATGCAATGGTGCTGTAGAACGGGCCAATGGGCAGATACTGCAAGGCATCAAAAAACGTGTTTTTGATTGCCTTAAGAATCGCTCGGGGGCTTGGGCAGACGAGCTCTATACCGTTTTATGGGCACTACAAACTACCTCTAGTCGAGCCACCGGTGAGATGCCCTTCCATCTGGTCTATGGGGCCGAGGCTATCTTGTCGATGGAAGTTACTATTGGGTCTATTCGGACAGAACAATTTGAACAAGTTGATCAGTCTGAGCAGCGATCACAGGATCTCATCCTCTTAGAAGAAAGGCGTGATCGCGCGTTGATCAAGTCGGCGGCATACTTGCAAGCTTTGTGCAAGTACCATAACAAAAGGGTGCGACCACGTAGTCTTCACGTAGGCGACCTGGTTTTACGAAAAATTCAAGACCAGTCTAATCGCAACAAATTCTCCCCGAAGTGGGAAGGCCCTTACACTGTTGTCTCAGTGCCGCGACCAGGATCCGTGCGATTAGCCATGGAGGATGGCCGAATTCTATCCAATACATGGAACATCGATCAACTACGCAAGTTCTACGTGTAAGTACTGGACCCCTTTTCCTGTTCAATTAGCATTGTTTAACAAAACAAAAAGTATTTTGGTTTCATACGATGAACGTTTCCCTTCATGCCCATGTGTTGTGACTTCGACTCGGGGGCTGGTCGCCGGCGGTTAGATCACTGCAACGTTCTAATCGGATTCGCTGGCCGATCTCATGACCACTTCCAGATAAGTCACTCCTAAATAAGCCGTTTCTCAATGCATACGGAGCTTTCTGGCAAGTCCTTGGTCATCTGAGTAGCTGCCGGTTCGCAATAAGGTTAGGCGTAACATTGCTCATAATCGCTGGCCTGATCGCACACCCCTGGTCATTACACTTATATTTCTCCTGTGTTTATGATACTAAGTCTTCAGTATCTATAATCACAGGCGGGGGCTAGGAGGATATGTTTATAATATGAAACAATAAAAAATATGAATGTATTTACTTTCTTTCAAAAAACAATTTGTACATGCATTTGCATCCTATATGCTATTTCTGTACAGATATAGGGATTACTCAATCCCGAGCTCAGTCAGGAGCTTATCTACAAGGGGAGTGACCTCCTCCATGATCGTGTCCAATTGTTCCTCACTCTCGATCTCAACCGGTCCCACCAGTGGATTTAGATCCGCATCTGGGCCATGGTGGAGACGAAATCGGCTGAGAATGGCGGAAGCTGCTGATCGAACTCTCGTTCTGATCGCTTCTTCTCGTCGCCGTGTATCTTCAGGAAGATACTCGAGAAGTGACTCCGCCTGGGCAATGACTAGCGTAGACCAGTAGTTTTGGCTGAGGTTATCCTTCGTGGTTTCGACCACATCAGCCCTCAGGAGACGAGCCACCGTCTTCAGCTTTTCGAAGATCGACTGGCTTAACTCTCTGTTCGCCTTCTCGGAGGTATAAAAGGAGCGCTGGAGGATCATCTTGTCCTGACTGAGTTGTGTTATTTGACCTGCTTGCGCTGTAGTAAGAGGAAGGGTTACTCACATGTCATGAATTTAAGTCTTCCTAGTCAGGAATTGACTTACCAGAGAGTTGTGACCGTAGCCTGTTAAGCTCGATCTCTTGATTTGAAGCCACGGAGATCGAATGAAGCTTGACCGTGGCCACTTCCTTCTTTAGAAACGCCACCTCTCTGTGACAGAACAAAAGAAGTGGTCATAACAAATTTGTATCTATACAAGTTGAAGAGTAATGATCCTTAGCTGCACAAGCTATCTCGTTCTTTTTGTATGGCCTCAACGCTCGCTACCATAGCAAGCGACCTCGCCGTCATCCGGGATAGTTCCTGCGATACAAAGAGAAATTAAGGGTATCCTACGCACAATTCAGGTACCAAAAGAGAAGTTCACCATACCTTCGTGAACTCCCGGAATGAAACGTCCTCCGGGATGACAGGAGGTCTCGTCGAAGGACACGTTGCAGCCACGACGGAGGGAGCCGGTGGATGTGTCTACTGGACATTATCCCCAGTCGCTGTTGCTTGCGACTAGGTCCCCGCGCCTGTTTCTCCCCTCACGGTCCGAACTACTTCCTGGACCAAGGGGGCGGAGCGCTCCTCACTGGAGGCTCCGGCACTAGCAGTCACTTCAACCCTCCCTGGAGCGGTTGAAGGGCTGGGTGCTGCTTCTTTTCGCCTGCCAAGAAAAAATGAACCAACAATCACGATTGGTGATCATCACAATTCATTTTAGTACCACCAAGATAGGGTTCTTACCTTATCTAAAATCCCATCAACTTTTGGGATTTCAGTGAAAGCCCTCCCTGAGAAAGGGGACAGTCATCGTCTGTCCTGGTCTTCCTCTTGGTGAACAAGGCCTTTTTCCCCTATGTGTGTTCTCCTATAAGCACATTTCTAAGGGATGGTAAAGACAAATGATAAAAGCTCATACCTGAGCAACTTGTCCGGCTGACGGGATTGCGTTCGAAGGTCTGGATGACTCCTGGACTTCCAGAGTCGGCACCATGTCCGCAACTCCCACAGGGCCTTGTTTGGTCACCTCCTCTCACTAGTACAGAAATGCAGTCTACTAACCCCTATCTTCTATCGGTTATTAGCGATACAGCAGAAAACCGATAGAAAATGTGCCTCGCGGTTATAAAAGCCCGACGGATGTATTTTTCCTATCGGTTTATAAGAAACTTACCGATAGAATAAATAGTATGATTTACTCTAGCGGTGATGAACATATTTGCCGTTAGAAGAGATGCATAAGTACTGACGGAAGAATGTTGTGCGCCGATAGGACTGGTCGACTTCAACAACTAGACTTATTCTATCGGTACTGTATGAATATACCGACAGAGTATATTAAAAATTCCTATCGGCAATATGTAGTGCGCCGATAGAATCGTTGGCCTTCTACAAATATTTTTATTCTATTGGTAATGGATTCTTTTACCGTTAGAATATATAGAAAATTGCTTAGAACTGTTCGTCTTCAAATAGTTTTATTCTATCGGTAATGAATGTTTATACCAGTAGAATATTGCAAAAAATATCTTAGAACTGTTGGCCTTCTACAGCTAGTAATATTCTATCAGCAATGTACGTACACACCGATAGAGTATGTACAAAAATTCCTATCGGTAATATTTATTGTGCCGATAGAACCATTCGCCTTCTACAGATGTTTTTATTACAAACGGTATTCTGTTTTCGTACCGATAGAAAATATATATTTGTATAAATACACGGGTATGTCTCTTTCATTCTCACAGTTCATCTGGGGCTCGTAGTCCTAACCCGTAAGCTCCATGGACGGTCGGCGCACCTCTACAGGGGACCGCTGCACCTCCGCACCTCCATCGACGCCCTCTAGACGTCGGCATCCCAAGGAAGATACGTAAAATTTCTGCAATATTGTTAGATTATTCTAATCCGATTATGGCAATAATTCTGCTTTTTTTGTATCCTTCATTTTGATGTGTCTTCTTTTCAATATGATTATGATCTGTTCAGGTCCTTGGATGATGCTTGTGAGGGGCAACGTATTTCACTGTTCTTCATCGCAGTACACTGCCTACGTTGGCTTGTTGGCGAAAGAAATGGTGAAGATCACCGTCGAGAGCTGGAAGGACGTGAAGGGCGAGATCTTGGTTGGCTCGGTCGAGAAGATGCTTAAGCCCGGCACGTTTCTCAAATCAGGACCTATAGAAAGCATCTTACATTTTTTTGCATGCACCAGCTTGTGGCCAGATGCTTACCTGCTTGGAGAAGAAGAATTGTTGTTATTTGCACAGCCATTCTACACCATCACTACACAGAACAACATCTTGGAAGGTAGGTTCTTTTTGTTAATGGAGTTGAGTTGAGTTGAGTTGAGTTGATCGAGTTTGAGTCCGAGGAAATCACCAATACGTACAAATGTATGTCGACGGCAGTTCCAGCTTCTCGGGCGTCTTCGAACTGAACTCCTATAGTTAAGTCCAATGTGGTTCAGACATTTGCTGTTTTGGATGAATGGATTTGTGATGTATCAGGTCTAACTTGTAGTCGGTAGTTGCATTGTGGCAACCTGCAAAGGTTCCCTTTTATGTAAAATGCATGTATGGGCCACTGGGTCCTCGTCGTGATCTGTTGTTAATTTCAGATGTGGCTTTTCTAATATACATCGAATGTGTGAATTGTTGTATTTGTATATTGTTGTATATTTGTGTATCATGTATTGCTAATTGGGACATGAACTTGAATGTGCAGGGAGTATTTGTGTATTTAATTGTATTGGTAGGTAGGTGTGTATTTGTACTGCTGTTTCAGACATGCACTTGAATTTGTAAACTGGCATGTGTATGTTTGTACCTGAATTTATATTGGTGAACTGGCATGTGTAATTTCTTTGGCAAGATGAAGTCCCAAGTACCTAAGAAAAGTATTTTTGTGTCTCCTAGTTAATCCAAAAATTAGCATTTCTTGAAATATATTGCTTTATCTTCTAGTTAAGATCCGTTTGATGTAAGATCTTTTTGATGTTACATTGATATGATTCCTTGAATGTGAGAAATGGCATGTGCATATTTGTCCCAGTTTGGTACCAGTACCTCCTCTAACGGTAAGTACACATATTTACCGATAGGAAAACACATATATTTGCTTAGTCATGCATATTATAACGGTAAATACACATATTTACCGATAGAAAATCTCTTGCTCGTGTGTCATGCATCATCTAACGGTTCGTACACATATCTACCGATAGAAAAACTCATGTGCGTGCTGTGTCATGCATGATCTTTCGGTCAATACACATATTTACCGAAAGAAGAAGTCCTGTACTTGCTCGGTAATGCACATTCTTTAACGGTATGTGTGTGTTTTTACCGATAGAATATGTGAGCGGCAAATTACCTAAGTTAGTCTAACGGTTATTTCATGTATTTACCGTTAGAAAAATGTCCATTATAAGGAAAACCCCACTCGACCATTGCTGAGCTGCTCTTTAATTTGTTCTGTTGCACTCTGTGTCCCTCTGTTTGTGACGAAAGTTCCAGCTACATTGCTAGGGTGATTAGCGCAGGCTGGAGGGAAGTTGATTGCGCCCCTCTCTTTAAGGTACGCTTAATCGTCGACACTTATCTCTCTCTCCCTCTAGATCTCCCTCCCTCTCTACTTGCAAGCTAGCTGTATTGTTTAGTTCCAAGTTTGTAGCTCTAAGCTTGGGAGCTTGGTAGCTGGAAATGGGTCATGTTTTAGGAGCTAACTAGATTGTATTGTGTAGTTAGCTAGGTTAATTAGTGTTAATTTCGTCAGGCTAGGGTTCAACACATGTATCTGTTGTAAGAGGCTGTACATGTACATATACATAACTTAATCGGGCAGGTTTCATGCATGGCTTACTCGTTAAATTTTGTTAATTGTAGATGGACAGGAAATATTGGATGTATGGAATAAAACGTACTACTCTTGAATATTTGGATGGTGTGAATGAGTTTATTAAATTTTCTGAGCAACAAAAGGAGAGGAAGGGAGAGAAAAATATGCTCTGTCCTTGTACAGATTGTATGAACTTGAAGAGGTTTAGCAACTCTGATCAAATTAAGAGTCATTTGATTCATCGTGGTTTTAACGCGCGATACACCCGTTGGATATGGCATGGCGAAGATCTTGAGGAAACAAGCACCACTACTACCAATCAGCACGACTCGGATGTGGATTGCAATAATATCGATGATCATCCCAATTTTGGTAATGTTCATTCCGATGTGCACGTAGATGATGATGATGACAATCTAGATGAGATGTTACGTGATGTAGAGGAAGATTACAACGAAAATGACTTCTGTGAATTTGAGAAACTGATTGCTGACTCTGAGAAGCCTCTGTTCCCTGGATGTGCAACATTTACAAAACTGTCTTCTGTGCTGAGATTATATAACTTGAAGGCAGGAAACGGTTGGAGTGATAAGAGTTTCACGGCACTATTAGATCTTCTAGCGGACATGCTTCCAGAGGGAAATGAGTTGCCAAGATCTACTTACCAAGCCAAAAAACTGTTGTGTCCGTTGGGAATGAAAATCGAAAGAATACACGCATGCCCAAATGATTGTGTGTTGTACCGTAATGAGTACTCCAGTTTGCATGTTTGTCCAAGATGCGGCGCATCGAGGTATACGCGTAGGGACCAGATTGACAGTGAACGTCATGTGGTAAGGAAAGGGCCCCCGGCAAAAACTGTGTGGTACTTGCCTGTGATACCTAGATTGAAGCGGCTGTTTGCAAATCCGAAAGTCGCGAAGCACTTGCCTTGGCATGCTGAAGCCCGGAAACAAGACGGAAAACTGAGACACCCAGCTGATTCTATTCAATGGAGAAACATCAACAGAACATTTGCTGAGTTCGGCGGCGAACTTAGGAATGTAAGGTTCGGGCTGAGTACAGATGGTATAAACCCACATGGTAATATGAGCAGCCGGCACAGCACTTGGCCGGTTCTTTTATGCATCTACAATCTTCCTCCTTGGTTATGCATGAAGCGCAAGTACATCATGATGGCATTACTAATCTCAGGACCCAGACAACCCGGAAATGATATTGACGTGTTTCTAGCGCCTTTAATCGAGGACTTACAGAAATTGTGGAGCGAGGGTGTGCAGGTGTGGGATGCATACAAGAAAGAGAATTTCATCTTGCAGGCCCTCATATTTTGCACCATAAATGATTTTCCGGCCTACGGCAATTTGTCGGGGTATAGTACGAAAGGAGCCAAGGCTTGCCCTATTTGCCTAGATGAAACTGAGAGCATGTGGCTGCGAAACTGCCGGAAACAGTGTACATGGGTCACCGCAGGTTTCTTCCGGTGCATCACACGTACCGTAAGAAGAGGAAATCATTTAACGGGAAGCCTGAGAAGGGATCATCTCCAGTGTTTCTGACCGGTAAGGAGATTTACTCGTGCGTGAACGACATCAAAGTTGAGTTCGGTAAGCATTCTAAACCTTGAGAAAAAAATGTTTGGAAGAAGAGATCGATTCTCTGGGATCTACCGTACTGGGAGCACTTACAAGTTCGACATTGCATTGACGTCATGCATGTAGAGAAAAATGTCTGTGACAGTTTGATTGGTTTGTTGTTGAACATTCCGGGAAAGACAAAGGATGGTGTGAAAGCTCGTCGTGACATGGTGGAAATGGGGATAAGGACTGAGCTTGCACCTTTAGATAATGGAAAGCGTACATACCTCCCCCCGGCCTGCTATACGTTGTCCAAGAGCGAAAAAATAGAACTCTGTCGGTGCCTGCACTGTGTTAAAGTTCCATGTGGGTACTCCGCGAACTTGAAAAACTTGTGTCTATGAAGGACCTAAGACTGGTTGGCATGAAGTCCCACGACTGTCATGTCTTGATGTCACAGATGCTTCCCATTGCTATCAGAGGCATTCTCCCAGTTAAAGTCAGAGAGACAATCACAAACCTATGTTATTTCTTCAACGCAATATCTTGCAAGGTAAGTACGTGCACTCGTACTATAAGTTCATTACCTCCATTTGTGGAGCTTAATTAGAAGATTTTTCTGATATGAATATTTGGCGCAACTGTGTCCTCGTAGGTAATTGATCCCGATGGACTGGACGCTTTGCAACGCGACGTGGTTACAACTCTTTGTCAGCTCGAGATGTATTTCCCTCCATCCTTTTTTGATGTTATGGTCCATCTGATTGTTCACCTTATCAGAGAAATTAAGTTTTGTGGACCCGTGTGCCTGCGCTACATGTATCCATTTGAGAGATTTATGGGTGTATTGAAGGGATACGTAAGGACTCGTCGTCGACCCAAGGGGAGTATCATGGAAGGTTATACCGCCGAGGAGGTGATTGAATTTTGCACAGATTATATGGCCGGGGTTGACCCAATTGGCGTTCCTAGGTCCCGACACGAGGGTAGGCTTCAGGGAATCGGAACAATTGGATTCAAAGCTATGGTCCCCGCTCGTGATGTGTACGCAAAATCACATTTTTGGGTCTTACAACACATGACGGAGGTCGAGCCATACATACACGAGCACAAGGTAATGTTACGGTCACAGAATCCTTCGAAGTCAGACGTTTGGGTCAGCAGAGAACATAACAGGAAATTTGTTGAGTGGATCCAAGAAAGAGTCACGCGAGCTGCCGAGGGCTCCGTAAGTGAAACTGTGACATGGTTGGCTAGAGGCCCAAGATTCACTGTAGGGACTTGGCAGGGGTACGACATCAATAGGTATTCATTTTACACAAGAGCTCAAGACGCCAAGAGTAGCACGCAATGTAGCGGAGTGACACTGTTTGCTATTTCTGAGGATGCCAGGTCAGTAAGGGCGCTGAACTCATATTACGGTGTTATTGACGAAATATGGGAGCTCGATTACGGATTACTTAAGATTCCCCTGTTTCGATGCCAATGGGTCGAAATCCCTCGAGGTGTTCAAGTTGACAGTTACGGGTTTACTCTCGTCGATCTTGGTAGAGTCGGACACCATGACGATCTATTCATACTTGCAAAGCAAGCCACACAGGTATTCTACATCGTTGACCCGGCCAATCCAAACTTGCATGTTGTCCTCCACAGCAAGAGACGTATTGTTGGGGTCGAAGATGTTGTCGACGAAGAGGAGTATAACCAATTCGATGAAATACCTCCATTTTTAGAGGACATTCAATCTATCCATACTGAAGATATCGACGAAACAACGTATCTGCGAGATGACCACGAAGAAGGATTATGGGTTGAGAACCATTGATGATTAATTTCTATTTCAGGGATAAATGCCAAGCAAACAGCCCACAAGTTCTGCAGCAAGGTGAGGAACTTATCATTAATACATCAGGCAGTACATTTTTCTTTAGAACTTAATGATAAGCTAGTTCACAGCATTAATATATCTCAATTTTACTCCACAGCATGAGTTCTAACATGTACAGTACCTTTATCCTGTAAATACTTAATTCTTCCCTTCAAATAGCACTTGCAAAAATCTCATCGTAGCCTCTTGCTTCTTCAAATTAAGTTCTGCAAAAATCCCTTTTTTCTTACGGTATTTTGTTATTTATACCGATAGAAAAGGACATCCGCTACTTTCATGTCTCAGGCACTTCTCTCAGGCACTTCAAAACGTTTTCTATCGGTATTGTTCTATTTTACCGTTAGAACAAATTCGTTAGTCTCACGGTATTTGTTGTCTGACGGTTTTTTCCTGTGTTTACCGATAGAAGAATACTCTGCCGCTTTGAATTCTCAACCGTGTCGCCATGCGTCGCCTTGGAAACTCTTTTTATGTAAGTGATAAAACAACAATGAATGAACAATTTCTTTTTATGTCAATTTTCCAATTTTCCGGCTATCTTCCCTCTTTTTTTATCATCCTGCAGCTTTCAACCACGGTCTGTTTGATGTTAAATTGTGTGTACATTTTCATTACTCTGACGGTATTTTGTTGTTTTTACCGATAGAAAAAGGGCACCCAATACTATAATCTCAAGCACTTAATCAAAAAAATTTTCTGGGGAAAATTGGTCTCACAGGATTTTATTGTTTATACCGATAGAAAAAGGCAGTTTTTCATTGCTCTGACGGTTTCATTGCTCTGACGGTATTTTGTTGTTTTTACCGATAGAAAAAGGGCACCCAATACTATAATCTCAAGACTTTAAAAAAATTTTCTGGGGAAAATTGGTCTCACGGGATTTTATTGTTTATACCGATAGAAAAAGGCATCCACTACTTCAAACATTTTTTTGGGAAAATTACGTTTTCTATCGGTACTATTTTGTTGTACCGATAGAAACTGACATAATTCTATCGGTATCATTTTGTTGTACCGATAGAAAAGTTCCTCCACTACTTTATTACTCGTACACGGCCCTTTAGTTTCCCTCCACTCGAACAGTTCCACCTTAGAGCACTGCGTCTCTTCGAGAGCGAAGAAAACCACAACCTCCGCCGTGACCACTCACTTCCTCTCTCCCACACAACGATCGCCGACTGGACACTGGTTCGCCACTGCCACCGGTTCTTATTTTCGTCCTTCGCCGGCCGCCGCTGCGTTCTACACTGCCTCTCCATCACCAGAACTGATCGCCGCCGTAAATACCCTAATTCGTCGTTCTATTTCCAGCATCTTCTTTATTTGATCCTAGTGTTTTGCACGTACTAATTCTTCAAGTTTTGCAATTACACTAGGGTTCCCTATTGTGTTGGCTTATGTACATTCCGCAGGCAATGTTGATTTAAATTAGGGTTTACATAATATGTTCCAATGCTGTAATGAACTTGTTTTGAGATTTTAACTTATCTATACTGCTGTATGTGTGATCAATTGTATCCAACTGCCATATAATGCAGATTATATGTTGGAGGTGTTCTTACACATATTCTATCGATAGCTCATGTGTTTACCGACAGAAAATATTTCTGCACAAGTAGTAAAACTTAGTTTGGATCTGGAAGGACATGAGCCATCCAATGTACTAGTTTGGTTGGGAATTTTTACTCACTTCGTATGAATATATGGCAATGTGGATGGGTCTTCGATGTATATGTTTCAAATGCCTATACATGACTTTTCCCAACCTAATAGATGTGAAGTCCTGATGACTCACATACAGGCTAGGCTAAAGATTATGCACAGTGGCACTTAGATGCTTGTGTGCATATTTATGTGTGAAATAATAATGCTGGCCCATGAATATTAGTATAGCAAATCATCGACAATGTTATGTGATGACAGTGAATGGTGGCTTGTCAACAAAATTCCATATGTAGAGAACATTGTTATGTTCTATCGGTATCTCACGGGTTTGTCAATAGAAAAATTGTCTTCTGTGGAGGTTATGGTCTATCGGCAGCTCATGTGTTTACCGATAGAAAATATTTCTGAAGAGTTCAGGAAGTAATTTATGCATGTCTTTCTTTTTGTATTATTTTCCCTTTTGCCGCCCTAGTTAGTCTCCAGTCCTGGGCTGAGTTATGGAACTCCAAGGTGAATTAATTGCCATATATATGGTTTGTTGAAGGTTTTGTAGGGGAAGACATGTCGTCGTCTTCATCGGATGGTACTAGTGGTTCGACTAGGGCCAACCCCATCGTAACTACTGAAGATGCAGCTATTACATCCCAGCGCAAGAGGGTGGGGCGAGGCGCGACGACGTTGGGGCGTTTGGCCAAACGCACGGATCTTTCTTGTGAGTTCAACCAATTTGGGAGGCCGATTGGAAAGAATGCTGGGAGGTACGCGGCCTACGTTGGGCTGTTGGCGAAAGAAAGGGTGAAGATCACCGTCCAGAGCTGGAAGGACGTGACGGCGGACGAGGGGGATAGGTTGTGGGCGGAAGTGAAGGTTAAATGAACTGAAATCGCTGACCTCTTTCGTAATCACGTTCTCTTGGCTTATACTAAAGTTTAACTAACTCGTGATTAATTGTATGCATTTTTCGGAAACAGGCTAAGTGAAACATCCCCGACGATACACCTAGGACTGCCTGTTTGAAGGACATGAACGGAACATGGAAAACCTTTAAGAGCTGGCTCGTCAGTAACTTCCTCGCTGCGGGGAAATCTCCTTGCGAGAAGTACCCCTTCATATCAGAGGAGGTATGGGAGGAATTCACCAAGCAGAAGGGGAGTGAGGAGTTCAAGGCCCTTAGCGAGAAGAATAGGGCGATCCAGAAGAGGAACGACCACCCGCATCGGCTCGGATTCCGGGGCTATGCGGGGAAGGAGGAGCAGTGGAAGAAGGAAGACGAGCAAAATCCTATCATCGACACCCCTGAGTTGCCGCTCTCCGAGATCCGGGATGAGAGGTGCAAGCGATGGTGGAGGGGGAGGGGGTCCGTGTCGTCCACGGGGTCTGTGCAGTTCGCAACCCCTGGGGACGCTGACGTTGTGAGGCGAATGGTAAGTTGGCTAACCTCGTAAACTGTGTGCGCACAAGTGTATATAAGACAATTTGTCTCACAAGGTACCTTTAAATGTAACAGATCTCTTTTGAGAAGGAGGTAGCGGAGGGATTGTTTACCCCGCAGAGGGAGAACGACATCCTCACCCGGGCTCTAGGAAATAAGGAGCATCCCGGGCGGACACGGGCCGTGGGAGCCATTGTGTCGTGGAAGGCCGGTTTCGTAGATCCGGCTCCACCGAGGAAGAAGGCCCGCTCCTGGAAGGAAAAGGAAGCTGACCTCTCCGATAAGATACGGGCTGAGGTACGGGAGGAGATACGGGCGGAGATGCGGGCTGAGATACGGGCTGAGGTACAGTCTGAGGTGCAGTTGCTGGCCAAGAGTGCAGATGTGGATCCCCAGGACGATGGTACCCCGCGGGGTCGGATAAGCAGTTGCGCTTCGAAGGTACTCGTGGATCCAGTGGATCTACTTGAGGTACTGCAAGCCTTCATCTGTGCACTTAAGTTGATGCCACTCCCATTCTGTTAGAGTTGTTTCGCTAACCAATTTTAATAGTTACAAATTTGCAGGGGCCGGAGGGCTGCATCCTACAGAATCACGTAGGCGCCGGGCAGGAAGTGGTTGGACACGGCTTCGTATATCCGTCTGGGCCGGATGTCCGGGTCCACTGTGTACCTCTGCGGTTGGGTTTCGCAAAGGTACAGGTGGACATGGCCATGCCGGGCTACAACGATTCTCTGTTGCCAGTCCCAACAGAGGAACTGCAGACACTTGCTGAGGCAGTGTGCTCCTACGTACAGTGGCCCAAGAAGTGTCTTGTAATACAACCGGTAAATCCTACACATTTTAGATTACATCCTACTCAGTACACTCAACTTGCATAATCTAACATACGTGCTCATTAATTGAAGTGGCCTGCCGCTGGGCTACCAGGGGACTGCGCCCCCAGCTCGGGGCATGAGGCCCGATCTCGTGCGACCCTGGACACATCAAAGATGGTCTCCACCCCACCCAGCGCATCCACACCTTCACCTCGGAAGAAAGCTGCCATCACCTCGCCCTTGCCTTCGAAGGTACATGCTCAGTCCTCGGCAAAAGGCAAGGGCAAAGGCAAGGGAAAAGGGCGACAGGGACAGCCGGAGAGGTTCACGAACGGGTTCCCACTCATGTCGGAGGCAGCTTTACGCAAATTGGATCGATCAACCAGAGACCTCCACGCGTGGTACCTACACCGAGCTCGACGCAATCTGAACTTCTTAGTTCCCTACAGGCCTGGGCAGTTCCACCGTGAGCCCGGGAGTATATCCGTGGCACACGAGGATCTGTTCGACCTCTACAACTGGCGGGAGCTCGATATGTCCATCATACGGACTGGAGTCCTGTGAGTTTGCTGATGCTATGTATTGCTGTTTTCTAACTCTGTTTGCTAACTCTGCATTGTTGTAGTTCATTTGAAATGTAGTAACTTTCTGTGCAATACTAATGTCGTCCTTTGCATGCAGGTGCATGTACAGGCTAGCATCGGAGGCTGCGTGTAACAAGGTGGGTTTCCTCGACCTAGAGAAAATAAGCCTCACGATGCTAGAGCACGACGCCGCGCACGCTGAGCAGTACATATCCAAGGCGCTGATGGCACAGCAGGACAGAGAGTTCATTCTGGTGCCGTACCACCAAAGGTTAGTGCATTTCGTACTAATTTAACTCGATCTTGTATGTTACACCTGAGATATACTTTGAGCACGCGGTCCTCTTTTACGTACAATGCAGGGGCCACTGGATCCTCATCGTGATCTGTCCGCCGAGGAACGAGGTGTACTACCTCGATTCGATGCGTGACAAATTATCGATGGAATATGTGGTCAAGGGGAATATGGAGGCGTAAGTAACTTATATGTTTGATTTAAATTTTCACCTCACTAGCTAATGGTAATACATTAACGGGCAATACTAACTGAAATGCAGGGCTTTTGATAAATATGCGTCCGCTGGAGGGAGGCATGCCGCACCGCAGGGCTCCCTACTAGCTTGGAAAGAATATGAGGTACTCACGAGACTTTTTGTTTATGCTTAATTAGTTTATGGAAACAATAGCTAACATGTCTTCGCATATGCAATTATCTCAGTGCCATCAGCAGCCGCAATCTTGGGAATGCGGGTTTTATGTGTTGCGCTACATGTACGACCTAGTGCAGACAAACTTTGCCCAATTCCCCCAGGTAAGCATCGATAGCTAACTCAAATTTGAAAATTGGGTGTCACGTTCTAAATTAGGAAGTTAGTTACTCAGTATTCACACATGCTTGCAGATCGCCATGTCGAAAGACTCATACGAAAATGCAAAGATTAGAGATCTTCGACAAATCTGGGCTCAATATGTCATGGAGGAAGTTGTGCCCAACCATCCGCCATAATAATTTTCTCTTTTTCGTGTACTCTGTGCATAGACTGTTTATATACATGTGAATAAATATATATGTCAATAAATGTCCACATTGGATTGCAATTTGTATTTGTCCATATATATGTGAATAAATGTGAATAACTGTCTAATGTGTCAATCTGTTCTGTGAATTTACCCTTCTTTGCATCTGTACTGTATTGTGTATCCAATCTATAATGTATTGCATCTGTACTGTATATGTGAATGTACTGTATTGTGAATGTAAATAACGTACTGTATATGTGAATGTTCTATCGGTAAATTCATTCACAGCCGACAGACTACTACAAATTTTCTATCGGTAAACTCATCCACAATCGAGAGACTATTGTAGTTTTTTCTATCGGTAAACTTGAAATTAACCGTCAGAATAGTGTGATTTTTCCTGCCGGTGAACTCATACACAACCGAGAGAGTACTAAGATTTTTTCTATCGATAATGTCATTTCCAACCGAGAGAGTGCTACACTTTTTTCTGTCAGTAAACTTATAATTAACCGTTAGAATATGGGTATTTTTCCCAACGCTAAACGTCAGACGACGACGGGTTTTCTATCGGTACAATCATAAGGTGCCGATAGAATAGTAATATTTTCCTGTCGGTAATCATGTAATTAACCGTTAGAATAGTGGTACTTTTCCCACCGTTAATCGTCAGACTACGACGGGTTTTCTATCGGTACACTCCTAATATGCCGATAGAATAGTTAATTTCTTTTGTCGGTTATTTACCGATAGAAAATGTTCTGTCTTGTTCTATCGTGTCTATCTCTATCGGTACGAAAACCGATAGTAGAAGGGTTTTTTTTACCGATAGAAGAAAGCTTTTCTGTACTAGTGTCTCCTGCCCGCCGGAGTGGAGGATTTTCCTCCCTGGGACTCACAGTAGTCGCAGGCGGAAGCTCTTCTCCCTGAATAAGTGTAAACTCAATGAACGAGTATACAGAGGGAGTAGAAGAAAACAAGACAATGAAAGAATCTTACCATGGTCACCCCTTTGATCGGGGGCTTCGGGAGCAGAGATGTCGTCCGCAACCACGGGACTTTCGGTGGCCACGGAGTCTGCTGTAGTCGCTTCTGCGAGAGCAGTTATTTCTACGGGACAAGCTGGAGCGTCGCTGGATGGAGAGCCCGCTATCTTCCTCCTCCGGCCGATTAGGGGGACATCATCTTCCTCCTCCTCCTCGCTCCTCTCCCCCTGTACGACGAAGAAGTGATTCCAGTCTGCACCTGGAAAGACAGGAGGAACGTGATATCTTACCGCAGTTTTCCTCGCGGTAGGAGGGACGCTCCGTGAAGACCCCTCTCCAAGGTTTTGCCTGGCTTTCTTGGGGGCAAGATTCCTCGTCTTGGGCTTCAAGGAAATCTTCTTTACATGCTTCATCGTCGGCTTTCCCAGGGAACCGACATTCTCGCTCGGGAACGTCGCCTCGGCGAACCTCCCTAAGAGCTGTTTTTCGTCCCAATGGAATCGTTAGTGCTGGACACACATAAGACCTGCAAACAGAAGCTAAGAGAAAGATGACATACCTTTCGGCACTCCTGTTTAAGGTCGTCGCCGGCGTGAACTAAGCTCTGGGGGTGAGACGATCCCTTGGGGCCCTCTACCTCGGCGTTATAAGCCCTGAGGAGGTAGTTAGTCCGCTTCTCTATCTCAGATGAGGGCAGGACTGTTCCAGATTGCAAGTTAACCAATGCATTTCAAAAATAACAGATTTCAGTACCAAAGACAGATACCTTCGTTGTAGTCCAAGGTGTTTTCCGCCATGGACCTGATCTCCCAAGCCGGATGAGCCCTTTCACGCAGGGGGCTCACCCAGTTCTTCACAAAGTCTCGGATGACATCGCGAGCTATCAATCCCTGTTCAACTAAGTGAAGGATTACCTCGGCATGTTTCATGAACTCCGAGTTCATCGCTGGGAGAGAGTCCAACTCGCTCGGCTTCTCCGGCCGCGAGTTCTCAAACCACAACCCGCTTTCGGTTGGCGGGGTGCAGTAGAACCATTTCTGGTGCCACCCGTGCACCGAGTCTCACAGGGGCAGGAAGGGATATTCCTTCTTCTCCCTTAGCCGGAAGTAGATGCATCCGGCGGCGTTGGCGCTCTTCGACCACTCCGAGTAATAAAAGCGCCGGAAGAGATCCACGCTGGGATACACTCCGACGAACGCCTCGCACAGATGCTGGAACACCGCCAGGATCATCACTGCATTTGGATGGAGATTGATTAGTGCCAACCCATAATGCTCAAGGACGTCCTTCAGGAACCGACTCTCAGGAAATCGGAACCCGCAGCACAGATATTCCTCAAAAACCACCAACTCGCCCTCTCTGACGGTTGGGGTTTCTTGGTCCTTCTCCGTGGGCCGCCAGTTGATTAGCATCCGCGGAGGAAGGATCTCCTCCTTCTCCAACGCCAACAAGCTTTCCTCAGAGTGGTGGATTGATCGGCTCCAAGACGCCATTCTTGGTGAGGAATTGGGGGAGAAAGTTGGCAACTTTGGGAAGATGGAGCCTGAGAAGGACCAGGGTTTTGTGCGGCGGGAATGGCAAGGGTTTTGGTTATGTGGCTTCCTCAAGAAGCTACCTGCTCCTTTTATAGACCCAAGGAGGCGCACTTCTGTGAGTAACGTTCCACTGAATATTTTATTCATTTCCCATAATGGATACTGTCTCTAGCGGACCCGTTAAAGTGTTCCTGGCATAGGATCTGAATCAAAAGGACTTCTTTGTTTCAGAGTTTGAACGTACAAAAGCCTAAAAAATTTTTAGGGGTTTTTGGAGGACGTTTTCTTTCAGGTACCTTGTAAATTTTTCATGAAAAAATCCTATGACCCAATTTTTGGACGTACGGATATTTTTTGATCGGGTTATGGTATGATCGGGACCATGTTTTCGACTAAGCTCCGATTCTAATCGAAGTGACGGTCTGACCGAATCCTGGTTCTGATCGCCGTGAGCTTTAGTTCTGACCGCGGCTTCAAGTCTGATCGCGGTATCAGTGCTGGTCGCGGTACTTTTTATGAAAGCGTGATTCTGGTCGCAGAACTGAAGTTTCCCTGTGTATGAGTGGCCGCAAAGACATTACTTATGGCCATGTTTTCGCACAGATGATGTAAAGAATATTTATATAAAGAAAAAGATTTTATTTCTTGCATTCTTTACATACAAAAGGGATACCAGCGACTAAAGCGTCGACCTGATCCGAAAAAAGTTTGCAAAGTTCTCCAAGGGACATGTTGTTGTCAGTAGGATCTACACTGACAACCCCCAGAGAACTAGCAACTAATCTAAGCCTATCTACATCGTCCCTAACAAGAGACGCACTACTATTCCTAATCAAATCGGAGAGTTCCCGCTGTTGCTGAGCGTGGTCCCTCTCTCGGCAGAACTGGTGCGCCTCTTCACGGGATTGTTCAGAACATTCTGCCAGATGCAGAATCGCCGAAGACATTTCTTCGGTCTTTTTCTCCAAGGCTTTCTTCTCTTCTTGAAGAATCTGTCCGAGGGGAAGAGGCAGAATCGTAGCAGGCTGATCACCAGGGCCTCCAATCTCCTACATTTGCAAAACTTAGTTGCACTAACTATAACTATCAGCAAAAGGAGATGAGGATTATTACCTGCCCCTGCTCATGACAGGTTGAGATAGCCATCTTGGAAAGTAGATCATCCGATAAAAGCGGATGATCACCAGATGATGGAAGTGCAACCTTCCCACCAGGTGATTGTTTCTCCAACACAAGTTGAGGATCTTCTGGTCGGGTAGTCACCGCTTGCCGACCAGAAAATCGATCACCCAAACAAAAGCCGGGAGTGTTGGAGTGAAGAACAGAAGGAAGAAAGAATGATGATATGTCTTCTACCTTTGCTCTGCTGGAGGATCCTTCGTCAACCTTGGGTTTCTTTCTTGAAGGAGATGGATCTTCCGGTACCTGAGGCTCCTGCTTGAAAACTTCCTCTTCATCACTTTCAATCTCGATGATGTTGTGATCTGCCATTGGGGAGTGAATGAAGAGAAGAATGAAGGTAACTTTGGAAAAAACTTAACCGTGAGAAGAAATTGTGGAGCTTTGCAATTCGAAGGCCTCGGTATTTATAGCCGCCAAGATGACGGTTCACTTTCCGAACGCCTCGGGTTTTTAAAGCATTTACAATTTCACCTCGGGTTAAAAAACATTTCAACGGCGCCATAATTACCTGTCATGTAATGACCAGAGCCCGTCTCGGGGAACCAACCGTCCTACTTAGTGCGCCACTAAGGGGGGGGATTTGAAGAGTCGGGTTAAAAATCCGATGCATGTTTTTAAATTCGAAATAAACACGTCTCTTCGTTTTCTTCTAATTTGGGGGCTAGCTGACGAGGATTGACACCCAAGTCAGTTCAAATAAATGCACTGTTGGTTCAGGACAGATTCGAGCCAGACATGTGCCCGGCGGTGCGAACTCAAGTCATTTCTGGGAAGCATCAGCCCGAGGTCGCAGGCTTTGCGCGATCAGATCGCAGCTAGTGCGCGGTCAGAAGTTCGTGTGCTGTGCGTGGATAGAAGGTCGAAGATGTTGTGCGCTCAGCCAACATCGCGCGGTCAGAGCACCTTCGACCAGGGAACGTGGGAGAATTCTTTTCTTATAACAGTAATATCCCAAGTATCCCGAAGATTCTTCCACGTGGGGATCAACCGTCAGGAGGTTAATACGTGCAGTTATCCACAAAAAACACGTGTTAAACATGCGTGGGAGTTAAGAGCGGTTCTCCAAACCACATCCAAGCAACTACTTGATGCAGTTACGACTTGGCACCCTTTCAAACAGTATAAAAGGGCGGCATGATGTATCAAACAGGGAGAGATCGATCAAGAGATCAAGACACGACTCAAATAGCCAAGGCTACGGCTTAAACTAGATAGTTTCCATAAGCCTTCAGACTTCACTTTGTATATTTGTATAGCGAAAACCTTCGCCTGTGAAGGTCTTCTCCCGCCACTTTGTAACCCTTTACTACACATAGTGCAATCCCAACAGGACGTAGGGCTTTTACTCCCACCATCGAGGGCCCGAACCTGTATAAATTTCTCTGTGCTCCAGTTCTCCATAGTTCTATATACCTTCCCAGAGGGTCACCCTGAAAGGTCTCACTATTTATAAATTTTGCATAAGTTCGGCTGAGGACCCCGAGTCTGAATCATCGACACTATTCTTCCCTAGCAGTCCGTTGATCGGGAGTTTCTTCCGATACGGCAGCGAATTGTCTAGGGAGAGAGGTCGCCGATGGAGAAAACATCTCCGTTTGTTCCGAGTCGGACTCAAAATCAAAGAGACGGTGGAGGTTATCAGGATCAAACCTCCCCGGGCTAAATTCCTGGTCGACATCGCACTTACCCTCAACAGGGTCATACGATGGACCAGATTCAACCTCTAACGCATTAAGAACCACAGTGGGCTCTGGTTCTGTGTCGGTCGCCTCCTGGTCGATGGACATGACCTGAGTGGTCGAATCAACTTCTGGGACGTCTTCGCCTCCGGTTTCCTCTATTGGAACAGGATCTCTAGGTGAAGGCATCTGGATGTGGGCATAATCCTCGAGATTGAAGTCGTTCTCTGAATCATATGCCCCAAACATGGCTCACCGAACCTCCGGATAGAAATAAGAAATCCTTGAGAAAGGCCCCACGGTGGGCGCCAGCTGTCAATGATTTGGACTCAGGGTACTTAGTCGAACTTTTGTAGAATTTGTGAGTTGTGAGACCGTTCAGGGTGTCCCTCCGGGAAGGGATGATGAGCCAAAGTCGGTTGGAACACAGGAGAATTTATACATGTTCGGGCCCTGGATGGTGGGAGTAATAGCCCTACATCTTGTTGGGATTTCACTATGAGTAAGAAAAAGGGTTACAAAGTTGTGGAAAAGATCATCACAGGCGAAGATCTTTTCCGTGTGATTATCTAGAAAATGACTAAACTAGCCTATGAAAGTTTGTTGTTGTCAATCTTTGGGATCTGTTGAATCTGTTCTCAATGTGTTCTCCCCCCCTCTGGTGCATTGGCTCACCCTTTAATACTGGTCGAAAGAGCGCCAACACACTACGGTTTTGAACGGTTGCTCGTGTGCAGTTGTGGCAACTGCACTTAACTGCCACACAGGCTTAACACGTGCAATTAAGGGATAATCGCTCATATTAACCTCCTGGTAGTTGTCCTCATATGTGGAAGAATCTCCGGGGTACTCGGGAAATGCTTGTCGTAGAGCCTAAGCAACCCGGAGTCGTCCTGGTCGAGAGTAGTCCACGACCTTCTGACAGCGTGTTGTTTGTAATCATTTGACCACGCACTGTCTGTGACCTCCTGTCCGCGCATCGCCTACGGACTCCTAACCGCTGACTGTCTGCAGCCTTATGATCGCACAACACTTGCGACCATATGTCCACGCTTCTCAGGTCATCTGAGATCACATCAACGGACGCTTACCTGGTTCGAATCTATCTTGAACCAGGCGTGCATTTATTCTGAACTAGCTCGGGTAACAATCCTCGTCAACTTTAAAATAGGAATTAGTCTAGTTTACTCAAAGTATTGGTAGAGACATGATCAAGGTTAGAGACTTGCCTTGCAGTGTGGGGTCTGACGGCTCTAAGGGTTCTCCGAAGTCTTCTGTTGACTCTTCTGCTTCTTGCTCTATTCTCGCACACAAACAACGAGGCAATTCAACACATCGGACCACAGAAACATATAGAAAATAGTTTCTATAGGAAATAATAGTAAAATATAACATGCCTGCAAGGAAAAAAACTAGGACAAGGATACTTGAGCGCTGCTCGAAGAGATAGGTTCAAAAAGAAGTCGAACGTCGAAGGGTCGACATTCGATCACGGCTAGACATGGCCTTAGGTCGGCTATAGGTGAGTTTTCTGAAGATGTGGTAGTAGAGTAAGTTGTAGAACATGGCTCCAGGGATCTAGTAGAGAAAGTGGCATTTCAGTTGCTCAACCAGAAGGGGTCAAACAGGGCTAATGCCTGTGGCTGACATGCACTGACACTGAGCTAACATTGTCAAAAGCTAGGCAAGAGAAACAGGAACACGATGGTGGTGGTTTCAAGGGTTGAGGTGGTCGAACGGCGACGAACGATGGTGATGAACTGCGGTGGTGACACGGCACAAATATAGGTTCTGGACCAAACTTGGAAAGGCTATAACTTGCAATCTGTGCAGATCCAGAGGTCGGGCTAGTGGAAGATAATGCTCAGGGGATCGAGGCGAGCATACAAGACAAGGTGGCATTAGCTAGAATGGCTGGGAACAGATCTTCGGTGATCGGCGCCGAAGAAGACGACACTGGAATTGGGCATTTCTTCTACAAGGCTTCAGGGGTTAATTGCTCACAGTGAGAGCAATAGAGGGGTAAAAGGAAGCTACTGGTGAAGTTGATTTGGTCGGGGAATCGGCAGTGTGGCCTGGCGACATGAGCCGGTCGCGGGTAGCGCACGAAAAGGGGAAGCTACATAGTGAGCTCGAATTCAAAATCCAAATGCACAGGCTTGCTAGGGAGGCTTCACTGGTGAAGATACTCCACTACGATCAATTCGGGCTAAAACCGGCGGCATTGCCGAAACAGGGCAAAAGGGAAATCCGGTGATCACTAGCGACATGGTCCGCTGGGATGCAATTAAATGCTATAGCAGAGAGAGGTAGATGAGAGGGACTCACAGGTGTGATCAGTTTGAGGTCTGGTGCAGGAGAATAGGTTGGCACCATGCTCCTCTCTGTTGGCTCGCCGAAGACAAAGAAGGAGGTGAAAAAGCTGGGACTTAGTGGTTGCTGGAGTGGTGTGAAGAAGCTCTGGGCGAGGGGGAGGGTTTCTAGATGCAGTGGCTGGGGGCTTCGAGACTTGAAGCGAATCGAGCGGCATATGGTGTGACTGGTGACAGTGGCGGGATCGAGACGGCGTTGGGACGCCGCAGCATCTGGATTGCCTCGAGAGCTGCAGTGGCTGAAGTGACCGAGCGAGGTGGTGACAACGGTGAGGACGCGGCACACACGGCGGCCTCGAGAACAGGCAAGCGTGCATTGGCGGTGGCAGTGACGTAGCGACTGGGGCTCCGGCATGGTTGTGATGTGGCGAAAAAGTTCTTTTGTCACAGCAGCAGCAGGAGGTGGCGAAGCCACGCGCGCGCAAGAGAAAAACTGCATGCTAGTGCTGCTGCAGCAGCTCCACGGTGGCCAACCAGATGCACACATGTGGTGGCGAGTCTACGGCAGAGCTGGCGACAGTGGGGCTTCACGGGCGGTGGTGAATCTCGGCGGAACGACTCTGGTCGCGGCCGAAACGGGTGCTGGCCTGGTCGTGGTCGATTGGCCTGGTTGAAAGGCACAGGGCCTGGTCGAAACAGCAGGCTAGGTTGAAATGCAAGAATTTGTTTTGGATTTGGACCTGATTGTAAATTCTGAGATTTGGAGGGTTTAAGTCAGGGCTGATTTCACAGATGTGCATAACTTTATTCCACCAACATTTTGGCCAAGGAAAAAGATAAAATTCAGATCGTTTGAATAGATTTTGGATAAAACAAAAACAGGGAAATTTAGGGTATTTAGGGCCTGGATTTTGGCGAGGCTGAAAACTGAAGTTTGGGAGGAGATTTTGGAATTCTCACAGAAGGGAAACTTGTTCAGAATAGCAATTGGGAGATATTCCCCAAATCAGATCAAGGTTTGGGGCTGATTTGTGGCTTTTAGCCTTCTCAGGCTTCTGGGAAAATCAGAAAAGGACCAATCTGAAATACTTTTGGACTGAAATGCGAAAATGGTATGAAAGGTGGAGTTAAACTGCCAACTTTTTAAATTAAGGTAGTGGCATACCTAGGATCATAATTCTGAGATAAGAGATCAAAAATGGGGTTGAGACATCTGAGAATCCAATGAGATATACTGACTGGCATGCTAAAAGGTAGCAAAAATTGGAATGTTACAACCTACCCTCCTTAAGAATAATCTCATCCTTGAGATTCTAATTAGTCTGAGAATAGGTAGGGGAAATTCTGACGCAACTCTTCCTCTCTTTCCCAAGTTGATTCCTCCTCTGTGTGATTATTCCATTGAACCTTGCAGAATGTGATGGTTCTTGACTTCAATTTCCTTTCACTTACCTCTAACACTTTAACTGGGTATTCCTGATATATCAAATCTTGTTGAACTTCAGCTTCTGTAGGAGACATTTGCTCTGTTGGTTTCCTCAGACATTTCCTCAATTGAGATATGTGAAAAACATCATGAACTCTTGCTAGTTTAGGCGGTAGCTCCAATTTGTATGCCACTTCTCCTCGTCTTTCCAAAATCTTATATGGTCCAACATATCTTGGGCTTAATTTTCCCTTCATCTGAAATCATCGGACACCTTTGTAGGGTGTCACTCTAAGGTACACATAGTCGCCTATCTTAAAAGATAGCTCTCTCCTTCTGCTGTCGGCATAGCTCCTTTGTAGGGTGTCACTCTAAGGTACACATAGTCGCCTATCTTAAAAGATAGCTCTCTCCTTCTGCTGTCGGCGTAGCTCTTTTGTCGGGATTGGGCTGTCTTCAATCTTTCTTGTATAATCTTCACATGAGCAGTGGCATCTTCCATTAGTCGTGGTCCCAAAAATTGTTTCTGACCCACCTTGGTCCAATATAGTGGCGTGCGGCACTTCCTTCCATAAAGTGCTTCATAAGGAGCCATCTGCAGACTCGCTTGGTAACTATTGTTGTAAGTAAACTCTGCGTATGGCAGAAATTGTTCTCAAGAATTTCCATAGTCCAAAGCACATGCTCTCAACATGTCTTCTAGAATCTGATTCAGTCTCTCTGTTTGGCCTCTAGTCTGTGGGTGGTAAGCGGTACTAAACTTCAATCTCGTTCCCAAGGATTTCTGCAATTCCTCCCAAAGCTTTGACATGAATGTGCTTCTCTATCTGAGACAATTGTCTTTGGTACTCCATACAGAACGACAATCCTGGTAAGATATAGCTCTGCTAGCTTACTTGTCGTGTACTGAGTCTTTACTGGTAGAAAATGAGCTACTTTCGTCAATGTGTCGACTATAACCCATATAGAGTCATAGCCTTTTTGGGTTCTTGGTAAACCTATTACGAAATCCATTCCAATTTCATCCCATTTCCACTCAGGGGTTGGCAGGGGTTGCAGTGCTCCTGCAGCCTTTTGATGTTCTGCTTTTACCCTTTGACAGGTGTCACATGAAGCTACAAACTCGGCGATTTCTGTCTTCATTCCATTCCACCAAAATCAATCCTTTAGATCTTGGTACATCTTCATGCTGCCTGGGTGGATAGAGTAAGGGGTACAATGGGCTTCTTGCAGTATCATGTCCTTGATTTCTCTGTCATTTGGGACACAAATTCGATTATCATACCATAAAATTCGTTGCTCATCCTCACGAAGGTTGATGGTATATCCACACTTCACATCCTCTTTCAGCTTCTGAACATTCCGATCAATTTCTTGGGCCTTTCGAATTTGATCCTTCAACTTGCAATCCACTTTTAATGTGGCGATGGTCCCTTGTTCAACAAACTCTAAACTTAACTTTTCAAAATCTTTAAGTAATTGGGGTGGCACTTCCAAGGTCATTGCTTGATTGCAGTAGGACTTTGTGCTCAAAGCATCTGCTACCACGTTTGCTTTGCCGGGATGGTAATGTATTCCAAGGTCATAATCCTTAATCAATTCTAACCACCTTCGTTGTCTCATATTTAAGTCTTGCTGGGTGAAGATATACTTCAGACTCTTGTGGTCCCTATAGATTTCACATCTATTCCCTAGCAGATAGTGTCGCCAAATTTTTAGCACATGAACAACGACGGCTAATTCCAAATCATGGGTTGGGTAGTTTTCCTCATGTGGTCGCAACTGTCTTGATGCATAAGCTACAACTCTTCCTTCTTGACGAGGATTGTTACCCGAGCTAGTTCAGAGTAAATGCACATCTGGTTCAAGACAGATGCAAACCAGACAAGTGTCCGGATGTCCGTTGCTTTGATCTCAGACGACCTGAGAGGCGTGGACACATGGTCGCAGGCTTTGCGCGATCATGAGACCGCAGATAGTACGCGGTCAGGAGGCCGCGGACAGTGCCCGGTCAGAAGGTCATTGACTCCTATCGACCAGGATGACTTGGGAATTGCTTAAGCTCTATGACAGGCATATCCCGAGAATCACGATGATCCTTCCACGTATGAAGACAACTGCCAGGAGGTTAACATGTGTAGTTATCCCTTAATTGCACGTGTTAAGCCTGCGTGGAAGTTAAGTACTATTGTCAAAACTGCACCCAAGCAACTGTTCAAAGCCGTTGTGCATTGGCGCCCTTTCGACCAGTATAAAAGGGTGAGCAAATGTACAAAACAAAACGGGGGGCTTTTGGATAGCTTTTGGAGAGTCTTAACAGGTCCAACAGATCTAACAGATCCCAAAGATATGACACCAGAAGACCACAAGCTTTCATAGGCTAGTTTAGTCATTTTCTAGACAATTATACATAAAAGATCTTCGCCTGTGATGATCTTTTCCACAACTTTGTAATCCATTTTTCCCATACATAGTGAAATCACAACAGGACGTAGGGCTATTACTCCCACCATCAAGGACCCGAACCTGTATAAATCTCTCTGTGTCCCAACCGACATTGCTCATCATCCCTTCCCGGAGGGACACCCTAAAAGGCCTCGCAACTCACAAATTCTGCATTAGTTCGACTAAGGACCCCGAGTCCGAATCGTCGACAGCTGGCGTCCACCGTGGGGCCTTTCTCAAGGCGTTCTTATTTCTATCTGGAGGTTCAGTGAGGCATGTCTGGAGCATATGATTCCAAGAAAGACTTTGATCTCGAGGATTATGCCCACATCGAGATGCCTTCACATAGTGATCCTGTTCCAATGGAGGAAACCGGAGGCGAAGATGTCCCGGGGGTCGATTCGACCACTCAGGTCATGTCGATTCGACCAGGAGACAACCGACGCAGAACCAGAGCCCAATATGGTCTCTACTGCGTTAGAGGTTGAATCCGGTCTATCGCACGACCCTGCTGAGGGTAAGGGCGACGTTGACCAGGAATTCAGTCCGGGGAGGTTTGATCCTGATAACCTCCACCGTCTCTTTGATTTCGAGTCCGACTTGGAACAAACTGAGATGTTTTCTCCATCGACGACCTCGTTCCCTAGCCAATTTTCTGCCTTATCGGAGGAAACTGCCGATCAGCGGGCTGCTAGGGAAGAACAGGAACGCAAACAAAAGGTGGATGAAGATCGTGAGAAACAAGATAACGAACTTCGCAAAATGGCCCTAGAGGCTCTTCAAAATGCATAAGCTCGTTACAACACTGCTACGAGTTCCTCCCGTCGACCACGTAGCCACAGACGCGACCAAACACCATCTTTACCGCTGGGACATTTACCGGCGGACGAGGAGACGGTGACAACTGGCGCGCCCAGGAGGAGCACGCATGGCCAGCTTCGATCCATCGCAGAGGTCCTGCGTAATTTTCCTCTTACTGTCACAGATGGGAAGAAACTGGCTTTCGCCAGGATCTTGGCGGAGAGGTTAGACGAGGTTGCATCCGAAGCGACCCCTACAGCCTCTTCCCGGTCGGCGATACGTTCCCATAACCGAGAATACTCTAACTCTACTTCTGGTAGGCGTAATCGTCCACCACTAGTGCCATCTCAGCATGACAAAGCTAGACGGGCGGGAAATTCTCGTGATCGGGAACAAGTTCCTGTACACTCTCGCCTGGGACGACGAGTGGCCTCTCCTTCACGTGAGGTCGCCCAAGATCAGGTCGAGAGTCGCAGATCCATCCATGGCCCTTATGTCGGTTGTAAAGCTTTCTCGCCTGGTCTTCGTGTGGTCATTTGGCCAGATAAGTTCAAAGCAGGGGCCATAGAAAGACTTGACGGAACTCAGAATCCATCCGAGTTCCTTAAAATTTACATCACTGCTATTCAGGCAATGGGTGGCGATGACCACATCATGGCCAATTATTTGCCTACAGTCCTCGAGGGACCGACAAGAACCTGGTTGTTCAATCAGCCTGAGGGTTCGATCTATAACTGGTAAATGTTGTGCGATGCCATCCTCAACAATTTTCAGAATTGTTATCAGAAGCTGGGAAAAGAGGACGACCTCCATCAACTATGACAAACATCGACCGAAACTCTTTGTCAATTTGTCAAGAGATTTGTCGGGGTAAGAAATACCATCCCAAACATATCTGATAATTCCGTTATCAGGGCATTTAAACACGCCGTTCGATATCGGAGGTTCAAGGAGGATTTGCTCATCCACCCCCCTCGATCGGTAGTCGATCTTTTTGATATGGCTGATTGATATTCCGACGCGGCCGAGGCCATCGAGTGGAATCGGATGGTGGACAAAGGAAACTTACTGCCTCAACCAGGTCTCAAGGACATAAAGAGAGAGGATTCGAACAAGAAGCCAAAATCTTCATCAGGCGGGAAGTCGAAGAAATCAAAAAGGAATCGAACTGGACACTATCGAGAGGTTGTGGTCACAGAGAAGCCTCCGTCAACCAAAGGTAACAAACCTTCGTTCAAAAATAAAATTGCTTCTGGTGGTCGTAGTGCCGACCAGCCAGAGAAGTCGACTAACCTGCAGGAAGGCAAGAGATGGTGCCCACTCCACAACTCTGCGGGCCACGACCACAAGAATTGTTGGAGCTGGTTGAAGTAGTTGGATGACTTCTACCAGGGGATCGGACCAATGCTGACCTTGCCACAAAAAGAACAGACTTGCAGGCTAAGAGACACCAGCGGGGATGAAGAGATGTCTTATCAGGTACCTCGTAATCATGTCAATGTTATTTTCAGGGGTTCCTCCTCTTTTGTTTCTAAACGGCAATTTAAAGCTTTTTATCGAGAGGTGAACCAAATGGAGACTCCGCTTGGTGAACCTCAATACCCCTGTTGGTCGGATACTCCTTTGACGTTTGACTGCTCTGATTGCCCTGTGGCGCTTACTCGACCATTGAGGCTACCTTTCGTCATAACCCCAATTATCAGTAATGCGAGAGTCGAAAGGGTCCTGATCGACGGAGGTAGTTCCTTGGACATTTTATTGGTCAAGGCACTGGATGAGATGCAAATTCCTCGTTCGAAAATCAAACCCATAATTCATCCGTTCTATAGGATAATTCCTGGTCCCTCTATGATGCCATTAGGACAGGTGGTGCTCCCAGTCACGCTGGGTGAATCAGATAACTTTCGAACAGAATTGGTTACTTTTGATGTAATTGATTGTGATTCGGCTTATAACGCAATCTTTGGCAGGCCAACTCTTGCTAAATTCATGATGGCTACGCACTATGCTTACCAGTGCGGCAAGCTGCCTGGCCCCAAGGGCGTTATTTCGGTCTGAGGCAGTCGCAATGTGGCATTGACATGTGAGCGGTTATCCCTGGAGATGGTAGATCAGCTTCCCCTCCGAGAAGCCCAGATTGCCACAATGTCCACTGATACGATCAAAGATGCTCCTCGACCAGATGAAACTCTAAAACTGGTTCCTTGTACCCAGATGATCCATCCAAGACAATTCGGGTTGGATCAGGCCTAGATGACAAATAGGAACTCGAGCTCATTGCTTTCCTCCAAGCTAATGCAGATGTGTTTGCGTGGAAACCATCCGACATGCCCGGTGTCCCAAGGGAGGTAATTGAGCACAGGTTAGCAATTCGACCTGGACAACGACCAATAAAGCAGAAGCTCAGGCGTTTTGCTGTTGATCGGCAGGAAGCCATCTGAGTGGAGTTAGATAAACTCCAAGAGGCTGGGTTTATTCGCGAAGTCGATCACCCGTAATGGCTTGCAAATCCGGTCATGGTCCGCAAGTCAAATGGCAAGTGGCGCATGTGCGTCGACTACACCAGCCTAAACAATGCCTGTTCGAAGGATGATTTTCCCCTTCCTCGCATCGACCAGCTGGTCGATTCTACTACGGGTTGCGAACTGATGAGTTTTCTGGACGCTTACTCAAGATATCATCAAATTAGCATGGCAGAGGAAGATGAAGAGAAGACTGCCTTCATCACACCATTCGGCACCTACTGCTACGTCAGAATGCCGTTTAGTCTCAAGAACGCAGGTTCCACGTACCAACGCTTGATGCAAAAGACCTTTCTTTCCCAGATGAGGCATAATCTTGAAGCTTATGTAGACGACCTGGTTGTAATAAGTTTAAAAAGTTCATCTCATTTAGACGATCTTGCTGAAACCTTCTGTAATTTGAATCGATTTGGAATAAAGTTAAACCTGGAGAAATGTTCTTTCGGGGTTTCTTCTGGAAAACTTCTTGGTTTTCTTGTTTGTTCTGGAGGAATGGAGGTTAATCTTGAAAACATCAGGGCTATTGAACAAATGAGGTCTCCCTCGACCATCAAGGATGTTCAATGCCTAGCGGGTCGCATGGCGGCATTGAGCAGGTTCATATCGCGACTAGGTGAAAAGGGACTACCTTTCTTCAAAGCTCTCCGCAAACACCATAATTTTACATGGTCCGATGAAGCCGAAAAGGCATTTCAGGATCACAGAAAGGGAAGGTGTGCACAAACCCGTCTACTACGTAAGCGAAGTACTTCATGGTCCTAAGGAGCGATACCCTGAGGTCCAGAAGATACTTTATGCGCTACTGATGGCTTCCCGTAAGCTTTGACATTACTTCCAAGCACATAAGATCACAGTGCTCTCGACTTTTCCTTTGGGGGACATTGTTCAGAATCCGGAGAAATCTGGTCGGATTGCTAAATCGGCTGTCGAACTTGGAGCATTCGACATCCATTTCACACCCCGCATCGCGGTCAAGTCTCAGGTCTTGGTTGACTTCGTGGTCGAATGGACTAATCCTGAAACGCCCGTGCAGGCGTCCGAAGATTTGGAATGCCCAAATTACTGGACAATGTATTTTGATGGCTCTCGTAGTTTTCAACACTCGGGGGCTGGTGTGGTCTTGGTCACACCTCAGGGCGACCAGCTGAAGTATGTCATTCAACTACACTTTGTGGCGACCAACAACGCAGCAGAGTATGAAAGTCGTATTGCAGGGCTCCGGGTAGCAAAATTCCTTGGAGTCCGTCGATTAGTGGTGAGGGGAGACTCACAGTTGGTCGTAAACCAGGTAAACAAGGAGTACAGGACCTCCGATGAGACAATGACTCATTACTTGGGGGAAGTGAGGAGGTTGGAAAAACACTTCAGTCATTTCGAAGTCCAATACATCCCACGAAAGGACAACATTCTCGCAAACCAATTATCCAAAATTGGGTCCTCACACACATCCGCTCCGGCAGGAGTGTTCGTGGAACACTTGGAACATCCCTCGATCATGACTACAGTCGAGGATGATCCGGTAACAGTCTACGTTACCAACCTCGGACAGGAATGAGATTGGACCCATCCATTGAGGGTCTATCTCGAACACAGGACCTTGCCCGAGGCCGAAACCGAGAGCGATCAGTTAATTCGAAAAGCGCGTCTATACAAACTTATAGATGGAGTTTTGTATAGAAAAGGTACTCAAGGAGTATTTATGCGCTGCGTGTCCCAAGAGGAAGGTAAATCCCTCTTGAAAGATCATGACGGTGTATGCGGTGCACACGCGTCATTCCGAACACTGGTCGGGAAGGTTTTCTGACAAGAATATGGTTAAGATATGTCCTCAATGTCAATTTCATGCAAGACAGGTCCATCAGCCTGCCTACGCTCTACAAACTATCCCTCTATCACGGCCCTTTGCGGTTTGGGGGATGGATATTGTTGGTCCTATGCCACAAGTAGTCAATGGATACAAGTTCTTGTTCGTAGCCATTGACACCTTTACAAAGTAGATTGAGGCCGAACTAGTACACAATATTACTGCTGCTGGTGCACAAAAGTTCTTTCATAAGAACATTGTAACTCGATTCAGTGTTCCAAATCATCTCATCACTAATAATGGTTCCCAGTTCTCTAGCGGTCTCTTTTTGGACTATTGCGACACCGTTCGAACCAAGGTGTGCTTTGCTTCTGTAGCTCATCCGGAGAGCCATGGTGCTGTTGAACATGCCAACGGGCAAATACTGCAGAGCATCAAAAAGCGTGTTTTTGATCTCCTTAAGAAACGCTCGGGGGCTTGGCTAGATGAGCTCTATACCGTTCTATGGGCACTACGTACTACTTCTAGTCGAGCCACTGGTGAGACACCTTTCCATCTGGTATATGGAGCTGAGGCTGTGTTACCTATGGAAATTAGTATTGGTTCTGTCCGAACAGATCAATTCGAACAAGTTGATCAGAACGGACAACGACTACAAGATCTCATCCTCCTAAAAGAAAATCGTGATTGAGCTTTGGTCAAGTCCACGGTGTATTTGCAAGCTTTGCGCAAATACCATAACAAAAGGGTGCGACCACGTAGCCTTCACGTGGGTGATATGGTTTTACGCAAAATACAAAACCAATCTAATTGCAACAAGTTCTCCCCTCAATGGGAAGGTCCCTACACTGTTGTCTCGGTGCCGCGACCAAGATTGGCTAGGTTAGCGATGGAGGATGGCCGAATCTTATCCAATACTTGGAGCATCGATCAATTGCGTAAGTTCTACGTGTAAGTTTCCCAACCCTTTTCCTTTTCAATTAGCATGATTCAAACAAAATCAGTACTTTTCGTTGTTTCATGTGATAATTATTCCTTGTGCCCGTATGTTACGAGTCTGACTCGGGGGCTGGTCGCCGATAATCGTATCACTATAATACCTTGATCGGATTCGCTGGCCGATCTCATCATCACTTCCAGACAAGATACCCCTCAATAAGCCGTTTCTCAACGCACACGGGGCTTGCTAGCATGTCCTTGGTCATCAGAGTGGCTGCCGGTTTCCAATAAGGTCGGGTGCTGTGTCGAACATGATTATCGGTCTGGTCAGATATTCCTGGTCGTCGTTACACCCATATTTTTCCAGCACTTATGATACTAAGTCTTCAGTATACATAATCTCAGGAGGGGGCTAGGGGAATATGGTCGTAACATGATACAAAAAGAAGTGCTTTTCTTTCAAAAATTAAGGCATACATATGCATTGTATAGTTATATCTGTACAAGTATAGAATTTACAATAGGCCAAGCTCTTTCAAGAGATCTTCTACTAGAGTTTTGACTTCCTCCATAATGACCTCAAGCTGGTCTTCACTCTCGACCTCTGCTTCTCCCACCACTGGTTTTAGATCAAGATCTGGGCCATGGTGAAGACGAAGCCAGCAGAGGATGTCGGAGGCCGCTGATCGCACTCTTGTCTTGATCACCTCCATTTGCCACCTTGTATCTTCAGGAAGATACTCGTGGAGTGACTCCGCTTGGGTCGCGACTAGTGTGGTCCAGTCACTAAGGCTAAGGTCGTCCTTTTCGGTTTCGACCACATCAGCTCTAAGCAAACCAGCCACCATCTTCAGTTTTTCAAAGATGTCTTGTTGCACTACTACAGAAATGCAATCCACTAACCCATATCTTCTAACGGTTATAAGCAATCTGGGAAAAATATGATAGAATAGGACGACAGCAGTGGAGAAGAGGCTTTTTACTATCGGTTATATACTGGTACACCGTTAGCGAAATGCAAATATTTTTTACTATCGGTCATTACTGTACCAACCGATATAATAGATGAAATAGTACTATCGGTTTTTCTTTCGTAACTGATAGTGAAATTACGGACTTTATACTATTGGTTCGTACTGTACCAAATGATATAATAGATGAAATAGTAATATCGGTTTTTCTTTCGTAACTGATAGTGAAATTACGGACTTTATACTATCGGTTCGTACTGTACCAACCGATATAATAGATGAAATAGTACTATCGGTTTTTCTTTCGTAACTGATAGTGAAATTACGGACTTTATACTATCGGTTCGTACTGTACCAACCGATATAATAGATGAAATAGTAATATCGATTTTTCTTTCGTAACTAGTAGTGAAATTACAGACTTTATACTATCGGTTACTACTATACAAACCGATATAATAGAATAAATTTTACTATCGGTTATATAAAACAAACCGATAGTAAAATGACATCATATAAACTAATGGTTATGACAGTGGGGACCTTAGTATACTATCGGTTGTGTTTTTTGAACCGATAGTAAAATTGTACAACTTATCTCGACCCCTGCTCTGCGCTCTGCATCCTCGATTCATTTCTACCGTACGTGCATCCACGCTCCAAGCTAGAGTGATCTGGAGAAGCTAGCTGAGAGGTTGATAATTCGATCCCCCTCGGTATTGTCATATTCTCATTACCTCTCTCTGTCTCGATCACTCTTTCACACTCTCCCTCTCTCTCTCTACATGCAATTCATTAAACTAGATACATGTAGCTCCAAACTAGCTAGAAGGCTAGGTTGGCTAGCCAGCTATAGCTTGCTGAAGTTAAGCAGCTAGCTAGCTGGCTCTTCCAATTAATGCATCAAGTTAATTAGAGTTTCATACATATCAATTTAATGTAATTAAGCAGTTGTACACACATATGGCCTAGCTAATTGATGATGTTTCATGCATGCATGCCCTGAGTCATTAATTATTTATTTCAATTTGTCAATTTTGTGAAATAATTGTAGATGGACCGAGAATATTGGATGTATGGAATAAAACGTACTACTGTTGAGTATTTGGAGGGTATGAATGGGTTTATTAAATTTGCTGAGCAAGAAAAGGCGAAGAAGGGAGAGAAAGATATGCATTGTCCTTGTATAGATTGTATGAACTTAAAAAGGTTCGGCAACTCTGATCAGATTAGGAGTCATTTGATTCATCGTGGTTTTAACGCACGCTATACCCATTGGATATGGCATGGTGAAGATCTTGAGGAAACGAGCACCGCTACCACTCAACAGCACCCGAAAGTGGATTGCAGTAATGATGATCATGATCAGAACATTGGTAATGTTCATTCGGAAGTCCATGTAGATGACGACAATTTAGATGAAATGTTACGTGATGTAGAAGAAGATTACAGTGAAAACGATTTAGCTAAATTTGAGAAATTAATTGTTGATTCTGAGAAACCTTTGTTCCCCGAATGAGCCAAATTTGCAAAGTTGTCTTCTGTGTTGAGATTATATAACTTGAAGGCAAGCAATGGTTGGAACGATAAGAGTTTCACGGCGCTATTAGATCTGTTAGCGGACATGCTTCCAGAGGGAAATGAGTTTCCAAGATCGGTTTACCAGGCCAAAGAACTATTGTGTCCATTGGGAATGGAAATCGAAAGAATACATGCATGCCCAAATGATTGTGTTCTGTACCGTAACGAGTATGAGGATTTGCATGTTTGTCCAAGATGTGGTGCATCGCGGTATAAGCATGGGGGCAGAATTTATCACAATAGATGTGATGAGGTAAAGAAAGGGCCTCTGGCCAAACTGTGTGGTATTGCCTATGATTCCTAGATTGAAACGATTGTTTGCAAATCCGAAAGATACGAAGTACTTGTGTTGGCATATTGAAGGTGAGAAACAAGACGGAAAACTAAGACATCCAACTGATTCTATTCAATGGAGAAACATTAACAGAACATTCGGTGAGTTTGGCGGCGAAGTGAGGAATATAAGGTTTGGGTTGAGTACGGATGGTATGAATCCACACGGAAATATGAGCAGTCGACATAGCACTTGACCGGTTCTTTTATGCATCTACAATCTTCCTCCTTGGTTATGTATGAAGCGCAAGTACATCATGATGTCATTACTAATTTTAGGACCCAGACAACCCGGGAATGATATTGACATGTTTCTATCACCGTTAGTCGAGGACTTACATAAATTGTGGAGAGAAGGGGTGCGGGTGTGGGATGCACATAAGCGAGAGAATTTCATGTTGCGGGCCATGATATTTTGCACCATAAATGATTTCCCGGCCTATGGAAATTTGTCAGGGTATAGTACGAAAGGAGGAAAGGCTTGTCCTATTTGCCTGGATGAAACTGAAAGCATGTGGTTATCGAACTGCAGAAAAATAGTGTACATGGGTCACCGCAGATTCCTTCTGATGCATCACACCGGCCGTAAAAAGAGGAAGTCACTTAATGGGAAGCCTGAGAAAGGATCAGCCCCAGTGTTTGTGACTGGTAAGGAGCTTTACTTGCGCGTGAAGGACATCAAAGTTGAGTTCGGTAAATGTTCTAAACCTCCAGGAAAAAATGTTTGGAAGAAGAGATCGATTCTTTGGGATCTGCCATATTGGGAGCACTTACAAGTTCGACATTGCATTGATGTCATGCACGTAGAGAAAAATGTTTGTGACAGTTTGATTGGTTTGTTGTTGAACATTCTAGGAAAGACGAAAGATGGCATCAACGTTCGCCATGACATGCTCGACATGGGCATAAGGACTGAGCTTGCACCGTTGGAGAAGGGAAAGAGGACATACCTCCCCCCGGCCTGCTATACTTTGTCAAAAAGACAAAAAAAACAGAACTCTGTCAGTGCCTATATGGTGTCAAAGTTCCATGCGGGTATTCTGCGAACTTGAAAAAACTTGTGTCCATGAAAGACTTGAAACTGGTTGGTATGAAGTCTCATGATTGTCATGTACTGATGTCACAAATGCTTCCCATTGCTATCAGAGGCATTCTCTCAGTCAAAGTCAGAGAGACAATTACAAAGCTATGTTATTTCTTCAACACAATATCTGGCAAGGTAAGCGTGTACTCCTAGCAAGTTAATTAGCTCCATTCGTGGAACTTGTCAGATTTTTTGGATCTGAATATTTGCTGCAACTGTGTCCTTGCAGGTAATTGATTTGGATGGACTGGACGATTTGCAATGTGATGTGACTACAACTCTTTGTCAGCTGGAGATGTATTTCCCTCCATCTTTTTTTAATGTTATGGTCTATATAATTGTTCACCTTGTCAGAGAAATTAAGTTTTGTGGACCCGTGTTCCTGTGCTACATGTATCCATTTGAGAGATTTATGGGTATCTTGAAGGGATATGTAAGGAATCGACATCGGCCTCTGGGCAGTATCATTGAAGGTTATGCCACCGAGGAGGTGATCGAATTTTGCACCAACTATATGGCCGGGGTTGACCCAATTGGCATTCCTACATCCTGGCATGAGGGCAGGCTTCAGGGCATTGGAACGATTGGATTTAAAGCAGTCGTCCCCTCTAGTGATCTGTATGCAAAAGCCCATTTTTGGGTCTTACAGCACATGACGGGGGTGGAGCCATACATACACGAGCACAAGTTTTTGGCGTCGTTGCTGGGGAACAACGATAATTCATCTTATAGATTAATTTTTGCTGATATAAGTCAATCTCACTTCTCAATCTTGCTTCTATTTTTCTTTTTCTTCTTTTTGTGCACAAACTAATCCCCGCAGGTTGGAAGTGCATCTGTTACGATCAAGAACGAGCAATATTGGGCAATCAAACAACGGTGGAAGTCGAATCACCAAAGATGGGTGAACAGAAGAAATTGAAGGATTATGGAATCCCGCTCAATAAGGGTTTTAGCCATGTATTCTAGACAAGCAATCAAAACAAATAATTTTGAAATTAACCCTGCACTATTGAATCTGATACAACAAGATCAATTCAGTAGTTTTTCCACTAAAGATCCTTTGCTGCATCACCATATTTTTCTTGAACATTATGATACTTTTAAAATTAATGGAGTTTCACAGGATGCGCTACTACTACGTCTCTTTCCTTTCTTTATTCGAGATAAGGCGAAAGCATCGTTGTACACTCTACCACCCGCTTCAATAGTGATTGTTTGTTTTACTCAGCAAGAAGGAGTATCACTTTACGAAAGCATGGGAGTTATAGAAGGAACTTTTGAGGTCCTGCCCACACATGGCCTGAAAAAGTGGCTTGTAATTCAAATGTTTTATAATGCTTTGAATTACACAGCACAGATGACTGTTGATGCCACAGTTGGCGATGCACTAATGAACAAAAGTGTTGACCAAGCGTACAATGTAATTGAAGGTATGACACAGAACTACATGCAATGGGGGAATGAACATGCTACATCAAGACTGATCCAACCGCAGCACCAACTCCCCCAACAACAACAGTCGTACCAAGCACCAAGGCCATTGTTTCAGCAACAACAACAACAACAACTGTACCGGCCACCATATCAATGACAAAACCAACCCGAACAATCCAACATCAAGCGCATGCTAGAAGCTTTTTTAGTAAATCAAGAGAAGGAAAAGGTTGCACTGAATCAGAAGATCGACTCCATCTCTAAGCACGTTGGCATGCTCGAGACTCAATTCATGCAAATGGACAATCCCGCACCAATGATTTCTAACCCTCTTCCTTCCCAACGTATCAAACCTCGTGATTCTGAACATATTAATGTTATATCTTGTGTTGATACTGTTGATTTGAATGGTGAAGGACCTTTCTAAAGAGAGAAGGTGACGAGGATTATCACACGAGCTAGTTTATTTAAGATATATTATGTTCAAGTCAAATTTGGATGTGATATGTCTATGTGTCTTAGTAGCCACTATGTTGCAGACGGACAGCTTCCTGTGCACCAGAAGGTTGCTTACACAGAGTTAGTCTATGATCGCAGGCTATGCGTGGTGATAAGGTCGGAGCCTATGTGCGATCAGAAGGTCACTGGCTATGTGCGACCAATACAACCTGGGGGTGTTCAAGCCTTTACTGGACACGTTCTTACGGTCAAGATAACTTCTTCCATGTGGGAAGACAACCGCCAGGAGGTTAACGTGTCCGGTTATCTATAATTGCACGTGCTTAACCGGCGAAGAAGATTGATGTTGTTATACGAACTGCACTATGGCAACCGTCTGGAACTGCCTTGTATTGGCATCCTTTCATGTAGTATAAAAGGGTTGCTAATGAAGAACAACATATACACAGAGAGAGAGAGAGAGGAACAACGCTTAAAGACTTAGATATAGTTAATAGACATAAGTATAAAAGGAGATTATCGCCTGTGAAAATCTCTTTTTCCTGTAAACCCCTTCTTTCATACATAGTGAAATCACAACAGGACATAGGGATATTACTCCCACCATCGAGGGCCCAAACCTGTATAAATCTTCACATCTCTACTTTATTGCTTATCTTAACTTACCTTATATCAGTTTGAAAGGTCTCACATACAACTCACAAATCTGCGTAAGATCGACAGAGGACCCCGAGTCCGAATCATCGACAGTTGGCGCCCACCGTGGGGCTATTTCTCAAGGTGTGCTTTCTTTTATTGGGAATTCTGATAAGTCATGTCTGGGGCGTATGATTCCAAGAATGATTTCGATCTCGACGATTATGCCAACATTCGGATGCCCTCACCTAGCGATCCTGTTCCAATGGAAGAGGTGGATCGCTCGGGATGTTCCTGAGGAACATCCCAAGGATGCATCTTCTCTAACTCAGGTCATGTCCATCGACCAAGAGACAGAAAAGATAGACCAGGTGCCTCATGTGAATCCTGCCACATCCGAGATCAGGATCGTGAGCAACGAGAGAACGAGGCTCATAGGGCTGCAAAGGAAGCTTTGCAACTTGCGCAATCTTGTTATGATGCCGCTCCTAATTCCTCCCGTCGTCCGCATGGTCGCAAGTGCGACCAGATACCTTCTTTAGCCCCAGTTTATCCATCGGCGGTTGAAGAAACGATGAAACCTAGAGCGCCTAAGAGGAGTACACATGATCGACTTTGTGTTATCGTTGATGCTCTACGTATTCCCCGTCCAAATGTTGAAGACGTGCCGACTTTTGCCAGAGTCTGGGCAGATACGCTTGATGAAGTTGCAGCTGATGCAACTCCAACAACGTCATCCCTGTCTATGATTTGCTCCCATGAGAGAGATAATTCTCACTCTAGTCTTGGTAGGCATAATCGATTACCACCAGGATCAGTTTGGCATGAGAAGGCCAAGAGAGTTGGAAGTTCTCGTGATCGAGATCGCGTGACCGTTCATTCTAGCCTGGGACCGTGAGGTGTAGCTCCTCAGGGTGAGGTCGCCCGCGACCAAATCAAAAGTCGCAAATTCCTCCGTAGTCTGGCCGAACAAGTATAAACCAGAAATGATTGAGAGATTTGATGGAACTCAGAACCCATCCGACTTTCTTCAGATTTACATTACCGCTATTCAAGTGGCAGGCGGAGATGACCGCGTCATGGCAAATTACCTACCAACGGTTCTCGAGGGACCAACAAGAATCTGGTTGTTCAATCAGCCAGAGGGTTCCATTTACAATTGGGAAATGTTGTGTGACGCCATACTCAACAATTTCCCGAACTGTTACTAGAAGCTTGGAAAGGAGGATGATCTTCATCATCTACGCCAGACATCTACTGAGACTCTGTGGTAATTTGTCAAGATTTGTTGGAGTAAGGAATAACATTCTGAACATATTTGACAACTCCGTTATTAGTGCATTTAAACATGTCATGCGATATCAGAGGTTTACCGAAGATCTACTTATCCACCCCCTCGATCATTAGCCGATCTCTTCGACATGGCTGACTGCTATTCCTATGCGGCTGAAGCCATGGAATGGAACAGGATGGTGGATAAAGGAAATTTACCTCCTCAGCTAGGTCTCAAGGATGATAAGAAGGAGGATTCTAGCAAAAAATCAGAATCATCATCAGGAGAGAAATCAAAGAAGTCCAAGAAAAACCGGACTGGACAGTACTGGGAGGTCGCCGTTGCAGAGAAACCAGGAAAAGGTAACAAGTTTAAATTTAAGAATAAAACCTCTTCTGGTGGCCGCGATAGCGACCAGTCAGGAAAACAAACTAACCTGCAGGGAAACAAGAAGTGGTGTCCATTCCACAATTATTCGGGACACGATCTCAAGAACTGCCGGAATTGGTTGAAGCAATTGGACGACTTCTATCAAGGGATTGGACCGATGCCAACCTTGCCACAAAAGATCAGGCCTGCGGGATTAGATACACCGACGGAGACAAAGAGATGTCCTACCAGGTACCCCAAAACCATGTTAATGCTATCTTTGGAGGTTCCTCTTATTTTACTTCTAAGCGTCAATTTAAAACATTTTACCGCGAGGTAAATCAAGCAAAGGCTCCCCTCGGTGAGCCTCAATATCCCCATTGGTCAGAAATTCCTTTGACTTTTGATCGAGCTGATTGTCCTATTGGGCTTACACGACCATTGAGACTATCTTTGGTCATCACCCCAATAATTAGCAATGAGCTTCCTGGATGCTTACTTAGGGTACCATCAAATTAGCATGACAGAAGAAGATGAAGAGAAATTGCCTTCATCACGCCATTCGGCACCTATTACTACATCAGAGTGCCATTTGGTCTCAAGAACACTGGTTCCACGTACCAGCGCTTGATGCAAAAGACCTTTTTTCCCAGATGGGGCGTAATCTTGAAGCTTACGTTGATGATTTGGTTGTGAAAATCTTGAAAAGCTCAAATCATTTAGATGATCTTACTAAAACTTTTTGTAATCTCAACAAGCATGGAATAAAATTAAACCTAGAAAAGTGTTCCTTCGGGGTTCTTCTGGCAAACTTTTGGGGTTCCTTTTTAGTTCGAGAGGAATTGAGGTTAATACTAAAAAATCAGAGCCATTGAGCAAATGAGATCTTCTTCGACCTTGAAAGACGTCCAAAGCCTAACAGGTCACATGGTGGCTTTAAGCCATTTCATATCATGACTAGGCGAACGAGGACTGCCATTCTTTAAGGCTCTTCGCAAACACACTGGTTTTACCTGGTCGGAGGAAGCCGAAAAGGCCTTTCAGGAGATCAAAGCTTATTTGTCTAGTCTGCCAGTGTTGGTCTCTCCAGATTTAGGGGAGCCACTACTCCTTTATTTGGCGGCCACCCCTCACGCGGCAGTGCAGTTCTGCTTGCAGAAAGAGAGGGTGTACAACAACTGATCTATTATGTAAGTGAGGTACTTCATGGTCCAAAGGAATGTTACCCTGAGGTCCAGAAGATACTTTGCTCACTTCTGATGGCTTCTCGTAAACTACGACACTACTTTCAAATGCACAAAATTACTGTGCCTTCATCCTTCCCATTGGGAGATATTATCCAGAACCCAGAGAAATCTGGTTGCATCGTGAAGTGGATAGTGCAAATTGGAGTGTTTGATGTTGCATCTAGGCCTTTATGCCTGATCTGATTTTGATGATTAACGAAAACAAGCATTTTAGATTAATTGTGTTTTTGAGATATTTTGATACAGAGTTCGGTTGGGAAGACATTCAAGATGATCAAGTTGAACCCAACGTAAAAGAGGAAAAGCACAAGTACAAGATACTAAGACGGGACGTAAATCGCAAAATGAAAGATGTAAAGAACCTGATGTAATATTTTTTTTATTTTGACCGATCTCGGTGTTTGGAGTTTGATCGGTTTATAGAATTTTTTTTTAGTTTTAACCATACTATAAAGAGGGGTTGCAAGTACTCTCTACATTTCCAGCATAAAACGAGAAACTACTAGGTAACTGCATTGCATTCTTTTCGGTTGGATTTGATTTGGTTTTTCAATTGAGTTTTTGACAGAAGAAGAGTTTTTATATTTTCTAGAAAGATCTAGGTAGATCTGGCTTTTTCTTCTATTAAAAAAATATAGCCCTTTAAATTATCTTTCAAACGAGCTATCAAACACTTAAATCAGATCTCTAGATCAAACGTTATAACTGTTTTTATCCATATTTATTGTTAGTATGCTATGCTGACTGTCAGTCTGAATGTCAGTCTATTTAAACTAACATTTATCCAGAGAGTGTGTTTTTTGTGCCAAAAATCTTTTGAACTAAACTGACTGTCACTATACCATAGCTGATTGTCAGTATGCATTTTGACCTCGAGCTAATTGTTTTCAGTTTCTGTTTTATCTAGTCATTTTTGTGGTTAGGACTGACAGTTAGTATGCGATACTGACTGTCAGTATGAGATGTCAGTTTCCATATACGACCTCAAACGGCTAGCAAAGTTTTATCCATAATTTTTGTCAGTCGTTGAGGTAGATACTGACTGTCAATTTGACACAGTGACTATCAGTTTATGCTGTTTTATTTCCTTTTTCGACCTCAAACGGCTAGCTGAGTTTTCTCCAGATTTTAGTTCTTTCTGGTCGTGACCCATGCTGATTGTCAGCATGCCATGCTGACTGTCAGTATGCACTGTTTATTTTCCAGCTCGTGCACAACGGATCTTTTGTTGTTTTGGGCTATAAATAAAGGCTTTGAGCTGTTGTTTTACACACCAAGCAGCCTCCTTCTCATACATACACTTGAGCATTTGTTTTAGTGTTAAAAATCTTGATCTTTTGATTAGTCGTGAGCTCTATGATCCATCGAGTTTTCAGTTCGCATCACTTCTACATCCTTAGAGTTTCTCGTTGCGTGTTGGAGGTCTAGCAGAGACCTTGTTATTCATTACTCTTGGTGAACGCCCTCACGTAGACGGTTTGGTGGTGTGGCCATTGATCTCTCCATTTCGGAGATTGTCAGAGAGACTCGGTGTGATTGTAAAAGGCATCGATGGTCACCTTTTGGAAGTGGACAAGGAGCAACCACTAGTGAGTAATATCCTTCATGGATATTGAAGTAGGAGTCATTCATTTGAGTGTTTCAACGAGGAGTAGGAGAGACCAGGAAAGTCTCCGAGACCTTAGGAAAAATCTTTTGTTTGTCTTCTACTCTCCTCTATTTTAATTGTGCAATATAAATTCATTCGTTCTTTCTTTACAAAAGTTGTTTTAAATTGAAGTTTTTAAAGCCTCCTATTCACCCCCCTCTAGTCGGCATCCTCGATCCTACATTTGACATCCATTTCACCCCTCGCGCAGTAGTTAAATCTCAAATTCTTGCAGACTTTGTGGTCGAGTGGACTAAAAATACTCTCTTTGCCGGTTTGTTTTTAAATGAGTTCAACCGTGTGAGCAATCTCACCACTGCTCAAAAGGTTTGGACCACCCTCGAAGAAATATATGAGGGAACTACTAAATTCAAAGAGGCAAAGTTGCTTATGATAAGGCAACGATACGAGACATTCACCATGTCATCAATCGAGTCTGGAGATTTCATGTTTACTTGATTGAACAACATTGTGAATGAGCTCAAGGGGCTGGGAGTTGTTTTTACTGACATCGATATTGTGAGAAAAATACCCAGGGCTCTTCCAGAAAGCTTCGACACATTAGTGACGGTTCTCATCAACTCCGACCTGTCAACCACCTCGCCTACTGATCTCTATGGGAACCTCATCACCCATGAGATGCATCGAATGGAGAAGGAAGCAACCGAACCTTCGGAGATGAAGAAGAAGGCGTTGGCATTCAAAGTCGGCTCCAAAAATGACTCGAGCAATGGTTCTTCCGACAAGGATCTAGCTCTCATGGTAAAGAACACTCAAAAACTTCTTCGCAGGTTACACAAGAAAGGAGTCAACATTGACACATGACCAAAGGGGTCAAAGCAAACGAACTTGAAGGATATCATATGCTATGGATGTCATGAAAAAGTACACATAGCCTCCAGATGTCCAAACAAGAGCAAGACTTTGGACAAGAAGAAGAAATTCTTCAAGAAGAACAATGGTGCATCCAAAGAAGCATGCTTCAGAGAATGGATGTCCAGAGGAGAAAGCTCGGACTCTGAGTCCGACAACGAAGAAGGATCCTCCAAGAAGCTAGTCGGACTAGCTCTCGGAAACATCAACACATCGACTAGTCCATCCCTTTGTCTTATGGCTAAAGGCGATGCAAAGGTGAACTACAAGTCTGGTGGAAAACATTGGGTGCTAGACGGTGGATGCTCCGAGCATATGACCGGTAAGAAGAAGTTGTTCACCTTATTAGAAGACAACTCAAGTGAAATCAAAAGATCACCTTTGGCGACAATCGTTAAGGAAATGTGGTAGGCTTGGGTAAAATTGTAATATCCATTGATCTTTCAATTTCAAATGTTTTACTTGTTGAATCTCTGAATTTTAATTTTCTTTCCGTTGCACAAATTTGCGATCTTGGATTTCGTTTCACATTTTATCCGAAAGAAGTTTTAGTTGAAAGTTTAAAAAATAATTCTTTGAACTTTAAAGGCTTTCGTTTTGGAAATCTTTATCTTGTTGATTTTCACTCTAAAGATGCTTCCCTTTCAACATGTCTTGTCTCTCAAACCTCAAAAGGTTAGCTATGGCATAGGAGACTCGCACATGTTGGAATGCATCAACTCAAAAATCTTTTAAAATGTGATTTGGTTGTTGGCTTAAAAGATGTGAATTTTGAAAAAGATAAACCCTATAGCACTTGTCAAGCTGGCAAGCAAGTAGCTACTTCACATCCAATTAAGCGTGTTCTTTCAACTTGCAAACCTTTGGAACTATTGCATATGGATTTATTTGGACCTTCCGAGTTCCAAAGTATTGGGGGTAACAACTATGGTTTTGTTATTGTTGATGCTTTTACTCGCTACACTTGGTCTTCTTTATTTCTCAAAAATCTGAAACACCCGATGTTTTCAAAAGTTTTGTAAAACATGTTTCCACTAAATTCGAACTTTCCATCAAGAAAATCCATAGTGATCATGGTGGAGAATTCGTTAATTCAACCTTAGTTAATTTTTGTGATTCGCTTGGAATTAAACACGAATTTTCTACTTCTTACACTCCACAGCAAAATACAGTTGTGGAAAGGAAAAATCAAACACTAATATAAATGGCAAGAACAATGTTAAGTGAATATGATACTCCTACTCGCTTTTGGGCTGAAGCTGTGCATACTGCTTGCTATTCTATTAATCGGCTTTATTTCCATCCTCTTCTGAATTTAACTCGCTATGAACTTCTTTTGGGCGTAAGCCAAATGTTTCTTATTTTCGAGTTTTTGGTTGTAAATGCTACATCCTTAGAAAAAGAAACTTTGGTGGTAAATTTCAAAGAAGAGTTGATGAAGGCTTTCTAGTTGGATATTCTACAACTAGCAAAGCCTATCGTGTTTTTAACAAAAATACAAGTTGCATTGAAGAATCTTGTGATTTAGAATTCGATGAAACTAATGTCTCTCAAAAGGAGCAAGTCTCTTGTGAAGTTTCAGGTGAAGATCTTCAAGAAGCTGTGAAGAACATTACCATTGGAGACATCAAACCAAGAGAAGATGATCAAGAAGATGATGAAAATATAGAGGATGATGATCAACATGTATCATGACCTCATATTGATCCACCAGAGCAAGATCAAGAAGAAGCAGCACAAGAAGAAGCACCAAGGCAACATCAAACCATCACCAAGAATCACCCTCTAGATCAAATACTGGGTGATGTCAATAAGGGTGTTTAAACTCGCTCTTGTATTGCTTCTTTTTGTGAACATCACTCTTTTGTATCATCTCTAGAACCTAAACATGTAGATGAAGCTTTTAGTGATCCTGATTAGGTTAATGGTATGCATGATGAACTTAATAATTTTTCTAGGAATGAAGTTTGGACTTTAGTAGAAAGACCCAAGGGTCATAATGTAATTGGAACAAAATGGGTTTTCAGAAATAAGCAAGATGAAAATGGTGTAGTAATTAGAAACAAATCTCATCTTGTTGCACAAGGTTTTTCTCAAGTCGAAGGTTTAGACTTTGGTGAAACCTTTGCCCCCAGTAGCAAGACTTGAAGCTATTCGTATACTTCTTGCTTATGCATCAAGTTTTAATATTAAGTTATTTCAAATGGATGTAAAAAGTGCTTTTTTAAATGGAGAAATATCTAAACTAGTTTTTGTTGAACAACCCCTAGTTTCGAAGATTCCAAATTTCCAAACCATGTGTTTAAACTATCTAAAGCTCTCTATGGTCTCAAACAAGCTCCTCGAGCTTGGTATGAACGACTTAGAGACTTTGTTTTATCAAAAGGTTTTAAAATTGGAAAGGTAGACACAATTCTCTTTACAAAAATGACTGAAAAAGATTTGTTCATTTGTCAGATAAATGTTGATGATATTATTTTAGGATCCACTAATAAACATTATTGTCATGAGTTTGGAGAAATGATGTCTAGGGAATTCGAGATGTCAATGATCGGCGAGCTAAGCTTCTTCCTTGGACTTCAAATCAAGCAACTCAAGAACGGTAGGTTCGTAAGTCAAACAAAGTACGTAAAGGACTTGCTCAAGCGCTTTGGGATGGAAGATGCTAAAGCAATCAAAACACCCATGGCCACAAATGGACATCTTGATATGGACAACAATGGAAAATCGGTCGATTCTAAACTTTATAGGTCTATAATTGGTAGCTTGCTATATCTTACTACATCTAGGCCTGATATCATGTTTAGCATGTGCTTATGTGCTAGATTTCAATCCAACCTTAAGGAATGCCATTTGATTGCTATTAAAATAATTCTTAGGTACTTAAAATGCTACCCCAACCTAGGTCTTTGGTATTCGAAAAATGCAAACTTTGAATTGATTGGATATTCGGATTCAGATTATGCAGGTTGCAAAATTGATAAAAAAGCACATCTGAAAGTTGTCAACTGTTGGGGAGATCATTAGTGTCGTGGTCATCTAAGAAACAAAATTCTGTAGCTCTCTCCACCACTGATGCTGAATATGTGTCTGCTGGTAGTTGTTGTGCTCAAATTTTGTGGATGAAGAAGACATTTTTAGATTATGGAATTATTTTTGAAAAAGTGCTACTCTTATGTGATAATGAAAGTGCCATTAAAATTGCTAATAATCCTATTCAACATTCTAGAACTAAGCACATTGAAATACGGCACCATTTTATAAGAGATTATGTGGCAAAAGGGGATATTGATGTAAGTTATTTCAGAACAGACATGCAACTAGCAGATATTTTCACCGAACCCCTAGATGAAACTAGATTTTACTTTCTCAGAGGTGAATTGAACATTATTGATATTTCAAATGCTAGTTGATATGTTGTTTGTATTAAAATATATTTTATTCCCTCTTTGGTCAAAATTTGCTTCTAGTTGAATTAATTGTCCATACTGACAGTCAGCATGACAAACTGACTGTCGGTTCCTTTGCTTAGGAGCCTGGTCGTAGCCTCTAGTCGAAGTCGTTGACCATACTGACAGTCAGTTTCATACACTGACTGTCAGTTATGTGCTTCAACTTTGGTCATAGTCTCTAGTAAAAATTAGTGACCCACACTGACTGTCAGTTTGACACGCTGACTGTCAGTTTCAAGTCTCAGGTTTTTGTGCTGATTATCAGTGTTTCACACTGACTATCAGTCTCAAAATCCTTGTTCTTGAGCTGACTGTCAGTATATTACATTGACTGTCAATGTGGGTACCCCGAGCCTAAAACCCTAGTTTCTTTTCCCTGTCTCTTTGCCTTTCTCCTCACCGCCGCTGGCATTTTTTGCCGTCTTTTCGTCATTGTGCCACCGCCGTTGTGCCTCTCGCTGCCGGTACCTCCTCTCGCCGTGCCGCGTCACCTTCACCATGCCGCATCTCGCCGCGACCACAACTCGCCGTGTCTCGCCGCTGCACTTCACCGCCACATCTCTTAGCCGCTGCTGAGCCGTGGCTGTGTTGCTACCTTGCCGTGCCTCTGCCTCGCCTCGCTGTCCTCTTACCTCACCGTCCCTACTTGCCGCCATTGTCACTTCGACGTTTGTCGACTCCTCTATTTGTCTTCCTCTATTCAGGTCTTTTCTTCACCCTTCTTCTTTGAATCATGTCTCATCAGCCCACATCCTCGTCTCGACGCGTTGCCTGTCGGAAGAACGCTACAAACAGCAGCTGTTCAAGGGTCAACTATCTGAGACCCGATCCTCACTGCCGCCGGAGCGTGTCCCTGTGGATTATTCCCGGTGGCACGCGAGTCGCCTTCGTACCCTCCACACCACAAACCCCTACCTATCCCCGCGTCCCACTGGTCGCGACGGCTGCAGAGTTCTCACTTTCTTCACGAACCTGCAGCTTGACCTATTCACCAGCGTCTACAGCCGCATCCACATTACTCTCTGTCTTGGTAGACGATTGCCTCATGCACAGGTATCGTCTCCCTGGCAGACTCTTTTGCTTCTTCGGGATCAGAGATCTTGTCTCTGATTCTTCTCCTTACTGGGCCGATGAGCCCATCTGGCAGTTCTATGCCACTGTCTTCATCTCTCCCCAGCGCGGCTCACTGACCTTCATGACAGGCCTCCAGGTTCACACTGTCATGAAGGGGCAGCTTGAGGACGCCCTCAGACTGGTTCACCATGCTTCTGGCCGCCAGCTCCATACCCTTCCTGACCTTGAGCATCGGGAGGTAGCCATGCTCTATTCGGCCCCTTCCAGCTCCGTCACATCGCTGCCCTGCGCTGCGATGTCGATCTGGCCCTACGGATCCTCCGTCTCACTTTGGTCCCCATGACTGGAGACAGGGCCAGAGTCACTTACCTTGCCCTCCACGTCTTGATCTCTATCTTTCAAGAGGAGCCATTCGACGTTGCTGACCTCATCATCAGTGAGAATCAGCACGTCCTTCTTTCTCCGCGTCGCCAGCTGCTGTATGCTCCATACATCATAGCGATGCTTCTTCATATCAGGGCCGTGGATTCTGAGCTTCATCGGCCCCATCATACACTTCTATTCTACCCTCCGAGCCAGGCCGATCGGTGTCTTGGTGGCCGCCCTGCAGCTGCAGTTGGACCTGACTCTTCTGCATCTGACAACGATGCAGCTGGTGAGTCGGGCGATGAGGCTGCAGGACAGTCAGCAGATCCGGCTCCTACCGGAGACACAGGCACTGGATCCTCCTCCGCCTCTCAGCTCGATCAGGTGATTCAGACACAGCACCAGATTCTGCACACCCAGGTGGAGCACACCAGATTCTGCTTCGTCTGCTTGCCCAGCAGGAGCAGATTCTAGCTCGCTTGCCTTCGTCCAATGCTTCTGTCCCTCGCAAGAGGGCTCGCCCAACTTCTTCATCGCCAGGATCAGCTTCAAGTCCTGTGGCTCCAGTCCCTATTGCACCGGCCTCCGTTGCCCCAGCTTCTCCCGCAGATGACCCGACTGGATCTCCAACAGGCTCTGGAGATACAACCATTTTAGGTCTCTCCAGTGAGGAGGATTAGGCTATCGTTTCTGTCAGCTCCCGCCTTTTTGTGCTTGATGCCAAAGGGGGAGAATTTTGTATGACTTTATATGTCTTGTTTTGATGGATAGGTTTTATGACATGTCATGGATATATTTATTGTTATATGGTTGTCATGTCTGGATGATTTGATGTATGGATGTTTTACCACTTGTTATCTATGATGATTCGGTTTTTATATGATGTTGATTAATCATTATTGATGTATGGTTTATGATCTGAACTTATCATTACATCATGAGATACCATGCATATATTTAGGGGGAGTTATTACTTTTATTATTTTTGAACATTTGTTGTCATCAATCATCAAAAAGGGGGAGATTGTTGCATCTAGGCCTTTAGGCCTGATCTGATTTTTATGACTAATGAAAACAATCGTTTTAGATTAATTGTGTTTTTGAGATATTTTGATACAGAGTTCGGTTGGGAAGACATTCAAGATGATCAAGTTGAACCCAACGTAAAAGAGAAAAAGAGCAAGTCACAAGATACTAAGATGAGACGTAAATCGCAGAATGAAAGATGTAAAGAACCTGAGGTAATATTTTTTTATTGTGACCGATCTTGGTGTTTGGAGTTTGATCGGTTTATAGAAATTAGTTTTTAGTTTTAACCATACTATAAAGAGGGGTTGCAAGTCCTCTCTACATTTCCAACATAAACGGAGAAACTACTAGGTTACTGCATTGCATTCTTTTTTGTTGGATTTGATTTGGTTTTTCAGTTGAGTTTTTGACAACATAAGAGTTTTTGCATTTTCTACAATGATCTAAGCAGATCTGTCTTTTTCTTCTGTTGAGAAAAATATAGCCCTGTAAATTATCTTTCAAACGAGCTATCAAACGCTTAAATCGAATATCTAGATCAAAAGTTATCACTATTTTTATCCATATTGACTATTAGTATGCTATGTTGACTGTCAGTCTGAATGTTAGTTTGTTTAAACTGACATTTGTCCATAGTGTGTTTTTTGTGCCAAAAATCTTTTGAACTAAACTGACTATCAGTATGCCATGCTGACTGTCAGTATGCATTTCGACCTCGAGCTGATTGTTTTGAATTTTTGTTTTATCTGGTCATTTTTGTGGTCGATACTAATTGTCAGTATGTGATATTGACTGTCAGTATGAGATGTCAGTTTCCATATACGACCACAAATGGCTAGCAAAGTTTTATCCATAATTTTTGTCAGCCGTTGCGGTAGATACTGACTGTCAGTTGGTGCTATTTTGTTTCCTTTTTCGACCTCAAACGGCTAGCTGAGTTTTCTCCGGATTTTAGTTCTTTCTGGTCGTGACCCATGCTGACTGTCAGCATGCCATGCTGACTATCAGTATGCACTGTTTATTTTCAAGCTCGTGCACAACGGCTCTTTTGTTGTTATGGGCTATAAATAGAGGCTTTGAGCAGTTGTTTTATACAACAAGCGGCCTCCTTCTCATACATACACTTGAGCATTTGTTTTAGAGTTAAAAATCTTGATCTTTTGATCAAGTCGTGAGCTCTGTGATCCACCGAGTTTTCAGTTCGCATCACTTTTGCATACTTAGAGTTTCTCGGTGCGTGTTGGAGGTCTAGCAGAGACCTTGCTGCTCATTAATCTTGGTGAATGCCCTCACCTAGACGGTTTGGTGGTGTGGCCATTGATCTCTCCATTTCAGAGATTGTCGGAGAGACTCGGCGTGATTGTAAAAGGCATCGATGCTCATGCACCTTTCTGGAGTGGACAAGGAGCACCCACTAGTGAGTAATATCCTTCATGGATATTGAAGCAAGGCTCATTCATTTTTGTGCTTCAACGAGGAGTAGGGGAGACCAGGCGAGTCTCTGAGACCTCAAGAAAAATCTTTTGTTTGTCTTCTACTCTCCTATATTTTAATTGTGCAATATAAATTCATTCGTTCTTTATTTACAAAAGTTGTTTTAAATTGAAGTTTTTAAAGCCTCCTATTCACCCCCCGCCTCTAGTCGGCATCCTCGATCCTACATTTGACATCCATTTCACCCCTCGCGCAGCAGTTAAATCTCAAATTCTTGCAGACTTTGTGGTCGAGTGGACTAATCCCGACCCTCCTGCACATGAATCCAAGGATTTACAATGCACTGACCATTGGACGATGTATTTTGACAGTTCTCACAATTTTCAACACTCGGGGGTTGGAGTGGTCTTAATCACGCCTCAGGGCAGCTAGATTCCTCTTTGTTGCATCTAACAATGCAGCAGAGTATGAATGTCTTATTGCAGAGCTCCGGGCAGCTAGATTCCTCGGAGTCCTTCGATTAGTGCTGAGGGGAGACTCACAGCTAGTCATAAACTAGGTAAACAAGGAGTACAGCACCTCTGATGAGACAATGGCTCATTACCCGGGGGAAGTGAGAACATTGGAAAAGCACTTCAGTCATTTCGAAGTCCAATATATCCCGCGAAAGGACAATATACTTGCAGACCAATTATCTAAAATTGGGTCCTCACGCACGTCCGCTCCAGCAGGAGTGTTCGTTGAACACTTAGAACATCCCTCGATCATGACTTCGATCGAAGATGACCCGGTGGCTGTTTGCGTCACCAACCTTGGACATGAAGGAGATTGGACTCAACCATTGCGGATCTATCTCGAACATGGGACCTTGCCCAAGGATGAAACCAAAAGTGATAGGTTAGTTCGAAAAGGGCGCCTGTATAAACTCATAGATGGAGTTTTATACAGAAAGGGTACTCAAGGAGTATTCATGCGTTGTATATCTCAAGAGGAAGGTAAATCCCTCTTGAAAGAAATTCATGACGGTGTAGGTGATGCACACGTGTCATATCACACACTGGTCGGAAAAACATTCCGATAGAGTTTTTACTGACCTTTGGCACTTGATGATGTCAAGAATTTGGTCAAGACATGCCCACAGTGTCAATTTCATGCAAGGCAAGTTCACTAGCTTGCATATGCCTTACAAACTATTCCTCTAACTTGGCCTTTTGCGGTCTGGGGAATAGATATTGTGGGCCCTATGCCCCAAGTGGTCAATTGATACAAGTTCCTTTTCATAGCCATTGACACGTTTACTAAGTGGATTGAGGCTGAACCAGTCCGCAACGTTACCGCCACTGCGGCAAAGAAATTCTTTCATAAGAATATAGTCACACAATTTGGTGTTCCAAGTCGCCTCATTACTGACTATGGTTCTCAGTTCGTTAGTGGTCTCTTTTTGGACTATTGCGATGACATTGGAACCAAAGTGTGCTTTGCTTCTGTAGCTCATCCACAGAGCAATGGTGCCATTGAACGTGCCAACGGGCAGATATTACAAGGCATCATGAAACGTGTTTTCGATCGCCTTAAGATGCGCTCGGGGGCTTGGGTAGATGAACTCTACTCCGTTCTATGGGCACTACACACCACTTGTAGTCGAGCTACGGGTGAGATGCCTTTTCAACTAGTATACAGTGCTGAGGCTGTTCTACCCTCAGAAATTCACATTGGGTCTGTGCGTGTCAATCAATTTAATCATTCTGATCAACATGAACGACATGCCAAAGACATTACCTTCCTTGAAGAGAAACGCGATCAGGCGCTGATCAAGTCTATAGTGTATTTACAAGCTTTGCGTAAATATCACAGTAAATGGGTGCTGCCTCGTAGTCTTCACGTGGGTGTTTTGGTTTTACGAAGGATACAAAACCAATCTAACCGCAATAAATTCTCCCCTCAGTGGGAAGGCTTTTATACTGTAGTTTCAGTACTGCCACTAGGATCAGCTCGATTAGCTATGGAGGATGGAAGGATCTTGTCCAATACTTGGAACATAGATCAACTACACAAGTTCTACGTGTAAGTTTTCCATTTCTTTTATCCTTTCAATTAGCATGATTTTGTTAATAACTTATGTGTTCTTTTCTTCTCATCATATTATGGTTCGATTTCTTTTGCCCCATTCTGACCGAGTTATGCTCAGGGGCTAGTCGCCAATAATCATCTTATTATGATAACTTTGTTTGATTCACTGGCCGATCTCATGGTCGCATCTAGATAAGACGTCCCTAAATAAGCTCTTTCTAAACGCATACAGGACTTACTAGCTTGTTTTTGATCATTCGAGGGGCTGCCAGTTTGTAATAAACCTTGGTATTGTATTAAGATCAGTACTTGTGTGATCGGATGATCGTATCTAGGCCAAGACTTTCCTTTGTAAACCGTTTCTTAACGTATAAGGAACTCGCCAGATATTTCCTGATGGCCAGATATTTTTCCTGAGATTATAATACCATGCCTTCAGTATGTATGATCTCAGGAGGGGGCTAGAGGAATATGGGCCATGATATAAAATGAAATTGAGCACATTTTTTCCAAAAAAATATGGGGCATGCATTAGCCTATTATAACTGTATATTTACAGGTACAATAAAAAAAGGATTATCATTCACTACAATGAAATTACTGTAAGCCCAATGCTTTCAGAAGATCTTCAATCAGAGGTTTGACTTCTTCTGAAATAGCTTCAAGCTGGTCTTCACTCTAAATCTCTACATCTCCCACCACTAGATTCAAGTCCAAATTTGGGCCGTGGTGAAATCTTAACTTGCATAAGATGGCAGAAGCTACAGACCTTACATTGGTCTTCATTGCCTCTTTTTGCCGCTTTGTACCTCCAAGAAGATACTTGAGTGATTCAGCTTGGGTCGTGACCAGTTTGCATGAATCGCTGAGGCTTAGATTGTCCTTTTGAGGCTCAACAATATCAGCCTTCAGCAATCCTGCAACCATCTTCATTCTTTCAAAGATGTCTGATTGAGCACTGTCGAAGGATGAAATTGTTGCCTTCAAGGTCCTATTCTTCTCGCATACAGTATCAATCTTTGAGTTCTGTAGCTCAATGGTCGCATGAAGGTCATTTTTATCTTTTGAAAGAGAGCTTATCTGATCCTCTTATACTGCATGAGCCAAGTGATTGAGATCCCAACGGTTCATGCAAAGAAATTATTTCTTCTACTCGTGAGTAAACTTACAGGAAAGCTTTGACTGCGCCTCATGAAGTTCTTTCTCCATAGAAGAAAATCTCGCAACCACGGCTTCTTCCTAGTTTTGTCGACCAGCCAAGCTTCTTGTCAAAGAGGCATTTTCCCTATGACAAAGAAGGCAATTACTTAGATGAAATTCAAGGTCTGAATATGATGAAGACACGTATGCCCGATCTTCTGGTGAGACGAATAACTTCGATTTGATGAAGAGTGACCTTGGCTATCGCTAAACCACACTCATGAGTCATTATCAACCTTGCCAAGATGCGGCTTGACGCGTCGTGGGTTGCTCCACCTTTGATGTAGCTCGCTGATCCTCCCGTGTGGGCATAGTGAATGGCTTGGCACATGGATTCATGCTGACTCGCTGTTCTCCTTGATCTTCTCGTGGCGGCGAGGAAGGAGTGGAAGTAGTGGAAGGAGTGGATGGAGCCTTGTTCATATCCGAGATAGTGATTTCCTCATCAGAATAAATAAGATACAGATACTTACTGTTGGAGCCGGCTTATCTCCCGTTGTGCGACCTCAATATGCGTTGCTAAAGCTTTTGACTTGGTTGCCACCTGGGTCAGATCCTGAGACACAGTAAGACCTGTTGTTTGAGCTTGAACATTCCTAAGATTGTCAATCCCATAGAAGGTAAAGAAACTTTTACTTACCTCTATGAAGTCATTAAAAAAAGCATCCTCGGGTTCGCTCAAAGGCTGAACCTCAAGATCAGTTTTTTTCTTTACAACAGGAGCAACAAATGTCTGTTCTTGCTGGCTGGTTCTTGTGGTCAAAGTTGCGGTTTCCACCTCAGAAGATTGGAGGTCCGTGATTATTTCCTCCACAATGGCCTGAGAGGATGCCTCAGCCATTGTGCTTGCACCTGTGTCTCCCTTGACCTCCAAGGTAGGAGTAGCACCGGTTCTTGAGGAGGTCGGTAGGGCGCTAGATGCAGAGGTCCTGAAAAAAAAAATCATAACTTTTGGCATCCTTATGCTCAAGAAATACGAGGTAACAAGATGCGATGTCCTTACTTGAGTCAAAACACCAACACATATTTGGGTTTCGATGATGCGCTTTGGGGAGAAAGAAGCCCACTGGGTGCCCCTGTTGAAGTAGTATCGACATTTGTTCTTATTTTCATTTTCTTCAACAGGACAGCGTTTTCTTCCCCCTTGCATGTTCACAATGCGATTGGTATATGCAGGGAAGTAAAAACTTAAAAAATTTGAAGTTCTTACCACAGCAGTCCCTTCAGTAATCAAAAGAGGTGTTACCAGCCATGAGGCGGTGCATGCCTTAGGATCGGGAGTCTCCTCCGTGACCGCAAGTTCTTCTGCGGCCACGTGATCCTCTGCCACCTTTCTTGCCTCCATCAAGGAGGACAGGACTTCGGCAATGGTAGGAGACGTTGGCCTCTCTGAAATGCTAATCTCCAGAGGGTTTGATGCCTTCCTCTTGTGATGGATGAGAGGAACTTCGTCTTCTTCATCCTCGCTCCCCTTACCTATACGACTAAGAAGTAACTCCTACTCGTACTTGCACTACTACAGAATTCATCATCACAGTCGGGTCAAAACAGACATCACAGACGGTTCTTACCCGTCAGTGATATTCGAGTCAGTGATAATCATGCACTATCACAGACGGTTTTTAATGTTTTCAACCGTCTGTGATATATCCATTCACAGACTGATATAAGGTCAGAACCGTCTATGGTAAGGTCAGAACCGTCTGTGATACTCATATTTCACAGACAGTTATAAGGTCAGAACCGTCTGTGATAGTCACACTATCACAGACGGTTCTGTTCTCAGAGCCGTCTGTGATATTTGAGTATACACAGACGGTTTTGACATCAGAACCATCTGTGATACTTTAGTATATACAGACGGTTTTAACATCAGAACCGTCTGTGATAGTATGAGTATCACAGACGGCTTTGACATCAGAACCGTCTGTGATAGTATGAGTATCACAGACGGTTTTGACATCAGAACCATCTGTGATACTTTAGTATATACAGACGGTTTTAACATCAGAACTGTCTGTGATAGTATGAGTATCACAGACGGCTTTGACATCAGAACCGTCTGTGATAGTATGAGTATCACAGACGGCTTTGACATCAGAACCGTCTGTGATACTTGTACTATCACAGACAGGTGTGAGAACAGAACCGTCTGTGATACTTTAGTATATACAGACGGTTTTGACATCAGAACCGTCTGTGTCACAGACGGCTTTGATGTTATAATAGACTATGATACTCATAATTCACAGACGGCTTTGATCTCACAACCGTCTGTGATACTCATATTATTACCGACGGCTTGGAGGTTAAACCAATCTGCGATATCAGCGACGGTGTTAATATTGAAACCGTCTGTGATAGTGTTATTATCTCAGAACCGTCTGTGATAGTCTGATATCACAGGCGGATCTGAGGTCAAAACCATCTGCGATGTGTTATTATCTGTGACTGTTATAATCTCAGACGGTTTGTAAGATCAAAACCGTCTGTGCATGCACAGACGGTTTTGATCTTACAAACCGTCTGAGATTATAACATTCATAGATGTCCTCTGTACAAATTGCATTTTCATATATACAGTTCATGAATTTCATACATGCATAGTACTCAAATATATACAGTCTCATGCATATATATTTGTACAATTGAACTCAGAATTATATTTGTACAGTACTCAAATATATACAGTTTCATATGCACATGCAGTACTCAAATATATTTGCACCCCTCTCTGTATAGCATTTCATATATACAGCACATAACTCAGAAATATGTACAATTGAACAAATAAATGTAATCGACAATTAAAGTGTGTTAGATGTACAAATAAATGTAAGGCCGCACTAATACGAACCTTGCGGGTCCCTAAACTTCCCCTTGGGTGATATGACCTCCGAAAGGAAAAACTCAGCGAGCATCCCTCGGACATTACCAATCTGCCGAGGGTCAAGGCTTTCTGAAGGGAAGTCGACCCCCTGCAGCAAGAGTTGGTACATAAAAAATTAGCTGAATTAAGTTGTAAATTCTGTCAAATCGAGACAAATTAAGGGGAGCAGTTGTAATACCTCGGGGAAATCGGGCCGGTGAGGGGTGATGATCAGGTCATACATGTGGCGCATCACGTAGAACCCACATGTATTGTCGTCCGGCTGCTGATGGCACTGCCAATTTACAGACCGAGAGTTAGGTGGGGACAAGTTATAAAATAAAACAGATGCCAGTTGAAATTTGTACCGAAAATTGTAACCACTGAAACTTATCGGCTCGCCGCTCGTGTTGTCTCCCTACCTCGGCAAAGTACTTCGTGAAAGCCCTGTAGATAGTCAAAATTGACAGTTTGAGGATAGCCGAAATTGACAATTTGAGGACAGTAAATCTAGATGCATGCAAGACAGGTCCACATCACCTTCCGAATACATCTCGTGCGCCGCAATACGAGTACCCTTTCCTCTGCAATGAGTCAAGGTAGAACACCTTGTTGCTTTTCGGAATAAGTAGCAGCAGGATCCAGTGGTAGCTACATATTACACGTAGAGAATTAAAAATTTAATCTAAATTTGGGGGTGTGCACATGGAGACACTAATCTACGGGTGAAGTACTGATGAAAGCACTCACCTCTGGTTGTAGGGTACAAGTATATACTCCTTGTCGACCTGAGCAAGCAACCCTCTTTTGATGTAGTCGACAACGAAGTCTGTGTCGGTCCTAAACATCACCTCGGCTACCATCTGGGGGTCCAAAAAACCAACAGGTATGCCCTTGGATTTGGCATAGTTGGCCATGCAGCTGCACGGAAGTAACCAATTAATAAATGACATATATCCGTATATGCACGGATAGTAGGATACTTACAGCACCCAAGACCGTAGGATTGACAAGTCGAGCGCATCTTTGTTTAGCAAATTGTGCAGGTCTTCGAAGGTCACCGAGTAGGTCCCAACGTCATGATGGAACTCTGCCACGGTGTACTTGACCATGATGTGCGTCGGACGCTGCGTCCTGGTCTGGTTTGTCCTCCTCATGTACCATGCATGCAGGCTCTGGCATGCTAACCCCATGCTCGAAATTGCGGTATCGGAGGCCATGGGCATCCCCAGAGAGAACGGCATGAGAGCTGGCGCACTCTTCTCGCTCTCCTTCGACGGGCTCTTCTTTGCTTTTCCCCTCATAGCCAGCTTCTTGAATGGTTGCCTCTTACTCGGAGTCAGCTTCGTCGTCGAAGGGGTATGCTGGCTAGTAGGCCGCGTCTCGGTCTGTGATGTCTGTGATGTAAGAACCTACGTATTAGGACACTAACTCTGAGGGCTATTATTACAGTACAAATTATGAAACTGGTGGGGGAATTACCTCATACAGGACGATGTCTTTCTTGGGCCATTGCACGAACGTGTGCACCGCATCCCCGAGAGTGGTAATCTCGTCGTTCGGCGGCTTCTCCAATGGAAAACCCTTGCAATGGTCAAAGACACTGTCCACTTGGACACGTGCAAAACCCTCACATAGAGGGGCACCATGGATTGTGGCCCCTGCGGTGCATGGTTGCGCCATCCCACGGGCAGCCTCGATCGGGAAGACACCGGCCAGCACCATAAGCTTGCAGGAGGCGGGTTCCTACAAACAGTGCGCATTAACATGTTGAATTTCACCGCTTCTCACTTTCGAATGAATTAACATAGACAAACAGTGCGCATTAACAGTCATTACCTGCAGAGAGTCCACCGGATACTTTGGAGAGGGCTCCGTCTGCGAAGACCCCGGCGCAGACGCGCAGCTACTACGGTGGCCAATGGGGGTCGGTACTTCCGCTGGGTCTGCGCCAGCTGCTAGAACAGGGGTGCCCTGGGTCGCCTTTCTTAGCTCTTCGTACATGGACCGCATCTCCGACAACTGCTGCAGGAGTGCTTTGTCCCGAACAGCGAACTCTGATCGCATCTCCTCCTTGAGCCGTTCATCGCGGGCTTGGTGGGATCTCTTTCTCCTCTTAGCCGCCTCCTCATCATCGGGGAAACCATGCCTCCAAGGCACAGTGGCGCCGAGGCCGCGCACGCGGCCTAGATGCTCCTTATTTCCTAGCGCCGCTGTGAGGATATCCCTGTCCCTCCTCGGGTTGAACTCTCCGGATGCCGCCTGCGCACTCAGCGTCACCTGCAACAGGACAACTTAGCAATACAGCCCATTGCATGCGTGTTATGAGGATAGTACGTGATCGGACAATCTTACCAGTCGGTCGATCACTTCCCTGTCCGCAGGGTTATTCACGGAGACGCTTCTGGAGGAGTCCATCGTCGATCTATCTCGGCACCAATTGCGGGCGCGCACGTCCGTTATGCCCGCATAAGGACTGCCGGCCGAAGACTGTGAAGCTTCCTCGTCCTGCTTCCTCCACAGCGCCTTCTTCCCCACATACCCACCGGTGCCTAGTCTGTGTGGGTGGGTGTTCTTGGCCTGGTTAGCCTGGGCCTTTGCACTAAGCTCCTGGAACTCAGGCTTGCCCTTCATCTCTACGAACTGCTGCCATGCCTCGGGAGTCACGAAAGGGTAGTCATTGAAGGGGGTCGTCGACTCCTTCACATAGTGCCTGACAAGTTCGCTCTTGAAGTTCCTCCACGCCTTGTTTATTGACATAAGTGTGCTCCGGCGGACGGTGAAGTGGCGATCCTCCGAAATGTGAAACGCCGCCTGCACTTCTTCCCACAGCGCATCCTTGCACTCTGGGGGCACTTGACCCCAGTCGGAGGTGATGATGGGCACCCGCTCCCTTGCCACTTTCCCGCATAGTGAGCGGTACTGACCGACAAGTTTGGGCGGAGATTCCGGCACACCATTGTCGTCGAACTGGACGTGCTGCTTTTCCCCCTTGTTCAGACGCGCGCATGTCGTCCGGCCTCGCCCCTTTCCCTTCTTCTGCGGGGTCACGGCGGACGAGGCGACCTCCGGCCCAGGCGTCTCATCGCCAGCGAGGTCACCCTGAGTCCCCGAGTGGTGCATTTCGTCACCAGACATAGTTCCTAACATAAGTGAAAGAGAGAACAGTTTAAGTAAATATGCAACTAATAATTCTATAACAAAACCCATACAAGAATGACAGAAACGGTGGGGAGGCGATCGAGGTGATCGCGTCGGAGGCGGGAGGGCGATGGAGGTGATCGCGCCTGACGGTGGAAAGGCGATGCAGGTGATCGCGACGGACGGAGAGGAGAAGGTGGGAGGCGATGGAGGTGATCGCGACGGACGGTGCGAGGGCGGAGAGAGCTAGGGCAAACAGAGCTAGGGCGAAGTAGAATGAGCGGGATAAAGCCCGCCTTGAACTATGTACCGCGTCGGTATTATCACAGTCGGTTCTCACATCTGAACCGTCTATAATAGTATATATCACAGTCGGTTCTCACATCGAAACCGTCTATAATAATCGTAGTCACCAGAGAGATTATCACAGACGGTTTTGAGTTGAGAGCCGACTGTGCCTGAGATTATCACAGACGGTTTGGAATTGAGAACCGACGGTGCACGTTAAGAACTCGAAGAGTCGGACACTGTTGAAAATATCACAGACGGTTTAATATATATAACCGTCTGTGATAATATTATCACAGTCGGTTCTCAAATAAACACCGTCTGTGGTAATCTACATAGTGAGAGATTATCACAGACGGTTGTGAGTTGAGAACCGACTGTGCACCGTCTGTGCTAGGTCAAAACCGTCCTTGATAATCTCTCTATTGAACGTTAGTTTTACAAATTGAAACTGATCTGTAGCTTTCAACTCTGAATGCTCGAAAACATGTTTTAAATGAACACTCAGATATTTCAAATGTAGTCCAAATACTCTGTAAATTGGTTACTATGTACGTATATCCGATAATTGGTTACAATGTAGTCCAAATGCTCTGTAACTTGAGCATGCTCCACGTAATATTGTATGTTAAATTTACAAATGGGAACTTTCACCGACAATTTGCACGTACACAGCCATGTTATCCTCAACTTTCCACTTGCCGCGGCCCTGCAAATACGAGAATTACAGGAGATATAAGCTATACCGATGGAAACAGAGAGATAAGACGTACAGTTGATTACCTTTAAAGTATAACCCTTCCTGGTGATCCATACGCACGTAACTGGTTTCGTCGGTGTCTTCAGTATCGACCTGTACGCCATCTCCAAATGGAGGAATCTCATCAAATTGATTGTATTCCTCCTCGTCTACGACATTTTCAACTCCAACAATCCTTCTCTTGCCATGAAGGACGATGTGCCACTTCTTATTGGCCGGGTCAGTGACATAAATGACCTGAATGGCTTGATTTGCAAGTATGAATGGCTCATCTTTATAAGCAACGCGATCCAGGTCCACAGAAGTGAAACCGTAACTGTCAACCTTCACACCCTGTGGGATTTGGACCCATCGGCATCGAAACAGGGGAATCTTGAACAGTACGTAATCGAGCTCCCAAATTTCTTCAATGAACCCGTAGTACGAGTTCAATCCACGTACTACCCTTGTTGGGCCTGTCTTGGTGAACCCCTCATGGAAAGCTTCTACGCTCACTCCACTATTTTGCACAGTGCTCTTTCGATCTTGAGCTTTCGTGTAAAATGTGTACCCATTGATGTCGTATCCCTGCCAAGTCTGTACAGTAAACGTGGGCCCTTTTGCCAACCATTTAAGGTTCTCACTTGCGGACTCTCCGGTGATTCGCACCTTCATCCACGCGTTGAATCGACTGTTATGTTGTCCCGTGATCCAAACCTCGGATCGGCGAGGATTGTCTTGTCGTAGCATCTCCTTGTGCTCGTCGATGTACAGAGACACCTCCGTCATGTGTTGCAAGACCCAAAATGAGCTTTCGAGTACATATCGAAATCAGGAGTGATGGCTCTCCGTCCGATAGTGCCAACACCATCAAGCCTCCCCTCGTGACGAGACACAGGAACTCCTATTGCTTCTACCTCGGCCATGTAATCGACGCAGAACTCAACAACCTCTTCCGCTGCATAACCTTCGGCAATGCTACCCTCGGGCCGGGACCGATTCCTCACGTAGGCCTTAAGTACACCCATGTACCTCTCGAATGGATACATATAACGTAGGAACACGGGTCCACATATCTTGATTTCTCTGACAAGGTGGACGGTGAGATGGACCATGATATCAAAAAACGATGGAGGAAAATACATCTCAAGTTGACAGAGAGTTCGAACCACCTCGCTCTGCAAAGAATCCAGTCCATCGGGATCAATGACCTTGGAAGAAATTGCATTGAAGAAAAAACATAGCCTCATGATCGTCTCTCTGACCTTATGCGGCAGAATACTCCGGATGGCAACAGGAAGCATTTGTGTCATCAACACGTGACAATCATGAGACTTCATACCCAGCAATTTCAAATCGCCCATGGACACAAGCTTTTTCATATTTGCGGAGTAACCCGATGGAACTTTAACACCATGGAGACACTTACAGAGTTCTGTCCTCTTAGCCTTGCACAAAGTGTAGCATGCGGGGGGGAGGTATATACGGCCTTTATCGTCCTCTCTCGGTGCTAGCTCGGGCCTGATTCTCATTTCGATCATGTCACGCCGCACATTGATGCCATCCTTTGTCTTCCCTGGAATGTTCAGCAATAGGCCAATTAAACTGTCACAAACATTCTTCTCTACATGCATGACATCAATGCAATGACGAACCTCTAAATGCTCCCAATACGATAAGTCCCAAAATATCGATCTCTTCTTCCAAGTGTTCTTCGTGCGGGGTTTCAATTTACCACCCTTTCCAAACACAACGTCTATGTCCTTCACCCGTGAGTAAACATCTTTCCCGTGCGTAGGCTTCAGGGCTGAACCATCTTCGTTGTGGCCATCAAATTCCCTCTTCCACTTACGGTACGCGTCATTCTTCGGAAGAAACCTACGGTGACGCATGTACACTGTTTTCCTGCAATTCTTCAGCCACACGCTCTCAGTGTCATCTTCGCAGTGGGGGCAGGCTTTGGCGCCTTTCGTAGTACGGCCCGACAAATTTCCAAGGGCTGGGAAATCGTTGATGGTGCAGAATATCATAGCACGTAGGATGAAGTTCTCTCGTTTGTATGCGTCCCATACCTGCACCCCTTCGTTCCACATTGTTAGGAGATCCTCTATCAATGGTGCTAGGTACACATCAATATCGTTTCCGGGTTGTTTTGGTCCTGAGATAAGTAGAGACATCATGATGTACTTGCGCTTCATACACAACCAAGGAGGAAGGTTGTAGATACACAAAAGAACCGGCCAAGTGCTATGCCGACTGCTCATGTTACCAAAAGGATTAATTCTATCGGTACTCAACCCGAACCTTATATTCCTCAATTCTGCTCCGAAGTTAACAAATTCCCTGTCGATGTTTCTCCACTGCGAAGAATCAGCGGGGTGTCTCAACTTTCCATCCTTCTTCCGGTCTTCCGAGTGCCAACGCAGTAATTTTGCCTCTTTACGGTTTGCAAACAAACGCTGCAAGCGGGGAATGACTGGCAAATACCACAACACCTTAGCAGGAGGTCCTTCCTTTATCTCCGTGCAGTCGCCGTCGTCTGTTCGGTCCTTAGTACGCTTATAGCGGGATGCGCCGCACACCGGACAAACATGCATATTTTTGTAGTCGTTACGGTAAAGGATGCAATCATTAGGGCATGCGTGTATCCTTTCTACTTCCATTCCCAAAGGACACAACAGCTTTTTCGCTTGGTAGGTGTTTTTTGGCAACTCGTTTCCTTCCGGGAGCATGTCCGCCAAAAGATCTAACAGTGCTGTGAAACTCTTGTCGGTCCAGCTGTTGCTTGCCTTCAATTTTAACAGTTCAAGCACAGAGGCCAACTTTGTGTATTTCGACTTGCAACCAGGGAACAACGGCCTCTCTGAGTCCTCAATCAAGCGCTTGAATTTGCCAAACCCCCTTTCACTGTAATTTCCTTCCACATCACGCAACATGTCATCTAAATGGTCATCCTCTGGCATATCCTCGTCGAAGTCGTTGTTTGGATCCGGCATGTCCTGTTCCTCAACCTGAGTGGCAGTTGTTTCTGCAGTTGGCTCTTCTCCATGGTGGACCCAACACGTGTACCCCTTTTTGAAACCACGTCGGATCAAGTGGGCGACAATTTGAGATGAGTTGGTGAACATCTTATATTCTGGCAGTCTACACAAGGACAGTACATATATGGTAAACCCTTCTTCGCCATGTCTTGCACAGCAACCTTTTCGAAATCAAAAACACCTTTCATGTATTCCTCACCCACTCGGTTGTCATTATACATCCAGTCTCGGACCATCTGCAATAAATCAAATTCATACACATGCTAATTAGTAAATCAATGGAGATCGATATTGATGATGAAATCAAGTAATGTGTACGCCTTGGGAGCAAGTAACCAACCTTGGTTCGATCCTCAAATTTTTGCCCCCAAATGCTCCCCCTGCCTTTCGAGATTTCGCTCTTCCTTGCCCCAAATCTCTTCGAACTGGACAGTGTAGGTCGAGCAAGAGAGTACGACTAGCTCAAAACATCCGCCAAAAGACCTTTTATACCAGGTTCAGTACAGACGGTTCTATATAATACCGTCGGTAATATCGGTGCATTATTGAAGAAAAGAAATATCACAGACGGTTATGAACTCCAAACCGTCCGCTTTACATCAGAACCGTCTGTGTATTTGATTATGACAGTCGGTTCTCACATCTGAACCGTCTGTGTTATCACATCCGACCGTCTACGTTATTATCACAGTCGGTTTTTACCTCAGAACCGTCTGTGTATGTTGTTATCACAGTCGGTTTTTACCTCAGCACCGTCTGTGATAACACAGACGGTTTTAAAGTCCGAACCGTCTTTAATATCCCGGTTTTTTTGTTTGCATTGGACTACTGGTCATCAGTTGTTCCACATGTTTTTCATATTTGGTTCTATCTTATTTCAATGTTAGTATTTACAAAAATGAACGTTCAGACTGTTTGGTTTTATCTTGTTTTTCATATTTGTTTTATATATATGTCTGAAATTAAAACCGTCTGTAATCTTTCAAGCAGAGACGGTTTTGAGTTAAAAACCGTCTTGATCGCAGCAGTATTTTCTTGTTAACATTTTTACACAGAACATCATTTGGTGATTATCAGTTACATAATCAATCGAAAGCCAGATATATAAGGAAAAGAAATTTCTTATTTCTTACAATCTTTCCATACATAAGAGATACTATTAATTAAGCGACCAATTGATTAGTGTCGACCTATTCCGAAAGTAATTTACAAAGTTCTCCTAGGGACGTATTGGCATCAGTAGGATCTACACTGGCCGCCCCAGGAGAACTACCAATGGCTCTAAGACTATCAACATCATCTCTCACCAAAGGAGTGGATTTGGCATCAGTAGGATCATCCATGAAATTAAAGTTGATACAACCAAGGTGGAGATGAAGCTGCAACTCAAAGCATGCACTCTGCCAAGTGCAGAATGGCAAAAGACATCCCCTCAGAATGCTTCTCCAGCGCCTCTTTTTTTTTTTGGAGAGTTCTGCACAAGGCAGCTTTCTCCTCCTGCACATATGCTTCTCCAGCTTCTCCTAGGGGCGTATGCTGGGAGGGTGAAGATGATTGCCAAGCTTCGGAGTGGATTTGGACGTGGAAGTGTGAGCCTTACCCCAGAAAAGCTGATGATACAAAGGTGTTGGAGAGGGGATATTGGAAGGATTATTGTGGATCTCCAAAGGTGGAGTCGATGCAACTGGAGGGGTTGCAAGGGGCAATGTGGCAACACAGGCCTCAGCACCCTCTAGAGTCTTCGCTGCAGCTCCACTGTATGATCTTTCATCATTTCTAAGTCTCTTCTTTGGAGGGAGCATTTCCTCAAGCACCTGTGGATTTCGAAATGCATTTGTTTCGAGGTAATCAAGTCATAAAAGAAAGATCTGCATTAGAGTTTCAGAGAGGACTTACTTTCTGAAGATCCTGATCGAGTTCATTCCTTATCTCTTCCTCATCACTCTCAATTTCAATAACCTCACTGGAATCTCGGCTCGCCATCAAGGTGGGAGTTGAGGAGGGAATAAAGACAGGGATTTAGGAGCCTCGCTATTTATAGAAACAGAAGGTGACGGTTCATATTCACGGGTGCCTCGAGTTCTAAAAAGCGCACTAGTACTGGTTTTCAAGGCCAATAAATTCATGATATACAACTTCTCGGGAGATAAACTGCAACACGGCAAAGGAAGTTGAAGAGTCATATTACATAATTCGATGCAAAATAAATTTGAAGTAAATAATTAAGTCTCTTCATCTGCTCAGTTATTATGTGCGGTTATCAACAATTGCATGTAGAGAATTGCACTGTTGGGACTATCACAGACGGTTGGGAGATCAAAACCGTCTACTTTACTACTACAGACGGTACTGATGTCCGAACCGTCTTTAATATGTCTGTTTACTATCACAGACGGTTTGGAGTTAAAAACTGTCTGTGATATTGATAGAGGTCGAGAATTCGAGGCGAGGAAGTTGAAGAGTCAGATTACATAATTCGATGCAAATTAAATTTGAAGTAAATAATTAAGTCTCTTCATCTGCTCAGTTATTATGTGCGGTTATCAACAATTGCATGCAGAGAATTGCACTGTTGGGACTATCACAGACGGTTGGGAGATCAAAACCGTCTGCTTTAATATTACAGACGGTTCTGATGTCCGAACCGTCTTTAATATGTCCGTTTACTATCACAGACGGTTTGGAGTTAAGAACCGTCTGTGATATTGATAGAGGTTAAGAATTCGAGTCGACTCGAGGACACTGTTGGGACCATCACAGTCGGGCCTTACGTAAAAACCGTCTCTAATGTGACTATCACTGATGTTTTTTACCTCAGAGCCATTTGTGATATTTCAAAGCACGTTGATATATAACTTCTATATTCTTTTTATATTATTTGCATGGGACCTGCGACCTCTATATTGTTTCTATATTATTTCAAGGGCTCCGATCACAAGCCAAAGATCGCGATAGTCGTTCCTTGATCGCACACAGTGTACATACCTTTGTATGGTCGAATGTTCGACAAAAGCCAACGAAAGATAAAGAAAGAGGGAAGATTGCATGCAGTCCAAGAATGTGCTGGAAAATTAGAAAGTTGACATAAGAACAAAGTTTTCAATAATTTGTTTCATCACTTACAAAAAAAAAGTAAAAATACAGAATGCTAGGTCAAGGAGTGGTCTTAGCTCTGGCTGCATCTAGAATAAAGTCAGTTTGACTTGCAGCCAGGACGCAGGACTCCTCCAGCGACAAGTTGTCCTTCTCAAGATCAACTACTTCAGCGTCGAGAAGGCCTGCGACCTCCCTCAGCTTCGCGATGGTATCCTTCATTGTCAAACCGCAGCCAGCGATGGTCATATCCGCGGCTTTCTTCTCCTCGCGAAGACGCCTCGTCCTCGCCCTAGCATTGTCACCATCCGTCTTCATGCGTTGAATGCGCTGGAAGAGATCGTCAAGGTCAAGCCGTAGCCGAGTGTGCTTCTCTGTGAGGAGCTTGTGCTCCTCCTGGAGGGCCCTCAGCTCGGCCTTGACTTTGGCAGTGTCTTCCACGGCTCCCCTTCCCTGTGCAAATCAACAGGTCAAGAATGTATTGAACATGGATTAACAATACAGGGGTAAGTCCAAAAGATTGAGAGTTCATACCGGGGAGGGCGAGGCTGACGATGCCATCGAGGATGCCATTGGCGCAGAGAAGCTAAGGAGTCAAACAGTCTGAGAACTATAAAAACTTGTAAAGTAAATGACAATTTTTCCACTGTCAATTTATAGAACTTCCAAAGCGATGCTTCGTGTTCTCCTAGGCACCGCGCGCGAAGATCGGAGACAGAAATGATCACAGTTGAGAATTCGAAGCGCCGGTACTTTTCCAGTCGGTTCATACATCAGAACCGTCTGTGATAACTACATTATCACAGACGGTTCAGAACTCAGAACCGTCTGTATATATCACAGTCGGGTTTTAGGTTAGAACCGTCTGTGATAATTAGACTATCACAGACGGTTCTTAGCTGGGAACCGATTGTATATATCACAGTCGGTTTTTAGGTTAGAGCCGTCTGTGATAAGTATACTATCACAGACGGTTTTGTGTTCAGAACCGTCTGGTTTACTCTCACAGTTGTTTTTGACGTCAGAACCGTCTGTGATATCTGAACATATTCTCCCGCCAGGCCTTCACAGACGGTTTTTCATTGAACAGTTTATACCCGTCTGTGATGTGCCGTCCAGGATGTCTGTTTCTGTGGTAGTGTTGGCATAATAGGGGGAAGAGAAAATCTCACCACAGTATCTTTCACGGTTATTTTCTTCTTTTTCGACGAAGCCCCTCCTATGATGTTCTTCGACGATTTAGGGGCCTGCTCCTTCATTGTCTTCAACTTGGAAGAGGATTTCTTCACCCCCTTCGACGCTGACCTCCCAGAAGGCCCAGCGTCATCCCCAGGACGTTTTGTCCTGGCGGTTCGCCCCTTCAGCAGCTACATAGTTTCAAGAATTTCAATTTGATGATCAACATCAACAGGCGACCTCAGACATGTTTCACAAAAGAAGTCATACCTTCTGACGTTCTTGTCTTAGATCATCGCTACCAATGATCAGGACATCACCAGCACGCACATGAACACAGCGCCTCTCACTTCTTGCACTACTTTCACTACCTCCACTACATCGTCGGAAGATCAAGGAGGACGACGAGTCGGCATGAATCCATGTGCTGAACCATTCAAACCGTTTACACTTGAGGGTCAGCGAGCCACATCCAATACAGAGCAAACAACGACACATCAAGCCTAGCCCAAGATCAAGCCCAACTCGTCCGCGAGGCCAGCTCGGCCATCCAACAGCAGTCCAACTTCAAACGGATGCCCAGGCCACGTACAGAGTCCGTTTTGGGAAAATAAGTACTTCACAGAGAAGCCCACAACGAGACCTTTCCAATGGGCTTGGGTTCGTGGCCAAATTCATTCCAGATTGTCCACAATCGATGAAACAATCTGCAGATAGAAACTGTCAGGTGCTGCGCCACCTCCACCTTGGGCCGTAGGCCTGTGTATCCCTAGGGTTGCTTGGGCGTGGGTGCTTTGGCCAACGTGCATACCCTGGCTGCCATATCATTGCTATATATGGCCGCCATCCCCCTTCTTCTTCCTTGGGTTTTTGTTTAGTTTAGTTTTCCACGATGTGAAACTACCTCGTCTCCTCTTGTGTCGGCAAGACCAACAGGACCGAGTTCTGAACCCCAACTCGTTTGGTTTAATATAATTCACAATTTCAGATTGCCTATCTTTGTTCTTTCTTTATCTTCAATTGCCTGCAGGAACAGATCTTCGTAATCAGGTTGATCGTGTCTTGGCACGGTTGATAACGCTTCGTCGTGGTGGTTTAGCGATCACCGGATTTCCAGTCGCTTGCTGTTTGGTGCCCGGATCATCAAGGTCTTCACGCATCTTAATCGAAGTTATCCTTCTCACCAGAAGATCGGGCATCCGTATCCTCATCAGTTGGTATCAGAGCTTCCGATTGACTGGTGAGAATTTATCTATCTTAGTTTAGTAGATTGATTTCATACCTAGAGTCCAGAAAATTGCCCTACAAACAGATTAATTTTCCGCTGTCCAAACCATCATCATTAGCCTTGCATCATTCTTGTCAGTTTGAATCTTTGAATTTTGATCCATCATTGTCGAGTGCTGGTTCTTAGTTTTAGTCTTGTAACTCGTCGCAGTCGAATTCCACGTCGACCTCCTCGTCCTCGCATCCAATTCTAATCTGCCGCTGTCCAATTCATTGTTTTCATGATATCTTCTCCATAAGAACCCAGATTTTCACATTCCTGTACTTGCTGGAAACATCAGATCATGCTCTACAACTTTTCTGTTGAGGTTGAAGTCATATTTGCTTCCATCTGTGAGATATATGGCCATTAATGTCGACGGTGTAGAGTTTGAATCTAATAGATTTGTTTCGGTATTTTCATTATAATTCTTTCAGCCAAACTCGCATTGGGATAAATTTATACTTTCTGGAATCGTTGAGAGAAATCCCAAAAAAAGTTAGTTGGGGTAATCTTCAAATTCTGCCATTTTCATCACACTAAAATTTGGGCAAAGTTAGTTGGGGTAATCTTCAAACTCTAGTCCAACTCGGATTCAAATTGCTCAATCTGAGACAGCTTTGGTAAAATTGCCATATCTTTTGATTTCCAGCGCCGTTTTTGATGTTCTTATACTTGTTGGAAAGATAAAATGATCCTCTACAACTTTAGTGTTGACCAGATCCTCTAATTCGGAGTACTTGGGGCCCGAAATTGCTAAACCACATTTCTGTCCTAGTTGTGCAGCCGAAAAGAAAAGGGCAAGTGCAAAAAAAAAGAGCCGCACAAAAAAAAACATAAGAGAAAAAAAATGTGTGTAGAAAAAGAGGAGAATTTTCTGTGGTGCATCTTTTGGCTCTAGTCCTTTGTGTTGCTAGTTGCTTGCTTGAACTAGGTCTAAGTCTAGGCTAGTTCCAGCACATTGACTATTACTTTGGACTAATTTTCAATCTTGCATTATTGATCTTGAATTGTTGCTACACATATAATAGCCTATCCAAGCTATACTTTTCTACTAACTAGATAGGTATGGAGCCTTGCTATCGCTTTATCAGCACGTGAGCTCAAGTTATCAAGAACCAGCCACCGATCGCACCATCTGCTTGCGTGGTAAGAACTTGTAAGAACAAGGTAAATAGGCTTGAGCGTGTGTGACTTGTCCAATTCCACATCCAAGTAGTTGATAGGAAGAGTATATACTTTGTGTTTTCTCTTGTCTACTACTAATGATGACAGGATTGGAGGCAGACGAGTGTGTTCTAAGAGAGGAGTTCATGACATATGTAGAGGATTAGCAAGCCACGTCGCGAGGCATCGATGCAAATCTCACCAAGCTTGCTCAAGGAAGTGAACATCGAATGGAGTGAATCGAGCGAAGCATTGCCAACCTCGTCACACGAATGGAGCACCTTGAGAGGTCGGCCCCACTTGCTGCTCCTACAGCCGCCGTTGCATCTCTTGCTGCCCTATCAATTGCTGGTGCACCCGACGATATGGCGATCCCACTCGCCAGCCTCCACCTGCTGCTCGCTCTTGGGCAGATGAGGTGGAACAAGAAGACAATGACTACGTTGCTGATTCAGAGGCGGATGACGACTTCAATGTGTACAATGATCGTGATCATCGTCGACTTCCCCACAATTAGCAAAGTATGGGAAGAGCACCATGAGAGGTACATGATGACTCAGTTGCTAAACTCAAGTTCTCAATGCCTCCTTATGCTGGTAGGTATGACTCTGATGCATATCTTGAATGGGAATTAGCGGTAGATCAGACATTTTCTTGCTATCCGTGGTGGTATTACGAATACCCCGGCAGGTTTTATGAATGATCCTAATGAAGGAAATACGACGCGGGCTGATCGGGTGACCGGTCCTCCCCCGTCGGGCAAACACAACAAATGACATGAGGGATTATACAGGTTCGGGTCCCAGTGGGGGCCCTAGTCCTGTCGGCGTGCTCCCGACTGGAGTCAGCTAGGGGAGCTCTCTCGGGGAGAGATGCTCCGGAGCACACTTGTGAGATTGTCTATTCCTAGTAATAGTGAGCAATCGTCCTTTACATGAGGTGTCACAAGGGCTTATATAGCCCCAAAAGACGCAAAAAGACTAAATTACCCCGCTTGCTACCGTTGGATCGAAGGGTAGCAACGTCCTTCTCCCGGTCAGGCGCCTCGGATGCTTGACAGGTGTCCGCCGGTTCCTGAGGCGCTCCTCACGTGACCCGCACGTGACCCGGGACCGGAGACTTCCGTCTCCGGAAGGTCGACAATGCCCGGGACAACGCGCCAGGGGCCTTGTCCTCGGGCAAATGGCGGCGCCCGGGACAGGCGCCGGGGGCCTTGTGCCCGGGCTAATGGCAGCGCCCGGGACAGGCACTAGGGGCCTTGTCCATGGGCTAAAGGCGGCGCCCAGGACAAGCACCGGGGGCCTTGTCCCCGGGAAAATGGCGGCGCCCGGGGCAGGCACCGGGGGCCTTATCCCCGGGCTGAAGGCGGAGCTTGGGACAAGCACCGGGGACCTTGTCCCCGAGCAAATGGCGGCGCCTGGGACAGGCACCGGGGGCCTTGTCCCCGCGCGGCACCCGGGACAGGCACCGGGGGCCTTGTCCCCGGGCTAATGGCGGCGCCCGGGACAGGCACTGGGGTGCCTTGTCCCCGGACATATGGCGGCGCCGGGGGCTGGCACCGGAGGCCTTATCCCCGGGCTAAAGGCAGCGACCGGGACAGGAACCGGGGGCCTTATCCCCGGGCAAATGGCGGTGCCCGGGACAGGCACTAGGTGCCTTGTCCCCGGGCAAATGGCGGCACCCGGGACAGGCGCCGGGGGCCTTGTCCCCGGGCTAAAGGCGGCGCCCGGGACAGGCACCGGGGGCCTTGCCCCTGAGCAAATGGCGGCGCCCGGGGTAGGCACAGGGGGCCTTGCCCCTGAGCAAATGGCGACGCCCGGGACAGGCACCGGAGGCCTTGTCCTCGGGCAATTGGCGGTGCCCGGGAGGGGCTCCGGCGGCCTTGTCCCCGGGCTAAAGGCGCAGCTTCTTACCTGGACTTAGTCTCGCGGAGATTTCCCCCAGCTCTTTCCTTTCCCTGAAAACAAAAAGGTTAGGATTGCTACTAGTGAATTCACTGATTTTGCATCTATTCGGTGGCATGAGACATGTAAAAATCACAATAATGTGCCTACAACTAGGGATACTTTGAAAAGAATGATGCGCACTAGGTTTGTCCCTTCGTACTATGCTCGTGATTTGCTTAATAAGTTGCAACGTTTGAACCAAGGCGATATCTCTGTAGAGGAATATTTTTAGGAGCTACAAATTAGTTTATTGCGTTGTGGCTTAGAAGAAAATAATGATGCTAAGATGGCTAGATTCTTGGGAGGACTTAACCGGGAGATCCAGGACATTCTAGATTACAAAGATTACAACTCTATCACTCGTTTCTTCCATCTTGATTGTAAAGCTGAAAGGGAAGTACAGGGATGCCATTCCAGGATGAGAGGTGACTTTGGAGGCTCTCCTTCCTCACGATCGACCCACGGAACTAAAAAGGCGCCATCCTCTACCTCCGATCGTACACCTCCACCGGCTTCCCCTTCTTCTACACCGTCACATGCTCTAGATGCAAGCAAATCAGCCACGGTCAAGCCCCTGCGAAAAGTGCTTTGTCAGTGGCTTCTACAGGGCGATCCCACGACTTGCTTTGAGGACGGGGTGATCCTTGAGCTCCTTCTATTGCGGCATTATATGGCCGCAGAAAGCTATTTGTCCGTTTCTCAATTTCGGACAAGGATAGAGCTGCGTCACAAAAGGCAACTTACTAGGTATGATATCTTTCATTAGTAAAATTGCGTGTTTTGTAGACCAGAGGACATACCAATATTGTAATCCAGGGTGCTGTCCGCCATGGATTCCACCTCCCAAGCAGGATGTTCCCTCTTCTGCAGGGGGCTCATCATGTTCTTCACGAAGTCGCGGATGATATCCCGCACTATTAATCCTTGATGGACTAAGTGAAGAATCGCTTAGGCCTGCTTCTTCAGTTCTTGACATAAAGCAGGAACGGTGTCCATTTCGCTGGTCTTCACTGGCCGATGATTCTCAAACCAGAGGCTGCTCTCCAACAGGGGGTGCAGTAGAACCATTTCTGATGCCACCCATGCACGATATCCCACAGAGGGAGAAATGGATAATCTTTCTTCTCCCTCACACGGAAGTAAATGCATCCCGCGGTGCTGGCACTCTTCGATCATGCCGAGAAGTAGAATCGTCGGAAGAGATCTACACTGGGTAGCACTCCGTCGAAGGCCTCTCACAAGTGTTGGAAGATTGCCAAGATGAGAATGGTGTTGGGATGAAGATTCACCAACTCCAGCCCATAATGTCCCAAGATATCTTGAAGGAACTTGCTTTCTGGGAGGCGAAACCCACATCACAAGAACTGTTCAAAGATCATCAGTTCATTCTCATGAACGACTGGGGTTTCCTCGTACTTCTCCGCCAGCCGCCAGTTGATTAGCAGCCACGGGGGAAGGATCTCCTCTTTTTCAAGCATCATCAAGCTCTCCTCACTATGGTGGATTGATCGGCTCCAGGACGCCATTATTGATGAGATTAGTGGAAAGACGATGGCTTTGGATGGGTGCAAACAGAGGGTTTTTTGCGGCGAAAGTGGCTATGGCAAAAGAGGCTTTTTCTTTTGAAGCTTCTCAAGCAAGCTACCTTCATCCTTTTATACGCCCAAGACCACTACTCGCTAGGTTCATTATTTTATTAATTTCTCATGACGGGTATTCTCTCGAATAGAACCCGGTATTGTATCTTTAACCCAGTTTGAATCTGAAATAAAATGCATCTATTTTCAATTAATAGGTAATTTATTTCACATTCGGGGGCTATGGTATAGATAATTTTATGAGATTTTTTTGAGAAATTAAAACCTTATGATTCCAGGGGAATCTCATATCTTCAGCACTGTCACAATCTTAAAAGCACGAATTCTTTTGTGATCACAGTACTAGGTATGATCGCAAGGCTATTCTGTGATCTCAGTATTGTCTATGACCTCAGTGCTACGCGTGGTCTCAAGGCTGTTCTGTGACCGCAATGTTGTTTATGGCCTCAATACTATCTTGAGACCAAAGTCTGGAGTTGATTTCGGACAGAAGATGTACTACCTGTGTATGTTTTGATTACAGAAGTGTTTTCCTATCACCATTTTTCACACAGAATACACTAGTTGGTGATTATAAGTTATACGTAATCATTCAAGGAGTCAAGTATGTAAGGAAAAGAAATTCTTTATTTCTTGGAGTCTTTACATACAAAAGGGATACATGAAACTAAAGCATCAACCTAATCCGAGAGTAATTTACAAAGTTCTCCTAGGAACATATTGGCATCAGTGGGATCAACACTGGCCGCCCTAAGAGAACTGGTGATGTCTAAGCCTATAGATGTCATCCCTTATTGAGGGAGTGCAACTATTCCTTATTATATCTGAGAGGTCTCGTTGCTCTCGGGCACGATTTCTCTCTAGCCGGAGCTTGCACGCCTCTTCGCAGGCTCCATCATAGCATTCTGCCAGGTGCAGAATGATCATAGAAATCTCCTCAAAACGTTTCTCCAGCGCCTCTTTTTCTTCTTTGAGGGTTCTGACCAAGTCAAATTTCTCCCTCAGAAGAGCCTGAGTCTCAGCAAGCTAATCGCTGGGGGCTCTAGGGGCTTTCACCTCCTGAATATGTATGGGTTAGTTTCTAAAAACATGAGACCAACAAAGAGGATGAAGATGATTACCTGAGAAGCAGAGGATAAAGCCAAGCAGGGTGTGAGACTTTCTCCAAAAGAATGATGGTTAGAAGGATTGTTGTGGAGATCCAAAGGAGGTGATGAAGATACAACTCGATGGGTTGCAAGGGCTAAAGAAAGGGGCAATGTGGAAGCCCAGATGTCAGCACCCTTTGGTATTTTGGATGCAGCTCCACTCGAGGATCCTTCATCATTTCTGGATCTCTTCTTAAGAGGAATCAGTTCCTTGAGCATCTGTAAGTTCCAAAATGCATTACTTTGGAAATGATCAAACTATAAAGGAAAGATTTGCATCAGGGTTTTAGAAAAGACCTACCTTCTAGAGACTCTGTTCAATCTCGATTCCTATCTCCCCTTCTTCCTCATCACTCTCAACAATCTTCTTGGAGTCTCGGTTCGCCATTAAGATGAGAGTCAAAGAGGAAATGTGAAGTAAGGAGTGAAAATAGGTTCTAAAAAACATAGCCAAAAGGTAGCCTATGAGTCTTAGAACTGAAAGGCTTCGCTATTTATAGAGCCAGGAGGCAACGGTTCGCATTCGTGGGCGAGTTCTTAAAACGCACTTGCAGCTCTTGCCTTGGTTAAATAGTCAATAACTTCATGATTACCTATCAAGAAAAAGCCAGAGGTTTTTCTCGGGAGATAAACCACCACATGGTGTATAGTGCCAACTGAAGAAGTTGAAGCGTCGTGTTATATATTCGATGCAGATTTAATTTGAAGTTATAATCTTTTTATCTCTTCAAATTTGGGGCTTAGCTGACGAGGATTATCACCCGAGCTAGTTTATTTAACATATATCGTGTTCAAATCAAGTTCGGATGTGATATAGGTCTATGTGTCTTAGCAGCCACTATGGTCACAGACGGGCAGCTTCTTGTACACCATAAGGTTGTAGACACAGAGTCAATCTATGATTCCAGGCTATGCGCGGTCATAAGGTCGCAGGCTATGCGCGATTAGAAGGTCGCTGGCTATGCGCGACCAAGACAACTTGGGGGTGTTCAAGCCTTTACTGGACACGTTCTCAGGGTCAACATAACTTCTCCCACGTGGGAAGACAACCGCCAGGAGGTTAACGTGTGCGGTAATCTATAATTGCACGTGCTTAATCGGCGCAGAAGATTGATGCAGTTATACGAACTACACTATGGCAACCGTCTGGAACTGCCTTGCATTGGCATCCTTTCATTTAGTATAAAAGGGTTGCCGATGAAGAACAACATATACAGACACAGAGAGAGAGGAACAATGCTTGAAGACTTAGATATAGTTAATAGGCAGAAGTGTAAATGGTGATTATCGCCTGTGACAATCTCTTTTTCCTGTAAACCCCTTCCTTCATATATAGTGAAATCACAACAGGACGTAGGGCTATTACTCCCACCATCGAACCTGTATAAATCTTTGGGTCTCTACTTCATTGCTTATCTTAACTAACCTGATAGCACTTTGAAAGGTCTCACATACAACTCACAAATCTGCGCAAGATCGACAGAGGACCCCAAGTCCGAATCATCAACAGAAGGTGCAGCCGGAACCAGTGAAGATGCCTACCAAGGATTGACGCCGGAAACCAAACTTAAGCACGACGATCCACTTGTGCCGGCAGATGACCTTGGAAAGGATGAATAATCAAAAGAAATAGAATCAAGTAATAATGAGGTAACACATGTTTCTAGACCAACTCCACCTTTTCCAAGTCGTTACCTCCAGTCTAATTTTTGATGGAGATTACACCAAGCCCTTTGAAAAAAATGAAAAGTGGTGTGGGGGGGGGGGGGGCGAAAATGAAAAGAAATTTTTCATGTAAAATTTTGGGGGTGTCACAATCACTCTCTCACAAAGGGTGTCGACGATTGGGAGTCTAGTCCTTAGTCAAACATACATAAATTTAGGTGATGAAATGTGAAGCCGATCTAAGGGGAAACTCAAGTAAATCAGGGTATCTATGTCTCAGGAAGAAAGGAATTTATACAGGTTCGGGCCCTCTGATGGTGAGTAATAGCCCTACTCTTGTTGATATTTCACTAAGAATATCAAAGTTTACAAGTGAAGAATCAGATGTGTTCTTAGAAGAACTAAGCACATTCTCTTATTCTTTGTCACACAGTGTAGAACAACCTATTGTTTCTGTCTCTTAGGTCTTGTTTCTTGGATATTTTTTCTGATGATTTGTCCCCATTTCTCTCCCAGCAATCCCCTTTTATAGCTCGTCGCCGGTCGTCGGTTATGAGATTGAAGGGTCACTGGGAGGAAAACGTGCGCCAACCATAATGTGCAATTATGCCCATTTATGACTACGCCTTTATCTTCTTGACGATTACCAGAAGTTAATCAAGGAGGATGATGATATCTAAGGCAGCGGTAGGGGTCGAACAGGCTTAACTACTGGGTATGGTAGAATAAGTCTATCCATATTGCCGTTGGATGTTTTGGCTCTTCAGTTGTCGTGGTCGCGTATTAACTACGACTAGGTATTGTCGTTATTTCACTCTCCACGACCTAGGCGACCACAGGAAGATATCTCCATGACCAGGGTATTCGTGGGTATATGAGACCATGGGAATTGCGACCTTAGTATTGTGGGTGTCTCGAGACTACGGACCCTGCAAAAATACAGGCTGAGACCATAGAATAGGCTATGTCCAAAATATCTTGGATTGTCCTATTGTCTCCCTCTTAGGTCCCTGAGACCACAAAGGGGTATGTGAATAATTTAGATCTTGTTTTGTAGCCCTTGTGACTATAAAACGGCAAAGGTGACTAACATGGGTTATAATCCTCGTCAGCCAGCCCCTGGATTTAACTGCTGCGCGAGGGGTGAAATGGATGTCAAATGTAGGATCGAGGATGCCAACTAGAGGCGGGGGTTGAATAGGAGGCTTTAAAAACTTCAATTTAAAACAACTTTTGTAAACAAAGAACGAATGAATTTATATTGCACAATTAAAATATAGGAGAGTAGAAGACAAACTCAAGATTTTTCTTGAGGTCTCAGAGACTCGCCTGGTCTCCCCTACTCCTCGTTGAAGCACAAATATGAATGAGCCTTGCTTCAATATCCATGAAGGATATTACTCACTAGTGGGTGCTCCTTGTCCACTCCAGAAAGGTGCATGAGCATCGATGCCTTTTACAATCACGCCGAGTCTCTCCGACAATCTCCGAAATGGAGAGATCAATGGCCACACCACCAAACCGTCTAGGTGAGGGCATTCACCAAGATTAATGAGCAGCAAGGTCTCTGCTAGACCTCCAACACGCACCGAGAAACTCTAAGTATGCAAAAGTGATGCGAACTGAAAACTCGGTGGATCACAGAGCTCATGACTTGATCAAAAGATAAAGATTTTTAACTCTAAAACAAATGCTCAAGTGTATGTATAAGAAGGAGGCTGCTTGTTGTATAAAACAACTGCTCAAAGCCTCTATTTATAGCCCATAACAACAAAAGAGCCGTTGTGCACGAGCTTGAAAATAAACAGTGCATACTGATAGTCAGCATGGCATGCTAACAGTCAGGCCATTATGAAGTCTTTAGTTGCAAATCGAGGTTAAACTTATAAGGTATTTAAGAATTCAAGGATGTGGATATGAACCGTCGCTTCTAAGTTCTATAAATACGTTGCCTTTGCGTTCTAAAGTCTTCAAGGTTTTGCTGATAAGTCTTAGAACCTCTTTTCATCTTCTAACTTTCTTTCTTCTTCTTTGTTCTTGTTCCAATGGCAAGCCAAAAGTCTAAACAACTCATTCGAAGTGAATAAGAAGAATTAGCGATAGAAGGCAATGCGTACAGGCGTTCCAAAAGGTAATTCTCTTTTGGGATCTTCATAAATCTTTCCTTTTGAGGAATGATTTCCAAAGAAATGCATTTTGGGTTTCTTTCAGGTGCTCGAAGATCAATCGGCCTCAAAAAAGCGAGTTGGTGATGACATTGGATCATCTAGTGGATCCTCATCGAAAAAACTAACGAGGTCCAATGTGTTAGCTGTCACTGCATCTCAAGCTGCGGTGTCTGATATTTCACTTGCTTCTCCTCACTTGAAATATGTATTGATTATCTCTCTAGCTAAGGTATAATTACTTAGGAATGACTCAATATCAGTTGGATATGCAAGGGAGGTAATACCGCTCCTGCTCCAAGCTCTTCGGTGGCCCAATCAGCATCTGTTTCCAAGGTAAGTATTTAACTTTTTAAACCTTTCATTATGCAACCTGGATTGATCCCATGATCATATAGGAGGACTAGGCTTTGTGGGTTCTCAGGAAACAGCTTGTTGAGATCCAGGTTCTTCTGAAGGAGAAGCTGCTTTATGCAAGATTCTTAAGGAAGAGAACAAGGAGCTTGAGGAGCAGTTTATCAAGCGAGGACTTGACCTCAACTCTACCTTCAGGGTGGTTGATCGCCTAAAGTGTGACAGGGCTCGTGAGGCCACAAGGCTTGCTCGCTTGGAGAGAGACCTTGCTCGAGAGGGAGAAAAATGCCTCTTATGTAACCATTACAGGTTGTGGTCTCACAATAAAAAATGTCCTCGAAAAACCAAGGTCAGTTGGAGACTCACTTGGGATCCTAAGAAGGATGATTTATCCCTCGAGGAGTCTTGTATATTTCTTTCTGATCAGGCTGACTCGTTGGTCGCCAGTATCCCTTTTTTTTTGGAAAGGTGGTAGAAAATGATAATAAAATAATACAATCATTTCTTTTGAATCAAAGTTGTTTGGATAAGTTTAATAATATGATTATGCATGATCTGTAATTACATATTAGTATCCAGCTTCATGTCTGCAATTAAAAATGATAGCAGGTATATGTCTCTGCGTGCAAGAAATGATAGCAGGTAAATGTTCCTGCGACCATAGTATTCACAGGAAATATACCATAACCATGGTATTTTGAGACAATAAATAATTGAGGCCGCAAAATCCCAAAGTTATAGTATGGTATGGGTGACTAACATCTAGTCCCCGAATCCGAAATGAAATGGTCTTTTGGACCTCAGAAAAGGTGCCTTTTTGTTTCGGATTTCAACAGGTCCCAAGGAGAAACTTTGGTTGCACCCGTCAGACCCATCATAGAAAGCATTAAATGCGAGGGTTTTGCGTAGTGGTTGAAAAGCAACTTACATACCTAGAAGCTTCAAAAACACTCTTCTTGGCAATCACCCCTCTTCAAGCAGTCTCAAAACCCCAAGAACCCTCTTTTTCCAAGTTCATCTTTGTCTGAGATTGTGAGAAAATGGCATCCTGGAACCGATCCATTCATTATGACATGGAGAACTTGGATATTCTGGAGAAGGAAGAGCTACTGCCATTGAGGTCGTTGATCTCATGTCGCCCCACCAGAAAAGAAGAAACTCTAGTCATTAAGGAGAATGAACTCGTGATCTTTGAAGATTTCTTACACTGCGGATTTTGCCTTCCAGAAAGCGAATTCTTTCTTAGCATCCTTAACCATTTTGGGTTGGAATTGGTAAATCTGCACCACAACTCTATGTTGAGTTTGGCTATTTTCTAGCATTTGTGCAAGGCTTTTGTCGGAGTTCTGCCTAGCATTTCTCTTTTTTGCCGATTTTACTTTTTTGTGTGGTCAAAGAGTTTAAATGCTGCTGGATGTGTCTATTTTCATTTAAGAGACAAAATAGACTACCCAGTTGTTCCTCTCCATGGCTCCATCCATGGATGGAATCAGTGATGGTTCTATTGCTTGGCTTCTGAGGAGAGCCATCTCCGGTTCAAAAATCGTCGGCCAGAGAAAAGCGACGAAAAAGACTCTACTCCTGAACTTGACGATGAATTGCAGAGGCAAGCCCAGGTAATTCTCTATCTGGCGCATGAAGGCTTAACGGAGCGAGATGTGATTCGGGACTTTATAAAAAACTAGATCAGTGCATTGAAGAGAAGGGTGCATCCTGCTTGGGAGGTGCGCTCTATGCAAGATGGAACCTTGGATATAATCAAGGTAAAGGCCCCTTCTAGTAGATTGGTATATTGTCTTCAATCTATTTCAAGCTTATTGTGTTTCCCAAATAGGTTTGCCTACTTCTGAGGTCGACAGGAGAACGAATGCTCTTTTGAAATTATACAAGTCGACCACAGAAGGTGAGATGAACACGCCAAGACCATAGAGCATGGTTGGCGGCAGCAACAGCTTGATACAAGAACATCGAAACATAAATCTCTTTCGGAAAAACTTGTATATATTTTCCCTTTGAACAACAATAATCGGAGAAAAATCATTCTGATTTGTGTAGTTGCTCATGGGCCAAATGATTGGGATGAAGCGGGCTTGTGATGATGTTGGGACTTTTGGGGATCCTGCATCTAAGAAGTTGAAGAAAACTCCCTCCAAACCCAAAGACCAATCTTCATCCAAGTGAAAAAGGCTGTAGAGGTGACTTCGTCTAGAGCCGTCAAACTTAAATCAGCGGCTGAAACGGTAAAGATTTTTAGCCCTCGCATTTCTCCAAGTACAACTGGAAATTATTCCTTGGTCGTACAGGGAGAGGGAAGTGAGGAGGAGGAAGATTAAACTCCTCTCGTTCTGTAGAGAAAATGGTCCACAAAAGTTTTCAAGAAATCCTCTAAGAGGATGTTATCTTCCTTATTATCTCTCGTAAGTGGGGCATTGAGTTCCCAAAGTCATCTAGGACTCAGCTTCAAGTAACATCTTGTTATATTTCTAACTAATGTATTGTACTTTAGTTAGGTATAATTTATACAATCATAAAATGAATGTACAAGTCAAGTCCAATCCCTGCACAATTTGTTTCAACACCAGAAATTGAAACAACTATTACAGAAGGGGTAGTGACTTCTATGGCGGTAACTCTTGCCATAGTGGATACTATAGCTCCATCTAAAGTACTAGATGTTGATGTGACCACTGAAGTACCTGAGACTATCATTGACGAAGCGGTTCAGCAGATTCAATCCTTGAAACCTGTCAATGATGAAGAAATAGAGGTCGCGACTACGACCTTGACCATGGGGACAAGGGAACAAACAGGAGCTTCTGCTCCCTCTATGGTTGAAGAAATCTTTCCTTCCCCTCATCAGGGAGAAAATGATTTGGAAGCAGCCGTTCAACTCACTGATACTCTGCGTCCTGCTCCAGTACTGAGCACGCGCAAGATAACTTGGGATCTGAGTTCTTTCTCAAAGATCTCATAGAGGTAAGTAAAGTCTTTACCCAATGTTTTTTATTATTTTTCTGAGTAATATCTTCAGATATTCACTTCCTTGTAGAACTCTGCTCGCCATTCGACCTTGGTTAATTTGCTGGTAGAACAATTCAAGGTCATTCAAGTGAAGTGCAACCGCTTAGAGAAATAATTATCATGCTCTAATATTCGTCCTCTACAAATTAGAATGACATTTCTTGTTGTTGCAGGGAAAACTTTGCTTTGACATGCGAGGTTGCTAAAGAGTGCTCCGGTAAGGAGACCGCGATGGCAGAAGCTCTGAGGGAAAATAGCAAAGAACTTGTTGAGGCCCTTTCATCCTTGGAGGAAAATAAACAATTATATGCTACTCTCCATGGGGAAAAAGAGAAGTTACAATCTAACTTAGATCGTAAGTTCATTCTCGCAGAATTTGTCATTGCGTTTATGATTTTTCATGAACTAATCAAATTGTTTTTGCTTCTTTATCTGACCAGGTCAAAGAGAAAGAAACTCCAAGTTGGCCGAAGAAAGGAATAACTTTGAAGAAAAGTTTATCCGGCGAGGGCACGATCTCGATAAACTTCATAAGACCATCAATATCCTCCAAATGGCAATGGAAAAGGCCAAAAATACTGCAAATTTTCCCGAGAAGAAAAGAATGATTTGGAAAAAATCATCAATAGCTGCAATATTATTGAAGAGGCCACTCTCGGAAAACTGAGAGAAGTCGCGGACTCACTCAAGGCAACAGTTATTGATCCTGAGAAGGATAACCTATCTCTTGAGGAGTCCTGCAACCTGGTCGTGGCTCAAGCTTACTCTTTGATCGCTAACATTCCAGAGTTTGCAAAGAGGTATAAGGAGACAATGAAGACCGATGTAGGTGCTGCTGCTTCTTCTATCCTTTGCAAACTTAGGCATTGCCATGGACCGAACTTGGATCTAAATCCAGTGGCGAAAAATATAATGTTTGACAATGAAGGTCAGATGGCTGCAACCAAAGCTGAGGTTAAACCCATAGTTGATAAACTATTAGAAAACCTCAAGCTTGTATAAGACTTTCCTCTCATTGTAACAATGCATTTTTCAATGGAAATGGAAATTCTTTGATGTATCGAATTTTTATGACCTGCAAATACATATAACTGATAGAAAATGCAAATGCAATATTAATAGAATTTGAAATAACAAGAAACATACTTAACTTCCCACAAACTGTTATAGTTATATTCCCCCAGCCCCCTCCTGAGATCACTAATGCTGAGGATACAGTATAGTAATCTCAAGATAACAAACATGGACTAAAAAGACCATGACTAGTGAGTCTCTTATGTATTGAGAAATGGCTTAGAGAAGAGATATCTCAACTAGAGTTTATCATGAAGTCGCATGGATAAACAACTTAACATAAATGCCAAAGCTTTTTGCGAACTAATAGCCACCCGAATGATTAGAAACATGATAGTAAGCCTCGTGTGTATTAGAAATGACTTATTTAGAGTGTTTTATCTAGATGCGACCATGGAATCGGTCAATGAATCCACTTTAAACATCACAGTAAGATGGTTATTTGCAATCAGCACTCGTGCTTAGCTCGAGAAAAATCAAGGACAGAAAATGGGAACACAACCATAACATAAAGTGAAAGCACTTTATTATTAAAGGAAATATGCTAATGGAAAAGGGAAAAAAATGGGGAAACTTACACATAAAACTTGTGCAATTGATCTATATTCCAAGTATTGGATAAGATGCTTCTATCTTCCATAGCTAATCGAGCCGATCCTAGTCACAGAATTGAGACCACAGTATAAGGACCTTTCCACTGAGGGGAGAACTTGTTGCGATTGGATTGACTTTGGATTTTTCTTAAAACCAAGTCACCCACATGAAGACTACGTGGTCGTACCTTTCAACTGTGATATTTATGCAAAGCTTGTAAATATGCAGCAGACCTAATCAACGCTTGATCACGCTTTTCTTCAAGAAGAGAGAGTTCATCTTCTCGAGCATCACTTTGATTATCAATATCTAAGTGACTTAGGCAAGCCGAACCAAGTTGTATTTCGACTGATAAGACAGCTTCTGCACCAAAAACTAGTTAGAAAGGTGTCTCGCCTGTAGCTCGACTGGATGTGGTACGTAACGCCTATAATACGGAGTAGAGCTCATCTACCCAAGCCCCCGAGCATAACTTAAGGTGGTCAAAAACACGTTTCTTGACGCCCTGTATTGTCTGCCCGTTCGCACATTCAACTGTACCATTGCTCTATGGATGAGAAACAGATGAGAAAAAGCCTTTGGTCCCAATGTCGTCGCAATAATCTAAGAAAAGACCACTAATGAACTGGGAACCATTGTCGGTAATGAGACGATTTGGAACACCAAATCGTGTTACTGTGTTCTTATGAAAGAACTTCTTCACCGTAGCGGCAGTAATATTTCGGACTGGTTCAAGCTCGATCCACTTAGTGAATGTATCAATGGCTATGAACAAAAACTTGTATCCATTGACTACTTGAGGCATTGGTCCTACAATATCTATCCCCCACACGGCAAATGACCACAGTAAGGGAATAACTTGCAAAGCATATGCTGGCTGATGAACTTGCCGAGCATGGAATTGACACTGTGGGCATGTTTTGACCAATTGCATGTCATCATTAAGTGTCGTAGGCCAATAATAACCCTGTCAAAAAGCTTTCCCGACCAGCGACCGATAAGAAGCATGTGTTCCACATATGCCCCCATGTATTTCTCTTAGAAGGGATTTACCATCTTCTTGAGAAATACAACACTTAAGTACTCTCTAAGTTCCTTTTCTATATAAGGTTCCCTCAACAAGTCTGTACATGTGTGCTTTTCTAACTAACCAATCACTGTCGGATTCATCCTTAAGCAAGGTCCCATTTGCAAGATAGATCCTCAATGGATGGATCCAATCCGGTTCTTGCTCTAAGGTGGCAACATTAATCATCGCCTCTGACCCTTCTTTGATTGAAGGGGATTTTAAGTGTTCAATGAACACTCCTGCTGGAGAGGATGTATGTGAGGACCCAATTTTTAATAATTGGTCTACGAGAATATTGTCGCTTCGTGGAACGAATTGTACTTCGAAATTATTGAAGTGTTTTTCAATTTCCTCACCTCATCCAGGTAATGAACCATTGTCTCATCGGAGATGTTGTACTCCTTGTTTACCTGCTTTACGACTAGCTGTGGGTCCCCCTCACCACTAATCGATGGACTCCAAGGGATTTGACTGTTCGAAGTCCTGCAAGAAGACCTTCATACTATGCTGCATTATTGGTAGCAGCAAAGTGGAATTGTATGACATACAGGAGTTGGTGACCCTGAGGTGTAATTAAGACCACTCCAGCTCCCGAGTGTTGATAACTATGAGAGACATCAAAATACATCATCCAATGATTGGTATTTTCAAAATCTTCATATTCTTGTGCAGATGATTCGGGATTAGACCATTCGACCACAAAATCTGCAAGAATTTGAGATTTAATTGCTACTCGAGCAGTGAAATGGGGATCGAATGCTCCAAGCTCTACCGCCCACTTCGCAACTCGACCAGTGACTTCTGGATTCCTGACAATATCCCCTAAAGGAAAGGTCGAAGGCACAGAAATTGTGTGCACTTGAAAGTAATGTCGAAGCTTTCTAGAAGCCATTAATAGAGCATAAAGTAGCTTTTGGACTTCAGGGTAATGCTCCTTCGGTCCATTAAGCACTTCACTTACGTAATAAACTGGTCATTGCACTCCTTCGCTTTCTGCGACTAGCACTGCACTGACCGCATGGGGAGTAGCAACCAAACAGATGAGTAAAGATTCTTCCTTGAGAGGGGAAACCAACACCGGAGCACTGGTGAGGTACGCTTTTACTTCTTGAAAGGCTTTTTCAGCTTCGTCCGACCATCAAAAACCATTATGCTTACGCAGAACATTGAAGAAAGGTAAACCACATTCACCTAACCGCGAAATGAAACGACTTAAGGCCGCCATTCGACCGGTTAGGTTTTGCACTTCCTTCATTGTCGAAGGGGATCTCATTTGCTAAATGGCTCAAATTTTTTCAGGATTAACCTCAATGCCTCTTGAACAAACAAGGAAACCTAAAAGCTTACTTGAAGAAACCCCAAAAGAGCACTTTGCAAGATTCAACTTTATTCCTTGTTCATTCAGATTACAAAAGCTTTCAGCAAGATCATCTATATGACTAGAGCACTTAAGGATCTTTACAACCAGATCATCAACATAAGATTCTAAATTACACCCTAATTGAGAAAGAAAGGTCTTTTGCATCAAGCGCTGATACATGGAACCAGCATTCTTGAGCCCAAATGGCATCCTGATATAACAGTAAGTACCAAATGGGGTGACGAAGACAATTTTCTCTTCATCTTCTTCTGCCATGCTAATTTGATGGTAGATTGAGTAAGCATCCAAGAAGCGCATCAGTTCACAACCCGCTGTTGAATCAATCAACTGATCAATACGGGGAAGGGGAAAGTCCTCCTTCGGGCAGGCATTATTCAAACTGGTGTAATCGACGGACATGCGCCACTTACTGTTTGATTTCAGGACCATGACCAGATTCGTGAGCCATTCGGGATGGTCGACCTCATGAATAAAACCAGCCTTCTGGAGTTTATCTAACTCCGAACATATAGCTTCTTTCCGATCAGGAGCAAAATGTCTGAGTTTTTGCTTTATTTGTCACTATCCATGCTGAATTTCTAGTCTGTGCTCGATCACTTCCCTTCCGACTCCAGGCATGTCTGAGGTTTTCCACACAAACACATTCACGTTAGCCTGGAGGAAAGTAATGAGAGCTAGTTCCTATTTATCATCCAGATTTGACCCAATCCGAATGGTTTTAGATGGATCATCTGGGAATAGTGGAACTTGCTTGAGTTTTTCTTCTAGTCACGGGGATCCCTTGACAGCATCTGATTCTGAGGTCGCAAGCTTGACATCTCGTAGGGGAAGTTGATCGGCCAGTTCTAGGGAGATTCAATCACAAGTGAGAGCCGTATGCTGACTGCCTCTGACTGTGATCACGCCATCAGGACCTGGCACCTTGATGCACTAATAAGCATAATGCGTCGCCGCCATGAATTCAGCAAGTGAAGGCCTGATATGGCATGTCTTCATCTCCACTAGCACCCTTATTTCTGCTGGCTTGTCCTTGACCTAGTATGGTGGGCATATAGGTTTTACCTTGGTTAAAGTCATCCAGCTTTTTTAACCAGGTTCGACAATTCTGGAGGTCGTGTGATGAAACATTGTCCAACGGACACCATTTCTTCACTCCCTGCAGTTTAGTTTGTTTTTCTGCTTGGTCGCCATGACCAGCGAAAGAAAATTTATTAGTCTTAAATGGAACCTTCTTAGCTTTCCCTTGAGTTTTCTTGTCAATGATGGTGACCTCTCAGAATTGGCTAGTTCTGGCTTTCTTTACCTTTCTTGATTTCCCGCCCGCGGACGACTCAGGTTTCTTGCGCGAATCATCCTTCTTCTCGACCTCGAGACCTGGTTGAGGTGGTAAATTACCCTTATCCACCATCTTATTCCATTCAACAGCCTCAGCCGCATCAGAATAATGATCAACCATATCAAAGAGATCCACGACTGATCGTGGTGGATGGATAAGCAAATCTTCGGTAAATCTCTGGTATCGAACGACATGCTTAAATGCCCTGATAACAGAGCTGTCAGAGATTTTGGGGATGGTATTCCTCACTCCCACAAATCGTTTAACAAACTGTCGAAGAGTTTTTGTGGAAGTCTATCACAGACGGTGAAGATCATCTTCCTTGCCAGTTTTTGGTAACAATTTTGGAAATTGTTGGGGATTGCATCACACAACATTTCCCAAATATAAATTGATCCTTCAGGCTGATTGCACAGCCAGGTCTGCACTGGACCTTCCAGGACAGTCAGTAAATAGTTTGCCATAACCCAGTCATCACCACCAGTAGCTTGGATGGTAGTAATATAAATCCAGAGAAATTCCGAAGGATTCTTGGTTCCATCGTATTTCTCGAATGTCCTGGGTTTAAACTTACCTAGCCAGACTACTGCACATAGCCCTGGCGAGAAAACCTCACAACCTACATATGAGGGATGTGGTTGTTGATCATCACGACCTCCAACAAGGTCACAGAAAGAGTCAGCTTGTGGCCCCATGCGTGAACGAACCGGTCCACAATTACGGTCGCGAGAAGAATCTATTCACCATCCCAAACATGAATGTACCGGTTCACGATGAAGGTCACTGGGATTACCTGTTCTCCTAGTTTTACGATATTGGGCTGAGGATGTGTGTCTGTTGTCCTTGGCTCGAGTGATAACTGTCCCGCTCACATGAACGAGTTACTGATCGTGATGATGATGTTGGAGTCGCGACTGTCGCTACCTCATCGAGGTTATCCACCAAAATCCTTGCGAACACTACTCTGTCATCATTCACCAAATCAGATGGAGGACTGCGAAGAGTGTCTACAATCACGCGAATGCGTTCCTATGTACTCCTTCTGGGTGCCATGGGAGTTATTGTCACCTCATCCACCAGAGAACACACTGGGGCTGATAGCAGAGTCTGGTCCCGCCTATGACCATAGTGATGTCACGGGCGAGAAGTTCTAGGGGCAAGATTGCGAGCCATGGTATCATGGCGAGATTGCGCAAGTTGCAGAGCTTGCTCTGTGACCTTACAAACCTCGGCCTCTCGCTGCTTACGAGCTGAATCTTCTTCCTGTTTGCGCTCTTCCTCTTCTATGGCTGCGCGTTGCTCAGAGGTTTCATCAGAAAGTGCAGCGACATCCCGGGGAACTGAGTTCACAGACGGGGAGAGCATCTCCTCATCTTGATCAGACTCAAAATCAAGGATGGAATTCAAGTTGTCTGGAGAAAACCTTTCCAGACTAAATGCGTGGTCCTCATCTCCCGCATTATCTGGGAGGATGGGTTCTAGCACATATTCACCTCTCGATGTGGCAGGACTCACCGGCGGCGAACAAATTATCGGTTCAGGTTCCTGGCCATGGACCAAGTCCTGAGAGTAATCCTCATCACAAGGTCCAGAGGGCACTTCATTTTCTTCTATGTAGAGAGTGTCATCCTCCATGTTGAGATTAGCATAGCTTGTAAGATCAAAATCATTTTCGGAATCGTAAACTCCTGACATGGCTTACCAAGATTCTTGATGAAGAATAACAATTTGAAATGGGCCCCACGGTGGGCACCAGCTATCGACGATTGGGACTCTGGTCCTCAGTCGAACTTACGTAAATTTAGATGATGAAATGTGAAGCCGATTTAAGGTGAAACTCAAGTAAACCAGGGTATCTATGTCTAAGGAAGAAAAGAATTTATACAGATTCGGGTCCTCTGATGATGAGTAATAGCCCTATTCCTGTTGGTATTTCACTAAGAATATTAAGGTTTACAAGGGGAGAATAAGAGGTGTTCTTAGATGAACTAAGAACAATCTCCTATTCTTTGTTACATAGTGTATAACAACCAACTATTTCTATCTCTTTGGTCTTATGTCTTGGATATTTTGTCGGATGATCCCCCTTTCTCTCCCGGCAATCCCTCTTTTATAGCTTGTCGCCGGTCGTCGGTTATGGGATTGAAAGTTGCTTGGTCGAAGATTTGTAGGCCAAAAAAGCAAGGAGGCTTAGGGGTGTTAAACTTAAGAGTTCAAAACATGGCTTTATTGATCAAGTTCCTGTACAAATTTTTCAATCAAAAGAACATTCTTTGGAATAATCTTTTTTGGGGAATTTAGTATTCTAATGATCTTCCTTAATGGTCTGTGATCAAAGGTTCATTCTGGTGGAGAGATGTGTTACAAAACCTTTCTTTTTTTCAAGGGCTATTCAAGTGTGTCATTGGTAATGGATTGATGTGTAGCCTATGGACGGATTTATGGCATAAAAATGTTCTATCTCATGAATGGGTAGAGTTGTTTTCTTTTGCCAACCAGGATGATTCTGTCAGGAATTTTTTGGCTAAGAATGAGTTAGTGAGTTATTTTTCCTTACCATTGTCCCCTATGGAATATCACCAATACACTTTATTATCTCAATTACACTTGAATCTCCAAAGGTCAGATGGCTCTAGTGATGTTTGGCACCTTAATGATCCTCGCAATGACAAATTCCAAAAAAAAAGTTTACTTGGCTATTCTTGGTCATTCGAAGATTCATATTATCTTTAAATGGTGCTGGAAGAATAACTGTCTATATAAGAAAAAAAAATTTTGGATCTTCCTCCATAATAAATTGAATACGAGAGAATTGTTAACAAGAAAGCACGTCCAGTTGGAAAATCAGCATTGTGTTTGCTGTCAACTTGATGAGGTCAAAACTCAAATTCATCGTTTTGTTCTATGTCCATTTGCTATCACTTGCTGGAGGAAAATTGGCTTTCGATGGAATATGGAAAAAATATTTGGGAGATGATTCTTAAAACCAAAGGAAAGGTTGAAGAAATTGATGAATTCTACTGGGAAGCGGTAATTGTGGCTCTTTGGAATATGTGGAAAATCATAAATAAGGTGATTTTTCAAAATATTTCAAGTTCTGTGGTAGTTTGGAGAGTATTTCAGATTTACATCTTATTCTCCTTAGAATTAATCCTTCTTGTAAGCTAGGTTTAAATAGATGGATTGATAGTTTGTAATATTCTTTTTTCTTCCTTTTGTAACATTTTTATTATCGGCTTGATAATATATTTTTCATAGTAGGTTTTTCCTACTGTTTCCCCTAAAAACAAGGGTCCCTGGGAGGCAAACGTGTGCCAGCCATAATGTGCAATTATACCCGTTTATGACTGTGCCTTTATCTTCTTGATGGTTACCAGAAGTTAATCAAGGAGGCTGAAGATATTCAAGGCGGCGGTAGTGGTCGAACAGGCTTAACTACTGGGTATGGTCGAATAAGTCTAACCATATTGCCGTTGGATGTTTTGGCTCTTCAGTTGTCATGGTCGCGTATTAACTACGACCAAGTATTGTCATTCTTTCACTCTCCACGACCTGGGCAAACATGGGAAGATATCTCGATGACTAGGGTATTCGTGGGTTTATGAGACCATAGGCTTTGGCACCTTAGTACGGACCCCGCAAGAATACAAGTCGAGACCATAGACTAGGCTATGTCCAGAATATCTTGGACTATCCTATTGTCTCCCTCTTAGGTCCCTGAGACCACAAAGAGGTATGTGAATAATTTAGATCTCGTTCTGTAGCCCTTGCGACTGTAGAACGGCAAAGGTGGCTAACTTGGGTTATAATCCTCGTCAAAGAACACAGAGATGAGTAATAAAAAGGATGATCATGCCACTACAAACACATCATCATTGCCCAATCAACTCTTAACGGTAAGAAATCATGACAATTCTTGCATGAACAAGGTACCAATTCTCATAGCCCTTCCTTCCTCAGTGAAATATATGCTTCTTGATAGTGATAAACATAATCCTATGCTTGTAGATGCCAACATAATTGATAAACCATCAAGCACATTGATCAATACATTAACACTGCATCGCAAGGCATTAGGATATTCCATTGATGAGCTAATTGGTATTGAGCCTCAAAATCGATTGAACCTAGCTACAATAGGATTAGTTCTCCCACTGCACCAAACATTTGAAACCACTATTGGGAACCTCCATAAAGATCAAGCTAGGGTCTCTGTCGAGCGAGACGTTAAACCAGCGGTTATTGGGAGGCAACCCGATACTCTTTCTTTCTTTTATTTTTCTTTTCTTCTTTCTCTTTCTTTTTCTTTGTTTTCTTTTTAGCATGATTTTGCAAGTTTTCAATGGCAAACTTAGGGTAAAAATGTTACCAATTTAGCATTTATCACCATTCCGTTGTAGCTGCGATTTGTTTCCAAAGACTACTACATCCTCCGTTCAGGGTGACTACGGGAGAAGATTTTAGAGTGTTCGAGGAAAGATGCTCGTAAGTGCACTTTCCTGCTTTGGCTCAACCCTGAGTGGAGTGTAAAGGCTACACGTATGATACTCTATCTTCTCTACAGAAAGAAGAGACTCTGTGAGCAACTCGACTTCGTGGAGGATCTATCGATCAACATGCACAATGTTCAACACATGTGTTGCTGTAGACGTCCTTGTTATCGCTCTTGCCATGGGGACACATACCAAACAACGTGTCTCGCGAGGGAGTTCAACTGGCCCGATGATGCCTCCGACACAAATGACTTTATGTGCAAATGTCGAGGTGATGTTACAGTAAGTACGTCTTGGGCCTACAACACTGTCGGTATGAACTACATACATTCTGGCTGCAAAGAGGAGAGGGATGGATGCAATGACATGTCGTGGCTTGACCCAGACTGGAGTGAGGTAGAGGGGAACACAATAAATAATCTTCTAGGTGAGATTGACACTTTCTACTTGGATCAAGTGGTGCACCACAGTTTGATCACCTTTTGTTGCTGTAGGTCTCGTTCCAATTGTTTTTGCAACTGTCAAAAATGCGTGTACCTTTCTATTTTGTCAACCACATCAAGACTTTGTAATGAAAACCAAAACACTAGCCTTTGTTCTCTAGAAACCAAAACCCTAGCTTTCAGTCGCGAGACAGGGTCGCAACTAAAACCTTACCTCATCTGCAGGCTGATCCTCGCTATTTGATTTGTCGGCACTTCGCAAGATTGACGCTTCAAAGAATAAAAATGTATCCAAACTCTTCAACTGGATAGTAGTGAGGCAATATGTAAATTAATAAATATCTCTATGAAGCCTTCTCTGTGTTTTACTGAATAATCTTACCAAACATTTTATAAATTAGAGCTTTCAGATTAGGTGAAACCCTAGTTTTCAATTTGTGTGCATTTAAGAACCAAACGCACCCAAATCCTAGCTTTCGGATCAGGGCACTAGCTTTCAATCGTGAGTCGGGGTCACTGTCGATGATTGGGACTTTCGTCCTTAGTCGAACTGACGTAAATATTAAGGAGCAATATGGAGCCAATCTAAGGTGAATCTCAGATAAATTATGGTATCTGTGTCAGAGGAAGAAAGGAATTTATACAGGTTCAGGCCCTCTGATGATGAGTAATAGCCCTACGTCCTGTTGGGATTTCACTATGTAAAATGTTGGTTACAAGAAGAGAATCAAGAATATTCTTAGGTAACTAAGTACAATCTTGAATTCTTTAGCTTACAGTCAATGTAAGTCTTCTGTGGCTAATTCTAAAGTGATGAGTCTTGAAAAAAATCCCCCTGATCTCTCCCAATGATCCTCCTTTTATAGCTCGTTGCCTAACTTCGGTTAGGGAATGAAGGGTCGTTGAGAGGTAAACGTGCACCAGCCATAATGTGTAATTATGTCAGGTCATTAGTGCTTTATTACCTTCTTAACGGTTATTAGGAACTTAAAACATTCAAACGGTGGTAGTGGAAGAATGGCTCATCTATTGTTTATATGATTGAATGAGACTAATCATATAACCATCAGTCATCTTGACTCTCTAGTAAACCGTGGGCGCGTATTAACTATGACAATACACAGTCTTCATGAGGGCGACAACGGGAAAATATCTCCATGTCTGCTATCTTCGTGAGACCATAGTCTCTTGCGACTTCGGGATTTGTGGATACCTAAAGACTACAACGCCCATGACATCACAGGTCGAGACCAAGGAATGGGTTGTATCCAGCACATCTTGGACTATTCTATTGTCTCTCTCTGAGGTGCCTGAGACCATAGAGAGGTAATAATCTCATTCTTTAGCCCTGGCGACTATAGAACGATAAAGGTGACTAACTCAGATTATAATCCTCATCAGCCAGCCCCTGAATTTGAAATAACAAGTGATATACCTTGTTATTTTAAATTCAATCATTTTGTAAATTCAATTATAAATATTCTGATGTTTCACCTTCTCCTATAACAAAAAGACATAACCTTTTTTCACCGTGTGTCGCTTCATTTCCCAAGAAGTTCTTTGGGTGCAACTTTGACAGGTCATGATGAAGTCTTTTGCTACTGCTCGAGACAAAACTTAATGCATATTTTAAGAACTCGAGGCTTGAGAACACAAACCGTCACCTCTGGGTTTTATAAATACTTAGGTTTTACATTATAAGATTTCAAGCTTTCACTCGTTAAATCTTTAGAACCCCCTTCATCTTTTCACCGCTGTTCTTGTTCTAATGGCGGGCAAAGTTCTAAACAAGTTGTTGAGAGTAATGAAAAGGAAATAGAGATAGAAGACAGTCTTATGCAGGCATTTCAAGAGGTAACTCTTCTTTTGAAGAATCTGCATTTCTCTTTCTTCTAATATGGAGTTCTTGAAAATAATGCTTTCTGGACTTCCTTAGGATCTTGAAGGTGCAACTACCTTAAAGAAATGAACTTGCGATGATATTGGATCATCTAGTGGGTCCTCATTGAAGAAACTAATGAGGCATGAGGAGTTAGCTGCCACCGCTTCTCAAACCATGGTGTCAGCCCCTTCTGCTCAAAGTAATTATGACAGAAGGAAGGAGATTGATAACCTAAAATCTTCAATTTTAGGGCCTTTTTTACTATATCATTCTGAATCAAAGTTGAGGTATTGACTATTTTACTAACTAAGTCATTTAATCAAGAAATAACTCAAACTTTAATTGAATATGCAGCATGGATGGTACTGTTCTTGTACCAATCCCTTCGGTGGTCCAGCCAGTTTCTGCCTCTAAGGTAATTATTTTTTCTTCCTCAGTTCTTCTTATTTGCGACCTGGATTAATGCCTTTGTCTATAGGAGGACAAGGCATTGTGGGTTCTCAGCGAAAAACTTGCTGAGCTCCAGTTCTTCTAAGGGAGAAGACTGCTTCATGCAGAACTCTCGAACAAGAAAAAGAGGAGCTTGAGGAGCGCTCCATCTGGCAAGGACTCAACCTCTATACTGCCTTCCAGGTCATTGAGCACCTGAGGGAGAGTCATAATAGGGCTAGTGAGGATGCAAGGTTGGCTAGCGAAGAGAGAGATCTCATGCAAGAGCAGAGGGATCCCTCTCACGCGATAAGAGCCCAATGCTTTCTCACAATAAAAGACGATGTCGAAAGATTAAGGAACGTCGCTGATTCTCTAGGGGCAGCTAGTGTTAATCCTACTAGTGATAAATTGTCCCTTGGAGATCTTTGTATTTTGCTTTCGGATCAAGTTGACTCTTTGGTCAATAGTATCCCTTTCTTGTGTAAAGACTGTAAGAAATAAAGTTATTTTCTTTACACCGAGAGCTTTTGTTGATAAGTTTATCATTATGTATAATCTATAATCATTTTAATATCCAATTTATATCTCTGCTATCAAAAACAATTGCAAGAAAAAAATCTCTATAGAAAAGAATAACCACAAGCAAATATATCTCTACGATCATAACATTCACATGAACAGGAAGTATAGCTATATCCAAGGTCTCGGTGATAAGAAATCGAGACCATAGAATTCTTGGCAATAGTATAAGTGACTAACAACTAGCCCCCAAATTCAAAAAAAAAATGACTTTTCGGATTTCAAAAATATTCATCTTCATTTCAGATTCCAACAGGTCCCAAGAAGGACTTTGGGTGCGCCCGTTAGATCCATCATGGGAGACATTTAATGCTAGAGACGGTTGTAAGGCAACCTACAGTGTCCAAAGTCTCAAAAACCTTGCCTTTGCAATCTTCGCCGCCTTACACCGCCAAAAACCCTCGCCTTCCTAAAACCCCTCTTCATGCGTTCTTTGATCAAATGGCATCCTGGAGCCGATCCATCTTCTATGATAGTGAGCATCTAGAGAGTTTGGATAAAGAAGAGATTTTTCCTCCGAGGCAACTAATTGCATGTCGTGCCCCCGCATTAGGGACAACGACTACTCCTGTGAGGACTCAGCTTGCTGCAGCTGATCCCATACATGCATACCATTGACTTCCCAGGATAAGTCAAGCACAGGAGTATATTATATTACAGCAGAGTAACTTACAAAATATTTAAGCAGTGTAGCCTACTGGCCTTAATACAACATAAAGGAATTATAATGCCTTCGCGGCATAAAACGTTTAGCAAAATAACAACTACGCAGCGGAAATTAGGTGAAACCCCATATCAAGAAGTTGACGGCAGAACAGCACTCATAAGTGCTCTGGCAGAACTGGCTCTCCTCCTTCTGGATCCACGCAGTTCTCACGCCTTCATCTTGATCATGGAACGCTCCATCTATTGGATTGTAGGTTGTAAGGGTGAGTACTTACGTACTCAGCAAGTCATAGGTAAGAGTATATACATATAGTAGTGATGATTTGAACCTATGCTAGTAAACAAGTGTGGGTGGTTGTAAAATAGTCTTTTCCTTTATATCTTATCTCATGGCAGTATTTTTCATAGCATAGCATTGCTATTCATGTTCCACTATTTATAGTACTACCGCGACACGTCGACACACGACAACCCACGGTAGCACCCCTTATCATGACAACACGTCATTTGGGTAATCTTGACTTATCAAATTTTATTTAAAAAACATACTTGTGCCACACCCCGTGGATTTAATCCACCGCAGCAGACTCCGATAAACTCGGGAGCTCGGAGTATTCAAATATGTTTTTAGCTCTGCAGAGGGGTACCAATTTACCCACAAGATATTCCACTTTAATACTGTTGGATCTAGGTAGATCTAACTATCTAGGTTTTGATGATTAATGACGATTTGGATAAATCCATGATGATTAAAATTAATCTGAAAAATGCCAGATTTTATGATCAAATGACAAATTAGATAAATCCTGATTTAGCACGAGTAAGTTGAGTTGATTATCGGTAAACCCTGAATTGGATGTTTCCTCGGTTGTGGGTTTGATATTGATGCATATGTAGAGGGGGAGCTCGGTGGATGTATCAAGCTTGTGCTAATTGATTGATCAAGATGTTATATGATAAATCTTGAAGTTGATGACTCCAGTTGTGGATTTGATATCAATTCATATGTTGAGAGGGAGCTCATCACTTTGATCATCTGATTTGATTGCTATCATGACATGAGCAGTATAGATTGTGTGCATATGTTTTTATCATCTACGATCTATATGATTGAATTTCATCTCATACTCATTTACCTGCTGTTGAATATAGCTTTGTCATTTCACTGGAAAGAGAAACTGTTGAGCTAACTCTTGTGTGGAGTAGTTTCTCTAGTAGTGATTAATGACAACATATATATGAGACTAATGTGTGCATTTAGTGTATGTGTTGTAGTCTCAGTTTGATTGCAGGGTAAAAGCAGGCAAGGGCGTGAAGATGATGAAAACGATATGAGACATCTCGAGCAAGGTCAAGCTTAGCGAGGATGAGCTTTGCGAGGATGAGCTTTGCGAAGACAGGCGTCAAGCGGTCGAGCTTCGCGTGGTCAAGCTTAGCGGGATCGAGCTTTGCGATGACGAGCGTCGAGCGATCGAGCTTCACGAGGTCAAACTCCACCTAAGGTAAAACCCAAGATTAAGGATTGTTTTCTTAGTGTTTTATCGGTCTCGGTGTTTGGAGACAGACCGGATTGATAGGATTCTTTTTACTAGTTTGGCAGTACTATTAAGAGGGGTCAGAAACTAGTAGCTTGAATCTATCTGGTGTGGAAGCTCAGATGCATTCATATCATCTTGCACTAGTGTCTTGCATTGCTAGAGAGTCTAAGTGTAGTTTATGTGCATTAGAGAAAATGTTTTGAAAACTGCACTTAGTCGTGATCGCCAGCTATTTGAATTGGTTTATTTTTATAGAGCTGGTCATGGTTGTATTTGCACATTCTGATCGTATCCGTGCTTGATACATGGTCGTGGTCGTGTCGTTGGTTTAGTGGCTTTTCGATTAGAGTTTGGGCGTGGTCGTAGGAGTTCGAACTAGTCGTACCAGTCTTCGACTCGCTTGCGTACGCTCGACCAAACCCTATCGACCAGCTGTTTTTGACCGGATGTCAGACCTGTGTGGTTGTTGTCATCGCTGAAGTGTCAGCTAAGATATCTGCGAGAAAACATCAAATCTGTATGTGCAAATACCCTAAATTGCAATTGAGATGATTTTTGGATTGGATATTTTGATAGCAGGAAAGTTTCTGAATTTTCTAGAAGCTTCTAGACCTTCCTAGGTCTTGCTCCTGTTGACAAAATTGTAGACCTCTGAGCTATCTTTCCAACAAGTCAAAAATCACCTCAATCAGATCTATGGATCAAAAGTTATGCTTGTTTACTATCAGTGTGTAGTGGCCGGACATTGTCCGGGCATGAGCGGATAATGTCCGCCCCATACAAATTTTTTCAGCCTTTTGAAAAATGAAACAGAGACAAATGCATCCGTCCGGGGCTATGTGTCTGGGTAGGCCGGACTTTGTCTGAAATGGCCGGACATTGTTCGGCCTGTACAATCTGTTTGAGGCGAGAGTTAACAGAGACATATTCTTTTGTCTGGGGTTTTTGTCCGGACAAATAGTATCTTCCGGCCTTCAGTAATTTCGTTGAAACGGTAACTGACACTTGCAAACTCGTGACTAACTATCACTGTTTGGGTGTACTGTCTGGACATTGTCCGAAATGGCCGGACAATGTCCAGCCTGTGCAACTTTTGGCCCGGTTTCTTGCAAACGGCTAGTTTTTCGTTGAGGCTATAAATACTTCGTGTTTGGCTTCATTTGTGGGTCCTCAAAGAGTTCATTTTTCGGCTAAAAACCTAGCCAATTGAATTGCATATGTGTTATTGTATTTAGAGGCTAGAATTGAGCCCAAATCTTGTGTGATTTGAGAGAGAGACCAATTGTGTGAAGCTAATAGTGCTTAGTGCACTTCAATCACAATTTGCATGCTAGTGCTAGAGTGTTAAGCATCTCATTTGCATTCTTGAGCTTCTAGCACTCGATTTGTTCAAGTGAGGGTGTCCGGCTTGTTACTCTTGACGATCGCCTTCGCCTAGACGGTACCAGAGGAGAGTCGCGATCTCTCCAATTGAAGTTTGTCGGAGAGGCTGGCAAAAGATTGTGAAAGGTGTGGTGCTCGCCTATCCAGTGTGGAGAAGGAGCAACCCTAGTGAGATATCCTTCGTGGATATAGAAGCGAGGCTCCGAGTGAGCGCTTCAACGAGGAGTAGGGGAGACTGGGCAAGTCTCCGAGACCTCAGTAAAATATTGTGTCAATTCCGTAATTCTTATTTGCTTTATATTCATCCTGACACAATTTCTTATATCACTATTGTTGCATGTATTGTTAAATATTTCATATAGTTGAATGCAATTAGTTGATTAAATTGTTTTAACCCTCATTGTATAATCTAGTTCAATCAATTATCTTGTTGAAATTACTTAGTGGGGGAGAAAATTTAAAAGCCTCCTAATCACCCCCCCTCTAGTCGGCATCCTCAATCTTCAAATTGGTATCAGAGCAAGGTCTCTCATTCATCGGCTTAACCGCTAGAGAAATTTGGATTGATTGCTCCTAAATTTGATGGCTCAAATTTTACACGTTGGAAAATTATTATGAGTACTCATCTTGTGGCATTGAATTTGAAATTATGGAAATTAGTGCAAAAGGGTATGGATAGCTCATTATCTTCTGATAAACATACTCTTCTATTATATACAAAGGCTAAAAATGTGCTTCTTGAATCACTTAGTGATGATGTGCTAGAACTAATGAGTGATTGTTTGACCGCTCATGATGTTTGGTTAACTCTTGAGACTTTATTTGTCGGCACATCTAGTTTTGAGCATGTTAAGATGCGCTTGCTATTGCGGGACTTCGAGGCATTTGTGATGTTGGAGCATGATACACTCTCCACCATATATGATCACTTGATCAATATCACAAATGAGCTCAAAGCCCTTGGTGCTAACATTTCCGATCTAGATATTTGTAGAAAATTGCTCCAGGTATTGCCAGAGGGTTGCTATGGAGACTTCATCACCAATCTTGAGAGTATTGACCTTTCCGTTACTTCATCGAGCAAGCTCATTGACATGCTTATGTCAATTGAGACAATGTCCAAAGAAAAGGACATGTGTTCCACCTCTGAGCATATCGAGGACGATGATCTCAATGCGGAGGATAGGGAGTTTTTGAGCGAGCTCAAAATCGAAGATGATGTGGTTTGCCCTAGCAAGACAAAGGCTAAACCGAGCAAGAAGAGCTCAAGAAAAGGTAGAAAGAAAGGGTCAAAGTCGGAATCTTCATCTCAAGATGATTCTATATGCCCTTCGGCATCCAACTCGACGGTATCAAATTCTAACCTCTCTAATAATGAACTCATGGATATAATTATAGAGTTAAAAGGCTTGCTTGGCAATATGACTAAAAATCTTAGCACTTTAAAGAATGATTACTCATCTTTGAAAGTGAAGCATCAAGAATTGAAAAATTCTTATGACTCCTTGCTTGCCAAGAATTCTATTAGCTCAACATATGTATTAGATGTTAGAGTTGCTTGTGACTCCTCTATTGATCCATCTTTAAAGTCACACTCTTCTACTCCACATGCTAGCTTTGTAGATACTAGTACTTCATGTGATAACATGTCAAATGATTTAATTATTGATTCACATAATTGTATGGATGATACTAGTAACTCATACCATGATTCGTCTAATAATTTATCTTTATGCCATGGTGTTAGTTCAAGTAGCTCCTAATTTGATATGCCTAACTCATCTAGTGATTTTTGTGCTATGCCCTCGAGTACATTTACTTGTGATGATATGCCGTCTTGTTCTTATTCATATATTAATACGGGATCATATCAAACATCTAAAACTCAAAATGATGAACTTAGGAGTAAAGTAAATAGATTGAGTAAAAATCTTACTAGAAATCGTTTGAGTTGTCCCATGCTTGCAAAACCCCTTTCAGATTATAAAAAATCATTTAGAAAGGGAAAATTAAATTATGCATACTCAACTAGTAAGTGGTATCATATTCCTCATTACACTCATACAAACTCTTTTAAAAAGCCCTCTCGAACTTCATGTTCTTCATATCATGTGAAAGGGAAACATTCGTATGAGTCTGCATCTAGCTCTTTTAGAAATGTATCTTTTGGCTCTTATTTAATTTCTTGCTCTAAAAAGGGTTTATATGCAAAATCTATTTATTTTCATTTTCAAAAACCTAAAGATAGAGTTATTTGGGTACCAAAAGACCTATGCGACAAGGCTAGAGGGCCTCGTATGGTTTGGGTACCGAAATGAGCTTAAATCTTTTTGATGTGTTAAACTAAAACATTTGCATTGCATATTCTCCTCTTATTCTTGGTTATTTTAAATCCATATGCCTAATTTTTCAAAAGTATGAAAATTTAAATCTTATGTGTTGCATCATTTGGGGGTTATAATTTAAAATGCTTCCGGTGTCTATTGCACCCCATATGTAAGACTTTTAAAAATTGCAAGCATATGTTTTCAAAAATAAGCTTAATTGGTCAAAGTGGCAAATTTCCATTGAAAAGGCCAAAAATCATCATTTTCTATCTAAATGGTCTTCAAAACGTAGTTAAAAGGTTTTAGAGGCTTTGGATGAAGAAATGATGTTAAAAAGTATTTCTCTTGAAAATTAGCCTTAAAAAGATCTTCGAGTATCTTGTTTTTCAACAAAATCATTTTCGAACAAAAATCAAAATCTATTTGGTTTTTGCCAAAACTTGCTTTACAAAACTCCTAGATACTCTTAATCCGAAGAAGTTTGAAATTGAAAACTTTCTTAAAAGAGTTATCATTTGAAAGTTATGGGTATTTGAATCTCACTGAAAAACTTGCTTTGACCCGAAATACCCTAAATATGAAAAACATGAGTTTGACTATTTCTATGGTCTTTATTTGTGAATTTTGGCTCACAATGACTTGAACAACTCATGTAAGCCCTTTCATGTCAAAAATTCAATGAAAATCAAATTTGAATTCAATTTGCAAAAGTTTATCGATTTTCAACCTTCTTGCTTAACACAAGGTTCATTTGACCATAACTTTTGTTTGAAAAATCCTTTTTGGAAAATTCTTTTAGGAAAATGTACTTGATGCAGTGAAAATCATATCTGTAAATTTTCATCTCATTTGGACTTGATTTGAGCAAAATTGACTCTTTTCACAAATTGAAAATGAAATCTGCAAAATTCAGTTTTCTCGTGGTTTTGGGCTAATTTTTCATTTTCATACCTTTTATTGGTTGACTATTTGGAGAAAGTTTATATATGACATTTTATCCTCTATTATTGTTATTTCTTGATAATTTATTTCAAAATTATTGGAAGTCATTTGCATAGATTTCCAGATGCGTTTAAAAATGTAAAATGAATTTCTGAAACCTGAAATCTGAAACTTTAAATCTGACCAACATTTGTCTTTTTCATATTTTATTTTTGGATCATATTTTGGCTTCACTATAAAAGGAAACCTTTTTCCTCATTACATTATCTATCTCCAAAATTTATTTTAGAATTTTTGGAACTTTTTTGCATATGTTTTGTTGATTATGAAGAAGCCAACATGGTTAAGAACATTTTAGTCTATTTGGATGTTAATCGCACAATTCCTTCAAATGACTAAAATATTTGAATCTTGAATCTTCATGAAAAGTGTTTGCATTAATGAGTCTCACCTTTATGAAACCTTTTCATGAGTCTTGATGATCATTTGGATGGCTTCTCGTTTTGAGTTCAATTTGAATCTTTTAGTTTATCTTTGGAACTTATTCATTGAATTCATATACTATTTGGTAAGATTTTCAAATGAAAGCAAAGCAACTTTATGCCAAATAGCATGCTCTTGCTCTTGCATGATGTGGTCTTGAATGAAATGCATTTCAAGCAATATTTGTTTTAGACCATGAAAGGAGTTCATAATTCTTTTCTTTATTAATCTTTGTTGAACTCTCCTTTTCAAAAGAAGATCTTTTCATCTATTGCAAATCATTTTTGACAAAACTTGGATGACACATTTAGGGGGAGCAACTTCAAAGTCATTGAAGCCTTGTATACCCTAATTGTGGACTTATATCACATTTTGCAAACATTTCGGTCATAACGGTCATTTTCAAACAAAAAGGTAAAAAGAGCTCAAAACTTTCAAAATATTCAAAATTACTTCAAAATCTTCATAAATATGTTTGAAATATAGTTTCAAAGGTTTTGAAAGTGAAACAAAAGAGCTTCGAGTTAAAACGCAAAATTTCAACAAAATTGAAGTCTTCGGGATCTTGTTTTGGTTCAAAATGATTCATTTTCATAAAACAAGATGGGTTGAGATTTGATAAAAACTTTCTATATGAAACATTTAGAACTCACTCACCCAAAGATAGTTCATATTTAACTTATTCTCAAAAGGCCTATGGTTTTCAAATTATCACATATCCTATGTCGCCCGAAAACGGCTATCGACCCGAAAATACCCAAAAGTGCATTTTTGTGATTTTGTCTATTTGAACTAAACTTTCTTTCATGTCTTGATTTGAAATGGAATTTCAAACTCATCTAAGTCCAAAACTTCAGAAAAATCCGAGTTTCTTCAAGAATTGAAGTTTTTCGAGAAAATTACTTTTGTTTTACCCTTTTACCCAAAAATCACTTTTTGAGAACTGATTTCATGATCTCCTGCAAATAAATTTCTTTCAATTGGTATTCAACTAAGTTCATGTCATGATATTCAAACCTTTTATGGAACTAGAATCAATGTTTGAGGCAAAATTGCAAAAATCAGAAAATTTCAGAAAGTTCAGCAACTTTTGTAAACTGACCGGACAGTGTCCGCCCAGAGCCGGACACTGTCCGCCCATACCGGACTTTGTCCGAACCTAGCAGACACTGTCCGGGCTGTGTGAAAATGGATAGTTTCTAATTATTTTTCAGCTGATTGCTTTGCTTCCTGTTTTTGTCATATTCTTACGCTTATCTCCTTCCATATCTTTGCATTTGATCATGATTCATAGGATGGAGTTTGAAATGTTTTTAATTGTGTTTTGGATATTAAATAAAAATTATCTTCATGATTCTGGAGCATATTCAAATAAATTTGAGAATTGAGGATTCTTCTGAAAATTTGAATATTTCAAGAAGTCATATGTCCCTCTCTTAACCTTGTGACCTAAACATATTTCGACAAACCTCCTTTTAGCGTATCTCTCATTTGTATGTGTTTTTATCTTAAATGCCAAAATAAGTGAATATTTGAGGATTAAATCCATTGTTTCAAATTAGGATTGGTTTAAAAGCTCAAAATCCTCTCTTATATCAAATGATTTCCAAAAATGAGAAGTTTGACACAATTATCATCAACCATTCAATCGAGACATTATATTCTTGTGTGTCAAATACATATTGATGACATGACTTTTGATTATACTAATGAATCCCTCTATCAAGAATTTTTGTGAGATGATGTTTAGGGAAAGCGAAATGATTCAAGAGCTACGTCACTTCCATGCATGACAAAACAAGCAACTCAAGAACGCGATGTTCAAGAGTAAATTCAAGCATGTGAAGCAATCACTCAAAAGCTTCGAGATACAAGATGATGAAGCTATTACAACTCTCAAACCTACATGGACGAACACGAAAAAGCGGTCAATTCTAAACTCTATCGATCCTTGATTGATAGTTTTGCTTTCTTTTACCGCATTTAGACTTGTCATCATATTTAGTGATTGCAAATATGCTAGAATTCGATTATCTCCTAAGAAATGTCATATCATTTCCATTAAATACATTCTTAGGTAATTGAAATGCAATCCTAGATAGATCTTTGATATCCAAAATACAAATTTTGAATTACTTGATTATTTGGATTTGGATCTTACGACTTGAAGGATAGATCGAAAGAATACATCCGATGGTTGTTGTCCTTAAATTCTTATGGATGAAAACAAAACATTGGATTATCTAATTGCTTTCGAATAGATGCCACTCTTATGAAATATTGAAAGTGTCGTAAAAATGTGTCGCGTCTGCCACGACTGTGACATCACCTGTGAGGAGCCCAACTCGGTGCAGCTGGTCCCATAAACCACTTGACTTCCCAGGATGAGTCAATCACAGGATTACATTGCAGCAGCAAAATAGTACAATAGTCATAATTGTATGGCCATCAGGCCTTAATACAAAACGAGGTACAGTGCCTTACAAGGCACAAGGGTCTAACAAAATAACACATCTAGTCGGCGGAAGCTAGGCCCAAAAGCAATCCACAGGAAACAGAGGTTGACAGCAAGACAGCACCACATCAGGGCTCCGGAGGAAACTGCTCATCATCTCCTGGGTCCGCAGCATCTTCAGGGTATCCTCCAAGGTCGTAGAACGCTCCATCTATTGATGAGTTGTTGCAAGGGTGAGTACTTATGTACTCAGCAAGTCATAGGGGAGGTAGAGATATAGTTACAGTATAAATGACATGAGCCTATGCTATTGGGGAAAGAGTGAAGGGTTTTTCAAAAATACATTTCTTTCGCAATTCTTACTCAACTTCTGATCATACCTATGGCAGTAAATAAATCATATTGATGGTGATACATATATCCCATATCCAAGGCGATATAACCTCATATCACACTACTTTTATTCAAGTCTTTCAATCAAATACTCATAGTAGTATCTCATATACTTTAGGGCATAAATCCACATGCCTCTTAGTTATCACATGTTTACTAGATTATGGTATTACCGCGACACGTCAACACATGACAGTCCACGGCAACGCCCCTTATCGTGACAACACATGCCACTTGGGTAATCTTGAACTAACAAATTTTAGTTTATAAAACAATACTTGTGTCACACCCATGGATTTAATCCACCGCGGCATACTCCTAAAACTCGGGAGCACGAAGTATTCGAATACATTTTTAAACTCTGCAGAGGTGTACCTCTTTTTAAGTCCACTTTTTCACTCGACTTCCAAGTCGGGCCAACTCCATGCGACTTATACGCATGTGACAAGGTCGAGATCACACAACGTTTTGCAGTCTAGTATTAACAGCATCCCTGCCCGGTAAGTGGACAATCTAGTCCCAAGTACCGTTGTGGGTCCTCCCCACTGCCTTACTTCCTAGCCTGGGTCTATGTTCTCGCAAGACACATAGCCTCTCTTGATTACAGTCGCGCACGACTTAATCTGGCGTAGGGCGTCTTCCTTCTGTACACCTTATCCTCTTATAATTTTTCTGATCTCACACCACTCATGGACGAACTGCGTCCCACCAGTTTCCACGCGAGAAACCGGATCGACAAGCCATGCAGGGAACTGATAGTACTAAGAAAGCTACTAGATTGCGCCTGTCCCATACCAGGTAAGTGGTTGGTACGTTTTTCATGCCATTAGACGCACGACACAAGGTTCTAGTCCTTATATGCCAGTGACCAGATCATACCACAAACCATGCACCTTCAGTGCCTGCACATCCAGTGCAGCCAAGCACCTCCAGTGCTACCACCATTCCATACCAAAATACTGGTCACGGCTAGGGGTTCTATTTCATGAATATAAATGTATATGTACATACTTTTATTAGTTCATGGCTTGCTATCTTAACAAGTTCACATTCTTCAAGTATTCAATCTATCACTGCCATAATATTATTGATCTCAACACATGCAATATTAATGAGATATTTACTCATGGAATAGCATAGCAATTCATAAAATATAGGTTCAATATGCTCAAAGTATGTCTTGCCTTCCGCGTCGTAAGTATCAGCAGTCGATGACGGTTCAGCGACAAGATCTTCAACCCCGGACTCTTGCTCTGAACAAGATCAAACAAGCAAACAGGCATTACAATTCATTCTATTCTTACTAACCCACTACATGCAATAATGCAAGATAGAAACACTCTGGGAATACAAGGTTTGGAAGCGATTAGAGTTAAACTATGGAAATCAGGGTTAAAATTAGCTATTAAGGTTTACAAGGTTCCAAAATATCAGGGTAATATCAAGGTGGTGACTGGTTCGCCCAAAAACAGCGAATGTCTTTAGGTTGGCATTCGGTTCAAGGCATCGACATAAGGTCAATGGGTGATAGAGGGCTCAACTCAAGTTGTGACAGTAGAGAAAAGTGTAGATCACAACGTCAGGAGTCTAAGGGACAAAGTTATTTCCAAAGTTCATGGCTGGAAGTGGGTGAAAAGGCTCAATGCCACTGGCTGACATAGGCTGACAGTGCTCTAGAATGGCATTGACATGGTTTGAGCAGTTTCCAGTGGCCAAAGTAGGTTTTGATCCAAGCATATGGTGCACAAGGTAGTGAGACAACTATTTGACAAAGTAATTTCTGTTTTACATGACCAGAGGTGGGTGAACAGGGCTAATGCCACTGGCTGACATAGCCTGGCATAGGCTTGACACGGCCAGAAACTAGGGTTAGCCATATCTTTTGATTAAAGGCTCCAAATGATGCACCACTTTGTCTGGTGGTTAGGCATTTGTAACAGGAACAAATGTCTCAACAGGATCTAGGGCAGGAGATGGTTGGAAGGTGATGAAAACCGGCGAAGAACACGGTGGCCGAATTATTCTCACAGTTTCTGGACAAAACCTTGGCATGGTGATACCTCTTCATCTGGGCCGATCCAGGTGTCGAGCTAGAAGACAAAAATACTCATGGGGTCGAGGCACATCTACTAGATAAGGTGGTTGGGGTTGAAACGGCCGGGAACAAAATCCGGCGACCGGAGATAGGGAAGAAGCCACAAAAATTTGGGCATTTCTGATCTAGGACGAATGAACTTAAATCCTTGCTTGAGGAGGGTCTCTGGGGCATACAAAACCAATGTGTGAAGCTAGATTGTCTGGAGAAACACCAGAGAAGCTTAACAGCGAGCTCCAGCTTACATGCAAGGTGCAAAGTTGGGATTCTTCATATTTTAGCAAATTCTTCGATTCTGGTTGCTTAGAGATGCTTAGATAAGTTCACTAATCAATATTGATCACAGGCTCGAGAGCTAAATCGGTTTAATTAGGGTTTAATTGCTCGCCGGAGTTGTCGGGGAAAATCAGCAATTTCCGGCGATGAGGTGCGATAGAACTCAATTGGCTGCTACTACACAGGTAAGTGGATGAGAGTAACGTACTGGTAGCTTCAATTTGGAGCTCGGTGCAGTGGATTGGCCTGGCACCGTGAGCCTCTTCTCGAGCTCATCGAAGAAGACGAAGACGACGGCGTGGTTAAGAATTTGGGTGGTTCTGGGTGTGAGTGCGTTTGAGCTGGGCTGGGGTGGCTTTTATAGGCACAGCAAGGAGCTTGCAACGGTTGGAAATGCACGGGGAAGTGAAGCGGCTGAAGGTGACAACACGACTGAATCCCGGCGAAGTGACGCGCCCCAGCGGCCGTGCCGGCTTTAACCTGCTGCTCTGGTGGAGGTGAAGGCGAAGTGATGCTTCCCCAAGGCATGCTTGCGACGTGGCGCAACTGTGCTGTCGTTGCCGGGTGCGCGCGAGAGAGCGAAAGCGCTGCTGGCGGGATGAAGCTGTTCCACGGTGGCGAACACGATGCACACACGTGGCAGGGAAACAGGGGTGGAGGTGGCAACGCTGGAGATCGCCGGCGACGAAACCGCAGCGGTGGCAACGGCAACGGCCAAGCTCCGGCGCTCGTGGTCGTTTGAACGGCCTGGTCGTGCACAGTAGCCTGTGGTCGAACCAGGGACTGATTTGCGATGATTTTTGGTTTGGCTTTGGACTAAACTGCAAATCTGGTCTTTGAGAGGTTCGATTTGGAATTTGACTCCATGGCTGAGTATAATATTTCTATTAATACTCATCTAGCTCAAATTTAGAGAAAATTGATAAGATTTGAGGGATTTCACCTATTTTCGAAAATAGGGTAAAATTAGGGTAAAATAAATCTGGATTTTGTCGATCTCGAATTCTGGTGATTGGGGAGAGATTTTGAAGTCTGATCAAACAGGAGATCTGTATCAAATAGCATTTGGGACGTGTTCCCTGAAGAAATTCTGGAGTTGGAATTGATTTGTAGATTTTAGCCTTTTCAGGCTTCCAGGTAAACAGAAAAGGACTTATTCGCAGTAAAATTTGGACTAATCTGCGAAAAGTGTTTAGATAAATTAATCTGGCTCCCAACTTTTTGAAGTGAGTCAAGGATGAACCTAGGAACATATTCCAGGGGTTACTTGAGTCTGGATAGGGTTAAATCAAGATAACTCAATTATCTGGAAACTGGGGTACTTAGGGTAAATCTGAATTTTCCTGTTTTCGAAAACAGAGAGAGGCTTAGGTACTGAGAGTTAGGGTCAGAATTTGATCTGGCTCCTGAAGACTTTTATCCTCAGAGTAACTGGTAGGTTAAATCTGGATGGTCAGATCTTGATCTGGATCTAGAGAATAGATTTGGAGATTTTTAGGGTTTGGGAGAGATTAGAGTTCAGCTGATCTGGCTACTACTACAGAGATACATGCATGCAGGGTTTTTATGCAAAACTTTTCACCCCCAAAACTAGGGTGTTACAAAATGTTGAGTAATTTGATTCAAAACTCTCAGTTAAAGTATATTGATATACGACACCATTGTATACAAGAGTTTGTGGCATGAAGAGGTTTAGAGTTGGATCTTGATATGGCACATATGCATCTAGCGAATATGTTCACATCAAATTAGATGCATCTAGATTTTGAATGTTCAAAAATGGATCAAATGCCATAGATATAAATGTCATTGATATATTCATTATATGTTGATTGTTTTGATGTCTTCTCCATATTTTGAATGTGATTTTCAAAATCCCTTTAAACAAACCTTCTTGAAATCATGCTTTTGTATAAAAACCAATTCATATAAACTCTCATGACCTAGAAAATATTGTTTCTCAAATTTTAAGCTCTCAACCCTTCCTTTTTGTGCTTGATGACAAAGGAGGAGAGATAGTGTTTGATAGTGTTTGAGAGAGAATGGTTTAGAGATAAGCTTTAGAGAGCTTTAAAGAAAGCTTTAGGGGGAGCGACTTTAGGAGAGTTTGGGAGAGATGGATATCTTTTGAGTTAATTGACAAAGGGGGAGAGATAGATATCAAATTGGTACAATTGGTATTTGATTGATTGGTATTTGATAGAATTGATATTGATATCTGAGAAAGATGATAGAAGTAAATTGAGATTGATAAATGATATTTGGGGAGAGATATTATTTGATATCATTAACATCAATCTTTGGAAGAGATATTTGAGTTAGAGAAAATTGAGAAAGTTGATGTTTTTGGAAGATGACTTGATTGAACTTGTGCTCAATTGTCATGTATATCTCCTAACTCATAAGATTAGATGTTGTGTTCAGTTCCGATATATTTTTGCATATATTGAGAGGGAGCTGAAGAATCTGTTTTGGATTTACTAAGATTATAAAAGGTGTAGTCATCAATCATCAAAAAGGGGGAGATTGTTGGATCTAAGTGGATCTAAGTATCTAGGTTTTGATGATTAATGACGATTTGGATAAATCCATGATGATTAAAGTTAATCTGAAAAATGTCAGATTTGATGATCAAATGACAAATTAGATAAATCCTGATTTAGCATGAGTAAGTTGAGTTGATTAACGGTAAACACTGAATTGGATGTTTCCTCGGTTGCGGGTATGATATTGATGCATATGTAGAGGGGAAGCTCAGTGGATGTATCAAGCTTGTGCTAATTGATTGATCAAGATGTTATATGATAAATCTTGAAGTTGATGACTCCAGTTGTGGATTTGATATCAATTCATATGTTGAGAGGGAGCTCATCACTTTGATCATCTGATTTGATTGCTATCATGACATGAGTAGTATAGATCGTGTGCGTATGTTTTTATCATCTACGATCTATATGATTGAATTTCATCTCATACTCATTTACTTGCTATTGAATATAGCTTTGTCATTTCACTGGAAAGAGAAACTGTTGAGCTAACTCCTGTGTAGAGTAGTTTCTTTGGTAGTGATTAATGACAACATATATATGAGACAAATGTGTGCATTTAGTGTATGTGTTGTAGTATCAGTATGATTGCAGGGTAAAAGCAGGCATGGGCGTGAAGAGGATGAAAACGATATGAGACATCCCGAGCAAGGTCAAGCTTAGCGAGGATGAGCTTTGCGAAGACAGGCGTCAAGCGGTCGAGCTTCGCGTGGTCAAGCTTAGCGGGATCGAGCTTTGCGATGACGAGCGTCGAGCGATCGAGCTTCACGAGGTCAAACTCCACCTAAGGTAAAATCCAAGATTAAGGATTGTTTTCTTAGGGTTTTATCGGTCTCGGTGTTTGGAGACAGACCGGATTGATAGGATTCTTTTTACTAGTTTGATCGTACTATTAAGAGGGGTCGGAAACTAGTAGCTTGAATCTATCTAGTGTGGAAGCTCAGATGCATTCATATCATCTTGCACTAGTGTCTTGCATTGCTAGAGAGTCTAAGTGTAGTTTGTGTGCATTAGAGAAAATGTTTTGAAAACTGCACTTAGTCGTGATCGCCAGCTATTTGAATTGGTTTATTTTGATAGAGCTGGTCATGGTTATATTTACACATTCTGATTGTATCCGTGCTTGATACATGGTCGTGGTCGTGTCGCTGGTTTGGCGGCTTTTCGATTAGAGTTTGGGCGTGGTCGTAGGAGTTCGAACTGGTCGTACCAGTCTTCGACTCGCTTGCGTACGCTCGACCAAACCCTGTCGACCACCTGTTTTCGACCGGATGTCAGACCTGTGTGGCCGTGGTCATCGCTGAAGTGTCAGCTAAGATATCTTCGAGAAAACATTAAATCCGTATGTGCAAATACCCTAAAGTGCAATTGAGATGATTTTTGGATTGGATATTTTGATAGTAGGAAATTTTCTGAGTTTTCTAGAAGCTTCTAGACATTTCTTGGTCTTGCTTTTGTTGAGAAAATTGTAGAGCCCGGAGTTTTCTTTCCAACAAGCCAAAAATTATCCCAATCGGATCTATGGATCAAAAGTTATGCTTGTTTTACTATCAGTATGCAATGGCCCGACATTGTCCGGGCATGGGCGGGCAACGTCCGCCCTGTACAAATTTTTTCAGCCTTTTGAGAAATGAAACAAACACAAATGCATCCGTCCGGGGCTATCTGTCCCGGTAGGCCGGACTTTGTCCGAAATGGCCGGACATTGTCCGGCCTGTACAATCTGTTTGAGGCGAGAGTTAACAGAGACATATTCTTTTGTACGGGGATTTTGTCCGGACAAATAGTATCTGTCTGGCCTTCACAAATTTCGTTGAAACGGTAACTGACACTCGCAAACTCGTGACTAACGGTCACTATTTGGGTGTACTGTCCGGACATTGTTCGAAATGGTCGGACAATGTCCGGCCTGTACAACTTTTGACCCGGTTTCCTGCAAACGGCTAGTTTTTCGTTGAGGCTATAAATACTTCGTGTTTGGCTTCATTTGTGGGTGCTCAAAGAGTTCATTTTTTAGCTGAAAACCTAGCCAATTGAGTTGCATATGTGTTATTGCGTTTAGAGGCTAGAATTGAGCCCAAATCTTGAGTGATTTGAGAGAGAGACCAATTGTGTGAAGCTAATAGTGCTTAGTGCACTTCAATCACCATTTGCATGCTAGTGCTAGAGTCTTAAGCATCTCATTTGCATTCTTGAGCTTCTAGCACTTGATTTCTTCAAGTGAGCGTGTCCGGCTTGTTGCTCTTGGCAATCGCCTTCGCCTAGATGGTGCCGGAGGAGAGTCGCGATCTCTCCAATTGAAGTTTGTCGGAGAGGCCAGCAAAAGATTGTGAAAGGTGTGGTGCTCGCCTATCCGGTGTGGAGAAGGAGCAACCCTAGTGAGATATCCTTCGTGGATATAGAAGCGAGCGCTTCAATGAGTAGGGGAGACCGGGCGAGTCTCCGAGACCTTGGTAAAAATATTGTGTCAATTGTGTAATTCTTATTTGCTTTATATTCATCTTGACACAATTGCTTATATCACTATTGTTGCATGTATTGTTAAATATTTCATATAGTTGAATGCAATTAGTTGATTACATTATTTTAACCCTTATTGTATAATCTAGTTCAATCAATTATCTTGTTGAAGTTACTTAGTGGGGGAGAAAATTTAAAAGCCTCCTAATCACCCGCTCTAGTCGGCATTCTTGATCTTACAAATGCCCATTCTATCAATTTGATTAGACCCTTCCTCAATGCATAATGTGAGTGGCAAGGTGGAGATAACAAGAACTTTTGTTATGTTTCACTCACAATTCACCCCTGACCCTGTGGTCGGACTAACCACAGTTGTGTCGGGTTATACCCCCACCCCGACTGCATCTCCCCATTACTGGGTCAGCGTGCATCATCAAATCCAGTGATATGTGTTGGAGCCACACTCCGTGCCAATCGTGCATCACTTTCCATCTCATGCAGGGGTTTCATGTGCGATCTGCAGGCCTATCCCATACTAGGCTTGCGGTTAGTATGTTTTTCATGCCACTAGACGCACAACACCAGGTTCTAGTCCTTATATGCCGGTGACCAGACCATCCACAGCCACGCACATCCAGTGCCACAACCATTCCATACCAAACTCTAGTCACGGCTAGGGTTTTTATTTCATGAATATACACAAATACACATATCATGGTTCATGGCTCATTACTTGATTATTTCACATTTCACAGGCATCCAGCCTAATACTGCCATTTCATATCTCAATCATTCTTTCACATGCAATACTACTTATATTCAAGGTTATATTATAGCAACTCATAAAATATAGGTTCAATATGTTCAAGAATATGACTTGCCTTCCGCGTCGTAAAAATCAGCAGTTGGTGTCGGGTCGACAGTGAAGTCCTCGAACTCAGATTTTGGATCTACTCAGCAACAAATCAAACCACAATGATTATTAACTATATTAAAATGTTTTATGATCAATATGCAGACACGCTCTAAAAGAAAAATTGAACAATGCTGGAGATGACTGAGATTACAGGCTGAACAGAGTCAAAACCCTAGGGTTTCAAAGAATCTGGCTAAGATTGAGTACTGGAGGTTATCAGGGTTTCAAGACATAAGATTTGACATTTGGTTCACGGCTGGTTTGCTCAAATACAACGAATGTCAGCAGGTCGAAATTCAGTTCACGGCCTGATATGGTTTTGGTTGGCCTTAGAGAGCTTTTCTCAAGATATGGCAGTTGAAGAAAATGTAGAACATGATTCTACAAACTTGGTAGACAAAGTAGATTTCAATTTGCACATACAAAAGTGGCCAAACCGGGCTAATGCCACTGGCTGACATGGAGCTGACACAGGCTGACATGCACAGAAACTAGGGCATAACTGTGGAATTGACTCAAGGCTTCAATTGCTTCGCCAACTATGTCTAGGAGATAGGCGAAGACAACAGGAGTCTAATGGTGGAGGTTTCGATCATTGGAGTGGACCGACGGTGGTGAACGGCGGCGAAGAAACACGGTGGCGACACGGCACAGCACAGCTACTGGACAGATTCTTGGCATAGCCATAACTAGTGATATTGGGGCGAGCCAGAGGTCGATGTAGTGAAGAGATATGCTCATGCAAGTAACACTGATCTTCTAGACAAGGTGGCGACGACGGCAGTGGCCAGTGGCGACCGGACGGCACGCTAGTGGCATGACAGTGAGGGGTAAAACTCCTAAATTGTGATTTGGTGCTGCGCTACTGGAATCTGGAGTTGCTGCTGCTAGCTGAGGTTAAATGATGTTACTTGGGGCGCTAGATTTGGCTGGAAATCGATCGGCGGCGAGTGGCGATGAACTGTGCTGGAGAAGAAGAAGCTGATTTTGGGCGTTTCTCACACAGAGCTCTGGAGATCAATTCTTCGCGGTGAGAGCAAGAGGGAGGTGAGTGGAATCTATTAGAAAGGCCAATTTGGCCGGAAGAACGGCGGTGCGGCCTTGCGACGTGACCGGTCACTAGTGGCGCGCGAAAGATGGGGTAACTCCAATTCAGGCTTGAATTTGAAATCTAAATGCAGAGGCTCGCTAAGAAGACTGTACTAATCAATTTAGTCTACTAACAAGGAACCTAATTTGGACGGAATCGAAATCGATGGCCGGTACAGGGCAATTGCAATCTACGGTGATCACCGGCGTTGAGGTCCACCGGAGCTCAATTAAATGCTACAGAACAGAGAGATGAGCGGGAGACTCTCACTAGTCGAAGCAATTGGAGATATTGTGCAGTGAGTCGATCTGGCGTCGCGCTCCTCCCTGGCGGCTCGCCGGAGAAGAAGACGAAGATGAAGAAGATAACGACCTAGTGGCTAAGTGAGCTCTCGAGAACAATGGTTAAGATAAAGCTGGTTATGGGTGAGCTTAAATAGGCACGGGATGGATTTAGTAAGGCTGGAGGCTGTGGAACTTGACTTGTGCTGGTGAAGCGTCTGGTCATAGCAACAGTGGTAACGATGAGATGGCAATAGCGGCTCTGCAACCGCGTTTGGTTAGCACTTTGGAACTTGTTCCTGGCCTGTGCAAGGCAGAGGTGACATGGCTAGCATGGCGTGGGGATGTGGCGCGAAACTTTTGATGAAGCTGCTGCTGGAGCGCGGTCGCTGCTGGCCGTGTGTGCGGTTGCGACGGTGATGCCTCCGGCGCGGACCCGTGCGCGCAGGCAAGCAGAATCACACACGGGCACAAGCGAGAGCGGAGTTTGGCCGGCGGCGACGAAACACAGCGAGGTGGTGCACTGGTCGAGGGTGTGCCCGTGGGTGCTGATCGAAAAGGAATTTGGACGTAATTGCAATTTCTAAACTTTGGCTGGGATTGAATTGTAAATTCTGGGATTTAGGCGATTAGGGTTGATTTTGACTTCACAGATCTGGCAAACTTTATTCCACAAGGTTTTTAGCAAGGATATTGGGCAAAATCGGGAGCATTTGAGTGGTTTTCAGATGAAATGAAAACAGGGTAATAAGGGTATTTAAAATCTGAGTTTTGTCAAAACTGAAATCCTGGGGTTTAGGGTAACATTTTGATATCCTCACAGAAGAAGATTTTGTATTGAATAGTATTTGGGAGGTGTTCCCTGAATCAGATTTGAATTTGGAGCTGATTCATAGCATTTAGCCTTTTCAGGCTTCTGGAAAATCTGAAAAGGACTAATCTGTGATACTTTATCGACTAATTTTGCCAAAATGGTCTTAATGGTGGAATCTGATTGCCAACTTTTTGGATTAAGGAATTGACATACCCTTGATCATAGTCCAAGAATAATTTGGTCTAGATTAGGTCAAGATTTCATTAAATCGGAGTTCAGGGTATTTAGGGTAATTAGCATATTTAATTAAATTCTGTTTTTGAAAATAGAAAGGGTTTACAAATCTGGGAGTTAGAGATCGAATTGGATCTGGCTTCTGAAGGTTTTTATTCTCAGGATAAATAGTAGGTCATATCTGGAAAGTCATATCTTAATTTGGGTTCACAGGGAAGGTTTGGATATTTTTGGGGCTTAGGATAGAATAAATCTGGGCTGATTTGGCTGATCTTGGAGAGACATATGCATGCATAACTTTTTATGAAAAGAATTTTCACCCCAAACACAGGGTGTTGCATTGCGTGTCGCCCAACCGGGAAAGAGGAAACACCAATTGTTCAAGAAAACGAACTGGTGTTGTTCGAAGATTTCTTACGCTGAGGATTTCGTCTGCTAGAAAGCGAATTCTTTCGCAGCGTCTTGAACCATTTCGGGCTTGAACTGGTAGACCTTCACTCAATTCTGTGTTGAGTTTGGCCATTTTTAGCACCTGTGTAAAGCTTTCGTTCGGGTTTTGTCGAGCATCACCCTTTTTCGCCTCTTCTACCTCTTGGTATTGTCCAAAAGCGCAAATGCAGCCGGATGCGTCTACTTCCACCTGAGGGATAAAAAAGATTATCCTGTTATTCCTTTGAGGGATTCTGTCCATGGTTGGAATCAGCGATGCTTCTAATGCACTGCTCCTGAAGAAAATAGTCACTGGTTCAAAAATCGTTGGCCAGATAAAAGCAATGAAAAGGACTCCACCCCTGATCTTAATGAAGAGCTGTAAAAACAAGCTACACTATCCAAAGTCTGGCACAGGAAGGCTTGACAGTTCAGCACGTGGTTCAGGACTTCATCAAGAACCGAATTAGTCCATTGAAGAAAAGAGTGCACCCTCCTTGGGAGGTGCGCTCTATGCAAGATTGAACCTTGGACTATGAGCATGGTAAAGTCTTTTCTTGTACATTGGAAATTTATCATCAATCTAGCTGTGCTTAGTGCATTTTTCGAAACAGGTCTACCTTCTTCTCAGGTCGAGAGGAGAATAAACACTCTGTTGAAGATATTTAATCCGACAACAGAAGGGGAGTTGAACGCTCCAAGACCGCAGAGTATAGTCTATGGCAACGACAAAATACTACAAGAACGACGAAAGGTAAAAACTTTTCCGACAAACCTGCATGTATATTTTAAACAATAGTAAACGAAGGAATTTATTTTGATGTAAATAGTTGCTTTTGGGCCAACCAATTTGAATGAAAAGTTGTATTGATGATGCTGGGACTTCTGGGGGTCCTTCAGCCAAGAAGCTGAAAAGAACCCCTTCCAAAGGGAAGGGTCAATAATCAAAGGAGAAAACTGTAGCCCCTGGCAAATCCAAAAAGGCTACAAAGGCAACTTCATCAAAGGCCGTTAAACCGGTTTTAGTGGCCAAAACGGTAAAATTATTTTTCCCTCACCTTTCTCCAGGTACACTTGGAAATCATCCCTTAATCGTACAGGGAGAATGAAGCGAGCAGGAAGAGGATGAAATTCCACTCATTCTGCGGAGAAAAAGGTCTGCTGAACCTTTGAAGAGAACATCTAAGAGGATGTTCACCTCACTATTATCGCCTGGGAATGAGGCAATGAGTTCCATTGGACTCAACTTCAGGTAATAGATAATTTCCTCGTTCAGTTGTGTGAATACAATCTAAGTTATTCATAATTTATGCAATCATAGTGTATGTTTACGGCAAGTCCCACTCTCATGCAATCAACATCAATTCCTGAAATTGAAGCAAGTGTGGTTGAAGAAACTATGACTACTCTGGCGGAAATTATGGCCATAGGGTGTGTTGTAGGTACATCTGCAGTACACGATGTGACTGTCCCCACCGAGGTTCCCATCATTAACAAGGTCGTGCAAGAAATTGAGACCTTAGCACATGTTAATGATGAATGTACTGTCGTGGTATAAATGATACCACCGACAGATTTTTCGGACGTGCGTAACACTCGTACGACGGCGCGAGCTGACCGAGCGATCGGTCACCTCCCGTCGGGCAACACAGAGACTGACACGATGATTTTCATACAGGTTCGGGTCCTGGTGCAGACCCTAGTCCTGTCGGCACCCTCCGGATGTAAGTCCGCTGGGGAGGTGAACTCTTGGGGAGAGAGGTCTCCTAAAGATGCTTGTTGTTTGTGTGTGTAAAATGAATATCGGATCTATCACAAATGGGACACAAGGGGGCATATATAGGCCCCAAAAGAAGCAAAAAGACTAAAAAGCCCTAGCTACGACCGTCAGATCAAGGGGCGTTGACGCCATTTCACCTGCCGAAGGGCTTGGATGCTTCACAAGTGTCCTCGCTAGTTCCCGATGCGCTCCTCACACCACCCGCACGTGACCTCACACGGGAGACCTCCGTGGCTTTCCCTGGGAGGCCTTCGTGACATTTCATGAGAGGTGTCCATGGTTTGCCACGGCAGCGCTCCTGGACTTTCCACGGGAGGCGTCCGGGACTATCCCTGTTAGCCCTCTGGGACTTTTCACGGGAGGCGTCCAGAACTTTCCCCGGTAGCCCTCCAGGACTTTTCACGGGTGGTGTTCGTGGACTTCTACGGGAGCCCTCTGTGGTTTTTCCCGGGAGGCCTCCGTGACATTTCATGGGAGGCATCTGGAGTTTGCCACGGGAGCCCTCCATGGTTTTTCCCAGGAGGCCTCCGTGACATTTCACGGGAGGCGTCCGGGGTTTGCCACGGGAGCCCTCCGGGACCTTCCACTGGAGGCATCCGGACTTTCCCCGGTAGCCCTCTGGGACATTCCACGGGAGGTGTTCGTTGTCTTCTACAGGAGCCCTCCATGGTTTTTCCCGGGAAGTCTCCGTGACATTTCACGGGAGGCATCTTGGGTATGCCACGGGAGTCCTCCGGGGCTCGGAGAGGTGTCTGTGGTCTTCTACGGGAGCCCTCCGTGGTTTTTCCAGGCAGGCCACCGTGACATTTCACGGGAGGCGTCCGGGGTTTGCCACGGGAGCCCTCCGGGCCTTTCCACGAGAGGTGTCCGGGACTTTCCCTGGTAACCCTCTGGGACTGTCCATGGGAGGCGTTCGGGACATTCGCCGGTAGCCTTCTGGGAATTTCCACGCGAGGCATCCGGGCCAAATCCTGGGAAACGTCTGGGATTTCCCCCAATAGTAGCCCCCCAGACCCCCGGGGACATGGGGTGGCCCCGAAGGGTATGCGCAGGACTTGGCCCCATACGACGCTTTGCCTTCTGGGACATGCCCTGGGCCGCGCACGACGCTTCAGCTCCTGGGCCATTGTCCTGCGCAAGCCCTTGGTTCACACGCGCGTTGTACTACGCATTGATCTTCCTGCAACTCTTCGACATCAACGCGACAGTTCGAATCAACGCCCAGATGGGCCTAGGGACACGTGGCACCCATCCGAGGCCCCCTCCATTGCTTAGAAATAGGTGGGGGGGGCCTCTGGTCTGGTACACTACATCCCAACCCCCAAACTTTGCTGTCCTGGTAGCTTGATTTCCCGGTAACTTTATATCCAGGTTAGACACCGACTCACTAGTCTCCTTCCACCCTCATGGCACCGAAGAGCCACACAAAAGCATCCGAGCTGCCCCCAAAGGAGGTGACCTCCGACTTCCTCGAGACCACGCAACCGGGGACATCACCCCGGGCCAGAGGAGCTGGCGCCGAACCCCCAGGAGGGCGAGGTGGTGGCCTTCGAGGCCTTCGTGGAGGCAGGCCTCTAGCTCCCGGTGCACCAATTTCTCCGGGAGTTTCTGCAGGTGTATCGGCTCTCACTCAACTACCTCACCCCGAACACCCTCCTCCGGATGGGGTTGTTTGTGTGGTTGTGCGAGACAGCCACCTGGGAGAAGCCAACCCTCCGACTCCTCTGGTACATCTATGAGCTATCGGTGCGGGGCCGGTTGGTCATCAGAGAAGGCCCTCCCCGGAATATCGTGGCGGAGGTGTTCCGGCTGAGGCCCCCGGCCCGGGTGCCACTCCCCACCCCCGCTTCGTACAAGCGGGGAAAGGAAGTCGCTGGGGGGCCCTTGAAGTGCCCCCCAGCCCAAAAGTGTCCCGTGGCCTCGGGCTCCAAGGAGTCCCATGAAGGCCTGGGCGCGGGGGTGCCCCGGGGGAGCCCAGACGTCACCTCCAGCTTCGCCCATGGAGACTCCGGTTGCGACGCCGGCGAGCACACCAGGTGCTGCCCCGACGAGGCCACCAACCAGTCCCAGCGAGGTGGGTACGCCCTCGAGGAGGGTCCCTCTGAGCCGTCCGGTGGCTCAGCTGAGCCAGCGTGGTAGGGGAGGGCCAGGGCTCCGACTCGGAGATGTACGCTCCGAGTCCTTCCCCGCCCCCTACTCTTGCGGGGATCCGACCGCGATCGTCGTTGGGCGAGATCTCTGTCCGGTTCAAGATGCCGGGGGGCCTGCCGGTGGCCTCAATCTTGGCACCGAAGGTACGCCCATCGGTGGCCGGGACGATGGTGGTGGCCCCCCCCCCCCACCGGGGAGGGGAAAGGGCCTCTTCATCCGTCCCAGGGTCCCAGCCCCACCAATGGACCTGACGTACAACTCTTCTGATAGTGGGACCTCAGAGGATGGCGCCTTGCTGGGTGGAGAGGTTTCTTGGGGGAGTGACCCGGGGGAAGACACGGAGGACTATGAGGAGGTGATCTCCTCTGGACTCCAGGTAACTTGCTAACGTCATTATCTTTGTTCGCCTTTGCTTTCTTTTTTGATTTTTCTCCCCTCCATACGGTGGCATTGGCCTGGGGCCTCTAGGTACGATTCGCCGCACGCCCCCAGGCCGCCAAGGAGATGACGGCCTTCGAGCACTCCACAAAGGAGAAGGCACTCGGGGACCTATCCTCCGAGTGCTCCAAGAAGGGGTGGGCGCTCGGAGAGCTCGCCACGGTCCAAGCTCAGCTCGCGGCCGTCGAAGACACCGCTTACCAACTCCAGAGGGAGCTACAGGTGGAGCGAGGGGTCGCCCGGGAGACCGAAGCCTCAGGCACCCGCGCGGTCATCTTTGGGGGGAGGATGATTTGCTCTGCCCTGGAGGAGCTCGGGGTTGAGCTCGGGCCAGGGGCGAGTCCTGACCCAGCACCAGCGTCGATCAGGGAGGCCACGTATTTTCATGATACGCAGGTCTCCCTCATATCGGTGGCGGCGGACGTCCGGGCACAGGCCTCGCTGTCCCGATCATCTCCCTGGCGGCGGCTCTTGTCAAGCACTGCTGGGCGGGCGCCCGGGTGATCGGGCAGTTGGTCCCCCGGAGCTTCCCTGACTTCTTTGAGATCCAACGGGTGGAGTTCGAGGGGTTCGTCGGGGCCCTCTTCGACCAGATCACCGGTGCGATGGAGCTGGGTGGCGTGCGTCCGGCGCCGGAGGCGACGGCTGCCGCGAAGGTCCCCCTGGGGGGGACAAGGATCTCTCCCGGTTAGATTAGATTTTGCTTGTTAGGCTTTTTGCACCCTATAGCTTCTTTAGAAGAAGCCCCAGAAAAATGTAAATCTTTGATTAATTGATGGAAATGAAAACCTCTTTTTTCTAAGTGCAAGTAGGTATCTCTAGATATTGCTCCCGGGGAATTTTCATACACCGGGAGGTAGAGCCTGGAGAGTGCCCGAGCGGCCTCCGGGGGGCGTAGCCCGGGGAGTGCCCGAGTGGCCTCCGGGAGGCATACCCCGGGGAGTGCCCAAGCGGCCTTTACTTTGCTAAGCCTCGGCACCGGGCCTATTCTCGATGCTTCCACGGCGGTGGGGCACCCTCCGAGAGACAATCCGGCTACGGTGGCTTCCGGAGTGGCATTTAGACAATGTTGACAATTGTCACGCCAAGTTGTCTCCACCGAAGCCGGGGTCCCGAAGGGTCCCGCCACTCCAGATACGCCCCCCAGCCGATTACGAGTATTGGGCAAAGGATCTCCTTCGAAGGGCCTTCTAGAGCGTAAGGAGCTTGTACAAGGATCTCTCCTGGGGAGCTCACCGGAGGGAGTTGCCACCGGGGTAGTTTCCCCCGGGAGCCTAACTCTGTGGATTGTATCTTGTTTTGTGCCTGGGCATTCTTGTCCCAGGGGCACCTTAGCCCACCAGCGGGGTTGTCCCCCAGTTCAATGTTCAATCAATAAAGTTTGGCGTTTGCTTGAAAATTGTCCAAAATTGTACTTTGAAAGTTTTCTGAAAATTATTGTCTTCTGTCTGGGTCCGGGTTATCCCCCCCCCCCCCGCCACGCACAGTGGGGTGCCATTTTGTGTTGTGTGCAATGGGTCAGGAATGAAGGGCCCGGACGTCAATAAATGCTGGGGAGTCACATAGTCCCCCGATCGAAGAGAGATAAGGGTGGAAATTCCTCCAGTCACCGTGAAAACGGGAGCCGGTAGAAGATTCCAGGACATGACCGTGGATTTTCTCGGTCAAAAATTTCAGGGCCATCAAAAATTTCCTCTGGTCACCGTGCGAACGGGAGCCAATTGAGAAATTTGACGTGGCCGTGGAATTTTTTGGTTGAAAAAATCCCAAGGTCCGATCGAAAATTCCCCCGGTCGCCGTGAGAACGGGGAGCCATCGAGAATTGCAGTCGAAAAATCCTGAGGCCCAGTAAAAAATTCACCTCGTCGCAGTGAGGGGAGCCGATCGGGAATTCTGGTCGAAAAATCCCGAGACCCGGTAAAAAAATTCCCCCAGTTGCTGTGAGAACAGGGAACCAGTCGGGAATTTTCTGGTCAAAAAATCTCGAGACCCGGTAAAAAATTCCCCCGGTCGCCGAGAGAACCGGGAGCTGGTCGAAAATTTCGGTCAAAAAGTTCTGAGACTTCTGGGATGTGACCATGTATTCCATGACCCACAGAGGGGGAAGCTCTCTCCCAGAGGAGGATGAGCCCAATGATGGGCTTGAGTGTTTGAGGGGGGACTAGTCTCTCAAATTGACTCGTTAGCGGAGTTCATGAGAACTGGGTTGCCGCTTACCCCCTCAGTCCAGGAGGGGTTACTGTAAGCCGCCCTACAGGAGTGGGGCTCCCCGTCGTAGAGACTTTTAGGCTACGATAGCCTACGTCCTCACAAGGTGGGCATCCTCGCAGGGAGGGCATCCTCACGGAGAGGGCATCACCTTTGTGGCGGTAAGTCAAGAATCTGCAAAAATTCCAAAGTTGAACAAAAAATCATTTGTATTAATGGCGATGACATACAATGCCTCCCCCCGCGGAATCGCGGGGGGGAGGGAACGGTAAATACAACGCCTCCCCCTGCTAAGTCTCGACGGGGGAGGGAGTGCTGAATACAGTGCCTCCCCCTGCGAAGTCATGACTGGGGAGGTAGTGAGCCCGGAGGCTAGATGTAGAACTTGCAGAGCAAGTCTACGTTCCAAGTATGCTTCAGCTCCTGGTCTTCAAGGTTGGAGAGCTTATAAGCTCCCGAGCCAAGGACCATAGAGATCCTGTACGGGCCTTCCTACTTAGGGAAAAGTTTGCCTTGGGCTTGGGGGTCAGTCACGCGCTTGAGGACAATGTCCCCATGGCAGAAAGCTCTCGCGCAGACGCGCCGGTTGTACGCGTGTGCCATTTTGCGCTCGTAGATGGAGTGGCGAAGAAGTGCTTGGTCGCGCTCTTCCTCGATGATGTCGACTTCCAGCCGTTCATTTGCTTCGTTGGTTAGGTACACTGCGGCCGTAGCTCTGTCTAGGAGCTCGACTCGCAGAGACCGGAAACCAATCTTTGAAGGGAGGACTGCCTCAACACCGTACACGAGTGACAAGGGGGTGCACCATGTTGCCCGACTCGGGTCGTGCGCATGGAGCAGAGGATGCTCGAAAGCTTCCCCGCCCATGCCCCCCGCCTGGAGGCGGTCTGCTCGAGTCGCCGGCGTAATCCCTGCAGTATTACACCATTGAACCTTTCGACGGCTCCGTTGTTCTGGGGATGAGCTACAGAGGTGAAGTGGAGGGTAGCCCCCAAGCCTTCGCAAAACTCCCAGAAGTACGCTGAGTCGAATTGAGTCCCGTTGTCGATGGTGATTTCTTGGGGGACCCCAAAGCGACATACGATGTTCTTCCAGAAAAACCGCTATACTACTCGGGAGGTTATACTAGCCAAGGGCTCAACCTCCACCCACTTGGAGAAATAATCCACTGCAACCACCGAATACATGTAGCCCCCTGGCGCTGGGGGGAAGGGGACAAGAAGGTCCATCCCCCAGCGCGCAAAGGGCCAAGTGATGGGGGTGGTCTGCAGCGTCGTTGAGGGCAATTTGGAGCCCTGTGCCATTTTCTGGCAGGCCTCGCAAGCGGAGACAAGGTCTCACGCATCGCGGACCATAGTGGGCCAATAAAAGCCTTGGTAGAGAACCTTCGCCGAAACTGCGCCCGGAGCCAGGTGAGACCCTCAGCTCCCCGAGTGGATGTCCTCGAGGAGCTGGAGTCCTTCTACTCGTGGGAGGCAGCGGAGCACCGCGGAGGCCCCCGGCTTGGAGAGCTTTCCGTCTAGTAGGAGGTACGCCCATGCCTTGGCACGAAGATGCTTCGCCTCGACATCACCAGGAGGCTTTCCCCCCTAGGAAGGAGACGAGGGGGTCCATCAAGAACGCGGCCCGCACAATCTCAGAGACCTCCAGGTCACAGGACTTGGGGTCCACGCCCGGAGGGGTCACCGAAGGCTTCGGTGCGGTTCTTGATGGACCCTCGGGCCCTGGTCGCCCGGGCCAAGGCATCGGTGCGGTCATTGTCCTTCCGGGGGATATGCCAGGCCTCCAGGCCCTCGAAGTACCTCTGCATCTTGCGCACCTCCCCCAAGTAGAGACTCAGGTTTGCGTCATGGCACAAGTATGACTTGTCCATTTGGCAAACCATGAGCTAAGAGTCCCCCTTGACCAGGAGGCGACGAATCCCCATGGAGCCCGTGAGGCGCAACCCCAGGAGCAGGACCTGATACTAAGAGACGTTGTTTGTAGCGGGGAACTCGAGCCCCGTTGTGTACTCCAGCGTCCTTCCCTCGGGGCTCCGAAGGACTGCCCCCCTGCCAGCCCCAGCGAGACACAAGGAGGCATCGAACATGAGTGTCCAATGGTTACTGCGCGGGGACGGCTCAACGGGAGTCTCCTCCCCCAACCTGGAAGCGGGGGTCCATTACGCCACAAAGTCTATGAGGACTTGTTATTTAATGGCGGAACGGCCCATGATGGACAAGGAGAAGGGAGCCAGCTCGGCTCCCCACTTCCCAATCCGGCCAGTGGCCTCTTTGTTTCACAGCACCTCCCCCAGGGGGAGGGAAGATAGGACCGTTATTGAGTGTCCCAGGAAGTAGTGGCGGAGCTTCCGGGATGCCATCAGGAGGTCGTTGCAGATCTTCTCCATCTCTGTGTACCCTGTCTTAGCCCCTTGGAGGGCTTCGCTCACATAATACATCGGTGCTGCTGCCCGTCCTACTCCTTTACGAACACCGCACTTACAGCGACCGGGGTGGCCGCGAGGTAAAGGAGCAGTGGTTCTTCCGGAGATGGGCTCACGAGAATTGGAGGGCTCGTGAGGTACTTCTTCAGGTTGTCGAAGGCCGCCTGGGCCTCAGGAGTCCACTTGAACACCTCGAGGCCTCGGAGGATTTTGAAGAACTGGAGGCCGTGCTCCCCCGACCACGAGACGAAGCAGCTTAGCGCGGCCAAGCGGCTGGTAAGCCACTGCACGTCTTTCGTGAAGCGCGGCAGGGGCATGTCCAACAGGTCCCAAATTTTCTTTAGGCTGGCCTCTATGCCCCACTGGGACACGAGGAAGCCAAGCAGCTTCCCCCAGCGTACGCCGAAGGTGCACTCTTCTGGGTTGAGTTTTGACCCGTACTTGCGGAGGTTACGGAAGGTCTCCGCTAAGTCGTCAAGGTGAGCAACCGCACGAAGGCTTTTGACGACCGCGTCGTCGACGTAGACCTCTACGTTGTGGCCGATCTTGTCCTTTAGGACCAACGTCATGAGGTGCTGGAAGGTTGCTATAGCGTTCTTTAGCCTGAAGGTCATGTGGACATAGCAGAAGGTGCTGATGGGTGTTATAAAACTCGTCTTTTCCTCATCCTCCTTATACATTTGGACTTGGTGGTAGCCCGAATAAGCGTCCAAGAAGCTCATGAGCTCACACCCCACGGTCGAATCCACAAGCTGGTCAATCCGCAGGAGTGGGAATTTGTCTTTTGGGCAAGCTTTGTTGAGGTCAGAGAAGTTCACACACATCCTCCATTTGCCGCTCGACTTCTCCACGAGGATGGGGTTCGCCAGCCATTCGGGGTGCAAAACCTCCCGAACGAACCTCGCCTCTCGGAGCCTGGCTATTTCGGCCTTGATGGCCTCTTGGTGCTCAAGGGAGAGCTTCCTTAACCTTTGCTTTACCGGGAGACGGCCGGGCGTTGCAGCGTGCTTGTGCTCGACAACGTCCTAGGCGATGCCCCGCATGTCGGCGGGCATGCACGCAAAGACATCAGAGTTCTTGCGGTGGAAGGCCGCGTGCTCCTCAAGGAGGTCCGCCCTGGTCTTGACGATCCTTTCCCCATCCTCTGGAGACAACTAGACTTTCTGGCAGTCTGCCTTCATGAGTGGTTTCTGGAGAAATTTCCCGGAGGGGAAAATCGGGGCGTCCAGAGCTGGGGGGCCACGTCCTGGTCGCCTCGGGCTGTGATCACGCCGCGAGGCCTAGGGATCTTCTGTCGCGCCCCCACTTTGGGGACAACGACTACTCCTGTGGAGATCCAGCTTCACTGCAGCTGATCCCATATATGCATACCATTGACTTCCCAGGGTAAGTCAAGCACAGGAGTATATTTACATCACAGCAGACTAACTTACAAAATATTTAAGTAGTGTGGCCTACTAGCCTTAATACAATATAAAGAGATTACAATGCCTTCGTGGCATACAATGTTTAGTAAAATAACAACTACACAGCGGAAGATTGGTAAACCCCCACAGTAAGAAGTTGACAGCAAAACAACACACATCAGGGCTCTGGCTGAACTGGCTCTCCTCCTTGTGGGTCCACAAAGTTCTCCACGCCTTCATTTTGACCATTGAACGCTCCATCTACAGGATTGTAGGTTGCAAGGGTGAGTACTTACGTACTCAGCAAGTCATAGAAAAGAGTAGATACATATAATAGTGATGATATGATCCCATGCTAATAAAGAAGTATGGATGGTTGTAAAATTGGCTTTTATTTTATATCTCATCTCATGGCAGTATTTTCATAGCATAGCATTTCTATTCTGTTCACTAATTATAGCACTACCGTGACACGTCGACACACGACAGCCCACGGTATAGCCCTTATCATGACAACACATGGCATTTGGGTAATCTTGACTTATCAAATTTTATTTCAAAAACATACTTGTGCCACACCTCGTGGATTTAATCCACCGCAGCAGACTCCTATAAACCCGAGAGCTCGAAGTATTTGAATACGTTTTTAACCCTGCAGAGAGGTACCAATTTACCCGCAAGATATTCCACTTTCATGCCCATCCTATCAAAATGATTAGACCCTTCCTCACTACACAGTGTGAGTGGCAAGGTGGAGATAACAAGAACTTTTGTTATGTTTCACTCACAATTCACCCCTGACCCTGGTTTTCACGCAAACCACAGTTGTGGTGGGCTATACCCCCACCCCATATTGCATCTTCCCATTACTGGGTCAGTGTGCATCATCACATCAAGTGATATGTGTAGGAACCGCACTCCGTGCTAAACATGCATCACATTCCATCTCATGGAGGGGTTTCATGTGCGATCCGCATACTTACTTGTTCAGGCCTGTCCCATACCAGACTTGCGTTAGCACGTTTTTCATGCCACTAGACGCACAACACAAGGTTCTAGTCCTTATATGCCAGTAACCAGACCATCCACAGCCACGCACATCCAGTGCCACCGCCATTCCATACCAAGTATTGGTCACAGCTAGGGGTTTTATTTCATGAATATACATAAATACACATATAATATTTCATGGCTCATTACTTGATGATTCCACATTTCTCAGTCATTCAGCCTTATACTGCCATTTCATAACTCAATACTTCTTTCACATGCAATACTAATTATATTCAAGGTTATATCATAGAAAGTCTTAAAATATAGGTTCAAGATGTTCAAGAATATGACTTGCCTTCCGCGTCGTAAAAATCAGCAGTTGATGTCGGGTCAACAATGAAGTCCTCGAACTCAGCTTCTGGATCTGCTCAGTGACAAACAATCACACAATAATTACTAACTATATTAAAATGCTTTATGATCTACATGCATATATGCTTTAAGAAGAATTACTGAATTATACTGAAAATGATCGAGACTGCAAGCTGACCTGAGTCGAGATTCTAGGGTTTCAAGAAATCTAGGCTAAGATTGAGTACGTTAATAGATTGACATTCGGTTCATGGCTCGGACATGGCTTTAGAAGACTCAAAAGGACTTATTTCAAGTTGTGGTAGAAGAAGGAGATGTAGAACATAGTTCTACAAACTTAGTAGACAAAGTGGATTTCAATTTGCTCAATCAGAAGAGATTGAACTGAGCTGATAACACTGACTGACAATGTCCAACAATGGCATTTACATGATTTAGAAGATTTCCAGTGGACAAAACAAATTTGGATCAAGGCATTAGGTGCATAATGAAGCAAGGCATCCGTTTGACAAAGTGGTTTTTGCAGAAAAGTCCAGGAGTTCAAAGGATTTGCAAAAATACCCCTGGACACAGTGAACTAAATGTCTGTGCACTGCCAATTTCTAGGGTTTTGAGTATTTGATCGATTTGCTTGAGCTTTGCTTCGCCAACTATGTCTAGGAGGTAGGTGAAGATACCAGGAATTCATTGGTGGTGGTTTCAAGAACTGAGATGGCCGGACGGCAATGAACAGCGATGAGGAAGGACGGTGGTGACACGGCACAGCACACGTACTAGACAGATTCTTGGCATAGCGATATCTTGTGAATTTGTGCAGAACTAGAGATCGGGGTAGTGAAGAGATATGCTCAGGAGGTCGAGGCGAAGGTTCTGGACAAGGTGGCGTGTCCGACAGTGGCCGGAGACGAATTCTGGTGAACTACGCCGGAGAAGAAGACACTAGATTTGGGTAAATTTGATACACAGTTCTGGAAATCAATTCCTCACTGTGAGAGCAAGAGGGAGGTAAGGAAAAACTTCTGGTAGGGTCAATTTGGCCAGAGGAACGACAGTGTGGCCTGGCGACGTGAGGCGGTCGTCGGTGGCACGCAAATTCTAGAAAAGCTTCGATCCAAGCTTAAATTTGAAATCTAAAGGCACAAGCTTGCTGGAAGGCTTCTACTGAGCATATAACTCTACTAAGAGGCGAGCTAATTTGGGTTAAATCAAATAGCATTGCCGAAACAGGGAAAATCGAGGATTTCGACAATCACCAATGTTAGGGGTCACCAGAGTCCAATTAAATGCTACAGCATGATGAGTGTCGTGGTATTGCGAATACCCCGGCAGGTTTCGTGGACGATCCTAGTGAAGAAAACGTGACGCGGGTTGACCGGGTGATCGGTCCTCCCCCGCCGAACAAACACAACAAGTGACATGAGGGTTTATACAGGTTCGGGTCCCGGTGGGGGCCCTAGTCCTATCGGCGTGCTCCCGACCGGAGTCGGCTGGGGAGGATCTCTCGGGGAGAGGCCTTCGGAGCACACCTGTGAGTTTGGCTATTCTAGCAATAATGAGTAACTTGTTCTTACAACAGGGGGTACAAGGGCTATTTATAGCCCCAAAAGAAGCAAAAAGACTAAACTACCATGGCCGCTACCGTCGGATCAAGGGGTAGCAACATCCTTCTCCAGGCCAGGTGCCTCGGATGCTTGACAGGTGGCCGCTGATTCCTGAGGCGCTTGCCACGCGACCTGCACGTGACCAAGGCACTCGTCACGCGACCCGCACGTGACACGGAATCAAGGGCTCCTGTCCCCAGAAGGACGACAGCGCACGGGACTGGCACCGGAGGCCTCGTCCCCGGGTGAATGGCGGCGCCCGGGACAGGCACCGGGGGCCTGGTCCCCGGGCAAAAGGCGGCGCCCGAGGCAGGCACCGGAGGCCACGTCCCCGGGCAAAAGGCGGCGCTCGGAACAGGTACCGGGGGCCACGTCCCCAGGCAAAAGGCGGCACCTGGGGCGGGCACCGAAGGCCACATCCCCGGACGAAAGGCGGCGACTGGGGCGAGCACCGGAGGCCATGTCCCCGGACGAAAGGCGGCACCTGGGGAGGGCACCGGAGGCCACGTCCCCGGGCGAATGGCGGCGCCCGGGGCGGGCACCGGAGGCCACGTCCCCGGAAAAAAAGCGGCACCCGGGGCAGGCACCGGAGACCACGTCCCCGGGCGAATGGCGGCGCCCGGGGCGGGCACCAGAGGCCACATCCCCGGGCGAATGGCGGCGCCCGGAACAAGCACCGGGGGCCACGTCCCCGGGCAAAAGGCGGCGCTTAGGGCGGGCACCGGGGACCACGTCCCCGGACGAAAGGCGGCACTCGGGGCGGGCACCGGAGGCCACGTCCTCAGACGAATGGCGACGCCCGGGGCGGGCACCGGAGGCCACATCCCCAGATGAAAGGCGGCGCAACTTACCCGGACTTAGTCTCGCGGAGATTTCCCCCAACAATGAGGGAGGAGAGAGGTACTCACTAGTGAAGCAGGATTGGAGAAAGGTGCAGTGGATTGAGCTTGAACCATGCTCCTCCTCAGCAGCTCGCCAGAGAAGCAGGAGAAGCGAGAAATTTCTAAGACTTAACTGATTTTCTGGTGAGTTGGAGTTTGTACAAGGCGAGGGGATGCTTAAATAGCAGAAGATGAGAGCTCTCAAGACTTGGAGCACAAGGAGAGATGTTGAATCGACCGGCGAGGTGATAACAGTGGCGAAGAAACAGCGGCAGCGACGGGATGGCGAGCTAGAAGCTCTGCACTATTCGAATTGTCGGCTAGTTGGGACATGGCGCTGGGCGGTGCAAAGCGGTGGCGACAAAGCTGGCACGGCGAGGTGAGTTGACATGGCGTGGAGTTGCTGACAAAAGTATCACTACCGTCGCTGTTGGTCGCGCGCATGCGCTGTTGCTGGCTGCTGGTGCTGCCACGGCGACGGCGTAGGTGCGGACACATGTGCACATGCAGTTATGAACGAGCATGTGCATGGTCAAAGGCACAGTTTGGCCGACAACGAGCAGGCACGGCGAAAAGCACAGCGAGGTGAGGCACTGGTCGTTGGTCGAAAATGCTGGGGAGCTCTGGTCGAATCTGGACTGATTTGTAATTACAGAAGTTTGGTTTTGGACTGATCTGTAAAATCTGAGATTTAAGTGATTAGGGCTGATTTTGAACTTCACAATTCTGGCAAACTTTGTTCAGCAAATAATTTGGCAGAGATACGAAATAAAATTTGGAACATTTGAATAGCTTTTGAATGAAAATGATAAAAGGATATTTAGGGTATTTGAATCTGAATTTTGTTAAAACTGAAATTCTGAGACTTAGGATGAGATTTTGATATTCTTGTAGAAGAAAATCTTGTATTAAATAGCATTTGGAAGATGTTCCCTAAAACAGATTTGAATTTTGAGTTGATTTGCAGTTTTTAGCCTTTTCAAGCTTCTGGAACATCTGGAAAAGGACTAAACTGTGATACTAATTGGACTAACTTGTGAAAAGGGTTTAGATGATAAAATCTGACTGCCAACTTTTTGGATTAAGGTATTGGCATACCCTTGATCATAATCCAAGGATAATTTGGTCTGGATTAGATCAAACTCTGATTAAATCAAAGTTCAAAATATTAAGGATAATTAGGATATTAATTAAATTCTTTTTTCGAAAACAGTAAGGGATTGATAATTCTGGGAGTTAGAGATGGAATTGAATCTGGCTTCTGAAGACTTTTATTTTCAAGATAAATAGTAGATTTTATCTGGAAAGTCAGATCTCGATTTGGGTTCATAGGAAAGATGTTGAGATTTTAGGGCTTAGACTAAAATAAATCTGGGCTGATTTGGCTGATCTAGAAGAGATGTATGCATGCATGACTTTTTATGCAAAAGAATTTTCGCCCCAAACCCAGGGTGTTACATCTTCACACAGAGATAGCTCTGGTGGATCGCCACCCCCAGACGGTTGATCGTGATTCTCCCCATAATTGCATTGTACGACGAGGGGAGATCCACCACGTCGAATCAGACCATCTGTTTCCAGTAGTTGTCTAGGGTGCCGAAGGTCATGGGGAGGTCAACCTTCCCCAACGGGTAGATGGTCTTTCCCGGGATGAAGCCCTGCAAGGGCCCGGTTGTGGGTTGCAGCAGTTTTTCGTCCACCTGTATTTCCATGAACACCTTTGGGTACAGGAGATGGCAGTTGTAGACAGTAGCAGAGACGATGAGCGCGTCGTCGTGGGGGAAGCGAACCCTGCGCGTGTCTTCCACATTGAAGGTGAGGTGGACGTCCGACCACTTTGGTGGCCAGGACGTGTTCAGCACCCCCACAACCTTTACCTCCCGCGCATACTCCTTGCGCTGGCGCTCGGAGTCTCACCCCGAGGCGGATCCTCCCATAATGACGTTTACACGCCTTTGGGAGGTTTGGAAGGGCAGCTCTTCGGCTGAGCCCCATTCTTGTGCCTATCTCTGCTGCTCCCACGAGGGAGCAGGGAGAGCCGGCAAAGCCGACGGAGGGAGCAAGGAGGCAAGGCTCCCCCCTGCCCACACTGGTCGAGGAATGCGCTGAAGTATTTGTCAATGATTCGGACTCGAGGTCCTTAGTCGAACTTATGCAGAATTTGTGAGTTATGAGGCCTTTCAGGGTGTCCCTCCGGGAAGGGATGATGAGCCAAAGTCGGCTGGAGCACAGAAAGATTTATACAGGTTCAAGCCCTCGATGGTGGAAGTAATAGCCCTATGTCCTGTTGGGATTTCACTGTGTGTAGGAAAAAGATTACCAAGTTGTGGAAAAGATCATCACAGGTGAAGATCTTTTCCGTGTGGTTATGTACAACACTGCCAAAACTAGCCTATGGAAACTTGCCGATGTTGATTTGTTCCCAATGTCTACTTCCTTTTCCCCGTCTGATGCATTTGCTCACCCTTTTATACTGGTTGAAAGGGCGCCAATGCACCACGGCTTCGAACGGTTGCTTGGGTGTAGTTTTGGCAACTGCACTTAACTTGCACGCAGGCTTAACACATGCAATTAAGAGATAACCGCACATATTAACTTCCAGGTAGTTGTCTTCACACGTGGAAGAATCTCCGGGGTACTCGGGATATGCTCGTCGTAGAGCCTAAACAAGCGCGCGTCTCCTGGTCAAGAGTATTCTGACCGCGTATTGTCTGCAGTCATTTGACCGCGTATTATCTGTGACCTTCTATCGTCGCATCGCATACGGGCTCCTGACCGCACATTGTCTGCGGCCTGATCGCGCAAAGCATGCGACCATGTGTCCGCGCTTCTCAAGCCATCTGAGATCATACCGACGAACACTTACCTATCTCGAATCTGTCTTCTCCCAGGCGTGCATTTATTCTGAACTAGCTTGGGTAACAATCCTCGTCAGCTAGCCCCCAAATTTGAAGGAAAAAAAGAGACACATTTACTTCAAATTTTTAAAACTTTAATCGGATAAGTGACCCGACGCTTCAAATCCTCCACTTAGTGTCACACTAAGTGTGGCGGTTTATTTCCCGAGATAGATTCTGGGCAGTATTTGACAGATAATGATGGCACCGTAGAATTGTCTTTTAACCCGAGATAAAACTGTAAATGTTTTAAAAGCTCGAGGCATTCAAAAAATGAACCGTCACCCCGGGGGCTATAAATACCGAAGCCTTTTATCTTTAAAACTTCACAAGTCTTTTCTCGGCTAAGTCTTTTCCAAAGTCATCTTTTCTTCTCTTTTGTACACTCCTCAATGGCAGATCAAAACATCATTGAGATTGAAAGTGATGAAGAGGAAGTGGCGCTCGAATTTGACCAAGATTCCCAGAAGGTAATTCTTTTCTAGAACTTTTGGTTCAAATTGCCATCTTATGTTCTGATCATTTCCCAAATGCTTTCTGAAAATTCACAGATGACCGAAGATATGGCTCCTCCAGGGAAGAAACCCAAGATTGACGAGGGATCCTCTAGTGGCTCAAGGGTTAGGGATGCATCATTGCTCTCTCTTCCTTTGGCCCCTGTAGTCCTCCTTGTTCATACAACCCGGCAGGTCAAACCTTCATCTCCACCTTTGGAGGTTCATAATAATCCTTCAAAGTTGCCTTAGAACTTCTGCAGCACAAAACCCTCATTCCTCATCCTCCATCACCTCCAAAGTTGCCACCTTTCCTCCCAATCCTTTGCAAGAAATGGTGTCCTGGAGCTGATCTATTCACCACACAGAGGAGAGCCTGGTGGCACTGGAGAGAGAAGAGATCCTTCCTCCGCGGCTGCTAATCAATTGGCGATCCGCAGAGATGGATCAAGAAACCCCAATCATCCAAGAGGGCGAATTGGTGATTTTTGAGGAATACCTGCGATGCGGGTTCTGATTTCCTGAAAGTCGATTCTTGAAGGGAATCTTGGAGCACTACGGGTTGGAGTTGGTGAATCTCCACCCTAATACTGTCCTAATCCTGGCGATTTTCCAGCACCTGTGCGAAGCCTTCGTGGAGTGCTCCCAAGCGTGGAGCTCTTCCAACACTTCTACTACTCGGCATGGTCAAAGAGCGCCAATGCCGCCGGATGTATCTACTTCCGGATAAGGGAGAAGAAAGAGTATCCCTTCCCACCCTTGCGGGACTCCGTTCACGGGTGGTACCATAAATCGTTGTACTGTACCCCTCCGTCAGAGAGCGGGTTGTGGTTTGAGAACTCCCGGCCAGAGAAGTCCAGCGAATTGGATTCTCTTCCTGCCCTAAGCACGGAGCAACAGAAGCAGGCCCAAGTAATTCTTCACTTAGTCCAGCAGGGACTAACCACTCGCGACATTATTCGCGACTTGGTGAAGAATCGCGTGAGCCCCCTACGTGAAAGGGCTCATCCGGCTTGGGAAATCCAGTCCATGGCGGATAGCACCTTGGACTATAATAACGGTACGTCTTCCAGTCAACAAAATCGTATATTTCTTCTGAAATGTTGTATTTGCTAACCTGTTCGCTTGTGATGCAGCTCTGGCTTTGTCTGAAATCAAAAAGCGGACAAATTACCTCCTCAAGGCGCATAGTGCCTATGTGGAGGGAACCAAGGGATCACCTCGCCCCCAGAGACTGATCAACGCCAGCGATGACCTCATATAGGAGTGCTGAAAGGTATGGACTTTCTCAACAGGCTCCATTTGTAGATCATTCACTCACCTCACATTAATGAGAACAATTTGAATGACATAGCTGCTGGGAAAATTTGCAGAGGCGACGCGTCCAACCGAGGACGTTGGCCTCCTGGGGAAACCGGCTCTGAAGAGGGTGAAGAAGATCTCTTAGAAGCGCGGGACGAAGGAAACTGCTCCCAAGAAGTCCAAGAAGATTCTGGGAGAGGCTTCCTCGCCAAAGACTCCTGTTACCGCGAAGAGAACTGCGGTAAGATACTCAATGCCCCCTGTAACCCCAGGTACAAACTGGAATCACTTCTTCATCGTACAGGGTGAAGGGAGCGAGGAAGAGGAGGATGACATCCCTCTGATCCGTCGCAAGAGGAAGACGATCGCTCCCTCGTCCAGCGGGATCTTGTCCCCGCCCTCGAGGGCAGAGATGACCACAGCGGGTCTCACAACCACTGATAACCCCGTGGTTGCGGATGAAACCCCAATACTTGAAGCCCAGGAAGATTCAGCATTTGCTACACCTCTCCCCCTGACAGAAGGGGTGACTGAGGTAAGATTTCACATAGTCCTGGTGGTCGTTATCCATCCATGAACATCCACTAAGAAGTGCTCGTACAGGAGGAAGAAAACATCACCCCTATCTGCCACGAAGTGATCGCTGCCAGCCCTGGGTGGCGAGCACTCCACTCCTGGCGACAGGAGTGAGGATAACAGAGCAGGACACCGCGACCACCAGCAACCCCATGGTCGCAGATGAAGTCCTAGTGCCTACGGTCCAGGAAACACCTGGTCCAACGGCCGTATCCCTACCGACCGAAAAGGGTACACAGGTAAGGATTATCACAGCTTGAGTCTTTATCATTCCTCATGTATGTGCTTATGAGTTCATGCACACAGGGAGAAAAAGACAGGGTCCTCTTCACGAAGAGGAAGACCAGGACAGACGACGACTGTCCTCTTTTCCTTGGGGAGCCATCTTCGAAATCCAAAAGCTGGGGGGATTTCGAGTAAGGTAAGAATCTCCCCTGTCGGGACAGGGTCAGATTACAATCATCGATTGTAAAAATCCCAACTGATGGTATTTCTGTTTGCTTAGGCGCAGGGACTTAGCGCCCAGCCCTTCAGCGGCCTCGGCCAGTGTTGGAGCTTCTCCTGCTACCGAGGTCTCTGGGGAACAAAGTTCCATCCCTTCAGCCAAGGAAGTCTTCTGGGCCGTTATAGATGGTTTGTCCGTAGAAGTCCAATCGGATTTATTGGAATCTGCAGCCCTGGCAAAAAATAAGGGTCAGCAGGAAGACTCATCCGCTGCTCCTGCTGGGGATAAGGCGAACCCAGCGATTCAACCTTCAGTTGAACCGGAAAGGCGCTCATTCCGGGAGTATGCTGAGGTACGTCGAATACCCCTTATGAATTTTGTGTTTGCATAAGAGCATCCAGATTTTGAAACTGATTTCCTTCCATGTCATAGGAAGTGACCCACATGGCGAACATGTCGATGGCTATGGCGGATAGCATCGAGTTCGCAGAAGAGGAAACGGGTCGCCTGCAGCGGTAAGGAAAGCGTTTCTTCACTTGTCCGAATGTAAAACTCTATCTTGATAACCATCTCTTTTGTCACAGAGAAAATGCTTATTTATGAAGAGCCTCGCCGATCGGGAAGACCAAGAGTTCCTGGCAGGCTCCAAGATCTCGTTCCTGGAGACCGATCTCCAGAATTTGCAGTCACAACTCTCCTATAAGCATACTCCTGACCAGAGTGAATTAGTTTCATCGTATGAATTGTTTGTAATGGCCTCCAGTTGTAGCGCGAGACGACCAAATAAGCCGGCTCGATCAAGAGAAGACAACCCTTGATTCTGTCCGCAGGGAGAACAGAGACTTGAGCACGTCACTCTCAACCTGCAGCAGTGCTCAAGAGAACATCTTCTGAAAACTGCAGATGGTGGCCGGTCTGCTGAGGGCTGATGTGGTCGAAACCGTGGTGGATGACCTTAGCCTTCGCAACTGGACCACACTGGTCATGACCCAAGCAGAGTCACTTCTCGAGTATCTTCCTGAAGATACTAGGCGGCAGAAAGAGGCGATCAAGTTAAGAGTCCGATCAGCAGCCTCCGCCATCCTCTACCGGCTTCGTCTTCACCAGGGCCCAGATCTTGATCTGAATCCAGCGGCGGAAGAGGCAGAGGTCGAGAGTGAAGACCAGCTTGGGGTTATCATGGAGGAGGTCAAACCTCATGTAGAAAAACTCTTGAATGAGCTTGGCATGATGTAAACCTTTGCACCTGTACAGATACAATTTATACAATGCAAATGCATGCACTTTTTGTTTTAAAAGGAAGCACTTCTTTTTGTTTCAGGTTGCGACCATATTCCCCTAGCCCCCGCCTGTGATTATGTATACTGAAGACTTAGTATTATGAGCATAGGAGAAATTTAGGTGTAACGACGACAAGGGATACCCGACTGGGCCGATAATCATATTAGATACAATACCAAACCTTATTGCAAAATGGCAGCCACTCTGATGACCAAGGACATGCCAGCAAGCCCCATGTGCATTGAGAAACGACTTATTGAGGGGTGTCTTGTCTGGAAGTGATCACGAGATCGGCCAACGAATCCGATCAAGGTATTGTGGCGATATAACCATCGGCGACCAGCCCCCGAGCCAGACTCGTAACATACGGGCAAAAAAGGAATAATCCACATATGAAACAACTAAAAGCGCCAGTTTTGTTAAATCATGCTAATTGAAAAGGAAAAGGGATTGGGCACTTACACGTAAAATTTGCGTAGTTGGCCGATGTTCCATGTATTAGATAAGATCCGACCATCCTCCATCGCTAACCGAGCTGATCCTGGTTGCAGCACCGAGACAACAGTGTAGGGGCCTTCCCACTATGGGGAGAACTTATTGCGACTAGATTGGTTTTGTATTTTACGTAAAACCAAATCACCCACGTGGAGACTACGTGGTCGTACCCTTTTGTTATGGTATTTGCGCAAAGCTTGCAAATACACCGCGGACTTGACCAGAGCTCGATCACGTTTTTCTTCTAGGAGGATGAGGTTTTGTATCGTTGCCCGTTCTGATCAACTTGTTTGAATCGATCTGTTCGGACAGAACCGATACTAATTTCCATAGGTAACACAGCCTCAGCCCCGTATACCAGATGGAAAGGTGTCTCACCGGTGGATCGACTAGAGGTAGTACGTAGTGCCCACAGAATGGTGTAGAGCTCATCAACCCAAGCCCCCGAGCGTGTCTTAAGGCGATCAAAAACACGTTTTCTTGTGCCCTGTAATATTTTCCCATTGGCACGTTCAACGGCACCATTGCTCTGCGGATGAGCTACAGAGGCAAAGCACACCTTGGTTCCGACCTGATCGCAGTAATCCAGAAAGCGAACTGGGAACCGTTATCAGTGATGAGATGATTTGGAACACCGAATCGAGTCACAATGTTCTTATGAAAGAACTTTTGTGCAGCAGCAGCAGTAATGTTGCATACTGGTTCAGTTGCAATCTACTTTGTAAACATGTCAATGGCTACGAACAAGAATTTGTATCCATTGGCCGCTTGTGGCATACGACCGACAATGTCCATCCCCCAGACCGCGAAGGGCCATGAAAGAGGGATGGTTTGTAGGGCATAGGCAGGTTGATGAACCTGTCTCGCATGAAACTGACACTGAGGACATGTCTTGACCATATTCTTGGCATCATCTAGTGCCGAAGGCCAGTAAAATCCTTGTCAGAAAGCCTTGCTGACCAGTGTACGATATGACGCGTGCGCACCGCATACACTGTCATGAATCTCTCTCAAGAGGGATTTACCTTCCTCTTGGGACACACAGCACATAAATACTCCTTGAGTACCTTTTCTATACAAAACTCCTATGAGCTTGTATAGATGGTTCGAACTAACCGACTGCTTTCGGTTTCATCCTCGGGCAAGGTCCCATGTTTGAAATAGACACTCAATGGATGGGTCCAATCTCGTTCCTGTCCGAGGTTGGTAACGCAGACTGTTACCAGATCATCCTCGACCGTGGTCATGATCGAGGGAAGTTCCAAGTGTTCGACGAACACTCCTGCCAGAGAGGATGTGTGTGAGGACCCAATTTTGGATAATTGGTCTGCGAGAATGTTGTCCTTTCGCGGGATGTATTGGACTTCGAAATGACTGAAGTGTTTTTCCAATCTCCTCACTTCCCCCAGGTAATGAGCCATTGTCTCATCCGAGCTGCTGTACTCCTTCTTTACCTAGTTTACGACCAGTTGTGAGTCTCCCCTCGCCACTAATCGACGGACTCTGAGGAATTTAGCTGCGTTATTGGTCGCAACAAAGTATAGTTGAATGACAAACTTCAGCTGTTCGCCCTAAGGTGTGACTAAGACCACTCCAGCCCCCGAGTGTTGAAAACTACAAGAGCCGTCAAAGTACATTGTCCAGTGATCAAGGCATTCCAAATCTTCGGGCGCCTAAACGGGTGGCTCAGGGTTAGTCCATTCGACCACGAAGTCGGCTAGGCCCTGAGACTTGACCGCGGTGCAGGGCGTGAAATGGATGTCGAACACTCCGAGTTCGACAGCCCATTTGGCGATCCGACCAGATTTCTCCTGATTGCGGACAATGTCTCCCAATGGAAAAGATGAGGGCACTGTGATCTTATGTGCTTGAAAGTAATGTCGTAGCCTACGGGAAACCAACAGTAGCAGTAAGTACCGAACGGCATGATGAAGGCAGTCTTCTCTTCATCTTCTTCTGCCATGCTAATTTGATGATATCCTGAGTAAGCGTCTAGGAAACTCATCAGTTCGCAACCCGCAGTAAAATCGACTAGCTGGTCAATGCGGGGAAGGGAAAAATCGTCCTTCAGACAGGCACTATTTAGGCTGGTGTAGTCGACGCACATGCGCCAATTGCCATTTGACTTGCGGACCATGACAGGATTTGCAAGCCATTCCGGATGATCGACTTCGCAAATAAATCCGTCCTTTTGGAGTTTGTCCAACTCCTCTCGGATGGCTTCCTGCCCATCCACAGCAAAACGCCTGAGCTTCTGCTTTATTGGTCGCTATCTAGGTCGAATCGCTAACCTGTGCTCGATTACTTCCCTTGGGACACTGGGCATGTCAGATGGTTTCCACGCAAACACATCTGCGTTAGCCCGGAGGAAAGGAATGAGCTCAAGTTCCTATTTGTCATCCAGGCCTGATCCAACCCGAATCGTCTTGGACGGATCATCTGGGTACAATGGAACTAGTTTGAGTGTTTCATCTGGTCGAGGAGCAGCTTTGATCATATCAGTGGACACTGTGGCGATCTGAGCGTCTCGGAGGGGAAGTTGGTCCACCATCTCCAGGTATAGCCGATCACACGTCAATGCCACATTGCGACTACCTCGGACCGAAATAACACCCTTTGGGCCAGGCAACTTGCCGCACTGGTAAGCATAGTGCGTAGCCATCATGAATTTAGCAAGAGTTGGCCTACCAAAGATTGCATTGTAAGCCGAATCACAATCAATTACATCAAAATAACTAATTCTGTTCGGAAGTTATCTGGTTCTCCCAGTGTGACTGGGAGCACCACCTATCCCAATGGCATCATAGAGGGACCAGGAATTATCCCATAAAATGGATGGATTATGGGCTTGATTTTTGAACGAGGAATCTGCATCTCGTCGAGCACCTTGACCAATAAGATGTCCAAAGAACTACCTCCGTCGATTAGGATCCTTTCGACTCTCGCATTGCTGATAATCAGGGTAATGACCAGAGGCAGCCTCAATGGTCGAGTAAGCCCCGCAGGACAATCAGAGCGATCAAACGTCAAAGGTGTATCCGACCAACGGGGGTACTGAGGTTCACCAAGGGGAGTCTCCGTTTGGTTAACATCTCGATAAAAGGCTTTAAATTTCCTCTTAGAAACAAAAGAGGAGGAACCTCCAAAAATAACATTAACATGATTACGAGGTACCTGGTAAGACATCTCTTCGTCCCCGTTGCCGTCTCTTAGCCCGCAAGCTTGTTCCTTAGTTGGTAAGGTCGGCATAGGTCCAATTCCCTGCTAGAAGTCATCCAACTGCTTCAACCAACTCCTGCAATTCTTGAGGTCGTGGCCTGCGGAGTTGTGGAGCGGACACCATTTCTTGACTTCCTGCATGTTAGTCAACTTCTCTAGTTGGTCGGCACTGCGACCACCAGAAGCAGTTTTATTTTTAAACGGATATTTGTTACCTTTGGTCGATGGAGGCTTCTCTGCCACCGCGACCTCTCAGTACTATCCAGATCGACTCCTTTCTGATTTCTTCGACTTTTCGCTTGATGAAGATTCTGGCTTCTTGCTTGAATCCTCCATTTTCACATCCTTGAGACCTGGTTGAGGCGGTAGGTTACCCTTATCAACCATCCAATTCCATTCAATAGCCTCGGCCGCGTCGGAATATCGATCGGCCATATCAAAGAGATCGACTACTGATCGAGGAGGATGGATGAGCAATAATTCAGTGAATCTCCGATATCGAACGGCGTGTTTAAATGCCCTGATAACGGAGTTATCAGATATGTTCAGGATGGTATTTCTCACCCCGACAAATCTCTTGATGAACTGATGAAGAGTTTCGGTCAAAGTTTGCCGTAGTTGATGGAGGTCGTCCTCTTTTTCGGGCTTCTGATAACAATTATGGAAATTGTTGAGGATGGCATCGCACAACATTTCCCAGTTATAGATTCAACCCTCAGGTTGATTGAACAACCAGGTTTTTGCCGGTCCTTCGAGGACTGTAGGCAGGTAACTGGCCATGACCCAGTCATCGTCGCTTGCTGCCTGAATGGAAGTGATGTAGATTTGGAGGAACTCGGACGGATTCTGAGTTCTGTCAAACCTCTCTATGGCCCCTGGTTCAAACTTGTCTGGCCAAATGACCGCACGAAGGCCGAGCGAGAAAGCTTTGCAACCAACATAAGGACCGTGAATGGACCTGCGACTCTCGACCTAATCATGAGCGACCTCATGCAAAGCGGAGGTCACTCGTGGTCCCAAGCGAGAGTGGACAGGAATTCCTTCCCTATCACGAGAATCCTCCACCCGTCTGACTTTGTCATGCCGAGACGGGACGGGTGGTGGATGATTCCATCTACCATAACTAGAGTTAGAGTACTCTCGGTCATGGGAACGTGTCGCTGATCGGGAAGAGGCCGTTGGGGTCGCCTCAGATGCGACCTTGTCCAACCTCTCCGCCAGGATTCTGGCGAAAGCCGGTTTCTGCGCATCTGTGACCGTAGGAGGAAAATTGCGCAGGACCTCCGTGATGGATCGAAGCCAGCCATGCGTACTTCTCCTCGGGGCACCAGGTGTTACCATTTGTTCGTCCGCCAGGAAAAGCTCCGGGGGTAAAGACGGTATCTGGTTGCGTCTGCGACCACGTGATCGATGGGAAGAACTCGGAGCAGCATCGTAATGAGCTTGCGCATTTTGAATAGCCTCTAGGGCGGTTCTGCGAAGTTCGTGGTCTTGTTGCTCACGATCTTGATCTTCCTTTTGTTTGCGTTCCTGTTCTTCCCTAGCAGCCCGTTGATCGGAAGTTTCTTCCGATAAAGTAGCGAATTGTCTAGGGAGCGAGGTCGCCGATGGAGAAAACATCTCCATTTGTTCCGAGTCAGACTTGAAATCAAAGAGACGATGGAGGTTATTAGGGTCAAACTTCCCCAAGCTAACCTCGTGGTCAACATCATCCTTACCTTTAGCAGGGTCGTACGATGGACCGGATTCAACCTCTAACACATGAAGGACCTCAGTAGGCTTTGGTTCTACGTCAATCGCCTCCTGGTCGATGAACATGACCTGAGTGGTCGAGTCAACCTCTGGGACGTCTTCGCCTCTGGTTTCCTCCATCGGAACAAGATAACTAGGTGAAGCCATCTGGATGTGGGCATAATCCTCGAGATCAAAGTCGTTCTCGGAATCATATGCTCCATACATGGTTCACCGAACCTCCGGATCGAAATAAGGACGCCTTGAGAAAAGCCCTACGGTGGGCGCCAGCTGTCAACGATTCAGAATCGGTGTCCTTAGTCGAACTTATGCAGAATTTGTGAGTTATGAGGCCTTTCAGGGTGTCCCTCCGGGAAGGGATGATGAGCCAAAGTCGGTTGGAGCACGGAAAAATTTATACAGGTTCGGGCCCTCGATGGTGGGAGTAATAGCCCTATGTCCTGTTGGGATTTCACCATGTGTCCGCGCTTCTCTAGCCATCTGAGATCATACCAACGGACACTTACCTGGTTCGAATCTGTCTTGTCCCAAGCGTGCATTTATTCCGAACTAGCTCGGGTAACCATCCTCGTCAATATTGCAGAAGCTGGTGACATTCCCGAGTAGCGTGGGTATTGGACTTGTGAAAGGCACACCACAGATTGCTTGTACTCTCCTTGCCTCCTGTGGCGGGGCCTTCCCGGTCACGGGACGACTGTCCCCCCCCCCATGGCCTTTCGGCTTGGGGAAGGGCAGTTGCCCTTGGGGCGTTCGAGCGAGCCACGTATGCCCTTGAGGACAAATTATCTTGAGGCCGTGGTTCGCTGTGGTTTCCCCTCTTGGGATGCTTGTTGAGGGGATCCCTGGCCTCCGGTCAGCGGGGGCAAGCACCCCTTGGTTCTTCTTCCAAAGGTCATCCTCTTCTGCCCGAGAGTACTTCTCGAGCACGGTGAAGAGCTCATCGGCAGAGGAGCGACAACTCTGGGAGAGCCTCCGGTGGAGCTCCTCGGGGAGGATCCCGGTCTTACATGCCTCGATGACTATGGAGTTAGGTACGTGAGCCACTTTGCTCTTGACCTAAGCGAAGCGTTTGAAGAAGCCCCAGATGGTCTCCCCCGTCCTTTGCCGGATGGTGTAAAGCTGTGACGAGTCCAAGGGACGCACGTTGTTCCCCTAGAAGTTCGCGCAAAACTCGCGCTTGAGCTGCGCAAAGGAATTGATGGAACCGGCCATCAGTTTGTAAAAACATGTGCGGGTGATTCCAGAGAGGTAGAGGGGGAAAATGTTGCATTGCACCGTCCCGTCCCCCCCAGCCGCTGAGATGGCTGTGGAGTACACATGCACAAATTCATAAGGGTCGACATCACCATTGTAGTATTCGATGTGCGGCGGATGGTAGGGCCGCGGCCAGTGGATGCACTGGAGGCGGCGGCACAGCGGCTGATTAGCCCCCTCAACTTCCCGGGGAGATTCCCGGTCGTTGTCTCCTTCGGCAGGGGATGCATGCTCGTTGTCGGAGTCAAGGAGGGGTCCCAGTGGTCCGCCGGCACGACGGTAGCGCCTCTTCTCCTCGGGGTTAGTCGAGCTAACCTCTTGAATCCCCGTGTACCCCCAGATGTGGCAGTAGCTTCTTCGACCAGTCTCTTTCCTCGGTCGAGCCGGGAGCGTGGCTCACCGCGACCTCGACTGGAGCCCCACGCAAGGGGTCTCTGGAGACCGGGACTGCCGGTTGGGGGGCACTAGGCCTCGCAAGCGCGGTCGCGGTCACCGGGCCGGAAATAGAAACACTTCTATCGGACACTACGGGAGAGGAAAGTGGTACCTCTCTCCGGGTGTCCCCGGACGGAAGGTGTCGACGATTCGGACTCGGGGTCTGATGAGGACATCACTCCTTCAGATACACGGACCAACCATAATCTTCCGCTTGTTACACAAGGACTAATAACGCGCGGCCGAGCCCGATTGTTGCATTGCCAGGTGAACTCGTTCCTAAGTTTATATATATATTATTTGGAGAATAGTTTACTACCTAATGGTGATAATATTGTACTTAGGAACCATGGAGAGGACCAGCAAGGATGCGAGGACCAGCAAGCAGCCCAAGTCGAGTTGGAGTCCAAGACGGATTCGAGTTGGAGTCTGGTTCGGCCATCCAAGAGCAGCCTGCCTTCAAATGACCATAACTCCCTGATACGAAGTCCGATTGGGATGTTCTTATAGTCCACGGGGAAGCCCATGATGAGATCTTTCCAATGGATCTGGCCCCATTTCTAAATTCTTTCTGGATTACCAGAAATTAACAAAACAAATTTCGACCAGATTTTGATTGGGCCAAGTCGGTGCTGCGACACCTTGTTACGGGCCTTCGGCCCATGTATTCCCTAGTAGGTCCTGAGAAACCCTAGGCACGCAGCCTCTTCATATACTCAGTAGCCGTCACAGTTTAGATTTGGATTTTGCTTAGATTATTCTGCCATTGCAGTTTCGCCGAACTCGGTTTGTGAAATCCCAACACGTGAGCTTAATACAATTCGCAATTCAGTTGCTTCTTCTTCGTTCTTCCTTGTGTTCTCGATTTGCAGCAGGAACAAGCCTTCATGGCGAGGTCAACCGTGTCTTGGAGTGGTTGATAACCAACGGAGCCGTGGTGTAGCGATTGCAGGGGTTCGAATAAGTTCTGATTAGAAGCCGGATCGTCAACGTCGAGTTCTCCATCAATCGATTTACTTCTACCTATCGGAAGATCGGGACACTGTCCACATCAGTTGGTATCAGAGCAAAGGTTGCCCGATAGGTAACACTGTATCCCCTCTTTGTTTAGATTGATTATGTTCTTCGTCCTAGAGTCCAGAAAATTTGCCCTACAAAAAAAATTGTTTACCTTGTCCAAACCCTAGCCATTAGCCTTGCATCGTTCTTGTTTGTTTGCATCTTTGAATTTTTGTCCATCGTTGTCGAGTGCTGGTTTTTAGTTTTAGTCTTGGTCTAGTTTTAGTCTTGCATCTCGTCGTGGAGTCGAATTGCACGTCGATCTCCTCGTTGTCGCGTCCAATTCGAATCTGCCACTGTCCAGTTCATTGCTTTCATCATATCTTCCTCATACGAAGTCGGATTTTCACATTCTTGTACTTTCTGGAAATACCAGATCGTGCTCTACAACTTTACTGTTGAGGTCGAAGTCAGATTCGGCTTCCATCTATGAGATATTGGGCCGTTAATGTCGATAGTGTAGAGTTTGAATCTAATACATCTGTTTCGATATTTTCATTATAATTCTTTCATCCGAGATCAGATTGGGATAAACTTATACTTTCTGGAATCGTTGTGAGAAATCCCAAAAAAAGTTAGTTGGGGTAATCTTCAAATTCGGATGTTTTTATCATGCTAAAATTTGGGCAAAGTTAGTTGTGTAATCTTCAAACTCAGTCCAATTCGGATTCAAATTGCTCAATCTGAGATAGCTTCGATAAAATTACCATATCTTTTGATTACCAACTTTGTTTTTGACGTTCTTGTACTTGTTGGAAAGATAAAAAGATTCTCTACAACTTTTCTGTTGGGTAGATCTTCAGATTCGGAGCTTTTGGAGTGTGAAGTTGCCAAAAAATATTTCTATTTTGTTGTACAGTTGCAAAAGAAAGAGGCAAGTGCAAAAAAAAAAAACAAAAACAAAAGCTGCACTGTTTATTAAAAAAAAGGAAAAAAATCATAGAAGAAAAATATGCGTAGCAAAGAAGAAAATTTTCAGTGGGGCATCTTGGGTTCTAATCCTTTGTATTCTAGTTGCTTGCTTGAGCTAGATCTGAGTCTAGGCTAGTTCCAGCACTTTGACTATTACTTTGGACTAATTTTCAACTTTGCATTACTGATATTGAATTGTTGCTACACATATATTACCATTCTGAGCTCTACTTTCTTCCAACTCAGTTACAGATTTACCTTGCAATCGCCTCACTAACGCTCGTCACGGTATCACGAATCAGCCACCGGTTGCACCCCTACTGCCTTGTTAAGAACACTTGTAAGAGCATGGTAAGACGCTTTGTGAGAGTCCCACTTGCCCCCACCTAGTAGTCATAGGGATAATACTCCTGTGTTGTCTTCTGTTTTCTACTACTAACCATGGTAGGACCGCAGACAAGAGCTCGAGCTGCAAAAGAGGAAGATGAAATCCGCAAGATGTTGGCCGACATCAGTGCAAAACTCGATAAGAACATTGATGACATGGCTCGAACCAACCGTGAGAACCAGACTGCATTTGAGAGGATGGACCAGCACATCTCCGACCTTACTACCAGGTTGGACAATATGGAGCAACAGCGTCCACCTCATGGAGATGAAGAAGAAAAGGAGCAAGCTACCTCCCACGAAGTTGAAGTTGAAGATGCCGACACGGAGGTTGCTGTACAAACTAAGCTCCGCAAGACGGCTACCATGCGCCGTGCTGCCCATGATATTCGCCAACAGCAACGAGTGCATCACAATCTACACGGCATGGAAGGTAACTATTTTCGTAGCAATGACGATCCGTTTGCTAAGGTAAAATTTTCCATCCCATCCTTTTCTGGTGCTTATGATGCAGACGCTTGCTTAGATTGGGAGATGACTGTTGAACAAAAATTTAATTCCCATCTAGTTCCTGAAATTCATAGAGTTAGGCAATCCACCAGTGAGTTTAAAAATTTTTCTATCATTTGGTGGAACGAAATAGTGAACCTTGGGGTAGAGCCTGATACTTGGGATAGCTTGAAGCGAGCTATGCGGAATAGATTTGTTCCTCCTTCTTATAAACGTGATTTACTTAAGAAATTACAATGCTTGACTCAGGGGAATAAATCTGTAGAGGAATACTACCAAGAGCTGCAAATAGGCATGTTGCGTTGTGGAGTAGTAGAGGCTCAGGAGGAAAAGATGGCTCATTTTTATGGGGGTTTACAACGTGAAATTCAGTACATTATTGATTACAAAGGTTATAATAATATCAATAGTTTGTTCCAGCTTGCTATGTTGGCAGAAAAAGAATTGTAGGGACGACACGGACAACCAAGGACAAGAAACAATTTTGGTGGTACCTCCGCATCAAGGCCGACGCAAGGGCAAGCCAAACCAGCCCCATCTTCTTCTTTTCGGTCTGCTGCACCTTCAACAAATAGGACACAATCAATAGCACCACCTCCACCTCCACGAACTTCTGAGGTGAGCAAAAACTTCTAATGTGCAGGCGCCAGCAAATAGTTCTTCATCGGTTGCTTCCACGGGTCGCACAGCAGGGATTGTGTGCCACTGCTGCAAGGGCATGGGACATGTCATGAAGGATTGCCCAAGTCAGCGCGCGTACATTGCTACTGAGGATGGTGGGTACATTAGTGCAAGTGATGTGGAAGATGAATTAGTTCTTGCAACTAACCATGCAGGTGATGATGAGTTTGAACATGATGCGGACGGCGATGATGAGGAAACTTTAGGCACTGCGGCGACGGATAACTACCGAACCTTTATTGTGCAGAGAGTGTTGAGCACACAAATGGAGCAAGCAGAGAGAGCCCAACGCCACAATTTGTTTAAGATGTTCCTCGTTGTCAAGGACCGACGTGTTAGAACCATAATTGATGGTGGGAGCTGCAATAATTTGGTGAGTTTAGATCTGGTCAAGAAGCTTGGCTTGACCACACGTGCACATCCCCATCCATACCATGTTCAGTGGTTCAACAACAGCGATAAAGTAAAGGTAACACGAACTGCAAGACTACAATTTTTCATTGGATCATACCATGATGTTGCTGATTTTGATGTAGTACCTATGCAAGCATGTTCACTTTTATTAGGCCGACCATGGGAATATGATACTGATGCAACTCATCATGGTAGACGTAACAAATATACTTTTGTACACAAAGGAAAGAAAATTACTTTACTTCCTATGACACCTTCTGAAATTGTGCACTTTGATAGAGAAAGAACTGAAAATGAGAAAAAGGAGAATGCTTTGAAATCTGAAAGTAAACAAATAGCAAAAAATGTTGCACCATCTAGCTCTAAGGCCGCTGAAATTAAGTTGAAGAGTGGAGTTCTCCTTGCAACCAAATCTGACCTTGCTGAAATTGAAGAGAATGATGTGATGTGCTATGCGTTGATATGCAAAGATGATTTGTTTTCACTTGATGATATATCTAGCACTTTGCCCCCTCCTATCACTAACCTTTTGCAGGAGTATAAGGACGTTTTTCCAGCTGAGATACCCCCGGGGCTGCCACCAATTAGAGGTATTGAGCACCAAATCGACTTGATTCCGGGAGCATCATTACCAAACCGTGCTGCGTACAGGACAAATCCAGAGGAGACAAAGGAAATTCAGTGACAAGTCCAAGAGCTTTTGGACTGCGGGTATGTACGAGAAAGCCTTAATCCTTGTGCTGTTCCTGTGCTTTTGGTTCCAAAGAAAGATGGTAGTTGGCGTATGTGTGTAGACTGTAGAGCCATTAACAATATTACAATAAGGTATCGTCATCCTATTCCTAGGTTAGATAACATGCTTGACGAGTTAAGTGGTTCTATTGTTTTCACAAAGGTTGACTTGCGTAGTGGATACCACCAAGTAAGAATGAAATTGGACGATGAATGGAAAATTGCATTTAAAACTAAGTTCAGGCTTTATGAGTGGTTAGTAATGCCTTTTGGTTTAACTAATGCTCCGAGCACTTTCATGCGTTTGATGAACGAGGTTTTACATGCTTTCATTGGAAAATTTGTGGTGGTTTACTTTGATGATATCTTGATCTGTAGCAAGTCTTTGGATGCACATGTTGAGCATTTGCGTGCTGTTTTTAACGCTTTGAGAGATGCACGCTTGTTCGGTAATCGTCAGAAGTGCACCTTTGGCACGGATCGAGTTTGTTTTCTTGGATATGTTGTTACTCCACAGGGAATCGAGGTGGATGAAACAAAAATTGAAGCTATCAGAGCCATGTTGCGGCCTGTTCTAAATAAGAATTTGAAGATGTGGGAAGAGTGTTTACCACACATTGAGTTTGCTTATAACAGATCGGTACACTCCACCACCAAGGTAAGTCCTTTTCAGGTAGTGTATGGTTTTAACGCTTGTGCTCCAATTGATCTTTTGCCTTTGCCTACATCTGAGAGAATGAATTTTGATGCTAAAAATCACGCTGAATTTGTACTCAAACTGCATGAAACAACTAAGAAAAACATAGAGCGAATGAATGCAAAGTATAGGATTGTGGGCAGTCAAGGTAGGAAAGAAGTAAAACTTGAACCGGGTGATTTAGTTTGGTTACACTTGAGAAAAGATAGGTTTCCAGAACTACGAAAGTCTAAACTAATGCCCCGAGCTGATGGTCCTTTTAAAATACTTGAGAAGATTAATGATAATGCTTATAAGCATGAGTTGCCTGTAGATTTTGGGATTAGTCCCACATTTAACATTTTAGATTTGAAGCCGTAATTGGGAGCGGAAGACGAGCTTGAGCCAAGGACGGCTACACTTCAAGAGGGGGTGGATGATGAGGACATCACTCCTTTTGATACACGCACCAACCATAATCCTCCGCTTGTTACACAAGGACCAATAACGCGCGGCCGAGCCCAATTGTTGCATTGCCAGGTGAACTCATTCCTAAGTTTATATATATATGGTTTGGAGAATGGTTTACTACCTAATGGTGATAATATTGTACTTAGCAACCATGGAGAGGACCAGCAAGGACACGAGGACCAGCAAATAGCCCAAGTCGAGTTGGAGTCCAAGACGGATTCGAGTTGGAGTCCGGTTCGACCATCCAGGAGCAGCCTGCCTTCAAATGACCATAACTCCCTGATACGAAGTCCGATTGGGACGTTCTTATAGTCCACAGAGAAGCCCACGACGAGATCTTTCCAATGGATCTAGCCACATGTCTAAATTCTTTCTGGATCGCCCGAAATTAACAAAAAAAATTTCGACCAGATTTTGATTGGGCCAAGTCGGTGCTGCGACACCTTGTTTCGGGCCTTCGGCCCATGTATTCCCTAGTAGGTCGTGAGAAACCCTAGCCACGCAGCCTCTTCATACACTCAGTAGCCGTCACTATTTAGATTTGGATTTTTCTTAGATTATTCTGCCATTGCAGTTTCGCCGAACTCAGTTTGTGTAATCCCAACATGTGAGCTTAATACAATTCACAATTCAGTTGCTTCTTCTTCGTTCTTGCTTGTGTTCTCGATTTGCAGCAGGAACAAGCCTTCGTGGTGAGGTCAACCGTGTCTTGGCGTGGTTGATAACCAACGGAGCCGAGGCGTAGCGATTGCAGGGGTTTGAATCAGTTCTGATTGGAAGCCGGATCATCAACGTCGAGTTCTCCATCAATCGATTTACCTCTACCTATCGGAAGATCGGGACACTGTCCACATCAGGGTCCTTAGTCGAACTTATGCAGAATTTGTGAGTTATGAGGCCTTTCAGGGTGTCCCTCCGGGAAGGGATGATTAAGCAAAGTCGATTGGAACACAGAAGAATTTATACATGTTCATGCCCTCGATGGTGGGAGTAATAGCCCTACGTCCTGTTGTGATTTCACTGTATATAGGAAAAATGGTTACAAAGTTGTGGAAAAGATTATCACAAGCGAAGATCTTGTCCGTATGATTATCTAAAAAATGACTAAACTAGCCTATGGAAACTTGTCGATGTTGATCTGTTCCCGATGTGTCATATCCTCATCCGGTGCATTTGCTCACCCTTTTATACTGGTCGAAAGGGCGCCAACGCACAATGGCTTTAAACGGTTGCTCGGGTGCAGTTTTGGCAACTGCACTTAACTTTCACGTAGACTTAACACGTGCAATTAAGGGTTAAGCGCACATATTAACCTCCTGGTAGTTGTCTTCACACGTGGAAGAATCTCCAGGGTACTCGGGATATGCTCGTTGTAGAGCCTAAGTAACCCTGTGTATCCTGGTCGAGAGTAGTCCACGACCTTCTGACCGCGTATTGTCTGCAATCATCTGACCGCACATTGTCTGCGATCTTCTGTTCGTGCATCGCCTACGGGCTCCTGACCGCGCACTGTCTGTGGCCTGATGTCGCAAAGCCTGCGACCATGTGTCCGCGCTTCTCAGGCCATCTGAGATCACACCAACGAACACCTACCTGGTTCGAATCTGTCTTGAACCAGTCGTGCATTTATTCTGAACTAGCTCGGGTAACAATCCTCATCAGCTAGCCCCCAAATTTGAAGGAAACAAAGGGACATATTTACTTCAAATTTTAAACCTTACATCGGATAAGTTACCCGACGCTTCAAATCCTCCACTTAGTGGCGCACTAAGTATGGCAGTTTATTTCTCGAGACGGACTCTGGGCAATTTTGATAGGTAATGATGGCACCATGGAATTGTCTTTTAACCCGATATAAAACTGTAAATGTTTTAAAAGCTCGAGGCATTCGAAAAACGAACCGTCACCCCTGGGGGCTATAAATACCGAAGCCTCTTAACCCTAAAACTTCACAAGTCTGTTCCCGGCTAAGTCTTTTCCAAGGCCATCTTTTCTTCTCTTCTTTTTCCACCTCAATGGCAGATCAAAACATCATTGAGATCGAAAGTGATGAAGAGGAAGTGGCACTTGAACTCGACCAAGATTTCCAGAAAGTAAGTCTTCTCTAGAATTTTTAGTTTAAGTTGCCATCTTATGTTCTGATTATTTCCAAAATGCTTTTTCGGAAATTCACAAATGACCGAAGATTTGGTTCCTCCAGGGAAGAAACCCAAGGTTGACGAGGGATCTTCCAGTGGCACAAGGGTTAGGGATGCATCATTGCTCTCTCTTCCTTTGGCCCCTATAGTTCTCCCTGTCCATGCAACTCAGCAGGTCGAACCTTCATCTCCACCTTTGGAGGTTCATAATATTCCTTCAAAGCCTTCTTCTCAGCTTTGTCCATTGCGACCAAGTGATCCCCGTCTTTTGACAGGTTATCAATTTTCTGGTTGGAAGGCTGCACTTCCGCGACCAGATGATCCTCAAATTGTGTTGGGGAAACAATCTTCTCATGGAAAATTTGCACTCCCATGACCTGATAGTTCCCGACTTTTGTCGGGTGATCTACTTTCTAGGGGAAATACTTCATCCTCTCACTTGCGAGGATTGGTAACTATTTTCATCCCTTCTGTTGGTCGTTTTAACTTGTAAAACTAACACATTTATGTGCAGGAGATGAAAATTGTTGGAGCCCCCAGCGACCAGCCTACTGAGATCCATCCTCTTTCCCTTGAACAGACTCTCCAGAAGGAGAAAGAGGTTCTAGAGATGAAGACCGAAGAGATGTCTTCGGCCATTCTGCACCTGGCAGAATGTTTTGACAGATCCCGCGAAGAGGCACACCAATGCCGATTGGAGAGGGACTACGCTCGACAACAGCGAGAACTCTCCAATTCGATCAGGGATGGTAGTGCTTCTCTGATTCGGGACAACGTAGATAGGCTTAAAGTAGTTGCCAGTTCTCTTGGGGCGGTCAGTGTATATTCTACTGACACCAATATGTCCCTAGGAGAACTTTGTAAACTTCTGTCGGATCAAGTCGATGGTCTGGTTGCCTGTATTGCTTTTGGATGCAAGGATTGTCAGAAATTAAGATTTCTTTTACCTTACATGACTTGCCGTAAGAGTTAATTTGAATTAAAACCCTTCACAATCTCTGTGCGAATATATGGTCATCAGTAATGTCTTCACGACCACACATACACAGGTAAATCTAAGACCAGGTCTATTGGGGCAAATCCTATACCTCCGAGTAGTCTTCGAAGTGAGCTCCCGAGCGCCCTCGGTCCTTCGTGCGGAGAAGGTCCCTAGCGGGTCCTAGGCGTCCAGGCCCCGGGTCCCGCGGGGTCTTCGGAGCGCCTTGGTCCTTCGTGCGTAGAAGATCCCTGGTGGGTCCCTGGGCCTCCGGGCCCCTGCTCCCGTGGGGTCTCCAGAGCGCCTCGGGCCTTCATGCGGAGAAAGTCCTCGGTGGTTCCCCGGGCCTCCGGGCCCCGTGTCCCAGGGGACCTCCTGAGCGCCCTCAGTCCTTTATGCGGAGATGGTCCCCAATTGGTCCTGGGCCTCGGGCCCTGGGTCCCCTGGGGTCTCCAGACCGCCTCGCCCCTACGTGCGGAGATGCTCCCCGGTGGGACCCGAGGGCTAGGCCCCGGGTCCTGGGGAGTCATCAGAGGGTCTTCGGGCCCCCGAGTCCCGGAGGGTCACTAGGTCCCCGGAGGGTCTTCAGGCACCCGGAGAGTCCCGGAGAGTCACCGGGCCCCCGATGAGACCCGGAGCATCACCGAGTCCTAGAGAGTCCCAGAGGGTCATTGGGTCCCTGGAGGGTCTTCGGGCCCCGAGGAGTCCTGAGGGTCCCATGGCCTCAGAGGTTCACTAGGGTCCCAGCGGGTCCCAGAGGTTCACTTGGGTCCTGGACAGTCACCGGGCCCCCGATGAGACCCGGAGCATCACTGGGTCCCAGAGAGTCCCGGAGGGTCACCGGGTCCCTGGAGGATCTTGGGCCCCCGGAGAGTCCCGGAGGGTCACTGGGTCCCTGGAGAGTCCCGGAGGGTCACTAGGTCCCCGGAGGGTCTTCGGGCCCCCGGAGACTCCCGGAGAGTCACCGGAACCCCCGGTGAGACCCGGAGCATGATCAGGACCCGGAGAGTCCCGGAGGGTCACTGGGTCCCTGGAGGGTGTTCGGACCCCCGGGAAGTCCCGAGGGTCCCTGGGCCCCAAAGGTTCACTAGGGTCCCGGAGGGTCACTGGGTCCCTAGAGGGTCCCAGAGGTTCACTGGGGTCCTAGAGAGTCCCGGAGAGTCAGCGGGCCCCCGGTGAGACCCGGAGCATCACCGGGTTCCCGGAGGGTCTTTGCGCCCTCAGTGGGTCCCTGGGCCGCAGAGGTTCACTAGGGTCCCAGAGGATCCCTGAGCCCCGTAGGTTCATTAGGGTCCCTGAAGGTCCCTGCCCCCGGAGGGTCCCTGAGTCCCGGAGGTTCACTGGAGGGTCCTAGTGGGTCCCTGGACCCTGGAGGTTCACTGGGGCCCACAGGGTCCCTGGGCCCTGAAGGTTCACCAGGGTCCCAAAGGGTCCCTGGGACCAGGAGGGTCACTGGGCCTCAGAGGATCCCGGAGGGCCACCGGGCCTCGGAGGTTCACTAGGGGACCTGAGGCTCCCGGTGGGCCACTGGGAGCCCCGGGGGTTCACCGTGCCCCGGAGGGTCGCCGGGTCCCGGGAAGCCATCGGAGGATCGGAGAGCTCCCCGAGGAATCCCGGTCACCCCACGCGGTCGATCCCGACAACACGAAGGGTCACGTGCTGGTGGCATGAGGAGTGCTTTGGGAACTGACAAGGACACTTGTCAAGCATCCAAGCCCTTCGGTCGACGAAATGACGCCCGCACCCCTCAATCCAACGGCCGTAGCTAGGGCTTTTTGGTTTTTTGCATGTTTTGGGGACTATATATACTCCCCTTGTATCTCATTTGTAACTAACTCTAATTCATTTACAACACACTCAAACAACAGGCTCCCTTGGAGACCTCTCTCCCCGAGAGAGCACCTCCCCAACGGACTAGCGTCCGGAGGGTGCCGACAGGACTAGGGCCCCCACTGGGACCCGAACCTGTATAAAAATCGCTGTCAATTGCTGCGTTGCCCGGTGGGAGGTGACCGGTTACTCGGTCAGCTCGCGCCGCTGTACACGTGCTACGCACGTCCAAAGAAACCTGCCGGGGTATCCGTAATACCACGACAGTTGGCGCCGTCTGTGGGGACTCGTGACGAATCGCCATGGCTCCCCCAAGAACGAGAGCTCAAGCTCTCTCCCTTTCTGGTCGTGATGGTCCCATCGACCCGGCGCCCCCCCAGCAAGACGTCACCATCGAGACGTTACCATCCGGGAACACCCAGAGAGAGCTGCCACCTTCTTCTCCCGAAATCTTCGATAGAGGTGTTCCCATTTCCAGCTCGGCGACCGCGACCGCGATTGCGATTGTGGGACCTCGTGCCCTACCCGGTGACGCCGATCCCGGTGACCCGACGCCACCCCCTCGAGACACGACCGCCCCGGCGCTTCCGGCCGGAGGAGGCCAGACCCAGGTACCGCCTCTCACCTTTCCAATTACTTTAGGTGGACCGACCTCTGGGTCAACCTCGGTGACAGCGACTGCCTCGGCGAGGACTAGTCTCCCCCCGATGGCACACCCGGCTCCTCGGGACACCTTGCTCGAAGCTTTGGTCGAAGGCCAACTCCGTGCCTAGCACACCTTGGAGGAGTTGTTGCACGCATTAGCACGGCCTCCGGCTACCGTCTATCCGCCCTCATTCCCATTTATGGGGTCGCTATCTCCGTTTTTCGTGGGACACCCGGCGGCCTTCCTTGCGCCGGGCATGTTCACCGCGCCGGGGGCTGACCCCGCGCCCTCCCCGCGCTCCCACCGGGAGCCTTCCCCGCGCCGGGAGCTCTCCCCGCGCCCGCGCTGGGGCCTTACCCCGCGCCGGGAGCTCTCCCCGCACAGGGAGCTTTCCCCGCGCCAGGAGCTGTCCCCGCGCTGGAGACTTACGCTGCGCCGGGAGCTGTCCCCACGCTGGAGACTTACCCTGCGCCGGGAGCTGTCCCCGCACCGGGGCCTTAGCCCGCGCCGGGAGCCTCCCTCGCACCAGGGCCTTACCCAGCGTAGGGAGTTGTCCCCGCGCTGGGGCCTTACCCCGCGCCGAGATCCTTCCTCGCGCCAAGGCCTTACCCCACGCAGGGAGCTGTCCCCGGGTCGGGGCCTAACCCAGCTCCGGGAGCCTTCCCCATGCTGGGACCTTACCCCGGGCCGGGAGCCATCCTCGCGATGGGGCCTTACCCCGCGCAGGGAGCTGTCCCCGCGCCGGGGCCTTAGCTCGCACCGGGAGCCTTCCCCGCACCGGTGGCTCTCCCTGGCTCCGCGCCGCAGATGGTTGCCGGTGCGTCCGGAGTGGCTCCTGGGCTGGCGGTTCCCACCGTGCTCGGGATAGCCCCGGAGACACGCCCAACATCGGACCTTGCCCGCGTGCCAGCAGCGTTGGCTGATGCGCATCAGCTCCCTCCTACCCCGGGGCCGCCCCCGAGGGCTCCCCCAGTGGATCAGACCCGACTAACTCAGGAGGAGGTGGAGCACATGCCTGCCGTGAAACCTAGCGAAGCTCCCTCTCGACACAGGCCAGGGACATGCCGCCAGACCAGTCAGGGAGGGAGACCAGTCGACGAAGCCACCGCCACCTCTTGGGGACACCTGGAGGTTCACAAAGCTAGCTCCAACCCTGAGGTGAAGAGGCGCTACCACCATCCGGGCGGACCGCTGGGGCCTCTCCCCGACTCCGGTAACGAGCGCGTCTCCCCTGCAAGGGGGGACAACGATTGGGAACCTTCCCAGAGAGTTGAGGGGGCCAACCAGCCCTTGTGCCGCCGGCTCCAACGCGTCCGATGGCCAAAGCCATATCGCCCGCCCCGCATCGAGTACTACAATGGTGAGGCCGATCCTTATGAATTTGTGCAGGTGTACTCCACAGCCATCTCAGCGGCCGGGGGGGACGAGATGGTGCAATGCAACGTCTTCCCCCTCTACCTCACTGGGATCGCCCGCTCATGGTTTTACAACCTGAGGGCCGGTTCCATCAAGTCCTTCGCGCAGCTCAAGCACGAGTTCTGTGCGAACTTCCAGGGGAACTATGTGTGTCCCCTGGACTTGTCGCAGCTCTACACCATTCGGAAGAAGACGGGGGAGACCATCCGAAGCTTCTTCAAGCGCTTTGCTCAGGTCAAGAGCAAGGTGGTGCATGTCCCCGACTCCACAGTCACCGAGGCGTGGAAGAGCGGGATCCTCCCCAGGGAGCTCCATTGGAGGCTCTCCCGGAGCTGCCCCTCCTCCGCCGACGAGCTCTTCAACGTACTTGAAAAGTACGCAAGGGCAGAGGAGGACGACCTCTGGAAGGAAGACCAAGGGGTCTCTTCCCCCCCCCCCCCCCCCCGTAAAGAGGGATGTTGGGGACTCACCCCGCAAATGTCTCAAGGAGGGACATCACAGCGAGTCGATGTCCTGGGATGTCTTCATTCTTGAAGACAGAGGCGGCTCTCGCAAAGCCGATCGGGGCAGCCGCCCCGACCCCAAGTCAAAAGGGGGGAAGGCCAACCCTCCCGTGCTCGGGACAATCCAGCGCTGGGAAGCAACGAGGTTGGTGCCGACTTATGGTGCGCCTTCCACCAGTCCACTCCCATGCTAGTCGAGAATGTAACGCTCTTCGTCAACACTTCACCGCATTCCTCGAGCAACATGAGCAAGGGAGAGAGACTTACCTTGCCCCATCAGTCGGTACAGGCGGCCCACCCCGCTACCTATGGGGGACACCGGGAGTTGTCCCAAGAAAGGGGCTCAACCGATGTTCCCCCTTTCCAAAACTCCCAGGGACATGTCTCCTGAATTGGGGGGATCCTGTCTGCGAGCCCCACGCTGGACCCTCAAGGTGAGGCCCTCCCCGCGAGGATGCCCTCACTTAGAGGATGGCCTCCTCGCGAGGATGCCCTCTCTACTCGGATGTTTGCACTTGGCCTCCGAGCCTTCCCCTCACCCTCTCGCGCTTCGCAGGGGGGAGGCGTTGTATCAGTTTACTTAATCAATGCAAATTAGTCGTTCCTGTTGCATCTAGGCCTTCATGCCTAATTTTGATGATTAATGAAAACTAAGTGTTTCAGACTAACTATGTTTTTGAGATTGTTTGATACAGAGCTCCGTTGGGAAGATGGTCGAAATGAACAAGACGAACCCAACACAAAAGAAGTAAAAGCACAAGTCGCAAGGATTGAAGTCGAGACGCAAATCACAAAAGCGCAAAAGACCTAAGGTATCATTGTCTTTATTTTTACCGATCTCGGTGTTTGGAGTTGATCGATTTAGGAAAATTGTTTTTAGTTTTTAACCGTACTATAAAGAGGGGTGGCAAAAGTCCTCTCTATCTCCAACATAAACCGAGAAACTTAGGTCATTGCATTGCATCTTTTTGGTTGGATTTGATTTGAATTTGGTTTGAAAGATTTGGATTTTCAGTTGAGTTTTGATAGTATAAGAGTTTTTAAAATTTCTAGAAAGATCTAGGCAGATCTGGTTTTTACTTCTGTTGACAAAAATGTAGCCCTTAAAATTATCTTTCAAACGAGCTATTAAACACCTCTTTTGGATTTCTGTATTTAAAGTTATAGCTGTTTTTTTTCGGTGCTTGCCCTGCCACAGCTGCTGGCCCTGATTCTCCCACATCAGATGATGATGCTGCGGGGGAGTCAGAGGACGAGGCTCCAGCTTAGGAGACGGCTCCAGCACCGGCTGCAGGGACTAGCACCGAATCTGCATCTTCTTCCAGCTCTCGGCTCGATCAGGTGATCCAGGTGCAGCAGCAGATCCTCAGCACCCAGCCGGAGCATCATCAGATGTTGCTTCATTTGCTTGCTCAGCAGGAGGAGATACTGCGTCGCATGCCTGAGTCAACTTCTTCGGTCCCTTGCAAGAGGGCCTGACCTGCGTCCTCTTCACTGAGCTTCTCTTCTGGACCAGCTGCTCCAGGACTTTCTGCTCCGGCTGCTGCAGCTCCAGCACCAGCTTCTCCAGCTGCAGCTGCTACTCCTCCGGCATCTCCAGCCATCGACCCGACTGCATCTCCAGTAGGCTCTGGAGACACCGCAGTTTTAGGGCTTTCTGATGATGAGACTTAGGCTCTTTTCTATTCAGCTCCCTTTTTGTGCTTGATGCCAAAGGGGGAGAAGTATTTTTGTTTATTGGTTATTGTATGTTTTTAGTCTTTATATGGATGTTATATGCTTTATGTTTTGGAGATATATTTGTGGATATTGGATATTGGTTTATATATATGTCTTTTCTGGTTTATAATGGTGTATGGTTGATGATCTGGTTGATGATCTGATTTTGGTTTCTACATGATGTGGGTTTATGCTCTGATACATATTGATATGATGTTGTGATGCTTGTCTTGATGATGATATTTATGAATTTCTGAGATGCTCTGCGATATGCATTGGTGTGACTTATTTTATGTATATGATGCATACACTCAGGGGGAGCTGCTTTTCATCTCTTATTTTCTTATCGAACACTTGTTGTCATCAATCATCAAAAAGGGGGAGATTGTTACATCTAGGCCTTCATGCCTAATTTTGATGATTAATGAAAACTAAGTGTTTCAGACTAACTATGTTTTTGAGATTGTTTGATACAGAGCTCCATTGGAAAGATGGTCGAAATGAACAAGATGAACCCAACACAAAAGAAGTAAAAGCACAAGTCGCAAGGAATGAAGTCGAGACGCAAATCACAAAAGCACAAAAGACCTAAGGTATCATTGTCTTTATTTTTACCGATCTCGGTGTTTGGAATTAATCGGTTTAGAAAAATTATTTTTAGTTTTTAACCGTACTATAAAGAGGGGTGGCAAAAGTCCTCTCTTTATCTCCAACATAAACCAAGAAACTTAGGTCATTGCATTGCATCTTTTTAGTTGGATTTGATTTGAATTTGGTTTGAAAGATTTGGATTTTCAGTTGAGTTTTTGACAGCATAATAGTTTTTCAAATTTCTAGAAAGATCTAGGCAGATATGTGTAACACCCTAGTTTTGGGGGTGAAAAGTTTTGCATAAAAACCCTGCATGCATGTATCTCTGTAGTAGTAGCCAGATCAGCTGAACTCTAATCTCTCCCAAACCCTAAAAATCTCCAAATCTATTCTCTAGATCCAGATCAAGATCTGACCATCCAGATTTAACCTACCAGTTACCCTGAAGATAAAAGTCTTCAGGAGCCAGATCAAATTCTGACCCTAACTCCCAGTACCTAAGCCTCTCTCTGTTTTCGAAAACAGGAAAATTCAGATTTACCCAAAGTACCCCAGTTTCCAGATGATTAAGTTATCTTGAATTAACCCTATCCAGACTCAAGTAACCCCTGGAATATGTTCCTAGGTTCATCCTCAACTCACTCCAAAAAGTTGGGAGCCAGATTAATTCATCTAAACACTTTTCGCAGTTTAGTCCAAATTTTACTGCGAATAAGTCCTTTTCTGTTACCTGGAAGCCTGAAAAGGCTAAAATCCACGAATCAATTCCAACTCCAGAATTTCTTCAGGAAACACCTTCCAAATACTATTTGATACAGATCTCCCTTTTGATCAGACTTCAAAATCTCTCTCCAATCACCAGAATTCGAGATCGACAAAATCTAGATTTAGTTTACCCTAATTTTACCCTATTTTCGAAAATAGGTGAAATCCCTCATATCTTATCAAACTTTCTCCAAATTTGAGCTAAATGGGTATTAATAGAAATATTACACTCAGCCATGAAATCAAATCTCAAATTAACCATCTCTAAGACAGAAATTGCAAATCAGTCCAGATTTCAAATAAGAATCCTTGCAATTTGGTCCCTGGTTCGACCAGAGACACTGTGCACGACCAGCAGCTGTGCACGACCGCGACCACCGCGCTGCCACGCCAGGAGCTTCGTCGCCGGTGAAGCCCCGTGGTCGCCACCCCTGCCACCGCGTTCCTGCCACGTGTGCGCACGTCGTTCGCCACCGTGGAGCCACCGCGGCCGCACCAGCATCTCCAATTTTGCCCGCGCGCGCACGCCATCGCTGCAGCCACTGCAGAAGCTCGGTGCCACGTTGCAAGCATGCCGGAGGAGCCCGTCAGTTCACCGTTGCATCACCCGGGACAGCGCACGCCAGCCTGCAAAGCCGGCACGGCCGCTGGAGCGCGTCACCTCGCTGCTGTCCCGCCAGGCCAGTCAATTCGCCGTCGATTCACAGCTCCAAGTCTCCAGGCATTTTCAACCGTTGCTGCTCGCTTCGCCTATTTAAGCTTGTTCTGGCCATCTCCTTCCACCACACACACGCCAGAACCACACAAGTCTCTAACCTTGTCATCCTCTTCGTCTTCTTCGGCGAGCTCGAGAAGAGGCTCACGGTGCCAAGCCTCTACACTGCTTCCTCCTCGATTCCAGCTACTTCAGTAAGCTCCTCTTACCTCCCTCATCATACTCGAGCATGTAATTGACTTCAAACCTCTCCAGTCGCCGGCAATTTCCTTTTCTCTCCAGCAGCTCCGACGAGCAATTAAACTCTAACCAGAGTGAATTAGCTCTTGAGCCTGTGATCAATCTTGATTAGTGAACTTATCTAAGCATCTCTAAGCAACCAGAATCGAAGAATTTGCTAAAATATGAAGAATCCCAACTTTGCACCTTGCATGTAAGCTGGAGCTCGCTGTTAAGCTTCTCTGGTGTTTCCCCAGCCAATCTAGCTTCACACCTAGCTTACTTATGCCCCAGAGACCATCCTCAAGCAAGGAATTAAGTTTATTTGCCCTAAAACAGAAATGCCCAATTTTGGTGTCTTCTTCCCTAGCTCCGGTCGCCGGATTTTGTTCCCGGCCGTTTCAACCCCAACCACCTTGTCTAGTAGATGTGCCTCGACCCCATGAGTATTTTTTCCTTCTAGCTCGACACCTGGATCGGCCCAGATGAAGAGGAATTTCCATGCCAAAGTTTTGTCCAGAAACTGTTGAGAACAGCTCGGCCACCGTGTTCTTCGCCGGTTTTCATCACTTTCCAGCCATCTCCTACCCTAGGTCCTGTTGAGACATTTGTTCCTGTTGCAAATGCTTAACCACCAGACAAAGTGGTGCATCATTTGGAGCCCTGAGTCAAAAGATATGGCTAACCCTAGTTCTGGCCGTGTCAAGCCTATGCCAGGCTATGTCAGCCAGTGGCATTAGCCCTGTTCACCCACCTCTGGTCATGTAAAACAGAAATTTCTTTGTCAAATAGCTGCCTCACTACCTTGTGCACCATATTCTTGAATCAAAACCTACTTTGGCCACTGGAAACTGTTCAAACCATGTCAATGCCATTCTAGAGCACTGTCAGCCTATGTCAGCCAGTGGCATTGAGCCTTTTCACCCACTTCCAGCCATGAACTTTGGAAATAACTTTGTCCCTTAGACTCCTGATGTTGTGATCTACACTTTTCTCTACTGTCACAACTTGAGTTGAGCCCTCTATCACCCATCGACCTTATGTCGATGCCTTGAACCGAATGCCAACCTAAAGACATTCGCTGTTTTTGGGCGGACCAGTCACCACCTTGATATTACCCTGATATTTTGGAACCTTGTAAACCTTAACAGCTAATTTTAACCCTGGTTTCCATAGTTAAACTCAAATCGCTTTCAAACCTTGTATCACCAAAGTATTTTCTCCTTGCATCTTTGCATGTAGTGGATTAGTAAGAATAGGATTGATTGTAATGCCTGTTTGCTTGTTTGATCTTGTTCAGAGCAAGAGTCCGGGGTTGAAGATCTTGTCGCTGAACCGTCATCGACTGCTGATACTTACGACGCGGAAGGCAAGTCATACTTTGATCATATTGAAACCCATATTTTATGAATTGCTATGCTATTCCATGAGTAGATATTTCATTAATATTGCATGTGTTGAGATCAATGATATTATGGCAGTGATAGATTGAATACTTGAGAAATGTGAACTTGATAAGATAGCAAGCCACGAACTAATAAAAGTATAAACATGTACATTTATATTCATGAAATAGAACCCCTAGCCGTGACCAGTATTTTGGTATGGAATGGTGGTAGCACTGGAGGTGCTTGACTGCACTGAATGTGCAGGCACTGAAGGTGCATGGTTTGTGGTATGATCTGGTCACTGGCATGTAAGGACTAGAACCTTGTGTTATGCGTCTAGTGGCATGAAAAACGTACCAACCACTTACCTGGTATGGGACAGGCGCAACCTAGTAGCTTTCTTAGTATTATCAGTTCCCTGCATGGCTTGTCGATCCGGTTTCTCGCGTGGAAACTGGTGAGACGCAGTTCGTCCATGAGAGATGTGAGATCAGAAAAATTATGAAAGGATAAGGTGTAAAGAAGGAAGACGCCCTACGCCAGATTAAGTCGTGCGCGACTGTAATCAAAAGAGGTTATGTGTCCTGCGGGAACATAGACCCAGGCTAGGAAGTAAGGCAGTGGGGAGGACCCACAACGGTACTTGGGACGGTATTGTCCATTTACTGGGCAGGGATACTGTTAATACTAGACTGCAAAAACGTTGTGTGATCTCGGCCTTGTCACATGCGTATAAGTCGCATGGAGTTGGCCCGACTTGGAAGTCGAGTGAAAAAGTGGATTTAAAAAGAGGTACATCTCTGCAGAGTTTAAAAATGTATTCGAATACTTCGTGCTCCCGAGTTTTAGGAGTATGCCGCGGTGGATTAAATCCATGGGGTGTGACACAAGTATTGTTTTATAAACTAAAAATTTGTTAGCTCAAGATTACCCAAGTGGCATGTGTTGTCATGATAAGGGGCGTTGCCGTGGGCTGTCATGTGTTGACGTGTCGCGGTAATACCATAATATAGAGGTCATATGATAATTAAGAGGCATGTGGTTTATGCCCTAAGTTATGAAATACTGTTATGAGTATAAGATTGAAAGGCTTGAATAAAAATAATGTGATATGAGGATATATCGTCTTGGATATGGGATATATGTATCACCATCAATATGATTTATTTACTGCCATGGGTATGATCGGGATTTGAATAAGAAAAGAGAAAGAAATGTATTTTGAAAAACCTTTCGCTCTTTCCCTAATAGCATAGGTTCATGTTATATATATATATGTATCTCTACCTTCCCTATGACTTGCTGAGTACGTAAGTACTCACCCTTGCAACAACTCATCAATAGATGGAGCGTTCTACGACCTTGGAGGATACCCTGAAGATGCTGCGGACCCAGGAGATGATGAGCAGTTCCCTCCGGAGCCCTTATGTGGTGCTGTCTTGCTGTCAACCTCTGTTCCTGTGGATTACTTTTGGGCCTAGCTTCCGCCGACTAGATGTGTTATTTTGTTAGACCCTTGTGCCTTGTAAGGCACTGTACCTCGTTTTGTACTAAGGCCTGATGGCCATACAATTATGACTACTGTATTATTTTGCTGCTTCAATGTATCCCTGTGATTGACTCATCCTGGGAAGTCAAGTGGTTTAAGGGACCAGCTGCACCGAGCTGGGCTCCTCACAGGTGATGTCACAGTCGTGGCAGTCACAACAATATGGTTTTTACTTCTGTTGATAACAATGTAGCCCTTAAAATTATCTTTCAAACGAACTATTAAACACCTCTTTTGGATTTCTGGATTTAAAGTTATAGCTGTTTTTGTTCAGGCTGACTGTCAGTTAGCTGAACTGACTATCAGTTTGAATGTCAGTTTGTGTTAACTGACAAATGTCCAGAGAGTGTGTTTTTCGGGCTTAAAATTTTGTACTAAACTGACTGTCAGTTTTTCCATAGTGACTGTCAGTTGGGATTTCGACCACAGTAGTTTTTATCTGAGTTTATATTTGTTTTGGTTGAGATCTTGGTCGAACTGACTGTCAGTTTGTATAACTGACTGTCAGTTGGGGGTTTCAAGTTTCCATAAACGACCACAAACAGCTAACTATTTTTTATCCGTAAATTTTTTCAGCCGTTGTATACAAAACTAACTGTCAGTTAGGCAAACTGACTGTCAGTTTGTGTTGCTGATTTTCAGCCCTAGCTCCAATGGTTCTTTTGTCTCTTGAGGCTATAAATAGGGGCTTTGGGCATGAGTTTTATATAACAAGTAGCATCATTCTCTTATACACTCTTGAGCTTTAGTTTTTCGACACAAAATCTTGATCTGTTGATCAAGTCGAGTGTTTTCTGATCCACCAAGAATTTCAGTTCTTTGCATTTGCATACTCGTAGTTTCTTGGTGTGTGTTTGGAGGTCTAGAGAAGATCTCGCTGCCTATTACTCTTGGTGAGTGCCCTCACCTATATGGTTCGGAGGCGTGGCCGTTGACCTCTCCAGTTTGGAGATTGTTGGAGAGGCTCGGCAAGTGTGTACAAGGCATCGCCTTTCCGGAGTGGACAAGGAGCAACCGCTAGTTGATAATATCCTTCGTGGGTATTGAGGCAAAACTCAAGTGACTTGAGTGCTTCAACGAGGATTAGTGGAGACTGGGCGAGTCTCCGACACCTCGGTAAAAATCGTTGTGTTCATTCTCTTCTCTTCTTGTTCATATTATTATTTGTTCTTTATCTCTTCATTTGCAAATATTTGTTTTAAATTTAAAGTTTTTAAAGCCTCCTATTCACCCCCCTCTAGTCGGCATCCTTGATCCTACACGTGGTATCAGAGCAAGGTCTCTCGATTCATTAGGCTTTACTGCCAAGAGAGAGGATGTCGTCTACAGATGGTTTCTCTCTTGGTCATACCAGTCGTGCGCCTATCTTTGATGGGACAAATTATCCCTATTGGAAAGTGTGCATGTCGGTATTCCTAGAGGCCATGAGGCTTGACGTATGGGATATTGTTAAACTCGGTTTTACTCCTCCGGATGATCCGGCAAGTCACTCTGAGGATGACAGGAGAAAACTGCATTTAAATGCCCGTGCGAAAAATGCACTCTTTGTGGGTTTGTCTCTAAACGAGTTCAACCGTGTAAGCAATCTCACGACTGCTCACAAGGTTTGGACCACCCTCGAAGAAATTTATGAGGGCACAACTAAAGTCAAAGAGGCAAAGCTCCTTATGGTGAGGCAAAGATATGAGACGTTCACCATGTCATCAACTGAGTCTGTGGACTCCATATTCACTCGGTTGAATAATATTGTGAATGAACTCAAGGGACTTGGAGTCATTTTTACTGACCTTGATATTGTGAGAATGATGCTTAGGGCCTTACCTGAAAGCTTCAACACCTTGGTCACGGTACTCACAAACTCTGATTTATTGACCACAACACCGACCGATCTCTATGGGAACCTCATCACCCATGAGATGCACAAAAAGGAGAAGAAGGAAGCAGCCGAACCCTCGGAGACGAAGAAAAAGGCTTTGGCTTTCAAAGGCAACGCAAAGGAAGATTCAAGTGATGGTAAAAAATACTCAAAAACTTCTCCGTTGGTTGTATAAGAAGGGTGTCAACCTTGACACACGACTAAAGGAACCAAAGCAGAACAACATCAAGGACATCATTTGCTATGGATGTCATGAAAAGGGACACATAGCTTCAAGATGTCCAAACAAGAACAAGGGATGGAACAAAAAGAAGAAATTCTTCAAGAAGAAGAATGAAGAAACCAAAGAAGCATGCTTCGGAGAGTGGATGTCCGGAGGTGAGAGCTCCGACTCCGATTCCGACAACGAAAGAAGCTGCTCCAAGAAGATGGCCGGATTAGCTCTCAGCAACATCAACACTTCAACTAGCTCATCCCTTTGTCTTATGGCTAAAGGCGATGAAAAGGTACACTCTAACGATCCTTCCTATGATGATTTAGTTGAAATGATAACTGAATTAAATGAAGTCTTTGGAAAAACTAAAAGGAAGTATAAAGCGCTTAAGGAAGAACATTCTTCCCTACGCGCTCAATACTCCGAATTGAAAGATTCATATGAAAGTTTGCTTATTAAAGATATTACTCATGCTCCATCTAAAGTTGATGTATCTGTTTCATGTGATTTAGATGATTCTCCCTCTAGTAGTCATCATATTCCATGTGCTTCGAATGATAATATCTTAAATGAAAATAATGAACTTAAGGCACAAGTTGAAAAACTTGGAAAAGGCTTAGAAAACTGCTACAAAGGCAAAGTATCTCTTGATCTAATCCTTAGTAAACAAAAATGTTCATTTAGAAAAGAAGGATTAGGATACTTTCCAAAGAAAGGAAAGAAACAAAACACTAAAACTATTTTTGTTAAAGCATGCAACACATTTTGTTATAAATACCATGAAACTGGTCATTCGCATGAAGCATGTCCCTTAATGACTCCAAATTATTTTGATACTTGCTACATGCTTCAAAAGTCGAAGAAAGGTTATGCTATAGCAAAGTACGTTGGTGCACCCATGTTAAATAAAAAGAAGAAATCTATTTGGGTGCCCAAAGCTTTGATTGCTAACATTGAAGGACCCAAAAAGGTTTGGGTACCTAAAAGGACATAATTCTTTTTATGCAGGTGAACTACAAGACCGGTGGGAGGTATTTGGTGCTAGATAGCGGATGCTCCGAACACATGACCGGAAACAAGAAGTTGTTCACCTCACTTGAAGACAACTCAAGCGAGAATCAAAAGATTACCTTTGGCGACAACCGTCACGGAAATGTGGTAGGCTTGGGTAAAATTGCAATTTCTAACGATCTCTCAATTTCGAATGTTTTATTGGTTGAATCTCTGAAATTTAATTTGCTTTCCTTTGCACAAATTTACGATTTTGGATTTTGTTGCACATTTTATCCCAAAGAAGTTTTAGTTGAAAGTTTGAAAGATAATTCTTTGATTTTTAAAGGCTTTCATTTTGGAAATCTTTATTTGGTTGATTTTCACTCCAAAGATGCATCTCTCTCAACATGCCTTGTCTCTCAAACCTCAAAGGGTTGGTTTTGGCATAGGAGACTTGCACATGTTGGAATGCATCAATTGAGAAAACTTTTAAAATGAGATTTGGTTATTGGCTTAAAGGATATGAATTTTGAAAAGGATAAACCTTGTAGCGTCTATCAAGCTGGCAAGCAAGTAGCTACTTCACATCCGACTAAGCGTATTCTTTCGACTTGCAAACCTTTGGAACTATTGTATATAGATTTATTTGGACCTTATGAGTTCCAAAGTATCGGGGGTAGCAATTATGGCTTTGTTATTATTGATGATTTTACTCGCTATACTTGGGTTTTCTTTATTTCTCAAAAATCTGAAACCCCCGATGTTTTCAAAAGTTTTGCAAAACGTGTTTCCACGGAATTCGAACTTTCCATCAAGAAAATCCGTAGTGATCATGGTGGAGAGTTCGTTAATTCAACTCTGTTTGATTTTTGTGACTCTCTTGGAATCAAACACAAATTTTCTACATCCTACACTCCACAGCAAAATGGAGTTGTAGAAAGAAAAAATCGAACACTTTTCTGGAAATGAAGTTTGGACTTTAGTAGAAAGACCCAAGGATCATAATGTAATTGGAACAAAATGGGTTTTCAGAAATAAGCAAGATGAAAATGGTGTAGTAATTAGAAATAAAGCTCATTTTGTTGCTCAAGGTTTCACTCAAGTCGAAGGTTTATATTTGGCGAAACTTTTGCACCTGTAGCAAGACTTGAAGATATTCGTATTCTTCTTGCTTATGCATCATGTTTTAATATCAAACTATTTCAAATGGATGTTAAAAGTGCTTTATTAAATGGTGAAATCTCTGAACTTGTTTTTGTTGAACAACCTCCTGGATTTGAAGATTCAATATTTCCAAACCATGTATTTAAATTGTCTAAAGCTCTCTATAGTCTCAAACAAGCTCCTCGAGCTTGGTATGAACGACTTAGAGATTTTCTTTTATCAAAAGGTTTTAAAATTGGGAAGGTTGATACCACTCTATTTACAAAGAAAATTGAAAAAGATTTGTTCATTTGTCAGATATATGTTGATGATATTATATTTGGATCTACTAATGAACTTTCTGTCATGAGTTTGGAGAGATGATGTCTAGGGAATTCGAGATGTCCATGATCGGTGAGCTGAGCTTCTTCCTTGGACTTCAAATCAAGAAACTCAAGAACGGTACATTCGTGAGTCAAACGAAGTACGTGAAGGACCTGCTCAAGCGCTTCGGGATGGAAGACGCTAAGGCAATCAAAACCCCCATGGCGACAAATGGACATCTGTACATGGACAAAAGCGGAAAATCGGTCGATTCTAAACTTTATAGGTCTATGATTGTAGCTTCTTGTATCTCACTGCATCTAGGCCTGATATCATGTTTAGTGTGTGCCTGTGTGCTAGATTTCAGTCAAATCCTAAGGGATGTCATTTAATTGCTCTTAAAAGAATCCTTAGGTATTTAAAATGTTATCCCAACCTAGGACTTTGGTATCCGAAAGATGCAACTTTTGAGTGAATTGGATATTCGGATTCTGATTATGCTGGATGCAAGATTGATCGTAAAAGCACATCTGGTAGCTGTCAGCTGTTAGGGAGATCATTAGTATCACGGTCATCTAGGAAACAAAATTCTGTAGCTCTCTCCACAACTGAAGTTGAATATGTGTCTGCAGGCAGTTGTTGTGCTCAATTATTATGGATGAAGTAGACATTTTTGGATTATGGAATAATTTTTGATAAAGTGCCACTCTTGTGTGATAATGAAAGTGCCATTAAAATTGCAAATAATCCTGTTCAATATTCTAGAACTAAGAATATTGAAATACGGCACCATTTTATTACAGATCATGTGGCAAAAGGAGACATTGATGTGAATTATGTCAGAACTGATATGCAACTAGCAGATATTTTCACCAAACCCTTAGATGAATCAAGATTTTGCTCACCGAACCTCCAGATAGAAATAAGAACGCCTTGAGAAAGGCCCCACGGTGGACGCTAGCTGTCGACTATTCGGACTCGGGGTCCTTAGTCGAACTTATGCAGAATTTGTGAGTTATGAGGCCTTTCAGGGTGTCCCTCCGAGAAGGGATGATGAGCCAAAGTTGGTTGGAACACAAGAGGATTTATACAGGTTCGAGCCCTCGATGGTGGGAGTAATAGCCCTACGTCCTGTTGTGATTTCACTATATGTAGGAAAAAGGGTTACAAAGTTGTGGAAAAGATCATCACAAGTGAAGATCTTGTCTGTGTGATTATCTAAAAAATGACAAAACTAGCCTATGGAAACTTGTCGATGTTGATCTATTCCCGATGTGTCATATCCTCGTCTGGTGCATTTGCTCACCCTTTTATACTGGTCAAAAGGGCGCCAACGCACAACGGCTTTAAACGGTTGCTCGGGTGCAGTTTTGGCAACTGCACTTAACTTTCACGCAGACTTAACAAGTGCAATTAAGGGATAACCACACATATTAACCTCCTGGTAGTTGTCTTCACACATGGAAGAATCTCTGGGGTACTCGAGATATGCTCGTTGTAGAGCCTAAGTAACCCCGTGTCTCCTGGTCGAGAGTAGTCCACGACCTTCTGACCGCGTATTGTCTGCAATCATCTGACCGCACATTGTCTGTGACCTTCTGTCTGCGGCCTGATCGCATAAAGCCTGCGAACATGTGTCCGCGCTTCTCAGGCCATCTGAGATCACACCAACGGACACCTACCTGGTTCAAATCTGTCTTGAACCAGACGTGCATTTATTCTGAACTAGCTCGGGTAACAATCCTCGTTAGTGGGGTCGTCACAGCAGCATCTTGCGAAGGTGGCGTCGGGTTGCTGGAACTAGCACCACCGGAAAGGGAGAGAGCTTGAGCTCTCGTTCTCGGGGGAGCCATGGCGAATAGTCACGAATCCCCACGGTCGGTGCCAACTGTCGTAGTATAAATTATACCACCGACAGATTTTCTGGATGTGCGTAACTTGCGTACGATGGTGCGAGATGACTGAGCGACCGGTCACCTCTTGCCGGGCAACACAGAGATTGACACGGTTATTTTAATACAGATTTGGGTCCCGGTGGGGGATCTAGTCCTGTTGGCACCCTCCGGACATAAGTCCGCTGGGGAGGTGCTCTCTCGAGGAGAGAGGTCTCCTAAGGATGCCTGTTGTTTGTGTGTGTAAAATGAATATTGGATCTGTCACAAATGGGATGCAAGGGGGTATATATAGGCCCTAAAACAAGCAAAAAGACTAAAAAGCCCTAGCTACGGCCGTCGGATCAAGGGGCGTTGATGCCATTTCACTGGCCGAAGGGCTTGGATGCTTGACAAGTGTCCTCGCTAGTTCCCGAGGTGCTCCCCACGTCACCCTCACGTGACCTCGCACGAGAGACCACCGTGGCTTTCCCGGGAGGCCTTCGTGACATTTCATGAGAGGCGTCCGAGGTTCCGTGGTCTTCTACAAGAGCCCTCCGTGGTTTTTCCCGGGAGGCCTCTGTGACATTTCACGGGAGGCATCCGGGGTTTGCCACGGGAGCCCTCCGGGGCTTGGAGAGGTGTCCGTGGCCCTCCGTGGTTTTTCCCGGGAGCCCTCCGTGACATTTCACGAGAGGCATCCGGGGTTTGCCACGGGAGCCCTCCGAGACTTTACACTGGAGGCGTCCGGGACTTTCCCCGGTAGCCCTCTGGGACATTCCACGGGAAGTGTTCGTTGTCTTCTATAGGAGCCCTCCATGTCACGGGAGGCATCTGGGGTTTGCCACAGGAGTCCTCTGGGGCTCGGAGAGGTGTCCGTGGTCTTCTATGGGAGCCCTCTGTGGTTTTTCCTGGAAGGCCTCTGTGACATTTCACGGGAGGCGTCCGGGGTTTGCCACGGGAGCCCTCCGGGACTTCCCACTGGAAGTGTCTGGGACCTTCCTCAGTAGCCCTCCGGGACTTTCCACGGGAGGCATCTGGGCCAAATCCCGGGAAATGTCCGGGATTTCCCCCAACAAGTACTGATGTCGCGGCTGGTCCTTTGACCATGGAGATGGAAAACCAGCCTGGGTCTGCATCTGTTCCCATGGTCACAGAAGCCCTCCCTCCCCCTCCGCAAGGAGAAAAAAATGTGGAAAATGCAGATCAACCTACGGATGATCTGCGTTCTACGCTGGAAGTAAGTCTTCCAATTGCTAGGTAGGCGTAAGATGACTTGAGATCTGAGATTATGCTCAAGGATGTCATAGAGGTGAGTAAATTTTTACTCAGTATATCTTATTATTGTCTCTGAGAGATATTTTAGATGTTTTGTTTTGCCTGTAGAGCTCTGCTCGACATTCAACCTTGGTAAATTGGCTAGTAAAGCAATTCAAGGTCATACAAGCAGAATGCAACCAACTAGAACAGTAAGTTTCTTGCTCTAATTTCATTCCCGTAGGAACTAGAATGAAACTTGCTTGTTGTTGCAGGAAAATCTCTGCTTTATTAAAAAAAAGGTTGCTAAACAATTGTCCGAGAAAGAGATAGCTGTAACTAAAGCTTTAGAGGAAAAAGATAAACTACAACTAGACTTTGATCATAAGTCTATTCTCATAGAATTAGGTCATTGCGTTTCATGAATTGATCAAATTATCTTTTCTTCTGGCTAGGTCAAAGGGAAATAAACTCCAAGTTGACCAAGGAGAAAGAAGATTTCGAAGAGAAGTATATTCGTCGAGGACATAGTCTCGAAAAACTTCACAATCTGAACCAGAGGATAATGGAAAGAGCCCAGAATGATATAAAGAGTCTTGAAGAAGAAAAGAACACTCTGGAGAATATCATTCAGAACTGCACTATCATGTGCCAAGCTTCTCTTGAGAAATTAAAAGAAGTAGCAGACTCAACTGAGGCAAAGATTATTGATCCTGAAAAGGATAATATTGCACTCGAAGAGACTTGTGCTCTAGTCGCAGCCCAAGCTAACTCTTTGGTTGACAACATCCTCGAGTTCACAAAGAGGTACAAGGAAACAGTCAAGACCGACATTGGTATTGCTGCTTCTTCTATCTTGTGCATGCTCAGACATCGCCATGAGCCAAGTTTGGATCTTAACCTAGCAGTAGAGGATGTCACCTTTGAGAATGAAGATCAAATGAAGGCGACCATAGTTGAAAAACTATTAAAGAACCTTAAGCTTGATGAAAGTTTCCCTCCTCATTGTAAATACTTATTTGACAATGGAAATAGGAATTATTTGTAGTAGTAAATTACCTGCAAACAAATATATAGAAAATGCAAATGCATGCTTTAAACTTTATGTCATAGTTATATTCTCCTAGCCCCCTCCTGAGATTACTAATGCTGAGAATACAGTATAGTAATGTCGGGATAGAAAACACTGCTAGTAAGTGTCTTATGCGTTGAGAAACGGCTAAAAAAGAGAGGCCTCAACTAGAGTGTATGATGAGATCTCAAGAATAACCAACTCAAAATAAATGTCAAAGCTTATTACAAACTGACAGCCACCCGAATGATCAGAACATACTAGTAAGTCCCATATCCGTTGAGAAACGGCTTATTTAGAGATGTCTTATCTAGATGCGACCATGGTATCGATCAGTGAATCCACTTTAAACACTATAATGAGATGATTATGTAAGATCAACTCCAAGATTAGCTTGAAGAGGAACAAAAGACAAGAAATGAGAATACAATTATAACATAGAGTAAAAGAAAACATTTTTATTAATTAAGGAAAATGCTAATAGAACAGGAAAATGGTAATGGGAAAAACTTACACATAAAATTTTCGCAATTGATCTATATTCCATGAATTTGATAAGATCAATCCATCTTCCATAGCTAATCGAGCCAATCCTAGTCGCGGAATCGAAACCACAGTATAAGGACCTTCCCACTGAGGAGAGAACTTATAGCGATTGGACTGGTTTTGGATTTTTCTTAAAACCAGATCGTCCACATGAAGACTACATGGTCGCACCTTCCTATCGTGATATTTATGCAAAGCTTGTAAATATGCAGCGGACCTAATCAAGGCTCAATCACGTGTTTCTTCGAAAAGAGAAAGTTCATCTTCTCGAGCATTACTTTGATTATCAATATCAAAGTGACTTAGGCGAGCTAAACCAAGTTGAATTTCAATTGGTAAGATAGCTTCTGCACCAAAAAACTAGTACGCAAGGTGTTTCACCCGTAGCTCGACTGGGTGTGGTACATAATGCCCATAAAACTAAGTAGAGTTCATCTACCCAAGCCCCCGAGTGTAACTTAAGGTGGTCAAAAACTCGTTTCTTGACACCCTATATTATTTTCCCGTTGGTACATTCTATTGCACCATTGCTCTGTGGATGAGCCATTGATGCGAAACAGACCTTGGTCCCAATGTGGAAGAGACAGCTGATGAATTGTGAACCATTGTCAGTAATGAGATGACTTGGGCTCCAAATTGTGTCACTATGTTCTTATGAAAGAACTTCTTTGCAGCAGCAGCAGTAATATTGTGAACTGGCTCAACTTCAATCCACTTGGTGAATGTATGAATGGCTATGATTAAAAACATACACCCATTGACAGCTTGAGGCATTGGCCCTACAATATCTATTCCCCAAACAGCGAATGTCCAAGTTAAGGGAATAGCTTGCAAAGCATATGCTGGCTGATGAACTTGCCAAGCATGAAACTGACACTGTGGGCATGTCTTCACCAATTGCATGGCATCATTGAGTGCCATAGGCCAGTAATAATGCTGTCGAAAAACTTTTCTAACCAATGTGGGATAAGAAGCATGTGTTCCACATATGCCTCCATGTATTTCATTTAGAAGGGATTTGCCATCTTCCTAAGAAATACATCGCATTAGGACTCCTTGAGTTCCCTTTCTATATAAAGTTCCCTCAATGAGTCGATACATGCGTGCTTTTCTAACTAACCGACCACTGTCAATTTCATCCTTAATTAGGCAAGATCCCATGCGCAAGATAGATTCTCAATGGACGAATCCAATCCGCTTGTTACTCTAAGGACGCAATGTCAATTATCTCTTCTGACCCTTCTCTGATAGAGGGGGATTTTAAGTGCTCAATGAACACTCCTGCCATAGCGGATGTACGTGAGGCCCAATTTTTGACAATTGGTCTGCAAGAATGTTGTCTCTTCGCAGAACGAATTGGACTTCAAAATTACTGAAGTATTTTTCTAATTTCCTCACCTCGTCCAAGTAATGACCCATTGTCTCATCGGAGATGCCGTAGTCCTTGTTTACCTGGTTTAGAGCTAGCTGTGATTCCTCCCTCACTACTAATCGATGGACTCCAAGGGATTTAGCTGCTCGAAGCCCAACAAGAAGACCTTCATACTCTGCTGCGTTATTAGTAGCAGCAAAGTATAATTTTATGACATACCAGAGCTTATCACCCTGAGGTGTGATTAAAACTACTCCAGCCCCTGAGTTGATAACTGCGAGAACCAACAAAATACATTGTCCAACAGTCGGAATTATCCAAATCCACCATGTCTTGTTCCTGTGGTGTGGGATTAGAGCACTCGACCACAAAATCTGCAAGAACTTGGGATTTTATTGCTACTCGAGCAGTAAAACAGAGGTCAAAAGCCCCCAGTTCGATTGCCCACTTTGCAATTCGACCTGAGACTTCCAGATTCCGGAGACTGTCTCCTAAAGGGAACGATGAAGGCACGAAAATTGTGTGCGCTTGAAAGTAATGTCTTAGCTTTCTAGAAGCCATTAATAGAGCATAAATGAGCTTTTGGACTTCAGGGTAACGCACTTTTCATCAATTAAGCACCTCACTTACATAATAGACTGGTCGTTGCACTCCATCTCGTTCTGCTACCAGAACTGTGCTGACCGCATGAGGGGTAGTAGCCAAATAGATGATTAATGTTTCGCTCTTAATAGGGGAAACCAACACCGGAGACTAGTGAGGTATGCTTTAACTTCCTGAAAGGCTTTTTCGGCTTCATCCGACCATCGAAAGTCCATTGTGCTTTCGTAGTACCATAGAGAAAGGTAAGCCACATTCTCCTAGCAGCGAAATGAAATGACTTAAAGCCGCTATTCGACTGGTTAGACTTTACACTTCCTTTGTGGTTGAAGGGGATCGCATTTGCTCAATTGCCCAAATTTTTTGGGATTAACCTCAATGCCTCTTGAACAAACAAGAAAACCTAAAAGTTTACTCGAAGAAACCCCAAAAGAGCACTTTTCAAGATTCAACTTTATTTGATGTTTATTCAAATTACAAAAAGTTTCAGCAAGGTCATCTATATGACTAGATCTCTTAAGGCTCTTTACAACCAAATCATCAACACAAGCTTCTAAATTACGCCCTATCTGAGAAAGAAAGGTCTTTTGCATCAAGCGCTGATATGTGGAACCAGCATTCTTGAGCCCAAATGGCATTTGCTGTAGTAGTAAGTACCAAATGGGATGATGAAGGCAGTCTTCTCTTCATCTTCCTCTGCCATGCTAATCTGATGGTAGCCTGAGTAAGCATCCAGGATGCTTATCATTTCACATCCCGCTGTCAAATCAATCAAGTGATCGATGCGGGGAAGAGGAAAATCCTCCTTCGGACAGGCATTGTTCAAACTGGTGTAATCGACACACGTGCGCCACTTACCATTTGATTTTAGGAACATGACTGGATTCGCAAGCCATTCAGGATGGTCGACCTCATGAATAAAGCCAGCCTGCTGGAGTTTATCTAACTTTGAATGAATATCTTCTTGCTGATCAGAAGCAAAACGTCTTAGTTTTTGCTTTATTGGTCGTTGTCTAGGCCGAATGGCTAGCCTGTGCTCAATTACTTACCTTGGGACTCCAATCATGTCTGAGGTTTTCCACGCAAACACATGCACGTTAGCTTGGAGGAAAGCAATGAGCCCGAGTTCCTATTTGTCATCCATGTTTGATCCAATCCGAACAGTTCTAGATGGATCATCAGGGAAGAGAGGAACTTGCTTGAGCTTTTCTTCTGGTCACGGGGAGCCCTTGACCGCATCTAGTTTTGAGGGCACAACTTGGGCATTCTGTAGGGGAAGTTGATCGACCAGCTCCATGGAAACTCGATCACAAGTCAAGGCTGTATGTTGACTGCCCCTAACAGTGATCATGCCATGAGGACCTGGGACCTTGACGCATTGATAGGCATAATGCGTCGCTGCCATGAACTTAGCAAGAGAAGGCCTGCCAAAAATGGCTTTATAGGCAGAATCAAAATCAATTACATCAAAAGTAGTCAATTCCATCCGAAAATTCACTGGTTCCCCAAAGTGTTACCGGCAGTACAATCTGGCCAATTGGTAACATAGAAGAACTTGGAATTATTCCAAAAAATGGTTGAGCCACTGGCTTTATCTTCGAACAAGGAATTTGCATCTCATCAAGAGCCTTGGCAAACAGGAGATTGAGGGAACCCCCTCCATCAACCAATACTCGTCCTACCTTAGCATTGCTAATGGTAGGAGATATTAGCAGAGGTGCCGAGGTCGTGTCAACCCTTTAGGGCAATATTCTCAGCTAAAGGTTAGGGAAACCTCCAACCAACGAGGAAACTATGGCTCTCCCAAAGGAACCTCACTACTGTTTACCTCACTACAAACATTTTTATATTCATGCTTAGAAGTATAAGATGAAGAACCACAAAAAATAACATCAACGTGATTGTTTTGTACCTGATATGGCATGTCCTCATCCGCATTAATGCCTTTGTTCCCGCTAGATTGTCCTTGACCTGGTATTGTAGGCCTAGAAGTTTTACCTTGATAAAAATCATCCAGCTTCTTTAACCAAGTCTGACAATTTTGGAGATCGTGCAATGAAATGTTGTGGAATGGACACCATTTCTTCGATCCCTACAGTTTAACTTGTTTGTCTTCTTGGTCGCTACAACCAGCAGTAGGAACTTTGTTAGCTTTAAATGAAACCTTCTTACCTTTCCCTTGAGGCTACTTGTCGATGACGGTAACCCCTCAAAATTGGTTGGTCCTGGCTTTCTTCACCTTTTTTGATTTCCCGCTCGCAGATGTCTTAGGTTTCTGACTTGACTTATCAATCTTGTGAGCTTTGAGACCTGGCTGAGGCGGCAAATTCCCCTTATCTACCATCTTATTCTACTCAACGGCCTGAGCCGCATCAGAATAACGATCAGCCATGTCGAAGAGGTCTGCGACTGATCGTGTAGGATGAATGAGCAAATTTTCAGTAAACCTCTAATATCGGACAGCATGTTTAAATACCCTGATGACGAAGCTGTCAGAAATGTTGGTAATATTATTTCATACTCCCACAAATCTTTTGACAAATTGGTAATGTCGCGCCCCGAAACTGGGACTACGACTACTCCTATAGAGACCTAGCTCGTTGCAACTAGTCCCATATATGCATAGCATACACATACCCTTGACTTCCCAGGATAAGTCAAGCACAGGAGTATATTCACATTGCAACAGAGTAACTTACAAAATAGTTAAGCAGTGTGGCCTGCTGGCCTTGATATTACATAAGAATATTACAATGCCTTCACGGCATACATGGTTTAGCAAAATAACATCTACACAGCAGAAGATAGGTGACCCACCCACAATGAGAAGTGGATGGCAGAACAACACATCAGGGCAATGGCGGGACTGACTCTTCTCCTTCTGGATCCAAGAAGTTCTCCACGCCTTCATCTTGGTTATTGAACGCTCCATCTACTGATTTGTAGGTTGCAAGGGTGAGCACTTACGTACTCAGCAAGTCATAGGTAAGAGTAGATACATATAGTAGTGATGGTATGAACCTAGACTAGTCAAGAATTATGGATGTTTATAAAATAATCTTTTACTTTCATACCTCATGTCATGGCAGCACCTTTCATAATATAACATCATCATTCATGTTCACTAGATTATAGCACTACCGCGACACGTCGACACACGACAGCCCACGATAGCACTCCTTATCATGACAACACATGTCATTTGGGCAATCTTGATTTAACACATTTTATTTAGAAAAATATACTTGTGTCACACCCGGTGGATTTAATCCACCGCAGCAGACTCCTATAAACCCGGGAGCTCGGAGTATTCGAATACGTTTTTAACTCTGCAGAGAGGTACCAATTTACCCGCAAGATATTCCACTTTCAAGCCTTTCCTATCATAACAAAATGATTGGACCCCTGACTCACTTCATATTGTGAGCGGCAAGGTGGAAATAACAAGAACTTTTGTTATGTATCACTCACAATTCACCCCTGACCCTGTGGATCTCTCGCGAAACACAGTTGTGGCGGGCTATACCCCCACCCTTACTCATTTCCCCATTGCTGGGTCAAATATCAGATCACCTTCAGTGATAGTGGGAGTCAGCCTCCATATCAATCATCACAACACATCTCATGCAGGGGTTTCATGTGCGATCCACATAAGTACTTGTTCAGGCCTGTCCCATACCAGGCTTGCGGTTAGCACGTTGTTCATGCCACTAGACGCACAACACAAGGTTCTAGTCCTTATATGCCAGTGATCAGACCATCCACAACCCTGCACCTTCAGTGCCTGCATTCCTTCGCAGTCTAGCACCTCCAGTGCTACCACCATTCCATGCCATTTTTTGGTCACGGCTAGGGATTTTATTTCATTAATATAAGTATATATATATATATATATATATATATAGTTCATGGCTCAAAACTTGTTTATTTCACATTTCACAGATAACCAGTCTAGTACTGCCAATTCATAAATCAACCATTCTCAATCTTTCTCATGCAATATTATCTATATTCAATGTTATGTTTTAGCAACATTTAAAATATAGGTTCAAGATGACCAAGGATATGACTTGCCTTCCGCATCGTAAGAAACAGCAGTTGATGACGGATCAACAGTGAAGTCCTCAAACTCGGGCTCTTGATCTGCTCTCCAATCAAACAAACAACCAATAATCACAATCTTTTCAATACATTATTATACTATATGCAATAGTGCGAAGATGAAGTCTTGATGATTCTGAAATGATTGGGTTTAGAGGCTGATTAGGGTTAAGTTATGGAAACCAATGTTAAGATTAGCCGTCAAAGGTTTACAAGGTTCCAAATGATGCACCACTTTGTCTGGAAGGTAGGCATTGATGACAGGAACAATTAAGTCAACAGGATCTAGGGCAAGAAATGGCTGGAAAGCAAGAAACTCAGTGATGAACTGAGGTGAACTAGCTGCACTGGAGCAGTTCTGGACAAGATCTTGGCATGGCTATATCTTTTGATCTAGGCTGATCTAGGTGTCGGGCTAGAAGACAAAAATGTTCAGGGGGTTGAGGCACACACACTGGACAAAGTGATTTGGGCTGAAACGGCTGGGAAAAGTTTTTCGGTGATCGGCGCCGGAGAAGAAGCACTACCAATTGGGGGTTTCTGGTACAGGCCAAACGACCTTAATTCCTTGCTTGGAGAGTATCTAGGAGGTAAAAGAAAGCTTCTGGTAACATCAAATTTACCGGAGGATCACCGGAGAAGCCCAGCGACGATCGCCGGTTTCTGGTGAAGCTCGAGTTAGGGAAAAACTTCGATTCTTGCTCAATTTCGAAATCTAACTTCACAGGCTTGCTTGATTTAGTTCACTGATCATTTTACTTCACAGAATCGAAAGGCAATTCGGGGTAATTCGGCCTGCATTGCCGGAACAGGGCAATCGGGATTTCCGGCGATCACCGGCGATAAGATGCAAGATAATCCAATCAAGTGGTACAGCACGATGAGGGAGATAAGGGGAACTCACTGATGCTATTAATTTGGCAGAAGGTGTTGTGGAATGAGCTGGCACCGTGAAGCCTCTTGCTGGACTCGCCGGAGAAGAAGACGACGGCGAGGAGATTTCGAATTTGGTTAAGTTCTGGTGAAGAGAGGATAACACAAGATGTGGGCTGCTTATATAGACCAGTGGACGAAGCTTGCAAGGACTAAACAGCAATGAATTGGCGCCAGTGACTTGCAGGGCGCAGCTACAACAACGGCGAGCGGTGATGCGATGGCGCTCAGGCGAGGTTACTACTGATCAGCTTGTCGGCTCGTTGGAACTCAACATTGTTCTGCGGTGCAAGGCGGTGGTATCAGGAGCTGGCAATGCAAAACAACGTGGCAAGAAGATGCTGACAATGGCTGCTGCTGATCGCGCACAGGGGCAAGCTTTGGTCGTCGGCGCTGCCACGGTGTTGCCATGGCGATGGCTGAGACACGGACACGTGCGCACAAGCATGCACGGTCACAATTGCAGGCGAGGCTCGGCCGGCGGCGAGCGTGCACGGCGCAAGGAAACCACGGCGATCTCTGGTCGTGCACAGCAGCTGCCTGGTCGAATTAGGGCTGATTTGCAATATTTGATTTCTTGATTTGGACTGAATTGTAAATCTGAAGATTTGGAAGGTTTGATCTGACTTTGATTACACTAATCTGGTAGACTTGATTCAACAGATGACTTGGCACAAATAGAAGATAAAGTTTGAGACATTTGGATGATTTTTGGTATGAACTGAAAACAGAGTAGATTAGGGTAAAATAAGTCTGAATCTTATTGATCTCGAATTCTGGGATTTAGGGTTTGATTTTGAGATACTCATATAAGAAGAATTTGTGTTGAAAAGCATTTGGGAGGTGTTCCCTGAATCAGATTTAAATTTGGAGATGATTTGCAACATTTTGCCTTTTCAGGCTTCTGGAAAATCTGGAAAAAGGACTGATCTGCGATACTCTTGGACTGATTTGCGAAAAGAGTCTAGATGATAAAATCTGGCTGCCAACTTTTTGGATTAAGGCATTGGCATACCCTTGATCATAATACAAGAATAATCTGGTCTGAACTTGGCTAGGATTTTGATTAAATCTGAATTTCTGAAACTTAGGGTAAAAGATATTCTGTTTTCGAAAACAGAAAAGAGCTGATAAATCTGGAGATTAGAGATAGAATTGAATCTGGGTTCTGAAGGCTTTTAGATTTAGGATAACTGATAGATCAAATATGGAAAGTTAGATCTTGACTTGGGGTCACAATATAGATTTTGGAGATTTTAGGGCTAGAACAGAATATAGCTGAGGCTGATTTGGTTGATCTAGAAGAGACATATGCATGCATGACTTTTAAGAAAGAAACTTTTCACCCCAAAACTCAGGATGTTACAGGTAAAGAGTCTCAGTGGAGGTCTAGCGTAGACGATGAAGATCATCTTGTTTGCTAGGCTTTTGATAACAGTTTTGGAAATTATTGAGGATTGCATCACACAACATTTTCCAATGTAAATGGATCCTTCAGGCTGATTAAACAACCAGATCTGTGCTGGACCTTCCATAGCTGTTGGCAGATAATTTTTCATAACCCGTTCATCACCTCCAGCAGCTTGGATGGCTGTGATGTAAATCTGAAGAAATTCAGAAGGATTTTTAGTCCCATCAAATCGTTCGATCATGCTGGGTTTAAAATCATCTAGCCAGATTACCGCACGTAATCCTGGCGAGAAAGCCTTGCAACCAACGTATGAAGGACGTGGCTACTGTTCTTCGCGACCTCCATCAAGGTCGCGGAATGAACTGACCGGTGGCCCCAAACATGAACGCACCAATTCACGATTACGATCACGAGAAGAATGCACTCGCTGTCCTAACCGGGAATGTACTGGCTCATGACAAAGGTCACTTGAATTACCTGAACTCCTGGTTTTGTGATACCGGTCCGATGGAGTGTGTCCAGGGTACGCTCTTGGCTCGAATGATAACTATCCCTCTCACGAGAACGAGTTGCTAATCGCGAGATGTCGGAAGTGACAATAGTTGCCACCTCATCGAGGTTATCTGGCAAAATCCTGGCAAACAAAACTTTGTCCTAGTTTGCCAAATCCGAAGGAGGATTGCGAAGGGTTTCTGCAATCACAAGAATATGCTCCTGTGTGCTCCTTCGAGGTGCCATGGGAGTTATCGTAGCTTCATCCACCGGAGGACAAGCCGGAGCTAAAGATGGAGTTTGGTCTCTCCTGCGATCATGATGATGTCGCGGGCATGACATTCCAAGCTCTAGATCGTGAACTACAGCATCATGGTGAGATTGCACAAGTTGTAGTGCTTGCTCTATAACCTTTCAAACGTCAGCTTCTCGCTGCTCATGAGAGGCATCTTCCTCCCGTTTGCGCTCTTCTTCCTCCCTGGTAGCACGTTGCTCAGGGGTTTCCTCAGAAAGCACAGCAACTTTCCGAGGAACCGAGGTCGCAGACGGGGAGAGCATCTCCTTATCTGAGTCAGACTCAAAATCGAAGATAGAATTCAAGTTTTTTGGAACAAAACCTTCTAGACTAAATTCAAGATTCTCATCTCCCGCATCATTTGGGACAATGGGTTCTGGCACATATTCACCATTTGACGTGGTAGGACTCATAGGAGGTGAACATCCTACCCGTTCAAATTCTTGGTCATGGACCAAGTCCTGAGGATACTTCTCAGAAGCAGGCTCTGAGGGAACTTCATTTTCTTCCATGTAGAGAGTCTCATCCTCCATATTAAGGTCAGCATAATCTGCAAGATCAAAATCATTTTCAAAATTGTAAACTCCTGACATGGCTTATCAAAGATCCCAATGAAGAAAACACCTTGAAATAAGGCCCCACGGTGGGCGCCAGCTGTCGACGATTGGGACTTTCGTCCATAGTCGAACTTACGTAAATATTAAGGAGAAATATGGAGCCAATCTGATGAGGACATCACCCCTAACGATGCGTCCATTCTTCCAACACCCGTTCTGCAAGGACCAATAACAAGGGCACGTACACGTCAACTAAATCACCAGGTGAGCTCGTTTCTTAGTACATGAGAGAATATTGACAAGAGCGAGTTACTACCTAATAATATTGTGCTTGTGCTCAGGAATCATGGTGTTGATCAGCGAGGGTGTCACTTTGCGCCAAGACGGCTCGGGAATCAAGTCTACCGCGAGCTGGAGTCCGGGTCGGCCACGGCAGAGCAGCCTGTCTTCAAATGGGCGTAGCAGATGCATACGAACTCCGTTTGGGGCGTTCAAGTACATTACGGAGAAGCCCTCGACGAGACCTTTCAAACGGATCTGATCTCACATCCAAAATCCTTCTAAGTCAATCACAAGCGTCGAAACAAGTGGAGACCAGATTCTGTTAGGCCGTGCGGTGCTGCGTCACCTGTCTATTGGGCCTCGGCCCGTGTATCCGGCATGGGGGGGTGTGCCCCAAACCCTAGACGCCACCCCTCTCGCATATTAAAACCTCGTAGCCGTCATTGTTAGACTCAGGTTTTGCTTAGAATTTTTCTGCTGTCGCAGTTCGCCGTCTTTCGGTTTGTGGAACCCCAACACTTCGTGATCTTAATACATACTTGCAATTCGAGATTGCTTCTTCTGTGTTCTTGCATGTGTTCTTCGATTCGCTTGCAGGAATAGGCCTTCGTGGCTAGGTCAACCGCACCTCGGTACGGTTGATAACGAACGGAGCAGTGGTGTAACGATTGCAGGCCTAGATCGGTTCTGGTCGAAAGTCGGGTCGTCAACGTCGAGTCTCCACCAATCGAACTATCCCCTACCTGTCGGAAGATCGGGACCCCGTTCCTCATCAAGTGGTATCAGAGCTCCGGTTGCCCGTCAGGTATCTCGTATCCCATCTGTTCATTGTTCATCGTTTTACCCATCATCCAGAAAAAAAAAACCAAAAAAAATTAGGTCTTAGTCTTCCGCTGTCCAAACCACTTCGAGCCTTCCCAATCTTTGCTTTCAGTTAGCGTTGTTGAGTTTGTGTACTTAGTTCATCGTCTGGTTGCTGGTTTAGATTGTGTTCATAGTTCTGTCCATCACCTCCCCATTGCATCGTCCGTCCTACCACCGCCAGACATCCAGAAAACCAAATCGAGTCCTACTCGATTTGCCCCCGCTAGCCGCCTTGTGTTACTGTCCCGCTTCGCAAACCCTAGATAGGTCGCAAACCGCCTTGTGTCAAACGCCCTGCATCGCTAGCCTCCCCTTTGTTCATCCCGCCAACCCACCGTCACGTTCCCTACTTGCGAAACCAAAAGTTCGCATTGCCCAGAAACCTTGATCCGGAGCACCTTCACTAAAACGGCCATAACTTTTGCATCTGAACTCCGTTTGAGCTCCACGACCACTCATTTCGAAGCTAACGAAAAGTTACACTTGAATTTCACCAACGTTGCTGGTTTCGGCAAAATTTCGGAGGCCAAAATCCCTCTGGAAGATCGAGTATCCGGCCCTGGAAGTTTTAGCACAATTTTCGGAGCAAGCACCAGAATTTATATCGGCCACCCCTTACCTCCAAATTGAGGGGAACCTGCTTTGTTTCCATATTTCTGTGTTGCTGAACTTGAAAAAAATATCAGAAAAATCAAACAAAAATAAAAAAAAAATTTATCAAAAAGAGGCAGCGCACAGAAGAGCCAGGCAGTGAAAAAAAAATCCGGGGGTTTGTACTTGCCATACTTGCTATCTTTGGGATCAGAATTGCTTCAATATTGATTGTCCTTGCTATCATCTTGCTGTTTCCATTTGTTACCTTGTTGTCTTTGCTTGCTTGAACAGTTTGAGGGGCGCATTTAGGCTAGCAACACTAGTGGGTTCTTTGGACACTTATTCAACTTAGTATTCTGATTTCAATTATTGCTAACCTTTGCTACCATAACTTCCTTCCAAGCTCCACATACTTTCTATCAGAACAGGATTCAACCTTGCAATCATTACACTTAAGCTCGTCACGATATCACGAACCAGCCACCGGTTGTACCTTCTGCAGCGTTGGTAAGAACCTTGCAAGAGCGTGGTAAGACGCTTGAGAGGGTGTGAATCCACTTGTCTGAACCTGGTAGTTTGTAGGGATAATACTTCTTGTGTTTCTTCTACTTTCTACTAATCATGGCAGGATCTGATAAAGAGGACAACGAGTGTGTCCTTCATGCTGAGCTGAAAACCATGATGGAAGCGATAACCAAAGGTATTGAAAGATTGGAACGACGTGTTGCCCAGCTTGATGACAGGGTTCAGGTGATCGCGAACCGCCCACCTGCTGTCCAACAACAGTAAAATGATGCAGCCCAGGAGCACGATGATGATGTAGAGGGACATGTGGCACCTCGCAATGAACCCGCTATGCGACATGTGGCACATGACTTAGAGCACTTCAACCGAAATCGTCAAGGTATGAGAGGTAACAATGGTAATAATAACTATCGCAATGATGATCCATTTGCTAAAGTTAAGTTTACTGTACCTTCTTTTTATGGTACATATGATGCTGAGGTGTATTTAGATTGGGAAATGGAGATTGAACAAAAATTTAACTCCCATCTTGTTCCTGAAATTCATAGAGTTAGACAAGCCACTAGTGAGTTCAAGGATTTTGCTATAATTTGGTGGAATGAACTAGTAAAGTCTAACATACATCCTGGTACTTGGCATGATCTGAAGAGACAAATGCGCGCTAGATTTGTGCCTCCTTCCTTTAAACGTGATTTGCGTAAAAAATTGCAACGCTTAGATCAAGGTAACAAATCGGTAGAGGAGTACTACCAAGAGCTTCAAATAGGCATGTTGCGTTGTGAGGTAGAGGAAACCGAGGAGGATAAAATGGCTCGTCTCTATGGAGGGTTAAGGCATGATATACAAAATATTATTGATTACAAGGACTATCATGATGTCAATAGATTGTTCCAGCTTGTTGTTTTGGCAGAAAAAGAATTGCAGGGACGACAACAGCTGCCACGGAGCAAGTTTGGTAGTACCTTCACCCCAAGACTGCCGTCAACTAAATCAGAGCCACCTCTTGCTGTTCGGTCTACTGCCCCCTCGACCAGTAGGGCGTGTTCAGTAGCACCGTTACCACCGCCACGTACACCCGAGGTAAGCAAAACTTCTAATGTGCAGGCACCAGCGAAGTCGTCTTCATCTGTTGCCTCCACGGGACGTACAACAGGTATCATATGCCACTGTTGCAAGGGGATGGGCCCTGTCATGAAGGACTGCCCAAGTCAGCGAGCTTACATTGCAACAGACGATGGTGGGTACGTTAGTGCTTCTGATGTTGAAGATGAATATGCTCTTGCAGCTAACCTTGCAGGTAATGTTGATGATGAATCCGAACATGATGATGATAGGGAAGCTTTGGGTACGGTAGCCACACAAGAATACCGGACCATCATTGTCCAGCGGGTCCTTAGTACTCAAATGAAGCAAGCCGAGCGAGCCCAACGCCACAACTTGTTTCAAATGTTCCTCGTCGTCAACGACCGGCGCGTTCGAACAATCATTGATGGTGGGAGCTGCAACAACTTGGTGAGTTCTGATCTAGTCAAGAAGCTTGGCTTGACCACACAACCACATCCCCAACCATATCATGTTCAATGGTTCAACAACAGCGGTAAGGTGAAGGTAACGCAAACCGCAAGAGTACCATTTTTCATTGGTTCATACCATGATGTTGCTGATTTTGATGTAGTGCCTATGCAAGCATGTTCACTTTTATTAGGCCGACCTTGGGAATATGACACTAATGCAACTCATCATGGTAGAAATAATTGGTACACTTTCATGCACAAAGGAAAGAAAATAACCTTGCTTCCCATGACTCCATCTGAAATTGTGCATTTTGATAGGGAAAGACTTCCAAATGAGAAAAAAGAGAACACCACAGAATCTGAAAATCAGCAAGTAGCTAAAACTGTTTTTCCGCATAAGAAAGATAAGAATGTACCTGCTTCTAAGACTGAGGGAATTAAATTGAAGGGTGGTGTTTTGCTTGCTACAAAATATGATCTTGCTGAACCGTCATGCTTTGCTTTGATATGTAAAGAGACCTTGTTTTCATTTGATGATATGCCTGTCTCTTTTCCACCTGCTGTTACTAACCTTTTGCAGGAGTATGACTATGTGTTCCCCGCTGAGGTGCCCCCAGAACTACCACCTATTCGAGGTATTGAGCATCAAATTGACTTGATCCCGGGAGCGATGTTGCCAAACCGTAATGCATATAGGACCAATCCAGAGGAGACTAAGGAAATTCAACGACAAGTCCAAGTGCTTTTGGACCTTGGGTACGTGCGACAAAGCCTTAGTCCTTGTGATGTTCTTGTTCTTTTGGTTCCTAAGAAAGACGGTAGTTGGCGCATGTGTGTGGATTGTAGAGCCATTAACAATATCACAATAAGGTATCGTCATCCTATTCCTAGGTTAGACGACATGCTTGATGAGTTAAGTGGTTCTATTATCTTCTCAAAAGTTGACTTGCGTAGTGGGTACCACCAAATTCGAATGAAATTGGGAGACGAATGGAAAACTGCTTTTAAGACCAAGTTCGGTTTATATGAGTGGTTAGTTATGCCTTTTGGATTGACTAATGCACCTAGTACTTTCATGCGCTTGATGAACGAGGTCTTACGTCCTTTCATTGGTAAATTTGTGGTGGTCTATTTTGATGATATCTTGATCTATAGCAAGTCACTTTCTGAACATCTCGAACATTTACGTGCTATTTTTAATGCTTTGAGAGAGGCACGTTTGTTTGGTAACCTCGAGAAGTGCACTTTTTGCACCGATCGAGTCTCGTTTCTTGGCTATGTTGTGACTCCGCAGGGAATTGAGGTTGATGAAGTGAAGATCGAAGCTATCAAGAGTTGGTCGACTCCTAAAACGGTCACACCGGTGAGAGGCTTTCATGGACTTGCTGGTTTCTACCGCCATTTCGTGAAGGACTTCAGCACCATTGCCGCACCATTGAATGAATTGACAAAGAAGGGTGTTGCATTCCATTAGGGACAACCACAAGAGGACGCCTTCAACCTTTTGAAAGAAAAGCTAACAAATGCACCATTACTCCAACTTCCAGATTTTGGTAAGACTTTCGAACTTGAATGTGATGCTAGTGGAGTTGGGATTGGTGGTGTGCTCATGCAAGAAGGTAAGCCTGTTTCATATTTCAGCGAGAAATTAAGTGGGCCTGCTTTAAATTACTCCACGTATGATAAAGAGTTGTACGCTCTTGTGCGAACTTTAGAGACGTGGCAACATTATTTATGGCCTAAGGAATTTGTTATTCACTCTGATCATGAGTCGCTGAAACATATTCGCAGTCAAAACAAATTGAACCGTAGACATGCCAAGTGCGTAGAATTTATTGAATCTGTTCCTTACATCATTGAACACAAGAAAGGGAAAGATAATGTAATTGCTGATGCTTTGTCTCGGAGATATGCTATGTTGTCTCAACTTGACTGTCGAATTTTTGGACTTGAAACTATTAAAGAACACTATGCTCAAGATGCTGATTTCAAAGATGCTTTGATTAATTGCAAGGATGGGAGGGCTTGGAATAAATTTGTACTCAATGATGGGTTCTTGTTTAGAGCTAACCGCCTATGCATTCCAGTTGGATCCGTTCGTCTTTTGTTGTTGCAGGAAGCTCATGGAGGAGGCCTGATGGGACATTTTGGTGTCAAAAAGACGGAGGATGTTTTAGCCACGCACTTCTATTGGCCAAAGATGAGGCGTGATGTTGAGCGCTTCGTGGCACGCTGTACCACGTGTCAAAGGGCAAAGTCACGGTTAAATCCACATGGTTTGTATATGCCTCTTCCTACTCCTAGTGTCCCGTGGGAGGATATCTCGATGGATTTTGTTCTAGGTTTGCCTAGGACAAAGAGGGGGAGGGATACTATATTTGTTGTTGTGGATCGATTCTCCAAGATGGCACATTTTATTCCTTGCCACAAAAGTGATGATGCCACTCACATTGACGACTTATTTTTCAAAGAAATTGTTCGTTTGCATGGTATGCCTTCCACTATTGTTTCAGATTGTGACACAAAATTTTTGGGTCATTTCTAGAGGACATTATGGAATAAATTGGGGACAAAGTTACTGTTTTCTACTACTTGTCATCCCCAAACTGATGGTCAAACGGAGGTGGTAAATCGCACCTTGTCCACAATGTTGCGAGCTGTTTTGAAGAACTTAAATATGTGGGAGGAGTGCCTTCCTCATGTGGAGTTTGCCTACAACCGTGCGCTACACTCGACTACCAAGGTAAGTCCTTTCCAGGTAGTGTATGGTTTCAACCCTCGTGCTCCTATAGACCTATTGCCTCTTCCATCATCTGAAAAGGTCAATCTTCATGCTAAGAAACGTGCTGAGTTTATTTTAAAACTACATGAAACAACAAAAGAAAACATTGAGCGAATGAATGAAAAATATCGCATTGCTTGTAGTCATGGTAGAAAGGAATTGATATTTACTCCTGGAGATCTTGTATGGCTACACTTACGTAAAGAGCGTTTTCTTGAGTGAAGAAAGTCAAAATTAATGCCTCGTGCGGATGGTCCATTCAAGGTGTTAGAGCGAATAAACGATAATGCCTACAAACTTGAGTTGCCTGCAGATTTCGGGGTTAGCCCCACTTTTAACATTTCAGATTTGCGGCCATATTTGGGAAAAGAAGATGAGCTTGAGTCGAGGACGACTCCAATTCAAGAGGGGGAGGATGATGAGGACATCACCCCTAACGATGCGTCCATTCTTCCAACACCCGTTGTGCAAGGACCAATAACAAGGGCACGTACACGTCAACTAAATCACCAGGTGAGATCGTTTCTTAGTACATGAGAGAATATTGACAAGAGCGAGTTACTACCTAATAATATTATTCTTGTGCTCAGGAATCATGGTGTTGATAAGCGAGGGTGTCACTTTGCACCAAGACGGGTCGGGAATCAAGTCTACCGCGAGCTGGAGTCCGGGTCGGCCACAGCAGAGCAGCTTGTCTTCAAACGGGTGTAGCAGATGCATACGGACTCCGTTTGGGGCGTTCAAGTACATTACGGAGATGCCCTCGACGAGACCTTTCCAACGGATCTTGTCATACGTCCAAAATATTTCTGACTCAATCACAATCGTCGAAACAAGTGGATACCAGAATCTGTTGGGCCGTGCGGTGCTGCGTCACCTGTCTATTGGGCCTCGGCCCGTGTATCCCGCATGGGGGGGTGCGCCCCAAACCCTAGACGCCACCCCTCTCGCATATTAAAACCTCATAGCCGTCATTGTTAGACTCGAGTTTTGCTTAGAATTTTTCTGCTGTCGCAGTTCGCCGTCTTTCGGTTTGTGGAACCCCAACACTTCGTGATCTTAATACATACTTGCAATTCGAGATTGCTCCTTCTGTGTTCTTGCACGTGTTCTTCGATTCGCTTGTAGGAACAGGCCTTCGTGGCTAGGTCAACTGCGCCTCGGTACGGTTGATAACGAACGGAGCAGTGGTGTAACGATTGCAGGCCTAGATCGGTTCTGGTCGAAAGTCGGGTCGTCAACGTCGAGTCTCCACCAATCGAACTATCCCCTACCTGTCGGAAGATCGGGACCCCGTTCCTCATCACAATCTAAGGTGAATCTCAGATAAATTAGGGTACCTATGTCAGAGGAAGAAAGGAATTTACACATGTTCGGGCCCTCTGACGATGAGTAATAGCCCTATGTATTGTTGGGATTTCACTATGCAAAATGTTGGTTACAAGAAGAGAATCAAGGATGTTCTTAGGTAACTAAGTACAATCTTGAATTCTTTAGCTAGCTTACAGTCAATATAAGTCTTCTGTGGCTAATTCTAAAGTGATGAGTCTTGAAAAAAATCCCCCTGATCTCTCCCAACGATCCTCATTTTATAGCTCGTTGCCTAACTTCAGTTTCGGGAATGAAGGGTTGTCAAGAGTTAAACATGCACCAACCATAATGTGTAATTATGTCGAGTCATTAGTTCTTTATTACCTTCTTAACAGTTATAAGGAACTTAAAACATTCAGATGGCGGTAGTGGAAGAATGGCTCATCTACTGTTTATATGATTGAATGAGACTAATCATATAACTGTCAGTCGTCTTAACTCTCTAGTAAACCGTGGTCATGTATTAACTACGACAATACACAGTCTTCACAAGCTGGGCGACAATGGGAAAATATCTCCATGTTCGCAGTATTCGTGAGACCATAGTCTCTTGCAACTTTAGGATTTGTGGATATCTAAAGACTACAACGCCCGCGACATCACAGGTCGAGACCATGGAATGGGTTGTGTTGGGGGAAATCTCCGCACGATCGAACCTGGTCATTAACCACCGTGAACCTCCGTCCCGAGCGCCGCCATTCTCCCGGGGACAAAGGCCCCAATGCCCCGTCTCGGGCGCCGCCTTTGGCCTGGGGACAAAGGCCCCAGTGACCCCCAGTCCCGGGCGCCTCCATTCGCCTGGGGACAAAGGCCCCCGTGCCCCATCCCGGGCGCCGCCTTTGGCCCGGGGACAAAGGCTCCAATGCCCCGTCCCGGGCGCCGCCTTTTTCCCGGGGACAAAGGCCCCGATGGCCCTGTCCCAGGCGCCACCACTCGCCAGGGGACAAAGGCCCCTGTGCCCCATCCCGGGTGCTACCTTTGGCTCGGGGACAAAGGCTCCAGTGCCCCGTCCCGAGCACTGCCTTTTGCCCGGGAACAAAGGACCCGGTGGCCTCGTCCTGGGGGCCGCCATTCGCCCGGGGACAAAGGCCCAGTGCCCCATCCCTGGCGCCGCCTTTTGCCTGGGGACAAAGGCCCCGGTTGCCCAGTCCGGGGTGCCGCCATTCGCCCGGGGACAAAGGCCCTAGTGCCCTGTCCCGGGTGCCGCCTTTGTCCCGGGGACAAGGGTCCCGGTAACCCCCATCCCCGATGCCGCCTTTTCCCTGGGGACAACGGACCCAGTGACCCCCGTCCCGAGCGCTGCTTTTGGCCCGGCGACAAAGGCCCTGGCGGCCCCATCCCGGGGACTAGGGCCCCAGTGACCCCCGTCCCGGCACTGCCTTTTGCCCAGGGACGGGGGCCCCGGTGACCCTTCGTCCCAGGGGCCACTTTTGGCCTGGGGATGACGACAGCCCTGGTGACCACCATCCCGGGCGCCGCCTTTTTCCCGGGGACAAAGGCCCCTGTGCCACCGTCCAGAGCGGGGTCACGTGAGGGTCACGCGAAGAGCGCCTCGGGAACCGGCGAGGACACATGTCAAGCATCCAACCCCCTCGGTCGGGAGAAGGACGCTAGTGCCCTCTAATCCAACGTCTACAACCGGGGTAGTTAAGTCTTTTTGCATCTTTTGGGCCTATATAAGCCTTTTTATCCCTCTGTTGTAACTAAGGACAATTCGTTTGCATCAATACACAAAAATGAATAGGCGTGCTTAGGAGCACTCTCCCCACGAGAGAACTCCCCTAGCCAACCCTTGTTGGGAGCACGTCGACAGGACTAGGGTCTCCACTGAGACCTGAACCTGTATAAATCCTCGTGTCACTTGCTGTGTTTGCTCGATGGGAGAGGACTGGTCACTCAGTCAGCTCATGTCATCTCTGCTTAGCTAGGAACCTCCAAAAAACCTGCCAGGGTATTCGCAATACCACGACAGTTGGCGCCGTTCATGGGGATCTCGTGACGAATCGCCATGGCTCCCCCAAGAACGAGAGCTCACGCCCTACCTGGTGGCGCCAGTCCCAGTGACCCGGCACCACCCACTTGAGACACGGCCTCCCCGGCACTTCCAGCCGGACACGGCCAAACCCAGGTACCACCTCTAACCCTTTTGGTTGTTTCCAGTGGACAAGCCTCCGGGTCTAGCCCAGTGACCGAGGGCGCCCCGGTGGGGACTAGCCTTCCCCCCAGCTGCTCCCCCAGCTTCCTGGGACACCCTGCTCGAAGCTCTTGTGGAGGGCCAACTCCGCGCCGAGCGCTGCATGGATGAGCTACTCCGCATTTTGGCAAGGCTGCCGGCCCCCATCTATCCGCCACAGTTCCCATTCATGGGGGCAATGCCCCCGTTTATGGGACACCCGGTGTCCCCTCTGATCCTTATACACTCGGCCGCTCCGGGGACCTACGATCCTACCGGGGGTTACGTCCCTCTGGCGGGCCCATTGCCCGGAGCCTTCCCGATGCCGGGGTCTTACCTTATACCCGAAGCTTTACCCATACCGAGGGCTCACCCCACACCGGGAATCTTCCCGAGGACGGGAGCCAGTTTCGCCCAGCCGGACGCGTCTGTCGCGTCGGAGGCGGCCGCCGGATGGCTCCCACGCTGCCACGGGACCTCCCCCGTGAGGGCCCCCCTCTCCTGTTCCAGACGTCGCTCCGGGGCCTGCCTGGCGGCAGATTCCGCCCGCGTCCCGATAGCACCCTCTGAGCCGGTAATCGCCGCGCGCGAGCTCCCTCCTCCCCTGGGGCCACCCCCGAGGGCTCCCCTGGCGGATCAGGTCCACTTTACCTGGGAGGAGGTTGAGCAAATGCGTACCACGAAGTCTGTAGAAGCTCCCTCACGCTATCGGACAGAGCTCCCCATGGCTCGTGGCCGCGGTGAGCCACACTCCCATCCCAGCCGAGGGAAGAGACTCACTGAGGATGCAACCGCCGCTTTCGGGGGTGCCCAGATGTCCAAGAGGTTAGTTCGACTAACCCGGAGGAGAAGAGACGCTACCTCCGCACCGGCGGACCTCTTGGACCCCTCCTAGACTCCGACAATGAACGCGCGTCCCCCGTCAAAGGGGACAGCGATCGAGACTCCCCGGGAGGTGGAGGGGGCCAACCAACTATTGTGGCACCGACTCCGATGCATTCAATGGCCGTGACCTTACCGCCCACCACACATCGAGCACTATAATGGTGAGGCTATTCCTTACGAGTTTGTGCAGGTGTACGCCCGCTTGTGGTTCTACAACCTGAAGGCCAGCTCCATCAAGTCTTTCGCGCAACTTAAGCGCAAATTCTGTGCGAACTTCCAGGGGAACTACGTGCATCCCCTGGACTCATCGTAGCTCTACACCGTCCGACAGAAGATGGGGGAGACCATCCATAGCTTCTTCAAGCACTTTGCTTAGGTCAAGAGCAAAGTGGCTCACGTCCCTAACTCCACAGTCTTTGAGGCATGCAAGAGCGGGATCCTCCTCGGGGAGCTCCATTGGAGACTCTCCCGAAGTTGTCCCTCCTCCACCGATGAGCTCTTCACTTGCTCGAGAAATACGCTCGGATGGAGGAGGACGACCTTTGGAAGAAGAACCAGGGTGCTCCCGCCCCCATTGATCGGGAGGCTAGGGACCCCCTCAAGCGCCCCAGGAGGCGCAACCGCAGCGAGCCACGGCCTCGGGACACCTTTTTCCTCGAGGGCAAAGGCGGCTTGCGCAATGCCCCCAAGGGCAACCGCCCCTTCCCCAAGCCGAAAGGCCGGGGGGGGGGGGGGGGGCGGGGGGGGACAGTCGTCTGGCGGCCGTGAAGGCCCCGCGGCGGGAGGCAAGGAGGGCCTGTAGTGCACTTTCCACAAGTCCAATACCCACACTACCCAGGAATGCCACCAGCTTCTCCAACACTTCGCCGCATTCCTCGACCAGCATGGGTAGGGGGGAGGGAGTCCTGCCTCCTTGCCCCCCCAGCCGGCTTTGCCGTCTCTTCCTGCCCCCTCGGGGGAGCAGCAAGAACAAGCGCGGAAGGGGGCTTAACAGAAGAGCTCCCCTTTCAAACCTCCCAAAGGCGCGTCAATGCCATCACAGGGGGGTCCGCCTCAGGGCGGGACTCCAAGCGCCAGCGCAAGGAGTATGCGTGAGAGGTAAAGGTTGTGGGGGTGCTACACACGTCTTGGCCACCAAAGTGGTCGGATGTCACCCTCACTTTTACAGTAGAAGACGCCTGTGGGGTTCGCTTCCCCCATGACGACGCGCTCATCGTCTCCGCCACTGCCTACAATTGCCAGCTGGCACATATACTCGTCGACGGCGGGAGTTCCGCTGACATCCTATATCTGAAGGCATTTAGGGAAATGCAGGTCGACGAGAAGTTACTGCAACCCGCAGCCGGGCCCTTGCAGGGCTTCGTCCCGGGGAAGACCATCCACCCGGTGGGCAAGGTGGATATCCCCATGACTTTCGGTACCCCAGACAACTACCGAACAGAGATGGTCCGGTTCGACGTAATGGACCTCCCCTCTTCATACAACGCAATCATGGGGAGGACCACAATCAACCGCTTGGGGGCAGCAATCCACCACAGCTATCTCTGTGTGAAGATCACTGGGCCTCACGATGTGATCACCACCCGAGGCGACCAGGACGTGGCCCACGCTTTGTACGAGTGCGCCACCATGATGATCAAGAGCGTCAACGTGATCAAGGCCCCGGGGGGAGAAACCTCTCCCCCGGCACCGGATGCCACGGTCGTCCCCTCCGGGAGGTCTCCCCCCAAGCCGCGTCTGGAAGGGGACCTACAGAAGATTCTGTTGTCCCCGAATGACGGGGATAGGAGTGTCAAGATCGGGGCAGACCTCTCCGAAGAGCACGTGGAACAACTCCCGGCCTTCCTACACAAGAACTCCGATGTCTTCGTGTGGAAGCCTGCCGACATGCAGGTCGTCGCCCGGGAGGTCATCGAGCATAAGCTCGCTGAGACCCCTGGTCACCCCCCGATCAAACAGAAGTTGAGAAAGCTCTCCCTTGAACGCCAAGAGGCTATCAAGGTTGAGTTTACCAAGCTCTGAGAGGCAGGATTCATTCGGGAGGTCTTGCACCCCGAGTGGCTGGCAAACCCTGTCCTCATGAAGAAGTCGAATGGCAAGTGGCGGATGTGTGTAGACTTCACCGACCTTAACCGCGCTTGCCCAAAAGACAACTTCCCACTCCCGCAAATCGACCAACTAGTCGACTCGACCGCGGGGTGTGAGCTGATGAGCTTCCTAGACGCGTATTTGGGCTATCACCAAATCTGGATGGTGGGAAGCGATGAGGAAAAGACGAGTTTCATAACTCCCCTCGGGACCTTCTGCTACGTCCATATGCCCTTCGGGCTGAAGAATGCAGGTTAAAGACCAAATAGGCCGCAACGTCGAGGTCTACGTCGATGACGCGGTTGTCAAAAGCTCGCGCGGCCGCTCACGTCGACGACCTTGCCGAAACCTTCCGCAACCTCTGCGAGTACGAGTTAAAGATCAACCCGAAAAAGTGCACCTTCGGCATATGAGGGGGGAAGCTGCTCGGCTTCCTTGTGTCCCAGTGAGGCATAGAGGCCAACCCCAAAAAAATTTGGGCCTTCCTAGACATGCCTCCCCCGCGTTCCGTCAAAGAGGTGCAGCGACTCACTGGCCGTCTGGCCGCGCTGAGCCGCTTCGTCTCGCAGTCAGGGGAACGCGGCCTTAAACTTTTCAAAATCCTCCGGGGCCTCAAGGGGTTTCGATGGACTCCCGAAGCCCAGGAGGCCTTCGACAACCTGAAGAGGTATCTCACGTGGCCTCCAATGCTCGTGAGCCCATCTCTGTAAGAACCCCTGCTCCTTTACCTTGCCGCGACCCTAGTCGCTGTAAGTGCGGTGCTGGTAAAGGAGCAGGATGGGCAGCAGTGCCCCGTGTACTAAATGAATGAAGCCCTTTAAGGGGCTAACACTTAGTAACATAGATGGAGAAGATCTGCTACGACCTCCTCGTGGCGTCCCGGAAGCTCCGCCACTACTTCTTGCACCCAATGACGGTCATGTCATCTCTCCCTTTGGGGGAGGTGCTACGGAACAAGGAGGCAACCGGCCGGATCAGGAAGTGGGGAGCCGGGCTCGCTCCCTTCTCCCTCTCCCTCACAGGGTGTTCCACCATCATATCACAAGTCCTCGCTGACTTCGTGGCTGAATGGACTCCCGCTCCCGAGACGGAGCGGGAGACTCTCCACAAGCCACCCCAGCGCAATGACCATTGGACGCTCATGTTCTATGGCTCCTTGTGCCTCGCTGGGGTTGGCGCAGGAGTAGCCCTTCGGAGCCCCGGAGGTAGGGTGCTGGAGTACGTAGCGAGGTTCGAGTTCCCCACCATGAATAACGTCTCCGAGTATGAGGCCCTTCTCCTAGGACTGCGCCTCGCGCGCTCCCTGGGGATCTGTCACGTCCTTGCCAAAGGAGATTCCCAGCTCATGGTCTGCCAAATGGACAGGTCCTACTTATGCCATGACGTGAACCTGAGCCTGTACTTGGGGGAGGTGCGCAAGATGGAAAAATACTTCGAGGGCTTGGAGTCCCGGCACATCCCCCAAAGGAAAAACGACTGGGCCGACGCCCTAGCCCAGGCAGCCAGTGATCAGGAACCTCTTCCCGGAGGTGCCTTCCTGGAGATCATCGTGAAGCCCTCGGTGACCCCCCCGGACATGGACCCTGAGTCCTATGTCCCGAAGGTCTCTGAGATCGCCCGGGTGGTGTGCTGGATGGATCCCCTCATCTCCTTCATAAGGGGGGAAGGGGATCCTCCCAGTGGGACCGAGACAAAGCGGCTTCGTGCCAAAGCACGGGCATACCATCTGCTAGAAGGGAAGCTCTACAAGCGGGGGGCCTCCGCCCTACTACACTACCTCCCACGGCCGGAAGGACTTCAACTCCTTGAGGATATCCACTCCAGGAGCTATGGGTCTCACCTAGCTCCACGAGCCATTGCGGCAAAGGTTCTTTGCCAGGGCTTCTATTGGCCCACAGTGGTCTGCGACGCACGAGACCTTATCTCCGCATGCGAGGCCTGCCAAAAGATGGCCAAGGGTTTCAATTTGCCCTCCACAGCACTGCAGACCATCCCCATCACTTGGCCTTTCGCACGCTGGGGGATGGACCTCCTCGGCCCCTTCCCCCCAGCACCCGGGGGCTACAAGTATGCGGTGGTCGCAGTTGATTATTTATCCAAGTGGGTGGAGGCTGAACCCTTGGACAGCATCACCTCCCAAGCAGTACATCGGTTTTTCTGGAAGAATATTGTGTGTCGTTTTGGGGTCCCCCGGGAAATCACTGTCGATAACGGGACCCAATTCAACTCAGCATATTTCTGGGAATTCTGCGAAGGCTTGGGGGCTACCCTGCACTTCGCCTCTGTGGCTCACCCCCAGAGCAACGGGGCGGTAGAGAGGGTCAACATTGTGATCCTATAGGGGTTACGCCAAAGGCTCAAGCAAGCTGCCTTCAGGCGGGGCGCATGGGCGGAGGAGCTCCCAAACGTCCTCTGTTCCATGCGCACGACACCGAGCTAGCGACAGGGCGCACGCCTTTCTCACTCGTGTATGGGGCTGAAGCGGTTCTCCCCTCGGAGATCGGCTTCCGATCGCTGCGGGTCGAACTCCTGGATGGAGCTACGACGGCGATGTACCAAGCCAACGAAGCCAATTAACGGCTGGAAGTCGACCTCGTCGAAGAAGAACGCGACCGAGTGCTCCTTAGCCACGCCATCTACGAGCGCGAAATGGCGCACGCATATAATCTACGCATCACCTTGGGGACCTTGTCCTCAAACGCATGACCGACCCCCAACCCCAGGGCAAAAACTCCCCCAAGTGGGAAGGCTCCTACAGGGTCTCTGCAATCCTGGGCTCGGGGGCTTACAAGCTCTCCAACCTCTAAGATCAAGAGCTGAAGCATACATGGAACGTAGGCTTGCTTCGCAAGTTCTATGTCTAGCCTCCGGGCCTACTCTCGCCCCCGTCGCGACTTCACAGGGGGAGGCGCTGTATCCCCCGCCACGGTTATGCGGGGGGACATAGTATTCTCTTTCCCTCCCCAACCACGGCTTCGCGGGGGGAGGCGTTGTATTTCAAGTTCTATCAATACAAGTGGTTTTTTCTCCAAGTCGAGTTCATTACAGGTTCTTGCCTTACCATCTCTTAAGACGATGCCCTCCTATTGAGGATGCCCTCTCCGTGAGGACGTAGGCTATCATAGCCTAAAAGTCCCTCCAGCGGGAGCCCCGCTCCCGTAGGGCAGCTTACAATCACCCCTCGTGGACTGGGGGGGTAAGCGGCAACCCAGTCCTCAACCACTGTGGTAATGAGTCAATTTGAGAGACTAGTCCCCCTCCAACACTCAGACCCGTCATCGAGCTCACCCTCCTCGGGGAGCAAATTGTCTCCCCAGTGAGATGGGATTCTCGAAAAATTTTCTTCCTAGAGAGTTCTTACCCGGCTCCCCGTTCTCACGGCGACCGGAGGATTTCTTATCGAGGTTTTTCAGAAAATTTTCTTCGCGGAGAGTTTTTACCTGGCTCCCCGTTCTCACGGTGACCGGAGGATTTCTCACCGGTATTCTTGGAAAATTTTCTTCCCGAAGAGTTTTTACCTAGCTCCCCGTTCTCACGGCGACCGGAGGATTCCTTACCAGGATTCTCGGAAAGCTTTTCCAAGCCTCAAAAATGGGCGTGATCCCAGTGATCATTAACGTCTGGGCCCTTCGTTCCTTCCCCACAACGCGCGAAGCCAGGCTGCAACCCGATGTGGGGGGGAGGATAACTCATGCTCGGACTCCTTGGAAAATTTTGAAAACAAGGATGTTTAAGGAACAAGCAAACTCAGCTTTATTGATACATTTAACTGGAGGACATCTCCCCCCCCCCCGGGGGCCAAGACGTCCCGGGGATCAAAGCCTCGGGTAAATGCAAGATACAACCCGGGGAGTTAAACCCCCGTGAGAAAATATAATAGGGGATAGGCCCCACCCCCCCCCCCCGGGGGGGGCCTCCTACACCTAATAATCCCGGAGGCCCTCCGATAGCTCCCGGGCGAGGTCTCGGTACAAGCTTCTTATGTGCCACTGGGCCTCTAGAAGAAATTCCTCGGGCCAATACTCGTAGGCCGCCGGTGGGAGTATCCGAAGCTGCAGAACCCTCCGGGACCCCGGTCGCGGAGGAGAACACTCGGAGCGGTGGTTGTCGAAGTTGTCAAGGTGCCACTCCAAGAGCCATCCCAACCAAATCGGCTCCCAGGAGACACCCCTGCCACGCCCTCCGCAGACGAGGCTTAACAAAACTAAGGCCGCTTGGGCGTCCCCCGGGTGATACCCTCCGGAACCCGAAGGCCCTATCTCCAAAGCCCTCCCCCGGGGGTGACCCCCCCAGGCACCTGGTAATATCGATCCAAGGCTTAGCAAAAAATCCGTTCATTTGATTGAAGCAAAAGTTTTTGTACAAGTCTCTGGGGCTTCCTCTAAGAAGCTACCAGGAACAAAAATCCTAAACAAAAAAGAGGACCTATCTAAAGGCCCGGGGGGAGGCTCATACTTGGTCATTGTCGCCATCCCCCGGCGGGGCCTCCCTTGCCGCCAGAGCCGGAATGTCCACCCTCGGGAGCGCCGGAGCCGGGAACAGTGCCCGAATGATCCGGTCGTAGAAGCCCCCGGCAAGCTCCTCCACCTGCCGCTGTTGTGGCTCGAAGAAGGCGGGGAAGCTCCAGGGGAGTCTGCCCCGATCGCCCGGGCGCCGGTCCCCCGATGCTCCATGAGGGCCGCGGCAGCAGCCACCATCGGGCTGGCCCGGCCCCTAGCCCGGGCGTCGGCGGCCTCCGGGATCACAGAGACTTGTGCGTTGAGAAAACGCAAGGCCTCCGCAAATGTGGCCGGCACCACGCCGAAACCACCTCTCGGGCCAAGGCGCAGCCCGAGCCCTTCGAGGGCCGAGCGGACAAAGCGCCCCATCTCTGCCACCGCCCGGGCGCTGGAGCTTTCGAGCTCCCGAAGGGCGCCCTCCTTTGCCCCCGCCTCCCATTGGAGGCTGTCGTTGGCACTCTCCGAGGCGTGGAGCTAGGCCCGGACCCGAGCCAACTCTTGGAGCGCTTCATCCCACTCGCCACAGAAGACGACGGCCTTCCCCTCCGCCTCCTTCAACACCCGGTCGAAGCACACCTCTATGCCCTGGGTGAGAGCTACCCCCTACAAACGAGAAGGCCAATCGAAGCCAAGAGTTAGAAAAATCACCTAGAAAGGTAGCTGAACATCTCGGAAATAAACTTACGTGGATGTGGAGCGACAGCAGCTCACACCACCGCTCGTTAAGCATCCCTTGCGAGATGTACTTTTGAACCTTCGGGAGTTGGAGGCTCGCCGCCCCAGTGAGCCTCGCCCGGGGATAGAAGGGGAGTCTCTCTCCCCATTCCCCCCGACCCGTCTCCACCGGCGAGCACCGGTAGGGCAGCGGGGGGGGTACGAACCGGTAGGGACCCGGCAGCGGCCACCGTCGCCAGGGACTCGGACTCAGAGGAGGTGGAGGATGAACTCTCCAAGGGAGTGCCACCCCAGGGAGGGATAAGGACGAGGATTAACACCCGAGTCAGTTCAAATAAATGCACGACTAGTTCAGGATAGATTCAAGCCAGACATGCGCTTGGCGGGGCGAACTCAAGTCATTCCGAGAAGCACAAGCATGCGGTCGCAGGCTTTACGCGATCAGACCACAGCTAGTGCGCGGTCAGGAGTTCGTATGCTATACGCGAACAGAAGACTATAAATGTTGCGCGGTCAGCCAACATCGCGCGATCAGAGTACTTTCGACCAGGGAACGTGGGATTAATCTGCCCTCATAAAGAGAATATCCCGACTACTCCGAAGATTCTTCCACGTAGGAGAACAACCATCAGGAGTTTAATACGTGCGGTTATCCACGAATAACACATGTTAAACCTGCGTGGGAGTTAGGAGCGGTTGACGAAACCGCATCCAAGCATCTGTTTGATGCCGTTATGACTTTGTGCCCTTTCGATCAGTATAAAGGGGCAGTTCCAAGCATCAAACAGAGGAGATAAAAGGATCGAGAGATCGAAACACCAAGACATCCAGTGATTGATTGATCGAGCCAGATCAGACAAGAACAACCCAACGACAGTAGCCTAAGTTAGATAGCTTTCATAAGCCTTCCAGGCTTCGCCTTGTACAAACATATAGGGAAAATCTTCGTCTGTGAAGATCTTTTCCCCTATCTTGTAAATCATTTTTCTATACATAGCAAAATCCCAACAGGACGTAGGGCTATTACTCCCACCATCGAGGGTCCGAACCTGTATAAATCTCTCTGTGCTCTAGTGCTCCATAATTCAACATACCTTCCCTTGAGGGACACCCCGAAAGGTCTCACAACCTACAAATTTTACATAAGTTCGGCTAAGGACCCCGAGTCTGAATCATCGATAGCTGGCGCCCACCATGGGGCCTTTCTCAAGGTGTCTTAATTTTCATTCGGAGGTTCACTGAACCATGGCTGGAGCATATGATTCTGAGAACGATTTCGATCTCGAGGATTATGCTCACATTCCAATGCCTTCTCCGAGCGATCCTGTTTCGATGGAGGAAATTGGAGGTGAAAATCTCCCAGAGATCGAATCGACTCTCCAGGTCATGTCCATTGACCAAGGGGTGACTAGCGCAAGTTCAGAACCCACCGAGGTTCTTAATGCGTTAGAGGGTGAGTTCGGTCCGTCATACGACCCCACTGAGGGGAAGGATGATATCGACCAGGAAATCAGCCCGGGGTGGTTTGACCCTGATAACCTCCACTGTCTCTTTGATTTCGAGTCTGACTCGGAACAAACCGAGATGTTTTTCTCCCTCGGCGACCTCTCTCCCTAGACATTTTGCTGCGTTATCGGAGGAAACTCCTGATCAACGGGCTGCTAGGGAAGAACAGGAACGCAAACAGAAGGAGGATCAAGATCTCGAGCAACAGGACAATGAACTACGCAGAACTGCCCTAGAGGCTCTTCAAGATGCGCAGGCTCATTACGATGCTGCTCCGAGTTCTTCTCGACGATCACGTGGTCGTAGACGCGACCAGACCCTTTCTTTGCCTCCAGAGCGTTTCCCGATGGACGAAGAAACGGTGACACCTGGTGCCCCTAGGAGTACACATGGCAGACTCCGATCTATCGCGGAGGTCATGCATAATTTTCCTCCTACGGTCACGGATGCGCAGAAACCAGCCTTCACCAGAATCCTGGCGGAGAGGTTGGATGAGGTCGCACCTGAGGTGACCCCCACGGCCTCTTCCCAGTCAGTAACGCGTTCCCACAACCGAGAGCATTCTCACTCTGGTTTTGGTCGACGAAGTTACCCGCCGCCTGTACCGTCCCGGCAGGACAAGTCCAGGCGGGCACAGGATTCTCGTGATAGGGATCGAGTCCCTGTCCACTCTCGCTTAGGACCCCGAGTGGCTTCTCCATTGCGTGAGGTCACTCGCGATCCGGTCGAAAGTCACAGGACAGTCCACGGTCCCTACGTTGGTTGTAAAGCTTTCTCGCCCGGCCTTCGTGCTGTCGTTTGGCCAGAAAAGTTTTGACCAGGGGCCATAGAAAGGTTCAACGGAACTCAGAACCCATCCGAGTTCCTTCAAATCTATATTACTGCCATCCAGGCGGCAGGAGGCGACGACCAGGTCATGGCCAACTACCTGCCTACAGTCCTTGAAGGGTCGGCAAGAACCTGGTTGTCTAATTAGCCCGAAGGTTCTATCTATAACTGGGAAATGCTGTCCGACGCTATCATCAGCAATTTCCAAAATTGTTATGAAAAGCTAGGTAAAGAAGACGACCTTCATCGACTACGGCAAACTTCGACTGAAACCCTTCATCAGTTTGTCAAGAGGTTTGTCGGGGTGAGGAATACCATCCTGAACATATCTGACAACTCCGTTATTAGGGCATTTAAACATGTTGTTCGATATCGGAGATTCACTGAAGACTTGCTCATCCACCCTCCTCGATTAGTAGCCGATCTCTTTGATATGGCCGATCGATACTCCGACACGGCCGAAGTGGTCGAATGGAACCGGATGGTCGATAAAGGTAACCTACTGCCTCAACCAGGTCTCAAGGACGCTAGGAAAGAAGATTTAAGCAAGAAGCCAGAATCTTCATCGGTCGGGAAGTCGAAGAAGTCGAAAAGGAATCGCTCTGGACAGTACCGCGAGGTCGCAGTTGCAGAGAAGCCTCCTTCGACCAAAGATAACAAGCCTTCGTTTAAAAATAAAACTGCTTCTGGTGATCGTAGTGCCGACAAGCCAGAGAAGTCGACTAACCCGCAGGAAGGCAAGAAGTGCTGTCCGCTCCACAACTCTGTAGGCCACGACCTCAAGAACTGTAGGAGTTGGTTGAAGCAGTTAGATGACTTCTACCAGGGGGTTGGACCGATGCTGACCTTACCAACTAAGGAACAAGCATGCGGGCTTAGAGATGCCGACGGGGACGAAGAGATGTCTTACCAGGTACCTCATAATCATGTTAATGTTATTTTCGGAGGTTCCTCCTCTTTTGTTTTTAAAAGGCAGTTTAAGGCCTTTTATCGAGAGGTTAACCAAACGGAGACATCCCTTGGTGAACCTCAGTACCCCCGTTGGTCGGATACACCTTTGACTATTGATCGCACTGATTGTCCTGCAGGGCTTACTCGACCACTGAGGCTCCCTCTGGTCACTACCCTGATCATCAGTAATGCGAGTCAAAAGGGTCCTGATCGACGGAGGAAGCTCCTTCGACATTTTTTTGGTCAAGGCACTCGGCGAGATGTAAATTCCTCGTTCCAAAATTAAGCCCATAATCCATCCGTTTTATGGGATAATCCCTGGTCCCTCCATGATGTCGTTGGGATAGGTGGTCCTCCCGGTCACGCTGGGAGAACCGGATAACTTCCGAACAGAATTGGTTACTTTTGATGTAATTGATTGTGATTCGGCTTACAATGCAATCTTTGGCAGGTCAACTCTTGCTAAGTTCATGATGGCAACGCACTATGCTTATCAATGCGGCAATTTTCCTGGCCCCAAGGGTGTCATCTCGATCCGAGGCAGTCGCAATGTGGCACTAACGTGTGACCGGCTATCTCTGGAGATGGTCGACCAACTTCCCCTCCGGGACGCTCAGGTCGCCGCAGTCGCCACTGACGCGATCAAGGCTGCTCCTCAAACTAGTTCCTTTGTACCCAGATGATCCATAAAAGACAATTCGGGTCGGATCAGGCCTGGATGACAAATAGGAACTCGAGCTCATTACTTTCCTCTGGGCTAACGCAGATGTGTTTGCGTGGAAACCGTCCGACATGCCCGGTGTCCCAAGGGAAGTAATCGAGCACAGGTTAGCAATTCAACCTGGACAACGACCAATAAAGCAAAAGCTCAGGCGTTTTGCTGTCGACCGACAAGAAGCTATCCGAGAGGAGTTGGACAAACTCCTAAAAGCCAGGTTTATTCGCGAGGTCGATCACCCGGAATGGCTTGCAAATCCGGTCATGGTCCGCAAGTCAAATGGCAAGTGGCGCATGTGCATCGACTACACTAGCCTCAACAGTGCCTGTCCGAAGGACGACTTTCCCCTTCCCCGCATCGACCAGCTGGTCGACTCAACAGCGGGTTGCGAACTGATGAGCTTCCTGGACGCCTACTCGGGATACCATCAAATTAGCATGGCAGAAGAAGATGAAGAGAAGACTGCCTTCATCACCCCGTTCGGCACCTACTGCTACGTCAGAATGCCGTTCGGTCTCAAGAACGCAGGTTCCACGTACCAGCGCTTGATGCAAAAGACCTTTCTTTCCCAGATAGGGTGTAATCTCGAAGCATATGTAGACGACTTGGTTGTAAAAAGCACTAAGAGATTGTCTCATTTGGACGATCTCGCTGAAACCTTCTGTAATTTAAATCGCTTTGGAATAAAATTGAACCCAGAGAAATGTTCTTTCGGGGTTTCTTCAGGAAAACTCCTTGGTTTCCTTGTTTGTTCCAGAGGCATTGAAGTCAATCCTAAAAAAATCAGGGTGTCGTGGTATTAAGAATACCCCGGCAGGTTTTGAAGACGATCCTAGCGGAGATTACGCAGCGCGGGTTGACCGGGTGACCGGTCCTCCCCCGCCGGACAAACACAAGAATTGAGACGTGGATTTATACAGGTTCGGGTCCCGGTGGGGGCCCTAGTCCTGTTGACGCGCTCCCGACCGGAGCCGGCTGGGGAGGCTCTCTCCGGGGGAGAGGCTTCCGGAGCACGTCTGTGAGCTTAGCTATTCCAAATAATAATGAGCTGATCCTTTACAACAGAGGGGTACAAGGGCTATTTATAGCCCCAAAAAGAAGCAAAAAGCCTAAACTACCCCGGAAGCCACCGTCGGATTGAAGGGTAGGACCATCCTTCTCCCGGTCAAACGTCTTGGATGCTTGACAGGTGGTCGCTGATTCCCGAGGCGTCCCTCGCGTGACCTGCACGTGATAAACAAACAGGGATTTTACCTTTTAGGAGGGCGATGACGTCCGGGACCCCTTCCGGAGAGCAGGGTCCCGGGAGCCTAAAAGGCGGCGCCCGGGGCAGGCACCGGGGGCCACTGTCCCCGGGCGAATGGCGGCGCCCGGGACTCGCCCGGGGGGCAAGGTCCCGGGAGCCAAAAGGCGGCGCCCGGGACATACCCCGGAGGCACGGTCCCGGGAGCCTAAAAGGCGGCGCCCGGGGCAGGCACCGGAGGCCACTGTCCCCGGGCAAATGGCGGCGCCCGGGACCCGCCCGGGGGGCACAGTCCCGGGGGCCAAATGGCGGCGCCCGGGGCAGGCACCGGAGGCCACTGTCCCCGGGCAAATGGCGGCGCCCGGAACCCCCCTGGGGGGCACGGTCCCGGGGGCCAAATGGCGGCGCCCGGGGCAGGCACCGGAGGCCACTGTCCCCGGGCAAATGGCACGGTCCCGGGGGCCAAATGGCGGCGCCCGAGGCAGGCACCGGAGGCCACTGTCCCCGGGCAAATGGCGGCGCCCGGGACACGCCCGGGGGGCGAGGTCCCGGGCGCCAAAAGGCGGCGCCTGGGGCAGGCACCGGGGGCCACTGTCCCCGGGCGAATGGCGGCGCCCGGGGCAGGCACCGGAGGCCACTGTCCCCGGGCAAATGGCGGCACCCGGGACGCGCCCGGGGAGCGAGGTCTCGGGCGCCAAAAGGCGGCGCCCGGGGCAGGCACTGGGGGCCACTGTCCCCGGGCGAATGGCGGCGCCTGGGACCCGCCTGGGGGGCACGGTCCGGGGGGCCAAAAGGCGGCGCCCAGGACATGCCCCGGAGGCACGGTCCCGGGCGCCTAAAAGGCGGCGCCCGGGGCAGGCACCGGAGGCCACTGTCCTCGGGCAATCATGAACTTACCTGGACTTGACCGCGTGGAGATTTCCCCCAACAGCAGCCCCCCATGCCCTCCGGGGACGAAGCTTGAGCCCCCGGAGGGAATGGTTACGGTACCGGGAAAATCTCCGGGCGAAACCTCCGGACGAAAATCACCGGACCCCCGGCGACGTTTTCGCAATAAATGCACGCGTGGTTCGAACTGGCGTCTCGATTTACGCGCCCGTCCCTTCGTTTCCCGCGCATGGTTTGAATTTTAGTGGTCCAGATTGGTCCGAGGGGGCCACGTGGCGCGAATCTGGGTCACGGCCAACCTCTATAAATAGGGCCTTAGGGGGCCCCGGAAGCTCATTCCAAATCTTCAACTCTAGCTTCAGCTCTCCCGGTAGCGCTCTTCCGGTAGCTTCTCCGGTAGCCTTTTCCGGTAGCGAGCGTCCGGGAGTTGTAGACATAGCCACCTGAAAACTTAGCCACCCATCAAGAGAGACTAACCTTATGGCGCCCAAAGGTCGAACGAAGACCACGGAGGTGCCTCCGGAGGAAATGCCCGTGGATTTCCTCTGGGCCTCCGAATTCTCGGCCTCGGAATCGGAGTCCTTGGTCGAGAAGGGCATTGTCGCGGAAGGGGACATCCGGGTCCCCTTAAAGAGGGACGGAGCCCCTCGCCCCAGGCCCGGAGAGGTTGTGGCCTTTGAGGCCTTCCTCGAGGCAGGGCTCCGACTCCCGGTGCACCCGATGCTCGGGGAGTTCCTGAAGGAGTACGGGGTGGCGCTCAACCACCTCACCCCCAACGCCCTCGTCCGGATGGGTCTCTTCATCTGGTTGTACGAGACGGCGACCGGGCGGGAGCCCACCCTCAGCGCCTTCCGGTACTTTTACGAGCCAGCAGCGCGGTGCTCCCACCTGGTGAAGGGAGGACCGAAGTCCCCCTTCGGCTCGGTGATGGTCCAAATGCTGCCCTCCCGGGTGGCGGACTACCTGGCGGCGGCCTCCCGGGACCACTGGGGGGACTGGCTCCGGAGGTGGTTCTACCTCCGGGTCCAGGACGAGGCGGTGGTCTACGCCCCGGAGCCTCCCACCTACAGCCGGTCATCCGCACCGAAGCCGCCGGTGTGGACGGACGAGGAGTTCGAGCTCCTCGGGAAGGTGGTGCTGACGAAGAAGGCCCGCTCGATGCGGGACGCCGCGGAGGAGCTGGCGCTCCTGCGGCTTTCCCCCTTCTCACGCGGGAGAAGGGGGATCGGCATGGGCCCGGAGCAGCGGCCTCCGGTGAAGCCGGTGACACGGCGTAAGTACCCTGCACTTTCGCACTTATGATTTTTTATGAAAATTGACTAACTCTTTACCTCTTGCAGTGCGCCCGTATCCGGCGGCGAAGGACAGGGCGGAGCACCTCCTGGGGAGGTACTTTGCCGACGAACACGAGCGCATCGTGCGCCTCGTGGGGGAGGGGCCTCCCCGGAACCTGGTGGCCGAGGCCTACGGGCTCAGGCTTCCGGAGAGGAAGCCCCTTCCCACCCCCGGGTCTCATAAGCGGGGGAAGGATGCGGCCGGGGGCTCGGAGCCCAAAAGGCCCCGGGTCCAAAAGACCCCCGCCCCGACGAAAGACGCCGGCGACGACGCCGGTGAGGGCCCCGGACGCGGCTCCCGGAGCCGAACATGCCCGGGCGGCGCCCCGGGCAGAGGCGACGCCTCCGCCCCCGGAGGCCCCCGTCGAGGCCCGGGGGAAGGAGGTTGTTATCGGCGGGGCGGGGTCCGATTCCGCGGACTACGCCCCGTCGCCAGTTCGAGTGGCGCTCCTCTCGCCTCTCCCGGCGGCATTGGCGCCGGAGAGGCTGGAGGTGAGGTTCTCGGAGGTGGAGCCTCCGTGCCTCTGGCTGGTGGACGACGAGGGGGGGAGCCCCTCAGTCTACGTGGTCCCCCCGGAGCAGGACGCCCCGAGGGCCCTTCGGCCTGGGGCGGGGAAAGGCCCGATGATCCCCCCCCGGGCGGAGAACCCCGCCCAATCTTCGTCTTCGTCTTCGGAGGAAACTTCGTCGATGAAGACGCCGGCGACGCCGGCCGTGCTCCCGGATTCCGAGGTCCGGGGGCCCTCTCCTGGCCGCGACGGGAGGGCCGGCCAAGATACCTCCCTACTTCCCGTGGGGGAGGTGGCCCGCTACGCGGAGGCCCTGCACAACCGGAAGGTGCAGGCCTTTGTAGCAGGAGGAACGCTCCACGAGCGTTTTGAGGGGCTCGAGTCCCTTGGAGCCCAGGTAACCCGAGCTCTTAATACTTCGGCTTTTTTCCTGCACTTTAGATTTTTCTAACTCTTTATGTATTTTGTAGGTAGCGACTGTTACCTGGGGCCTTGAGCAGCGGGTCACCCGGCTGCTCAAGGAGGCGGAGAGCCGGGCCGCGGCTTGCGTGGAGCAGCGGGAGGCGGCCCTCCGGGAGCAGGACGAAGCTCTTGATGAGCTGTCCCGGGCCCGGGCCCAGGTGCACCTTTCGGAGGGTGCCTACAGCCGCCTCCGAGAGGAGGCCAAGGTGAGGGAGAAGGCGCTCCGGGAGCTCGAGAGCTCCAGCGTCCGGGCGCTGTCGGACGCGGGCCGCTCCGTCCGCTCGACCTTGGAAAGCCTTGGCGTTAGCCTGGGCTCCGGGAGCGGCCCGGAGGTGCCCCCGGCGACCCTCGTGGAGGCTGTGCGTTTTCTTAACGCACAAGTCTCCGCCATCCCGGAGGCTGCGGACGTCCGGGCACGGGGCCGGGCGATCCCCGTCATCGCGGCCGCCGCGCGGCTCATTGACTACCGGGGGGTCGGCGCCCGGGCGATCGGGGGCCGCATCCCCCGGAGCTTCCTGGAGGCCTTCGAGCCAACGCGCCGGGAGATGGAGCTGCTGGCGGGGGAGTTCTACGACCGGATCACCCGGACGAGGTTCCCGACACCGGCGCCTCCGGCCGCGGATACTCCTGCCCCGGCCTCGGAGAAGGCCCCCCGGGGGGAGGACCCCAATGCTAAAGTATGAGCCTCCCCCCGGGTCTTTAGCTAGGACCCCCTTTTATTTTGTTAGATATTTTGATTCCGGTAGCTTCTTAGGAGAAGCCCCGGGCACTTGTACAAAAATCATTTTGCAATGGAATATATTTCAAATTTTCTAAGTCTTTGCGATGAAATGTTACCAGGGTTCCCGGGGGGTTACTCCCGGGCAACGGTCCGAGAGAGGCTCTCCGGGGGACGCCCAAGCGGCTTTGATTTTGCTGAGCCTTGTCTCCGGGGAGCTCGACGGGGGTACTGCCTGGGAGCCTGTCCGGTTGAGGTGGCGCCCGGAGTGGCACTTGGACAATTTCGACAATAGCCGTGCCGAACTATCCCCCCCGCGTCCGGAGGCCCAGATGGTACCACCCCTCCGGATACTTCCACCGGCGGGGTACGAGTTTTGGCCCGAAGATGTGCTCCGGGACTCGCAGCATCGCGTGCGGACCCTGTACCGGGACTTGGCCCGGGAGCTGAGGGAGCGCCTCCAGGAGCTTTAGGGGTAGGAGCCTTAGGCTTGTGAGAAATTCCCCGGGTTAGGACCCGGGTTGTATCTTTCCTGAAGCCCACCGGAGGGGGAGCGTGTCCTCCGGGTTTCCCGATAAATAAAGCTCCTTTCTGTTGATTGCTTTGTCTTATTTTTTCTTCTTGTATGGTCTGGACGACTCATCTTAACAAGGATGAGCTAAGTTTCCTCGTGGGCGATGCGGTCTACACCCGGGGGTTCCTTATCCCCCCCCGCCCACAGCGGGCCGGAGGATAACTCCGCGCGCTGTGGGGGTAACAAGGCCCCCGGGATAGAAGTTACATGTAGCATAGGAAATTTTCTAAGTTAGAAAATCTTAAAGCGAGGTTTTCAAGGAGAAGACCTTCCGGGAGATAATCATCCGGTCACCGTGAGAACGGGGAGCCGGGAATAAGGCCTTAGGCGGAAGGAATATCCAAGAGAACCCGATGGGATTTCCAGGGGCGAGCTTCCTGGGAGACACTCGTCCAGTCGCCGTAAAAACGGGGAGCCGGGAGTAGGGTCTTCGGGGAAGGAAATGCCCGAGAAATCCGACTTCTCCGAGAGACAATCGTCCGGTCGCCGTGAGAATGGGGAGCCGGGAATAGGGTCTCCGGGAGGCATTCATCCGGTCGCCGTGAGAACGGGGAGCCGGGAATAAGGTCGCTGGGGACCAATCGTCCGGTCGCCGTGAAAACGGGGAGCTGGGAATAACGTCGACTCCCGGAGGAGGAAGATAGATCCAATCAAGCCACAAGGGGCTGATCTTCCGGTCGCCGTGAAAACGGGGAGCCGGGAATAACGTCGACTCCCGGAGGAGGAAATGCCCGAAGACGGGACTTGAGTGTTTGGCCAGGGGACTAGTCTCCCAAAGTGACTCGTTACCGCGGCCACTGTGACCGGGTTGCCGCTTACACCCTCAGTCCACGAGGGCTGATCGTAAGCCGCCCTACGGGAGTGCAGGCTCCATTGTAGGGACTTGTTGGGGCTGGCCCACTTCCTCGCGGGCAGGGCATCCTCACAGGGAGGGCATCCTCGCGGGGCGGGCATCCTCGCGGAGAGGGCATCCTCGCGGGGAGGGCATCCTCACGGAGAGGGCTTCCTCGCGGGGAGGGCATCGCCGCTAGGGGCGGTAATGAGAAAAACCTGCAATGAGACAGTTTGCAAAGCAAGACCTATGTATTGCTAATGAAATGAAGTACAGGACCTCCACCTGCGAAGCCGCGAAAGGGGAGGAAAATACAGCGTCCCTCCTCCCCCTCCGGCTTGAACGCCCCGGGGGAGGGGACATGCCCGTAAGGCTAAACATAGAACTTGCGAAGTAAACGCAAGTTCCGCGTGTGCTTCAGCTCCTGCTCTTAAAGGTTGGAGAGCTTGTGAGCCCTCGAGCCCAGGACTGCAGAGATCTTGCAGGGGCCCTCCCACTTGGGGGAGAGCCTACCCTGGGCTTGGGGGGCCTAATGCGCTTGAGGACAGGGTCCCTAAGGCGAAAGGCCCTCAAGCAGCGACGACTGGGACCGGAAAGGGGGAAGCCCCTGTGGCGAAGACCGGAATCAAAGTGGAGGGGGCCCCAGTGGCCTCGACCGGAACCGGGAACGGAGCAGGCCCTGTAACACCCGGGACCGGCGAGGGGGGAGCCCCCTCGGCGACGTCCGGAACCGGGGAGCCCATGCTGGGGGAAGTCCACTGCGGCACGGGGGCTGCTCTGTCGACCGCCCCCGGTGCGGTACACGCGACGCGGGGGGCGGGACTGGCTCCCGGCGTAGGGTAAACCCCCGGCATGAAGTGGGCTCCCGGCCCCGGGAATAGGCCAGGAGCGGGGTACCCCCTTGGTGCCATCGAAGTGCCTCTGCATCTTTTGCATCTGCAAATAAAAGACTAGAATTTGCGTTACGGCACGGGTAAGGCCCGTGCTTTTGGTGAAATATGGGCTGAGAATCTCCCTTCAGTTGGAGGCGTCAGATCCCCGGGGAACGCACGTGGTGCGACCTGAGGAGCAAAGCCTCGTACTTGCGGCACTGCTGGCCCCGGGGACAGCAGGACCTTCCGGAGGCCCCCTTCCGGACGCGGTTTGAGGGGGGGGCCTCCCGGGGGGTATTGCCACGACGTCTGGTTCCAGGGGGGAGGCCTCCCCCCTGGGCGCCTCAATAATGTTGACGCTTCCGATCGTGGCGGCTGCGCGCTCATACAGAGCACGGGCCATGTCTTGGTCTCCCCGGACGTTGATCACGCCATGCGGCCCGGGGATCTTCATGCAGAGGTAGTTTTGATGGGTGGCAGCCCCCAGCCGGTTGATGGTGGTCCTCCCCATGATCGCGTTGTAGGAGGAGGGGAGGTCCACTACGTCGAAGCGGACTAGCTCGGTCCGGTAGTTCTCCGAGGCGCCGAAGGTCACAGGAAGATCTACCTTGCCCACGGGGTGGATCGCCTTCCCCGGGACAAAACCTTGTAGGGGCCCGGCTGCGGGCTGCAGGAGCTTCTCATCCACCCGCATGTCTTTGAAAGCCTTCAGGAATAGGACGTCGGCGGAGCACCCACTGTCCACAAGGATGCGTGCCAGGTGACAGTTGTAGATTGTCGCGGAGACAATGAGCGCGTCGTCGTGGGGGAAGCGAACCCCCCGCGCGTCTTCTGCCGTGAAGGTGAGGGGGACGTCTGACCACTTTGGTGGCGGGGACGTGTGTAGCACCCCCACAACCTTAACTTCACGCGAGTACTCCTTACGCTGGCGCTTGGAGTCCCGCCCAGAGGCAGACCCTCCCACGATGACGTTGATGCGGCGCTGAGAGGTCTGGAAGGGGAGAGCTTCTGAAGGCTCCCCCTCCTGTGCCTGCTCACCCCGCGCGGGAGCGGGAAGGGCCGGAACAGCTGGCCGAGGGAGCAGGGAGGCCGGAGTCTCCCCCCCTGCCCGCGCTGGTCGAGGAATGCCGCGAAGTGCTACAGTAGTTGGTCGCAATCTCGGGTAGCATGGGTACTGGACCCGTGGAAGCTGCACCACGGTCCTTCCCGCCTTCTCCCCACGGGGCCTTCCCGGCCGTGCGAAGACTGTCCTCCCCCATGGCCTTTCGGCTTGGGGAAGGGGCGGTTGCCCCTCGGGGGGTCGCGCGAGCCGCCTCCGCCCTCGAGGACAAAAGTGTCCCGAGGCCGTGGCTCGTTATGCCCCCCCTGTCTGGGGCGTTTGGGGGGATCCCTGGCCCCCCGGTCTACGGGGGCGGGAGCCTCCTGGGTCTTCTTCCAGATATCGTCTTCCTCCGCTCGAGCGTACTTTTCGAGCACGTTGAAAAGCTCGTCGGCGGAAGAGGGGCAGCTCCGGGAGAGCCTTCGGTGGAGCTCCCCCGGGAGGATGCCGCTTTTCCAGGCTTCGATGACCGTAGAGTCGGGGACGTGGGCCACTTTGCTCTTCACCTGGGCAAAGCGCTTGAAGAAGCTTCTGATGGTCTCCCCAGTCCTCTGCCAGACAGTATACAGCTGCGAGGAGTCCAAGGGACACACGTAGTTCCCCTAGAAGTTGGCACAGAACTCCCGCTTGAGCTGCGAGAAAGACTTGATGGAGCCGGCCTTCAGGTTGTAAAACCAGGAGCGGGCAATGCCGGAGAGGTAGAGGGGGAAGACGTTGCACTGTACTGTCTCGTCCCCCCCGGCCGCGGAGATGGCAGTGGAGTAGACCTGCACGAACTCGTAAGGGTCTGCCTCACCGTTATAGTGTTCGATGTGTGGCGGGCGATAGGGCCGCGGCCACCGGATACTGTCAAGCCTTCGGCACAGAGGCTGGTTAGCCCCCCGCACTTCCCGGGGAGAGCCCCGGTCGCTGTCTTCTTTCACGGGACCTTCGTTGTCTGAGTCTGGAAGCGGTCCGAGAGGTCCGCCAGAATGGCAGTGGCGACGCTTTTCCTCCGGACCTGGACTGAGTTCCCGGACGTATGGGCTTTCCGCCGGAGAGGTTGGCTCTTCAGCGGGTCTCTTCCCCCGGCCCGTGCGAGAGCGAGGCTCCCCGCGCCCGCGGCCGGGGGGAAGTTCTTCCCCGCGCTCTGGTGAACGCATTCGCTCGACCTCCCCCGGGGTGAAACGGACCTGTCCCGCCGAGGGAGGGAGCTCGTGCGCTGTAGCTTCCGGTGCCGGTTGGGGCGAGTCCCCCTGCGACGACCCCCGGGACCGGAAAGGGGGAAGCCCCTGTATCGTCCGGAATCGGGGAGGGGGCGCCCGCGGCGACGCCTGGAATCGAAGTGGAGGGGGCCCCAGTGGCCACGACCGGAACCGGGAAGGGGGCAGGCCCTGTAACACCCGGAACCGGCGAGGGGGGAGCCCCAGTGGCGGCGTCCGAAACCGGGGAGCCCGTGCGAGGGGAAGTCCGCTGCGGCACGGGGGCTGCTCTGTCGACCGCCCCCGGTGCGGTAAACGCAACGCGGGGGGCGGGGCTGGCTCCCGGCGCAGGGTAAACCCCCGGCAAGAAGTGGGCTCCCGGCCCCGGGATCAGGCCGGGGACAGGGTACCCCCCTGGTGCCACGAAGGGCCCTGGCATGAAATAACCTCCCGGCACCGGGACGGGCCCGGGTGCCGGGAAGGGTCCGGGCGTGTATCCCGCAGGGGGAGGGAACCCCCCGGAAGGATCATACGGGGCAGACAACCCCCCCCCCGACGCCGGAGGGGCCGCCGGGTAACCCACAAACGGGGGCATGTTCCCCGGATATGGGTGCGACGCAAATGTGGGGGCTGGGGGCCGCGCCAACACGCTAAGGAGCTCGTCCATAGAGCGCTGGGCGCGGAGCTGGCCTTCCACGAGAGCTTCGAGCAGGGCGTCCCGGGGAGCCGGGGGAGCCGTCGGGGGGACGCTTGTCCCGGCCGAGGTCCCCGCGGTCACCGGGAACGACCTGGAGGTGGAAGCACCTAAGTTAAGAGGAAAGGAGGGAAGCGGTACCTGGGCCAGGTCGCCTCCGGAAGGGGCCACCGGGACAGCAGTGTCCCGGGCAGACGGCGCCGGGTCTCCGAGACCCGGGTCACTGGGAAGGGTGCGAGCCCTTGTTCTTGGGGGAGCCATGGCGTCTTGTCACGAGTCCCCACGGACGGCGCCAACTGTCGTGGTATTAAGAATACCCCGGCAGGTTTTGAAGACGATCCTAGCGGAGATTACGCAGCGCAGGTTGACCGGGTGACCGGTCCTCCCCCGCCGGACAAACACAAGAATTGACACGTGGATTTATACAGGTTCGGGTCCCGGTGGGGGCCCTAGTCCTGTTGACGCGCTCCCGACCGGAGCCGGCTGGGGAGGCTCTCTCCGGGGGAGAGGCTTCCGGAGCACGTCTGTGAGCTTAGCTATTCCAAATAATAATGAGCTGATCCTTTACAACAGAGGGGTACAAGGGCTATTTATAGCCCCAAAAAGAAGCAAAAAGCCTAAACTACCCCGGAAGCCACCATCGGATTGAAGGGTAGGACCGTCCTTCTCCCGGTCAAACGTCTTGGATGCTTGACAGGTGGTCGCTGATTCCCGAGGCGTCCCTCGCGTGACCTGCACGTGATAAACAAACAGGGATTTTACCTTTTAGGAGGGCGATGACGTCCGGGACCCCTTCCGGAGAGCAGGGTCCCGAGAGCCTAAAAGGCGGCGCCCGGGGCAGGCACCGGGGGCCACTGTCCCCGGGCGAATGGCGGCGCCCGGGACTCGCCCGGGGGGCAAGGTCCCGGGAGCCAAAAGGCGGCGCCCGGGACATACCCCGGAGGCACGGTCCCGGGAGCCTAAAAGGCGGCGCCCGGGGCAGGCACCGGAGGCCACTGTCCCCGGGCAAATGGCGGCGCCCAGGACCCGCCCGGGGAGCACGGTCCCAGGGGCCAAATGGCGGCGCCCGGGGCAGGCACCGGAGGCCACTGTCCCCGGGCAAATGGCGGCGCCTGGGACCCCCCCGAGGGGCACGGTCCCGGGGGCCAAATGGCGGCGCCCGGGGCAGGCACCGGAGGCCACTGTCCCCGAGCAAATGGCGGCGCCCGGGACCCGCCCGGGGGGCACGGTCCCGGGGGCCAAATGGCAGCGCCCGGGGTAGGCACCGGAGGCCACTGTCCCCGGGCAAATGGCGGCGCCCGGGACACGCCCGGGGCAGGCACCGGGGGCCACTGTCCCCGGGCGAATGGCGGCGCCCGGGACTCGCCCGGGGGGCCAGGTCCCGGGAGCCAAATGGCGGCGCCCGGGGCAGGCACCGGAGGCCACTGTTCCCGGGCAAATGACGGCGCCCGGGACGCGCCCGGGGGGCGAGGTCCCGGGCGCCAAAAGGCGGCGCCCGGGGCAGGCACCGGGGGCCACTGTCCCCGAGCGAATGGCGGCGCCCGGGACCCGCCCGGGGGGCACGGTCCCGGGGGCCAAGTGGCGGCGCCCGGGGCAAGCACCGGAGGCCACTGTCCCTGGGCAAATGGCGGCGCCCGGGACCCACCAGGGGGGCACGGTCCCGGGGGCCAAATGGCGGCGCCCGGGGCAGGCACCGGGGGGCACGGTCCCGGGGGCCAAAAGGCGGCGCCCGGGACATGCCCCGGAGGCACGGTCCCGGGGGCCAAAAAGCGGCGCCCGGGACATGCCCCGGAGGTACGGTCCGGGGCGCCTAAAAGGCGGCGCCCGGGGCAGGCACCGGAGGCCACTGTCCCCGGGCAATCATGAACTTACCTGGACTTGACCGCGTGGAGATTTCCCCCAACACAGGGTCATCGAACAGATGAGGTCTCCCTCGACCATGAAAGATGTTCAACGCCTGGCTGGTCGCATGGTGGCCTTGAGTCGATTAATATCGCGACTAGGCGAAAGGGGATTACCTTTCATCAAGGCCCTGTGGAAACATCACAATTTCACATGGTCCGATGAGGCCGAAAAAGCGTTTCAGGAGGTAAAGGCATATTTGTCTAGTCCACCGGTCTTGGTCTCTCCCGACAAAGGAGAACTATTACTTCTCTACTTGGCGGCCACCCCGCACGCGGTCAGCGCGGTCCTGATCGCGGATAGGGAAGGAATACACAGACCCATCTACTATATTAGCGAGGTACTTCATGGTCCTAAGGAGCAATATCCTGAGGTCCAGAAGATACTTTACGCGCTACTGATGGCTTCCCATAAGCTACGACATTACTTCCAAGCTCACAAGATCACAGTACCCTCCTCTTTTCCTTTGGGGGATATTGTCCGGAATCCAGAGAAATCTGGTCGAATCGCCAAGTGGGCGGTCGAACTCGGTGCTTTCGATATCCATTTCATGCCCCACACAGCGGTTAAGTCTCAGGTCTTGGCTGACTTTGTGGTCGAATGGACAAACCATGAGCCACCTGTGCAGGTGCCTGAGGAATTGGAATGCCCCGATCACTGGACAATGTACTTCGACGGCTCCCATAGTTTTCAACACTCGGGGGCTGGAGTGGTCTTAGTTACGCCTCAGGGCGAACAGCTTAAGTATGTCATTCAACTACACTTTGTTGCAACCAACAACGCAGCAGAGTATGAAGGTCTTCTTGCAGGGCTCCGGGCAGCAAAATTCCTCGGAGTCCGTTGATTAGTGGTGAGGGGAGACTCACAGCTGGTCGTAAACCAGGTAAACAAGGAGTAAAGCACCTCCGATGAGACAATGGCTCATTACTGGGGGGAAGTGAGGAGATTGGAAAAACACTTCAGTCATTTCGAAGTCCAATACATCCCGCGAAAGGACAACATTCTCGCAGACCAATTATCCAAAATCGGATCCTCACACACATCCTGTCGCGCCCCGAAACTGGGACTACGACTACTCCTTTAGAGACCTAGCTCGCTGCAGCTAGACCCATATATGCATAGCATACACATACCCTTGACTTCCCAGGATAAGTCAAGCACAGGAGTATATTCACATTGCAACAGAGTAACTTACAAAATAGTTAAGCAGTGTGGCCTGCTGGCCTTAATATTACACTAAGAGATTACAATGCCTTCACAGCATACATGGTTTAGCAAAATAACAACTACACAGCAGAGGATAGGACACCCACCCACAATGAGAAGTGGACGGCAGAACAACACATCAGGGCAATGACGGGACTTACTCTCCTCCTTCTGGATCCAAGAAGTTCTCCACGCCTTCATCTTGATCATTGAACGCTCCATCTACTGATTTGTAGGTTGCAAGGGTGAGCACTTACGTACTCAGCAAGTCATAGGTAAGAGTAGATACATATAGTAGTGATGATATGAACCTAGACTAGTCAAGAATTATGGATGTTTATAAAATAATCTTTTACTTTCATACCTCATCTCATGGCAGCACCTTTCATAATATAACATCATCATTCATGTTCACTAGATTATAGCACTACCGCGACACGTCGACACACGACAGCCCACGGCAGCACTCCTTATCATGACAACACATGTCATTTGGGTAATCTTGATTTAACACATTTTATTTAGAAAATATACTTGTGTCACACCCCGTGGATTTAATCCACTGAAGCAGACTCCTATAAACCCGGGAGCTCGGAGTATTCGAATACGTTTTTAACTCTGCAGAGAGGTACCAATTTACCCGCAAGATATTCCACTTTCAAGCCTTTCCTATCATAACATAATGATTGGACCCCTGACTCACTTCATATTGTGAGCGGCAAGGTGGAAATAACAAGAACTTTTGTTATGTATCACTCACATTTCACCCCTGTCCCTGTGGATCTCTCGCGAACCACAGTTGTGGCGGTACTCCCTCCACCCCTACTCATGTTCCCATTGCTGGGTCAAACATTAGATCACCTTCAGTGATAGTGGGAGTCATCCTCCATGTCAATCATCACAACACAACTCATGCAGGGGTTTCATGTGCGATCCACATAAGCACTTGTTCAGGCCTGTCCCATACCAGGCTTGCGGTTAGCACGTTGTTCATGCCACTAGACGCACAACACAAGGTTCTAGTCCTTATATGCCAGTGACCAGACCATCCACAACCCTGCACTTTCAGTGCCTGCATATCCTTTGCAGTCTAGCACCTCCAGTGCTATAGCCATCCATACCAAATTTCTGGTCACGGCTAGGGGTTTTATTTCATGAATATAAGTATATAAATACATATATAATAGTTCATGGCTCAAAACTTGTTTATTTCACTTTTCACAGATAACCAGTCAAGTACTGCCAATTCATAAATCAACCATTCTCAATCTTTCTCATACAATATTATCTATATTCAAGGTTATGTTTTAGCAACATTTAAAATATAGGTTCAAGATGACCAAGGATATGACTTGCCTTCCGCGTCGTAAGAAACAGCAGTTGATGACAGGTCAACAGTGAAGTCCTCGAACTTAGCTTCTGGATCTGCTCGACGACAAACCAAACAATACACACAAATATTACTTATTATATTAAAATGATTTATGATCTATATGCAGATATGCTTTACAAGAATGATTGAACGATACTGGAGATAATTGAGATTGCAAGCTGAACTGAGTTGAGAGTCTAAGGTTTCAAGGAATTGGCTAAGCATGGGTGTTAGATGCTCTTAGGATCTCAAGGTTGCAATAAGAACATCAATTTTGTAGCTGGTTTGATCAAAAACAGCGAATGTCAGCAGATTGACATTGGGATCAAGATTCTGACATAACTTCAAGGAAAGCTAGAGAGCTTATCTCAAGTTGTGACAGTAGAAGAAAGTGTAGATCATAACTCTACAAATTCAGTGGACAAAGTGGCTTTCAAATTGCACAATCAGAAGTGGGTAAACAAGGCCAATGCCATTGGCTGGCATGCACTAGGACAGTGTCAAAAACTAGGGTTTAGCATAAAATGCATTTCAAGGGCTCAAATCAAGTTGTGATAGAAGAAGAAATTGTAGATCACAACCTCAGGAATCTAAGGGACAAAATTATGCTCAAAATGCACATCTGGAAGGGAGTGAAAAGGGCTAATGCCACTGACTGACATAGTCTGGCATTGATCTTGACATGGCCAGGAACTAGGGCTTGGCATAACTTTTGATCTAGGTCTCCAAATGATGCACCACTTTGTCTCGGAGGTAGGCATTGATAACAGGAACAAATCATTCAACAGTATCCAAAGCTGAAAATGGCTGGAAGGTGATGAAAATCAGTGAAGAAGAGTGGTGGCGACACGGCACAGTGAAGCCACTGGACAAGGTTTTTGGCATGGCTATAACTTGAAATCTGGACAGTTTCAGAGATCGGGCTAGAAGACAAAAATTCTCAAGAGGTTGAAGCACACCTGAAGGACAAAGCGAACGAAGCTGAAACAGCCAGGAATAGGTTTCCGGTGAACGGCGCCGGAGAAGAAGACACTGATATTGGGGCTTTTCGATACAGGTCAAATGAACTTAATTCCAAGCTCAGGGAGTGATAGATGGGTAAGAGGAAGCTACTTGCACGATCAATTTGGCCGGAGGATGGTCGGTGTAGCCTGGCGACGATCGCCGGCGACTGGAGAAACTCAAATCCGGAGAAAGCTTCGATTGAGGTTCAATCTGGAGATCTGGATGCACAGGCTTGCTTCAAATAGTTCACTGATCATTTTACTTCACAGGATCGAAAGCCAATTCGGGGTAAATCGGCTTGCATTGCCGGAACAGGGCAATCGGGAATTCCGGCGATCACCGGCGTTAGGGTCCACCAGAGATCAATTAAGTGATACTACACAGAGAGGATGAGTAGGGGAACTCACTGATGGCTTCAATTCGAAGGTTGGTGCAGCAGGGCGTGCTGGCACCGTGAGCCTCCTCGACGGCTCGCCGGAGAAGAAGACTTAAAACAGAAATTCTGGGATTTGGCTGATTCCAGTGAGGTGTGAGGGAGCTGCTGAGCACAGGAGTGCTTAAATAGGCCAGGCAAAGCTTGCAAAGAGGGGACAACAAAGTGATTTGGCATCGGTGATCAGATTGATTACGTGCAGAAGTAACAGCGGCGAAGACACAGTGAAGAACGGTGATTACGACGGCGACAGGACTGCAATTGATCACCATGTCGTTCATCGGGACTTAGCGATGCTGGAGCAAGCGGTTGCGACAACAACTGGCGCAGCAAGTCAACGTGGCGGGAAGTTGCTGACAAAAGGCTACTGGTCGCGCACGGGAGCAGGTGCTGGTCGTCGACGTTGCAACGACATTTCCACGGCATTGGCTGAGGCGAAGACACATACACACAACATGCACGGTCACAAGTGCGGCGAAGCTTCACCGGTGGCGAGCAAACACGGCGCAAGGAATCACGGCAAGCTCTGGTCGTGAGCACAGCAGCTGTCCTGGTCGAAATAGGGGCTGATTTGCAAAATTTGATTTTCTTGATTTGGACTGATCTGTAAATCTGATGATTTGGAAGGTTAAATCTGAAATTGGTTACACTGATCTGGTAGACTTGATTCAACAGATGATTTGGCACAGATAGAAGATAAAATTTGAGACATTTGGATGATTTTTGATATGAACTGAAAACAGAGTAAATTAGGGTAAAATAAGTCTGAATTTCAATTGATTTCGAATTCTGGGATTTAGGGTTTGATTTTGAGATACTTATAAAAGAAGAATTTGTGTTGAAAAGTATTTGGGAGGTGTTCCCTGAATCAGATTTGAATTTGAAGATGATTTGCAACATTTTGCCTTTTCAGGCTTCTGGAAAATCTGGAAAAAGACTGATCTGCGATACTCTTGGACTGATTTGCGAAAAAGGTTTAGATGGTAAAATCTGACCACCAACTTTTTGGATTAAGGTATTTGCATACCCTTGATCATAACCCAAGAATAATCTGGTCTGATCTTGGCTAAGCTTTTGATTAAATCTGGAAGTTAGAGATAGAATTGGATCTGGGTTCTGAAGGCTTTTAGGTTACGATAACTGATAGATCACATCTGATCAATCTGATCTTGATTTGGGGTCACAGGATAAATTTGGAGATTTTAGGGTTAGAACAGAATAAAACTGAGGCTGATTTGGCTGATCTAGAAGAGACATATGCATGCATGATTTTTAAGAAAGAAACTTTTCACCCCAAAACTCAGGATGTTACACATCCGCTCCGGCAGGAGTGTTCGTTGAACACTTGGAACATCCTTCGATCATGACTTCGGTCGAGGATGATCCGGTAACAGTCTGCGTTACCAACCTCGGTCAGGAACAGGATTGGACTCATCCATTGAGAGTCTATCTTGAACATGGGACCCTACCAGAGGATGAAACCGAAAGCGATCGGTTGATTCGAAAAGCGCGTCTATACAAGCTCATAGAAAGAGTTTTGTATAGAAAGGGCACTCAAGGAGTGTTCATGCGCTGTATATCTCAGGAGGAAGGTAAATCCCTCTTGAAAGAAATACATGACTGTGTATGCGGTACGCACGCGTCATATCGGACACTGGTCGGAAAAGCTTTTCGACAAGGATTCTACTGGCCTTCGGCACTCGATGATGCCAAGCATATGGTCAAGATGTGTCCTCAGTGTCAGTTCCACACGAGACAGGTTCATCAACCTGCCTATGCGTTGCAAACTATTGCCCTTGCATGGCCTTCTGCCGTCTGGGGGATGGATATTGTCGGACCTATGCCACAAGCGGTCAATGGATACAAGTTTCTGTTTGTAGCTATTGATACGTTTACAAAGTGGATTGAGGCCGAACCGGCACGAAATATTACCGCATCAGCAGCACAAAAGTTCTTCCATAAGAACATTGTTGCTCGATTTGGTGTTCCAAACCGTCTCATCACGGACAATGGTTCTCAGTTCGCCAGTGGTCTTTTTCGGGATTACTGCGATCAGATTGGGACCAAGGTGTGCTTTGCTTCTATGGCTCACCCATAGAGTAATGGTGCCGTCGAATGTGCCAACGGGCAGATACTGCAAGGCATCAAGAAACACGTTTTCGATCACCTTAAGACTCGCTCGGGGGCTTGGGCGAACGAGCTCTATACCGTTCTATGGGCACTACGAACTACTTCTAGTCGAGCCACCGGTGAGATGCCCTTCCATCTGGTCTACGGATCTGAAGCCGTATTGCCAATGGAAGTGAGTATTGGATCTGTTCGGACAGAACAATTCGAACAAGTTGATCAGGTCGAACAGCGATCACAGGATCTCATCCTCTTAGAAGAAAAGCATGATCGCGCTTTGATCAAGTCCGCGGTATACTTGCAAGCTTTGCGCAAGTACCATAACAAAAGGGTGCAACCACGTAGTCTCCACGTGGGCGATCTGGTTTTACGAAAAATTCAAGACCAATCCAATCGCAACAAGTTCTCCCCGAAGTGGGAAGGCCCTTACACTATTGTTTCAGTGCTGCGACCAGGATCAGCTCGATTAGCGATGGAGGATGGTCGAATCTTGTCTAATACTTGGAACATCGATCAACTACGCAAGTTTTACGTGTAAGTATTCAATCCCTTTTCCTTTTCAATTAGTATTTTTTAATAAAACAAGAAGTCTTTTGGTTTCATACGATGAACATCTCCTTTCATGCCCGTGTGTTACGAACTTGGCTCGGGGGCTAGTCGCCAGTAGTCATATCACTACAACGTTCTAATCGGATTCGCTGGCCGATCTCATGACCACTTCCAGACAAGTCACTCCTAAATAAGCCGTTTCTCAACGCATACGGGGCTTGCTGGTATGTCATTGGTCATCTGAGTGGCTGCCAGTTTGCAACAAGGTTAGTCGTTACATTGATCATAATTGCTGGCCTGATCGCACACCCCTGGTCGTTGCACTCATATTTCTCCTATGTTTATAATACTAAGCCTTCAGTATCTATAATCACAGGCGGGGGCTAGGGGGATATGCTTATAATATGAAACAACAAAAAAAAGTGCTTTCTTTCAAAATCAAAAAATACATGCATTGCATTCTATAAGTTATGTCTGTACAGCTTTAGGGGTTACATAATCCCGAGCTCAGTCAGGAGTTTATCTACAAGAGGATTGACTTCCTCCATGATGGCCTCGAGTTGCTCTTCACTCTCGATCTCTACCGTTCCCACCAGTGGATTCAGGTCCAGATCTGGGCCATGGTGGAGACGAAACCGGCAGAGAATGGCGGAGGCTGCTGATCGAACCCTTGTTCTGATCACCTCTTGTTGTCGCCATGTATCTTCGGGAAGATACTCGAGTAGTGACTCCGCTTGGGCTACGACCAGTGTAGACCAGTCGCTCGAACTAAGGTCGTCTTTTGTGGTCTCGACCACATCTGCCCTCAGGAGATGGGCCACCGTCTTCAACTTTTCAAAGACGGATTGGCTCAGGTCTCTGTTTGCTTGGTCAATGGGAGGAATGTTTTATCTTGCCCAAGCCGTTTTATTTGACTTGCTTGCGCTGCGATAAGAAGATTGTTACAAACTGTCCGAATGGCAAGGTCTAGTTGTTCTGGTCGGGAATTGACTTACCAGAGAGTTGTGACCGCAGTTCTTTGAGCTCAGCCTCTTGATTCGAAATCACGGTGGCCGCCCTGAGCTTGTCATCGGCCAGGCTCTTCTTCAGATGATCCGTTTGAGACCTAGCCTTGGTTTTCGCACTAGGCTCGCCTAGATTCTAATATGCGGAATAACGAGATCTTACTCGGAAATACCGAAACCCAAAGTAATTGCACAACTCTTTATTTCAAAGAGGGCTTACACGTCGAACGTTAGACACACTTGTCTACGTCGATGAACTATAAGTGTCCAAAACTCAAATAAGTTCTATGACTTTTCAATGATCTAAACTAGACCTATTACAAGGTATTTATAGTCCAATCGTATGAGTATGTATCAGACTCAATAACCAAAACGTATTAGACTCATATAACTAACTAATCCTAGACAGATAAGCTTAGTTATACATATTTTAATCGGATTACAATTCCGAACAGAGAACGAATTCCTTTTCCTGGTCGCGAACCAATCCATGGTCGTGAAGCTTTTCCGAACACGGTTAAAGTCACGAAGCCGTATGCGATCAGGACTTGGTCGCGAATCCGTATGCGATCAGGACTTGAAGATCCTCTCGGATCATGACTCCCTTGTTGAGAAGGAGCCAACCCCTGTTGCGACCTCTCGATCAAACTGGAGATGTGGAAATTGGACTTGTCCATGTTCTTTGGTGTACCACTTTGCCGAACGTGCTCATTGATCTTTCCGACCGATTCGAAAAGTCTCCTTGGTGCCACTGCGGGTGGTAGTCACCTTCTTCTCCAGAATCACATCGTCACGTAGAGGTTCGTCTTGTTGATAGACCAAGTCTTCAACAGATGGTACTATGGTATCTGGCACATCATCTAGCATTGAAGGCTCGAAGAGTTTGAGGTGCTCAACATTGACAACCGAGTAAATATCCATGTATGGAGGTAACTCGAGTTGACAAGCATTATTACCCACTTTCCGCAAAATCCGAAAAGGACCATAACGAATGAGTTTGAGTTTCTTACCTTCACCTTTAAGTATCTCCTTACTCAGATATAACCATACCATATCACCTTCTTGAAATTGCGCATCAACTCGGTGCCAATCATGTCGCGCCTTGTACTTGAGTTAAGCTTTCAGTAAGTTCTGTTCAACCTCACGATGAAGTCGTTGAATACCTTCTAGGAATTTTTATGCTCAATCCTGATCAGATGCTTCCTTGCTGTTCTGTGCTGAGGTAGGGATCACAAACTCCATGTCGAATGGACTTTGTGGTAGAAATCCTAAACAGACCTCAAACGGCGACTTTCCAGTCGAACAATGCATTGCTCGATTAAAAGCAAACTGCAGGTACGGTATGCTTTCATCCCAGGTCTTCGGGTGCTTCGAGTTATATCCTCTCAAGAGATGAACGATTGTGCGATTTACCACCTCTGTTTGACCATCAGTTTGCGGATGAAAAGCAGTACTCCTCTTCAGCTTGGTGTCCATCATCGTCCAAAGCGATCGCCAAAAGTGACTAAGGAACCGGGTATCGCCATCAGACACAATAGAAATCGGCAGTCCGAAGTGTGTCCAAACGTTTTGAAAGAAAACCCGAGCTGCTTCTTCTCCCGTGATAGTCTTTCGACAAGGTATAAGAACAATCATTTTGGAGAACCGATCAACGACCACGAATAGATAGTCGTTGCCACGTCGGGTCTTAGGCAATCCTCCCAAGAAATCCATGGATATGCTCTCCCATGATCTCGATGGAACTGGCAAAGGAGTGTACAAACCTAATTTTTGGTTTGCCGGTTTTGAGATGCTGCAGAGACCACAGCCTCGAACAAAACTAGCCACATCTTGTTGCATACGCGGCCATAACACATGTCGGTGAAGATTTTGCAACGTCTTTGTAACCCCAAAGTGACCAGCTACCTTCGATGTGTACGCTTCTCGCATCCATTGAATTCGAGGTGCTCCACGAGGTATGCAAAGTAAATTGCCCTTGTACAAGAGTCCTTCTCGACGAACGAACTCTGTAGGGTTCCCTGTTTCGACCTCAGTAAGTGCTGTTTGAAAATCAGGGTCTTCACTGTACATAGTGACATAGTCATCATGACATGAGGGCTCGATCTGCATGAACGCTGATAAACAGAGGGTCGTAACTGGTGGTCGCGACAACATGTCCGCCAATTTGTTGTGTACGCCCTTCTTGTACTTAATCACCAAATTAAACTGCTGCAGATACGACATCCACTTCATGTGTTGAACTTGCTGTAGTTTGGACTGAGTTTGAAAATATTGCAATGGTTGATGGTCAGTGTGGACAACAGTCTCTTTACCCAAGAGATAGCACCGCCAATGTTTCACAGCCTGATGCAGTGCGCATAACTCCTTATCATAAGTCGGGTAGTTTTTCTGAGCTCCCTGGAATAACTCGAAGTATATGCCATTGGTCGACCTTCTTGCATGAGCACTGCGCCCATCACATAACCTCAGGCATCGGTTTCTAGTTTGAATGGTTTTTGGAGATTCGACAAAGCTAACACAGGCGCCTCGCTGATCTTCCTTTTCAGCAAGAGAAACATGTCCTCATGTTTCCGTGTCCACTCGAATTTCTGATCGATCCTGGTTAATGCATGCAATTGAGAAGCCATAATCAAGAAGTGTCGGATGAACTTCCGAAGGTATTGGCATGCTCCCACAAAACTACGCACATCCGTAACTATTCGCGGTCGCGGCCATTCGTGAATCACTTTTACCTTGTCCGGGTTGATTTGCAACGTACCGTTGCCGACCATGAATCCGAGGTAAAGTAGAGTTTGTTGGTCAAACTCGCACTTCTTACGGTTGAGGCGAAGTCGATGTTGCCGAAGCTGTTCGAACACCTTTTCGACATGAATGAGGTGCTCATCCCATGAATGACTATAAACCAATATGTCATCGAGATACACGATCACAAAGTCATCGATGAACTATCTCAATACATCATTCATATGACGCATGAAAGTTGCCGGGGTGTTGCAGAGACCAAACGGCATGACCAGCCATTCGAACAGACCTTGTCGTGTTTTGAACGCGGTCTTCCACATATCCTCCTCTCGGATGCTGACTTGATGATATCCTGACTTAAGATCCAATTTGGAGAAGACAACAGCATGCTTCAATTGGTCTAGCAGGTCATCAATACGTGGAAGGGGGTACCGGTTCTTGATGGTGATCTTGTTCAGTGCTCGATAGTCAATGCACATACGCCAAGTCCCATCTTTCTTTGGTACTAACACCACAGGAGATCCACAAGGTGAACTACTCGGTTGAATGACACCATCGTTCAGCAACTCACCAAGTTGTCTCTTCATCTCTTCATTCTCCAATACTGAGTTGCGATACATACTCAGATTGGGCAGTGTCGCATTGGACACAAGCTGAATTTCGTGCTCGACTGGACGTTTCGGCAGACGACCCTGGGTAGTCTCGAACAGATCACTGTATTTCTCCAGCAGTCCTGACAAACAACCATAATCCTCTCGGCACGCCAATGACAATGTTGGTCGAGTACCCTCACCTTGACCAATGGGTCGATTCATGACAAGCACATACTTGTGACATGCATTAACAATTCGTTTGGCTTGATTTGTGGTAGTCAAGTTCGAAGTGTTCATGTGGATGTCTCAACTAATCACGAACTTAACTCCGTCTTTGGTGAGGTCGTATTCTTGCGCTCGCCGATGGAAGTGAGCGTCTCGATCATACAGATATGGACTCCCAAAGATCACCTGACAGATATCGATAGGGACAACATCGCATTGCACCTCATCGATATATCGTGCAGAGATCGCAAACTTCAACACACACTGACTCGTAATCTGTTGGTTCACGTCGGATGTAAACCAACCCAATGGATATGGTCGCGGGTGTGTGGTTGTCTTCAAACCAAGTCGTCGAACCAGTCCAGCGGAGACCAGATTCTTCTGACTTCCGGGATCGAATATCGCTGCGACCACTTCGTGCTTCACCTGGATATTGATGGTGAACAAGTCCTCCATTGGGTGATGGTCGTTTGGTGGATCGGAACCCTTCTCCTTCGGCATTGCCATCAGAGACAAGGTCGTATTCGCCTCATTAACGGAATTCACTTGGACAACTTCTTTGTCTGGTGAAGTCACAGTAGCCATGGCTGTTCTTTTTCCTGGTCCGTTTTTCTTTGGTCGAAGTTCAGGATGAAGCTTGTAGCATTTGTCCTTGATATGTCCCGTGACTTGACAATGTTCGCAAAAGGCACCCATGCCTGATTTTGAAGAGTTCTTCTTCGGACTCGGCTTTTTCTTTGTCGAGGTCGCACTTTCCTTCGTGCTTTTGTCACTGTGGGATTTGTTCTTTTTCTCGATCGCCATAGTAGTTGTGCTCGCGGTCGCAATGTCTTGGACGCCGAACAGACTTAGCTCAGTACTGATCGATTTCTAAAGTCTAGATATGTATTTTTGAAATACTTGAGGGTCGGATAGTGAGATGCCAATGATCATTGCTTGTCGCCGAAACTCTGTCGTATAGTCTTGGACGGTCTGGTCACGCCGTTGGTACAATCTTTGCCAACGCTCCCATCTCTCCTAAAGGTAACCCATCGGATAGAATTCTTGTCGCAGAAGTCGTTTGAATTGACCCCACGCAAGGTCGTCAACTTCACCCCTGGCGACAAGGGCCTTCCACCATGTCTTGGCGTGGTCCTTCATCTTCAAAGGTGCAAATTTGACCTTTTGAACGCTACTGAACCCTTTAAGGTCAAAGTAGGTCTCAAGCTGGTCGATCCAAGAATCCAGTTTCTCGGCATCGATCACCCCATCATATATGGGTATATCAATCTTAGCGTCGACCTTAAAAGATCCGACAGTTAAGGAGGGGTTGGCGAGGTCGTCGGTCTTGTGGTCGCCTTCGTCTTCATCTTCGTCTGCCCTGCGTAAGTCTTCACCAGTTTTCACACCCATAACCTTCCCTACTTCAGGAGGTACAATCATGGCCTGCTGCTTAATCCAAGCAAGCACGGTTTCCATGTTGGTGGAGAGCTTAGCCACTTGTTCGGCTAGGTTAGTTTGAACGGAGGTATCATCACACATTGTAGGAGACGCGGCTGTAGGAACCGCCAACTGATCGCCTGGAGTTTCGCCAGAAGTTTTGTAACCCTGGCGAGTCTTCACCATCGACAGGATAGGAAAGTTGCTCTGATACCATCTTGATCCGTTTGAGACCTATCCTTGGTTTTCGCACTAGGCTCACCCAGATTCTAATATGTCGAATAACGAGATCTTACTCGGAAATACCGAAACCCAAAGTAATTGCACAACTCTTTATTTCAAAGAGGGCTTACACGTCGAACGTTAGACACACTTGTCTACGTCGATGAACTATAAGTGTCTAAAACTCAAATAAGTTCTATAACTTTTCGATGATCTAAACTAGACCTATTACAAGGTATTTATAGTCCAATCGTATGAGTACGTATCAGACTCAATAATCAAAACGTATTAGACTCATATAACTAACTAATCCTAGATAGATAAGCTTAGTTATACATATTTTAATAGGATTACAATTCCGAACAGGGAACGAATTCCTTTTCCTGGTCGCGAACCAATCCATGGTCGCGAAACTTTTCCGAACACGGTTAAGGTCGTCAAGCCGTATGCGATCAGGACTTGGTCGCAAATCCGTATGCGATCAGGACTTGAAGATCCTCCCGGATCATCAGAGAAGAAACCTCCCTGCAGCAAAAAAGATAATTGTCATAACAAGTTTGTATCCATGCAAACTAAACAGCATTTCTCCTTACTCTTGCAAGCAGTCTCTCTCCTTTTGTATGGCCTCGATGCTTTCCACCATAGCAATTGATTTGGCCGTTATACGAGATAGTTCCTGTAACACAGAGGGAAATCAGTTGTATTCTATGCAAAATTCAGGTATCATGAGGAATGTATAACATACCGTATACTCTCGGAATGAACTATCCTTCGGGATGGTGGGAGGCCTAGTCAAGGGACTCTCCTCGTCCTCCACGGGAGCAGCGGGTGGATGCATCTGCTGAACCTCGGCTCCAGGTTCCAACACCTGCGGTTGGGTCTCCGCACCTGACTCGCCCCTAACAGCCCGGACGACTTCCTGGACCAAAGGGGCAGAGCACTCTTCACCAGAGGCTTCAGCACCGGCGGAGACTTCAACCCTCCCCGGGGCGGTTGGGGGGCTCGGCGCCACGTCTTTACGCCTACGAAGAAAAAAGAAGCCGTCGATCACATTGATGGTCGCCACAATCTGATTCAGAACGAACCAAGCAGGATTTTTACCTTAACTGAAATCCCATTAGCTTCTGGGATTTCGAAGGTGGCTCCCCGAGAGAAAAAGGACAATCGTTGTCCATCCTGGTTTTTCTCTTTGTGAACAGGGCCTTTTCTCCCTATGTATATTTTCCTGTAAGCATATGCATAAAGAATAATAAAGACCTAAGTGGTAGGAATTTGTACCGGGGTAGCCTGTTCGGTTGGCAGGGATGCGTCCGGAGCTCTGGATGTCTCCTGGACCACCAGAGCTGACACCTCATCTGCGACCCCCGGGATGGTCACGGAGTCTTGCTCTATCACCTCTGCTCCTGTCCTCAGGAGTGGAGGGTTCACCTCCCTGGGACTCACAAGAGTCACGGGGGGAATTTCTTCTCCCTGTATGCGTGTAAATTCAGTAAACACACATACAGATGAAATTGAGAATTCAAGATCACGAGGGATTTTATCGTGATCATCCCTTCGACCAGGGAGGGAGAAGTCACAGAACCTGAAGCCTCCAGGGCTTCAGGAGCTGGAATCTCGCTCGCGACCACGGGATACCCCGTGGCCGCGGGGTCTGCTGCAACTGCCTCTGTCTCAGCAGGGCAGGGTGGTGTCTCGCCGGACTGAGAAGAAGCTATCTTCTTCTTTCGGCGGACTAGAGGAACGTCATCCTCCTCCTCCTCCTCGCTCCTCTCGCCTTGTACTACAAAGAAGTGATTCCAATTTGTACCTGGAGGAACAGGAGGTATGTGATATCTTACCGCAGTTTTCTTTGCGGTAAGGGGAGTTCTGCGCGAAGACCCTTCCCCGAGGATCTTCTTGGATTTCTTGGGGGCGGGATCTCTCGTCCTAGGCTTCGAAGAGACCTCCTTCACATTCTTTACCGTCGGTTTTCCCAGGAAACCAACATTTTCACTCGGGAACATCGCCTCGGCGAATCTCCCCAAGAGCTGTGTCATTCCGGTGTCTTTGTTAATACGACATGTACATACGACTTACGAATAGCACTTGACGAAAGGTAACGTACCTTTTGGCGTTCCTGTTTGAGGTCGTCACCGGCGTGAATCAAGCTCTGAGGGCGAGGCGATCCCTTGGGTCCCTCCACTGCGGCACTGTAGGCCTTGAGGAGGTAATTTGTCCGCCTCTCAATTTCTGACGAAGGCAGGACTGTGTCCCAGTAGACCAATTAGCAAATATGAAGCAAAGGTATAAGATTTCGCTGTCGAAGTCACATACTGTTGTTGTAGTCCAGGGTGCTGTCCGCCATGGACTTTATCTCCCATGCCAGATGAGCCCTTTCACGCAGGGGGCTCACCCGATTCTTCACGACGTCCCGTACAATGTCGCGAGCTGTCAGACCTTGTTTGACTAAGTGAAGAATCACTTCGGCATGCTTCATGTATTCGGCATTCATAGCCAGGGGAGAATCCAACTCGCTCGGCTTCTCTGGCAGCGAGTTTTCGAACCACAGCCCACTCTCGGATGGAGGGGTGCAGTAAAACCACTTCTGGTACCACCCATGCACAAAGTCTCGCAGGGGTGAGAAAGGATACTCTTTCTTCTCCCTTATCCGAAAGTAGATACATCCGGCGGCGTTGGTACTCTTCGACCACGCCAAATAGTAGAAACGCCGGAAGAGATCCACACTGGGATACACTCTGACGTAAGCTTCGCACAGATGCTGGAACACCGCCAAAATCAAGATCGCATTCGGGTGGAGATTTTCCAACCCATAATGCTCCAGAATACCCTTCAGGAACCGACTCTCAGGGAATCAATCGTCACGCTTAGTGCGCCACTAAGTGGAAGATTTGAAGCGTCGGGTTAAAAATCCAATGTAAGTCCTGAAATCTGAAATTAACACGTCCCTTCGTTTTCTTCAGATTTGGGGGCTAGCTGACAAGGATTGACACCCGAGTCAGTTCAAATAAATGCACGACTGGTTCAGGATAGATTCAAGCCAGACACGCGCTTGGCGGGGCGAACTCAAGTCATTCCGAGAAGCACAGGCATGCGGTCGCAGGCTTTACGCGATCAGACCGCAGCTAGTGCGTGGTCAGGAGTTCGTATGCTATACGCGAACAGAAGACTATAAATGTTGCGCGGTCAGCCAACATCGCACGGTCAGAGTACTTTCAACCAGGGAACGTGGGATTAATCTGCCCTCGTAAAGGGAATATCCCGACTACTCCAAAGATTCTTCCACGTAGGAGAACAACCATCAGGATTTTAATACGTGCGGTTATCCACGAATAACACGTGTTAAACCTGCGTGGGAGTTAGGAGCGGTTGACGAAACCGCATCCAAGCAACTGTTTGATGCCGTTATGACTTGGCGCCCTTTCGACCATTATAAAGGGGCAGTTCAAAGCATCAAACAGAGGAGATCGAAGGATCGAGAGATCGAAACACCAAGACATCCAGTGATTGATTGATCGAGCCAGATCAGACAAGAACAACCCAACGACTGTAGCCTAATTTAGATAGCTTTCATAAGCCTTCCAGGCTTCGCCTTGTACAAACATATAGGGAAAATCTTCGTCTGTGAAGATCTTTTCCCCTATCATGTAAATCCTTTTTCTATACATAGTGAAATCCCAACAGAACATAGAACTATTACTGCCACCATCGAGGGCCCAAACCTACATAAATCTCTCTGTGCTCTAGTTCTCCATAATTCAATATACCTTCCCGGAGGGACACCCTGAAAGGCCTCACAACCTACAAATTTTGCATAAGTTTGGCTAAGGACCTCGAGTCCGAATCGTCGACAAACGCACCTCCGGGCACTCTGGCTCCAGTAGTTCCAATGCCGCCGAAGGTGCGATCGCCGGAGACGGCAAGGGGGCGTAGTTCGCCGAATCGGACACCCCCCCGTCGTCGGTCGCCCCCTTCCCCCCAGCCTCGCCTGAGGCCTCGAGGAGGCGCATGAACTCTTGCATTCCCGCTGGCCCCCCAGAGTGCTCTTCCGGGGGGGCGGCGTCGCCTCATGCCTATGGGGCGCTTGCGCATGCCCCAACCTAGGGACTGTGTCCCGGGCCTTCGTGGGCGTAGAGCCCGGTGTCGTCGCCGGACCAGTGGCCTTCTGCGCCTTGGCGCGCTTCGGCTCGAAACCCCCACCCCCCCACCCCCCCGGTCTCTTTCCCCCACTTGTGAGAGCCGGGGGTTGGGAGAGGCGTCCTCGCCGGTAACCTTAGCCCAAAGGCTTCAACCACCAATTTCTGGGGAGGACCCACCCCGATGATGCGCACGATGCGCTCGTGCCCGTCGGTGTAGTACCTCCCGAGGAGGTTCTCCTCCTTTTCCCGAGCAGCCGGGTATGGCCGGACTACAAAAACGAAAGGTGTTAGCGAAAATCCCAGAGATCGAAATAAGTCACCAGGTACTTACGTCGAGTCATCGGCTTTTGCTGGGGCCGCTACGCCAGGCACATCCCGATCCCCCTCCTCCTATGTGAGAAGAGGGAGAGCTTGAGTAGCGCCAGCTCCTCCGCGGCGTCCCTCATGGACCGGACGCCCCTGGCGCCCACCACCTTGCTAAGGAGCTTCAACTCCTCTTCGGTCCATACCTGGGGCTTGTGGGCTGACGATCGGCAGTAGGAGGGGGACTCCGGGGAATAGGTCACCTCGATGTCCTGGACCCAGAGGTAAAACCACCTCCAGAGCCAATCCGCCCAGTGGTCCCGGGAGGCCGCCACCAGATACTTGATATTTATCTTATTCGCATTATTTTTCTGCACATTTTCCCCATGCTTTTTGCACATATTAGTCATATACCTCATATATGCAGATTATTCCATATTTGTCGCCAAATCGATCAGATCACTTGTTTTACAATTTCTATCGCAGGTTGGCGCGAATTGGATGGATTTCTGGCTAGCAGTCGTGCTTCATCGACTTATCCTGACCTTCGGTCGATTCTGGATGGAAGTGCACGTTCCCGCAGTCGCGTAGGAACTGACCGCACCGAAATCAGAGTCTCCGGGGGCCCGAAATCCCAAACCCTAGCCTCGAGATCCCATTTCTGTAATTCTCTAAAACCCCGAGGGCATTTTTGGAATTTGACCTTCTTCTTTAACCCTAGCCAGCCACCATGGGAGAAACTTGAGCCTGGTTCTTTGTACTTTACCTTCTCCTTCTCTCTTTGCCCCCCAATTTCCTCACCTCCATCCACCACGCCGGCAGCCGCCAGGCCGTAGACTGTTGTCGAATTTCTTTTCTGCCTTCCCCCCAGTTGTTCCACACCTCCGTCCATCTCTAGCCAGAGTCTGACTACCCCTTCTTCCACCACACACCTTTTTTTTCCCTCAGCCCCCAATTTCATCACGTTCGCTGCTGGCATCGGGTCCCTGGCCGGCGGTGACACCCTACTCTTCCTCTCCCTATTTCCTTCCACCTCTCCAGTAGTTCCCCCAAATCCACTCCAGATCCTCCATCCCAAGCTCAACTCACTAAAACCCACATCATCTCCTCCACACCACACAACAGCCACCACACCGCCTCGGATCCGGCGCCTCCCTCGAAGCCGCCGTCGCCGCCCCTCGTGGCCACCACCGGATCTCCACATCTCCAGCGCCGCTCGACGCCACTTCTGTCGGATTTGGCCCGCGCCACTTCCGATCCGCCCGATTGCGCCGCTGCGCCGTCCTCGCGTAAGCCGCCGCCTCTCCAGCCATTGCCACCGGAGCCGACCACCACAGCGTCATCTCCGACCTTTACCGTGCACCAACTCCACGGGCACCTTCTTCCTCTGTTGTGGAGTTGACATCTTCTTCGCCATGAAGCTCCACTTCGACGTCTTCCTCGACACGGCTGCAGCTCCCTCGACCACAGCCATCTCCTTCGACCAGCAACTCCAGCGGCTGTAATTACTGGTTCAATCCCTCTCACCTTCTTTGTTCTTGAATCCTGATGAACTGATGAAGAGGAACAATGCATGTATGAGATGATGAATGCGTGTAAAGAACCAAATTTGAACCATAGAAGGCCAACTTGAATTTTGATTGATTCCCCATCCAACTGCACTTCTATTTCTTCAGGTTGATCAGAACTTTCTGCATTGCCATGTATTATATTGGCTGAATGCTTGCTGGAGGTTGAACTGAATTAATAGTGATAGACTGAAATTGTTCTTGATTAGTTTCCATCTTATTGTTGATTTGCAATGTTCTGAATTTCTTAGTGCAGAGTCCCTGGCGATGACTTGTATTGATCGATAACCTGACTGCACTGATTTCTGAGTGATTTTGGTTTAATTCTTTGCCACCAACTGATTGTGATTGTCGAAATCTATCTTTGGTGAGTCAAGCTTATTGATGTGCAAATCCTTATCTATGTCACTCCAGTGGAGGTTAGTTGCAAATTGCTAATGTTTAGCTACTGCTTTTGCCTTCTGTGTCTTTGGTATCTTAGTATTTTGAGGCTGACATCAATATCTGAGACTTGGGTTTTTGTGCGTGCTGATTGCGGGGTTGTTTCTCTGGATTCTTTTCTGTATGGTCAAGAGGAGTTGCGGATGGCTGGTTTTGTTTTGTTCTTGTTCTTCATTGATACTCGTTGTAGAGTGTAATCGTTAATAGTAGTCCGCTCTTCCACTCATGCGAGATTACTACTCGACTACTACTCTTCTACGTGTATTCATGAATCATAGGTTCATAACGAACACTAGTTGCTTGTCAAGGCGACCTGCTCTCTCTCTTCGCATTTCTTCTCTTTCATCTGATTTATTTTCACTTGTGACTGATTTAGTCTAGTTCTTCATGATTCGTTTGCTCAAGTCCCTGTGGAAAGAACGATAGAATACTTACCTACTGCATCTTCCTCGTTCTATTGCGAGACGGTCTAGGCCGGTATCAATACTCCTGCACCCATGAAGGTAGGAGTTGTATCATGACGGAGCCGAATGGAGACTTCGGCCCCCCTACCAAATGCAAGCTCCTCGCCGCGGGCTTGTAGAAGTACCAGAACAGTCAGAGCGTCGGCTCCTGTCCGGTGGCTGTCTCACACAGCTAGATGAAGAGACCCATCCAGATGAGGGCGTTCGGCATCAAGTGGTTGAGCGCCACCCTGTACTCCCGAAGGAACTCCCGGAGCAACAGGTGCATCGGGAGCCGGAGGCTAGCCTCGAAGATGACCTCTCCGGTCCATGGGCGGGGCGCGCCATCCTTTTTTGAGGGGATCTGGACGTCCCCATCCGTGATGACCCCCCGGTCCATGAGGGACTCCAAGTCCCCCGAGGTAAACTCGGAGGCCCAAAGGAAGTCCGCGGTGACTTCCTCCGGAGGCACATCGGCAGCCTTGGCACGACCCTTTGGACCCATTTTGGGTTTCCGGTGGGTTAAGCTACCGGGGAGCTAAGTTCAGGGAGTTTAGGTTTCCAGAGACTAGGCTTCCGGGAGAGGGCTACCAGGAGAGATTAGAGCGTCGGTGGTGTTTGAGGCTCAAGGGCTCAAGTGTCCTCTCTGGGTCCCTTGAAGCCCTATTTTTAGAGCTTGAACATAGCACCGATGAACGCCACGTGGACCCTCGTGATAAATCCGCACCATCTAGTTCAAACAGTGCGCGCAAATCGAAGGGGCACGCGTAGGAAATGACGCATCGATAGTTCAAACCACGTGAGGCCATTATGGCCGAAGACGCATGACAACTGAGACCAATGGCGACATGATGATCGATGATGCCACCATAAGTTCCTAGCCCAAGAATCGAGGCGTCGGCAAGGCGATGGAAATCCCTTCCGGGGGAGATGTTCCCGGTAGTGTCGACCATCCCCTAAGGGACTTGAGAAACGTCTCCGGAGGGCATGGGGGGCTGCTGTTGGGGGAAATCTTCACACAATCGAACCCGGTCATTAACCACGGTGACCCTCCGTCCCGGGCGCCGCCATTCGCCTGGGCACAAAGGCCCCAGTGGCCCCCGTCCTGGGCGCCGCCTTTGGCCCAGGGACAAAGGCCCCCGTGCCCTGTCCCGGGCACCGCCTTTTGACCGAGGACAAAGGCCCCGGTGGACCCATCCCGGGCGCCGCCATTTGCCCAGAGACAAAGGCCCCAGTGCCCCATCCTGGGCGCCACCTTTTGCCCAGGGACAAAGGCTCCGGTGGCCCCGTCCCGGGTGCCGCCATTCGCCTAGGGACAAAGGCCCCAGTGCCAACGGTCCCGGTGACCCCCGTCCCGGGCATCGCCTTTTGCCCGGGGAGAACGGCCCCGACGGCCCCCGTCCCGGGCATTGCCTTTGGCCTGGGGACAAGGGCCCCAGTGACCCCCCTCCCGGGCGCGGCCATTTGCCCGGGGACGGGGGACCTGGTGACCCTCTGTGCCGGGTGCCGCTTTTGGTCCTGGGACGACGGCCCCAGTGGCCCCGTCCCGGCACCGCCATTCTCTAGGGGACAAAGGCCCCGGTGCCCCGTCCCGGGTGCCGCCTTCGGCCTGGGGACAAGGGCCCCGGTGACCCCCGTCCCAAGTGCCGCCTTCCACCCGGGGACAAAGGCCTCGGTGGCTCCGTCCCGGGCGCCGCTTTTGGCACGGGGACGACGGCCCCAGTGGCCCGGTCCCGGGCGGCACCATTTGCCTGGGGACAAAGGCTCCGGTGCCCCGTCCGGGGCGCCGCCTTTGGCCTGGGGACAAGGGCCCCAGTGACCCCCGTCCCAGGTGCCGCCTTTTTCCCGGGGACAACGGTCCCGGTGACCCCCGTCCCTGGTGCCGCCTTTGGCCCTGGGAGAAGGGCCCCAGTGACCCCCGTCCCGGGGGCCGCCTTTTGCCCCGGGACAAAGGCTCCAGTGCCACCGTTCTGAGTGGGGTCACGTGAGGGTCACACAAAGAGCGCCTCGGGAACTGGCGAGGACACTTTTCAAGCATCCAGCCCCCTCGACCGGGAGAAGGACGCTAGTGCCCTCTAATCCAACAGCTGCAATCGGGATAGTTTAGACTTTTTGCATCTTTTGGGCCTATATAAGCCCTTGTATCCCTCTGTTGTATCTAAGGACAATTCATTTGCATCAATACACAAAAACAAATAGGCGTGCTTAGGAGCACTCTCCCCACGAGAGAACTCCCCTAGCCAACCCTTGTTGGGAGCACGTCGACAGGACTAGGGTCTCCACTGAGACCTGAACCTGTATAAATCCTCGTGTCACTTGCTGTGTTTGCTCGACGGGAGAGGACCGGTCACTCGGTCAGCTCGTGTCGTCTCTGCTTAGCTAGGAACCTCCACAAAACCTGCCGGGGTATTCGTAATACCACGACAGGTTGTGTCCAGTATTCTATTGTCTCTCTCTTAGGAGCCTGAGACCATAGAGACGTAATAATCACGTTCTTTAGCCATGGCAACTATAGAATGATAAAGGTGACTAACTCGGATTATAATCCTTGTCAGTCACGAATGAAATGCTATAGGTTTTAGTCGCGATCCCAGCTCATGATTGAAATCAAACATGGTACTATCCCAGGCCAACAGTGCATATGGGCCGTGCCGTGTCTTCTGTCGCGGGCCGCGCTCACGACTGAAGATCAGTCGCGAACACCAACTCGCAACTGAACATCATTTGTGCAATTTTAAAATGTTTTGGGTTATTTTGGGAATTATTTTTTTATTGGGTTATTCTATTCGAAAATCCTGCTTGGTCATGTGGTGATAAAGGCCACAACGTAGTATTACAAACAAACAGTGAAAAGAGAGAGGTGAAGCTTCATCCACGCAATAGCTAGCATCAGAGATTGCATTGTAGTACTGCATTAAAATTTATACTACAATTTTCATGAATATATAGTGATTTGTATAGTAGCAGCAGCAACAGTAAATTCCAATTTCTTCCCTCACATTCAGCAGTGGCTGGAGCATCTCTAGGTCAATGGATTTTGATTTTTCTCTGCTTATCTCATGATCTTTAGGACCTCTAGCAGCTATTAATTAGATCCCCATCAACTCCAACGAATCCTTCGGTCGAAACGATGACAAATTCCCTGGGCGCGCTGCAAAATTTTCTACTTTAACTTTTTACTCAACATTGTAGTGTGCTGACCCTTTGTCGTTTTACCCATTCTTCGTTGGATTATCTTCAGCTGATGCATCGAAGTCCCATGCTGGGTGCCAGACACTCCCAAGCACCTCTTCCACTGTTGCTGGAGAGCTGTGGCGGCGAAATTTCCACCGGCAATTAATTTAGGCGATTTGAAAAATTGTCGCCAATTGGGCCAAACACCATTTCATTGATTTAGTTAACCTCTGGCCAAATTGGTTGTGCTATAATCTTTATCACTACTTCAACTATCTTTCCACCGAGTTTGATGGGGTCTGATGGCCGCTCGCCGGAGAATCGCCGGTGTCTTGTCATGGGTGATGGCGGAGTGCTAGCTACAAACATATACGAAGTACATTATTAATCAAAAATAAGTCTGTAATATTTAACTAATATGTATAAAAGAAAATGCATGCTAAAAATCTAATATAGAAGTATTTATAATCAAGGTTAACTTCTGCTTAGGTTGGTACATTGGCTGAATTAGATAAATCAAATCACGAGGTGCACGAATGGAAATCAAAAACAAAAACAAAAATAGGGTAAAATAGTGCTTTATTATTGAATTTGAAGGTATATCGGAGTTATAGTATACTTGTGGCAAGGATGTGCCATCAGAGTAGAACTCAAGGAGAAGTCAGAAACTCGATTGATCCGAGAGATGCTGGAGGTACTAGAGACTTTGTATCAAGAGTGGCATTGCACCAAGATGTGGCATTGCACCAAGAGTGTTGAAGTAGCTCGAGCTTGTCGAAATGTGGAGGTTGCCGACCGAGGTCCGGAACGGGAGACTTTCTGGCATGTGGTGAGCTTTTCAACATCGAGGTGGACACATGATGGCATTATGGTGAGCACAAGTGGTGCTCATGATACCTGAGGAATAACCAATATGGTCTATGGGCTCCGTGTGAAAGATTATGCAAAAGGTTTAGTTTGTGAGCTAATTATGCACTGATCTAGACTTGTTCAGAGAAAGGTGTTATAGCAAAGTTGTAGATCTCGAAGTTAGCTTTCCAACAGATCTAAGAACATCAAAATCACAGTTCGGATGATGAAGTTATGACTGTTTTAGTGTGTGCTGTTCAGAAAATATTGTAATTCCGAAAATCCGAAAATTGTAAAAAGGATTGATTGAGAGTTGGGCCGAATTGAGCTTCAGACCCAGCCTCCACTAATTGTTAGTTTAGTCTCACATTGATTGTGGAGACTACTTGGAGGTCAGCTCTATATAAAAAGGGGAGTGCTCTCTTTGAGAGAGAGTTTTTGACTATTATGCTTAGTTTTCGAAACTTTTGTATTCTTGATCGTTTTCTTGGTTCTTGAATATTTTATAAGTTGTTAAATCTTCTCTTTGTTTCTTGATTGTTTAATTTTTTGTGTATGCTTCTTTAAATACTCGCAATTGATTGTTTAAATATTTGTAATTTAAATACTCGCCATTGATTGTTTAAATACTTATAATTGGTTGTTTAAATATTTGCAGTTGATTATCTTTTGTTTCTTCTTTATTTCTCTTTTTTTATGGAGATTTTTGGATATCAAGAGGGGCTTTTGTTTCTTTTGCTTGCTTTTTGAGAATTTATTTTGCAAAACCGATCACCCCCCTCTCGATTCGCTATCCTGGTCTTTCAGGACAGAATTATAGCTATGTTACAAATAAATCATGAATTTAAGCACTTCGAGATAGTGAGATTAACAAAAGAAAATTTTAGAAATTATGTTATGAAGTTCAAGTATATGGTAAATTAATAATTATTCTACACAAAAGATAATTTGTTCACTATGTTACAATAAAATATAAAGAAAAATGTTCAGGTGAGATGGGAATGAAGTGATGATGGTGCATGATGCGCGCAGGGTAATGTGGTCAGTTTTCCACCCGAACACTTAAGGACTAAATCGCTGTGTTTTACTTCCAATCACATGACATGTTATTGTACTAGTCACAGGTCTAGTATGGGACATGCATGACTTAGTAATTTTATTAAATACTTAACTTAGCTCTACATGGACAGTGAGAGATGGAAATAATGTGATTTCGGAAGACGGTCCCTACACTGATTCACTACTGGGTAATGGGGAATTACCCTACTCCGGAGCAAAACTGGAAAGGGACTTGGATAGCGGGGTTTAACCCTCTACAATGGCTATGAATTTTACCTGATGCATAATAAAACCTTGGCTGAGCAGAGCTAAAGTTAATATGAGACAATAAGAAATGCATGTGATCTTCGGCTCATGAGTCACATGCAATATTGTAAATTGGAGGGAAAATAGTACAACTCTGCAGAGTGTAAAGAATGTATTCGAATACTCATACCCTTGGATTAGAGTATGTCATGGTTAGTGAATTTATCATGTGGCTAGGCACAAGTAGCTTTATAAATGATATTTCGAATACAATCATGTTAAATCTACTCCTTAAAATGCCAACTATGATGTACATATGTAATTAATTAAATAATTGGTTAATTTACCACAACAACTTACAGTGTGTTGGTATTTTATGAACTAATTTATCATAATTATTTTCATGAACCTTCCATCATGTTTATCTATTATCCAAATATAAATACATTTTGTTACAATTGACTTACTGAGTACCTATACTCATCCCCAAAGCCATAATCCAATAGAGGAGTATGAAGCTGAGCAGGAGCCACTTGAGGAGGACTCAACCCCACTCGAGGATGAATTTAAGTGGAACTTTTAAGGCTATGGTTCACGACCGAGCCTGATTGTTGGTGAATTGTCTAGGCTAGTACATGGGTTTGTGTGTGGTATAAATAATATTTGGCCGTAACGGCCTCTAGTGTAAAAAAATAATGTAATATTGTAACTAGTCACTCAAAGTTAATCTTGTGAAATAAGTGTTTGAAAGTTATGGTTGTGATATACACTTCTACTTACAACTTTATACTGAAAAGTTGTAAGCCACGACGAGACCCACCCTAACGGACCCCTGTACGGCCCCGACATACTTTCTGGTGGGCAAACATGAAGAGACATAGCATAGTATGTAACTAATGCAACATTTGCCAAAAAGTAAAAGTAGAACATCAAAGACGGGCAGGATAACTGAAACCATTAGACATTCCATAATAGAAATGGGAGCAAATAGGCATGGATTTCATCATGGGCTTACAAAGGACCACCCAAAAGAAGGATGCCATATGAGTCGTAGTAGACTGACTAACCAAGTGAACATTTTATTCCAATTGTTCAAACATACTCGTTCGACAAATTAGCGGAATTGTACCTCGATAGAATAGTATCACTCCATGGCGTTCCTATAGGGGGTCGTCCGTATTCACCTTAAGTTTTGGAGAGGATTGCAAGAAACCCTTGGAACGAAATTAAAATTTAGCATTGCCTACTATCCCCAAACAGACTGACAAATAGAGACGGTAAATCAGATTTTATAGGATATGCTGAAAGCTTGTGTGCTAGATTTCGGAGATTCATGGGATAAGTATTTGCCTCTAGTAGAGTTTGCTTATATTCACAGTTACCAAGCTAGCATACAAATGGCGCCTTTCAGGCGCATTGTATGGAAAAAGGTGTAGATTACCCATATGTTGGAATGAGATAGGAGAAAGGCAGCTTCTAGGACTGGATTTAGTTAGAGAAACTGATGAGAAAATTCAAGTGATCTGTGAACGGCTTAAAGTGGCTCAAAGTAGGCAAAAGAGTTATGCAGACATGCACCACATAGAATTATCCTTGGAACCAAGTGATTTTATGTATTTAAAAGTATCACCTATGAGAGGAGTGAGGAGATTCGGAATAAAAGGAAATTCCCTAGATTCATTAGACCTTTCAAGATATTTTAGAACAAAAGGGCTCATCAGCTTATAAATTAGAATTTCCATCACATCTATGCAGAATACATGAAGTTTTCCACGTCTCACAGTTATGAAAGAGTTTGAGAGAATCTACTAAACAACTGCCTACTATGGATATACCACTACAACTAGAATCAAGCTATTAAAAAAACTTCATGTGGGGAAGAAGAAAAGAGAGGAGAGGAAAATAAATTAGGGAGAGAGAAAGAAAGAAGGAAAGAAAAAAAAAAGAGAAGGGAAAGAAAAAGAGAAAGGAGAGTCCCTTATGGGACTGTATTATTTATATTTAATACCACGGGTCGCTTCAAATAGCCTAAGGGGCGTCATGGATCACTCAAAATAATCTAATAGATTCTACGGGTAGTTCGAAAATACCTAGGAGTTATATGCTCAACCAGCCGAGTAATGGATGATCCAACTACAACGACATTCAGGATGCCAACTGGAGATACTTAGCATACAAATCTGGGGAAGACATTGTTCACTCAATCAAGATCTCATGTTTAAAGAATCAGGAGAGCAGATCTGATTGAAAGTTTATGTGGGTGACGCGATATAGCTCTGCATAGTAAAATATGTGAATATTACTCTAACTTCTGCGATAGGAAGTTACACCATCATTATAAGTGAATAGTAGATTTTTTTAATAAAAGAAAATTTTTAATATTTCGCACACCATTTCTATTTAGAAAGAATTTAAGGAATTTTATCAGACTGTTAAAAGAGAAATTATGCATTTGCAATTATGGTCAAATTCTTGCTAAGTACAAATGCACTCATCCTTTGTCTTTATAATGTATGTATATAATTAGAAGCAAGAACGAATGACTATATCTACGACTTAGAAGAAGAGGTTTATTCGAAAGTACTAACCGACAAGTTTGATTGGAGCGGAGAATGGGACGTGTGAACAAGCAAAGATAGGTTATTGATGTTTTTAATACTTTTAGTCGCATTATGTACTTTTGGATGGTTGAAGTCCATCGACTCTATATTTTGCTAAGTTCTGACGGATTTTTGTGAATAAAATCTTTCGTCCAGTCTATTATTCTGTTGTGCTATTATGTACATAATATTATGTTTGATGAAAAGCTGTTTTACTGGATTAGTACCATAGACTAATGCTGTCATCTTAGTAATTACAGGATGGGTCTTCACAATCATAAACCTAGCCTATTAAAATTCCTTGAGATTAGAAAAAAAAAACTGCTCATTCAAATAGGACATAAAGGGGAATGTTAATGATAAGAGGAACTGTTTACTAACAACTAGTATTCTTTCAAGAACGGTACTTCTCTTCCAATGTTTCTTCAAAATAGCAAAATAAAACAAAGAAAGCACTGATTATTTTCTTGTCCCGAGAATTGTCAAGAAGGACAAAGCTAAAGCAAGACTAGCTGAATCTGACATTCTAGCATATTGTCCCTGTCATTTCAAAACCAAGTCTAGAGCTTAGAATTTTCCCCAATATCAATTACGAAGCGGTATCGTACGTCGTTTCGTGCAAGCCGATGGAGCGCCTCGTTGATTCCCTCCGGCGAGACAAGTTCAATGTCGCAGGTTATGTTATGCTGCCCACAGATGTTCAGCATCTCCTGTGTCTCCTCCATCCCTCCGGTCATGCTCCCGCTCACCGTTCTCTTCCCTGTAGTCATTTAAAACCACCCAAAAGTTAACAACGTCTAACACTAGCCTCCAAAACTATATATCATAACACAAAGGCATATTCCATTTTGATTCACTAGCTTTAGGCCTTGATTAACTTTACGTTCTCAACTTTTCTGCAAAGAAAATAAATGCTCTCAAGTTTGGAAACTGGTCAAAATAAGCTGTCATGTGGATTGAAGTCACATGCCAATGACAGCAAACTTCGTAATTCTCAAGTGAAAAGCGATATTTAACCTAAATTGGAAGTTAATTGAGACTTGCATGTTTGTTTTCATGTTTTTTCTTTCCTCTATTACTCATAAATCAATGTGATTTACACTAAGTGATCTGATCAACTAGAATATAAATAAAAACACAGAAGGAGCACGGTTTAGAAAGTTGTTGGTCTTTCATTTCCTTTGTAAAGTTGAGGCTCAAGATTGGGTTTTAAATTGAAACAGGATGATCAAAATATTATAGAAATTTTACCTAAAACAAAATATGTCGGATGCGTGAGGTACTCACCAAAGATAAGAGGGAAGGAAGGGAGGTCGACGGGCTTGTCCGGGGCGCCGACAAGCACCAATTTCCCGTTCACTTTGAGTAGATTTAGGATCGGGCCGAGGGAATGCTTCGCCGAGACCGTGTCAATTATGTAGTCCAGGTTTCTAGTCTTGGCCTGCAATTATTTATATGAGCAGTTCAGACGGCCATGTTTTAGGATGTGTCCTTGTTCACAAGCTTAAAAATTTAGTGTGGATGTGTCTTAGCCATAGTTGTGGGATTATTTGAATCATGCATTCAGGTTTTTGTTGTGCCATAAATATTGCTTATTGCTTCGGGGAGGTAATTTGTCTCCAAAAAAATTATCTCAAAATTTACTTACTGAAAGTTGCTAAAAATTGTAAGACTCGCACACTGCATGTCTCGTGTCTAATTGAGATAAAAGGAGAAGAGTTTTATCTGAAGATGAAAACTTTTATAATGAAACCACTTTAATATGAGTCATTCATTACTTAAAATCGAATGTCTACAGTTATCTTTTATCTTCTAAGAGGTAATAGTTACCCATAATCCTAAAAAAGATAAAAATGTTTATTTTTATCATTAATTGATTAAGTAGATTAGGAATGTAATTCTTGTCTATAAGAAAATTGCTAGAGTTAATGGTTTATTTATGTTTGCCTTAAAACTTTCCTCTAAAGTGATATGGCCTTGCCATTAAAATCATTGGCATTATCTTAATTTTTGAACAATTTTTTTGTCATCCCAATTTTTCTCTAACCAATGATCCTGACTCGTATGGTTAACATCGTTTCCAATTTCTAGAAAATGCCCATAGGACCAAGTCTACACAAACAAATAGAAAACTTGATGAAACTATCTAGAAATAGTGTGCAATTAGTTTAGATGAATAAATTAAGATTACGTGTCAATTCCCGACAAGACTTGATCTTTACTTGATATTGAATTGTTTCAAATTAACGAGTACAAAGTCCATGTAAACTTACCCCGATTGTAAATTTCAAAGCGCTTCACAGTGATAGATATTCTTAACATTATATACAATTTCAAGGTTTTTTTTTTTGCTAGTTGATTTACTCTCAGCTATTTATTAACAAATCTACCGTTTAAGGTAGTAATTAAAGCTTTCTTTTTTTTAATTGCAATTGAATAAAAGACAATAGCACGTTAAACATAATAACACCGAGAATAACTCGAGCAATAGATTGTTATGATTGAAAGTTTTTTTACCTTAAGGAGGTAATGGTTTTGTTGTAAAAGAGTTCTAGAGAAGATATATAAAAGTTTCTACTATATGAAATATACTAAAATTTTTTGTTATTTAGTGCAAATTATGTTTATTAAGAAAATTTGTGCAAAACATAAAAAATATGAAAAAAAATACTGGATATAGTGTTCAACATATTTGACAACTTGACCCAATTTCATATTGTACACAAAATCAAATAAGAAAAATACAAATTCAGCATATAGAATAAAATAATAAAAAATTTGTGACTCTTGAGAGTGTTATGCGTGTGAAGAGTTGAGAACTGTAATAGTTGATTTTTGGGAGATTTTTTGAGGATAAAAACTAATAAAAATATTTATTTATTTATTTATAAAAAAAATAGTTACAGGAAAATGCAGAGAATATCACATAAAAAAAACTTGTCGGCGTGGTCGCCACTTGGCCGCTTGTTAACTCCTTACCTCCATCTGCTTTGGGTCCGTGCTGACGATGAACTCATCTGCCTTAAGGTTCTCCCTGGCCTCCCTCTCCTTCGCCGGGGACGTGCTGATGACAGTAACGCGGAGCCCGAACGCCTTGCCGAACTTGACGGCGACGTGACCGAGCCCGCCAAGCCCGACCACGCCGAGCCTCTTCCCTGCCTGCAGCATGTTGTACTGCTTCATCGGGCTGAACACCGTGATGCCCGCGCACAGCAGCGGCGCCGCCGCGTCCAGCGGCAGGTTGTCCGGAACTCGAACAACAAATCTAGGACATTCAACCATGTAATTAAACCATTGCACAGTTCGCACTAAAAGCATCACACATATATCATATATGGTGGTGTTAAATTTACCTTTTGTGGGCGACGAGCATCTTGGAGTAGCCGCCGTAGGTGATGCTGCCGTCCCAGAAGATGCCGTTGTAGGTGAACTGGACCTTGTCGCAGTAGTTCTCCGACGACTCGCGGCAGAACTCGCAGTCGAGGCACGATGCGGCGAGGCACCCGACGCCGACGCGGTCACCCACCTTGAAGCCCGACGCGTTCGTCCCCACCTTTGTCACGATTCCGGTGATCTCGTGCCTGCACGTCCACCACTCAATATTTCACTCCAAGATACAAATTGTACTGTAATTACTTTTCAATTTCTGAATTTTCGGTTCGAATGTGTTCTAACTCGACCTAAATGAGACTAACTAAATTATAACTCCCAATTAAATCAGGCTAGAATTCAATATCTCTACCAGGCCAGTTTGATAAGTAACTTGCAGGTTCCCAGCTAGCAGTTTGATCAACCTTTAGTCAATTTCAGTCATTTCATGCTCATTGAGGTTCTATTTAGGATTACCAACTGTGGTGTATGGGACGAAAACTTATTTATTTAGAAACATTACAATAACATACTATATATTATGTATATTACAAAGAAATTTTTAAATTTAACTCCATAACACTATAAAAATGAGGGTTTAATAAATATCACTGACTCATATATAAATACAAATCTCAAATATCACTCACAGTCATTAATATTTTACACTTTCACAATACTGTGAGTTATTTTTTTCTACCATAAATATATTTTATTATATACTTACTCCACAGTATAGTACTATAGTGGAACGACACAATCATAAACAGAGCCGATTGAATTTAGTAGATTATTAATTTAACTGAAATGTAATAATTACCCTGGGACGACGGGGTACATGGTGATGCCCCAGTCGTTGTTGATGTAGTGCAGATCCGTGTGGCACATACCGCAGTACTGCACCTTGATCGTCACGTCGTCCACCCCGTTCTCCCTGAGAGCAGAAAAATTAATGAAGATAAAACCGTTGTGTTGTATTACTGTATAAGTAATACGTTAAGCATAGCAAGAGTACTACCTTCTCTTGAAGACGAAAGGCTGGATTTTTCCCGACGCGTTCATGGCAGCCCACCCTGCCACGGTCTGTGTGTGGTTTGGGGTGACCTCCATGTCTCTGCGTGTGTGTGTGTGTGTGAGTGTGAGAGAGAGAGAGAGAGAGAGATCAGAAGAGCTAAATGTACCAATGTAACTACGAGGAAGGAGCACTAATGCAGGTCTATTTCTTACTCGCTTTGTGGCCGCCATTGTACCATTATTTATAGATACACTGGTGCCCTGCAGGTTTGCAGTATTACGTTGGCCAGGAAGGGTCAACGCCTCAACAGTCTCGTCACTGTTCATATTTTTTTGGACCCAAATACCACAAACTTTCCAATTAGATTTCACATAAAAAATATAAGATTTATTTTTTATTTGTTAGATTGTATAAATAGATAATTCGGGTGCATTTTTGTTTCATATCAAATAGAATTTTAGTTCATATCAGATAATTATATTCAGATCTTAACTACAAAACGGATGATTCAATGATAAAAAATGCGTCTCATATCGTTTCATGAGACTAGATTTTATACAAATTTTTTTTACCCGGTGGATTTTGCATGATCTCATTTATTTAATTTAGATTCAACGCTCAAAATGTAATTGTATTTCTAAAGAAAATTTTTTATTTGAAAAATTGTGGATGTTAGTTATAAAATGGACGGTCCAGATCTAAATTCAGTAAGTATATTTTTTATTGCAAACAAATATGATTTATTATCGTCCTAATTCCAGTGGATATGGATTTTTTTAAGAAACCTTCCTTCTGTACGTAAGTAGTTAGAATGCACGTGTCGAGATCAGTTGTGATCGCGAGGCATATCATATTTGAGCGGGAATTATATTTTATAGCGATTTAGATGTGGTCTTCTTTCACACTGCTTACTAGTAGATGTCAAAAACAATTTAGGCCAACAATTTGAAAATCACAGCATTTAAAAACCACAGTATTTGAAAATTATAATTTTGAAATTATAATGTAACCAAAACTACAGTATTCTGTAATATTTCAAAACCACAGTTTTTGAGAAAACTACAATTTTTTAAGGTGTTTGGATACACAGTTTTTTCCGAAGTTTTCACTTTGATGTTTAAATGTACTAGTTGTTGTGAGTTTAAAAAAACTAGTTGTTGGACAATTTCTATGAGTATTTGGATATCAAACTTTTCAAATTTCTTAAACATGAAACATTATAGTTCATAATCATATTCCTTGCTACTCAAATTTTTCAAATTCACAGTTCAACACTGAGCTGCAATTTCAAATTTTGTTTTATGTCTAAGAAATTGCAACTTTTCAAATTCAACTTCAATTTCAACTTCAATACTAAACTTCAACTGCAACTTCAACTTCAACTTCAACACTGATAAATTTGAAAAGTTAAATTTTGGAGAATAACAGAGAGAAAGTACGAGAGAGAGAGCTCTTGGTCAAAATTTTTTCCAAAACTTTGTACTGGAGCCAAGTTTGCAAAACTCTAAAAAAAAACTATGGTTTTGAAGAAACAATGATTTCAAAAATCATAAAAAACTTTGTAACCAAACAGAATCTTGGTTTTCAATACCACAATTTCTTTCAAAACCATAATATTGGACAAAAACTCCAAGAAAAAACTTTATTTCCGAATAAGGTCTTAACTGTTTTGGCCAAGTTTTCCTTGAGTAACTTTATTTTTTCATAAGAGGAATGCCCCCTTGTTTCGTCGGAAACAAACATTACAGAGTTCGAGAAAAGATGGCCCATCGCACACCGATCAGTCCTGGAACAAGCTTAAGATAAAATCAACCTATTTCTGGAGAAACAAACAAGATTGCACTAGAAACAGAACAACTCTAAAAATACCAAACTACTAGGGATGCTAAACTATTCTCCTACACACTCATACAGATAACATTTCTGGAAGATTATTACAGATTAAGCACTTTTCTAAAAAGGTTCCAAAAGTTATCTGTGCAATCAAACAGTAGACTTCACAGCCAGATTTGATGACACCCTTTACACAGCATCCAGAAGACGTTTTGCAGAAACTGAAGACTCACCACCATCTTAGGGTAAAGACTTCCGTATCTTCCTGCTTTAGACCATTTGAGGAACAACCATGTTAGATACAAATTGTTTCATCAGATCTATATGCTTCTCTTTTTGTATAGGCATCCTGAGCAAAATAGTACATAAACATTGCAAAACACATTTTGACAGAAGGTATCCTTTTCTTCAAAGATTTTCTTATTTCTTTTTAGGCCAACTGTACGAATTAGAGCTGCAATCCAGATTTTCCAAATCGGACACAATTTCTCATTCAAACCTCCCGGGGTAGATGTTAGGCAATCTTTGATATTGTTGGGGATCTTTTCTATCTGAAATAGCAGAATAGTTCTATTCCACAGGTCTTCTTCAAAAACACAACTACAAAACAAATGCTCTATAGTTTCCACCTCACCAGGGGAAGCAGGTATTTCTATCCCAATTCCTTTTTTCTCAGGTTATCTCTCGTCCTTGAGTAATGATTCTTCATAGGTGCATATGTATTTAATACTCTATGCAGCCAAAAAAATACTTGCCGTTTCGTTTCGTGAGTTCAAAATTTTCAACTTTGAGTAATAATATATTTATAAGTATTTTAATTGATCATATAAAATAAAAAGACCCAAATATATTTGGTTGATTACCAAAATTTTTCATATCAATATGTTGTTATAGATGATCCATAGTCAAAGTTGTAGCTAACTTTATTTTGACTAACAAAATGTGATGATTAATCATCAACCATATATTTGGTATTGAAAGGTATAGAAAATTAGCATAACCTTAACACTAGAAAAATTTTGACTCGCAAAAAATGCTACCAAACACTCATCCATCACCGTCATCAAAAGAACTTATATAATATTATAATGTTATAATTTTACTAAAACAATAAGGTAACAAATAATGATCAAAATAGCTACATCTAGAGAATATGAAAAGTAAAAAACGATGTTTTTTTTTACCAGAGGGAGCATGAAAGGTAAAGATGGCCTGCATGACATTTTGCTACGAAGCTAAAGGTATGCTCCCGCTGAACTATTTATGAAATTCAGTATGGTGTATTAGAAAATTAATTAAATAATGTTTATTTCCAAACAACTGACTAGAACTTTCCCATGATCTACACCAAATCTAATAACCATCAGTGTTGGTATGTTCTGAACGTGTAAGCTAAGTATAAGTTGATATGAATTGATGAATAAATCTATTCCGATTTGACCATTGTTTTTGGTTTCATAATAATTTGAGTGAAAGTGCTAATAGCCTGAACCAAACTTTTGTGAAATCAAATAAATTTTTAAACAGTTAAAAAATGTGACAATCTTAACTAAAAAAATATCACTAACATAATATGACAATCTAAAATAATAAATATAATAACAAAAATAAAAAATGTGACAAATTTAACTAACAAAATACAACAATAAAAGTAAAGCAAAGAAGAAAAAATACTTTTTATAGTAATTCTTATTAAAATAATATTGTTATAACTTTTTTTAAGTAGGAGATGTTTTTAAAAGGAAAAGTCTATAGTACTCACTTTACATTCAAACAAATCCAGTTAATCCTTTGTACTTTAGAGTTGGATAACTTACTCATGTATTTGGTCAAAATTTGTGCAAATTTCATTTCATATACAATATTGTCGTGGTATTGCGAATACCCCGGCAGGTTTTGTGAACGATCCTAGCGAAGAATACGCGACGTGGGTTGACCGGGTAACCGGTCCTCCCTGCCGGACAAACACAACAAGTGACACGAGGATTTATACATGTTCGGGTCCCGGTGGGGGCCATAGTCCTGTCGGCGTGCTCCCAATCGGAGTCAGCTGGGGAGGCTCTCTTGGGGAGAGGCTTCCGGAGCACACCTGTGAGTTTTGGCTACTCTTGCAATAATGAACAACTTGTTCTTACAACAGGGGGTACAAGGGCTATTTATGGCCCCAAAAAGAAGCAAAAAGACTAAACTATCCCGGACGCCACCATCGGATCGAGGGGTAGCAACGTCCTTCTCCCGGTCAGGAGACTTGGATGCTTGACAGGTGGCCGCTGATTCCCGAGGCCCTCCTCGCGTGACCTGCACGTGATCAAGAACCAGAGACTTTACCTTTAGAAGGGCGACAATGCCCGGGACAGGCACCAGAGGCCAAGTCCTCGGGCAGATGGCGGCGCCCGGGACATGCCCCGGAGGCAATGTCCCCGGGCGAAAGGCGGCGCCCGGGGCAGGCACCGGAGGCCACGTCTCCGGGCGAATGCCGGCGCCCGGGACATGCTGAAAGGAATCTAGGATATCGACTAGAGGGGGGTGAATAGGCGATTTTAACAATTTAGCAATTAATCAAACAATTTAGAGACAATGAGAGCAAATAAATAACACAATATAAACAAAGCACAATTCCAACACAAGGATATATCCCGTGGTCTCGGTGATTTGCCGATCACCCCTAATCCACGTTGAGGCAAACTCAAATCTCTAACCGCTCCTCTATCTAGTCAACCTTCTCTCGAGAAGTGACCTAGATCTTGAGCCGGATTAGTGTGATGAGTTATCCAAACCTCGATTTCACTAAGGATGCACTTTACCACTCCGGCAAGGTGTGCTCAACCCTTTCACAAGACGTTTTGAGGCTTCTTCACAATCTTCCTTGAAGAGCTCTCCAAAACTCTTCTCCTAGCCGTCTAGGAGCCGACAAACTCTAAGAGTAACAAGCCGGTGATGATCACTTAGCCTTCTTCTAGTGCCACGAGGATGATTTAATGATCTAGATGCAATGCACTAGAAGATCTCAAATGCACACTCTCAAAAATTCGAGAATTTGAACCCTAGAGTGTATGAAATGTGCTAAAGCTCTCAAGGATGATGACAATGCTCAAATTTTGCCAAGAGTCGTGAACAAGGCCGTGCATGGGAGTATATATACCCCTCACAATAAATATAGCCGTTACAGGCCGCTGGGTGAAAAAGCTCACTTGGCGGTTAGACCGCAGGTATAAGCTCGGTCAGACCGCCGCAATTGCAACGGTATTAAACAGGCGCAATAAATGCTCAACTGCCCTTGTCAAGCACACACACGGTCAGACCGGAGCCTATTTCGGTCAGACCGTGAAGCTGTCCAGAGACGACCTAGTTTCTGGACACCTTATACGGTCAGGCCGATAAAAACGGATAGACCGGCCATACGGTCAGACCGTAGTACAAAAACACGGTCAGACCGATTTCGCGGTCAGACCGGTCTAATAAAACGGTCAGACCGTAATAGCTCAAAACAACAGAAAGATAGTTCATGAGGTTCCAGGAGACTGACCTAGGTTTTAACTACGGACAGACCGACCTTATAAAGGTATATACTATACTAAGACATAACGTCGGTCAGTCCGAGAATTCTAATCGGTCAGTCCGTGAATTCGGTCAGACCGGTCCAACATATGGTCAGACCGACTGAGACATTGCTGAGCATAAATGAGCTGAAACAAGCATATTTAAAGTATGTGACCTTCTAGTATGCAATGCAAGTTGATTTTATGATTTGTGGCACATAGATGAAGTATTTTGTGATACACCACATGCTCCTCTTAATAGTACGGCAACTATCCTAAAATCCGGTCAAAATTCTTCTCTAATCACCTTAGACCGGTAAAAATGGAAAAGACCCTATTTCATACCTTTGCTCTTTTGATCAATGCTCTTTCTTCATCATGAGTCTCTTTCTTCGCCTTTCATTAACCTGTCTTTAAGTATCTTCTTGACACAACTAGGCAGGTAACGTTAGTATAGCATTTGAAGTTGTCATTAATTATTAAAACATTCTATAGCGGCCTAGAAGCTACAATCTCCCCCTTTTTGGTAATTGATGACAACATAAAGAGTAGATGAAAGAGTTTTAAGCATACAGGGAATTTTACAATAAGCATCGAAGAATAAGACACTCCCCCTAAATGTATGAATAAGAGAATTTTAGAGGAGTTCAAGCATGTGTATCAGATGCTATCTCAAATCATCCATTATAAGAGCATGAAGTATCACAAATAAGACATTCAACATTCAATTCTACAACATGATATTATCAACACAAGTCATATGAAAATAACATAAGAATATCTCATATATCAAGAAGTAACCAATCATAAATGTCATCCACATAAAAGAGATATTTAACTAAACAAGTTACTTAAAACTTTACACCAAAAGTTTTTCATTTTCCTACTCTTTTCTACTCTCTTCTCTCCCCCTTTGGCATCAATTGCCATAAAAGCTAAGAATCAGCTGGAGCATCATCATCAGGAGGATGGTGAGGAGGAGTCTGAGGGAAATGTTTGTAGAAGTGAGCGGAGAAGGCGTCGAAGCGCTGCTCGAACTGATCCTGGCACGACGAGAAAGTCTGGAACTGATCATGCAATGCCGCCAAGTCCGAGCGAGCGAGCTCAAGCCCCTGGAGAAGAGTAGCAAACTGATCCATCATCGGCTGATGGAACTGCTGCTGGAACTGTGTGAACCAGACGGGGGCTTGGCTAGACTGAGCTGCCTGCTGAGCCTGAGGTGGAGGAGGAGGAGGCATAGGCTGAGCCTTTACAGAATGGAAAGCGTACATACTTCCCCCCGGCCTGCTATACGTTGTCCAAGAGCGAAAAAACAGAACTCTGTCGGTGCCTGCACGGTGTTAAAGTTCCATGTGGGTACTCCGCGAACTTGAAAAAACTTGTGTCTATGAAGGACCTAAGACTGGTTGGCATGAAGTCCCACGACTGTCATGTCTTGATGTCACAGATGCTTCCCATTGCTATCAGAGACATTCTCCCAGTTAAAGTCAGAGAGACAATCACAAACCTATGTTATTTCTTTAACGCAATATCTTGCAAGGTATGTACGTGCACTCGTACTATAAGTTCACTACCTCCATTTGTGGAGCTTAATTAGAAGATTTTTCTGATATGAATATTTGGCGCAACTGTGTCCTCGTAGGTAATTGATCCCGATGGACTGGACGCTTTGCAACGCGACGTGGTTACAACTCTTTGTCAGCTCGAGATGTATTTCCCTCCATCCTTTTTTGATGTTATGGTCCATCTGATTGTTCACCTTATCAGAGAAATTACGTTTTGTGGACCCGTGTGCCTGCGCTACATGTATCCATTTGAGAGATTTATGGGTGTATTGAAGGGATACGTAAGGACTCGTCGTCGACCCGAGGGGAGTATCATGGAAGGTTATGCCACCAAGGAGGTGATTGAATTTTGCACAGATTATATGGCCGGGGTTGACCCAATTGGTGTTCCTAGGTCCCGACACGAGGGTAGGCTTGAGGGAATCGGAACGATTGGATTCAAAGCTATCGTCCCCACTCGTGATGTGTACGCAAAATCACATTTTTGGGTCTTACAACACATGACGGAGGTCGAGTCATATATACACGAGCACAAGGTAATGTTACGGTCATAGAATCCTTCGAAGTCAGACGTTTCGGTCAGCAGAGAACATAACAGGAAATTTGCTAAGTGGATCCAAGAAAGAGTCACGCGAGCTGCCGAGGGCTCCGTAAGTGAAACTGTGACATGGTTGGCTAGAGGCCCAAGATTCACTGTAGGGACTTGGCAGGGGTACGACATCAATGGGTATTCATTTTACACAAGAGCTCAAGACGCTAAGAGTAGCACGCAATGTAGCGGAGTGACACTGTTTGCTATTTCCGAGGATGCCAGGTCAGTAAGGGCGCTGAACTCATATTACGGTGTTATTGACGAAATATGGGAGCTCGATTACGGATTACTTAAGATTCCCCTGTTTCGATGCCAATGGATCGAAATCCCTCGAGGTGTTCAAGTTGACAGTTATGGGTTTACTCTCGTCGATCTTGGTAGAGTCGGACACCAAGACGATCCTGTCGACGATTCGGACTCGGGGTCTTCAGCCGAACTTATGCGAAATTTGTAATTGTGAGACCTTTCAAGATGACCCTCCGGGAAGGTATGCTGAACAATGGTGAACAAGAGCACAGAGAAATTTATACAGGTTCGGGCCCTCGATGGTGGGAGTAAAAGCCCTACGTCCTGTTAGGATTTCACTATATGAAATAAAGCTTTACAAACTAACAGGGAGAAAACCTCACAGGTGAAAGTTTTCCCTATATCAGTGTACAAAAGGAAGCTATGGGAAACTTGTAAGTATTCTCTAATCTAAGACGTAGACTTGGCTATTTGAGTGATCAAGATATCTTGTATCTTGATTATCTTTTGGATCTAGTTCTTCCAAAAATCTCTTGGGCCCCCCCGTTTGATGTACTTTGCCCCCTTTTTATATTGGTCGAAAGGGTGCCATATGAAGAAAACTGCATCAAACGGTTGGATGCGGTTGTTGAAGAACCGCTGTTAACTTCCACGGAGGTTATTAACACGTGTTAATCATGGATAACTGCATATAATAACCTCTGACGGTTGGCCTTCAACGTGGAGGAATCTTCGGGATGCTTGGAATATCCTGGTATAAAGATAACCGAACAAACTCCAAGCACCTTGATCGAGAATGGTCTGACCGCGGAATATGGGCTGACCGCGTAACATCCCAGATATTCAGTCCAGTCCGCGTATAGCATACGAACTTCTGACCGCACAAAGTTGTCGGCCTGATCGCACGAAACCCGCGACCTGATCGCGTAAAGCCTGCGACCTCATGGTGATGCCCCTCAAAAATAGCTTGAGTTCGCATTGAACCAAATACATGTTAGGTTTGAATCTGTCTTGAACCAAGAGTTTTATTAGAAGTGACCCGGGTGTCAATCCTCGTCAGCTAGCCCCCAAATTCGAAGAAAACGAAGAGACGTGTTTATTTCGAATTTTAAAACCATGCATCGGATTTTTAACCCGACTCTTCAATTTTTCCACTTAGTGGCGCACTAAGTGAAAACGGTTGGTTTCCCAAGACGGGTTCTGACATTACGTGACGGGCAATGATAGCGCCGTAGAATTGTTTTTATGTTGAGGTAAAATTGTAAATGCTTTGACGAAACCCGAGGCGCCTGAAATGCAAACCGTCACCAAAGCGGCTATAAATACCAAGCTCTTGGATTTGTAAAACTCCACAATTTCCCTCCACGTCTAAGTCCTTTTCTTGTTATCCTGCCTCCTTCCTTTTCACATACTCTTCTCAATGGCAGATCATGAAATCATTGAGATTGAGAGCGATGAAGGGGAAATTGTCGAACAAAGGCCTCGAACAATTGAAGTCCTGTCTTCCTTAAGGAAGAAACCCAAGGTCGACGAAGGATCTTCCAGTGGAACAAAGGTGAAGAACGTAGCAAGTTTCTTTCTTCCTTCAGTTCCTTTGACCCTCCCCGTTCATGCCTCTCGGCAAGTTAGGCCTTTATCCTTAAAGAAAGATCCCATCACATTCAATTCTCCCATTCTTTTGGGTGATCAACATCCTTGCGGCAAGCGGTGACTATCCCTCGATCAAATGATCGCCATATTGGGTTGGCGAAGCAATCTTCTGATGGGAAGGTTGCTCTTCCACCATATGATGATCTTCCTCCCAAGATGGGTGTATTAACGAGTTATGCACCGGGGCAGGTAACAATGCTTCTCCCCTTTTGCTGATAATTTTAGTTAGTATGACTAACTTTTGCAAAATGCAGGAGGTAGGAGGCTCCAGCGATCAGCCTTCTGCTGCTCCATCTCTTCCTTCCGGACAGACTCTTCTGGAAGAGAAGAATGCCCTGGAGAAGAAGACCGAGGAGATGGCCTCGAAGATTCTGCGTTTAGCAGAATGTCTTGATCGATCCCGAGAAGAGGCGCACCATTTCCGTCGAGAGAGGGACTTCGCTCAGCAACAGCGAGAACTCTCTGACTTGATTAGGGTCAATAGCGCGTCTGTTGTCAGGGACGATATAGATAGACTTAGGGTAGTTGCTAGTTCCCTGGGGGTTGCCAGTGTAAATCCTGCTGACAACAATATGTCCCTTGGGGAACTTTGTAAACTTCTTTCGGAGCAAGTCGATGTTTTGATCGACTGCATTCCTTTTGTATGTAAAGAATGTAAGAAATAAAAGTTCTTTATTTCTCATGAAATTCTCCACATCTTCTGTGCGAAAATATAGCCATAAACTTTATGTTCGCGACCATTCATACACAGGAAACTTTAGTTCTGCGATCAGAATCGCTTTTAAGAAAAAGTACCGCGACCTGCCCTGATTCCGCGATCAATTTCAAAGCCGCGGTCAGAACTAAAGTGCGACCAAAGTTGGGACTCGGTCAGGCTGTCACTCCGATTAGAATCGAAGTTTTAGCCTAAAACACGATTTCGATAAAACCATAACCCAATTAGAAACATTCCAGTACGTCAAAAATTGAGTTACATGATTTTTTCGAAAAAAATGTTCAAAGTATAAAAAGGAAAAACGTCTTCTGAAAAGTACTGAAAATTTTTCAGTCCTTTTACACTTTCAGTTTCCAAAACAAAGAAGTCTTTTTGTTTCAGATCCGACGCCTGAGTACTTTACCGGGTCCATCAGAGACAGTATCCATTATGGGAAATGAACAAAGCATTCAATGGAACATTTGAAATGAGCCGTTTACTCATTAATGCGTCGCCTTGGGTCTATAAAAAAAGCAGATGTCTTCTCAAAGAAGCCACACAGTTAAAAACCCTCATTATTCCCGCCGCTCAAAACCCTCATTTTCTTCAGCCTTCATCTTCCCCAAATCGCCAGCTTTCCCTTTGATTCTACACCAAAGATAGCGTCCTGGAGCAGATCTATCCACCATTCTGAGGAGAGCCTAATGGCGTTAGAGAAGGAGGAGATCCTTTCTCCACGGCTGCTTATTAACTGGCGGCCTGCGGAGAAGGACCAAGAAACCCCAACTGTCCAAGAAGGCGAGTTGGTGGTTTTTGAGGAGTACCTGCGTTGCGGGTTCCGATTCTCCGAGAGTCGGTTCCTCAAGGATGTCCTTGAGCATTATGGGTGGGAACTGATCAACCTCCACCCCAACGCGATGCTGATCCTTGTAGTATTCCAGCATCTTTGTGAAGCCTTTGTCGGAATATATCCCAGCGTGGATCTTTTCCGACGATTCTACTTTTCGGCGTGGTCGAAGAGCACCAACGTTGCCGGATGCATCTACTTCCGGCTGAGGGACAAAAAGGAGTATCCCTCCCCACCCCTGCGAGATTTTGTGCATGGGTGGCACCAAAGGTGGTTTTACTGCTCTCCACCATCCGAAAGCAGTTTATGGTTTGAAAACTTGCGACCGGAGAAGTCGAGCGAGTTAGATATTACCCCGGCGATGAACTCGGAACTTTCGAAGCATGCCGAGGTGATTCTTCACTTGGTCAATCAAGGATTGACAGCTCGAGATACCATTCGAGACTTCGTGAAGAATCGGGTGAGTCTTCTGCGTGAAAGGGCTCATCCGGCGTGGGAGATTAGGTCCATGGCTGATAGCACCCTGGACTACAGTCAAGGTATTTATTTCTTTGGCGCTGAAATTTCTCCTTTTTGAATCGTACAAATTCTGACTTGAGTTTGGGAACAGTCCTGCCTTCATCCGAGATTGAAAGGCGGACCAACTCCCTCCTTAGGGCCTACAACTCCGATGTAGAGGGCCCTAAGGGATCACCTCATCCCCAGAGTCTGATTCACGCCGGCGACGACCTTAAACAGGAGCGTCGAAAGGTACATTCTCTATCTGGCCTCCATTTTTTAAGATCTTATGCATGTCCTGTGTTAAACATTTTCATTGAAAATGTGAATCAGCTCCTAGGAAGGTTTGCTGAGACGACTTTCCCGAGTGAGAACGTAGGTTCTCATGGGAAGCCGACGGTAAAAAACGTGAAGAAGGTCTCCCAAAGACCCAGGACAAAGAGTCCTGCCTCCAAGAAGGTCAGGCTAAATCCTGGGGAAGGGTCCTCACGGAGCGTTCCTTCTACCACAAGAAAGACGGCGATAAGATATCGCATCCCTTCTGTTTTACCAAGCACAGGTTGGGATCACTTATTCGTCGTACAGGGAGAGGGGAGCGAGGAGGAAGAGGATGACGTTCCTCTGATCCTTCGGAGGAGGAAGATCGTGGATCTCCCATCCGGCGATGCCTCAAGCTGCCCCACAGAGACGACTACTACCGAAGAAGTGGTCGTGGCAGATCCTGCGACCACCGAAAATCTTGTGGTCGCGGGTGACCCTCCAATTCCTGAAGCCCCCGAGACTTCAGGACCGGTTGTCTCTGTCCCTCTGGTCGAAAGGACGACCATGGTAAGGATTCCTTTCTGTCATTCTTTATATGATTCCTTCTGTATGTTTGACAAATCAATGTTCATACAGGGAGAAAAGCTTCTCCCTGTGACTACTGTGAGTCCCAAGGGGGAAAACCCTCCTCCTCTACAGACGGAGGAGGAGGTAATTGAGCAAAGGCCGATTGTGGTGGCTCCAGCGACCCAGGAGTTGCCAAGGCCTTCGGATGTAGCCGCACCAGCCAGTACGGTAGCCCAGGTAAAGACCTTGCTTTTTGTCTCTATCTGTTCTTTAGAAATATGCTCATAGCTGAACATACCCAGGGGGGAGCTACCTTGTTTGCCATGAGGAAGGCAAGAACCGATGATGGTTCTTCTTCCCAAGGGGAACCTTCTCAGAAATCCCAAGAGCGAATGGGATTTCAAATAAGGTAAGAACCTTAAACTTGGCAATAATCTTCAATAAAAACTGCTCAAATTGTCTTTCATGTTAGGCAAAGAAAGACGGCGCCCAGCTCTTCAACCACCTCCGGAGGGGTTGAAGCCGCAGCTGGTGCAGGAGCTTCCAACGAAGAACGCTCCACCCCTGTGGTCCAGGAAGTCGTCCAGACCGCAGGGGAAAGAATAAATGTAGGGATCCAGTCACCACCGATGACTACTGGGAGTGGCGCCCAGCCGGCACTCCCACCAACTGTCCCTGTAGTTAGCGCATCAGGGGCTCTAGCGAGGATTCCCGCTGAACTGAATGACGCTGTCTTGCAAAAATTTATGAAGGTATAAAAAACCTCTATTCTCGTGCCTGAATTGTACTTAGGACACCTTTGATCTTCTTCTTTGGCATCACAGGGATTATCTTGGCTAATAAGCCATTCGCATGTTGTGATGGCCAGTACAGAAGCCATTCAAAAAGAACACGACAGCTTGCGCAGGTGAGTATCATTACCATTTAGTTAGTATGGGTGCATTTTGGTTGTGACTGCCTTGATTTTGCTATAGAGAGGTTACATTTTTTAAGAAAGAGGTGGCCAGTTCAGTTTCAATGTTCAAGAAACAAGAAACTGAACTTAACAAACTTCGATCAGAGAATGCTGGTAAGCCAATTCCTGATTAAGAAGACTTGAATCCATGATATGCAAATAACCTCCTTTCTCTGTACAGCGCAAGCAGGTCGAATTACGCAGCTCGGTCGAGACAAGGAGATTCTTGAATCCTCGATTCGCCACACCGATCGGGTAATCAAAGAGCTGAGCCTCCGGATCTTCGAAAAACTGAAGGCCGTGGCTGATCTCTTGAAGACCGATGTGGCAGAACCGAAGAAAGACAACCTCAGCATAAGTGACTGGACATCGCTACTCACTGCCCAGGCGGATTCACTGCTCGAGTATCTCCCTGGAGATTCACGGCGACGCGAAGAGGTGATCAGAACTAGGGTTCGATCAGCCGCAGTAGCCGTACTCAGCCGAGTTTGACTTCACCATGGCCCAGATGCAGATCTGAGCGCACTGGTGGGTCCGGTTGAGGTCGAGAGTGAAGAGCTGCTCGATGCAGTCATAGAGGAAGTCAAGCCTCTAGTAGATAGACTCCTGACTGAGCTGGGGATCGAATGATCCTTATTTTTGTATTTAGAAAATTGTGTATAATGCAATGTATGTAAAAAATCATTTTTGACAGGAAAAATATATATTGCGCATTTTCATAATATGAATTCCATACTATGAGCACATCCCCCCTAGCCCCCGCCTCTGCTTATGAACACTAAAGCCTTAGTGTTATAAGCAGAGGAGAAAACATAAGCGTAACGACCAGGGGTATGCATATTAAACCAACGACCAGGATCAATGTAACGTCTAATCTTATTGCGAACTAGTAGCCACTCGGATGACCAAGGACTTACCAGATAACCCCGTATGCGTTGAGAAACGGCTTATTTAGGAGTGACTTATCTGTAAGTGATCATGAGATCGACCAGCGAATCCGATTAGATTGTTGTAATGATCTGACCGTCGGCGGTCAGCCCCCAGGTCGAATGCATATGATACGGGCTTAAAGAGAAAAACTCATTGTATGAAAGCAAAACATTTTTTGTTTTGGCAAAAGATGCTAATTGAACAGGAAAAAAGTGATTGGAATACTTACACGTAAAACTTGCGAAGTTGATCGATGTTCCAAGTATTGGACAAAATCCGACCATCCTCCATACACTAGTACAGAAATGCAGTCCTCTATCGGTAAAAAACACTCTTCTACTATCGGTTTTTGTACCGATAGAGATAGACACGATAGAACAAGACTGGACATTTTCTATCGGTAAATAACCGACAGAAGAAGTTCACTATTCTATCGGCATATTATGAATCTACCGATAGAAAACCCGTCGTAGTCTTACGTCCAGCGGCAGGGAAAGTACCATTATTCTAACGGTTAATTACAAGATTACCGACAGAAAAAATCATAATATTCTATCGGTATATTTGGAGTGTACCGATAGAAAACTCGTCGTCAGCGGTTGGAGAAGTACCACTATTCTAACGGCTAATTATAAGTTTACCGATAGGAAAAATCATACTATTCTATCGGCATCTTACAAGTTTACCGATAGAAAACTCGTCGCTAGCGGATTGAAAAGTACCACTATTCTAACGGTTAACTACAAGATTACCGACAGAAAAAAGCATAATATTCTATCGGCATATTAGGAGTGTACCGATAGAAAACTCGTCGTCAGCGGTTGGAAAAGTACCACTATTCTAACGGTTAATTACAATATTACCGACAGAAAAAAGCTTAGTACTCTATCGGATATGTATGAGTTCACCGGCAGGAAAGGTCACACTCTTCTAACGGTTAATTTTGATTGTACCGATAGAAAAAAGTACAGTAGTCTCTCGGTTGTTGATGAATTTACCGATAGAGCATTCACGTATACAGTACTTTATTTGCATTCACAATACAGTACATTCACATATACAGTACAGATGCAATACAGTATAGATTGGATACACAATACAGTACAGATGCAAGGTAAATTCACAGAACAAATTGACACATTAGGCAGTTATTCACATTTATTCACATATGTATGGACAAATACAGATTGCAATCCAATGTGGACATTTATTCACATATATATATTTATTCACATGTATATGAACGGTCTATGCAGAGTACACAAAAAGGAGAAAATTGTCATGCTGGATGGTTGGGCGCTACTTCCTCCATGACATATTGTGCCCAGATTTGTCGAAGATATATAATCTTTGCATTTTCATATTGGTCTTTCGACATGGCGATCTGCAAGCATGTGTGCATACTGAGTAACTAACTTCGATCCTAATTTAGAACGTGACACCCATTTTTGAAATTTGAGTTAGCTATCGATGCTTACCTGGGGGAATCGGGAAAAGTTTGTCTGCACTAGGTCGTACATGTAGCGCAGCACATAAAACCCGCATTCCCACGATTGCGGCTGCTGATGGCACTGAGATAATTGCATATGCGAAGACATGTTAGCTATATATTGTTTCCATAAACTAATTAAGCATAAACAAAAAGTCTCGTGAGTACCTCATATTCTTTCCAAGCTAGTACAGAGCCCTGCAGTGCGGCATGCCTCCCTCCAGCGGACACATATTTATCAAAAGCCCTGCATTTCAGTTAGTATTGCCAGTTAATGTATTATCATTAGCTAGTGAGGTCAAAATATAAATCAAACATATATGTTACTTACGCCTCCATATTCCCCTTGAGCACATATTCCATCGATATTCTGTCACGCATCGAATCGAGGTAGTACACCTCGTTCCTCGGCGGACAGATCACGATGAGGATCCAGTGGCCCCTGCATTGTACGTAAAAGAGGACCGCTAGCTCAAAGTACATCTCAAGTGTAACATACAAGATTGAGTTAAATTAGTACGAAATGCACTAACCTTTGGTGGTACGGCACCAGAATGAAGTCCCTGTCCTGCTGCGCCATCAGCGCGCTGGATATGTACTGCTCAGCATGCGCGGCGTCCTGCTCTAGCATCGTGAGGCTTATTTTCTCTGGGTCGAGGAAACCCACCTTGTCACACGCAGCCTCCGATGCTAGCCTGTACATGCACCTGCATGCGAAGGACGAGATTAATATTAATTTCACAGAAAGTTACTCAGTATTCAAATGAACTGCAACATTAATGCAGAGTTAGCAAACAGAGTTAGAAAACAGCAATACATAGCATCAGCAAACTCACAGGACTCCAGTCCGTATGATGGACATATCGAGCTCCCGCCAGTTGTAGAGGTCGAACAGATCCTCGTGTGCCACGGATATAGTCCCGGGCTCACGGTGGAACTACCCAAGCCTGTAGGGAACTAAGAAGTTCAGGCTGCGCCGAGCTCGATGTAGGTACCAGTCGTGGAGGTCTCTGGTTGATCGATCCAATTTCCGCAAAGATGCCTCCGACAGGAGTGGGAGCGCGTTCGTGAACGTCCGCGGCAGTCCCTGTCGCCCTTTGCCCTTGCCTTTGCCGCCCTTGCCTTTTGCCAGGGACTGAGCGCGTACCTTCGAAGGCAAGGGCGAGGTGATGGCGGCTTTCTTCCGAGGTGGAGGCGTGGATGCGCTGGGTGGGGTCGAGGCCGTCTTTGATGTGTCCAGGTTCGCACGAGATCGGCCCTCATGCCCCGAGCTGGGGGCGCAGTCCCCTGGTAGCCCCGCGGCAGGCCACTTCAATTAATGAGCACGTATGAAGTGAAGCACAAGATGTAGAAGAGCAAAAGACAAGACGCAAATCATGAAGATGCGAAAAACCTCAGGTATTACGAGCTTTTATTTTTACCGATCTTGGCGTGTGGAGATGATCGGTTAGGGAAATTCATTTTCTAGTTTTAACCGTACTATAAAGAGGGGTAGCGAAAGTCCTCTCTTTATCTCCAACGCAAACCGAGAAACCTAGATCATTGCATTGCATCTTTTTGGTTGGATTTGGTTTTGAACTTATTTGAAAAATCTGGATATTCAGTTCAGTTTTTGGCAGCAGAAGAGTATTTGCAATTTTCAGAAAGATCTAGGAATATCTGGATTTTGCTTCTGTTGAAAAAATTGTAGCCCTTAAAATTATCTTTCCAACGAGCTATTAAACACCTCTTTTTGATTTCTGGATTTAAAGATATCTCTGTTTTTGTTCAGGCTGACTGTCAGTTTGCTAAACTGACTGTCAGTTTGCTAAACTGACTGTCAGTTTGAATGTCAGTTAGTTTAAACTGACAATTGTCCAGAGAGGGTGTATTTTGGGCTCAAATTTTTTGTACTAAACTGACTGTCAGTTTGTCCATACTGACTGTCAGTTGGGGTTTCGACCAGAGAGTTTTTAACTGAGTTTCTATTTGATTTTGGTCGTGACTATGGTCGAACTGACTGTCAGTTTGTGTAACTGACTGTCAGTTGTGGGTTTCAGCTTTCCTTTTTTGACCACGAATGGCTAGCAAAGTTTTCGTCTGTAAATTTTGTCGGCCGTTGTGCACTAAACTGACTGTCAGTTTGGGTTGCTGATTTTCAGCCCTAGCTCCAACGGTTCATTTGCTTCTTGAGGCTATAAATAGGGGCTTTGGGCATGTGTTTCTTACAACAAGCAACAGCATTTCATATACACTCTTGAGCATTAGTTTCTTATATAAAATCTTGATCTTTTGATCAAGTCGAGTGCTTTCCGATCCACCGAGAGTTTCAGTTCTTTTGCATTTGCATATACTTAGCTTCTCGGTGCGTGTTTGGAGGTCTAGAGAAGACCTCGCTGCCTGTTACTCTTGGTGAGCGCCCTCACCTAGACGGTTCAAAGGCGTGGCCGTTGATCTCTCCGTTCGGAGATTGTCGGAGAGGCTCGGCAAGTGTGTACAAGGCATCGGTGCTCGCCTTTCCGGAGTGGACAAGGAGCAACCACTAGTGATAATATCCTTTGTGGATATTGAGGCAAGACTCAAGTGATTTGAGTGCTTCAACGAGGATTAGTGGAGACTGGGCGAGTCTCCAATACCTCGGTAAAAATTGTTGTGTTCGTTCTCTTTCCCTTGCTTATATTATTTGTTCTTGATTTGTTCTTTATTTGCTTTAAGTTTTAAAGTTTTTAAAAGCCTCCTATTCACCCCCCTCTAGTCGGCATCCTTGATCCAACAGGACCGACGTCACTGGGTAGTGCACGAGCCCTCGTTCTTAGGGGAGCCATGGCGATTAGTCACTACATCCCCACGGACGGCGCCAACTGTCGTGGTATTACGAATACCCCGGTAGGTTTAGTGGAGGTTCCTAGCTAAGCAAAGACGACGCGAGCTGACCGTGCGACTGGTCCTCTCCCGTTGGGCAAACACAGCAAGTGACACGAGGATTTATACAGGTTCAGGTCTCAGTGGAGACCCTAATCCTGTTGACGTGCTCCGAACAAGGGTTGTCTAGGAGAGCTCTCTCGTTGGGAGAGTGCTCCTAAGCACGCCTATTCCTTTTTGTGTATTGATGCAAATGAATTGTCCTTAGTTACAAGAGAGCGATACAAGGACATATATAGGCCCAAAAGATGCAAAAAGACTAGACTACCCCGGTTGCAGCCGTTGGATTGGAGGGCATCAGGGTCCTTTTAACGGCCAAGGAAGCCTGATGCTTGACAAGTGTCCTCGCAGATTCCCAAGGCGATCCTCACGTGATCCCTGCGTGACCCGGCGCCCGGGACGGGGCCACCAGGTCCGTGGTCCCCGGGCCAAAGGCGGCGCCTGGGACAGGGGTCACTGGGGCCGTGGTCCCTGGGCCAAAGGCGGTGCCCGGGACAAGGGTCACCGAGGGCGTTCTCCTCAGACGGAAGGCGGCACCTGGGACAGGGGTCATTGGGGCCATTGTCCTCGGACGGAAGGCGGCGTAGGGGTCACCGTAGCCATTGTCCCCTGGCCAAAGGCGGCGACCGGGACAGGGGCCACCGGGGCCTTTGCCCCCGAGTAAAAGGCGGCGCCCAGGACAGGGGCACCAGAGCCTTTGTCCCCGGGCGGAAGGCGGCGCCCGGGACAGGGGGCACCGGGGCCTTTGTCCGCGGGCGAAAGGGGGCGCCCGTGTAGCTTCTAGGCCCCTAAAGAGTATTTTAGTAATTAATGACAACTACAAATGCTATACTAACGTTACTTGCCTAGTTATGTAAAGAAGAAACTTAAAAAACAGGTTAATGAAAGGCAAAGAAAGAGCCTCATGATGACGAAAGGGCATTGATCAAAAGGCAAAAGTACGAAATAGGGTCTTTTCTATTTTTACCGGTCTAAGGTGATTAGAGAAGAATTTTGACCGGATTTTAGGATAGTTGCTGTACTATTAAGAGGAGCATGTGGTGTATCACGTAATACTTTATCTATATGCCACAAATCATAAAATCAACTTGCATTGCATACTAGAAGGTCATATACTTTGAAAATGCTTGTGTCAGCTCATCTCTGCTCAGCACTGTCTCAATCGGTCTGACCGTTTGTTAGACCAGTCTAACTGAACACACGGACTAACCGAATAGGATCTCGGACTGACCGACGTTATGTCTAAGTATAGTTTATTCCTTAAAAAGGTTGGTCTGTCCGTAGTTAAGTCCTAGGTCAGTCTCCTGGAACTTCTTGATTTATCCTTCTGTTGTTTTTGAACTATGACGGTCTGACTGTTTGATTAGACCGGTCTGACCGAGAAATCGGTCTGACCGTGCTTTTGAACTACGGTCTGACCGTATGGCCGGTCTGTCCGTATTTATCGGCCTGACCGTATAACGTGTCCAGAAACTGTGTCGTCTCTGGACAATTTCACGGTCTGACCGAAATTGTCTCCGGTCTGACCGTGTGTGTGCCTGACAAGGGCAGTTGAGCATTTATTGCGCCTGTTTAATGTCGTTACAATTGCGGCGGTCTGACCAGGCATATAACTGCGGTCTGACCGCCAAGTGATCTTTTTCTCCCAACGGCCTATAACGGCTATATTTATTGTGGGGGGTATATATACTCCCATGCACGGCACTGTTCACAATTTTTGGCATAATTTTGAGCATTGTCATCATCTTTCAGAGCTTAAGCTAGTTTCATACACTCTAGGGTTCAAATTCTTGAATTTGTGAGAGTGTGCATTTGAGATCTTCTATTGCATTGCATTTAGATCATTAAATCAATCTTGTGGCACTAGAAGAAGGCTAAGTGATCATCACCGGCTTGTTACTCTTGGAGTTTGCCGGCTCCTAGACGGCTAGGAGAAAGGTTTTGGTGAGCTCTTCAAGAAAGATTGTGAAGAAGCCTCAAAACGTCTTGTGAAAGGGTTGAGCACGCCTTGCCGGAGCGGTAAAGTGCATCCTTAGTGAAATCGAGGTTTGGATAACTCATCACACTAAGCCGGCTCAAGATCTAGGTCACTTCTCGAGAGAAGGTTGACTAGATAGAGGAGCGGTTAGAGATTTGGGTTTGCCTCAACGTGGATTAGAGGTGATCGGCAAATCACCGAGACCACGGGATATATCCTTGTGTTGAAATTGTTCATTGTTCATCTTATGTTATTTATTTGCTCTCTTTTACTATTAATTGTTTTTTTTTATTGATAATTTGTTAAAATCGCCTATTCACCCCCCTCTAGTCGATATCCTTGATCCCTTTCAATTGGTATCAGAGCAAGGACTCCATATTTAGAGAATTTAACCATCCCGGAGTAGGATAAAGATGGCTAGTGAGGGTCGGATCAATATTGGCAAACCACCACTCTTTGATGGATCTAACTATACTTATTGGAAAACTAGAATGATGGTTTATCTTAAAGTCATGGGTGGAAAGATTTGGAAAGTGGTGGATGAGGGCTTTGCAATTCTTGATGATAATGACATGACTAACCTAGATAGAGATAATGCCTTAGCGAATGCTCAAGCCATGAATGTTCTTTATAGTGCTCTAAATCTAGGTGAATTTAATAGAATTTGTAAACTTGAAACGGCCCATGATATTTGGAGAAATCTTATGAATATTCATGAAGGAACCTCGATGGTCAAGGATGCTAAATTATTTATCCATAAGGGCCAATTTGAAAAGTTTGCTATGTTGCCCAATAAATATGTATCGGAGATGTTTAACCGATTAAATAACATAGTACATGAGTTAAAAGGGCTTGGTATGGATGTCACAAATGTGGAATTTTGTCATAAGTTTCTTAGAGTTTTACCTTCAAAATATGACACAATTGTAACCTTACTTGTGCGTTCGAACTTGAAGAGTGTGACTCCGTTGTAAGTCTTGAGTGAGAACCTCACTCATGACATCTTCAAGAAATCTCAAGAAGAAGTGAAAGATGAGGCTTCCGACTCCAAGAAGAAGAACATAGCACTCAAAGCTCAAGCCTCCAAAAGGGAAGACAGTGAAGAAGAAAGTGATGAGAGAGACACCGATGAGGAAATGGCTCTCTTTGTGAGAAGGTTCAAGCGGTTCATGAAGAAGAGATATCAAGGAAAGTCCTTCAAGAAAGGACAATCATCCAAGAGGAACCCATTTGAAGAAAGAAGATGCTTTGATTGCGGTGAAAAGGGTCACATCTCCACACAATGCAAAAACAAGGAAGAAGAAAAATCGATGAAGAAGAAGAAGTACGAAAAGGAAGGAGAAAGAAAGAAGAAGGTTTTCAAGAAATATTATAAGAAGAAGAAGGATGGACAAGCTTGTTTCATTGAATGGGATTTGGATGCTTCAAGTTCCGATTCGGAAGATGAAGATGAAGCATCACCCAAAGGACTCGCCGGGGTGGCTATCAAGGAAGCTCCATCTCTATTCTCCACTCCTCATTGCCTCATGGCTAAAGGAGAATCGAAGGTATCTTGTGACGAAGATGAATATACTTATGATGACCTAGTTGAGATGATCACCGGTTTTGATGACTATATGAGTAAAGAGAAAAAAAATTCAAGGAATTGAAGAAGAGATACAAAACTCTTCAAAATTCCTATGAGGAGCTAAACACATCTCATGAGAGTCTTAAAGAAACTCATGAGATGCTTAAGGAAACTCATGACTCACTAATTACTCATAAAGCCAACAAAACGGGTAATGAAATAGGCATCACTTGCAATATTTTGAATGACTTGCCAATGATGTCTACATCTAGCATATCTACATCTTGTGAAGATTTAATTGAATTCCCATCTAGACCTAAAATTGATGATAATGTGCTTAGTCCTGAAAACAATGAACTTAAGGACAAAATTGAAGAACTAACCAATGATCTAGCTAAATGCTATGTAGGAGAATCAAAATTAAGACATCTTCTAGATAGTCAAAGGTTCTCCTTAAGAAAAGAAGGACTAGGCTACATTCCTATAAAGGGAAAACAAGCATTTGTTCCATCTAAAACCGTATTTGTAAAAGAAAAGGGTATTGCAACAAATGTAAAAGTTTAGGTCACATTGAAAAGAATTGCCATGCTAGCAAAAGTAATTCATCTCTTATATTCAATTCTTGCTATGTTTTAAAGAAAATGAACAATGGCGATATTAAAGCCAAATTTGTTGGAACCCCGATCATTGGTGCCAAAAAGAAAGCCATTTGGGTCCCAAAATCCTTGGTAACTAACCTCCAAGGACCCAAAAAGATTTGGGTACCTAAAAGGACCTAACTTTATTTTGTAGGTAAATTACAAGGCTGGAGGACAACATTGGGTGCTCGATAGTGGATGCACTCAACATATGACCGGTAATCACAACATGTTCTCCTCTCTAAATAACGAAGGTGCAGAATATGACAAGATCACGTTTGGAGACAATAGCAAAGGAAAGGTAAAAGGTTTAGGTAAAATTGCCATCTCAAACGACCTCTCCATATCTAATGTATTGCTTGTTGAATCTCTAAATTTCAACCTCTTATCCGTAGCTCAACTTTGTGATCTTGGATTTATATGTGCATTTTATCTAAAAGAAGTGATTATCACTAGTATTGACGATAATAGGTTGATTTTCAAAGGTTTTAGACATGGCAACCTCTATTTAGTTTATTTCAATTCAAATGATGCTAATCTTGGTACATGCTTGTTCACTAAATCATCTAAAGGTTGGCTATGGCATAGAAGGCTTGGGCATGTTGGAATGAAACAACTATATAGATTAGTTAAACATGATTTAGTTGTTGGATTAAAGGATATAAAGTTTGAAAAGGATAAATTATGTAGTGCTTGCCAAGCCGGAAAACAAGTTGCAAACTCACATCCAACTAAAAGCACAATGTCAACTTCTAGTCCACTTGAATTATTGCATATGGATTTATTTGGACCAACTACTTTTGTGAGCATTGGTGGCAATAGTTATTGTCTTGTCGTTGTAGATGATTTTTCTAGATATACATGGATATTATTTTTACATGATAAGTCAATTGTGTTTAACACTTTCAAAAGCTTTGCTCAAAGGGCCGAAAATGAATTTAGTTTCAAGATCAAGAAAGTGAGAAGTGACAATGGCTCTGAATTCAAGAATACCAAGGTTGAAAATTGGTGTGATAATAAAGGTATCAAACATGAGTTTTCGGCCAAGTATACACCGGAGCAAAATGGAGTAGTCGAACGAAAAAACCGGACATTGATAGACATGGCAAGGTTTATGCTTTCGGAGTACAATGTGTCGGACACCGTTTGGGCCGAAGCAATCAACACCGCGTGCCATGCATCAAATCATCTTTATTGTCATCGACTACTAAAGAAAACTCCTTATGAGCTTCTCATTGAAAGAAAGCCAAACATTTCCTACTTCCGAGTGTTTGGATGTAGTGCTATATCTTGCGGAAAGGTACACGATTATCTAAATTTCAAAGTAAATGTGATGTAGGATTTTTATTAGGATACTCATCAAATAGCAAAGCATATCGTGTCTACAACCAAAACTCCGGTTTGGTTGAGGAGACACATGATGTTGAATTTGATGAGACTAACGGCTCTCAAGAGGAGCAAGACAATTTGGATGGTGTAGGTAATGAAGGGTTGAGAGTGGCAATGAAGAACATGACCATTGGGGATATCAAGCCAAAAGAAGATAGTGATCAAGATGAAAATCCATCCACTCAAGCAATCCCCTCTTCATCAACTCCTCAAAATGAAGATCAAATAGTTGAAGTGGTCAATGTGGAAGACTCCTCTCAACAACAACCGAAATTACCTTCTACCTCTACTTCACAAATCCCGGTTGATCATCCAAGAATTCATCACTCAATTTCCAAAGATCACCCCGTCGATCAAATTGTTGGTGACTTGCGTAAGGGTGTCCAAACTCGTTCTCGTCTTGCTTCATTTTGTGAAAATTACTCTTTTGTTTCCTCTTTTGAGCCCACACTTGTAGATATAGCATTAAAAGATCCGGATTGGGTGAATGCTATGCACGAAGAATTAAACAACTTCACCCGCAACAATGTTTGGGAATTAGTAGAAGAACCAAATCCGGATGAACACAATGTCATTGGAACCAAATGGATTTTCAAGAATAAACAAGATGCAAACGGAGTGGTAGTAAGAAACAAGGCAAGATTGGTGGCTCAAGGATACACTCAAGTTGAAGGTTTGGACTTCGGTGAAACCTTTGCTCCCGTAGCTAGACTTGAGGCTATTAGAATCTTGCTTGCTTTTGCTTCATCTCATAATATTAGACTTTATCAAATGGATGTCAAAAGTGTATTTTTAAATGGAAAAATTAATGAATTAGTATTTGTTAAACAACCTCCCGGATTTGAAGATCCTACAAAGTCGAATCATGTGTATAAACCCTCCAAGGCTCTTTATGGTCTTAAACAAGCACCTCGTGCTTGGTATGAAAGACTTAGAGACTTCTTAATTTCAAAAGGCTTTAAAATTGGGAAAGTTGATACTACCTTATTTACTAAGAAAATTGGAAATGATTTCTTTGTATGTCAAATTTATGTTGATGACATCATATTTGGATCTACTAACCAAGATTTTTGTGAGGAATTTGGTAATATGATGTATAGGGAATTTGAGATGTCTTTGATAGGTGAACTAAGTTTCTTCCTCGGACTACAAGTTAAACAACTCAAGGAAGGAACTTTCATCAGTCAAAGCAAATATGTGAAGGACTTACTCAAGAAGTTCGGACTTGAAGAAGCAAAGCCAATCAAGACACCAATGGCCACAAACGGTCACCTTGTCTCTGACGAAGGAGGTAAACAGGTAGACTCAAAGCTTTATAGATCTATGATTGGTAGTTTATTATATCTTACTGCTTCTAGGCCCGATATTATGTTTAGTGTTTGTATGTGTGCAAGATTTCAAGCCTTTCCTAAAGAAAGTCATTTAAGGCCGTTAAGCGCATTTTGAGGTATCTAAAATATTCATCTAGCATAGGGTTGTGGTATCCTAAAGGTGCTAAATTCGAATTAATTGGATATTCTGATTCCGATTATGCGGGATGTAAAGTGGATAGAAAAAGCACCTCTGGTAGTTGTCAACTGTTAGGAAGATCTTTAGTATCTTGGTCCTCCAAGAAACAAAACTCTGTAGCTTTATCAACCGCCGAAGCGGAATATGTTTCCGCGGGTAGTTGTTGTGCACAATTACTTTGGATGAGGCAAACATTGTTGGATTATGGAATAAAATTTGAAAAAATGCCTCTTTTGTGTGATAATGAGAGTGCGGGGAAAATAGCCACAAATCCAGTTCAGCACTCTCGGACCAAGCATATAGATATCCGACACCACTTCCTTAGAGATCATGTTAGCAAAGGTGATGTGGTGGTGGATAATGTGAGAACCGAAGATCAATTAGTGGATATATTCACTAAGCCCTTAGATGAAAGTCGTTTTTGCAAACTTCGAAATGAGCTTAACGTCATTGATATGTCAAATGTGGCTTGAAATGTTGAACTCATATTGCTTGTGCTTAAAGTATCACTTGTTTGTTTGAACTTCCTCTCTTAAGAGCTTTTTAGACTCTTCTATCGGCAATTGAGTAAAGTGATCCAAAATTTTGTTGAGTTATAAGATAAATACTTCCCCTTTGGTGATATTGTCTATATCTCTCTTATAATTATCTTATATTTATATTTCACCCTATCCAAATCTCTTGAGCATCAAATCAATCAAATTTCCTCCAAAATGTTTACTCTTCCAGCAGTCGGACCGATCCAATTGCGGTCTGACCGAATGCTTCTCCAGAGAGCATCTTAATTTTCCTGCTTCCAGCGGTCTGACCGGTATCTTGTCTACGGTCTAACCGAAATTTCATGACCAGAGACCTTTTTATCCCGAATCTCTATCCTTTTCACCCTCTTCCCACTTGTCTCTTTCACGTGCGCCTCATATTTCTTTTGGATTCTTCCTCTCCGGTCAAACCCTCGTCAAGCTCGGACATACTGTGGTTCAAGATCATCTCCAAATCATGTCTTTTAGGTATATTTCTCAGATCTCCCTTATTTATCTTTGTGTTTCCTGTTCTTCACGGGGTCTAGGGCAATTTTGGTGAATCTAGTTTAAATCCTTTCAATATCCTGAAATTGATTCATCCCCTTGATGCACTGAGTATTCTCACACATATATCTGTCCACATTGCATCTTAATTTCTCCTAAATCCCAGAAATCATGCCAAACCCTAACTCTACGGTTGCGCCGGTCTGACCGCCCCTTTTTCAGTCTGACCGACTGCAACAGCAAAGCCAGAGTTTGCTAATCTGTTATCTTATCAATTCACTTTCTCTTCCTCTGAGTATCTAATCTGCTTTATCTCTTGCAAATCTTCTAGTGGCCGTGGTCCTCAAGGAAATATCTCCGTCCGGACAAATAAGAAGAAATTGGCAAAGCGGCCAAAAAGGGCTCAACCCTCGAGCAGTAGCGACTCTCGGGATGATGATTGGGTGCCCTCGGCCGGAGATTCAGAGACAGAACAGTCGTCACATCGTGGTGGATCGTCTCACAGGGGCATGGACATCGAGAGTGAGGACGATGAAATAAACGTCCACGCTTATCAAGGCCCGAAGAGGAATTGGACTTCAAGCAACTATACAAAGGCTAGGACCATCTACGCCTACAATCATGAGAATGCCGCCTCTACTCCTCACTTCCACACGATGACATAGCAGGATGCCTTCTACGATCATTTGATCCACAAGAATATCTTCGAACACAAATGGATCGAATGGGCTTATGTTGTGAATCAGCCCATCATGGCTCCTTTGGTGCAGATTTTCAAGGAAATAGGGCTGTATGACTTTGTGGAGCACAAATGCCCGTGGAACGCCACTGCCATCAGACAGTTTTATGCTACGGTCGAGATCAAATGGGCGGACCAGCAGATCATATGGATGACAGGTTCTAGGAGTTATGAGGCCACATTTGAGGAGTTTGCTGCGGCAAACAAGTTAAACTATGAGGAAATGAAGGAGGGGATCGATATGGAGGATGAGGATTACCTCCATGAGGATGACTCGCTCCAGTTTTATGAGCAGCCGGGAGGTGGACAGCGGATTGTACCTGGCACCGTTACAGGTCTCAAAGTCCTCCTTGCTGTAGTCAACAAAATTGTACGAGCCACGATCCATCCAAAGAGTGGAAATCGAGAAGCGGTCCGGGATTACTACTGGAACTTCATCGACCACATCCTCAAGAGTCATCGGATCAACATTGTCTCATTTATCTTGAAGACAATTGAGGATGTCTCGGCGACCACTCTGCCGAATCTCTACTATGCTCCATTTATCATGTCTTTGCTGCTCCAGAAGACGAAGTTCCCTCGCGGTTCATGTGATATCAGACATCTCGGCTATAAGCCGTTTAATGTCAACCCGCGCGTCTTGGCTCGAGGCCATGGAGCACAGCAGCAGCAGCAGCAGGCTCAGCCTATCCCTCCTCCTCTACCACCTCAGGCACAGCAGACAGCTCAGTCTGGCCAAGCCCCCGCCTGGTTTACACAGTTCCAACAGCAGTTCCATCAGCCGATGATGGATCAGTTCGCTACTCTTCTCCAGGGGCTTGAGCTCGCTCGTTCGGATTTGGCGGCATTGAATGATCAGTTCCAGACCTTCTCATCACGCCAGGATCAGTTCGAGTAACGCTTTGACGCCTTCTCCGCTCACTTCTACACCCGTTTCCCTCAGACTCCTCCTCACCATCCTTCCGATGATGATGCTCCCGCCGATTCTTAGCTTTTATGGCAATTGATGCCAAAGGGGGAGAGAAGAGAGTAGAAGTAGAAGAGTAGGGGAGAGATGAACCTTAAATGAAAACTTTTGATGAAAACTTTTGGTGTAAAGTTTGAATTAACTTGTTAAGTTGAATATCTCTTTTATGATCTATGTGGATGACATTTATGTTGGATGACTCTTATATGAGATTGTTACTTCATGATATATGAGATATGCTTATGTTATTTTCATATGACCTTGTGATGATGATATCATGAGTAGAATTGAATGTCTTATTTGTGATACCTCATGCTCATATAATGAATGAATTGAGATAGCATCTTATACATATGCTTGCACTCCACTAATATGCCAAAATTCTCTTATTCATACATTTAGGGGGAGTGTCTTATTCTTCGATGCTTATTGTAAAATTCCCTTTATGCTTAAAACCCATTCATCTACTCTTTATGTTGTCATCAATTACCAAAAAGGGGGAGATTGTAGCTTCTAGGCCCCTAAAGAGTGTTTTAGTAATTAATGACAACTACAAATGCTATACTAACGTTACCTGCCTAGTTATGTCAAGAAGAAACTTAAAAGACAGGTTAATGAAAGGCAAAGAAAGAGCCTCATGATGAAGAAAAGGCATTGATCAAAAGGCAAAGGTACGAAATAGGGTCTTTTCCATTTTTACCGGTCTAAGGTGATTAGAGAAGAATTTTGACCGGATTTTAGGATAGTTGCTGTACTATTAAGAGGAGCATGTGGTGTATCACGTAATACTTCATCTATGTGCGACAAATCATAAAATCAACTTGCATTGCATACTAGAAGGTCATATACTTTGAAAATGCTTGTTTCAGCTCATCTCTGCTCAGCACTGTCTCAATCGGTCTGACCGTTTGTTAGACCGGTCTGACCGAACACACGGACTAACCGAATAGGATCTCGGACTGACCGACGTTATGACTAAGTATAGTTTATTCCTTAAAAAGGTCGGTCTGTCCGTAGTTAAGTCCTAGGTCAGTCTCCTGGAACTTCTTGATTTATCCTTCTGTTGTTTTTGAGCTATGACGGTCTGACCGTTTGATTAGACCGGTCTAACCGAGAAATCGGTCTGACCGTGCTTTTGAACTACGGTCTGACCGTATGTACGGTCTGACCGTATGGCCGGTCTGTCCGTATTTATCGGCCTGACCGTATAACGTGTCCAGAAACTGTGTCGTCTCTGGACAGTTTCACGGTCTGACCGAAATTGTCTCCGGTCTAACCGTGTGTGTGCCTGACAAGGGCAGTTGAGCATTTATTGCACCTGTTTAATGCCGTTACAATTGCGGCGGTCTGATCGGGCATATAACTGCGGTCTGACCGCCAAGTGATCTTTTTCTCCCAACAGCCTGTCACGGCTATATTTATTGTGGGGGGGTATATATACTCCCATGCACGGCCCTGTTCACAACTTTTGGCATAATTTTGAGCATTGTCATCATCCTTGAGAGTTTAAGCTAGCTTCATACACTCTAGGGTTCAAATTCTCGAATTTGTGAGAGTGTGCATTTGAGATCTTCTATTGCATTGCATTTAGATCATTAAATCAATCTTATGGCACTAGAAGAAGGCTAAGTGATCATCATCGGCTTGTTACTCTTGGAGTTTGCCGGCTCCTAGACGTCTAGGAGAAAAGTTTTGGTGAGCTCTTCAAGGAAGATTGTGAAGAAGCCTCAAAACGTCTTGTGAAAGGGTTGAGCACGCCTTGTCGGAGCGGTAAAGTGCATCCTTAGTGAAATCGAGGTTTGGATAACTCATCACACTAATCCGGCTCAAGATCTAGGTCACTTCTCGAGAGAAGGTTGACTAGATAGAGGAGCGGTTAGAGATTTGGGTTTGCCTCAACGTGGATTAGGGGTGATCGGCAAATCACCGAGACCACGGGATATATCCTTGTATTGAAATTGTTCATTGTTCATCTTGTGTTATTTATTTACTCTCTTTTACTATTAATTGTTTGTTTTATTGATAATTTGTTAAAATCGCCTATTCACCCCCCTCTAGTCGATATCCTAGATCCCTTTCAGCCCGGGACAGGGGTCACCAGGGCCGTGGTCCTCGGGCCAAAGTCGGTGCCCGGGACAAGGGCCACTGGTGCCTTTGCCCCCGGGTAAAAGGCGGCGCCCGGGAGAGGGGTCACCGGGGTTGTGGTCCCCGGGCTAAAGGCGGCACCCGATACAGGGGCCACCGGGGCCTTTGCCCCCAGGTAAAAGGTGGCGCCCGTGATAGGGGTCACCGGGGCCGAGGTCTCTGGGTCAAAGGCGGCGCCCAGGACAGGGGCCACCGAGGCCTTTGCCCCAGGGTAAAAGGCGGCGCCCGAGACAGGGGTCATCGGGGCCGTTGTGCCCGGGCCAAAGGCGACGACCAGGACAGGGGTCACCGGGGCCTTTGCCCCTGGGTAAAATGCGATGCCTGGGACTGGGGCCACCGGGGTCGTTGTCTCCGGGCTAAAGGCGGCGCCCGGGACAGGGGCACCGGAGCCTCTGTCCCCGTGCGCACCGGAGCCTTTGTCCCCGAGCGAAAGGCGGCGCCCGGGACAGGGCCACCGGGGCCATTGTCCCCGGGCCAAAGGCGGCGACCGGGACAGGGGCCACCAAGAGCATTTGTCTCCGGGTAAAAGGCGGCGCCCGGGACAGGGGTCACCGGGGCCATTGTCCCCGAGCCAAGGCGGGTCCCGAGACAGGGGCGTCGAGGCCGTTGTCACTGGAGCTAATCACCGGGTCTGATCGAGCGAGGATTTCCCCCAACATGATCCAGGTTACTATGCTCGATCTCAGCGTCGTGAGTTGCGAGTGTCCGGGCGTGGCCCGGACTTTGGCCGCTTGGATCGCAAACATGCAGGTGTAGCCCAGATTTAGCCGAGCCAGCGGCATGTATCCGAGCTACTACGTTTGGTCTTAGGGACGTACGGGCGTTCGGGAGTCCAGCGGACGTCTGGGAGTCTAGCCGACATCCAAAGTAAGTCATCTCAGTTAGGTTCACCCAGGCCATGAAGCCCCAGGTTTACTACCGTGTAGCCCCCGTGCTCGAGCTAGACACTCGAATTGGTGAAGTAGGCCCATCTCCTCCTCCTTATTGCTTACAGGAATTCTAGGACTACTACAAAAACAATATAAAATTGAAGGCCGTATAAAAATATCCAATAGTTTGAATCATAGGAAATTAGTTATTATGTGTTTCAATCAATGACTCACCTTTTTATAATGATGCTTCTCATCTAAAAATGTTGTTTCTAACAGTGTGATCTTTTATTGATAAGACTGATTTCCTCTTCAATTGTTGAAAATTTAATCCTACGAGTATCTAGAAAAAAATTGGTTGAAAACCATTTGTAGTAACATGGGAAATTATGTGGTTTCTGAAAAACGTGTTAGGCAATGGTTAAAATAAATTGCATGTATATGTTATTTATAGTGTTGTTGTCAAGTGTTATACAGTGTGACATAATGAGTGCTATACCATTTAAATGCCATCATAGCAAACATAGCCAAAAAAAAACACACAAAAATACACTTATATTATATCATGGCGAATTTCCACGGGGACCACTGATTTCAAGAGAATAATAGGTGGTCCTCGTTGCATCTGTCCTAATTTCCACGAAGAAGCACAAGAAAGTGCGGCATCCAGAAAGTCCCACAACCATGAGTCATTCAGCGATACAAAGATAACTTTGTCAAATGAAATTACTTTTATATATATATATATAAAGCGAATTTACTATAATATATAGTAACTACAACAAAGATAGAGATCACGGGTCTTCGAGTTCTAAATAATCTAAAAAAATTGAAGGATATAGAGGGTGTAATATGATAAAAATCTGTAAATTTTTGTAGTCGAATACAATTATATGTAGGATAAATAGAAAAGAAAAGGTCAGACTAAATATATATTTACCGGTTGTTTGTTTTTTAATTCTTCTACATAGAATCATATTTAGTCGTAAAATTTTATAGATCTTAATAATATATGCCCTCCTCTATGTAAAATATTTGTTTTATAATTTTTTAAAACTGAGAACGAGCTGAACTTTTTTATGTCATAGTTATTTGGAACTTTTTATGTCACAGTTACTCGGAGGATAGGAGTAGGCCTGTTGAAATTGACTTGAAGCATTTTAATATGATCTACTTAGAATACCTATCGAGTGCTAGACAATATTAAATTGATTCCAGTGAATTGTATTAGATTTGGGGTACTTTAGTCATTTAAAAAATATTATTTTAATGGAGAAAGCAGAGAATAATATACAACTGATTAATGTTCAAACACCATAATATTCAACAAAATCATATTATCTTAATAGTAAATACCACATAAACAAAGTGATATAGAACCAATTTCACATATTTAAAAGGTTGCAGGACTACCAATTTTAATCTCCAAAAATAAATATAATAACCCTCACATCTAGCAAACAGAAATATAAGCCTAGAACTTGTTGGCCTTGATTTTCAGACCTCCTCAACAGACTCCTGGGTTCTCATACGCTTTACCGATTGATGGACGACTGGTTAGTTTCACGACACTTTCCTGGTAAATAAGATTGACCAAAAAAAACCCCACCAAACCACATGTTTCTTACTTTGAATGGAGAATCTCTTTGGTGGGAAACAACGCTACAGACTTTCGACTCGACTGCGACCGAGTGACCGGAGTAAACAACACACACCACCACTGAGTGTCAGGTGTGGCTTCGTGTGGCCGGGGTCACAAGTTCTCTGTCATTTACTGGAGTTTTCGATTGTAAGTGTGTATGTAGCAGTATCCCATATCCGAGCAGACTCGCAAATTACGTGGAAAATGTGGTTCACATCAGGAAGGAGAGCCAGAAGATTTACTGTAAGTTTTCTATATGGGTCAAATAGTATTAGCTGAATAATATATGTATTGCATAAAAATTTTTATAGGTTTTCTACAGTGAAATATTGTGTAATATAGTGTAATGTATCTATCATTGTCCAAGTCAGTGCTTTTAAGCACAATTTATCTGTTTCTTATATTTTTATTTGTGTTCCTCTTTTTCTTTACAATATATGGAACATTATATTTTATGCCGATAACACAGTTCTACGTGTCATAGAGAAATAAAAAAAAATACAAAGGTAACAAGTAAACACTATTACAGAAATACTTTTCACTATCGGTTAAAAATCCACTCTACTATCGGTTCTCTTACTGATAGTGATCGGCACAATAGTACAAACGTAGCACACTTCTATTGGTTGAAAACCGTTAGTAAAACATCTACATTCCCAACGTTCACTAATCGCTAACGACTATTTCTTCTATCGGCTCGGATCTAAACCGATAGTATTGTGTAGGTTTTTTCTATCAGTTAGGTACTCGACACAGTTAGTACTGGAAACTTTATTCTATCGGTTGTAGTATATGAACCGATAATACTGGAATATTTATTCTATCGGTTGTAGTATATGAACCGATAGTACTGGAATATTTATTCTATCGGTTGTAATATATAACCGATAGTACTATGTAATTTTTCCTATCGGTTATCTACTCGACACGGTTAGTACTGGAATCTTTCACATATACATACAGCAATACAGAGATACATTAGATCATTCACAAATACACCAATATTTACAAATACACTAATATTCACATATTGGATTTGTTCACAAATACACTAATACAGTAATATACACATGCATTGGACAGATTGAATTTATTCACATATTGATCGAGTTTATTCACCAATACATCAATGAATCTATTCACATATTGAGTTTATTCACAAATACAGCAATCAACACATTCAATATATATTACACAAGTCAGTTACAATCGATCGTTGATAGCCACTTCTTCCATGACATATTGAGCCCAAATTGTTCGCAGCTCCTTCAATTGAGGCAACTCATATTACTCTTTCAACATGGCGCTCTGCATATATGCGTGTATGAAGTTAGGAACATACGTCACATCCAATTAATGTTCGACTTTGAGTCAGGAAAAATGGTTACCTTAGGGAATTGGGCAAAGTTTCTCCTGATCAGGTCATACATGAATCTCATGACATAGAAGCCACATTCCCACGATTGTGGCTGCTGATGGCACTGGGATAATTGCATATGTAAAGACATAAACCATGGGCAAATGACGGCGAGGACCCAGTGGCCCCTACATTGCATATATAAGCGAACCGTTTCATATATATGTTAGGCATAACATACAAGAATGAGTTAAATTAGTAGGAAATGCACTAACCTTTGGTGGTATGGCGCAAGGATGAACTCTCGGTCCTGCTGCGCTTATAGTGCCCTTGATATGTATTCCTCCGTATGTGCTTGGTCGTGCTCTAGCATCGTGAGGCTTATTTTCTTTGGGTCGAGGAAACCCACCTTGTCACATGCCCTCATCGACGCCAGCCTATACATGCACCTGGATGCAAAATAGACATTAGTAAGTAGTGCATACAAAGTGATTAGATTTATGAAATGAACTGTGATAACTTCAGACAACAGCAAACTCACAGGACTTCAGGCCGTATGATGGACATATCAAGCTCCCGCTAGTTGAGGAGGTCGAACAAATCCTCGTGGGCCACCGATATGCTCCCGGCCTCACGGTGAAAATGACCTGGCCTGAAGTGAACAAAGAAGTTGATGTGGCGCCTAGACCGGGTCAAGTACCACTCGTAGAGACTTCTGGTTATTTGATCCATATTGCACAAAAGGTACTCCGACACGAGTGGGAACCCGTTCTTGAACGTACCCGGCTGGCTTTGTTTGGCCTTACCTTTGGCCTTGCCCTTGCCTTTGGGCGGGGAGCGAGTGTATACCTTCGAAGGTTGGGGCGCGGTGCCGCCGGCCTCATTTGATGGCGAAGGGTTTGAGGCCTTCGGAGGAGGCATGGGGGCCGAAGGAGCTCGGTCATGCGTTGTACCGGGGGTGGTGTCCTCAAGAAGTGAGCTGGTATCCATCGTCCACTTTAAGTACGAACGCATAAGTTAGATTTTGAAAATTGAGTATATTAACTGAGTTGTAAGCAAGAATGGCTAGGGTTTATCTCCTGTAGTTTAACACCCTTCTTGGGCCACTGTATGTACGAGCCCAATGCCTCGCCGATTATCCGCATTTCGTCCGTTGGGATGGGCAACGAAAAAGAGCTGTAGCCTAGGAGGGCCATGTCCACCTGTACCTTTGCGAATCCAGGCTCCAAAGGTATGCAGTGGATCCGGACATCCTCCCAAGACTGATATATGACCCCGTTTGCAACCACTACAGGTTTGTCGCCTATGTTGATCAATAGGCTACAGCTCTCCGGCTTCTGCAATTTGCAACAATTATAACAGGTTAGCGAAACAGTTCTAACGTAACAGGAGTGGCATCAACCAAACTGCATATATAGCTCAAGAGTTGCAATACCTCAATCAGGTCCACCGGATCCACGTGAACCTTTGAACCGCAACTACTCGGCCTGGCAGCGTCGACCTCGGCAACTGGATCTAAACCCTTGGACTGCACAACTCGGCTGAGGCGTTCATACTTCTCGTTCATTTGAGCGAACATGTCCGCGAATTGTGCAGTCACATATGCCCGTATCTTCTGAGACAGCTCCACTTCCCTTTCCTTCCAGCTGCGAGCCTTCTTCGCCTTTTGCCCGGGCTCCGAGAAGCCTTCCTTCCATGGCACCACACCCCGCACGGTTCGCGTCCGCCCTGGATGCTCCTTGTTCCCTAGAGCCCGGGTAAGGATGTCGTTCTCCCTATGGCGAGTGAACAATCCCTCGGTCGCCTCCTTCGAGCAAGAGATCTGTTACATTCAAAGCTCTCCATTGTGAGGAAAAAATATATACAAACTTGTGCGCACACTAGTGATCATAGTTTTTTCTACCACACTCTATGATTCCAACCAGGAAGTTAGCCAACTTACGAGTCGCTGCATGACCTCGATGTCCCTGGGGTTTGGGAACTCCACAGTCCCCGTGGTCGACACGGTCCCTCTGGCCAGCCAACAGCGCTTGCATCGCGGATCGCGGATCTCGGAGAGTGGTAGGTCAGGGGAGTCGACGAAATTTGACGCCTCGTCTTCAGCCTTCTTCCACTGCTCCTCCTTCCCCGCATAGCCGCGAGAGCCGAGCTGGTGTGGGTGGTCGTTCCTCCTCTGGATTGCCTTGTTTTTCTCGCTGAGGACCTTCGTACCAGAAACAAGAAAATTAATGTACCGCTGGTTACTGCATACATTGGTGTAACCAAGCAAAAGAACCATATATACATACCTTGAACTCAGGAGTCCCCTTCTGTTGGGTGAATTGCTCCCATACCTCCTGATGAGGACATCACCCCTAATGATGTGTCCATTCTTCCAACACCCATTGTGCAAGGACCAATAACAAGGGCACGTGCACGTCAACTAAATCACCAGGTGAGCTCGTTTCTTAGTACACGAGAGAATATTGACAAGAGCGAGTTACTACCTAATAATATTGTGCTTGTGCTCAGGAATCATGGTGTTGATCAGCGAGGGTGTCACTTTGCGCCAAGACAGGTCGGGAATCAAGTCTACCGCGAGCTGGAGTCCGGGTCGGCCATGGCGGAGAAGCTTGTCTTCAAACGGGCGTAGCAGATGCATACAAACTCCTTTTGGGGCGTTCAAGTACATTACGGAGAAGCCCTCGACGAGACCTTTCCAACGGACCTGGTCTCACATCCAAACTACTTCTGAGTCAATCACAATCATCGAAACAAATGGAGACCAGATTGTCAATATTCTCTCGTGTACTAAGAAATGAGCTCACCTGGTGATTTAGTTGACGTGCACGTGCCCTTGTTATTGGTCCTTGCACAACGGGTGTTGGAAGAATGGACACATCATTAGGGGTGATGTCCTCATCACCTCCTCCGTTATGAAGGGGTACTTCTCGCATGGAGATTTTCCTTTAGTGAGAAAGGTACTAACGAGGACGCTCTTGAAAGTTTTCCACGTGTTGTTCATGTCCTTCAAGCAAGCTATCTTGGGACCATCGTCGGGGATGTTCCACTTGGCCTGTTTCAAATGGTGCATATAAGCAGGACTTACCTAATCTCTGGGATAAACCAAGGGAATGTGATTACTCAAGAGTTCAGTGATTTTGATTAATTTTACCTTCACTTCGGCCCAAAGCCTATCCCTCTCGTCGGCCTTAACGTCCTTCCAGCTCTGTACGGTGAACTTCACCCTTTCCTTCGCCAACAAACCAACATAGGCAGCATAGTGGCCAGCGTTCTTCCCGATCGGTCTCCCGAACTGGTTGAACTCACATGAAAGATCCGCGTGTTTGGCCAAACGGCCCAACATCGTCGCGCCTTGCGCCTTCCTCTTGCGCTGGGACGAGACAGCGTCATCTACATTCGCCCTCCCCAAATCACTACTATCAGCCGAGGAAGATGCCGACATGGTTTTACCTAAAATTCCATGAACAGACCATCAATTGATATGAAGAAAGGTACATGACAAAGTTCATAATTAAAATGGAATGGCAATGATGAACCACCTCTTTTTGTTAAAATGTCAAATTTTCATTCAAAAGGCCAAAAATCATAAATTTTTATCAACATGGTCTTCAAAATAGATTTAAAGTGGATTTGTAAACTCAATTTGCAAAGGGTTGTCGAACTGATATCTTCTTGCTTAACATAAAGGTCATTCGATAACTCTTGATTGTAAAATTAATCCTATTTGGAAAATTTCATCAGAAAAATATATTTCATGCTATGAAAATCATTTCTTTAAATTTTCATTTCAAATGTATTTGATTTGAGCAATAGTTGATTCTTTTCACAAATGACATATGAACTCTGCAAAATTCAGACTTTTCAATGTACTATCGGTTGACAATAACAAACCGATATGACATACTCTATTTCCTATCGGTTTGACAATTGAAACCGATAGTAATTAACTATGTTAGTCTTAATTCAGATAATGGTATTTACTATTGGTTCTAAATAAGAAACCGATAGTGGACTACATTGTAAGACAAATTGCTAGTGATTATCATCAAGTCTGTAATTCTCGTTGCTATCAAGTTTGTAGTTCATGAATTTTCATTTAGTTTGATATTTCTAATCGATTGAACCATGTATGAACTATTGCATATAAATTTAAGCAATTGACGCGAGCGGTTTGGTCAAGAACACTTACAGTCGTTCGTGGAGTGGCCGAAGGCGGTGGCGCGATGCAGTGGCCGAAGGCGGTGGAGAACCCAATTGCGATCGGCAATGGTGGTGCAGAGGAGCGAAAAAGCGAACGTCGGGGAGGCTAGGGTTTTCTGCGCGCGAGTATTTGGATGTGATCAGTTGCACTGGAGGGAAAATAGTGCGAGGTTATCACCTAATATATGAATATTTACTATCAGTTCATAACCACCAAACCGATAGTAAATACAATGTAAGTTAGGGTTTGGAGTGTTGGCATTGTTCACTATCGGTTTTATTATTACTAACCAATAGTAAATTTAGAACAGGGGCTCATAACACAGTATAAATCACTATCGGTTATGAACAATAAACAAATAGTAGAGATTAATTTAATATCGGTTTGGAAATTGAAACCGATAGTAGAATACAGTGTTATTGACTTCCTGAGAACAATTACAGATGGGTCTCAGTACATTATTTTGCACTTGTAAAGACACCTGAAACCTCATGCAAATGAGTTCCAATAATTTTGAAATAAATTAACAGTAAAGACCAATCATGGAATGAAAATTTGCAGTTTTCATATTGATTTGTGAAAAGAATCAATTATTGCTCAAATCAAGTATATACTCCAATTGAAATGAAAATTTGCATAAATGATTCTTAATGCATCACGTATGTTTTCCCAAAGAATTTTTGAAAAATGATTTGAAGAATTCTTCGATTAAATATCCAAGTAATATACGTCACTTACATATTGCAAATTAGTCAAGAATGGTTGTCCACCCATAATCCTTCTTCGTGGTCGTCTCGCAGGTAACTTGTTTCGTCAATATCTTCGGTAGGGACAGATTGAAGAATTCCATCTAAAAATGGAGGTAGTTCGTCGAACTGATCATACTCTTCTTCATCCACAACGTCTTCGACCCCAACAATACGTCTCTTACTGTGAAGGACAACGTGCAACTTTGGGTTGGCCGGGTCAACAATGTAGAACACCTATGTGGCTTGCTCAGCAAGTATAAATGGATCATCTTGGTGTGCGACTCTACTAAGATCGACGAGAGTAAACCCATAATTGTCGACTTTAACACCTCGAGGGATTTCAACCCATTGGCATCGAAACAGAGGAATCTTAAGTAATACATAATCGAGCTCCCATATTTCCTCAATAACACCGTAATATGAGTCGAGTACCCATACTGCCCTGGCATCCTCCGAAATAGCAAGTAGTATCACTCCACTACATTGCATAGTACTCTTCTCGTCCTGAGTTCTTGTGTAAAATGAATAGCCATTGATGTCATACCCCTGCCAAGTCCCTACAGTAAATCTAGGCCCTCTGGCCAACCATGTAACAACTTCATCTACGTCGCCCTCAGAAGCTTGTAGGACTATTTTCGATCCACCCAGCAAACTTCCTGTTATGTTCTCTGGTGACCCCAATCTCTGGCTTCGAAGGATTTTGTTTCCGTAACATTTTCCTTGTGCTTGTGTATGTATGGCTCCACCCCCGTCATGTGCTGTAAGACCCAAAAATGAGCTTTTGCATACAGATACTAGAGGGGACGACTGCTTTAAATCCAATCGTTCCAATGCCCTGAAGCCTGCCCTCATGCTGGGACGTAGGAACGCCAATTGGGTCAACCCCGGCCATATAGTTGGTGCAAAATTTGATCACCTCCTCGGCGGCATAACCTTCAATGATACTACCCTCAGGCCGATCTTGATTCCATACATATCCCTTTAAGATACCCATAAATCTCTCAAATGGATATATGTAGCGCAGGAACACGGGTCCACAAAACTTAATTTCTCTGACAAGGTGAACAATTAGATGGACCATAACATCAAAAAAAGATGGAGGGAAATACATCTCCAGCTGACAAAGAGTTGTAGTCACATCGCGTTGCAAATCGTCCAGTCCATCCACATCAATTACCTGCAAGGACACAGTTGCAGCAAATATTCATATCCAAAAAATCTGACAAGTTCCACGAATGGAGCTAATTAACTTGCTAGGAGTACACGCTTACGTACCTTGCCATATATTGTGTCGAAGAAATAACATAGCTTTGTAATTGTCTCTCTGACTTTGACTGGGAGAATGCCTCTGATAGCAATGGGAAACATTTGTGACATCAGTACATGACAATCATGGGACTTCATACCAACCAGTTTCAAGTCTTTCATGGACACAAGTTTTTTCAAATTCGCAGAATATCCGCATGGAACTTTGACACCATGTAGGCACTGACAGAGTTCTGTTTTTTCTCTTTTTGACAAAGTATAGTAGGCCGGGGGAGGTATGTCCGCTTTCCCTTCTCCAACGGTGCAAGCTCAGTCCCTATGCCCATGTCGAGCATGTCACGGCGAACGTTGATGCCATCTTTCGTCTTTCCTGGAATGTTCAACAACAAACCAATCAAACTGTCACAAACATTTTTCTCTACGTGCATGACATCAATGCAATGTCGAACTTGTAAGTGCTCCCAATATGGCAGATTCCAAAGAATCGATCTCTTCTTCCAAACATTTTTTCCTGGAGGTTTAGAACATTTACTGAACTCAACTTTGATGTCTTTCACGCGCAAGTAAAGCTCCTTACCAGTCACAAACACTGGGGCTGATCCTTTCTCAGGCTTCCCATTGAATGACTTCCTCTTCTTACGGTAAGCGTGATGCCTCGGAAGGAATCTGCGGTGACCCATGTACACTGTTTTTCTGCAGTTCGATAACCACATGCTTTCAGTTTCATCCAGGCAAATAGGACAAGTCTTGCCTCCTTTCGTACTATACCCCGACAAATTTACATAGGCCGGGAAATCATTTATGGTGCAAAATATCATGGCCTGCAACATGAAATTCTCTCGCTTATGTGCATCCCACACCCGCACCCTTTCGCTCCACAATTTATGTAAGTCCTCGACTAACGGTGATAGAAACACGTCAATATCATTCCGGGTTGTCTGGGTCCTGAAATTAGTAACGACATCATGATGTACTTGCACTTCATACATAACCAAGGAGGAAGATTGTAGATGCATAAAAGAACTGACCAAGTGCTATGTCGACTGCTCATATTTCCGTGTAGATTCATACCATCCGTACTCAGCCCAAACCTTATATTCCTCACTTCGCCGCCAAACTCACAGAATGTTCTATTAATATTTCTCCATTGAATGGAATCAGCTGGATGTCTTAGTTTTCCGTCTTGTTTTGGACCTTCAACATGCCAACGCAAGTACTTCGCATCTTTCAGATTTGCAAACATCCGTTTCAATCTAGGAATCACAGGCAAATACCATACAGTTTTGGCCGGAGGCCCTTTCTTTACCTCATCACATCCATTGTGATAAATTCTGTCCTCATGCTTATACCGCGATGCACCGCATCTTGGACAAACATGCAAATCCTCGTACTCGTTACGGTACAGAACACAATCATTTGGGCATGCATGTATTTTTTCAATTTCCATTCCCAACGGACACAATAGTTTTTTGGCCTAGTAAACCGATCTTGGCAACTCATTTCCCTCTGGAAGCATGTCCGCTAACAGATCCAATAGCGTCGTGAAACTCTTATCGCTCCAACCATTGCTTGCCTTCAAGTTATATAATCTCAACACAGAAGACAACTTTGTAAATTTTGCACATCCGGGGAACAAAGGCTTCTCAGAATCAACAATTAATTTCTCAAATTTAGCTAAATCGTTTTCGCTGTAGTCTTCTTCTACATCACGTAACATTTCATCTAAATTGTCGTCATCTACATGGACTTCCGAATGAACATTACCAATGTTCTGATCATGATCATCATTACTGCAATTCACTTCCGGGTGCTGCTGAGTGGTAGCGATGCTCGTTTCCTCAAGATCTTCACCATGCCATATCCAACGAGTATAGCGTGCGTTAAAACCACGACGAATCAAATGACTCCTAATCTGATCAGAGTTGCCGAACTTTTTTAAGTTCATACAATCTATGCAAGGACAATGCATATCTTTCTCTCCCTTCTTCGCCTTTTCTTGCTCAGCAAATTTAATAAACCCATTCACACCCTCCAAATACTCAACAGTAGTACGTTTTATTCCATACATCCAATATTCTCGGTCCATCTACAATTATTTCACAAAATTGACAAATTGAAATAAATAATTAATGACTCAGGGCATGCATATATGCATGAAACATAATTAGCTAGGCCATATGTGTGTACAGCTGCTTAATTACATTAAATGGATTTGTATATATGAAACCCTAATTAACTTGATGCATTAATTGGAAGAGCCAGCTAGCTAGCTGCTTAACTTCAGCAAGCTATAGCTAGCTAGCCAACCTAGCCTTCTAGCTAGTTTGGAGCTACATGTATCTAGTTTAATGAATTGCAAGTAGAGAGAGAGGGAGAGTCTGAAAGAGTGATCGAGAGAGAGAGGTGATGAGAAGATAACAATACCGAGGGGGATGGAATTATCAACCTCTCAGCTAGCTTCTCCAGATCACTCTAGCTTGGAGCGTGGATACACGTATGGTAGAAATGATTCCAACATGCAGAGCGCAGAGCAGGGGTCGACCTAATTAAGATGTACAATTTTACTATCGGTTCAAAAACACAAACCGATAATAAAATAAGGTCCCCACTGTCATAACAATTAGGTTATATGACGTCGTTTTACTATCGGTTTGTTTTATATAACTGATAGTAAACTTTACTATATTATATCGGTTAGTACAGTAAGAACCGATAGTAAAAAGTCAGTAATTTCACTATCAGTTATGCGAGAAAAACAGATAGTACTATTTAATATATTATATCGGTTGGTACAGTACGAACCGATAGTATGAAGTGCGTAATTTCACTATCAGTTACAAATGAAAAACGATAGTACTATTTAATATATTATATCGGTTGGTACAGTAATAACCGATAGTATAAAGTGAGTAATTTTACTATCAGTTACGAATGGAAAACTGATAGTAGTATTTCATATATTATATCGATTTGTACAGTAATGACCGATAGTAAAAAATGTTTGCATTTCACTAACGGTGGACCAGTGTGTAACCGATAGTAAAAATCCTCTTCTCCGCCGCTGTCGTCCTATTCTATCGGATTTTTCCCAGATTGCTTATAACCGTTAGAAGATATGGGCTAATGGAATGCATTTCTGTAGTAGTGACTTCTCAATCATGATTTATCTATTTACTCTCGATATTTCTATTTGTGTTCTTTTTTCTATATTGTGTGAACTATATCAGTTGATCAAATAAAATGAATACATGTGTCATAGAAAAGAAACATAGAAGAACACATAAAAAAGACGATCAAGATGTGCTTAACAGCCTTCCCTTCGATTGGTTCATTCCATCCGCCCGGCTGTTGTGAAAATGACTTTCCTAGAAATAACGCATAACAGGTTCATAATTGGAATTGGTTAGTGGTATTTCAATTCCAATTCTTGCAGAATTAGAATTGGTTGGAATTTGTCTAATTTCATACCTTTTGTGGATGTGCAACATCCAGAATTCACAATAATAACATTATGAATTGAATGTTTATGTTTAAAACAAAACACAAATCCAAATTCATATTTTAAATTTTAAATAGAGATTTGAAATTAGAAATTAGAAATCTGAAATCTAAAATATCAAATTTGAAATATAAATCTCAAATCGAAATCCAAATTTTAAATTTGAATTTATAATTAAAATTAAGATTTGATATTTGAAATTTGAAACTTGAAGCTTTCTTAAAATTTGAGTGAAAAAAATTTAAAACTAAATCCAATTTGAAATTTAAAATTGAAATTTGAAAGATGAATTTGAAATTCAAATTTGAAATATGAATTTTGAATTTAATATCTAGATTCACATATTACATTTAAAATCTGAATATAAGTTTTGATATACAATATTGAGATATGAAGAAAATTGAATTCCATAGACTTCCTAGGATAAGGTAGGAATTGCTCCAGCACATTCTAGTTAAAATTGAATTTCATATAATTGGGTATTGAATTTAAATTCTATTTCCTAATATGCAGCTAAACAATAGAATTTGACACCCAGATTGGAATTGTTGAATAAAGCTTCAGATTAGACCATATAATAGTCATCAATCTTTTGTGCAGTTGTGGCTGGGTAGAGATTGTTTAAAGTTGGTGAGGTGAGTTAAAGATTACATCACATGCTCTCTCGCCTCTTAGCTCTTATTAAAAAATGGATATAGTGCAAAGTAATTGTAGTCCAGCCGAGAAGGTATTTGGACGTCTCAATGGAGACCAGATTTAAATCTAAAAAAACACCTACAAAATATGAATTTAAGTCTTGTATGATAAGTGTGTATGAGTTATTTATTATTATTGGGATTTGATCACATAACATTTTTAAGGGCTGGTTGGATCTTAAGCTATAAGGAAAATGCAATTTTGCTATACGAAATATGGAGTTTTCCTACTTTTAAATTTGTTTGTTCCTTGACAAATAAAACCAATATAATAAAATTAAGTTTTCTTAAAACCCAGAAAAATGGATTCTATCAAAACTACTTATACCTATTTTTTGGAATTCAAACAATAAAATCTTAAACATATTTTTTGCCAAATAATATATTTGATAATCATTATTCTAGGAAACCAATAAACTAAAATTAGTTTTGCTAAAATATCTATTAAAACATATTTTAGCAAAACCTCTCCAAAAACCTATGATCCAAACATGCCCTTCTATATTTGGGAGAGGGTTTGCTAAAAAAGTTTTAATAAATATTTTAAAAAACTGATTTTAGTTTATTGATTTGTTAGAATCATGTTTTTCAAATATGTTATCTAACACAAAGTGGGTTTAAGATATACTTGTTTGTATTTTCTGGAAAACAAATCTAGACAGTTTCGGATAAAGCACATTTTTTTGTTGTGTTTGAACAAACTTGTTTTTGTTATAATAGTTTTAGTCGGGGACAAACATACCAAGTTTTAAATAGTTAAACTTCAAATATCATATCAAAATCACTTTTTTGATAACTCGAGATGCAAACATCTCTTTTAAGTTAATTGTACTAATCAATTGTTCTGACACACCCTTTTAAGTTAATTGTACTAATCAATTGTTTCAACACACTCATGCACAAAAGAAATAAATTGCACGCCAAGCCCCACAACTTCTGTAGTTGTGTTAGGTCTTTCAATTTAAAATTTAACTTGGCAGTTTCTTAAACCTTTTTTAAGACTCCATTAGACAAAACTTAAGTATCAGAATCATATATAAATTTATATTTTGGCTCATTTTTTTATTATTGAATTTGTATCTCCTTTGTACTAATTTATAAGTATTTAATTAAAATAATCCATATCATCAGTCCATGTCACTGTGTCATGTCATAACAAAACTGGTATAATATGTAGATAGTCTAATATTATGTTAGAAAAATTGATATGACATGACACGTTAACTTAGAAGTAGCACATGAACATGCCACATAGTTCAATTGATATGTAAACCTAAGTAAAATGGATCAGCAATTTTAAGGATCAGTCAATAGGTTAAATTTCAACCTTTGAGACCTAGGTAACACAATATTTAGGTCTTATCTGGTTGGGGGTTAAAATAACGAGGTTAGCTTAATCTAGATTTTTTGTTTAGTAACAAATCTAGTTAGTCTAAATATTGTTTGGTTTGGTTAATTAGGTTGAATAGATTTGATGTAAAATGTATGGGTTTATTCTTTTTATTATAACAATATTTTGCACTTTTTTCGTATATAATCTTTTTGTGTAATCTCTTATTCTGTTTTTTTATGGGTACTTATGGAAGAGATAGAGCTAGTTTAGATGGATTAGTTTATTTCATCTTTTTGTTAGGTTAAGATAACCCCAGATTAAAAGGATTAATTTGTTATGATGGGGTTAAATTAACCCGATCTAATTTGTATATGTTTGGGGTAAAATCCCTAATCCACCTCTTAAAGCTGAACCAAATGAGGCATTAAATTTATGATCTAGGTATAATTTAATTCAAAAACAAAAGGGAAAGTTGATTCTATGCCGTTAGATTTTGGTGTCTAGTACAGTATGCCATTGATTTTTGCTTTTTGTTTTTTGTTTTTTGTTTTTTTTTACAAAATGGGCTTTTAACCCCTATTTCCATTAACGAAACAAAACATGGATATAAAGTCCAGAACAGTTCACACATGTAAGTCCTGGCCAGTCCTGAGGGTTGGCACCCAGACTCCACAACCCCCAGGCCCAAGATGAACAAAAAACTTCTAACTCATTGGTTAGCTAGTAACCTGACTACGGTTTAGACAGACACAAAGTAAGAGGGTAATAGAATCCACACCTAAACCAACAACATGGGTATCATAAGAAAGAATCCTGATACTGGCTAGAAAATCCACAGGGTTATCACACAAGCTATCTATTCATTTACTCACAGAAGCACACTGCCTGATTCACCAACAAAACACCTTATCCCATCGCTCCCTGCAGATACCAACAGCAAAAACTGTGCAGGCTTTTTCAGTCCACAATTGCTTTCACCAACTTGTGACGCGATCAACTTGATTAGTCAATGCTAATTACATCACCTCCAGCTTCCTCTTGGATTTGTTTGTGCGATCCCTTCAGCATTTTGGCAATGTAGCAGCAGCTCCTCTCCTTTGTGTAGACCTACCCAAAATGAGATAAAGACAACAATCTTGAAAACCACTTCTCTTGTGTTAACGATCATTTTACGGTCAAAACAAACATCATTACGAATTTTCAAATAGCCCAGCTAAAGGCTGCCAAACCAACTACATGAAAAATAGGGAAATCAAACAGATGATGCCCATGTATCAACATAAGTTAAGAGTACTAGGCGTGAGTTAGAGAAGTAGGCCTAGCATCAGCATGAATGCTAATGCGGATAGTACTCCAAACATATGCTGCCAAAGGGCAAACAAACTGCAAATGTTCAACACTTTCCATTTGAGAGAAAAAACAGCAAGTTAAGACCCCTTTCCAACCAACCTCTCTTGGCTAAGTTATCTTTAGTAAGAATAGTCCCCCCTGCGGACTAACCACATGGAGATTTTGATTTCGAGAGGTAGCTATGCTGTCCAAATATCTGAGAGGATCTTATCTTTAACTCCCCCAAGCATCATCTTATACATGGACTTAACAGTGAACTTCCCCGATTTGCTCCTACTCCACATCAAACAGCCATCATCTCCTCTAATTGTTTGTTGATCACATAGCTGTTTAATATCAGCTAACTCCCTTTCTTACTCCGGTGTCAACATCCTTCTAAAAGTCACCTTCTTCAGTCCACTAAGGATGTAAACCCCATTTGATTGTCTAATCTTAAGTGATGTATGTTTGACAATGTTTTGAATTGTTTGTGTTCGTTTATATTGTCATTATGTATGAACAGCGCTATGTGATGGGTTTGTTTTAGCTTTGGTGCATGTTGTAGGTATACCGGAGTTACAGTACGCTTGCGGCAAGGATGGACCATCGGAGTAGTGCTCAAGGAGGAGCCGGAGACTCGATTGGTCCGAGAGATGCCGGAAGTACTAGAGACTTGCGGGAACGCTCTACATGACTAATCCAACACCCGGATATGGCGTTGCACCGAGATTGTTGAAGTAGCTCGAGCCGGTCGAAGTGTGGAGGTTGCCGGTCGGGGTCCGAAATGGGAGAGACTTCCCGGCATGTGGCGAGCTATTCAACATCGAGGTGGACATGTGATGATATTATGGCAAGCACAAGTGGTGCTTATGATGCCCAACTTTGCTGTTAACAAGTGGTTTATGGACTCCATGTGGAAGCTTATGCAAAAGGTTCTGTTAGAGAGCTAATTCTGCACTGATTTATACTTGTTCTCAAAAAAGTGTTAACAGAAAAGTTCTAGAACTAGAAGTTAGCTTTCCAACGGATCCAAGAACATCAAAATCGGAGTTCAGATGATAAAGTTATGACTGTTTTAGTGTCTACTGTTCAGAAAATTATGATTCTGAAATTGTAAATCAGAAAATTGTAAAAAAGATTGTTGAGAGTTGGGCCGAGTTGGGTCTGAGGCCGAATTGGGCTTCGGGCCCAACCTTCACTAGCTGCTAGTTTAGTCCCACATTAGTTGTGGAGATTAGTCTAAGTGGAGGTTGGCTCTATATAAGAAGGGGGAGTGCTAGGGAGAGCACTCTTTTCTTGATTGTTTAAATTTTCGTATATACTTGTTTAAATACTCATAATTTAAATACTCACAATTGATTTTTTTAAATACTTGCAATTGATTGTTCCTTGTTTTCTTTTTATTTCTCCTTTTCCTTTTTTTATGGAGATTTTTGGATATCAAGAGAGGTGGTGCTATGATTGGGGATAGTTATATTTGAGATATTCTAGCACCCGTAGCATCTTTATACCTTCTCTTGTTTCTTTTGCTTGCCTCTTGGGAATTTATTTTTGCAAAACCGATTCACCCCCCTCTCGGTTCGCTATCCTGGTCTTTCAATTGGTATCAAAGCCCGGTATTGCTCTTATTTGTAGACTTCACCGTCTCCTGAGCCATGGCGACAGAAAAGTACACAAGCAAGCCACCCATCTTCAATGGAGATGACTTTCTATATTGGAAGAAGCGCATGGAGACATACATCAAATCTCAAGGCTTTGACCTATGGAAGATCATTGAAGATGCATATGTGGAGCCTGTTGAAATTAATAAGTCTAACAAAGCATAGGCCTTACTCAATCAGAGGGCGATGAACTATCTCTATGGAGCCCTAGGCCGGATTGAGTACAAACGCATATCACGGCTTTCCACTGCTCATGATATTTGGGTAGCCCTCGGAGCTTTCCATGAGGGTACCACTCAAGTTAAGAGCGTGAAGCATGAGCTTTTGACATCTGAGTATGAGCAGTTCATGATGCAATCGGGTGAGTCTATTGATGGATGTTTCACTCGTTTTGATACTCTTGTCAACAAGCTGAGTTCTGTAGGCAAAGATCTTTTTGAGTCTGAGAGATGTCGCAAGATCTTGCGTTCCTTGACTCCTGCGGTTTGGCATGTCAAAACTACTGCCATTATGGAGGCTAAGGATCTAGATGTCTTGATGACCAAGTATTTATATTCTTCTCTCAAGACTTATGAGATGACTAGGGTGGCGATGTCTTCTCCTGAATCTAAGCCATTGGCATTACACGCTGCACATCCTAGCTCATCTGGGTCTTCAGGGTCTTCATTTGGTTTTTCACTTTCTGCTCTTACTTCTCTTGAGGATGAGGCTCTAGATGTGCTTTCTGATGATGAGCTTTCTTCGATTACTAAGAAATTTGTGAGGGTTTGGAAAGCAAGAAGAGAGAAGAGAGGAAAGAGAGGAGAGATCATATGCTTTGAGTGTGGCAAGCCTGGCCACATCCGTGCTCTTTGCCCTACCCTCAAGGGCGCCACTAAAGAGCCGGAGAAAAAGAAGACCTTCAGTTCTGATATGAAGAAGAAGAATTTTAGAACTGTGAAGAAGGCCATCCACAAAGCCTTCATGTCCGCTCTTGATAAGCTGAGTGATGATGGTCTTTGGTCGACTCTGGTCCACGATGCGCAAGACCTTGTCTCCACATGCGAGGCCTGTAAGAAGATGGCGAAGGGCTCTAACTTACCCTCCGCAACACTATGAACCATACCTATTACTTGGCCTTTCGCGCGCTGGGGAATGGACCTCCTCGGCCCATTCCCCCCTACGTCTGGGGGCTAAAATTATCCGGTGGTAGCAGTGGATTATTTCTCTAAGTGGGTGGAGACTGAGCCTTTGGCCAGCATCACCTTCCGAGCGGTTCAGCGTTTCTTCTGGAAGAATATCGTATGTCGTTTTGGAGTCCCCCTAGAAATCACAGTCGACAATGGAACCCAATTCGACTCAGCATATTTCCAGGAGTTCTGCCAAAGCTTGGGCACCACCCCCCACTTCGCCTCCGTGGCTCATCCCCAAAGCAACAGAGCCATCGAAAGGGTCAACGGTGTGATCCTGCAGGGATTGCACCGACAACTCGAGCAAACCTCCTCCAGGCGGGGTGCATGGGCGGAAGAGCTTCCAACCATCCTCTTCTCCATGCACATGACCCTGAGCCAAGTGACCGGGCGCACCCCCTTCTCACTCGTATACGGGGCTGAGCCAGGGAGCCGAACATTCCTGTCCGCGAAGGATTTCCGGTCCAAGAGGATCTCGAGGTCCCGGGGAGAGAACTCGGTGGGACCGAGGAAATCCGAAGTCACCTCCTCCGGGGGCAATTCGGACGCCTTGCCACGACCCTTTGGTGCCATCACCGGGAGGTGAAAGTGTCCGGGGAAGACGAGTGAGGAAGGTGTCTAACCAGGAAATGGGGTCTCCGAGGGAGTAACGAGGCTACCGAGCGAGGAACATTTTCAACTGAGGGTTTGCGAGTGATCCTAATTGCGCGCCCTTCCTCTATTTATAAGTGACGGGGGATGCTCGGATGAGTGCCACATGTCCATGGACGCATCTTGGCAGTCGAAGTTCGAACGCTGCGCGGGTGAAAGGGATCTAGGATATCGACTAGAGGGGGGTGAATAGGCGATTTTAACAATTTAGCAATTAATCAAACAATTTATAGATAATGAGAGCAAATAAATAACACAATATGAACAAAGCACAATTCCAACACAAGGATATATCCCGTGGTCTCGGTGATTTGCCGATCACCCCTAATCCACGTTGAGGCAAACTCAAATCTCTAACCGCTCCTCTATCTAGTCAACCTTCTCTCAAGAAGTGGCCTAGATTTTGAGCCGGATTAGTGTGATGAGTTATCCAAACCTCGATTTCACTAAGGATGCACTTTACCACTCCGGCAAGGTGTGCTCAACCCTTTCACAAGACGTTTTGAGGCTTCTTCACAATCTTCCTTGAAGAGCTCTCCAAAACCCTTCTCCTAGCCGTCTAGGAGCCGGCAAACTCCAAGAGTAACAAGCCGGTGATGATCACTTAGCCTTCTTCTAGTGCCACGAGGATGATTTAATGATCTAGATGCAATGCACTAGAAGATCTCAAATTCACACTCTCACAAATTCGAGAATTTGAACCCTAGAGTGTATGAAATGTGCTAAAGCTCTCAAGGATGATGACAATGATCAAATTATGCCAAGAGTACTGAACAGGGCCGAGCATGGGAGTATATATACCCCCCACAATAAATATAGCCGTTACAGGCCGTTGGGAGAAAAAGCTCACTTGGCGGTCAGACCGCAGGTATAAGCTCGGTCAGACCGCCGCAATTGCAACGGCATTAAACAGGCGCAATAAATGCTCAACTGCCCTTGTCAGGCACACACACGGTCAGACCGGAGCCTATTTCGGTCAGACCGTGAAGCTGTCCAAAGACGACCTAGTTTCTGGACACCTTATACGGTCAGGCCGAAAAATACGGACAGACCGGCCATACGGTCAGACCGTAGTACAAAAACACGGTCAAACCGATTTCACGGTCAGACCGGTCTAATAAAACGGTCAGACCGTAATAGCTCAAAACAACAGAAAGATAGTTCATGAGGTTCCAGGAGACTGACCTAGATTTTAAGTACGGACAGACCGACCTTATAAAGGTATATACTATACTAAGACATAGCGTCGGTCAGTCCGAGAATTCTAATCGGTCAGTCCATGAATTCGGTCAGACCGGTCTAACATACGATCAGACCGACTGAGACAGTGCTGAGCAGAAATGAGCTGAAACAAGCATATTCAAAGTATATGACCTTCTAGTATGCAATGCAAGTTGATTTTATAATTTGTGGCACATAGATGAAGTATTTTGTGATACACCACATGCTCCTCTTAATAGTACGGCAACTATCCTAAAATCCGGTCAAAATTCTTCTCTAATCACCTTAGACCGGTAAAAATGAAAAAGACCCTATTTCGTACCTTTGCCCTTTTGATCAATGCCCTTTCTTCATCATGAGGCTCTTTCTTCGCCTTTCATTAACCTGTCTTTAAAGTTTCTTCTTTACACAGCTAGGCAGCTAACGTTAGTGTAGCATTTGTAGTTGTCATTAATTATTAAAACACTCTTTAGGAGCCTAGAAGCTACAGCGGGGAATGGGGATTTGTGAGGGAATCGATGAGTCGTGTGTGCACCACCTGCGCAAACCGAGGCAGTGGGCGGGGATTTCATCCTAGAACCCGAGGCGCCGCCCCAGGAATGTCGATGCATGCCCTCTGTGGTCACATCGTGCCCCCGAGGGCCTGGGGGGCTGCTGTTGGGGAAATACCCAGCGGTCCTACAGTAGAGATACCCGTTGGCTTCTTCCTCCCTCGAACACCTCCTGTGGAAAGCCACTGATGCTTCCCGTGGAGAGCCATGGACGCCGTCCGTGGAGAGCCATGGAGGTCTCCTGTGGAAGGCCATGGAGTCCTGCCAGGGAAAGCCTCGGATGTCTCCCATGGAAAGCCACGAACGGCTCCTGTGGAAGGCCACGGAGGCCTACCAGGGAAAGCCTCGGACGTCTCCCATGGAAAGCCATGGACGCCCTCCCGTGGAAGTGCCCGAAGGTGACCACCCGAGACTAGAAGCCTGGGGGACGGATGACAACAAGGATACCTCTGTTACTAGCGACGACACTTGTCAGGTATCCAAGTCATTCACCCTATGAAAGGACAACTGTGCCCCTCAATCCAGCAGTTGCAGCTAGAGCATTTTAATCATTTTGCATCTTTTGGAGCTTATATATACCCCCTTGTATCTCATTTGTAAAGATGACTCAATTCATTTTACACACTCAAAGCAACAGGCATCTCTTGGAGACCTCTCTCCCCGAGAGAGAACCTCCCCAGCAGACTTGCGTCCGGGGGATGCTGATAGGACTAGGGTCCCCACCGGGACCTGAAATTGTATAAATTCTCCATGTCAATCTCTGTGCTTGCTCAACAGGAGGTGACCTGTCGTACGGTCAGCTCGCGTCGCTGTACGCGTGTTATGCACGTCCGAGAAATCTGCCGGAGTGTTCGCAATATCATGCAGTTAATAATATCTAGGGAGTTTAATTCGGGACAATTCGAATAAAACATAATAATTAATTTTTTGTAAATAAAAAATTGCATATGATATAGAGTGCAAGGTGTGGAAATGGTGTGTGAAAATAAAAAATTTGGTGTGAGTTTGGAGTTAAATTGAGAAAGAACAGTACATGAAAATGAAGGCAAGAACATAGAATTTATATAGGAGAAGTTATGAAAAATTTTTATTTTTTCTGAATTTTTGTTATTTTTCTGAATTTTTTGGCCAGAATTATTCAAATTTTTTTGTGCCACTGACATTTGGTTCCACTGCAAATAATATCCAATTACTAATTTTAATTAAAAAACCAATTTCACATATCGACAAGTGAGCCAACAGAACACCAAACTCACATGTCAATCAGTGGCTGAGGAAATCGACGAGACAAAAAAAAATTACAACCGTTGCGCAATTGCTATTTTCTACTCTGTTTCACTGACATATGAACCTATGCAGTCGTGGGGCCCACTTAATTAGAGACTGGGCATGAGAAATAGGCAAATGGGCGCATGGAGCAAGACAAACGCACTCACACCGCACACTCAGCTGGTGGGGCCCATGTGCCTCACTCCATGTGCGACGTACACATCAGCACATTTGTCATTGACATGTGGGGTTGCAATTCATGGGGCCCACTTGTCGTCGATAGTGGGTGGCATGCTGGTAGGTGTACACGTGTTGCGTAGCATGGCGTACTCATGTTTTTTCGTGTAGTGTGTGGGCCCAAATGCTTTTCATGAGTGACGCAACTTACTTTGCCTCTGAGTCACTGACAGAGGACCCCATGTGTTTCTGGACCTGCATGTCAGAGTAGAATTTTTGCTGGTGGTAGTGAATATTTTAGAATTCTTGTGGGCCCGTAAAACATGTTGCATCGTATCTCCGTGCGCTCCAACACTGTTTTTTGGCTCGATTCGAGCTGAACTCACTACTGCCTCTCGCACACGCATATCCCACATCCCATCACTCAATCCTACACCCATAACACGCGGAGCATGCATCGAGAAGAGCCGCCATGTGTTGACTGCGTCCATACGTTGGAGACAGTCTAACTTATACTGTGTTAGTCTTTCCCCTTGTATTCGTTATAGTTGCATTGATGGAATAGTGACAATGCCCGCCTACTAATCAGCATAGATATGGGCTAAAGTGCCACATAGCCCTAGACTAGATGTCCCACATACACTGCCTCTGAGCCCAACTAAACTACCATAAGTTTAATACTCCCTTATTGTAAAGTATTTTTTACATGTCATTTTAGTTTTCTTGTATGATTCTTAAAAAGTATTGCAAAATTACTATTCTATTTGTACTGTACATGATCAATATGATAGGTAATAGGTGTATTATTTACATCTATATAATTAATAGTCAAATAAAATAATAACTACGAGGACATTTTAAGAGAATAATATCATGTTCCACCTTAAAAATAGGATAGGAGATTTGAGGTATGTGTCACTCATATATCAAATACTATTATTTGTATGGACAATTTTTTTTTTAAAAATGTGACTAGGATACCACAACAGTAAAGCACCACTTAATTTCTGGTAATTTTGTGTATTACATCATGCTAAAAATGAGAACCTTTTTGTCCAATACTATATTGTACATGATTGTCTTGAGTACAAATAGGAATTTATTTAGGACAAGGTAACGTAATTTCTACATTTTGCCAATCAATGGATCAAGGATAGATATCCACTTGTTGTAGGGCAAAGGAGAGCCAGAGTCGTATAATGGTATACCATTCACAAAGAAGTAGGGTGTTCCAGTCACACCTCTTGAGCAACCATACTAAGAAGCAAAAATGTAAAAATAAAAAAAAAAGATAAATTAAGATGCCGTGAAAATTATGGATATATAAGATTGGAGAGATATCTAGTGAAAATCCTTAATTAGTTATTAACATGATTATTACATGATTAAGGCACTAACATCATGAAAATTTCTAACAAAATTTGTGTATATAGTCTTATAATTCATTTATAATCATATAAAATTTGAAGTCCAAATCCGTTTAATGCTATGAAAAACAAAAAATTCTCTTTTTCTTGTTTCTCTCTATTTTGATCAAGTTTAGACTAAAAATTTTATAATATGTTAGATTACTCCAATACTATCTACACAAGTTGTGATGATCTAATTGATGTGGTTCACATGTTAACACTTAAATAGTGATTTGCACTATATACTCCCTCAATGAGATTATATGAGCCAATGCAAGATAGATTTATCACCTTGAAAGAAATTCTTGTTGTTTGATCTGTTTGTGAATCATTAAAACCTGTTTTCAATGCTGCCATGTTGGCTTCACCAATTATGGGCGCTGCAAGCTTAATCATTCTGGCAACTATAGAAGCTCTTGACTCGAAATATGTTGGTTGATTGTAATAATCCTCCTGCTAGATGATTAGCTGATGTTATTTGGACATTAAGTAATTTTGAAAGAAAAAATAAGAATGCTATGAAAAGAAAAAAAAGAATAACATATTATAGATTCAGTTGGAGAAGTGTAAGGAGATTTGATCATATAAAACCTAATAGTAAATAGTGATATGACGGAATGTGGTCAACTGACACCATATTTTTTGCAAAAAAATATCTTTTATCTATAGAATTTTACAAAAAAAAAATTATAGATTCTATATTATAAAAAGATTAACCCCACCATCATGTAAAAACTTTAAAAGATAATTTTATATAGTTATATTTGATCCCATAAGTGATAAATCTTGGATCCGGTACTGATACTAAGGATAGCATTGATGATATTTTTCCTTGATAATATACAACACAATGGGTCCCTTTTAAGGATGGGTCGGCAGAGTTGTAATTTGTCACTGGTTTTCTCGCTCTCATTGGTGCCTGAAAAGCAAGGACACCATGTATTTCTTCTTCGTGAATATCCCATCCGTATTGCATTTTCTAGTGACTTTGACAGTGACCAACGAAAAGCACAAGGAAAAGTTTCAAATTGCTACTGATAGTGCTTCCGCACTGTTCTCCGAAGCGTGAAATCTGGAGTGTAATTTGATTATTCATTTTTTATGTGTGGATGGTAGACTTAAATATTTGGTATAGACAAAGAAAATTTATGATCTATAAAAAAAGAAATATAGGAGATCATATAAGAGAAACATACAAATCTTAATCCAAAATCTGAGCTAAGCTATACAGATTACCCAAGATTGTTCATCACCATGTACTTACACTCATCTATGTGATAGAATGTATCACATTGGATTTATAATTCTTGTATTGTATTGCATTTTATGTATGAAAATCATATGATAGGATCTTTTTATGTGAGACCTAATTAAAAATATTTGGGTGGAATCCAAAAAGTCTGAACCTGATCTCTTCTCGTGAAAATAGCTTGGACGGCACTTTTTTTCAATTAAGATCAATCTTATTTCCACAGGAGGAATGAATTCCAAGCAAAATTTCAAAACATTCTAGTACTTGGTCGAGAATTTATTTGGCCTACTTTTCCCCCAAAAGGAAAAGCTTAACTTGGGAGAAATAGATCTACCAGCCTTTCCCCTTTTCTTTTATTTTTTGAATCATTTTTTAAGAATAATTTAGTAGCTAGGACCTAGGAGGAAATTGTTACCTTGGGAGAATTTAACCCATTTAGTATCTTTAATCCCTTTTAATTTTTTTAAAAACAATTTAGTTTAACGACATAAAGTGATGAAATATTAATTACGGAATTATTCAGGCAATTGGATTGGATTTTGGACTGACTAGTTTAACATATATTTGCCCCAAAAAGAAATGTTAACCTTGGGCGAAATAGATTTACCACAGCAATGCATCATTCCTTTTTGAATCATTTTTTAGAGCTTTTTTAGATCAATTTAGTAGCTAGTATGTGAAACAAAAGCGTAAATCCTGATAGTACCTGGTACTTGAAGAATCTCTCAAGCAGGGGGTACACGAATGATGCATTTAGCTTGTTCACAATATGAAGTGACCGGCTAGCAAGGAAGGCATTGCTGTGGTAACTGCACATTTCACAGAGCACAAACTATCACACACATACAAAAGAAAAAAAAAAAGCTTTTAACTCATCCGAAGAGCTACTTCAACTGTATTATATTTATGAGGACTTGAGCTTCCGATGAGTTTAAAAAGCTACTTCAATATATCTTATTTAATAGGGTTTAACTTTTCGATGAATTCAGTTTGAAGCTATCTCAAATAGTGCCTTTTAACTATTGGTTGGTTTCTTGATTTCCATTATAAGCACTAAACTCATTTGCTAGACATTATTCATACAAAATTCATGAAGAAATTTCACAGAGCACATGATATCACTTTTACCCATTTATTAGTCTTACAGCTAAGAAAATGCTTAGTTGGTAACTACATAAGCACATTGTAATCTGGTCATTCGATGGCAACAAACGGCGCCTCCTCTAAAAGAATTGTGTGAAACTTAAAATGTATATAGTAAAAAAATCATTTTAAAATAGAAAATTAAGAGTTAGCAATATCTATAATTGGATTAGATCTGGATAATTTTGATCAACTATTAAAAGACACCAATATTTCTCAAAAGATGTCTAAAATATTCTACTTTTACTGTACTTCTAGTGATATGGGCAATCTGCCTTCATATGAACAATTTAAATTTGATTTGATGCATAAGGTTGTGAATATTTTTTAAAAAATAATCTATTCAAAAAAAGAATTATAGGAATAATCTATAATATGTAAAATTGCAAAACTAATATGTTGTCGCCAAACAGAGTGGTGATGGGTCTGGTTGCCAATTAAATCGGCGATTGAGCCGGCAACTCCCTTGACCTGCACACCTATCAAAAGTTCAAATTCTATTGAAAAATTACAATTTTTTTTATCAATATCTTACTGCTTCAATTGATGATCCATTTAAATGAATGTAATTGTAAGGTAAAAATGATTAGATTGGTAAAAATAGATAATCAATTAGAATTATAGATAATAAGATATTGTATTTGAATTTTGCACTTTTTTTAAGAAAATATCTTCTAATTTATAACTCTAATTAATGATCCATTCAAACCAATGGATTTATGAAATCGATATGATTAGATAAATATAAATGGAGCATTAATTAAAATTATAGATTGCAAGATATTATTTCTGAAAGAATTATAAGATCTAAAACGATATCTTGTGATCTACGACTCTGATTATGACTTTACAAGTCTAATGGTTCAAATGGATCATAAGTTGAAGTTATAGATTATCAAATATTGATTTGACAAAATTATAAATTTATAGTACAATTTTGTTGGGGAAAATCTCATGTCTCCGGTGTAGCTTCTAGGCTCCTAAAGAGTGTTTTAGTAATTAATGACAATTGCAAATGCTATACTAACGATACCTGCTAAGTTGTGTCAAGAAAAAACTCATAAGACAGGGTAATGAAAGGCAAAGAAAGAGCCTTATGATGAAGAAAGGACATTGATCAAAGAGGCAAAGGTACTAAATAGGGTCTTTTCCATTTTACCGGTCTAAGGTGATTAGAGAAGAATTTTGACCGAATTTTTGGATAGTCGCCGTACTATTAAGAGGAGCATGTGGTGTATCACGAAATACTTCATCTATGTGCCACAAATCATAAAATCAACTTACATTGCACACTAGAAGGTCACATTTTTTGAAAAGCTTGTTTCAACTCTTTTCTGCCAAACTCTGTCTCAGTCGGTCTGACCGTCTGTTATACCGGTCTGACCGAATAGACGGACTGACAGAATAGGGTTTCGGACTTACCGACGTTATGTCAAAGTCTAGTGTATACCTTTAAAAGGTCGGTATGTCCGTAGGCAAAAACCTAGGTCAGTCTCCTGGTACTTCATGTCCTATCCTTCTAATGTATTGTGTTATGACGGTCTGACCATTTGTTAGACCGGTCTGACCGAGAAATCGGTCTGACCGTGTTTTTGTACTACGGTCTGACCGTATGGCCGGTCTGTCCGTATTTTTTGGTCTGACCGTATAACGTGTCCAGAAACTATGTCGTCTCTGGACAGTTTCACGGTCTGACCGCTATTGTCTCCGGTCTGACTGTGAGTATGCCTGACAAGGGCAGGTGAGCATTTATTGCGCCTGTTTAATGCCGTTGCAATTGCGGCGGTTTGACCGGGCTTATACCTGCGGTCTGACCGTCAAGTGATCTTTTTCTCCCAACGGCCTATAACGGCTATATTTTTTTTGGGAGGTATATATACTCCCATGCACGGCCCTGTTCAGAACTTTTGGCATATTTATGAACATTGTCATCATCCTTGAGAACTTAAGCAAGTTTCATACACTCTAGGGTTCTAATTCTCGAATTTTTGAGAGTGTGCATTTGAGATCTTCTAGTGCATTGCATTTAGATCACTAAATCAATCTTGTGGCACTAGAAGAAGGTTAAGTGATCATCACCGGCTTGTTACTCTTGGAGTTTGCCGGCTTCTAGACGGCTCGAGAGAAGATTTTGGAGAGCTCTTCAAGGAAGATTGTGAAGAAGCCTCAAAACGTCTTGTGAAAGGGTTGAGCACGCCTTGCCGGAGCGGTAAAGTGCATCATTAGTGAAATCGAGGTTTGGATAACTCATCACACTAATCCGGCTCAAGATCTAGGTCACTTCTCGAGAGAAGGTTGACTAGATAGAGGAGAGCGGTTAGAGATTTGAGTTTGCCTCAACGTGGATTAGGGGTGATCGGCAAATCACCGAGACCACGGGATATATCCTTGTGTTAAAATTGTTCATTGTTCTTCATGTGTTAGTTATTTGCTCTCATTTACTATTAATTGTTTGATTAATTGTTAATTATTTAAAATCGCCTATTCACCCCCCTCTAGTCGATTGGTATCAGAGCTTGGACTCCATATTTAGAGGATTTAACCATCCCGGAGTAGGATAAAGATGGCTAGTGGGGGTCGGATCAATATTGGCAAACCACCACTCTTTGATGGATCTAACTATACTTATTGGAAAACTAGAATGATGGTTTATCTTAAAGCCATGGGTGGAAAGATTTGGAAAGTGGTGGATGAGGGATTTGCAATTCTTGATGATGATGACATGACTAACCTAGATAGAGATAATGGCTTAGCTAATGCTCAAGCCATGAATGTTCTTTATAGTGCTCTAAATCTAGGTGAATTTAATAGAATTTGTAAACTTGAAACGACTCATGACATTTGGAGAAATCTTATGGATATTCATGAAGGAATCTCGATGGTCAAGGATGCTAAATTATTTATCCATAAGGGCCAATTTGAAAAGTTTGCTATGTTGCCCAATGAAGATGTCTTGGAGATGTTCAACCGATTAAATAACATAGTAAATGAATTAAAAGGGCTTGGTATGGATGTCACGAATGTGGAATTTTGCCATAAATTTCTTAGAGCTTTACCTTCAAAATATGATACAATTGTAACCTTACTTGTGCGCTCGAACTTGAAGAGTGTGACTCCGTTGGAAGTTTTGAGTGAGATTCTCACTAATGACATATTCAAGAAATCTCAGAAAGAAGTGAAAGATGAGGCTTCCGACTCTAAGAAGAAGAACATAGCACTCAAAGTTCAAGTCTCCAAAAGGGAAGACAATGAAGAAGAAAGCGATGAGAGAGACACCGATGAGGAAATGGCTCTCTTCGTGAGAAGGTTCAAGCGGTTCATGAAGAAGAGATATCAAGGAAAGTCCTTCAAGAAAGGACAATCATCCAAGAGGAACCCATTTGAAGAAAGAAGATGCTTTGATTGCGGTGAAAAGGGTCACATCTCCGTACAATGTAAAAACAAGGAAGAAGAAAAATTTGTGAAGAAGAAGAAGTACGAAAAGGAAGGAGAAAGCAAGAAGAAAGTTTTCAAGAAATATTACAGGAAGAAGAAGGATGGACAAGCTTGCTTCATTGAATGGGATTCGGATGCTTCAAGTTCCAATTCCGAAGATGAAGATGAAGCATCACCCAAAGGACTCGCCGGGGTAGCTATTAAGGAAGCTCCATCTCTTTTCTCCACTCCTCATTGCCTTATGGCTAAAGGAGAATCGAAGGTATCATGTGACGAAGATAAATATACTTATGATGACCTAGTTGAGATGATCACCGGTTTTGATGACTATATGAGTAAAGAAAAAGAAAAATTCAAGGAATTGAAGAAGAGATACAAAACTATTCAAAATTCCTATGAGGAGCTAAACTCATCTCATGAGAGTCTCAAAGAAACTCATGAGATACTTAAGGAAGCTCATGACTCACTAATTACTTATAAAGCCAACAAAACGGGTAATGACATAGGCATCACTTGCAATAATTTTGAATGACTTACCCATGATGTCTACGTCTAGCATATCTACATCTTGTGAAGATTTAATTGAATTCTCATCTAGACCTAAAACTGATGATCATGTGCTTAGTCTTGAAAACAATGAACTTAAGGACAAAATTGAAACACTAACAAATGATCTAGCTAAATGTTATGTAGGAGAATCAAAATTAAGACATCTTCTAGATAGTCAAAGGTTCTCCTTAAGAAAAGAAGGACTAGGCTACATTCCTAAAAAGGGAAAACGTGCATGTGTTCCAACTAAAACCTTATTTGTAAAAGAAAAGAGATATTGCAACGAATATAAAAGTTTAGGTCACATTGAGAAAAATTGCCATGGTAGCAAAAATAATTCATCTCTTATATTCAACTCTTGCTATGTTTTAAAGAAAATGAACAATGGGGATATTAAAGCCAAATTTGTTGGAACCCCGATCATTGGTGCCAAAAAGAAAGCCATTTGGATCCCAAAATCCTTGGTAACTAACCTCCAAGTACCCAAAAAGATTTGGTTATCTAAAAGGATCTAATTTTGTTTTGTAGGTAAATTACAAGGCCGGAGGAAAATATTGGGTGCTCGATAGTGGATGCACTCAACATATGACCGGTAATCACATGTTCTCCTCTCTAAATAACGAAGGTGCGGAATATGATAAGATCACGTTTGGAGACAATAGCAAAGGAAAAGTAAAAGGTTTAGGTAAAATTGCCATCTCAAACGACCTCTCCATATCTAATATATTGCTTGTTGAATCTCTAAATTTCAACCTCTTATCCATAGCTCAACTTTGTGATCTTGGATTCATATGTGCATTTTATCCAAAAGAAGTGATTATCACTAGTATTGATGATAATAGGTTGATTTTCAAAGGTTTTAGACATGGCAACCTCTATTTAGTTGATTTCGATTCAAATGATGCTAATCTTGGTACATGCTTGTTCACTAAATCATGTAAAGGTTGGCTATGGCGTAGAAGGCTTGGGCATGTTGGAATGAAACAACTAAATAGACTAGTTAAACATGATTTAGTTGTTGGATTAAAAGATGTAAAGTTTGAAAAAGATAAATTATGTAGTGCTTGCCAAGCCGGGAAACAAATTGCAAACTCACATCCAACTAAAAGCACAATGTCAACTTCTAGTCCACTTGAATTAGTGCATATGGATTTATTTGGACCAAATACTTTTGTGAGCATTGGTGGCAATAGTTATTGTCTTGTCGTTGTAGATGATTTTCTAGATATACATGGATATTCTTTTTACAAGATAAGTCAATTGTGTTTAACACTTTCAAAAGCTTTGCTCAAAGGGTCGAAAATGAATTTAGTTTCAAGATCAAGAAAGTGAGAAGTGACAATGGCTCCGAATTCAAGAATACCAAAGTTGAAAATTGGTGTGATGATAAGGGCATCAAACATGAGTTTTCGGCAAAGTATAAACTGGAACAAAATGGAGTAGTTGAATGAAAGAACCGAACATTGATAGACATGGCAAGGTCTATGCTTTCAGAGTACAATGTTTCGGACACCTTTTGGGCCGAAGCAATCAACACCGCGTGCCATGCATCAAATCGTCTTTATTGTCATCGACTACTAAAGAAAAGTCCCTACGAGCTTCTCATCGGAAGGAAGCCAAACATTTCCTACTTCCGAGTGTTTGAATGTAAGTGCTATATCTTGCGAAAAGATACACGTTTATCTAAATTTCAAAGTAAATGTGATGTAGGATTTTTATTAGGATACTCATCAAATAGCAAAGCATATCGTGTCTACAACCAAAACTCCGGTTTGGTTGAAGAGGCACATGATGTTGAATTTGATGAGACTAACAGCTCTCAAGAGGAGCAAGACAACTTGGATGATGTAGGTAATGAAGGGTTGAGAGTGGCGATGAAGAACATGACCATTGGGGATATCAAGCCGAAAGAAGATAGTGATCAAGATGAAGATCCATCCACTCAAGCTATCCCCTCTTCATCAACTCCTCAACATGGAGATCAAATAGTTGAAGTGGTCAATGTGGAAGACTCCTCTCAACAACAACCGGAAGTACCTTCTACCTCTACTTCACAAATCCTAGTTGATCATCCAAGAATTCATCACTCAATTTCCAAAGATCACCCCGTCGATCAAATTGTTGGTGACTTGCGTAAGGGTGTCCAAACTCATTCTCGTCTTGCTTCATTTTGTGAAAATTACTCTTTTGTTTCCTCTTTTGAGCCCACACTTGTAGATGAAGCATTAAAAGATCCGGAGTGGGTGAATGCTATGCACGAAGAATTAAACAACTTCACCCGCAACAATGTTTGGGAATTAGTAGAAGAACCAAATCCGGATGAACACAATGTCATTGGAACCAAATGGATTTTCAAGAATAAACAAGATGCAAACGGAGTGGTAGTAAGAAACAAGGCAAGATTGGTGGCTCAAAGATACACTCAAGTTGAAGGTTTGGACTTCGGTGAAACCTTTGCTCCCGTAGCTAGACTTGAGGCTATTAGAATCTTGCTTGCTTTTGCTTCATCTCATAATATTAGACTTTATCAAATGGATGTCAAAAGTGCATTTTTAAATGGAAAAATTAATGAACTAGTATTTGTTAAACAACCTCCCGGATTTGAAGATCCTACAAAGCCGAATCATGTGTATAAACTCTCCAAGGCTCTTTATGGTCTTAAACAAGCGCCTCGTGCTTGGTATGAAAGACTTAGAGACTTCTTAATTTCAAAAGGCTTTAAAATTGGGAAAGTTGATACTACTTTATTTACTAAGAAAATTGGAAATGATTTCTTTGTATGTCAAATTTATGTTGATGACATCATATTTGGATCTACTAACCAAGATTTTTGCGAGGAATTTGGTAATATGATGTCCAGGGAATTTGAGATGTCTTTGATAGGTGAACTAAGTTTCTTCCTCGGACTTCAAGTTAAACAACTCAAGGAAGGAACTTTCATCAGTCAAAGCAAATATGTGAAGGACCTACTCAAGAAGTTCGGGCTTGAAGAAGCAAAGCCAATCAAGACACCAATGGCCACAAACGGTCACCTTGTCTCTGACGAAGGAGGTAAACCAGTAGACTCAAAGCTTTATAGATCTATGATTGGTAGTTTATTGTATCTTACTGCTTCTAGGCCCGATATTATGTTTAGTGTTTGTATGTGTGCAAGATTTCAAGCCTCTCCTAAAGAAAGTCATTTAATGGCCGTTAAGAGCATTTTGAGGTATCTAAAATATTCATCTAGTATAGGGTTGTGGTATCCTAAAGGTGCTAAATTCGAATTAATTGGATATTCTGATTCTGATTATGCTGGATGTAAAGTGGATAGAAAAAGCACCTCTGGTAGTTGTCAACTATTAAGAAGATCTTTAGTATCTTGGTCCTCCAAGAAACAAAACTCTGTAGCTTTATTGACCGCCGAAGCGGAATATGTTTCCGCGGGTAGTTGTTGTGCACAATTGCTTTGGATGAGGCAAACCTTGTTGGATTATGGAATAAAATTTGAAAAAGTGCCTCTTTTGTGTGGTAATGAGAGTGCGGTGAAAATAGCCACAAATCCAGTTCAACACTCTCGGACCAAGCATATAGATATTCGACACCACTTCCTTAGAGATCATGTTAGCAAAGGTGATGTGGTGGTGGATAATGTGAGAACCGAAGATCAATTAGCGGATATATTCACTAAGCCCTTAGATGAAAGTCATTTTTGCAAACTTCGAAATGAGCTTAACGTCATTGATATATCAAATGTGGCTTGAAATGTTGAACTCATATTGCTTGTGCTTAAAGTATCACTTGATTGTTTGAACTTCCTCTCTTAGACCTTTTTAGACTCCTTTATCGGCAATTGAGTAAAGTGAACCAAAAATATGTTAAGTTATAAGATAAATACTTCCCCTTTGGTGATATTGTCTCTATCTCTCTTATAATTATCTTATATATATATATTACCCTATCCATATCTCTTATGAACATCAATTCAATCAAAAATCCTCCAAGATTTTTAGTCCTTCCAGCGGTCGGACCGATCCAATTGCGGTCTGACCGAATGCATCTCCAGAAAGCATCTTAAATTTCCTGCTTCCAGCGGTCTGACCGGTATCTTGCCCACGGTCTGACCGAAATTTCATGACCAGAGGCCTTTTTATCCCGAATCTCTGTCCTTTTCACCCTCTTCCCACTTGTCTCTTTCTCGTGCGCCTCATATTTTTTTTTGGATTCTTCCTGTCCGGTCAAACCCTCGCAAAGCTCGGACAAACCGTGGTTCAAGATCACCTGCAAACCATGTCGTCTAGGTATTTTACTCAGATTCTTCTTCGTTATCAATTTCTTTTACTGATCATCTTGAGGTTTAGGGCAAATGTGATGAATCTAGTCCAAAACTTGTCATATCTTGAAATTGATTCATCCCATTGATGCAATAAGTATTTTCACACGTATATGTGTCCAAATTGTGCCCTAAAATCAAGTAAATCTCAGGAATCATGCCAAACCCTAACTCTACGGTTGCGTCGGTCTGACCGCCCCTGTTTCGGTCTGACTGACTGCAACAGCAGAGCCAGGATGTGCAGTTCTGTTGACATCTCTATTCTCGTCATGCTTTCCTGTTTTCTGGTATCTTACCTCTGCATTTCTTCCAAATCTTATAGTGGTTGAGGTATTCAAGGCACTGCCTCCATCCAGACCAATAAGAAGAAATTGGCTAAGCGGCCAAAAAGGGCTCTACCCTCGAGTAGCAGCGACAGTCACGATGATGATTGGGTGCCCTCACCCGGAGACTCGAAAACAGAACAGTCGTCTCATCGTGGCGGATCTTCTCATGTGGCCATGGACATCGAGAGCGAGGACGATGAAATAAATGTCCATGCTTATCAAGGCCCGAAAAAGAATTGGATGTCAAGTGACTATACGAAGGCTAGGACCACCTATGCCTACAATCATGAGAATGACGCCTCTACTCCTCACTTCCACACGATGACACAGCAAGATGCCTTCTATGGACATCTGATCCACAAGAACATCTTCGAACACAAGTGGATCGAATGGGCATATGTGGTAAATCAGCCTATCATGGCTCCTTTGGTGCAGATCTTCAAGGATATTGGGCTCTATGACTTTGTGGAGCACAAATGCCCATGGAACGCCACTGCCATCAGACAGTTTTATGCTACGATCGAGATCAGATGGGAGGACCAGAAGATCATGTGGATGATAGGCTCGAGGTGGTATGAGGCCACCTTTGAGGAGTTTGCTGCGGCAAACAAGATAAATTATGAGGAAATGAAGGAGGGGATCAACATGGAGGATGAGGATTACCTCCATGAGGATGACTGGCTCCAGTTTTATGAGCAGCCGGGAGGTGGACAGCGGATTGTACCTGGCACCGTTACAGGTCTCAAAGTCCTCCCTGCTGTGGTCAACAAAATCATCCGAGCCACGATCCATCCAAAGAGTGGAAATCGAGAAGCGGTCCGAGATTACTATTGGAACTTCATCGACCACATCCTCAAGAGTCATCGAATCAACATTGTCTCTTTTATCTTGAAGACAATTGAGGATGTCTCGGTAACCACTCTGCCGAACCTATACTATGCTCCATTTATCATGTCTTTGCTGCTCCAGAAGACGAAGTTCCCTCGCGGATCATGTGATATCAGACATCTCGGCTATAAGCCGTTTAGTGTCAACCCGCGCGTCTTGGCTCGAGGCCATGGAGCACAGCATCAGCAGCAGCAGCAACCGGCTCAGCCTATGCCTCCTCCTCCTCCGCCTCAGGCACAGCAGGCAGCTCAGTCTAGCCAAGCCCCCGCCTGGTTTACACAGTTTCAGCAGCAGTTCCATCAGCCGATAATGGATCAGTTCGCTACTCTTCTACAGGGGCTTGAGCTCGCTCGCTCGGACTTGGCAGCATTGAATGATCAGTTCCAGACCTTCTCGTCACGCCAGGATTAGTTCGAGCAGCGCTTCGACGCCTTCTCCGCTCACTTCTACACCCGTTTCCCTCAGACTCCTCCTCACCATCCTCCAGATGATGATGCTCCCGCCGATTCTTAGTTTTTATGGCAATTGATGCCAAAGGGGGAGAGAGAAGAGTGTATAGAGTGTAGAGAGAAAATCTTTTAAGTTTTTAACTTCTTGTGGATGATATTTATGTTGGATGACACTTTTTGTGAGATTGTTACTTCATGACATATGGGTTGTGTTTATGTTATTTTCATATTTTCATATGACTTTTGTGATGTTGATATCATGTGTTGAATTGAATGTTTTATTTATGATCCATGTGATGTTTTGAATACTCTTGTGATACTTCATGTTTTTTTAATGAATTGAGATATCCTCTTACACACATGCTTGAGCTCCACCAAAATGCAAAATTCTCATATTCATACATTCAGGGGGAGTGTGTCTTTCGCTACTATGCTTATTGTAAAATTCCTTTTATGCTTAAAACTCATTCATCTACTCTTTATGTTGTCATCAATTACCAAAAAGGGGGAGATTGTAGCTTCTAGGCCCCTAAAGAGTGTTTTAGTAATTAATGACAATTGCAAATGCTATACTAACGATACCTGCTAAGTTGTGTCAAGAAGAAACTCATAAGACAGGGTAATGAAAGGCAAAGAAAAAGCCTTATGATGAAGAAAGGACATTGATCAAAGAGGCAAAGGTACTAAATAGGGTCTTTTCCATTTTACCGGTCTAAGGTGATTAGAGAAGAATTTTGACTGGATTTTTGGATAGTCGCTGTACTATTAAGAGGAGCATGTGGTGTATCACGAAATATTTCATCTATGTGCCACAAATCATAAAATCAACTTGCATTGCACACTAGAAGGTCACATTCTTTGAAAAAGCTTGTTTCAACTCTTTTCTACCAAACTCTGTCTCAGTCGGTCTGACCGTCTGTTATACCGGCCTGACCGAATAGACGGACTGACCGAATAGGGTTTCGGACTGACCGACGTTATGTCAAAGTCTAGTGTATACCTTTAAAAGGTCGGTCTGTCCGAAGGCAAAAACCTAGGTCAGTCTCCTGGTACTTCATGTCCTATCCTTTTGATGTATTGTGTTATGACGGTCTGACCGAGAAATCTGTCTGACTGAGTTTTTGTACTACGGTCTGACCGTATGGCCGGTCTATCCGTATTTTTTGGTCTGACCGTATAACGTGTCCAGAAACTATGTCGTCTTTGGACAGTTTCACGGTCTGACCGCTATTGTCTCCGGTCTGACCGTGAGTGTGCCTGACAAGGGCAGGTGAGCATTTATTGCACCTGTTTAATACCGTTGCAATTGCGGCGGTCTGACCGGGCTTATACCTGCAGTCTGACCACCAAGTGATCTTTTTCTTCCAACGGCCTGTAACGGCTATATTTTTTTTGGGAGGTATATATACTCCCATGCACGGCCCTGTTCAGAACTTTTGGCATATTTGTGAACATTGTCATCATCGTTGAGAGCTTAAGCAAGTTTCGTACACTCTAGGGTTCTAATTCTCGAATTTTTAAGAGTGTGCATTTGAGATCTTCTAGTGCATTGCATTTAGATCACTAAATCAATCTTGTGGCACTAGAAGAAGGTTAAGTGATCATCATCGGCTTGTTACTCTTGGAGTTTGCCGGCTTCTAGATGGCTCGAGAGAAGGTTTTGGAGAGCTCTTCAAGGAAGATTGTGAAGAAGCCTCAAAATGTCTTTTGAAAAGGTTGAGCACGCCTTGCCGGAGCGGTAAAGTGCATCATTAGTGAAATCGAGGTTTGGATAACTCATCACACTAATCCAGCTCAAGATTTAGGTCACTTCTCGAGAGAAGGTTGACTAGATAGAGGAGCGGTTAGAGATTTGAGTTTGCCTCAACGTGGATTAGGAGTGATCGGCAAATCACAGAGACCACGGTATATATCCTTGTGTTAAAATTGTTCATTGTTCTTCATGTGTTAGTTATTTGCTCTCATTTACTATTAATTGTTTGATTAATTGTTAATTATTTAAAATCATCTATTCACCCCCCTCTAGTCGATATCCTAGATCCCTTTCATCCGGGCGGTCTTCGGAGTGGGCTCCTGAGCACTCTGGGTCCTTCATGCAGAGAACGTTCCCGGCGAGTTCCCGGGCCTCTCGTCCCCGGGTGCCGCAGGATCCCTGGAGCGCCTGGGTCCTTCGTGCAGAGACGGTCTTCGGAGTGGGCTCCTGAGCGCCCTACGTCCATCTTGCGAAGAAGGTTCCCAGTAGGTCCCGGGCCTCCGGGCCCTGGGTCCCGTGGGATCCCCAAAGCGCTTGGGTGCTTCATGCGGAGAAGATTTCTGGTGGGTCCCTAATCCTCCGGGCCCCGAGTCCCATGGGATCCCTGGAGTGCCTGGGTCCGTTGTGCGGAGATGGTTTCTGGTGGGTCCCTGAGCCTCCGGGCTCCGGGTCCCGTGGGATCCCCAGAGCACCTGGGTGCTTCGTGCGGAGAAGGTTCCCGGTGGGTTCCCGGGCCTTTGGGCAGTGAGTCCTGCATGATCCTTGGAGCGCCTGGGTACTTCGTGCGGAGAAGGTTCCCGATGGATCCCCGGGCCTCCGGCCCGCGAGTCCCGCGGGATCCTCGAAGCGCCTGGGTGCTTCGTGCGGAGAAGGTTCCCGATGGGTCCCTGGGCCTTCGGGTCTCGGGTCCTGCGGGATCCTTGGAGCGCCTGGGTGCTTCGTGCGAAGAAGGTTCTCGGTGGGTCTCTGGGCCTCCGGGTCTCAAGTCCCATGAGATCCCCGAAGCGCCTGGGTATTTCGTGCGTGCGAAGAAGGTTCCCGATGGGTCCCTGGGCATCCGGGCTCTGGGTCCCACGGGATCCCCGGAGCGCCTAGGTCCTTCTTGCGGAGAAGGTTCCCAGTGGGTCTCTGGGCCTCCGCGCCCCGGGTCTTGCGGGATCCCCGGAGCGCCTGGTTCCTTAGTGCGAAGAAGGTTCCTAGTAGGTCCTTGGGTCTCTGGGCCTCGGGTCCCGAGGGATCCCAGAGCGTCTGGGTGCTTCGTGCGGAAAAGGTTCCCGGTGGGTCCTTGGGCCTCCGGGCCCCGGGTCCGATGGGATCTTTGGAGTGCTTGGGTCTGTCGCGCGAAGACGGTTCCCGATGGGTCCCTGAGCCTCCGGGCTCTGGGTCCCGTGGGATCCCCGAGCGCCTACAGGGGAAAATCCCGAAGGGGTACCGGGGAAAGTCTCGGACGCCTCCCGGGTAAAGTCCCGAAGGGCTACCGGGGAAAATCCTAGAGGCCTCCTGGGAAAAGCCACGCAGTGCCTGGGTCCTTCGTGAGGAGAGGGTCCCCGGTGGGATCCCTGGAGCGTCTGGGTCCTTCGTACAGAGAAGGTTCCCAGTGGGTCCCTGAGTCTCTAGGCCCCGGGTTCCACAGAATCCCTGGGGTCTGGGTCCCGTGGGATCCCTGAGCGCCTACCGGGGAAAATCCCGGAGGCCTCCCAAGAAAAGCCAAGGAGCGCCTAGGCTCTTCGTGCAGAGACGGTCCCAGGTGGATTCCCAGGCCTCCCAGCCCAGAGTCCCATGGGATTCCCGTAGCACCTGGGTCCTCTGTGCGGATAAGGTTACCGGCGGGTCCCTGGGCCTCTAGGCCCCGGGTCTCATGGGATCCCTGTAGCGCTTGGTCCTCCGTGCGGATAAGGTTCCCAGTGGGTCCCTAGACCTTCGGGCCCCAAGTCTCGTGGGATCCCTGGAACGCCTGGGTTCGTCGTGCGGAGACGGTTCCCTGCGGGTTCCTGGGCTTCCAGGCTCTGGGTCCCGTGGGATCCTCTGAGCGCCTACCAGGGAAAGTCCTGGAGCGCTACTAGGGAAAGTCCCGGACGGCTACCGGGAAAATCGTGGTGGCCTCCCGGGAAAAGCCACGGAGGTCTCTCATGCGGGGTCACGTGCGAGTGACGTAAAGAGCGCCTCGGGGACTAGCGAGGACACTTCTCAAGCATCCAAGCCCTTCGACTGGTGAAATGACGCTAACGCCCCTCAATCCAAAGGCCGTAACTAGGACTTTTTAGTCTTTTGCATTTTTTGGGGCCAATATATACCCCTCTTGTATCTCATTTGAGAGGATCTAATTTATTTTTTCAGACACACAAACAACAGGCTCCCTTGGAGACCTCTCTCCCCGAGAGAGCACCTCCCCAGCGGACTCGCGTCCGGAGGGTGCCGATAGGACTAGGGCCCCCACTGAGACCCGAACCTGTATAAAAATCACCGTATCAATATCTGTGCTTGCCCGGCGGAAGGTGATCGGTCGCACGGTCAGCTCGCGTCGCTGTACATGTGTTACGCACGTGTAAAAGAAACCTGCCGGGTTTTCGTAATACCACGACAAATTTAATTTCAGTGTCCCTGGCGACTGCATTGACAATCCCATTTTTCAATCATTTCGCCATTTTGTTCTGGGACTGTAGGTTAGTTTGCAAAATTTGTAGATTGTTGATATTTTTGTAATTATTTTATTCTGAGGTTGTAGATCTTGTTTCCTATTTGAAGAATAATTCCTATTCGATACTTTCCTTCTCGAAACATGCCTATCGATCACTGATCCACTTTTGTGTTATTGGCAACAAAGATTCCGTGTAGAAAAAATTATTTACATGTTAGCAACTTAGGGCTTGCTTGAATAAGTTTAGCTTTCAAAAGAAGGCCTGTCAAGAAAAAGCTAACGAGGCAGGTTTCAGTTTCTAGTATAAAAAGGCTTTACTGTATTAAGGATCGTTTGATCTTCTCGTGAATTTAAAATGAAACTGATACTAAAACAGTCACGAACAGTGTCTTGTTAGCATAAGCGAGTTTCTTGATTTCCATCTCAAATCACAGAACTTATTTAATAGCACTATTACTACAAATTTCTATTAGTGTTAAAAAACTATTGGTTTTCTCTCTCTTTAAGAACAAAATAGGTATGCCTTTGTTTGTATTGAACTAGCAGAAATTAATAATCTATATCAAAATAGGTGAGAAATTTTAAATTTCTTGCAAGATAATTAATTACCTTAATTTTTTTCTATTAATTTAGATCATTCCAATTCTAATAAGACAAATGAGATTCTAGAAAAAACATCTTCTTTTTGTTCTTTAAGACATAAAATACATATCCTCAAAACACTTGAGCTGGTTGGTTGTCCGCATCAATCTCAGTATGACTCATCTTTGTAGAATCTTTGAAATGGATGAGTGTTTGATTGACTAAGTTGCATTAGTGAGCCAAGTTAAGTCAAGCAAAAAGGAGTTGAGTCAAGCTCACAGGGATCAAGCTTCCCATGGAATCAAGCTCGTTACTAACATTATTAAGAGAGTAATTAACAAATATTTAGGTTTTTATGAGGTGGATTAAGAATTATTAAGAAAACTTGAGGGTCATTAGGTCTAATAAAAACAAATTGATAACTCTTAATAATATTTTTCTATCTCATATATCCTCACTTATATCATACATATAACTAACTAAATAATATTTATCTCAACTTGCGTTATTTCATTTAAATAACAAACAACTTCTAGCTATATTCCTTCGTCCTTACTTCTAAATAAGCTTGTCCTGTGGGCCAGTTAAATTTATGTACGAGCAACCAATGAGCCCTTGACTTGCACTGGGGCTGGGCAGTCTAGCTAGCATCCAGACGAACTGGAAGGGTTTTAGGTTGGGGTTAGAAAATGGGCCTAAAGCAAAGCCCAACACAACACATTTGTTTTCAGTTTTTCTTCTTTAAGAAGACCCACTTGCTAATTGACAATTTTTCTTAAAAAAATGTTTGTATGGCACTAAAAAAATTCTGAAATTATACTTTATAAGTTAATAAAGTAGAACTGGATCTGTATATCACTAAGATAACTAATAATAAATATAAAATATAAGAATTTTATAGTGGCATAAAAGATCCTACTCCTTGTTTTTGTTTTTTTTTTGTTTTGAGAGATTAGTAAAAGTTGGTCAATGCGGATGTCTAAAGAAATATGCAACAGAGATATTAGAAAGATTGAATCCTAGAAAATCCGCTTGCTAGTTGATAAGTTGTGGCTAACGCCCTTTCGACTAAACATAACATTACATTTGAGATGAAATGTAGAGTTTATCAGACATTTCCCAATAAATCTTTAAGCTCGTCAATATGTCAAATTTTATTTATAGTTAGTGGAAAATCCCATGCAATGTTTATGTGTTTGAATTTTTATATACAAGAATATTTAAACCCATCTGAGAAATCATTACCATTATAATCAAAATCTAACAAATAAGTGATATAGATATTCTTTTTTCATAAGAAAAATTAAATAAAAAAGGATTAGTACTATAGGTATAAGTCTTCATTTACACCACTCCCTCCATTTGTAAAAATATATTGTTTTAGATTTCTCTTTTTGTTTACAAATATATATCATTTTATGTTTTTGAAGAGAATTTCTCATATTTTTTCCTTTATACCCTCTACTTCTATAAGTCAATGAAAAAATTATTTAACCATAATTAACACTCTACACCAATTTTAATAGAATTTACTGATCATTTCAAGTCATGTTTTAATTCTTGTACATAAATTGAAATAGAGTAACAATTTTGGTGCTAATAACTGATGGCTAACATGGAGCTTTTTAAGAATCATAATGAAATATTCTCTACATATAGCTAATTTATTTCATTGTACAGTATACTACAGATTATAGAACATCACAACCATACGGAGCCTATGAGATTGATGGAATAGACTCCAAATCACATAACAAAGAAATATGAAATCTATTTATTGAATAAATAAAGGTTATGAAACCTTGCCCTGATCCAAAATTCTTAAACTGCAGCAATGTCGCGGCGAAACTAGATTATTTAGTATTGGGGATACGCCATGTTTCCTTAATTGGCCCTATATTTAGGGTTTCACCCTCTATAAATCTATGTATGATCGTTCTTATATATAGTACCGGGTGCATTTGTTGTCTCAAATATAAATTCTACTTGCTGGGTATTATTATATCCTTGACAGTTAATAGAAAACTTATAAATGTGTGGGCTCATCATAAAGATAAATTCTACTCTCTTGGTCTAGAAAACATTTTAACTTTTTACAGTATGGTTGCATCAATTTTGACTATAAAATTTTACAATTATTGTCGACTATTGGGACTCAGGTCCCTAGTGTAACTTACACAAATTAGTTTGTTTAGTAGGAAGACAATCCTCACAATCACCAAAGGAGAATTACGATAAATATGGATTCAATGACATAAAGTTTTGACGAGGAATTGTTACCCGAGCTAGTTCAGAATAAATACACGTTTGGTTCAAAACAGATTCGCACCAGATTAGTATCTGTTGATATAGCTGTCTCAGGAAGCACGGACACATGGTCGCAGGCTCTACATGATCAGACCGCAGATAATGCGCGGTCAGAAGCCCATATGCGATACGCAGACAGAAGGTCGCAAATGATACGCGGTCAGACGACTGCGGACAATACGCGGTCAGAGAATTCTCGACCAGGAGATGCGGGATTACTTAGACCCTACAACAAGCATATCCCGAGTATCCCGAAAATTCCTCCACATGCGGAAACAACCGTCAGGAGGTTAATACGTGCAGTTATTCCTTAAATACATGTGTTAAGCCTGCGTGGAGGTTAAGTGCAGTTGCCAAAACTGCACCCGAGCAACTGTTCGAAGCCGTTATGCCTTGGCGCCCTTTCGACCAGAATAAAAGGGTAAGCCAATGCATCAGACAAGGGAGGACGGATCGAGAGATCAACAGAAGACATCGGATTAAATCTACTAGCTTTCATAGGCCATTTTAGTAAAGTTTTGTACAACCACACGGGAAGGATCTTCGCCTGTGAAGACCCTTTCTATAACCTTGTAATCTTTTTACACATAGTGAAATCCTAACAGAACGTATGGCTGTTACTCCCACCATCGAGGGCCCGAACCTGTCTAAATCTCTCTGTGCTTCACCTGACTTTGGTTCATCATCCCTTCCCGGAGGGACACCCTGAAAGGTCTCACAACTCACAAAATTCTACATAAGTTCGGCTAAGGACCCCAAGTCCGAATCGTTGACAAGTTTATACAGATTTTGGTCCTCAAATGTGAGTAATAACCCTACTTTCTATTGTGTTTTCACTATATGTAAGATAAAGTACAAAGAGAATTTGCTGTAAAGACTAACAAGTCTTCTCCAATCGCTCATCCCCCAATCTCCTCTAAATTGGTTCCTTTTTATACTTGTCGAAATGGTGCCCATAGAGGGAAGTTTTGGGCGGTTTGATAGTTGCTGTGTGTAGTTAAGCAACTGCACTTCTCTTCTTAACTTCTCAATGGTTGTAATGCACAATTACGGATAACTGTACATTCTTCCTCATCTTCTCGATGGTTGATCATGTGAGTGAAAAGATAAATTGTATTGTATTGAAATCATGGTTGATAGATCTCATCCATGCTTCAGGTTTGTTACAATAACCATGGTCGTGTATTAGCTACGACCACATATTGGTATTGTCTTTATCTCCACGACTGGGATAATCGTAGAAAAATGTCTCTACAACCAGGCTGATCATAGGAAAATGTCTCTACGAGTAGCTTGATGATGGGAAGGTGTCTCCATGACCATGGTACTCATGAAATTGTGTATGCTGTGTCAATATGTGTATCGATCACATATTTTTACGACCATTGAGGTCGTAGGAAACAATACTCATAACGGGTTATGTCCAGATGATCTTGGACTATCCCCTAATATCTCTCTTAGGTCTTTTCGACTACAGAGAGGCATATAGATGATTTAAGTCTCGTTCTATAACTTTTTCGACCATAGAACGACAGGGATGACTAACTCGGGTAATAATCTCCGTCAACTAGCCCCCAAATTTGAAACGACACAGCTATTTTTAATATGACGCTTCGGATTCCAAAGAGTGCCTTTGTCGCTTTGAACTCTAACACTTCCCAAGGAGATACTTTGGGTGTGATTCTCAGATAATCATGACAGAAAAAATCTCGAGGGAGTTCGCTGTGTCCCAATGCCAGAAACTCGAACTGTCACCCGCAGACGTCTATATATTTGGCCTATGAGTTTCAGAGTCTTCAAGCTCTTCGAATTTTTTTTAAGTCTTTAAACTCTTCATCTTCTTAACCTTTCCTTCTCTATCTTCATCTCAATGGCGTCCCAGATCCCAGGGCGACTTACGGGTGATGAAGAAGAAAATCTGGTTGTAGAAAGGAAATTGCACAGTTGTCTTAAAAGGTAATTCTCTTTTGGAAATCTGTACAAATCTTTTTCTTGAGCATAAGTTTCCACAGAAGAACTTTTTGGTTTTTACAATTGCTCGAATATTTTGTGGCTCGGAAAAAATGCGCTAGTGATGATGTTGAATTCTCTGGTGATTTTCATCGAAAATACTAATGAAGATCTCTGAGAGAATCGATGATCAAAATGTCCATATGTTGTTTGAGAACCATTAGCTATAACTATAGGGCCTTCACGTGCACAGGCTTCTTCACCAACCTCTTCTGTGGCCATAGCAATTGCTTCCTGTAATCTCCTGGAACATTGCTTCAGGTAAATATCGGTTTTCTCTCTAACTAAGTTATTTTGCTTAGTTAAGAATGACTTATCCAATCATAAGTTGGATATACAGGACAAATTGGACCACTTCCTCTCCTACTGCAGCATCTGAAACTGAACCAACTGTGGTTGAGAAGGAAGTTGCTGTCACTAGGGGAGTAGTGAATGTCCCAACCCCTTTAGTGGTCTAGTCAGCATCTGTCCCACAGATTGTTTTGGTAAGGATTCTTACTCTTCAAATTTTCTTGTATATGACTAGGAATTATCTCATGGTCATATAGGGCAAGAACGATGAGGTTCGAAGGGTATTCAGCGCAAAACTTGCTGAAGCTCTGACATCCTTGGAGGAGAAGACTGCATTGTGCAACTCCCTTCAAGGGGAAAAGAGCACCTTCTATTGGTTTGTAATTAATTGCGAACCGATGCCGATTGTAAGTTCATTTTGGCATAATTTGACATTGCTTTGATGAACTTTTGTAAATAAATTCAATCGAATTCATTTCTTTCTCTGATCAGATCAACGAGAAATAAACTTCGAGGTAGTTGAAGAAAAGAGGCACTTCGAGGAGAAGTTTATCATGCGAGGTCTCGACCTAGATAACCTTCAGAAAATCATCGACCGCTACAAGGCGGCCAGCGAGAAGGCCAGGGAGACCGCAAAGCTTGCCCGTAATGAGAAAGGCACCTTGGAAGCAATCATCAAGAACTGCAGTGTCACTGAGACCAGTACCCTTGAAAAATTAAGGGAAGTTGCGGACTCGTTTGGAGCTGATGTGATCAATCCCAAGAAGTATGATTTATCTCTCTCTAAGTCTTGCAACTTGGTCACAGCTCAATCTGCTTCTCTTGTCGCCAAGATACCAGAGTTTGTAGAGAGGCATAAGGAGGCACTGAAGACCAATGTCAGTGCTGTAACCTCAGCTATACTCTGCAAACTTAGACGTTGCCACTGTTTGAATTTGGACTCGAACCCAATGGCGGAAGAGGCAGTTTTTGATAGTGAGGATCAGTTGAATGTGATCAGGGCCGAGATCAAGCCTTTAGTAGATAAACTATTACACGATCTCGACCTTCTTTGATGTATTTCCTCTCATTGTAATTTTTTGTAAATTAGCAATGAAAATGGAAATATTTTACTCTATATGAGTTTTTGTACCTTGAAAATACATATGATAAGAAGAAAATATATGATAAAAAATATAAAGTACTTAGTTTCTGACCAAATTCTATACTTATATCCCCTTAGGCCCCTCTTGTGATCACTGATACTGAAGACCTAGTATAGTGGTCCCAGGATAATTATTCTGGACTAAATTGACCAAGGCTTAAATGATTAGAAATATGCTAGTAAGTCTCTTATGCGTTGAGAAGCTGCTTAGAAACAGATGTCTTAGTTAGATGCGATCATAAAATAGTAGAAATAAATGGCAAAGTACAAATGTATAGGTTTTTTGCTAACTGACAGCCACTCGAATAATCAGAAACACACTAGTAACAAATAGTGAAAATAGCACTGATTAAATAAGAAATTGAAATGGAAATGGAAAAACATACACATCAAATTTCCGCAACTGGTCGATGTTCCAGGGGTTTGAAATTCGTCCATCATCCATAGCTAATCGAGCAAAACCTGGACATGGCAGCGAAATTATAGTGTAGGGCCTTTCCCACAGAGAGGAGAATTTGTTCCGACCAGACTGGCTTTGGATTTTTTCTTAAAATCAAGTCTCCCACGTGAAGGCTACGTGGGAGCACCCGTTTACTGTGATATTTACGTAAAGCTTGTAAATATGCTACTGACCAAATTAGTGCTCGATTACGCTTTTCTTTAAGAAGAGTAATTTCATCTTCGCGTTTTTCACTTTGATTTATGATATCGAAGTGATCCACACGAGCAAAACCAATTTGAATTTCAATTGGCAACATGGCTTCTGCACTGTAAACAAGTTGGAAAGGCGTCTCACATGTAGCCCGACTCGACGTAGTGCGCAATGCCTATAGAATGGAGTAGAGCTCATCTACCCAAGCCCCCAAGCGTATCTTAAGGTGGTCAAAAACATATTTCTTAACCCCTTGTATTATCTGCTCGTTGGCATGTTCAACTGTACCATTGCTCTACAGATGAGCAATAGATGCAAAATAGATTTTGGTCCCGATATCGTCGCAATAGTTGAGAAAAAGACCACTAACAAACTGGGATCCATTATTTGTGATGAGATGAATTGGAACACCCAATCGTGTCACAATGTTCTTATGGAAGAACTTTTTCACCGCAACGGTGATAATGGTTCGGACTGGTTCAGCCTCGATCCATTTGGTAAATGTGTCAATAGCTACGAATATAAACTTGTATCCATTGACCGCTTGGAGCATAGGGCCCACGATATCTATTCCCCATAAGACAAATGGCCAGGTTAAGGGAATAGTTTGAAGAGCATATGCTGGCTGATGAACTTGTCGAGCATGAAATTGACACTGTGGGCATATTTTGACCAATTTCATGGCATCATTAAGTTCCAAAGGCCAGAAATATCCTTGTCAAAAAACTTTTCTGACCAGCGTCCATAATATTCGTGTGCCCCATACATGCCTCTATGAATTTCTCTCAGAAGGGATTTTCCCTATTCTTGAGGTATACAACGTATAAGTACTCCTTGAGTACCTTTTCTGTAAAGGGTTCCTTCAACCAGTCTGTACATACGCGCTTTTCTAACTAACTGATCACTTTTGGTTTCATTCTCTGGCAAGGTCCCATGCGCAAGATAGATTCTCAATGGTTGAATCCAATCTGCTTCTTGCTTGAGGGCGGCGATGTTAGTCACCGCCTCGGGTGCCGCAATGACTGAGGGCTATTTTAAGTGTTCAACGAACACTCCTACCAAAGTGGATGCACGTGAAGAACCAATTTTTGACAATTGGTCTACGAGAATATTGTCTCTTCACAGAACGAATTGTACTTTGAAATTTCTGAAGTGTTTAGGGCCATTGTCTTATAGGAACAGTTGCATTCCTTATTTACCTAGTTTACAACTAGCTGAGTCTCTCCTCACCACTAATCGATGGACTTCGAGGAATTTGGCTGCTTGAAGCCTTGCTAGAAGACCTTCATACTTTGCTGCTTTATTAGTGGCAACAAAGTGTAATTGTATGACATACTGGAGTTGGTCACCCTGAGGTGAAACTAAGACCACTCCAGCCCCGAGTTTGAGAAACTTTGAGAACCATCAAAATACATCGTCCAGTGGTTGGTATTTTCTAAATCCTCTGATTATTGCGCAGGTCGTTCGGGATTAGTCTATTCAACTACAAAATCTGCAAGAATTTGGGATTTAATTGCTGCTCGAGCAGTGAAATCGAGATCGAATGCTCCGAGTTCTACTGCCTACTTCGCAACTTGACCATTTACCTTTGGATTCCAGAGAATGTCCCCTAAGGAAAGAGACGACGGCACAAAAATCTTGTGCGCTTGAAAGTAATGTTGTAGCTTTCTGGAAGCCGTTAAAAGAGCATAAAATAACTTTTGGACCTCAAGTAACGCTCTTTTGGTCCATTAAGTACTTCACTTATGTAATAAACTGGTCATTGCACACTTTCACTCACTGCAACCAAAACAGCGCAGACCGCGTGAGGAGTTGCAGCCAAGTATATGAGTAATGGCTCTCTCGTAATCGGGGAAACCAACACTGGGGCACTTGTTAAATATGCTTTGACTTCCTAAAAGACTTTTTTGACTTCGTCCGACTAGTAAAAACCATTGTGCTTACGTAGAATCTTAAAGAAAGGTAATCCACGTTCACCTAACTGTGATATGAAACGACTCAAAGCTACCATTTGACCAGTTAGGCTTTGTACCTCTTTTGTGGTTGAAGGAGATCGCATTTGCTCAATGACCCAGATTTTCTTGGGATTAACCTCAATGCCTCTCGAACAAACAAGAAAACCTAAAAGTTTATCTGAAGAAACTCCAAAGGAGCACTTTTTTGGATTCAACTTGATTCCATGTTTTTTCAATTTACAGAAAGTCTCAATGAGATCATTTACATGACTAGAGCTTTTTAAGTTTTTTACAATCCGATCATCAACATAAGATTCTAAATTACGCTCAAGTTGAGAAAGAAATGTCTTCTGCATCAAGCGCTGGTATATGGAACTAGCATTCTTTAGCCCAAATGATATTCTGATGTAGCGGTAACTGCCAAATGGTGTGACAAAGGCAGTTTTCTCTTCATCTACTTCTGCCATGCTAATTTGATGGTACCCTGAGTAAGCATCCAGGAAGCTCATCAGTCTGCAACCTGCTATTGAATCGATCAACTGATCGATACGGGGAAGAGGAAAATCATCCTTCGGGTAGGCATTGTTAAGACTGGTGTAATTTATGCACATGCGCCGCTTAACATTAGATTGCTGGACCATGATCGGGTTCACGAGCCCTTTTGGATGGTCCACTTCACGAGTGAAACCAGCCTCCTGGAGTTTATCTAACTCTGAATGGATGGCTTCTTGTCGATCAGGAGCAAAGCGCCTGAACTTTTGCTTTGTTGGTCGCTGTCTAGGCCGAATCGCTAGCCTGTTTTCAATTACTTCCATTGGAACTTCAGGCATGTTGGATGGTTTCCACGCAAACACATCTGCATTAGCTCAAAGGAAAGCAACGAGTACAAGTTCCTATTTGCCGTCCAGTCCCGAACCAATCCGAATGGTTCTAGACCGGTTGTCTAGGAATAAAGGAATCTGCTTGAGTTTTTCATTTGATCACAGATTTACCTTGATCGCATTTGGTTCCTTGGTCGAAGCCTTGACATCCCGGAGGGGAAGATGATCAACCATTTCCAGGGAGATTCGATCACATGTTAGAGCCGTATTTTGACTACCTCTGACAGTGATCACGTCTTTTGGCCCCGGCGCCTTGACGCATTGATAAGCATAATGCGTTGCAGCCATGAATTTAGCGAGTGCAAGCCTACCAAAAATGGCATTATTTACTGAATCAAAATCAATTACATAAAAAATTCTCTGGTCCTCCGAGTGTCACGGGCAGCACAATCTAGCCCATATGCATCATCAAAGGACCAGGTATTATCCCGAAGAATTGGTGAACCACTGGTTTAATCTTTGAACAAGGTATTTGCATCTCATAAAGTTCTTTCACAAAAAGTAGGTCAAGCGAACTTCCTCCATCGACCAATACTCTTCCCACTTTAACATTGCTAATAATAGGGGAAATGACCAGAGGGAGTCGCCGTGGTCGCAATAGTCCCTTAGGGCAATCATCCTGGATGAAGGTCAGGGAAGTCTCCAACCAGCGGGGAAATTGAGGCTCTCCAGGGGGAGTTTCAATATTATTTACCTCTTGGTAAACAGACTTAAAATGACGCTTAGAAAAATAAGATGAAGAACCATCAAATATAATATTGACATGATTATTTGATACCTGGTATGGCATGTCCTCATCTCCATCAACGTCCTTAATCCCACAGGATTGTCACTATTTGATATAGTTGGCATAGGTGCTTTACCTTGGTAAAAGTCATCCAAGCGCTTCAACCAATTGCGATAATTCTGGAGATCGTGTTTGGAGGCATTGTGCAATGGACATGATTTATTTCATCCTTGCAGGTTAGTCTATTGTTCCGCATGGTCGTTGTCACGACCACCAGAAGGAGGTTTATTATTTTTGAATGGAAATTTTTTACCTTTTCCCTGTGGTTGTTTTTCCATGATCGTGACCTCTCGGAATTGGCTTACTCCATTCTTCTTTTTGGGCTTCTTTGATTTTCCGCCCACAGATGATCTAGACTTTTTGGTCGAATCATCCTTCTTCTCGGACTTGAGACTAGGTTGAGGAGGTAAGTTACCCTTGTCCATGAGCTTACTCCACTCCACAGCCTCAGCCGCGTTAGAATATCGATCAGCCATGTTGGAAAGTTCTGACATTGATCGTGGTGATTGGATACTTAGATCCTCTGTGAATCTTTGGTATCGAACGGCATGTTTGAAAGCCCTAATAACCGATTGTCAGAGATATTGGGAATGGTATTTCGTATTCCCACAAATCTCTTGACGAATTGCCGAAGAGTTTCGGTTGAAGTCTGGCGTAGTCGATGAAGATCATCTTCTTTGCCAGGCTTCGCGTAGCAATTCTGGAAATTGTTGAGGATGGCATTGCATAACATTTCCCAGTTGTATATTGATCCTTCTGGTTGATTAAACAATCAAGTCCATGCTGGACCTTCAAGGACCATCGGCAAATAACTTGCCATAACTAGTCATCTCCTCCTGCCGCTTGAATGGCAGTAATATAGATCTGAAGAACTCTCTCTAAAAAAATATATATAGATCTGAAAAAATTTAGATGGATTTTGAGTTCCATCGAATCTTTTGATCGTACCAGGCTTGAACTTATCTGGCCAGACTACAGCTCGTAGCCCTGGTCAGAATGCCTTACAACCCATGTATGAAACACGTGGTTGTTGATCGTCGTGACTATCACCTTGGTCGGGGGAATCAATAGCCGTAGGAAACTCACAACATGGTCCCAAACGCGAGCGCATTGGGACACAATTACGATCACGAGAACTACCAGTTCATTGGGCTTTGTTGTGCCGGGCTGATGTAGTGTGAGCACGATCACTTCTTCTCTGGCTCTGGTAAGCACTATCGCGTTCCTGGGAATAAGTTACCAATTACGATGTTGTGGTCGGAGTCACATCTGATGCGACCCTGTCGAGGTTTTCTGCAAGTACTCTTGCAAATCTTACCCAATTATCATTTGCGAATCCAGAGGGAGCGTTATGGAGCATCTCTGCGATTACATGGATGCGATCTTGGGTACCCATTCTGGGAGCCAGAGGAGTTTTTGGTAGAATCACCTCAGCCATTGGGGAGCACTCCGGGGCTGAAAGTGGTGTCTGGTCACGCCTTCAACCATTGAGATGTCATTGGTGAGACATTCCTAGACCAAAGCCGTGGGTGGCGGCATCATGGCGAAATTGCGCAAGTCGCAGAGCTTCCATTGTGGTATTGCGATCTTCAGCCTCTAGCCGTTCGCGAGATTCGTCCTCTTTTCATTTGCGTTCTCCTTCTTCCCTAGGAACACTTTGCTCTGGGGTCTCCTCAGAAAGTGGAGCAACTTCCCGTGGGGCAGAGGTTGCAGACGGAGAGAAAATCTCCTCTTTGTCCGAATCAGATTCAAAATCAAAGAGGGAATTTAGGTTTTTCGAGCAAATCTTGTCAGACCTAATTCAAGATCATCATCGCCTGTACTGTCTAGGACAATGGGTTGTGGCACGTACTCGCCCTCAAATTTGGCAAAACTCACAGAAGGTGAGCCCACTACCTCATTAGGTTCCTAGTCGATTGGCATAACCAAAACCTGAGAAGAATCCACCTCAACACAAGACTCAAGAGTGGCATTGATCCCTTTCATGGGAATAGGATCTTCATCCATGGGAACATCAACATAGTCGGCAGGATCGAAGTCATTCTCGGAATCGTATGCACAAGGATGCATAGCTTACCTTACTTCTTGGTGAAGAAGAAGAAATGTCTTGAAAGGATCCCCACAGTCGGTGCCAGCTGTCGACGATTGGGACTCGGGTCCCTAGTCGAACTTACATGAATTTAGTTTGTTTAGTAGGGAGACAATCCTCAGAATCACCAAAGAGGAATTACAATAAGTGTGGATTCAATGACACAGAGTTTATACAAGTTTGGGCCCTCAAATCTGAGTAATAATCCTACTTCCTATTGTGTTTTCACTATATGTAAGATGAAGTACAGAGAGAATTTGCTGTAAAGCCTAACAAGTTTTCTCTGATCGCTCATCCCCCCAATCTCCTCTAAATTGGTTCCTTTTTATACTTGTCGAAAGAGTGCCAATAGAGAGAAGTTTTGGGTGGTTTGATAGTTGCTGTGTGCAGTTAAGAAATTGCATTTCTCTTCTTAACTTCTCAATGGTTGTAATGCACAGTTACATATAACTGCACATTCTTCCTCATCTTCCCGACGGTTGATCATGTCAGTGAGAAGATAAATTGTATTGTCCTAATATCATGGTTGATAGATCTCATCCATGCTTCAGGTTTGTCACAATAATCATGGTTGTGTATCAGCTACGACCAAATATTGGTATTGTCTTTATCTCTATGACCGGGATAATCATAGGAAAATATCTCTACGACCGGGCTGATCGTAGGAAAATGTCTCTACGAGTAGCATGATCATGGGAAAGTGCCTCCACGACCATGGTACTCGTGAAATTATGTATGCTGTGTCAATATGTGTATCGACCACATAATTTTACGACCATTGAGACCGTAGGCAACAATACTCATAACGGGTTATGTCCAGAAGATCTTGGACTATCCCCTAATCTCTCTCCTATGTCTTTTCGACTACAGAGAGGCATATAGATGATTGAAGTCTCGTTCTATAATTTTTTGACCATAGAATGGTATGGATAATTGACACGGGTAATAATCTCTATCAATTTATATTACTAAAGATAATTAAAAAATATAGTATTATGAAAATAATTTTGACATCAAATTTGTCATCATTTTCTTATGACAGATCTAGATATTTTTATACTCATTCCATTCTTTTTTACTTATTATTTTAAATTTTTTATGGTCTTTAACATATAACTTCAACCATTAATCTTTATAATTATATGCTACTAAAAATTATAAAAAGTAATAATATGAAAGTAATTTTTATTATAAATCTACTAATATTATTTCATATAGTGAATCTTGATATCGTTTTGTATATTAATGATAAAAACTTAAAAATTTTGACTTATCCATATACTCACAATAATTAAAAAATTAGAAGAGTACATATCTATAATACCAATAAAGTTCATCCCAGAATCTTGCTCCTTGCTACGCAACCTCACCCTTTTTACCTCAGCCGTTCGATCGGTTCTGTTTGCCGCTGCGATCGTTCCACGTTCGTGCTTTACATCTGTTGCTTTTCCCTGCTTCAAATCCGCTCGGATCCATCCCCAAAGCCCACATCCGCTCGGCTCCGTCCCCAAAACCGTTGCCGCCGCAACTCCTCCTGCCTGGATCGCGGCCTCATCGCGCGCGTCGCCAGATCGGTGCCGCTGCACCTCCGCGGCCTCATCGTACGCCTCGCTGGATCTGCCGCGCCATTGGGAACCTCATCGCGCGCCTCACTAGACTGTGCCGCCGTGGCCTCATCGCGTGCCTCGCCAGATCTGCCGTGCCGCCGGGGCCTCATCGCGCGCCTCACCGAATCCGCGGCGTTGCACCGCCGCACCGCCGCTGCCTCATCACGCGCCTCGCCAGATCAGTGCGACCGCAGCCCATCGCACGTCTTGCCGGATCCGCGCCGCCGTGGCCTCCTCGAGCGCCACGCTGGATCTGCCGCACCGCCGGGGCCTCATCGCGCGCCTCGCTGGATCCGCGCCACCGCTTCGTCGCAGCCTCACTCATCGTGCGCCTCGCCGGATCCGCGCCGCCACTGCCTCATCGCCGTCGGGTGCCCACTGCCTCCACATCATTCCCATCGCCACCACGCAGCCTGTGGGACCCTCATTTGAGGAATCTGATGGCAACCACCCTGGTGGGTTGCACTCAGAATGATACATCGCAAGCTCACAACAACAAAATACATTATATTGCAATGTAAATAATTAAAACAAGTACCGGGTCACAAGGACCAATATTATAATATCATAGCGCCAAAAATGACGCAATTTAAAGTTGATACAAAAGTAAAGAGTTTTCTTCGACACAATGGTTAGCACAGAAACAAAACAACAAGCAAGACAACTCTAACGGTCTTCATCTTCATCGGCAGCGGTGTTGCATGGGTTTCCTCCACATCAGACTCCACTTGGTGAGTGACCCTCTAGTAAGCTGAATCTTTGAGGATGGTTCCTTCCTCCTCATTGGGTTCAAGGCCGTAGGAGTCGGGATTGTCGACGATTCGGACTCGGAGTCCTCAGCCGAACTTATGCAGAATTTGTAATTGTGAGACCTTTCAAGATGACCCTTCGGGAAGGTATGCTGAACAATAGTGAACAGGAGCACAGAGAGTTTAGACAGGTTCGGGCCCTCGATGGTGGGAGTAAAAGCCCTACGTCCTGTTGAGATTTCACTAAGTGTGGTAAAAGGTTTACAAATGGAGGGAAAAGACCTCACAGGCGAGGATTTTCCCTGTAAGAGTGTACAAGGATAAGCCAAAGAAGGCTTACTAAAATGCTATATGAGGTGTGCCGTAGACTTGGCTAACTTGGATGATTTTGGGTTTCTTGATCTTCCGATCTCTCGGTTGATGTTTCGGATGATCCCCCTCCTGATTGATGCTCCATGCCATCCTTTTGTACTGTTTGAAAGGGTGCCATGTAGAGGAAACTGCATCAAACGGTTGCACGGACAGTTGGATGCGGTTTTTTGGAACTGCTCTTAACCTCCACGCAGGTTAAACACGTGTTATTCACGGATAACTGTATGTGTTAACCTTCTGACGGTTGATTCTCCACGTGTAGGAATCTTCAGGATACTTAGAATATCCTGCTGTATGGGCAACCGAATAAATAGATCTCAAGTATCTTGATCGGTAGATGTTCTGACCGCGGGATATTAGCTGACCGCGCAATATCCCGAATGTGTAGTTCGCGTACAGCCTACGAACTTCTGACCGCGCAAGGCTTGCGGTCTGACCGCGTAAAGCTGCGACCTGATCGCGTAAAGCTTGCGACCTCATGGTGATGCCCCTCAGAATAGCTTGAATTCGCATCACCAGATACATGTCTGGTTCGAACCTGTCTTGAACCAAAAGTTTATTAGAAGTGACCCGGGTGTCAATCCTCGTCAGCTAGCCCCCAAATTCGAAGAAAACGAAGAGACGTGTTTATTTCGAATTTTTAAAAAACCGTGCATTGGATTTTTAACCCGGCCCTTTAACTTCTCCACTTAGTGGCGCACTAAGTGAAAACGGTTGGTTTTTCAAGACGGGTTCTGACATTACGTGACGGGCAATGATAGCGCCGTAGAATTGTTTTTATCTCGAGGTAAAATTGTAAATGTCTTAACAAAACCCGAGGTGTCTGGGAGGCGAACCGTCGCCCTGGTGGCTATAAATACCAGACCCCTGGACATGTAAAGATCTACAATTTCCCTCTCACGTCTAAGTCTTTTTCTTGTTATCCTGCCTCCTTCCTTTTCACATACCCCTCCCAATGGCAGATCATGAAATCATCGAGATTGAGAGCGATGAAGGGGAAATTGTCGAACAAGGGTCTCAAACGAATGAAGTCCTGTCTCCCTTAAGGAAGAAACCCAAGGTTGACGAAGGATCTTCCAGTGGAACAAAGGTGAAGAACGTAGCGAGTTTCTTTCTTCCTTCAGTTCCTTTGACCCTCCCCGTTCATGCCTCTCGGCAAGTTAGGCCTTTATCCTTAGGAAAAGATCCCTTCACATCCAACTCTCCCATCCTTTTGGGTGATCAACATCCTGGTCGGCAAGCGGTGACTATCCCTCGATCAGATGATTGCCGTATTGGGTTGGCGAAGCAATCTTCTTCTGGGAAGGTTGCTCTTCTACCATATGATGATCTTCCTCCCAAGATGGGTGTATCAACGGGTTATGCACCGGGACAGGTAACAATTCTTCTCCCTTTTTGCTGATAATTTTAGTTAGTATGACTAACTTTTGCAAAATGCAGGAGGTAGGAGGCCCCAGCGATCAGCCTTCTGCTGCTCCATCTCTTCCTTCCGGACAGACCCTTCTGGAAGAGAAGAATGCCCTGGAGAAGAAGACCGAGGAGATGGCCTCGAAGATTCTGCGTTTAGCAGAATGTTTTGATCGATCCCGAGAAGAGGCGCACCATTTCCGTCGAGAGAGGGACTTCGCTCAGCAACAGCGAGAACTCTCTGACTTGATTAGGGACAATAGTGCATCTGTTGTTAGGGACGATATAGATAGACTTAGGGTAGTTGCTAGTTCCCTGGGGGTTGTCAGTGTAGATCCTACTGACAACAACATGTCCCTTGGAGAACTTTGTAAACTTCTTTCGGAGCAAGTCGATGTTTTGATCGACTGCATCCCTTTTGTATGTAAAGAATGTAAGAAATAAAAGTTCTTTATTTCTCATGAAATGTTCTCCACATCTTCTGTGCGAAAATATAGCCATGAACTTTACGTTCGCGACCATTCATACACAGGAAATTTTAGTTCTGCGATCAAAATCACTTTTAAGAAAAAAGCACCGCGACCTGCCCTGATTCCGCGATCAGTTTCAAAGCCGCGGTCAGAACTAAGGTTCGACCAGAGTTGGGACTCGGTCAGGATGTCACTTCGATTAGAATCGAAGTTTTAGCCTAAAACACGATTTCGATAAAACCATAACCCAATTTGAAACACTCCAGTACGTTAAAAATTGGGTTACATGATTTTTTCGAATAAAATGTTCAAAGTATAAAAAGGAAAAACGTCCTCTGAAAAGTACTGAAAATTTTTCAGTCCTTTTACGCTTTCAGTTTCCAAAACAAAGAAGTCTTTTTGTTTCAGATCCGACGCCTGAGTACTTTATCGGGTCCATCAGAGACAGTATCCATTATGGGAAATGAATAAAGCATTCAATGGAACGTTTGAAATGAGCCGTTTACTCATTAATGCGTCGCCTTGGGTCTATAAAAAGAGCAGATGTCTTCTCAAAGAAGCCACACAGCTAAAAACCCTCATTATTCCCGCCGCTCAAAACCCTCATTTTCTTTAGCCTTCATCTTCCCCAAATCGCCAGCTTCCCCTTTGATTCTACACCAAAGATAGCGTCCTGGAGCAGATCCATTCACCCTTCTGAGGAGAGCCTGATGGCGTTAGAGAAGGAGGAGATCCTTTCTCCGCGGCTGCTCATTAACTGGCGACCTGCAGAGAAGGACCAAGAAACCCCAACTGTCCAAGAAGGCGAGTTGGTGGTTTTTGAGGAGTATTTGCGTTGCGGGTTCCGATTCCCTGAGAGTTGGTTCCTTAAGGATGTCCTTGAACATTATGGGTGGGAACTGATCAACCTCCACCCCAACGCGATGCTGATCCTTGCAGTATTCCAGCACCTTTGTGAAGCCTTCGTCGGAATATATCCCAGCGTGGATCTTTTCCGACGATTTTACTTTTCGGCGTGGTCGAAGAGTACCAACGCCGCCGGATGCATCTACTTCCGGCTGAGGGATAAAAAGGAGTATCCCTCCCCACCCCTACGAGATTCTGTGCATGGGTGGCACCAAAGGTGGTTTTACTGCTCTCCACCATCCGAAAGCAGTTTATGGTTTGAAAACTCGCGACCGGAGAAGTCGAGCGAGTTAGACATTCCCCCGGCGATGAACTCGGAGCTTTCGAAGCATGCCGAGGTGATTCTTCACTTGGTCAATGAAGGATTGACGGCTCGAGATATCATTCGAGACTTCGTGAAGAACCGGGTGAGTCCTCTGCGTGAAAGGGCTCATCCGGCGTGGGAGATTAGGTCCATGGGTGATAGCACCCTGGACTACAGTCAAGGTATTTATTTCTTTGGTGCTGAACTTTCTCCTTTTTGAATTGTACAAATTCTGACTTGAGTTTGGGAACAGTCCTGCCTTCATCCGAGATTGAAAGGCGGACCAACTCCCTCCTTAGGACCTACAATTCCGATGTAGAGGGCCCTAAGGGATCACCTCGCCCGCAGAGCTTGATTCACGCTGGTGATGACCTCAGACAGGAGCGCCGAAAGGTAATTTCCTTGTCCAGCTTTGGCTCTGCAGGTCTTGTGTGTGTCCAGTGCTAATCCCTTGTAATGGACTGCGAACCAGCTCCTAGGGAAGTTTGCGGATGCGACGTTCCCAAGTGAAAATGTCGGCTCTCCGAAGAAGCCGACGGCGAAGAATGTGAAGAAGGTCTCTCAGAGACCGAGGACAAAGAGTCCTGCCCCTAAGAAGACCAAGCTAAACCCTGGGGAGGGGTCTTCACGAAGCATTCCTCGTTCCGCAAGAAAGACTGCGGTAAGATATCGCATTCCTGCTACTTTTTCAGGCGCGACATGGAATCACTTCTTCGTCGTACAGGGAGAGGGGAGCGAGGAGGAAGAGGATGACGTTCCTCTGATCCTTCGAAGGAGGAAGATCGCGGATCTTCCATCCAGCGATGCCCCAAGCTGCCCCGCAGAGACCACTACTACCGAAGAGGTGGTCGTGGAAGATCCTGCGACCACCGAAAATCTTGTGGTCGCGGGTGACCCTTCAATTCCTGAAGCCCCCGAGGTTTCAGGGTCAATTATTTCTGCTTCCCTGGTTGAAGGGACGACCAAGGTAAGGAATCTTTTTCGGCCGTTCCTTCTATGACTCTTTCTGCACATTTGTCAAGTTAATGTATATACAGGGAGGAGAGCTTCCCCCTGGGACCACTGGGGGTTCCAGGGAGGAAAATCCTCCTCCTCTGCGGACAGAGGAGGAGGTGGATGAACAAAGGCCAGCTATGATGGTTCCAGCAATTCTGGAATCGCCAAGGCCTTCAGATGCAGCCCCACCAGTTAGCCCGGTGGCCCAGGTAAAGATCTTTTTATGTGTTTTTACCTGTTCCCTAAGAATATGCCTATAACATGACATTTCCAGGGGGGTGCTGCCTTGTTTACCATAAGGAAGGCGAGAACCGGAGACGGCTCTCCTTCGCAAGGGGAATTTTCCCAGAAGTCCCAGGAACGAATGGGATTTCAAATAAGGTAAGAGCTCTTACTTGACAGTAATCTTAAATAAAAGTTGCCTGACCCATTCTTCCTGTTAGGCAAAAGAAGACAGCGCCTAACCCTTCAACCGCCACTGGGGAGGTTGAAACTAGGGCTGATGAGGGAGCCTCTAATGAAGAGCGCTCTGCTCCCGTGGTTCAGGAAGTCGTCCGGACCGCGGGAGGTGAAACAAGTATAGGGACCGGGTCACAACCAGTGGCCTCTGGGGGTGGCGTCCGGCCGGCACTCCCGCCAACTATCCCTGTAGTGAGCACGTCGGAGGCTCTAGCGAGGATTCCCGCTGAACTGAATGATGCCGTTTTACAAAAGTTTATGAAGGTATAATAAGACTCTGCTTCCGTGCCTGAATTATACTTAGGACACCTTTGACCTTCTTCTTTGGCACCACAGGGATTGTCCTGGCTAACAAGCCATTCGCGTGTTGTGATGGCTAGTACAGAAGCCATTCAAAACGAACACGATAGCTTGCGCAGGTGAGTACCATTACCCTCTGGTTAACACGGGTACATCTTGGTTGTGACTGCCTTGATTTTGTTGCAGAGAGGTTGCATTCTTGAAGAAGGAGGTGGCCGGTTCAGTCTCAATGCTTAAGAAACAAGAAACTGAACTCAACAGACTTCGATCAGAGAATGCTGGTAAGCCGATTCCTGACTAGGAAGACTTGAATCCATAATATGCGAATAATCTTCTCTCTCTGTACAGCGCAAGCAGGTCGAATTACGCAGCTCAGTCGAGACAAGGAGATTCTTGAATCCTCGATTCGCCACACCGATCGGGCAATCAAAGAACTGAGCCTCCGGATCTTCGAAAAACTAAAGGCCGTGGCTGATCTTTTGAAGACCGATGTGGTAGAACTGAGGCAAGACAACCTCAGTATAAATGACTGGACATCGCTGCTTACTGCCCAGGCGGATTCACTGCTTGAGTATCTCCCTGGAGATACACGGCGACGCGAAGAGGTGATCAGAACCAGGGTTCGATCAGCCGCAGCAGCCATACTCAGCCGGGTTTGACTTCACCATGGCCCAGATGCAGATCTGAACGCATTGGTGGGTCCGGTTGAGGTCGAGAGTGAAGAGCTGCTCGATGCAGTCATAGAGGAAGTCCAGCCCCTAGTAGATAGACTCTTGACTGAGCTGGGGATCGAATGATCCTTATTTTTGTAACCAAACAATTGTAATTACAATGCAATGTATGTAAAACTATTTTTTTTTTCAAAAGAAAGTGCATATTCACATCATAAGTTTCATACTATAAGTATATTCCTCTAGCCCCCGCCTCTGTTTTATGAATACTGAAGCCTTAGTATTTTAAGCAGAGGGGAAAACATAAGTATGATGACCAGGGATATGTGCTTCAAACCGATGGTCTAGATTAAAGTAACATTTTAACCTTATTGCAAATTGGTAGCCACCCAAATGACCGAAGACTAGCCAGATAGTCCCGTGTGCGTTGAGAAACGGCTTATTTAGGAGTAACTTATCTGGAAGTGATCATGAGATTGACCAGCGAATCCGGTTGAAAAATGCTGTAATAACCTAACCGCCAGCGATCAGCCCCCAGGTCGAATTTGTATAATTTGGGCTTAAAGAAAAACACTCATTGTATGAAAACAAGACATGCTTTTTATGAAAAGATGCTAATTGAACAGGAAAAAAGTGATTGGAATACTTACACGTAAAACTTGCGAAGTTGATCGATGTTCCAAGTATTGGACAAAATCCGACCATCCTCCATGGCTAATCGCGCAGATCCTGGCCGCGGCACTGAGGCGACAGTGTATGGTCCCTCCCACTTTGGGGAGAATTTATTGCGGTTAGACTGGTCTTGAATTTTTCGTAAAACCAAGTCGCCCACGTTGAGATCACGTGGTCGCACGTTTTTACTGTGATACTTGCGTAGAGCCTGCAAGTATACCGCGGACTTAATCAGGGCGCAATCACGCCGTTCTTCCAGGAGGATGAGATCTCGCGATCGCTGTTCGGATTGGTTGACCTGTTCGAATTGATTCGTGCGAACAGATCCAATACTTACTTCCATAGGCAATACAGCCTCGGCTCCATAGACCAAATGGAAGGGTGTCTCACCGGTGGCTCGACTAGAGGTAGTCCGTAGTGCCCATAGAACAGTATAGAGCTCGTCTGCCCAAGCCCCCGAGCGGGTCTTGAGGCGATCAAAAACACGTTTTTTGATGCCTTGCAATACTTGCCCATTGGCCCGTTCTACGGCACCATTGCTTTGTGGATGTGCCACGGAAGCAAAGCACACCTTGGTCCCAATCTGATCGCAGTAGTCTAGGAAGAGACCGCTAGCGAACTGAGAACCGTTGTCTGTGATGAGACGGTTTGGAACACCAAATCGTGCCACAATGTTCTTGTGAAAGAACTTTTGTGCAGCTGATGCAGTAATATTTCGTACTGGTTCGGCCTCAATCCACTTTGTGAACGTGTCAATGGCTACGAACAGAAACTTGTACCCATTGACCGCTTGTGGCATAGGACCGACGATGTCCATTCCCCAGATCGCGAAGGGCCATGCGAGAGGAATAGTTTGCAATGCATAAGCAGGTTGATGAACCTGTCTTGCATGAAACTGACACTGTGGACACATCTTGACCATAAACTTGGCATCATCGAGTGCCGAAGGCCAGTAGAATCCCTGTCGAAAAACTTTTCCGACCAGTGTTCGGTATGACGCGTGTGCACCGCATACACCGTCATGTATTTCTTTCAAGAGGGATTTTCCTTCCTCCTGAGATATGCAGCGCATGAATACTCCTTGAGTACCCTTTCTGTACATAACCCCATCTATGAGTTTGTACAGACGCGCCTTTCGAATTAATCGATCGCTTTTGGTTTCGTCCTCGGGTAGGGTCCCATGTTCAAGATAGACCCTCAATGGATGAGTCCAATCTTGTTCCTGACCGAGGTTGGCAACGAAGGCTATTGCCGGATCATCCTCGACCGAAGTCATGATCGAAGGATGGTCCAAGTGTTCAATGAACACTCCTGCCGGAGCGGATGAGCGTGAGGATCCAATTTTGGATAATTGGTCTGCGAGAATATTGTCCTTTCGCGGGACGTATTGGACTTTGAAGTGACTGAAGTGTTTTTCCAATCTCCTCACTTCCCCCAGGTAATGAGCCATTGTCTCATCGGAGGTGATGTACTCCTTGTTTACCTGGTTTACGACTAGCTGTGAGTCCCCCCTCACCACTAATCGACGGACTCCGAGGAATTTTGCTGCCCGGAGCCCTGCAAGAAGACCTTCATACTCTGCTGCATTGTTGGTGGCAACAAAGTGTAGTTGAATGACATACTTAAGCTGTTCGCCCTGAGGCGTAACTAAGACCACTCCAGCCCCCGAGTGTTGAAAACTACGGGAGCCGTCAAAGTACATTGTCCAATAATCGGGGTACTCCAGTTCCTTTGCCAACTGCACGGGTGGCTCAGGGTTGGTCCATTCGACCACAAAGTCGGCCAAAACCTGAGACTTAACCGCCGTGCGAGGGGTGAAATGGATCTCGAAGGCACCGAATTCGACCGCCCATTTGGCGATTCGACCAGATTTTTCCGGATTTCGGACAATATCCCCTAAAGGAAAAGAGGAGGGTACTGTGATCTTGTGTGCTTGAAAGTAATGTCGTAGCTTACGGGAAGCCATCAGTAGCGCGTAAAGTATCTTCTGGACCTCAGGGTAGCGCTCCTTAGGACCATGAAGTACTTCTCTCACATAGTAGACGGGTCTGTGTACTCCTTCCCTTTCCACGATCAGAACTGCGCTGACCGCGTGTGGGGTGGCCGCCAAATACAAAAGTAATGGTTCTTCCTTTTCAGGAGACACCAATACTGGCGGACTGGAAAGATATGTTTTTACCTCCTGAAACGCTTTTTCAGCCTCGTCGGACCGCGTGAAGTTATGATGTTTCCGCAAGGCTTTAAAGAAAGGTAGTCCCCTTTCGCCTAATCGCGATATAAAGCGACTTAAAGCCGCCATGCGACCAGCCAGGCGTTGAACATCCTTCATGGTCGAGGGCGACCTCATTTGCTCAATAGCTCTGATTTTCTCAGGATTAACCTCAATGCCCCTGGAACACACAAGGAAACCAAGAAGCTTCCCTGAAGAAACCCCGAAAGAACATTTCTCCGGGTTCAATTTTATTCCAAAGCGATTCAAGTTACAGAAGGTTTCAGCAAGATCGTCCAAATGAGATAATCTTTTGGTGCTCTTTACAACCAAGTCGTCTACATATGCTTCGAGATTACGCCCTATCTGGGAAAGAAAGGTCTTTTGCATCAAGCGCTGGTACGTGGAACCAGCGTTCTTGAGACCGAACGGCATTCTGACGTAGCAGTATGTGCCGAACGGGGTGATGAAGGCAGTTTTCTCTTCATCGTCTTCTGCCATGCTAATTTGATGATATCCTGAGTAGGCATCCAGAAAACTCATCAGTTCGCAACCCGCAGTGGAGTCAACCAGCTGGTCGATGCGGGGAAGGGGAAAGTTATCCTTCGGACAGGCACTGTTGAGGCTAGTATAGTCGACGCACATGCGCCACTTGCCATTTGACTTGCGGACCATGACCGGATTGGCAAGCCAGTCCGGGTGATTCACTTCGCGGATAAACCCGGCTTGTAAGAGTTTGTCTAACTCTTCTCGGATGGCTTCCTGTCGGTCGGTGGCAAAACGCCTGAGCTTTTGCTTTATTGGTCGTTGTCCTGGTCGAATTGCTAACCTGTGCTCAATTACTTCCCTTGGGACACCGGGCATGTCGGACGGTTTCCACGCAAACACGTCTGCGTTAGCTCGGAGGAAAGCAACGAGGTCGAGTTCCTATTTGTCATCCAGGGCTGACCCAACCCGAATTGTCTTGGATGGGTCATCTGGGTACAAAGGAACTTGTTTGAGTTTCTCATCTGGTCGAGGAGCAGCCCTAATCGCATCGGTGGCGACGGTGGCGACCTGAGCGTCCCGGAGGGGAAGTTGATCAACCATCTCCAAAGATAGCCGGTCGCACGTGAGCGCCACGTTGCGACTTCCTTGGACCGAAATGACACCTTTGGGGCCAGGCAATTTCCCGCACTGATAAGCATAGTGCGTTGCCATCATGAACTTAGCAAGAGTCGGCCTGCCAAAGATTGCATTATAAGCTGAATCACAATCGATTATATCGAAAGTAACCAATTCTGTTCGGAAGTTATCTGGTTCTCCCAGAGTGACCGGGAGGACCACTTGTCCCAATGGCATCATGGAGGGGCCTGGGATTATCCCATAAAACGGATGGATTATGGGCTTGATCTTCGAACGAGGAATTTGCATCTCGTCGAGTGTCTTGACCAATAAAAGATCAAGGGAACTTCCCCCATCAATCAGGACCCTTTCGACTCTCGCGTTACTGATGATTGGGGTAATAACCAGAGGTAGCCTCAGTGGTCGAGTTAGCCCCACAGGACAGTCAGCGCGATCGAACGTCAAAGGCATATCCGACCAACGGGGATATTGAGGTTCGCCAAGGGATGTCTCCGTTTGGTTAACCTCTCGGCAAAAGGTTTTAAACTGCCTTTTGGAAACGAAAGAGGAGGAACCTCCGAAAATGACATTAACATGATTTTGAGGTACCTGGTAAGCCATTTCTTCGTCTCCGTCGACGTCTCTAACCCCGCACGCCTGCTCTTTAGGCGGTAAAGTTGGCATTGGCCCAGCTCCTTGGTAGAAATCATCCAGCTGTTTCAACCAACTCCTGTAGTTTTTGAGGTCGTGGCCTGCGGAGTTGTGGAGTGGACACCACCTCTTGCCCTCCTGCGGATTAGTTGATTTTTCTGGCTGGTCGGAATCCCGGCCGCCAGAAGCAGTTTTACTTTTAAAAGAAGACTTATTACCTTTGGTCGAAGGTGGTTTCTCCGCGACTGCGACCTCACGGTACTGTCCAGAGCGGTTCCTCTTCGACTTTTTTGACTTCCCACCCGGTGAAGACTCCGGCTTTTTGCTTGTATCTTCTTTCTTGGCGTCCTTGAAGCCTGGTTGGGGCGGTAGGTCCCCCTTATCAACCATTCGGTTCCATTCGACTGCCTTGGCTGCATCGGAGTATCGATCAGCCATATCGAACAGATCGGCCACTGATCGAGGAGGGTGGATAAGCAAGTCTTCAGTGAATCTCCGGTATCGAACGGCATGCTTAAATGCCCTGATTACGGAGCCATCAGATATGTTCGGGATGGTATTTCTTACCCCGACAAACCTCTTGACAAACTGCCGAAGCGTTTCGGTCGAAGTTTGCCGCAGTCTATGCAAGTCGTCCTCCTTACCCGGCTTTTGGTAACAGTTTTGGAAATTGCTGAGGATGGCATCGCATAGCATTTCCCAATTATAGATAGAACCCTCAGGCTGATTGAACAACCAGGTTCTAGCCGGTCCTGCGAGGACTGTTGGCAGGTAGTTGGCCATGACCTTGTCATCGCCTCCTGCTGTTTGGATGGCAGTAATATAGATCTGAAGGAACTCAGAGGGGTTTTGAGTTCCATCAAACCTCTCAATGGCCCCTGGTCGAAACTTATCGGGCCAAACGACTGCTCGTAGGCCAGGCGAGAAAGCTTTGCAACCAACGTTAGGACCGTGAACCGTCCTGCGACTTTCGGTCGGGTTTCGAGCAAACTCACTTAATGGCGAGGTTACTCGGGGTCCCAAACGAGAGTGAACGGGAACTCGATCCCTACTACGAGAGTCCTGCATTCGCCGATATTTGTCCTGTCGGGACGGTAGAGGTGGCGGGTAACTCCGTCGGCCAGAGCCAAAATGAGGACCATCTCGTTCACGGGAATGTGTCACTGAGCGAGAAGAGGCTGTTGGGGTCGCCTCGGATGCGACCTCGTCCAGTCTTTCCGCCAGGATCCTGAAAAAGGCCGGTCTCTGCGCATCCGTGACCGTAGGAGGAAAATTACGCATGACCTCCGCGATAGATCGCAGTCGACCATGGGTACTTCTCCTAGGGGCACCAGGTGTTACTGTTTGTTCGTCCACTGGGAAATGCTCCGGTGGTAAGGAAGGAGTCTGGTCACGTCTACGACCACGCGACCGTCGAGAAGAACTCGGGGCAGCATCGTAACGAGCCTGCGCATCTTGAAGAGCCTCTAGGGCAGTTCTGCGTAGTTCGTTGTTCTGTTGCTCGAGATCTTGCTCCTCCTTCTGTTTGCGATCTTGTTCTTCCCTGGCAGCCTGTTGATCGGGAGTTTCCTCCGACAACGCAGCAAACTGCCTAGGGAGAGAGGTCGCCAATGGGGAGAACATCTCGGTTTGTTCCGAGTCAGACTCGAAATCAAAGAGACGGTGGAGGTTATCAGGGTCGAACCTTCCTGGGCTAACTTCAGGGTCACCATCATATTTTCCCTCAGCGGGATCGTATGACGGGCCGGATTCATCACCTAGCACATTAAGAACCTCTGCGGGTTCTGACCTTGTGCCAGTTACCTCCTGGTCGATTAACATGACTTGGGGAGATGATTCAACCTGTGGAAGATTCTGGCCTTCGACCTCTTCCATCGGAACATGATCGCTTGGAGAAGGCATGGGTATATGGGCATAATCCTCGAGATCAAAATCGTTCTCGGAATCATATGCTCCAGCCATGTTTCGGCGAACCTCCAAATTTCAATTAGGACGCCTTGAGAAAGGCCCCACGGTGGGCGCCAACTGTCGACGATTCGGACTCGGAGTCCTCAGCCGAACTTATGCAGAATTTGTAATTGTGAGACCTTTCAAGATGACCCTTCGGGAAGGTATGCTGAACAATAGTGAACAGGAGCACAGAGAGTTTAGACAGGTTCGGGCCCTCGATGGTGGGAGTAAAAGCCCTACGTCCTGTTGAGATTTCACTAAGTGTGGTAAAAGGTTTACAAATGGAGGGAAAAGACCTCACAGGCGAGGATTTTCCCTGTAAGAGTGTACAAGGATAAGCCAAAGAAGGCTTACTAAAATGCTATATGAGGTGTGCCGTAGACTTGGCTAACTTGGATGATTTTGGGTTTCTTGATCTTCCGATCTCTCGGTTGATGTTTCGGATGATCCCCCTCCTGATTGATGCTCCATGCCATCCTTTTGTACTGTTTGAAAGGGTGCCATGTAGAGGAAACTGCATCAAACGGTTGCACGGACAGTTGGATGCGGTTTTTTGGAACTGCTCTTAACCTCCACGCAGGTTAAACACGTGTTATTCACGGATAACTGTATGTGTTAACCTTCTGACGGTTGATTCTCCACGTGTAGGAATCTTCGGGATACTTAGAATATCCTGCTGTATGGGCAACCGAATAAATAGATCTCAAGTATCTTGATCGGTAGATGTTCTGACCGCGGGATATTAGCTGACCGCGCAATATCCCGAATGTGTAGTTCGCGTACAGCCTACGAACTTCTGACCGCGCAAGGCTTGCGGTCTGACCGCGTAAAGCTGCGACCTGATCGCGTAAAGCTTGCGACCTCATGGTGATGCCCCTCAGAATAACTTGAATTCGCATCACCAGATACATGTCTGGTTCGAACCTGTCTTGAACCAAAAGTTTATTAGAAGTGACCCGGGTGTCAATCCTCGTCAGGGATCAACGAATGTTTCCTCTAAATTTGTTTGCAAAAGCAAGGGTGAACACATTGTCCACACGGTGCTCAACAAGTCTCAATTTAAGAATGCAGGTATATAGATGAGGGGAATTTCCAAGAGATGGGCTCTTTGGTTTATAGATAAGGATAGAATAGATTTTCACTCTAAAGTTTTGAGGAAAGGTTTTGCCTTCAAAAAGCGAAACTTTAAAATCCTAAACTAGATTTTTAAAAGATGTTATGCGTGGCGATCTTTCATGAGTCACCGCTTTCATCAATATTACAAAAATCTTTCAAAAGCTACTTGTGCTGCATCAACGGGGATAGAATCCACCGCGCGCAGACTCCATAACCTGGGAGCTCAGAGTATCCAATACTTTTTATAACTTTGCAAAGGTGTACCACTTTAATCCACAGATCACTCAGCTTTCAAGTCGGTACCTCTCCATGCGACTTTTATGCATGTGACAAGGCCGAGATCACAGAACAGTTTGCAATCCTAGCATTAACAATTCCCTGCCTGATAAATAGACATTTCAGTCCTTATTACCGTTGTGGGTACTCCCCACAGCCAATTCTACCTAGCCTTGGTCTATGGTCCCGCAAGACACATAGCCTGTGGATTCAGCCGCACACGACTCAGAATCCAAGCGTAGGGCGCCTTCCTTCAATACTCCTGATTCACTCATTAGCTCACACCGCTCGTGGCCCTCTGTGGCCCACCAGTTTCCTCTCGAGAAATCGGACCGACAACCATTGCAGGGAAAGCTAATATCGAGAAAACTACTATGTTATGCCCATCCCATACCGGACAAGTGGTTAGTACGTTTTTCATGCCGCATAGAAGTACAACACAAGGTTCTTGTCCTTATGAATCTTTAGTGAGGAGCCGTTCACATTCCCGATGTGCACACAGCACCAACCATTCAAACCATCCTCACTATCGATTCTAATCACATTTTCTTTCACAAAAGAGGTTTTAAGTACATTTTTCATACACATGACCATTTGGCACTTAATGCCTACATTTAAGCATAAGCATAGCCTAAGCATAACATCCTAGGGTGACAATGGGTGCATGGGATATACAATCATGAAGGGCTTTTCAAGAGATTAGGTCATATCTATTCATGTTCTTTCAATATAGCATTTAATTTGAAGATAAGGCATGCATATACTTAAAATAGTAAATAACCTAATTTGCTCAAATACTGGGAGAGACATGATCAAGGGGAAAAGAGACTTGCCTTGCAACGCGGGGTTGCCTCTTCCACTTCTAGCTCTACTCTCGCACGCAAAACACAGTACGACATATAAGCATGCAGAAATTATATGTATATATTGTATAGTCATGCATGCAAGAGAGATGATCTGGTTGAGAATAATCTTGAGAGGGAGAAGACACTCGGGGTTTGGCTAAGAGCACAAGGGTTGGCTCGGACACAGTGAATGTCTGCTGGCCGACATTTGGTTCGCGGCCTGACAATGTTAGTGAATGGCATTGGGTCAATCTGGGGTTCTCAAAAAGTCAAGGTAAGCTCAAACTAGGGCATTAGGTGCCAAACAAAGTGAGGGGGCTAATTGACAAAATGGTTCTTGCTGAAAAGTCCAGGGTATCAGTGAAATTACAGAAAGAACCCTGGCACAGAGAGAATCGTATGCCAGTGCACTGTTGAGTCTAGGGCCGGACTCGAAGACGACAGTCGCGATGGGTGCCGATGATTTATGTAACACCTTGGGTTTGGGGTGAAAATTCTTTTTCATAAAAAGTCATGCATGTGTATGTCTCTTCAAGATCAGCAAAATCAGCCTAGATTTATTCTATCTTAAGCTCTAAAATCTCAAAATCTTTCCTGTAAACCCAAATCAAGATCTGACTTTCCAGATATGATGTACTATTTATCTTGAGAATAAAAGACTTCAGAAGCCAGATCCAATTCGATCTCTAACTCCCAGATTTGTCAATCCTTTCTGTTTTCGAAAACAGGAATTAATTAAATATCCTAATTACCCTAAATACTCCGAACTTTGATTTAATCAAAACTTGACATAATCCAGACCAGATTATTCTTGGATTATGATCAAGGGTATGCCAATACCTTAATCCAAAAAGTTGGCAGTCAAATCCTATCATTTAGACCATTTTCACAAATCAGTCCAAGAAGTATCGCATATCAGTACTTTTTTTTATTTTCCAAAAGCCTAAAAAGGCTAAATGCTGCAAATCAACTCCAAATTCAAATCTGTTTCAGGGAACACCTCCCAAATGCTATTCAATACAAAATCTTCTTCTTTGAGGATACCAAAATCTCATCCTAAATCCCAGAATTTCAATTTCACCCAGCGGCGCCAGCACGCCTTCGACTAGCGCTAGGTCTTGCCGTGATCTTCATTGCCGGTCTTCGCCTGTGCTCGTGTGCGCTTGCACCTGCATGCACACACGTGTCCGCACCAAAACCGTCGCCGTGGCAGCACCAACGACCAGCAACCGCGCGCGCGACCAGCAGCGACCGCAGCAGCAACTTTGTCAGGAGTTTCACGCCACATCATCATGCCGTGCAAGCTTTGTCGCCCTCGGTTTGCACCGGCCAGCACCAAGTCCCAATGAACCGACCGTTTGAGCACTTGCAGAGCCGTTGTCGCCGTGGCGTCGTCGTCGCCACTGTTTCTTCTGCGCCTGGCCAGTCTCATCACCGGCACAAAGTTTGTTGCTGTTCCCTCCTTGCAAGCTCCGCCCTGTGCCTATAAATAGCAGCCCTTGATCACTTTGCTTCACCAATCATCTCCGGAGCTTCCTTAGCCATTAAATCAACCTCCTTCTCGTTTCTTCTTCTTCTCCGACGAGCCGCCGAGGAGGAGCATGACGCCAGAGTAATTCACATCACCAACATTCAAATTAACTGCATTGGTATGTCCCTAGTGCTCATCTCTTCATCCTCTAGCAACCAATTTGTCTCTGGTGGACCTCAACACCGGCGATCGCCGTTAAATGCATTTGCCCTGTTCCAGCAATGTAGCTCGATTTAGCCCGAATTAGCTCTTCTGTTAGTAGAGTTAGATGATAAGTAGCTTAGTCCTAGCAAGCCTATGAACTTAGATTTCAATTCGAGCCTAGATTGAAGTATCTCCAAATTTTGCGCACCACTGGCGACCAGCTCACATCACTAGGCCACACTGCCATTTCTCCGGCCAAATTGGCCACTCCATAAGTTTCCCCTCACCTCTCTCTTGCTCTCACTGCGAAGAATTGACCTCCAGAGCCCTGTACTGGAAATGCCCAAATCTGCCCCTTTCTTCTCCGGCCGCGTCGTTTAATCCCTCGCCGCCGTTGCCTCAGCCAAATCCCGCCGAGCCTCACCATTTGTAGCAACCCAGGAGCCTAACCGTGCCATAAATTTGGAGAATTAATTACCCAATCGCCTTGTAGCCGATGAGGCCGATCTCTTCTTCAGCACAGTTTGCCGCTACTCACCGCCGATCAACCTCCAGCCAAATCCAATGCTCCAGATTATACTAGATAACCCCAGCCAGCTCCAACAATTTCAATTTCTACATTCGCAGCACGAAATCACGAGTTGGGTATTTTACCCCTCGCTGCCGTGCCACCAGCATGCCATCCGGTCGTCGCCGGCCATTGCCGTCGTCACCATCTTGTCCAATAGATTCGCCTTGACCTCCTGAGTATATCTCTCCACTGCATCGCCCTTCAATGTTGTGCCAAATCTCAGGTTATCGCTGTGCCAAGATTGTGTCCAGTAGCTGTGCCTTGCCGTGTCGCCATCATGTTTCCTCGCCGCCGTTCGTCGCCGTCCGGCCACTTCAGTGCTCGAAACCACCACCAGTGGATTCCTGTTGTTTTCGCCTACCTCCTAGACATAGTTGGTGAAGCAATGCCTGAGTAAAATAGATCAATTGCTTAAGCCCTAGTTCTTGACAGTGCGCTGACACTCAATTCACTATGTCCAGGGGTATTTTTGCTAAATCCTTGAACTTCTAGACTTTCCTGTGAAAACCTTATTGTCAAATGGATGCCTTGCTTCATTATGCACCCAATGCCTTGATCCAAATCTATTTTGTCCACTGCAAACCTCCTAAATGATATCAATTGCATTCTTGGACATTGCCAGCCCTTGTCAATCTATGTCAGCCAGTGGCATTAGCTCAGTCCGACCACTTCTGGTTGTGCAAATTGAAATCCAGTTTGTCTAACAAGTTTGTAGAACCATGTTCTACATTTCCTTCAACTGCCATATCTTTAGAAGAGCCTTCTAAATCCAACCAAAGCCATGTTAGGCCGTGAACCGAATGTCGATCTGTTGACATTGGTCGTTTTTTAGCAAACCAGCCGTGAACCCTATGCCAATATTGATGCCTTGAGACTGTAGTAACCTCCAGTACTCAATCTTAGCCCAGATTCCTTGAAACCCTAGAATCTCGACTCAGTTCAGCTTGCAGTCTCAATCATCTTTAGCATCGTTCCGTTATTCTTTTTAAAGCATATCTGCATGTAGATCATAAAGTATTTTAATATAGTTAGTAATCATTGTGTTTTTCTTGTCGCCGAGCAGATCCAAAAGCTGAGTTCGAGGACTTCACTGTCGATCCAACACCAACTGCTGATTTTTGCGACGCTGAAGGCAAGTCATATTCTTGAACATCTTGAACCTATATTTTGAGAGTTGCTATAATATGACCTTGAATATAAGTAATATTGCATGTGAAAGAATGGTTGAGATATGACTTGGCAGTACTAGGCTGGATGCCAGTGAAATGATCAATTAATGAGCCATGAACTATTATATATGTACTTATGTATATTCATGAAATAAAATTCCTAGCCATGACCAGAGTTTGGTATGGAATGGTGGTGGCACTGGATGTGCGTGGCTGTGGATGGTCTGGTCACTGGCATGTAAGGAGTAGAACCTTGTGTTGTGTGTCTAGTGGCATGAAAAACGTACTAACTGCAAGCCTGGTATGGGACTTAAGTATGCGGATCACACATGAAACCCCTGCATGAGATGGAAAGTGGTGCATGATTGGCACGGAGTGTGGCTCCTACACATATCACTGGATGTGATGATGCACGCTGACCCAGTAATGGGGAGATGCAGCCGGGGTGGGGGTATTGCCCGCCACAATTGTGGTTTGTCCGACCACAGGGTTAGGGGTGAATTGTGAGTGAAACATAACAAAAGTTTTTGTTATATCCACCTTGCCACTCACACTATGCAGTGAGGAAGGGTCTAATCATATTGATAGGATGGGCATGAAAGTGGAATATCTTGTGAGTAAATTGGTACCTCTCTGCAGAGTTAAAAACGTATTCGAATACTCCAAGCTCCCGGGTTTATAGGAGTTTGCTGCGGTGGATTAAATCCACGAGGTTTGGCACAAGTATGTTTTCTAAATAAAATTTGATAAGTCAAGATTACCCAAATGACATGTGTTGTCATGATAAGGGGTGCTGCCGTGGGCTGTCATGTGTCGATGTATCGTGGTAGTACTATAAATAGTGAACATGAATAGCGATGCTATGCTATGAAAAATACTGCCATGAGATGAGACATAAAGGAAAAGACTATTTTACAACCTTCCACACTTATTTGCTGGCATAGATTCATATCATCACTACTATATGTATATACTCTTATCTATGACTTGCTGAGTACGTAAATACTCACCCTGGCAACCTACAATCCAATAGATGGAGCGATCCATGATCAAGATAGAGGCGTGGAGAACTTCTTGGAACCAAAAGGAGGAGAGCCAGTTCCGCCAGAGCCCTGATGTGTGTTGTTCTTCCATCAACTTCTTGCTGTGGGGGTACACCTATTTTCCACTGTGTAGTTGCAATTTTGCTAGACCATGTATGCCGTGAAGACATTGTAATCTCTTTATGTTGTATTAAGGCCAGCAAGTCACACTGCTTACATATTTTGTAAGTTACTCTGATGTAATGTAAATATACTCCTATGCTTGAATTATCCTGGGAAGTCAATGGTATGCATGTATGGGATCAGCTGCAACGAGCTGGGTCCCCACGGGAGTAGTCGTTGTCCCCAAGGTTGGGGCGCGACAATTTAGAGCAATGCCGGGAAATTGGCCTCGACTACGCGAACTACGGGACACAAGGAAGGTGGAGGTAAGGTCAATCCGCTCGGGGGTACAGCGAGGCGTACCGGTGATGTGAGATGTCCACGGCAGCGCGGGAAGGAACAGAAAACTTCAACTATGGGCTAATTTCAAAATGTAGCTGAACAGGCTTGTTTACTAGGCTATGGGGATCAAATTACTCTACAGGAGGGAAGGCCAATTTGGACAGAAACGGCTTCAATTGCAGGAACAGTGCAATTCAAGTTCACGGCGATTACCGGCATTGAGGTCTATCGGAGATAAATTAATCACTGTGGAACAGAGAGATGGATGCTAGGAGTATACCGGTGCAGCTGGATGGAGAAATGGAGCAGTGGCGAGCTCTAGCTCCGTGCTCCTCCTCGACGGCTCGCTGGGGAAGAAGAAAATGACTGCAGTTTATATAGGTGAGGCTGGGGGATCTCGAAACTTGAAGCAAATTGGGTGGATATTGAATTGACTAGCGACGGTGGTGACGATTGAGATAGAGTGTAGCGGCGACGGGACGGCTGCAGCGGCTGCCACGGCTTTGTCAGCTGGGTGGTGTTCACGCAAGCTCCTGGCTGGCGTAGAGGCGAGTGACGGGCTGGCCTCGGCATGTCGACGGTGTGGCGAAAAAGGTCTGATGGTTGCAAGCACGCGCGCACGCGACACGAGACGGCGCTGCTGCTGGTGGTCGTCGTGGTTGCTCCCACGGTGGCATTTTCTGGTGCGACATGCGGACACATCGGACACGAGGACTGGTAAAAGCGGACGCTGGCCAGCGGCGAAGATCGCGGAGAACGCGTTGGTCGAAGGCGGCTGCCTGGGGCCCTGGTCGAAAACAGATGGGGCTCTGGTCGAAATGGCCTGGGAAAAGTGGTTAGGACTGAAATGCAATTTCCAAAACTTGATTTTAGGACTGAATTGTAAATTTGGAAAAATAATCAGATTTGGCTGAAACTGATTTCACCAGCATGTCTTACTAAATTCAACAGGCAGGTTAATAAAGATAGATGACATAATCTGGTGTTTTTGATCAGGTTTTGAGCAAAACAAAAACAGGGTAGTCAGGGTAATTAGAGTCTTGCTTTTGCTGAGGCTAAAATCGAGATCTAGGATGAGATTTTGAGATTCTCTCAAAAGAAGATTTTGTTCAGAATAGCAATTGGGAGACATTCCCTGAATCAGATCAAGGTTTGGGGCTAGTCTATGGCTTTTAGCCTTTTCAGGCTTTTGGAAAATTTGAAAAGGATCAATCTATAATACTTTTGGACTAAAATGCGAAAATGATCTGAATGGTGGAGTTCTGTTGACAAGTTTTTAAATTAAGATAGTGGCATACCCTGGATCACAATTCTAAGATAAATGATGTAGAACAGGCCAAGGTTTGGGGATTCTTCTAGGGTTTCATCTGAGATGGGGTCGAGACATCTGAGGAATCCAATGGAGAGGTAGCAAAATTTGGGGTGTTACATAGCCCCCACCAAACCCTACTGCCGCAACTCCTCACGCCCGGATCTCACCAGCTCCACCATCGCCGCCTCATCACACGCCTCGCCGAATCTGCACCGTGACGCCGCTAAGTCCCCAGTGCCTCTACACTGTTCCCGTTGGCACCCCACAGAGACCACCAAAACCCTAGCGCTGCAACTCCTCACACCCGGATCTAACCTGGCCCGCCGCTGCCGACGCCACTGTGCCGTGGATCTGAGCCAGATCCGCTCGGATCTCAGCCGCCACGCCGACCATCACACGCCACCGATCCACCGAGCTGTGCCGCATCACATTCCACCTTGACGACCACGACTTCTTCTTTGACAACCCCATCGACGTCTCGACCTTCGACCTCTTGCATGGCCACGTCCCGTGAGCCGAAGGCGACTTCGACCACCACAACTCTGTCGACCACTTGTCCACCTAAAATCACTCTACCGTCTCTTCGACCATCAAAGTGCCGACCACGGATGCCGACCATGACTTCTTCTTCGACAACCCTGTCGACGTCTCGACCTTCGACCTCCTGCAGAGCCATGTGCCGTGAGCTGAAGCTGACTTCGACCACCACAACTCCATCGACCACTGCTCCTCCTAAAATTACTCTACTGTCTCTTCGACCATCAAAGTGCCGACCACGGATGCATCGACCACTTTGTCCAGTCCAAACCTGGTCGTTTAAAAAAATATTCATCCCAGCTCGGATATGGTGTCTAATCATCCTCTTCTTCCTTCTTCTTCCTTGTCACTCACCCAGTGCCTTGCCTCTTTTTCTCAGATTTGCTCGTCTTTGTCTCACAGATCTTGCCCGACGAGAAGGGAGAAGAAGAGGAGAGGAGGATGCCATCTTTTTCTACATATCTTCACAGATCCAATGACAACGACCAACCTTGGATCCAGGTACAAAGCCATCTCCAATTCTTCTCTTCACCTCATCTTTTCTTTTGATCACTTTTGGGGTGTTTTTGATGGCACATTAGGTCTTAGAGTTGGATATTGCGGGGAATATGTTGGAGGTTTGGGTTTCTCTCTCTCAAATCACATGATTTCCGAAAATTTTCTGATAAATTTTGGGGGTTTTTTTGGAGATGTTTATGCTCCGGATTGGTTTAATTTTTGGGTTGAGTGTGATTATTTCGATTTCTATTTTTTTACCTCGAGATTTTGAACGATGAATAGCTTGTGTTGCTCAGAAATTGTGATTTTATTTAGGAAACCAGCATTTGCATCTGTGTCCTGCAGCAATGTCCTCCCATCTCTGTTTACTTCACATCAATTTGGTTGATCTGTTAGTTTTGGGGATTTCTCGATAGAATATTGGGGTATACTTCTGCGTCCTGTCTAGGGGCTTTTCTTGACAGAAAATATGTTCTTGCAACAGGATTTATCCATCAACGTTTGTTTATATCATCAGAAATTTGACATCCCTAGAGTTTAATTAGACCTTCCTTCTTTGAGGAGTATTGCTTGCATGCTTTATTTCTCTCCCAAAAATTGTATATATCTTAAAGCAAGCATATCTGTTTACTGACTGCTGCAAATGAACCACTCAACAGTTAGTTTCAGAATTTGCTAACTTTTTGTTCATATTGGAAGAAAATTTCTATATATATATTAGAGGGGATATCAATATCATACAACACAGTCAATTTGTATTCTATCTGTAAACATTTCTATATATATACTTTCCTAGGATGTTCAATTGTATCAAAGTTCTGAAAGGCATTTCATAAGAGTGAACTATATATGTCAATGCATGTGTCCACATGTCCAACTCAATATTAGGTCCTCTTAATTAGACTTAATCTCCTTCACCAATCTGGCTTAATGTATTGTGCTCAATTTGGGGTCATTCGAAACTACTTCAATAGAAGTTTTGATTTTTGGGTGAAATTGTTGGGATTTGGGGTGCTTGAGCTTGAAATTTGACCTGATCATTTTGATTGGTCCTCCAAATTGAGCCTCATATCTATTTGCATTGATTTAATTGTTCTCTTTTTTGCACTAGGTTGTCTAGTGAAGAATCAATTTTTCCAACTATGTTTTGAATGATTCTCATCCTGAAAATCAATTGCTGTTGGTTGAGATCATACCGGTGACTTAATTAATGAGTAAAATCGAGGCTTTTGCAAATGGAATTTTCCTTTTGTTGTTCATTGTTAATTGTAGGTGAATGTACTATGTTTTGTGATCATATTGCATCTGATTTTCTTTTCTTTTGTCAACTGGTATGCTCTCTGGTGTTCTGAGGTACTGTAGGTTCAGTTTCATACAATTGTATCATTCTTCTTTGAGGTTGTGTTTGCATTATGAATAAGTGATACTGGAGATATGAATTTCAGTGATCTCTAATTCACCTCATCTCTTATGTAGCCTCTCTGATCTAGACTGTCGACGATTCGGACTCGGAGTCCTCAGCCGAACTTATGCAAAATTTGTATTAGCGAGACCTTTCAAGATGACCCTCCGGGAAGGTATGTAGAAAAATGGAGAACAGGAGCACAGAGAGGTTTATACAGGTTCGGGCCCTCGATGGTGGGAGTAATAGCCCTACGGCCTGTTGGGATTTCACTATGTGTGGTAAAGATTTACAAGATGGTGAGGAAAGACCTTCACAGGCGAAGGCTTTTCCTATACAAGTGTACAGAAAGAAGCCCCAGGAGGCTTGTAAATATGATCTAATCTGGGCCGTAGACTTGGCTGTTTGAGTGGTTGAGATGGTTTGATCTTTCGATCCTTCAATCCCCCCTGTTTGATGTATCTTGCCAATCCTTTATACTAGTCGAAAGGGTGCCATGCCATAACTGCATCAAACAGTTGTTCGGATGGTTGGATGCGGTTTTTAGAGAACCGCTCATAACCTTCACGTAGGAATAACACGTGTTATTCATGGATAACTACACGTATTAATCTCCTGACGGTTGATCTTCTATGTGGAGGAATCTTCGGGATACTTGGAATATTCTCGACATAGGGGCAGCCGGACAAATGAACCCCAAGTACCCTTATCGAAAGTACTCTGACCGCGGGATGATGGCTGACCGTGCGACATCCTTGACATTCTGTTCGCGTACAGCATACGAACTCTTGACCGCGTGAAGTCTGCGGTCTAATCGCGCAAAGCCTGCGACTTGATCGCGCAAAAGCCTGCGACCTTGAGCTGATGCTTCTCAGAATAACTTGAGTTCGTACCGCTAGGCACGTATCTGGCTCGAATCTGTCTTGAACCAACAGTGCATTTATTTGAACTGACTCGGGTGTCAATCCTCGTCAACTAGCCCCCAAATTTAAAGAAAACGACGGGACGTGTTCACTTTAAATTTAAAGAAATGCATCGGATTATTAACCCGACTCTTCAAATTCTCCGCTTAGTGGCGCACTAAGTAGGTCAGTTGGTTCCCCGAGACGGGCTCTGGGTATTATGTGACAAGCAATAATGGCGCGTTTGAAATGTTTTTTAGCCCGAGGTGAAATTGTAAATGCTTTTTAAGAACCCGAGGTGATTCAGAATGTGAACCGTCACCTTGGCGGCTATAAATACCGGGTCTTTTGTTTTGCAAAGCTCCACAATCCCTTTCCACGGCTAAGTCATCTCTACATTCATTCCTCTCTTCATACACCTCCTGATGGCAGATAAGAACATCATCGAGATTGAGAGTGATGAAGAGGAAGTTCTTAAGCAGGAACCTCAAGTGCTTGAAGATCCATCTCCTTCAAAGAAGAAACCCAAGGTTGACGAAGGATCTTCTAGCAGAGCAAAGGTAGAAGATGAGCCATCATCTTTTCTTCCTTCAGCTTTCTTCTCTAGCACTCCTTGCTTTTGTTTGGGTGATCAATTTTCTAGCCAGCAAGCGGTGACTATTCGGCCAGAAAATCCTCAACTTGTGTTGGGGAGGCAATCTTCTGGTGGGAAGGTTGCATTTCCTCCATCTGGTGATCGTCCGGTTTTATCGGATGATCAACTTCCCAGGATGGCTACATCAACGTGTCATGAACAGGGACAGGTAACGATCCTCATCTCCTTTTGCTGATAGTTTATGGTTAACACAACTAACTTTTGCAAATGTAGGAGATTGGAGGCCCCAGTGATCAGCCTTCTGCTACTCCACCTCTTCTCCTCAGACGGACTCTTCTAGAGGAGAAGAATGCCCTGGAAAAGAAGACCGAAGAGATGTCTTCGGCGATTCTGCATCTGGCAGATTATTTTGAACGATCCCGTGAAGAGGCGCACCAGTTCTGTCGAGAGAGGGACCACGCTCAGCAACAGCGAGAACTCTCTGATTTAATTAGGAACAGTAGTGTACCTCTTGTTAGGGATGATGTAGATAGGCTTAGGTTAGTTGCAAGTTCTCTAGGGGTTGTCAGTGTAGATCCTACTGACAACAACATGTCCCTAGGAAAACTTTGTAAACTTCTTTTGGATCAGGTCGACGCTCTGGTCGCCGGTATCCCTTTTGTATGTAAAGAATGCAAGAAATAAAATTTTCTTTCTTCATATAAATATTCTTTACATCTTCTGTGTGAATATATGGCCATGAGCAATGCCTTCGCGACCATTCATACACAGGGAAATTTCAGTTCTGCGATCAGAATCACACTTTTATAAAAGTACCGCGACCAGCTCTGATACCGCGATCAGACTTAAAGCCGCGGTTAGAACTGAAACATACTGCGACCAGAATTGAGGCTCGATCAGACCGTCACTTCGATTAGAATCGGAGCGTAATCAAAAGCATGGTCTCGATCGTACCGCAACCCGGTCAAAATATATCCATACGTCCAAAAATTGAGTCGTATGATTTTTTCATGAAAATGTCCAAAACATATAAAGGAAAAACGTCCTCTGAAAAGCACTGAAAACCTTTCAGTCCTTTTACACTTTCAGTTTCTGAAACAAAGAAGTCTTTTTGTTTCAGATCCGATGCCTGAACACTTTAACGGGTTCGCCAGAGACAGTATCCATTATGGGAAATGAATGAAAAAAATATTCAGTGGAACGTTTGAATGGAACGTTACTCACATTAATGCGTCTCCTCGGGTCTATAAAAGGAGCAGATGTCTTCCTGAAGAAGCCACTCAGCCAAAAACCCTCAACATCTCCGCCGCACAAAACCCTCATTCCTCTTAGCCTTCGTCTTCCCCAAAAGTTACCAACTTTTCCTTCAACTCTCCACCGAACAATGGCGTCCTGGAGCCGATCCATCCACCATTCCGAGGAGAGTTTGATGTTGTTGGAGAAGGAGGAGATCCTTCCTCCGCGACTGCTAATCAACTGGCGGCCTGCGGAGAAGGATCAAGAAACCCCGACCGTCCAAGAGGGCGAGTTGGTGGTTTTCGAGGAGTACTTGCGCTGCGGGTTCCGATTCCCTGAGAGTCGGTTCCTGAAAGACATCCTCGAGCACTACAGGTTGGAGTTAATCAATCTCCACCCCAACGCGGTGTTGATATTGGCAGTATTTCAACACCTATGCGAGGCGTTCGTCGGAGTGTATCCTAGCGTGGATCTCTTCCGGCGATTTTACTTCTCGGTGTGGTCAAAGAGCGCCAACGCCGCCGGATGCATTTACTTCCGGCTAAGGGATAAGAAGGAGTATCCCTTTCCACCCCTGCGAGATTCAGTGCACGGGTGGCATCAGAAGTGGTTTTACTGCACCCCGCCAAAAGAGAGCGGGTTGTGGTTTGTAACGCATAGGCAGGTTGATGAACCTGTCTTGCGTGGAACTGACACTGAGGACACATCTTGACCATATGCTTGGCATCATCAAGTGCCGAAGGCCAGTAGAATCCTTGTCGAAAAACTTTTCCGACCAGTGTCCGATATGACGTGTGCGCACCGCATACACTGTCATGTATTTCTTTCAAGAGGGATTGTCCTTCCTCTTGAGATATGCAACGCATGAATACTCCTTGAGTACCCTTTCTGTACAGAACCCCATCTATGAGCTTGTACAGACGCGCTTTTCGAATTAACCGATCGCTTTCGGTTTCGTCCTCGGGTAGGGTCCCATGTTCAAGATAGATTCTCAATGGATGAGTCCAATCCTGTTCCTGACCGAGGTTGGTAACGGAGGCTATTACCGGATCATCCTCGACCGAAGTCATGATCGAAGGACGGTCCAAGTGTTCAATGAACACTCCTGCCGGAGCGGATGTGCGTGAGGACCCAATTTTAGATAATTAGTCTGCGAGAATGCTGTCCTTTCACGGGATATATTGGACTTCGAAATGACTGAAGTGTTTTTCCAATTTCCTCACTTCCCCCAGGTAATGAGCCATTGTCTCATCGGAGGTGCTGTACTCCTTGTTTACCTGGTTTACAATCAGCTGTGAGTCTCCCCTCACCACTAATCGACGGACTCCGAGGAATTTTGCTGCCCGGAGCCCTGCAAGAAGACCTTCATACTATGCTGCGTTGTTGGTCGCAACAAAGTGTAGTTGGATGACATACTTAAGCTGTTCACCCTGAGGCGTAACTAAGACCACTCCAGCCCCCGAGTGTTGAAAACTACGGGAGCCGTCAAAGTACATTGTCCAATAATTGGGGCACTCCAATTCCTCTGGCATCTGCACGGGTGGCTCAGGGTTGGTCCATTCGACCACAAAGTCGGCCAGAACCTGAGACTTAACTGCCGTGCGAGGCATGAAATGAATTTCGAAAGCACCGAGTTCGACCGCCCATTTAGCGATTTGACCAGATTTCTCTGGATTTCGGACAATATCCCCCAAAGGAAAGGAGGAGGGTACCGTGATCTTGTGAGTTTGGAAGTAATGTCGTAGCTTACGGGAAGCCATCAGTAGCGCGTAAAGTATCTTCTGGACCTCAGGGTAACACTCCTTAGGACCATGAAGTACTTCGCTTACATAGTAGACGGGTTTGTGTATTCCCTCCCTGTCTGCGATTAGAACGGCGCTGACGGCGTGCGGTGTGGCCGCCAGATAAAGAAGCAACGGCTCTCCTTTGTTGGGAGACACCAATACTGGCGGACTGGACAGATATGTCTTCATCTCCTGAAACGCTTTTTCGGCCTCATCTGACCATGTAAAATTGTGATGCTTCCTCAAGGCTTTGAAGAAAGGTAATCCCTTTTCGCCTAGTCGCGATATGAAGCGACTTAAGTCCGCCATGCGACCAGCTAGGCGTTGAACATCCTTCATGGTCGAGGGCGATCTCATTTGTTCAATGGCCCTGATTTTCTTAGGATTAGCTTCAATGCCCCTGGAACACACAAGAAAATCAAGGAGTTTTCCTGAAGAAACCCCGAAAGAACATTTCTCCGGGTTTAACTTTATTCCAAAGCGATTCAAATTACAGAAGATTTCAGCGAGATCGTCCAAATGAGACAATCTCTTAGTGCTCTTTACAACCAAGTCGTCTACATATGCTTCGAGATTTCGCCCTATCTGGGAAAGAAAGGTCTTTTGCATCAAGCGCTGGTACGTGGAACCTGCGTTCTTGAGACCGAACGGCATTCTGACATAGCAGTAGGTGCCGAACGGGGTGATGAAGGCAGTTTTCTCTTCATCGTCTTCTGCCATGCTAATTTGATGTTATCCTGAGTAAGCGTCCAGGAAGCTCATCAGTTCACAACCCGTAGTTGAGTCGACCAGCTGGTCGATGCGGGGAAGGGGAAAGTCATCCTTCGGACAGGCAGCGTTGAGGCTAGTGTAGTCGACGCACATGCGCCACTTGCCATTTGACTTGCGGACCATGATCGGATTGGCGAGCCACTCCGGGTGACCGACTTCACGGATGAACCCGGCATGTAGGAGTTTGTCCAACTCCTCTCGGATGGCTTCCTGTCAGTCAACAGCAAAACGCCTGAGCTTTTGCTTTATTGGTCGTTGTCCAGGTCGAATTGCTAACCTGTGCTCAATTACTTCCCTTGGGACACCGGGCATGTCGGACGGTTTTCACGCAAACACATCTGCATTAGCCCGGAGGAAAGCAATGAGATCGAGTTCCTATTTTTCATCCAGAGCTGATCCGACCCGAATTGTCTTGGATGGATCATTTGGGTACAAAGGAACCAGTTTGAGTTTCTCATCTGGTCGAGGAGCAGCCTTGATCGCGTCGGTGGCGACGGTGGCGACCTGGGCGTCCCGGAGGGGAAGTTGATCGACCATCTCCAGAGATAGCCGGTCGCACGTAAGTGCCACGTTGCGACTGCCTTGAACCGAGATGACACCTTTGGGGCCAGGCAATTTTCCGCACTGATAGGCATAGTGCGTTGCCATCATAATTTTAGCGAGAGTTGGCCTACCAAAGATTTCATTATAAGCCGAATCACAATCGATTACGTCAAAAGTAACCAATTCTGTTCGGAAGTTATCTGGTTCTCCCAGTGTGACCGGGAGGACCACTTGTCCCAACGGCATCATGGAGGGGCCTGGGATTATCCCATAAAACGGATGGATTATGGGCTTAATCTTCGAACGAGGAATTTGCATCTCGTCGAGTGCCTTGACCAACAAAATGTCAAGGGAGCTCCCTCCGTCGATCAGGACCCTTTCAACTCTCGCGTTACTGATGATCGGGGTAATGACCAGAGGGAGCCTCAATGGTCGTGTTAACCCGCCGGACAATCAGTGCGATCAAATGTCAAAGGTGTATCCGACCAACGGGGGTATTGAGGTTCACCAAGGGATGACTCTGTTTGGTTGACCTCTCGATAAAAGGCTTTAAACTGCCTTTTGGAAACGAAAGAAGAAGAATCTCCGAAAATAACATTAATATGATTTTGAGATACCTGATAGGACATTTCCTCGTCTCCGTCGGTGTCCCTAAGTCCGCACGCCTGTTCTTTAGGTGGTAAGGTTGGCATCGGCCCAACTCCCTGGTAGAAGTCATCCAGTTGCTTTAACCAACTCCTGCAGTTCTTGATGTCGTGGCCTGCGGAGTTGTGGAGTGGACACCACTTCTTGCCCTCCTGCGGATTAGTTGACTTTTCTGGCTGGTCGACACTCCGACCACCAGAGGCAGTTTTATTTTTGAATGAAGGCTTGTTACCTTTGGTCGAAGGCGGCTTCTCTGCGACCGCAACCTCGCGGTATTGTCCAGAGCGGTTCCTCTTCGACTTTTTTGGCTTCCCACCTGATGAAGATTCTGGCTTCTTGCTTGAATCTTCTTTCCTGGAGTCTTTGAAACCTGGTTGTGGTGGTAGGTCACCCTTGTCGACCATCCGGTTCCATTCGACCGCTTCGGCTGCGTCAGAGTATCGATCGGCCATGTCGAACAGATCAGCCACTGATTGAGGAGGGTGGATAAGCAAGTCTTCGGTAAATCTCCGGTATCGAACGGCATGTTTAAATGCCCTGATAACGGAGCCATCGGATATGTTCGGGATGGTATTCCTCACCCCGACAAACCTTTTGACAAACTGCCGAAGAGTTTGGGTTGAAGTTTGTCGTAGTCGGTGAAGGTCGTCCTCTTTACCCGGCTTTTGGTAACAGTTTTGGAAATTGCTGAGGATGGCATCACACAGCATCTCCCAATTGTAGATGGAACCCTCAGGCTGATTAAATCGCCAGGTTCTTGCCGGTCCTGCGAGGACTGTAGGCAGGTAGCTGGCCATGACCTTGTCATCGCCCCCTGCCGCTTGGATGGCAGTAATATAGATTTGAAGGAACTCGGATGGGTTCTGAGTTCCATCAAATCTCTCAATGGCCCCTGGTCGAAACTTATCAGGCCAAATGACCGCACGTAAGCCGGGCGAGAAAGCTTTACAGCCGACGTAGGGACCATGAATTGCCCTGTGACTCTCGACTGGGTTTCGAGCGACCTCACGCAGTGGTGAAGTTACTCGTGGTCCCTAACGAGAGTGGACAGGAACTCGATCCCTATTACGAGAATCCTGTGTTCACCGGTACTTGTCCTGTCGGGACGGTACTGGCGGCGGGTAACTTCGTCGGCCAGAACCAGAATGAGGACACTCTCGTTCGCGGGAATGTGTTACCGAGCGGGAGGAGGCCGTTGGGGTCGCCTCAGACGCGACCTCATCCAGTCTTTCCGCCAGGATCCTGTAAAGGCAGGTTTCTGCGCATCCGTGACCGTAGGAGGAAAGTTACGCATGACCTCCGCAATAGATTGCAGTCAACCATGGGTGCTTCTCCTAGGGGCACCAGGTGTTAGTGTTTCTTCGTCCACTGGGAAACGCTCCGATGGCAAAGAAGGGGTCTGGTCACGTTTGCGACCACGCGACCGTCGAGAAGAATTCGGAGCAGCATCATAATGAGCCTGCGCATCTTGAAGAGCCTCTAGGGCAGTTCTGCATAGTTCATTGTTTTGTTGCTCGAGATCTTGATCCTCCTTCTGTTTGCGATCTCGTTCTTCCCTAGCGGCCTGTTGATCGAGAGTCTCCTCTGACAAGGCTGCAAACTGTCTAGGGAGAGAGGTAGCCGATGGAGAAAACATCTCGGTTTGTTTCGAGTCGGACTCGAAATCAAAAAGACGGTGAAGGTTGTCAGGGTCGAATCTCTCTGGGCTGATTTCCAGGTCGATATCATCCTTCCCCCCAGTAGGGTCGTATGACGGACCGGATTCATCCTCTAGCGCATGAAGAACCTCGGTGGGCTCTGACCTTGCGCTAGACGCTCCCTGGCCGATGGACATGACCTGAAGATATGATTCAACCTCAGGAAGATTCTGGCCTTCAACCTCCTCCATCGGAACAGGATCACTTGGAGAAGGCATTGGGATGTGAGCATAATCCTCGAGATCGAAATCGTTCTCGAAATCATATGCTCCAGCCATGTTTCAGCGAACCTCCGGATAAAAATTAGCACGCCTTGAGAAAGGCCCCACGGTGGGCGCCAGCTGTCGACGATTCGGACTCGGAGTCCTTAGCCGAACTTATGCAAAATTTGTATTAGCGAGACCTTTCAAGATGACCCTCCGGGAAGGTATGTAGAAAAATGGAGAACAGGAGCACAGAGAGGTTTATACAGGTTCGGGCCCTCGATGGTGGGAGTAATAGCTCTACGTCCTGTTGGGATTTCACTATGTGTGGTAAAGATTTACAAGATGGTGAGGAAAGACCTTCCCAGGAGGCTTGTAAATATGATCTAATCTGGGCCGTAGAGTTACTGTTTGAGTGGTTGAGATGGTTCGATCTTTCGATCCTTCGATCCCCCTATTTGATGTATCTTACCACTCCTTTATACTAGTCGAAAGGGTGCCATGCCATAACGGCATCAAACAGTTGTTCGGACGGTTGGATGCGGTTTTTAGAGAACCGCTCATAACCTTCACGTAGGAATAACACGTGTTATTCATGGATAACTACACGTATTAACCTCCTGACGGTTGATCTTCTACGTGGAGGAATCTTCGGGATACTTGGAATATTCTCGACATAGGGGCAGCCGGACAAATGAACCCCAAGTACCCTGATCGAAAGTACTCTGACCGCGGGATGATGGCTGACCGCGCGACATCCTTGACATTCTGTTCGCGTACAGCATACGAACTCCTAACCGCGTGAAGCCTGCGACCTTGAGCTGATGCTTCTCAGAATAACTTGAGTTCGTACCGCTAGGCACGTATCTGGCTCGAATCTGTCTTGAACCAACAGTGCATTTATTTGAACTGACTCGGGTGTCAATCCTCGTCATAGAGCATTGAACTGTAGATTTGTCATTTATATTTGAGCTCTGAATTTACTCTGTGAAAATTTCTATAAGAGTAGTTTAGAACAGATCTAGATCCTTTCTCCAGATTGATTGATTGATTCATTGTTTCTAGTGCTGCGCTATTGATTTTGTGCTGCTTATAAAGAGTTGTCTTGTGGTTTAATTCTTTGATTGCCAGACATTAAACCTCTATTTTCTTTAGACTAAGTTGTTTATGAATCGGCCAAAAACACAAACCATTGGACCAGGCAGACCACAATTTGACCAACAGAACCATCAAAACCGCCTATTCGACAAGGCTTATGTGCCCAAGTTCTCATCACTGCCACATCCAAAAATACAACCGATTCGACCAGGTACCAAAATTCGACCAATCACACTAACCAGTTGTTATGCTTCGCCCATTCGACTAACAAAAATTGGCCGTTTCCGAACAAATCTGGTCGTGGTTGTCCTTCCCAAAACTGGTCGTCCCATCGCAACCCCTGGTCGTAGTCATCCACCTCAAAAAAATACAATGTGTGTTCATGGTTGTTCGGTGCAAAAGTGGTAGATTCAGGACAGAAACTAATCATGGTCGTCCGCTTCAAGACTGAGCAGATTAGTGCGTGACCTGGGCATAATCATTAATTTCTAGATACAATATCTTATCATCTAAAAATTTATTTCCTCTATAAATTTATTTTCTCAATACCCGCGGCAACACGCGGGCATCTCACTAGTTAATGATGAAGGTTGACAAATTTTGACTGCCCACATTCTAAAACATAATTTATCGAGGGAATATTTATGCGATTCGTAGGGTGAGTGCTTCCACATGCTCACGCTTTTTCTATGTGCCCATTAGATGGACAGTGGAACATGGGATCCACCCAACTTTAAGATGGCCAACTGTAAAGTAAACGCACTTTCCACTATCGAATTTCCAAACATCAGGGGACGAGCAAACTGCAAAAAAGGAATAATAATAATAAAGAAAAAAACAACAACACCACCACCACCACCACCACCACAACAAACACAGTTTTGGGTGCAGCAACAGGAGTACGATCTATAATTTGGGTTTGAATTTTGTGTTGGTTGCTCGATACAATTTTAGAATGGATTGGTGTTTACCAAAATTTAGATTATTCAATAAGTTGATTTTTTGGTTTATTAGTCTATAAGTCTAAAAGTCTGGTTTACTTGATAAGTTCAGAAGTTGTTTGACAAGATTAAGACTTGTAAACTTGAGGGAGTGAGGGAGTGAGAAGATGGAGTGTGGATGAGAATAAGCCCCTAATAAACCAAAGAAGCCAGGGGAACCAGCTGTGGTTTACCTCAAATGTTATAAGCTTCGAAATAGACCAAGTGTTTGGTCAAGTTTGAGCTTGCCAAAGTCCCAAATAAACTCGGCCATACACCCTCTTAATTAGTCAGGATACGATGATCAAATGCAACTAGGAGGTGTTTTATTGGTCGTATTAGGTGATATATGTTGAAATGAGAGGTTATTTGATTGGTTATATGAATAATGTAAGTGAGGATGTATAAGGTGACACAAAATATTATCAAGTGTTTTATTTGTTTTTATGGCACATAAATAATCCTCAATCTATCTTAATAACCCTTAATCCCCTTGATCCATCCTAAAAACTATCAATATGTTAATCACTCTAACAATGTAATTAAGCGAAACTAATTTAATGGAAAGTGCAATTCAAGCTTCCTTAAGAGTCTTACCCAAACCTCTCCATTTGCATCTCCTAATTTGAACCAATGATGTAACCTATCCAACTAAATACCCACATTCTTTAGAGATTCTACATGGACAAGCCAAGATGGGTTTGATGCGAACAACCAGTCACCCATGAGCTGCACTAAGGGGTGTATCGCATGTTGAATTCGGATTGAATATTGGTCAAATAATATTCACATCCATATTTTAAAGTTGTGCATTGGGCAGTGGTTCTCTTATCCACTTATGAATCCCATTTGCAAGGGATTTGATCTTGATTACTACCTCCATTCACAAAAATTGTCATGTTTGACTTTTCATGGTCTCTAATAAACAATTTTGACTAGTGATTTCTTTTATAAAAATTATAAATATATAATATTATGAAATATTTTTTATGTCGAATCTAATCATATGATTTTCATATAGCTAATTTAAATATTTATAAATATACTAGTTGTCAAAGTTAAAGAAGTTTGACTACCACATACCATAGCGACAGTTTTTTGTGGATGAAGGGAGTACTTTGGAAAGTTGAAACTATATATTGGGGGTAAGATCGAGTGCATCCTAACCCTTTGGTATTCCTGTACATCTCAGCATAAAGCACTATGTAAATAATCATAAATGTCGACGATCGGTAGATCGACCGCCAAACTTACGATATAAACAAAGATTGTGGGGGATGATGGAAGAAACACAATGATGATGCGAGAGATTTTTTACATAGGTCCATGCCCCTGAACGATCGAGTAACAACCTTACATCCTGTGTGATGTGGATTATGGAGGAGAACGGATGATTTACAGAGGAGGAAAGAAAATTTAATCCCCCAAAATACATGTTGTAAGTGTCGATCCCCTCCCTTACTATATCATCCCCCTTTTATGCCTGCATAAGAACAGTTACCTTCCTAGAAATCTGCTATCGGTTACCAATTGTTATCATCAGTTGCTTCCTTGGTGGTGGTTGGCTAAATGGTTCATGGGAGTTTGTGTGTGAACTATCTGGTCATGATAAACGTGGGGTGATAATGTGTTGGTGTCCGCGGGTAACTACTGTTTCAACCAATGGTCTTAGCTGTTACTGCCTCTGACTAGGGGATGTAGTAGTATGACCAAAATGGATCATAGTCATATGCATTTAAAGTCGGCTGTGAAATTTTGACCAGGGCTGATCGTGGTCATAGAATTAATTGTCCAGTTGGGAATTATTCCACTGGTATGATTGGTTTATCAAGAAAACATTAACTGACCAAAATGAGGTGTATAATTCTCGTCAGCTAATCCCCCAAGCTAAAACGAACAGATCTACTCGAGTGTTGTATAGTCTGCTATATTAGTGGTAGCAAGTAAATTTAATTGAATTGTATATTAGAATTATTTGCTTTTGAGAGAGATGAGCACAACTTTGGCCCCTACGCCTTGAAGGCTTAGGGATCCATCAAAATGCATCGTCCATAGGTCAAAGTGCTGAATGACTTGCTCAGGTTCTGGATTAGTCCATTCACAGATAAAATTGACCAATATTTGGGATTTAATCACTATTCGAGCGACAAAATGGAGGTCAAATTCTTCTAATTTGACTGCCCATTTTGACACGCAACCAGAAGATACTTTGTTTCTGAGCACTTCCCCTAATGGAAAAGAAGATGGCACAATAATCTTATGCACTTGAAAATAATGTTGAAACTTTCTTGAAGTCATTAGGATTGCGTACTATAGTTTTTGTACCTCTGGATAATTTTCCTTTGGCCCATGGAGAACTTCACTGACATAATAAATTGGTCGTTGAATATTATCCCTGTCTGTGACCAGTGCAACACTAATTGTTTGTGTAGTTGTCGCCAAGTATACCATCAGTGGTTCCTCAAGAAGAGGCGAAACCAAGGTGGGTGGACTTGTAAGATACTTCTTGATTTCTTCAAAAGCTTAATTCACCTCTTTCAACCAGTGGAAACCATTGTATTTCCTGAGAATTTTGAAAACTGGTAGTCCTTGTTCACCTAGGAGTGATATAAAGCGATTAAGCGCAGCCATGCAGCTTGTAAAGCGTTGGACTTCCCTTGGATTTGTCGGTGGTCGTATCTGTTCAATTGCTCGGATTTTCTCAGTGTTAGCATCAATTCCACGAGTAGATACAAGAAATCCAAGTAACTTGATAGATAAAACACCAAAGATGCATTTCTTAGGATTCAGTTGATACAATATTTCCTAGGATTGTCGACAATTTTTGCAAAATCAACTTGGTGATCTAAGCGTTTGGTGCTTTTGATGACCAAGTCATCTACATAAACTTCGAGATTACGAGCCAATTGTTTAAGGAAGGCTTTTAGCGTAAGTCGCTAGTATGTGGCGCTAGCGTTCTTGAACCAAAATGACATTTTTACATAGAAGAAGATGCCAAAAGGTGTGATGAAGGCAATTGTTTCTTTATCTTCACATGCCATGCTTATCTGCTGATACCTTGCATATGTGTCCAGAAAGCTAATTACTTTAGAAGTTGCTGATAAGTGTCTAATCCTATCTGGCTATCGCTCTGTCGTTGATCCTCCCCTCAATCCTTCCCTTGAAGGTCTTCTTATATTTGCCGAAGAGATCGTCGGTTAACCTTCTAAAGGCATGTCCCTCAATTGCTCCTAACTGCCTCGAGGTAGTAGTTGTGGAATCGTGGGTACATGGTGGTTGCCGTAGATCATGGTTACTTGGTAGTTAAGCAACCTTGACTCGGCGTCGTGGGGCTGATTTACCATCCTAACCTCTTTTGACGGCTACCTTGCTAGGGATTCATGATTATCTCAGGGATAACCGTAAGGCTCAAGGTACGGTTGTGATGAATGGTGATCGCACACCTCTGCGACCACTGTGATGTTATTGGGCATTGTATCTGCGAGACAGTTTGGTTGTTGGGAGATATCTCTACGACCATGATGTCTGTGGATATAACATAATATATGGTTTTTTTACGATAATAGGTGTTTTGAATTTATGTGAAATAAATATGGTTTTTGGGTTATATTCAGAACATCCTTGGATTACCCGATGTCTTTCCTTCTGGCTCTTGGCGACCATAGGAAGGACCTGTGGCTATTGCTATGGGCGATCATGGGATGCTTGCGCGACCATGGAAGCTCAGAAACATCGAACAATCCTCGTCAGCTAGCCCCCGAATATGAAGTGACAAAAGCCCACTTAAGTGGTGTGTCACTTCGAATTCCCACATCGCGTCATGTCGGTGACAGCTTCGATACATCTCGAGGAATGAGCTGCAGGCAGTAGGGAGGATCTCGAGGTTTTTGCACCGTGCCCTAGGCCGGGAACTTGAAGCGTCGCCTGGGTAAGTCTATAAATATCCGTTCCTTTGCTGTGAAATTTCCAACTCCTTCACAAATTTCTCTAAGTCTCAAGTTTTTCATCTCCTTAACCTTCTGTGTCAATGGCATCCTTGAATCAAGAATGATTCGACGAGGAAGAAGATTTAGTTGGAGAAGAGAATGTTGAGGCTTTGGGAGCGCAAGGAGCCAGCATTGCACTTTCATCTCAAGAGGTAATCCTCTCTTGGTAGATAGATGTAAGTTTCTTTTCGAATGTGGTCTTTTCCTAAGAAAACTGGGTTTTTGCAGCCGCTTGAGTGTTTAACTGCTTCAAGAAAGCGAGGTGGCGATAATCTTGGGTCATCTGGTGGATCTTCATCGAAAAGGCTGATGCAGCTTGATGAGCTGGCTGCCTATCAGGCTTCATCCCAGCCATCCTTTGTAACTGTGGCTCAGGTGCCGCCCATGGCCACACAAACTTCTCCCCATGGCTTGAGGTAAAGTTGTCTTTTTATCTAACGGAATTAAATTGCTTAGTTAGGGATGCACTAAGTATGGGGTTTTAATGATTGATTTAGGATGTCTTCTTCTCATTCTCCTCCATTGACGGAGGATGAGGAAGCTCTAGGCCCTGCTGTGGCCACATCGACCTTGCCCTCCCTGGTAAGAATTCTCAATTCTTTGGACTTACCCTTGTAGTGTCATTCCCTGGTCAGTAGTAGATCCTTAATTTGGAGTAAGTTGATGATTTGTATTAGGAAGTGGAGTCGAGGAAGAGCTAGGCAAGGTGAAGGCTAAGCTGAGGGCCCTCCAGGAGAAGCACGAGCGCCTTGAGGAGAAGTACATTCGGCTGGGGCTTGACCTAGAGGATCTTTTCAAGCGTGTGGGGTTTTGAAGGCAAGTTTTGACCGGGCTAGGGAGACCGCGAGGCTGGCTTGACAAAAGGAGCAGCTTGTTCATGAGGAGAAGCATGCCGCAGATATAACCATTGCCGGTTGCGGCTCACTATGCAGGATACCCTCGCAAAGCTGAGGGAGGTTGCGGGCTTTCTCGAGGCGTACATAGTTGATCCTAAGAAGGACAACTTATCGTTGGAGGAGTCCTGCGTCCTTGCTGCAAGTCAGACTGACTTTATTTTAGATGCAACCAAGGCTAAGGCCAATCCTTGACCTTGCCCTTTGTATATTTACTTTTTGTTTTTGCAAATAATGAAAATAAATATTAATGAAAAACTTGTAAATGAATTATGTCTAGCACATTCTTGGACCGCTGTGTTATCTCTTTCCTTGGATTTTGCTGACCATAGAAAGGGATGTACGCTGTGTTCGATCACGGAATGACTATCGCCGGGCGGTCATGTGTGATCATGAGAGCGGCAATCTTTGTCTGGTAGTTCCCAAAGTCAAAGTGAAAAGGCTTTCTTTTGACTGAAAAAGTCATTTCAGTTTTTGAAAAGGCGTCTTTTTGGTTCGTCTTCTAGCCGAACCCTCGAGGGTTTTTGAGTGTGCTTGTCAGGTTTGTTTTGATGGGCATTTAATGCAGAAACATCTTTTGCCACGCGGCGTGAACGATGGTGAAGGACCCGAGGGAAGTGGGTTTTTAAACCCTTCGTCCTGAGCCCTACCTTCACATAGAACTCACATAGGAAACTCTAAAACCCTCTCTGGCGTTCCTGCGCATTCCGCCAGCCGCCATCCTCAAAAAAACCCTAATCCTTTTTGTGCCATGGATCAATGTCATCGTGGAGCCGATCGTTGCACCGCAACACCGAGAGCCTGATGGCTTTGGAGAAGGAGGAAATGCTTCCTTCAAGAGCACTGATTTCATGGCATTTGGCCAGAGAGGAAGAAACTCCAGTGGTGAAGGAGGACGAATTGGTGGTGTTTGAGGATTTCCTATGGTGTGGATTCTGGCTTCCTGAGAGTGAATTCCTATTGGGCATCTTAGGGCATTTTGGTCTGGAATTCTTCATCCCAATTCTGTGTTGATTCTGGCCATTTTTCAACATTTGTGTGAGGCATATGTGGGAGTTCTTCCTAGCATTCCTCTATTTCGTCGATTTTATTTCTTGGCTTGGTCTAAAAGCCCCAATCCTGCTGGGTGTGTCTACTTCCGCCTGAGGGAGAAGAAAGACTACCCCTTTATTCCTCTTCGCGACTCCGTGCATGGATGGAGCCAACAATGGTTCTACTGTGTGTCTCCTGAAGAGAGCCATCTCTGGTTTGAAAATCGTTGACCAGAGAGAAGCAACAAAAAAGAGTCTGCTTTGGAGTTAAACGAGGAGTTTCAGAAGCAGGCCCAAATGAATCTTCACCTGGTGCGTGAGGGCTTGACAGCCCGGGATGTGATTTAGGACTTTATGAGGAACCAGATCAGTCTGTTGAAGAAGAGAGAGCACCCTACCTGGGAGGTGCGCTCAATAGAGGACGACACCTTGGATTATAACGAAGGTACCCTTTCCTACACTAGTATCTTGGGAACTTGTGTGGTATTGTGTGAGCGAACTGTGTGGTTGCCACAGGTTTGCCGATGTCTGAGGTCGAGAGGAGGACAAATGCTCTCCCAAGACTGCACCGCGTGACCTTAGATGGTGATTTGGGCAAACCGAGACCATGGAGTATGGTCGGTGGTGGTGATTACTTGGTTCAAGAGCGTCGAAGTGTAAGTTCTATTCGGTAAACTTTGCTCATGCTGACATGTGAGCAACAATAATCAAGGAAGATCCCTTTGATTGACATAGTTGCTCGAGGGCCAAATGGTTAGGATGAAAAGGCCCGTAGGTGACGAAGGTTGTTCTGGTGGTTCCTCAAAGAGGTTGAAGATGACTCCAAAGTCCAAAGGACCAACCACGCTGAAAACCAAAAAGCTGAAGGCGTCAGCCCCCAGTAAGGCCAAGTTGAAGACGACTACCGAGGTAGTGTCATCCAAAGTAGCTATAACCGGTTCGAAGGAGGCCGCGGTAAACATCCCTTTCGCTCATACCCCGATAAGAACGATTGGGAATTATTTCTTGCTTGTACAGGGGGAAGGAAGTGAAGAGGAGGAAGATGAAACTCCCCTAATCCTTCTATGGAGAAGGTTAGTAGAATCTTTGAAGGAACCCTCACCGAAGGCACTATCTTTGCTTTTGTCTCCTCAAAGCGGAGTGTCAAGTTCCCGAAATCTCTTGGGACTCAATATCAGGTAAACAATTCTTTCTTTAACTAAGTTGCATTGCTTAGTTGGGGAACAACCGAGTTACTCACAAACTGAACGTACAGGGCTTCCTCGACCGTGGCCACATCGGCTCCAGCGAATGAAACGGGACCAACCATGGTCGAGGGGAGAGAAACTGCTTTGGTAGTCCTCCCTACCATGAGTGAGAGCACAGAAGGGACAGTGGCTACGGTGGAAACCACTGTGACTACTGAAGTTGTACCTTTGCAGGACGTCTTAGAGGACCCTGCGAGCGTCATTGACGAGGTGGTTGCAGGTACTGACGAGGATTGATACCCGAGTCAGTTCAAATAAATGCACGGCTGGTTCAGGATAGATTCGAACCAGACAAGCGACTGATGGTGCGAACTCAAGTCATTCTGAGAAGCACAGGCACGAGGTCGCAGGCTTTACGCAGTCAGACCATAGCTAGTGCGCGGTCAGGAGTTCGTGTGCTATACGCGGATAGAAGACTGTAGATGCTGCGTGGTCAGCCAACATCGTGCGGTCAGAGCACTTTCGATCAGGGGACGCGGGATTAATCTGCCCTTATAATAGGGATATTCCGAGTACCCTGAAGATTCTTCCACGTAGGAGGACAACCGTCAGGAGGTTAATACGTGCGGTTATCCACGAATAACATGTGTTAAACCTGCGTGGGAGTTAGGAGCGGTTGCCGAAACTGCATCCGAGCAACTGTTCGATGCCGTTGTGACTTGGCACCCTTTCGACCAGTATAAAGGGGTAATCCAATACATCGAACAAGGGCATGGCATCAAGAGATCGATTGATCGAATCAGATCAAACAAAAGCAACACGAAGACAGTAGTCTAAGTTAGATAGCTTTAGCAAGCCTTCCAGGCATTGTCTTATACATAGGAAAAATCTTCGTCTGTGAAGATCTTTTTCATAGTTATGTAACTCTTTTTACCACAAATAGTGAAATCCCAACAGGACGTAGGGCTATTACTGCCACCGTCGAGGGCCCGAACCTGTATAAACCTCTCTGTGCTCTAGTTCTCTTTAATTCATCATACCTTCCCGAAGAGACACCCTGAAAGGTCTCACAACCTACAAATTTTGCATAAGTTCAGCTAAGGACCCCGAGTCCGAATCGTCGACAGGTACGTTGTATATTGAACTCGTCAATGATGATGAAGCTAAGGTCATGGTGGCGACCACGACCACGGAGACGGTTGTGTAGGCAGATGCATCTACCTTTCTGCTGGTCGAAGAAACCATTCAGCATATTGATCCTCAATGCCCCGCACCTGAAGATGATCCTTGAGGCTTAGGACCCCAGGCAGGCGCGCGATGGCTTGGCTTCATCTAGCCAAGGCATTGGATCTGAAAAGTTTTTTGAGGACCTTTTTGAGGTAAGTAACACCTTTACCTCATGACGTTCATTAGTTATTGGGGAGTTGTTTTCAGATATCCCTTGTGGTTCTTTTGTAGAACTCTGCTCGCAGCGCGACCATGGTTGGTCTGCTGATAGAGCAATTCAGGGTTGTTCAAGTAGAATGTGATCATGTAAAGCAGTAAGTACTTTGCTTTACCTCCATTCGTTGGGATGAACTGGACTGACAGTTTTTTGATTGTTATCGCAGGGAAAACTCTGCTTTACTACAGGAAATTTCCACAGTTCACAACGAGAAAGAAGTTGTAGTGGTTGAAGCTATGAGGGAGAACCAAGAAAAACTCTCAGAAGCTCTTGCATCCTTGGAAGAGAAAGCACGATTACATGATTCTCTCCAAGGAGAAAAAGAAAAACACTCATCGGTGTGTAGTAAATTGCAAGCAGACGTTGATTGTAAGTTCATCTCAGCAGAAGTCATCATTGCTTATCTAAATTGTTTAAGAACATGCTATACTAAATTTGTTTCCTTCCTCGATTAGGTCAAAGAGAATTAAATCTCAAGCTGACCGAGGAGAGGGACCAATTTGAAGAGAAGTTTATCAGGTGAGGACATGACCTTGATAAACTTCATGATACCATTAACTACCTCTGGTCGACCAATGATAAGGCCAAAGAGATGACAAAGTTAGTTCTCAACGAGAAGGAAAATTTGAAGGAGATTGTCAGAAACTGCAATCTTATTGAGAAGAACACTTTGGCTAAATTGAAGGAAGCTGCGGACTCATTTGACACAGAAGTTTTCGGTCTTGAGAAGGATGAGTTATCTCTTGCTGAGTCCTGCAACCTGGTGGTAGCACAGTTTGATTCTCTTGTCACCAATATCCTAGAGTTTATGAGGAAGCACAAGGAGGCACTGAAGACTGACGGTAGTGAAGTGGCCTCTGCTATACTCTGCAAACTCAGACACTACAATGGTCCGGATTTGGACTTGAGGCCAGTGGTGGACAATATTATTTTGATAGCAAGGATCAACTGAATGCAACCAGGGCCGAGATCAGGGTTCTTGTAGAAAAACTATTACATGATCTTGGCCTTCCTTGATAAATTTGGATACAAAAATACAATGATTTTACTTGAGTTATTGTACCTTGCAAATACACATGATTAGTAGAATTTCAAATAACAAAAACTATATAAAATGCTTGAACTTCTAAATGAATGTTACAATTATATTCCCCTAGCCCCCTCTTGCGATCGATGATACTGAGGGACATAGTATTATGATCGCAGCATCATGATTCCTATGGCTGAAATGTGTGGCGACAAACTAGTAAGTCCTTGACGCGTTAAGAAATGGCTTACAAAAGGATGTGTTAATTAGATGTCATCAAATGATCGGCTTACAGAGCATGTTAATACAAAGTCATAAGGTTATTGTTAACTGATAGCCACCCGAATGATCCGAAACATGCTAGTAAGTTTCTAAGGTGTTAAGAAATGGCTTACAGAGAAATATCTTATCTAGATGCGACCATGAGATTGGCCAGTGAATCCTCTTAATCATCATAGTAAGGTGCTTAGGGCGATCAGCCCCTGGGCGTGACCCGAAGAAGGTAAATTGGGAATGTAATCGTAACATAAAGTGAAAAGGTATTAACAATGGAAAAGGGAAAGGTTGGTCGATGTTCCAAGTATTGGACAGAACTCTGCCATCTTCCATAGCCAATCGAGCCGATCCAGGTTGCCACATTGAGACCACAGTGTAGGAACCTTCTCATTGGAGAGAGAATTTATTGCGATTAGACTGATTTTGGATCTTTCTCAAAACCAAGTCTCCGACGTGGAGGCTATTTGGTTTCACCCTTTTGCTATGATATTTACGCATGGCTTGTAAATATGCTGCAGACCGAAACAATGCTTGATTACGCTTTTCCTCCAGGAGGGCGAGTTCCTCTTTGAGTGTTTCGGTTGCATTCGTGGTATTGAAGTTGGTCATGTGAGGAGATCCATGTTGTATTTCACATGGTAGCAGAGCTTCGGCACAAAAAACCAGTTGGAAAGGTGTGTAGCCCGTTGCTTTGCTGGGCGTGGTACGAATGGCCCGTAGCACGGAATAGAGTTCATCTACCCAAGCCCCTGAGCGTATTTTGAGGCAGTCGAATACTCGTTTCTTGACGCCTTGTATTATTTGCCCGTTGACACGTTCAATTGCCCCGTTGCTTTGCGGATGAGCAACGGAAGCGAAACAGACTTTGGTACAGATATCGTCTCAATAGTCTAGGAAAAGACCACTAACGAATTGGGAACCATTGTCTGTGATGAGACGACTTGGGATACCAAATCGCGTCACGATGTTCTTGTGAAAGAACATCTGCACCGCTGCGGCAGTAGTGGTGCGGACTGGTTCAGTCTCAACCCATTTAGTGAATGTATCAATGGCTACAAATAGGAATTTGTATCCATTGATGACTTGGGGCATGGGAGTTATCACCAAAGGGAGTCGCAGAGGATGCGACAATCCTTTGGGACAATCTTCCCGGTTAAAGATCAAGGAGGTTTTTGACCAACGGGGAAATTGAAGCTCTCCTAGGGGAGCTTCAACGCTATTTACCTCGCGGCAAACAGTCTTAAATTGTCTCTTAGAAAAATAAGATGAAGACCCACCAAAAATTACATTAATGTTATTGCTAGGTACCTGGTATGGTATTACCTCATCTCCATCAATGTCTTTAGTTCCTCGGGTTTGACCGTTCTCTAGTATGGTTGGTATAGGCGCAGTTCCTTGATAGAAATCATCCATGTGCTTCAACTAGGCATGGAAATTCTTGAGGTCGTGTCCAGAAGCGTTGTGTACTAGACACCATTTCTTGTTTCCCTGTGGGTCAGTCTATTTTTTCGCACGGTCGCCAGTTTGACCACCAGAAGGAAGCCTATTAGATTTTGAATGGAACTTTTTTACCTTTCTCTTGTGGTTGCTTGTCCAAGACTGCGGCCTCGTGGAACCGGCTTGCTCCATTCCTGTTGAGCTTTTTAGACTTGCCACCTACAGATAATTCAGACTTCTTACTCGAATCTTCCTTCTTTTCGGTTTTTAGGCCTAGTTGAGGAGGTAGATTACCCTTGTCCACCATTCTATTCTATTCTACAGCCTTAGCTGTGTCGGAATATCGATTAGCCATGTCGAAGAGGTCAAACACTAATCATGGGGGATGGATACTTAAGTCCTCTGTGAACCTTCGATATCAAACACCATGTTTGAAAGCCCTAATAATCAAAGAATCAGAGATATTAGGAAAGATATTCCGCACTCCTACGAATCTCTTGACGAAGCGCTGGAGGGTCTCCGTCGAAGTCTGGCGCAAACGATGAAGATCATCTTCTTTGCTCGGCTTCTCATAGCAGTTTTGGAAGTTGTTGAGGATGGAATCACACAACATCTCTCAGTTGTAGATCAATCCTTCTGGTTGGTTGAACAACCAGGTCCACACTGGACCTTCAAGGACTGTCGGCAAATAATTTTCCATGACCCGATCATTTCCTCCGGCCGCCTGGATAGCAGTAATGTAGATCTGAAGAAACTCTGTTGGATTTTGAGTTCCATCAAATCTCTCGATAGTACCGAGTTTGAACTTATCATGCCAGACCATGTTCGGTAGTCTGGGTGAAAAAGCTTTGCAACCCACGTACATACTGTGTGGTCATAGATCATCGCAATTATCACCGTGGTCGCGGAAGTTGTCAACGTGGGGAAGCTCATGACGCGGTCCTAGACGTGAGTGCACTGGTACGCGATTGTGGTAGCGAGAAGCACCAGTTCGTCTGGTTTTGTCATGTCGGGTATGCGCGGGAGTACGTCTCTTTTGTGATTGATGGGAACCTTCTCGCTCTTTATTGGTCGATCGCGATGACGCTGTTGGCGTTATGTCCAAGGCAACTTCGTTGAGGGTATCCGTAAGCACCCTTGCGAATATAGCCCCATCATCATGAGCGATACCAGGAGTCCTTGGTACTCCTTGTGGGCGCTGGAGGAGTCCTCGGTGTTGCTGCCGAAAGCATCTTAGGGAAATTCGGGTCTGAGAGGGGCGAGTGTGCACGCCTGCAGCCACCTAGGTGTGGTTGTCGAGACGTACCCGGACCAAGGTCGCGTCCAGCGGTATTAGTGCGAGCTGGTGCATGTCGTAGAAAATCTTTTGTGACCTTGCAAATCTCGCCCTCTCTCTATTCGCACTCGTGGTCCTCTCTCTGTTTGCGCTCTTGTTCTTCCCTGGCAGCACGCTACTCTAGAGTTTCACTGGAAAGTGCAGCGATTTCCCAAGGGATTGAGTTCGCAGACGGAGAAAGCATCTCATGTTTGTCTGAGTCTGACTCGAAATCAACGAGTGACTTTAAATTGTCTGGGGAGACGTTCTCCAGACGAATGTCAAGATCATCCTCTTCCACATTATCTAGGGCAACGGGCTGCAGGACATACTCGTCCTCCATTGAGGGAAACTGAATTGCCTGCTTTGATCCTTGTTCAACAGACGCGGTCAGAATCAAGGATGATGCTTCCCCAAGATAGGCTTCGAGGGTAGTGCCATCACCATTGATGGGGACGCTATCTTCATCCATAACATCTACGTGATCCTCGAGATCCAACTCATTCTCAGAATCGTGTAGGCAAGGGAAATGATCCATAAACACAATGAACCTTGATGAAAATGTCTTCAAGGCCCCACGGTGGGCACCATTTCCTTCCGTCAAACTTATGCTAGGAAGAGTGTGATGAAGAAGGGAGCCAATCAGATAGATTCTCAAAGTGTTCAAGGTATCTATGAATATAAGGCACGGGAGAGAGTTATCCAAGTTTGGGCACTCGTAACTGAGTAACGACCCTACGTCTTGTGTATTTTACTATGTGGGAAAAAGGATTACAGAGAGAGTACTACAATGTGTATGAGCTAGCTAATCATATCTGGCTATCGCTAATCTTCTCTGTCGTCGATCCTCCCCTCGATTCTTCTCTTGAAGGCCTTCTTATACTTGTCGAAGAAATCTTCAGTTATCCTTCTAAAGGCATGTCCCACGATTGCTCCTAACTGCCTCAAGGTGGTAGCTATGGAATCGTGTGTACATGGTGGTTGCCGTAGATCATGGTTACTTGGTAGTGAAGCAGCCTTGACTCGGTGTCATGGGGCTGCTTTACCATCCTAACCTCCTTTGACAGTTACCTTGCTAGGGATTCATGATTATCTCAGGGATAACCATAAGGATCAAGGTACGGTTGTGATGAATGGTGATCGTGCACCTCTGCTACCACTGTGATGTTATTGGGCATTGTATCTGCGAGACTGTCTGGTTGTTGGGAGATATCTCCGCAAACATGATGTCCGCGGATACAGCATAATATATGGTTTTTACGATAATAGGTGTTTTGAATTTATGCGAAATAAATATGGTTTTTGGGTTATATCTAGAACGTCCTTGGATTACTCGATGTCTTTCCTTCTGGCCCTTGGCGACCATAGGAAGGACCTGCGGCTATAGCTATGGGTGACCATGGGATGCTTGCACGACCATGGAAGCTCAAAAACATCGAACCATCCTCATCAATAGGAGAATCACTTTACGATGCTTGGGAGTGATACAAAGACTTGTTGATCAAATGTCCACATCATGGACTAGAAAAGTGGCTTGTGATTCAGGCATTCGATAGCGAGCTGAACTACAATGCGTGGATGGCTATAGACGCCACAGCTGGTGGTGCACTGATGAAAAAAATGTGTAGATGAAGCATACGAACTCAGTAAAGGTATAGCTCAACACGACACACAATGGGGAACCGAACGAGCAGCTCAACAGACTTCGACCAACAACATGGATGTAAGTGTAATGGCTCAACTAGCCAAGCAAGTAACTCTTCTCATTGACAAATTAGCTATTCTTGGATCACTTACTAATTCTTTTGTTAATGCCAATGCAGCTGTATGTGAACTATGTGGCATACAAGGCCATTATGGCCATGAATGCCAATTTAACCCATCCATGGAGAAGATGAATGCTTTTCAGGGTGCACAACAATGGCAAGGTAATGTCTTTCCTAACTCTTACAACTCTAGATGGCGCAATAACAAAAATTTCGCATGGTCAGGACAAAATCAGCAATCTCAACATCAACAACAAAGTTTTGGACAGCAGCAACTACACCAACAAAACCCCCCATATCAAGCACAAAGGCCACCGTGCCAACCATACCAACCGCCGCATCAACGGCAACCCGAGCAGTCAAACATGGAGCGCATGCTAGAGAACTTTCTAGCAAATCAAGAGAAGGAAAAACTTCCATGAACCAAAAGATGGACTCCATATCAACTCAGGTCCGCAAGCTCGAGACACAAATCGCACAATTGGCGAATGCTGCACCAAAAAATGATAACCCTCTTTCTTCCCAACCAATTAATCATCGTAATTCTGAACAAATTAATTCTATAGCTTGTTCTAAGCCTCTTATTTCTAATGTAGTGATCCTAAGGAGTGGAACAAAACTACCAGAACGAACACCACCCACCAAACCACCACCAATAAGCAAAAGAACAGAAGTACCATTACCACCAGTGGAGGATGATGACAAGATCGCCGAACTTCACCTTTCCTAGGAAGGTATGCTAAAGTAAACCTCGTTAAGCAATTTGAAAAATTCATGGAAATCTTGAAAAACCTCAGTGTCACTATACCTTTCACTGATTTGGTAACTCAAATGCCTGCTTATGAAAAAAATCTTAAAAGACATACTCACTAAAAAGAGAGATTTGAGTGAATTTCAAAATGTTGCTTTGACCGAAAATTATAGTGTTTTAATCCAGAACAGGATGCTGGCAAAGCTGCAAGATCAAGAGAGCTTCTCCATCCCTTGCAACATAGGCACGATACATGTCAATCGAGCTCTTTGCGACCTGGGTCCAAGCATGAGTGTGATGCCTCTTACCATAGCGCAATGTTTGAGATGGGTGAGATCAAGCCTACATGCATGGTTTTGCAATTTGCTAATCATTCGGTGAAGCATCCGGAAGGAATCCTAGAAGATGTGCCTCTTCAAGTCGGTAAATTTTATCTTCCAGTTGATTTTATCATTCTTGATATGGATGAAGATATTGCTATACCTATTATATTGGGACGACCAATGCTCCGGATAGCAAGTGCCCTCATTGATGTTCGTGAGGGACGAATCACTTTTCATATAGGGGATGAGAAAATTTTGCTTAAAATGTCTAATCTTGTTTAAAATGTCTAATCTTGTTAACTTCCCTATTTATGAGGAAAATATTTGCAATATGGACACTCTAGAAGAAGTCCTAGACGAGGAATCACCACTTTCACTCACTTTGGAAGAAGAAACGGAAGAAATTCTTGAAAACAAAAAAAGGATAGCAGTGAAGAAGACAAACAAATCAAGATGAACCCACAAAAGAACCATCCAAAGAGGACATCTCGAACTTCGACACCTCAGGTAAGGAAAACGTAAGTACCACACTTAAAACGTTTTTGGATGATGATGAGATGCAACCCATTAATGTTAATGCAAACTTGACCGATTCGTAACTAGAAAAATTGATTATTTACTTCGTGTGCATCGCAATGCCATATGTTATTCAATTGATGATATCAATGGAATTAGCCCTGAAATTTGCATGCATAGGATCTCTCTAGTTGATGAAACAAAAACCTCTATCAAACGTCAACATAAATTAAACCCTAATTTAAAGGAAATCGTTAAAGCTGAAATTTCTAAACTGTTAGATGCGGGTATCATATATCCTATTTTTGATAGTAATTGGGTTAGTCCTGTTCATGCGGTCCCAAAGAAAGAGACTATGACCATGGTTAAGAATGCTAATAATGAATTGATCCCTACTAGACTTGTCACGGGATGGTGCATGTGCATTGATTATCGCAAATTAAATAGCGCCATTAGGAAGGGTCACTTTCCATTACCTTTCATCGATCAAATGTTGGAAAGATTGGCCAAACATTCATATTTTTCTTTTCTTGACTGGTATTCGGGGTTCTTCTAAATACCAATCCATCCTGTTGATCAAGACAAGACAATGTTTACATGTTTGTTCGGTACTTTTGCTTATTGCCGAATATCGTTTGGGCTATGTAATGGGCCTGTGACCTTTCAGGGATTATGATGGCTATTTTTCAGATTTAATTGAGGAAATAATAGAAGTTTTCATGGATGATTTCAGCATTTATGGTTTCTCTTTCAATGCCTGTCTATATAATCTTTCTCGAGTCTTGTGTAGGTGTGAAGAAATAAACCTTGTGCTCAATTGGGAAAAGTGTCAATTTATGGTTCAAGAAGGCATGGTGCTTGGCAACGTAATCTTTGAACGAGGGATTGAAGTCGACAAGGCAAAGATCGACGTCATCGCGAGTCTTCCACCACCGACCAATGCGAAGGGCATACGCAGTTTCTTGGGACATGTAGGTTTTTACTGTCGTTCATTCAAGATTTTTCAAAAACTGTTAAACCTCTCACCCAATTGCTTGGTAAAGATGTACCATTTGATTTTGATGAAAAATATCTTGATGCCTTTAATAAATTGAAACATGCATTAACTGCTCTTCCTATCATCTAACCTCCAAATTGGAATGGACCTTTTGAATTGATGTGTGATGCTAGTGATTATACAATTGGCATTGTTCTAGGGCAACGAACAAATAAAGTTTTACATGCTATATATTATGTAAGCAATACATTGAATGATGCTCAAATTGACTACACCACAACTGAAAAAGAATGGCTTGCTGTAGTATATGCCCTAGACAAATTTCGTCCATATTTGATTGGTTCAAAAGTTATTGTGCGCAATGATCATGAAGCTCTTAAGTACCTTTTGACCAAAACAGAAACCAACCCATGATTCGCACGATGGATCTTGCTATTGCAGGAGTTTGATTTGGACATTAAATATAAGAAATGTGCTGAGAATGTCGTCGCTGATCATCTCGCCGATCATCTTTCACGACTCTTCACCAACACCACTGACATTCACATCAATGATGCCTTACCTGATAAGCACATTTACTTAATTCAAAAAGAACCATGGTAACGCCGATTATGCTAACTATTTATTTAACCATGAACTTCCTTTAGGGTTGATGTATAGACAACGAAAGCGCTTCCTCCACAACATCTGACACTACTACTGGGATGATCTGAACCTTTCAAAAAGGGAGTTGACAACATCTATTGACGATGCGTGCCCGACAATGAGATCCAAAGCGTTCTTGAACATTGTCATTCATCTCCATGTGGCAGACACACCGGAGCCTCAAAAATAGTGGCGAAGGTATATTTTTGAGATGCTTATAATATCGTGCAAAAATACGATCCTTGTCAACGTTCAGGAAATTTGAGTAAAAGACATGAAATGACCTTAACAAACATTATTGAGATTGAACTTTTTGATGTATGGGGTGTAGATTATATGGGACATTTTTCTTCTTCTATGGGCAACTCCTACATCTTAGTTGCAATTGATTATGTTTCAAAGTGGGTAGAGGCTGTTCTGATACCAACAAATGAATCAAAACATGTGATTAAACTTTTCAAAACAACCATCTTTCCCCAATTTGGTGTACCACGAGCGGTGATTAGTGATGGTGGTGCGCATTTCACTAATTACCAATTTCAGAAATTGTTGATGAAATATGATTTTATTCATAAAGTTTCTCTTGCATATCACCCTCAAACAAGTGGACAGGTTGAAGTCTCGAATAGAGAAATCAAAACGATCTTGCAGAAGGTGGTAGCACCATCTCGAACGGATTGGGCTCTCAAACTCTCCGACGTTCTTTGAGCGTATCGCACAGCATTGAAAACTCTACTAGGTATGACGCCTTACAAAATTGTATTTGGTAAGAATTGTCATTTGCCTCTTGAATTGTCGCGCAGGGTGTTATGGGTGTTAAAAGAACTCAACTGGAACTTTGACAAAGCGCGGTGAAGGAAAATCCTCGGATTGCATGAACTGGAGGAGTTTTAGAACAACTCCTACGAAAGTGTCCTAATTTACAAAGACAACATGAAGAAGTGGCGCGAAAAATGAATCCTCAACCATAAGTTTAAACAAGGTGATTTGATTTTATTATTTAATACGCGGTTGAAATTGTTTTTAGGAAAATTGAAATCGTGATGGATTGAGCCTTATGCGATAAAGAAAGTCTTTCTATAAGGTGCCATAGAGCTTCGGGCACACGATGGTACCACTTTCAAGGTAAACAAGCATTGTATCAAATTATACAATGTAGGAGATGAGGTAAGTGCACTGAACTCGCTCAATTCTTTCAATTCTATCTATTTCTAAATGACTGAGAACGTTCCATTGATGGGACATTAAACTAGCACTAGCCAGGAGGCAACCTAGTGTACTAACACGTAGTTTTCTCTATTATGAACATAGCGGCAAAAGAATCACTCAATTATAACATCGTTTAACCCTCTAAAACCATTTTTTTCAGAAAACATATACATAAAATGACAAAACTAGGGTTGACTTTCTAAAAAATCTCAAAAAAACAAAAATTACAAAAGGGGATAGAGCCCAGCATGACCCTTGGCATGGGCTGATCCAAGACGATCTCGGGTTGATAATAGTCGATAGTCCATAATGGTTGATAGTCCAGACTTGGTTGATTGTCTGTGGTCGAGTCCGATATTGAATTGACTAGTTGTCTATGGTCGAGTCCGATATTGAATTGACTAGTTGTCTATGGTTGAGTCTGATATTGAATTGACTAGTTGTCTATGGTCGAGTCCAATATTGAATCTACTAGACTTGGTTCTTCCGCAAACCAAGTTTTATTGAAGCTGGATTCATCGTAGCCAAGCAAGATCGAGATGTTTTGCAGAAGGACTTACAACTGGACTCATCGTACAACTGCTGGACTCGTCATAGTCATATACTAGTGGTTGTCTATAAATACCTTGTAATAGAATTAGGGAATTAACTCATAGACAGAGATCGATAGAGATCGAAAGCAATCAATTGTTAACTCAAATCAAAGTGTACGAGTTCCTCATAATTAAAGAGTCATTCTTTTTTTCTTTTATTGTAGAATATGACCGCTTGTGTTTTTGTCTTTCGAGCAAAACCAGTTTACATCCAATTGGGTTCAGTACTCAATCGGATCACGAGCTGTGCCCTGGGTCGAGCATGATTCATGCCCGTGGTAGTGCTGGTCTCAGTTGGCTTGGCTGGCTCCCCTGTTTCCTATTTTTGTGTGCTCTTTTTTTGTGGTTTCCTTCTCCTATACAACTACAACTCCCACCTAACACCCATATATAAAGAAACCCATCTTCCCCAACCCTCCCAATAGCAAAAAGTCCATTATTTGAGCTCCAAACCTCCACAAAAACCCCAAAAACCAGCCCTAGATCTCTCCATCTAACCATTAGAAATCCAATCTGATCGTTGATTCTGACTCCTCGCGCCGCAACACCTCCAGATCTGGAACTTCTACGATAATGACGATGACCTGATGCAACGTCATGCAAACGGCGAAGTGCAATGAGGAGGGAAGCATATTCATTCTGATGGTTTATTAATGGACTTCCCTCCATCCTTTTTCCCAATATTCCTGAGACAAACATATCTAATGAGAGAAATTGTAAATTGCTCCCGTCTAGCTCGTCTGGTCCTAGTTCCTCACAAGCCACTGAACCTGACCAACTGGCGGCATATGATTTTGCCGCTTTGCATGCTTCGCATGCTTCCATAGAGTCCTTGGGCACTAGTTTCTCAAAGGAAGGGAAAAATCTTTCTGTGGACAAGCACAATTGAGGTTGGTAAAGTTGACACACATGCACCATTTGCCATTGGTTTTGTTCACCTTGACTGGATTTGGGTGCCACTCGAGTAGTCGACCTCGCGAATGAATCCAACTTTAAGATGTTTGTCAAGTTCAACTCTAATTGCTTCTTGTCTATTTGGAGCAAAATGTCTAAGTTTTTACTTTATGGGCTATTTATCAGCTTGAATTGCTAGCCTGTGCTCGATCACTTCACTGGGGACTCCAGACATGTCAAATGGTTGCCACACGGATACATCTATATTTTCACAAAGGAAAGCGATGAGTGCGTCTTATTATTTGTTGTCCAGGACAGAGCATATACAAACAGTTTTGGAAGGATCATTTGGAAGTAAAGGTACATTGTGAATTTCATCTTGAGGTTGGGGGGCCGCTTTTGTTCCCTTGTTCTCATCTGATGTTCGAACAAGATTTACCTCCTGGAGAGGTAATTGGTCGATGAGTTCTAGAGCCTTCTTGTCATAGGATAAGGCGGTCTTTTGGTCACCACGAACAATAATCACACCCTTTGGACCTGGCATCTTAATGCATTGGTTTGCATAATGAGTTGCCATCATGAACTTAGTCAATGTATAATGATTGAGGATAACATTATAAGCTACTTCGAAATCAATCAATTCAAAAGTAACAAGTTCGGTGCGGAAGTTTCCTGGGTCACAAAACATCATTGAAAGTGTTATTGTTCAATTGGCTTGGCCAAAGATCCAAGAATCACATAGTGAAAAGGATTTTTGATCAGTTGGAGTTTGGATCAAGGAATTTTCATGGCATCAGGAGGACTAGAGAATATAATATCAAGTGCATTGCCCTCTTCGACCAAGGCTCTACCCACTTTGCAATACCAATAGTGGATGTAACGACTAGAGGATATTTGTGCAATCGGGACAAATTCCTTGGACAATTGTCCCTTCTTCCAAACGTAAGAGAAGTCTCTAACCATTTGGGAAGTTGAGGTTTTGTTGGAGAACACTCAGTAGCATTAACCTCGCGCCATGCAGCTTTAAACTAGCATTTGGAGGTAAAGCTGAGGAGCCCCATATGATTACATTAATGTGTCGATCATGATCTTGATATGGTAATTCTTCATTGCCACATTAGTTGTTGGTTCCGTTGAACCCCCCTTACTCAGGAGGAGTGGGGTAAGGTCCCTTTCTGTTGTAAAAGTCGTCAAGTTTGCATTGCCATAAAGAACAATGTTTTAAGTCATATCCTTGCACCTTGTGCAAGGGACACCACTTATTCTTTTGGTTATCATTTCTGGCATTAACCACTTTTCCTTTCTTGGCTTGGTTGTCGAACAGTCGTGCCTGTTGCTATTGTCGAGCAGTGTTAGAACGAGCAATAGAGGATGGCTGTGGTATTTTCGGTTTTGGTTGATGTGACTCAAGAACCGTAACATCCTGCAGTGATCGATCCTTCTTTTTGTTCTTTGGGCCTAACTTCTTCTTGCTCTTCTCAATCTTGGTAGCTTTCTTGCTTAAACTAGGTTGAGGAGGTTGATTCCCTTTATCTATCATTTTGTTCCACTAGACTACTTTGCTTGCAATAGTGTAGCGGTCAGCCATGTCGAATAGTTCGCCGACATTTTTAGGTGGGTTTATATTGAGGTCTTCAGTGAATGTTGTATATCGAACTCCCTGCTTGAATGCCCAAATGATAGATGACTTTGATATTTTAGGAATCGTATTTTGGACATGAATGAAATGCTTGATAAACTGTTGAAGCATTTCATCTGGTGTCTGGCACAACTGGTGGAGGTCGTTTTCCTTTCCTGGTCTCGCATAGGTTTCTTTTAAATTGGTGATCAAAATATTGCACAATTGTTCCCAGGAGTAGATGGTTAAGCAACCACGACCTAACTAATCCCTCTAAGACTATGGGAGATAATTCGCCATGATCTTACCATCTCCACCATCAGGTTAGATTGTAGTACAATAAATTTATAAGAACTTTGATCGGCTTTTGGTGTCATCAAAACGCTCCACAGAAATTGGCCTAAATTTAGATGGCCATCTCACTACTTGAAGATTTCCCAAAAATGCCTTACAGCCAGTAATGACTTCATGGCGATAGCACTGGGTCCGGTTCAAATGTGGAGTTTGGTGAATGTTAGTGTGTGTGTCTTGCATGTTGTACAAGAGGGACACGTGGGCTGAGGCGATCATGGACACTATGTGGTCCAAGACATTCATGAACATTACGTTTGGCCAATTGTTCATGAACATCATCCTGAGAATGGTGATCGTCATGACCACTACTGTCAGTGTTCGAATGTCAAGTTCGTTGAGGAGTACTTCTTGTGGAATGTAAGCCTGCTCGACAGCAACTTCCACTTGAATGAGTAGAAAGTTCTTTGGCGGCTTAACTAAGAGTCCCTGCCAAATTTGTAGCAAATTGTGTGAAACCAAGCACCTGGCTTACATTAGGCAGTGGTTCACACAACTGTTGAGCAGCAACTCTAAGTTACTGTGATGCTAACCCATGTGGTCGTACGGGACACTCCCTATGTATTGGAGCAGGTGGTGTTCGTTGGAAGCCCGTGTTTCCGACCACCGAGTGTCTAGAATTTGGGGCGGTCATGAACCACCTCCCACCTCTTGGGTTGTTATTCCCATTGCTCCAGTGACATGGTGGGCATCCTCATGGTCTTGTTGACCAAAGTTGCCACTCTCACCATCATCGACAACATCATTCGTTTGCGGTCATTTACATTGTGGTAGACGACCAAAAGGATCATCACTAGGAGTTGGATTGTCACCTTCAATGGCTCCTACCTCCCGATGATCGAAAGCACCAGAGGTCGATAATCTTTCATCAGCCCCTGAACTAGATTCGGGGTCTAGACTCATGTTATCACGATTTGGAGGTTCTGCCTCCACGGACCCAACCTTTTGGTGATTGGAATCACCATTGGTCAATGATGGCCCATGAGCTATTTCAGTCATCTGGTGATTAGGATCACTATTGGCCGGTTGTGGCTTGTTTTCTTCAGAATCGGATCCGTTGTCAAAGAGGACCTTGCCTTCTTCATTAAAGTAGAGGGCAAAGTCATCTTCGAGTCCACCAAAATCTAGTTTGAAGTCATTCTCCTCATCATAACAGGGAGACAACCTATCATCATCATGTTCTTTGTAGAAGTTCTTGAAGTAACTTAAAGGCAAAGATATAGGACAAATGAACAATGAGAAACTTCCTATCTAGGTTCTCCACGGTTGGCGCCAACTGTCGCTGATCGGTAGATCGACCGTCGAACTTACAATAAAAACAAAGATTGCGGAGAAGCACGGAAGAAACACAACGATGATGTGAGAAGTTTTTAGATAAGTTCAGGCCCTCGACTGATCAAGTAACAACCTTATGTCTTGTGTGTGTGGATTCGAGGAGAATGGATGATTTACAGAGGAGGAAAGAAAATTTAATCCCTCAAAATACATGTAGAAAGTGTTGATCCCCTTCCTTGTTACATCACCCCCTTTTATGCTTGTACAAGAGCAGTTACTTTCTTAGAAATTGATGCTGGGCGCTAACAGCTATTGTCGATTGCTTTTTTGGTGGTGGTTGGCTAAACGGTTTGTGGGAGTTTGTGTGTTAACTGTCTGGTCGTGATGACGTAGGGTGATGATGTATTGGCATCAGTAGGGTGATGATGTGTTGGAATCTGCAAGTAACTGCTGTTTCAACCAAGGGTCTTTGTGTTACTACCTTTGACTAGGGGATGTAGTAGTATGACCAGGATGGATCATAGTCGTATGCACTTAAAGTCCGATGTGAACCTTCAATCAGAGCTGATCATAGTCATAGAATTAATTGTCCAACTGGGAATTATTCCGATGGTATGATTGGTTTATTAAGAAAACATTAACCGACCAAAATAAGATTTATAATCCTTGACAATAAAAAATTCCACAAAAAATTAAGAAGTGCATTTGAATAATCAAGTAGTTTACAAAATTTTGACTCAATATACTTTAGGAGAAACAAAAATTACAAATTTTAATGAATTGTAATTTTTATCTTTTTATTTTCAGATTTTTTCAGTAGAATTTATCTTTTTTTTATTTTACTTGTGTAGATTGAATTCAAATTTAAAATTTTGTGAAATATGAGATTAATCTTATATCTCATCCTCAAAATTTTGTGAAATTTTTAATAATCATTTATATAATATTTTGAAATAGAATGTAAAAAGTTACCGAAGTATAAAAATACACTTGATACTCCCTATATATGTTGTTGCACTCCTAGATTACTGGACTCAGTATAACGATCAACTCTATATAAATTGACTGATGGGTGACTGCGTGTGTTCTTCCCAGTGTTCCACATGCTCACGCTGGCCTATTTGTCAATGAAATGGACTTTGGAACATGGACTCCACCCATTTGCAGATTGAAAATGCTATCTTTTTCCAATTCCCTATGTCAAAATAATACATATCTTTATAAACCGGCAAATGAATACTTAAACTTTTTTTAATTAGTTTAATTTACATCATTTGTCTTAAAAAATAAAAATCACTGTCTTTATCTTCACTTGAATCGTTGGATTAGAAATTAAGAATTGAGATCAAGATTTGTGAGAATTTTATAATTTATAGGGAGATATCAACCATCTTTAGATCATTTAAATTCTGATTAGATATTTGAAATTATGAAAAAAACATCACCTATCCATTGTTCTTTAAGACTATTTTACAATTTGCACAGTTTTAGTACACTAATCTTTGATATATTTAAGGTAGCAAACTGTGAAGTAACGCACTTCCCAATATCAAAAGCATCAGGAGGAGCAATATGTAAAGCGAGAAATTTTACAGGCGTAAAACGGTAAAAGTAGAGAAATAAGCATGGTTGCACTCACGGCAGCGGGAAGAGATGAACAACGACGGAAACCCGCGGGAAGAAGTGCTCCACGGCCTCCTTCAGCGGCGGCCAGCCGCCGTGGCTGTCAGGGCAGAGCGGGTCAAAGAACGCCTCCACCACCACCGTCGAGCCAGCGCCCCACGCCTCCGCCGGCGCCACCCCGTACACGAACCCGTCCGTCCTCGCCGGGATCGGGACTTGCGCACGGCACGAAGAGAGGCAGTAGCCGGCGGCTACCAGAAATATGAGAAGCAGGAGACGGAGACGGTGATGGTGACGGTTACGGTGCACCATATCTTTTGGAAGAACTATGTAGCTCTCCATCTCAATACTGTGTGATAACTTTCCTGGGCTCGCATGTTGAGTGCCATCACCGTTATGTATATATTGTTATAGAGAAAATCGCATAAGAGTCCTTTACTGTCACTTTTTTGACAGAGTTTTGTTCAAGTTTTAATTTCTAATTTCTGAATAGAAACTAAAGACGTCAAATCACATAAGTGTCCTTTACTGTCGATTTTTTGACAGAGTTTTGTTCAAGTTTTAGTTTCTAATTTGAGTAGAAACTAGAGATGTCAACCCAAATATGCTGATCTCTAGATTTGGATTCTTTACTATTTTTTTCTATAACTAGGACACTATCTTAATGAGGTTTTTGCCTGTGTTTGGTCTCATGGTTGCTTTTTGGTAGAAACTGGAGTTAGCTAGTTAAATTATTCAATCCTAGATTTGGAATGTTTTGGAACCTAGAGAAGTCAAAGTTGATTTGCTCACAAAATCTGAAGCTTATTTTTATGAATTTAGCACACCAAAAGCATGAGTGAATTTTTGATTAGTTACATTGTCGTGCTATAAAATATACCATCGACAGGTTTCACGAGAAGACTTGAAATGAAAACGACGGCACGAACTGACCGAATGACCGGTCACTTCCCGCCGGACAACACAGCAATTGACACAGTGGTTTTTATACAGGTTCAGGTCCCAGTGGGAGCCCTAGTCCTGTCGGCACCCGCGGACTTGCGTTCACGAGGGAGGTTTTCTCTCTTGGGGAGAGAAGTCTCCGAGAGAGCCTGTTGTTTTGAGTGCATGAAAATGAATTAAGTCCTTTACAAATGAGATACAAGGGGGTATTTATAGGCCCCAAAACATGCAAAAAGACTAAAAAACCATAGCTATGGCCGTCGGATCGAGGGGTGTTGATGCCATTTCACTGGCTGAAGGGTTTGGATGCTTGACAAGTGTCCTCGCTAGTTCCCGAGGCGCTCTTGATGTCACCTGCATGTGACCTCGCACGAGAGGCCTCCGTGGCTTTTCCCTGGAGACCTCCGGGATTTTCCCTGGCAAACCTCTGGGATTTTCCACGGAAGGCCTCCGGGACTTTTCCTGGGAAGCGTCCGGGATTTTCCCCCAACAGCAGCCCCCGAGACCCCCGGGGACACATGGTGCCTCCGGAGGGTATGCGTAGAACTTGGCCCGGGGCGACGCTTCGCCTTCCGGGACACTGCTTGAACCATGCGCGACGCTTCGGCTCCCGGGCTTATTACCCGCGCAAGCCCTCGATTCGCGCACGCGCCGTACGGCGTCTTGATCCTTACGCGGCCCTTCGATATCCGCGCAACGGTTTGAATCAACGGCTCAGATGAATCCAGGGACACGTGGTGTCCATCTGAGGCTCCCTCCGTCGTTTATAAATGGGGGGGGGGGGCCTTGGCCCGGACACTCATTTTTCCTAACTCCAGAAACTCACTCTCCCAGAAGTGCACTTTCGCTCTCCCGGAAACATGATTTCCCGGTAGCATCATCTTCCCCGGCAGCACATTTCCCCGGAAACTTCACATTGCGATGGCACCGAAGGGTCGAGCCAAAGCGTCCGAGCTACCTCCAGAGGAGGTGACCCCGGACTTCCTCGGCACGACCGAGTTCACCGTGCAGGACCTCGAGGGCCTACTAGAGTGGAAGTACTTCGGCATTCAGGACATCTGGATCCCTGGGGCGGAGGAGCAAGCCCTGAGTCCCTGGGAGGGGGAGGTGGTGGCCTTTGAAGCCTTTGTGGAGCCGAGGCTCCGACTCCCAGTGCACCCATTGCTCCGGGAGTACCGCCTTTCCCTCAACCACCTCACCACGAACACCCTTGTCCGGATGGGGTTATTCATTTGGTTGTGTGAGACAGCCACTCGAGAGAAGGCGACTCTCTGGCTCCTCTGGTATTTTTACGGGCCATCGGCAAGGGGCCTGTTCGTGATGAAGGGCGGTCCCAAGTCCGCATTTGGCTCGGTGATGATGTAGCTCCTGCTGGGCTGCATGGACGAGTACTGGGTGCAAGCCTCTCGGGACCATTGGGGGGATTGGCTCTGGAGGTGGTTCTACTACCACTCCCGGATGTCACCTACTCCCCGGAGCCATCGACCTACAGTCGGGTGGGGTGGCCCGGTGACCCTCGAGTGGTCTGAGGAGGAGATGGACCTCCTGACCCGGATGGCGGAGGCCCTGCTCCAGAGGTGCATGACGGACCTTGCGGAAGAGCTAGTGCTCCTCTGGGTGGCGCTCTTCAGCCTACGCTGGGGGACAGGATTCGGCGCAGCTCACCGCCCACCCAGGACGACAGTGGCACAACGTAAGTTTCCGGGTGTACGTTTCCGAGCTTACTCCCTGCAGGGAGGAACTCAGCTAACTTCTTGCTTTTCTTTTGTAGTTCGGTCCTACTACCGCTCACGGGAGGTGGCAGTCCTCCTCCTCGAAAGATATTATGAGCACGACCACGAGCGGATCATGCGCGTCATCGGGGATGGTCCTCCCCGAAATCTCGTAGAGGAGGCCTTTGGGCTTCAGCTCCCCACCCGGGTGCCCCTTCCCACCCCTAGCTCGCACAAGTAGGGGAAGCAGGGATTTGGATAGCCTTTGAAGGGCGCTCACATGAAGAGCCCCATGAAGGCCCTGGCGCAGTCCCCGGGCTCTCCGGCGGGGACTCCTACCAAGACTCCGGCGAAGACGCCGGTGGAGGTGCCGGCGAAGACTCCAGCAAAGGTGCCTGCGAAGACGCTGGCGAGGGCACTGGCCACTTCCTCGGCAACGCCTCTGGTGGCGGTGTCCACGGAAGCGGGACATCCCAGGCCAACTGGCGGCCCGGCTTTGTCACCACCCCGCCCCATCTCCCGGGCACCGGCCGTCCCGGGGGAGTGATAGCCGGGGAAGGATAGGGGTCGGACTCAGAGATGTACACTCCGAGCCCTTATCCCCCACTCGTACCTCTGGAGACCCGCCCGTAGCCGCTATGCGGGTGCTTTCTGGCCAGTTCAAGACCCCAGGGGGGGCCCTCCCGATGGCGTCCTTCACTACCCCGGAGGCCCCTCCCTCGGAGGTCTCGGCCCCCCCCCATCCGGGAAGGGCCAGGGGCTCTTCATCAGCCCCGGGGTCCCAGGCCCCGTGATGGACCTATCGTCCAACTCCTCCGGCAACGGGGCTCAGAGGACATCAACGCGACGGGTGGTGAACTCCCCCATCGGGGGTCTCCCAGGGACACGCCGGGGGGAGACTACGGGGAGCTCCTCTCCTCCGGACTCTAGGTAAGTTCCGGCTGTGCAGGCTCTTCACTTGGTTTTTTTAGATCGCCTAGTCTTTTCTTTGCTTCAGGATGTCACACTGGTCCAGGAGTTGCAGGCCCGAGTCTCTTAGCGCCTCCAAGTGATCGAGGAGGGCCTAGCCTCCGAGCGCTCCAACAAGGAGAAAGCGCTCGGGGACTTGGCGGCGATCCAAGAGGCCGTGCTCACCGAGCGGTCCGAGAAGGACCAAGCGCTCGGGGAGCTGGAGGCGACTCGGGCCCGGCTCGCCACCGTCGAAGACGCCACCTCCCGGCTCCGAAGGGAGATGCGCTCAGAGAGGCAAGCTCTCTGGGAGGCGGAGGCCTCGGGCGCTACCGCGGTGACCACCGGCGGGAGGATGATCCTCTCGGCCCTCGAGGCGCTCGGGGTCGAGCTTGGATTGGGGAGCAGCCCGGACCCGGTACCATCGTCGGTCCAAGAGGCTGCGTATTTCCATGATACGCAGGTCTCTTTGATCCCGGTGGCCGTTGACGTTCGAGCCCGGGGCCTCGCCGTCCCGGGGATCGCTCTCATAGCCGCTCTCGTGGAGCACCGTGGAGCGGGCGCCCGGGTCATCGGGGAGCTGCTTCCCCGAACCTTCCCTGGCTACTTCGAAGCCCGGCGACAGGGGCTCGAGGAGTTGGCCGAGGTGCTCTTTGACCGGGTCTCCGGGGCGATGGACCCAGAAATAACTCTCCTGACGACGGCGTCGACGGTGTCGACAGCAGCAAAGGTTCCCCTGGGGGGACAAGAACGTGGAAGTATGAGCTCCCCCCCCCCCCCGTCCTTTTAGTTAGGCTTTCTGCTCTGTAGGTTTTTGTTCCCGGTAGCTTCTTAGAGGAAGCCTCGGAAAACTTTGTAAATCCTTTCACTTCATGAAATGAAAAGATTGTTTTTGCTGAGTCTTGTCTCATTGTAAGTAGGCCTCCCGGGTGCCCACTCCCGAGAAGGAGTTCTGGAGCCCCAGGTGGTGCTGCCCGGGGGGATCCCTGGTGGCCCGAGAGTTTACTCCAAAGGAGGAGTTTCTGAGCCCCGGGTGGCGTAGCCCAGGGGAGGCCCAAGCGGCTCTAAACCTGTTGAGCCTTGCTACCGGTGGACGCGCCAATTGTCCAGCCCCTGAGCCTCCTTCTGAAAGAGTGCCAGAGAGTGCTCCTTGGGAGCCGATTCGGCTGCGATGGCTCCCGGAGTGGCACTTGGACAATTTTGACAATTGTCGCATCGAGCTATCTCCTCCGAAGCTTGGGTCCTGCCGCTTCGAACACGCCCTCCGGCCAGCTCTGAGTACTGGCTGGAGGAACTTCTCTGGAGCGCCCAATGGAGGGTCAAGTGCCTGTACAAGGATATTTTCCGGGAGCTCAAGAAGGCCTACGGGATTACTAGGCGTAGCTGCTCACCGGAGGGGGTTGTCCTATGGAGAAGTTCCCCGTGGGAGCCTAGCTTGCCGGGTTGTATCTTATATGTGTCTGGGTTTGGCTGTCCTGTGGACACTAGCCCACCGGGGGGGGGGGGGGTGTCCCCCGATTCGATATATCAATAAAGTTTGGAACTTTCCTTGCGGTGTCTTCAAAATTCTCTGACACATCGAAATTATTTTGTTAGTCTCCTGTCTGGGCCCGGGCTATCCCCCCCCCCCCCCACAGTGGGATGTAACTGGGTTCCGTGCATTGTGGTAAGGAACGAACAGGCCCTGACGTCAATAGCTACTGGGGTTATACAACCCCCAGTCGAATTTTGTTCCGAAGTGCGACCACAAATTCTTCCGACCAAAAATTTTTTGCTACCTGTCAGAATTTCCCCAGTCAAGATTCTCGGTCAAAAAATTCCGGGGAGCTGGTCGACAATTCCCGGTCGAAATTTTTCGAAGACTGGTAAGAATTTCCCCCGATCGCTGTGGGAACAGGGAGCTGGTCGAAAATTCCCTATAGAAATTTTCTGAAGACCGGTTAGGATTTCCCCCGATTGCTGTGAGAACGGGGAGCCGGTCGAAAGTTCCCGATAGAAATTTTCCGAAGACCGGTAAGGATTTCCCCCGGTCGTCGTGGGAACAGGGAGCCGGTCGAAAATTTCCGAGAATAATCGAGAACTCCAAGACCCACAGAGGGGGAGATACTCCCGGAGGAGAATGAGCCGGTGGCCCGTACGGGGATAAAGCCACTACTGGAGGAGGGTTCCGTGACTCGGCAGCGGGTGTAGAGTATTTGAGGGGGGACTAGTCTCTCAAAGTGACTCGCTACGACAGTTCATGAGAACTGGGTTGCCACTTACCCCCTCAATCCATGAGGGGTTACCGTAAGCCGCCCTACGGGAGCGGGGCTCCCATAGTAGGGGCTTTTAGGCTGTGGTAGCCTACGTCCTCACAGGGAGGGCATCCTCACGGAGGGCATCACTTTGAAGACAGAAAGATAAGAATCTGCAGAAATTCCACAATCGAACAAAAACGCAATTTGTATTGATGGAAATTGAAATACAACGCCTCCCCTCATGAAACTGCGACAGGGAGGAAATAGTGAATACAGCGTCTCCCTCTGCAAAGTTCGTGACAAGAGAGGGAGTAAGCCCGGAGGCTAAATGTAGAACTTGCGGAGCAAGGCCACGTTCCAAGTATGTTTCAATTCCTGGTCTTCGAGGTTGGAGAGCTTATAAGCCCCCGAGCACAGGACCGTGGAGATCTTGTATAGGCCTTCCCACTTGGGGGAGAGTTTCCCTGGGCCTGGGGGTCAGTCACGCACTTGAGGACAAGGTCCCCAAGGCGGAAAGCTCTCTCGTGGATGCGTCGGTGGTATGCGCGTGCCATTTTGCGCTCATAGATGGCATGGTAGAGGAGCACTTGGTCGGACTCTTCCTCAGCGAGGTCATTCTCCAATCGCTGGTTTGCTTCTGTCGTGGTATTGCGGATACCCCGGCAGGTTTTGTGGAAGATCCTAGTGAAGAAAATACGACGCGGGCTGACCGAGTGACCGGTCGTCCCCCATCGGGCAAACACAGCAAGTGACACTGAGATTTATACAGGTTCGGGTCTCAGTGGAGACCCTAGTCCTGTCGGCGTGCTCCCAACTGGAGTTGGCTATGGGAGCTCTCTCGGGGGAGAGAATGCTCCGGAGCACACCTATGAGATTGTCTATTCCAAGTAATAATGAACAATTGTCCCTTACACAAGGTGTACAAGGGCTTATATAGCCCCAAAAGAAGCAAAAAGTCTAAACTACCCCGTCTGCCACCGTTGGATCGAGGGGTAGCGACGTCCTTCTTCCGGTCAGGGACCTTACATGCTTGACAGGTGTTCACCGGTTACCGAGGCGCTTCCTGTGTGACCATCACGTGACCTGGGACCGGAGACCCCTACTTCCGGAAGGACGGCAACTCCTGGGACGAGTGGAAGCGCACGGGACAAGCCACCGGGGGGCCTGGTCCCCGGCCCCGGGCAAAAGGCGGCACGCGGGACAAGCCACCGGGGGGCCTAGTCCCCAGGCAAAAGCCGGCGCCCGAGACAAGCCACCGGGGGGCTTGTCCCCGGGCAAATGGCGGAGCCCGGGACAAGCCACCGGGGGCCTTGTCCCCGAGCAAACGGTGGCGCCCGGGACAAGCCACCGGGCAAATTGAACAGCCTCTTACCTGGACTTAGTCTCATGGAGATTTCCCTCAATAGCAGCCCCCCATGCCCTCCGGGGACAATGCTCGAGTCCCCGGAGGGGATGGTTCATGTTGCCGAGAAAATCTCCGGGACAAGCCACCGGGGCCATGACGCTTCAATTCCCGCGCCGCGCATTTATTACCACGCCGTCGTTCATTAAGGTCTTGTCTCGATGGGAGTGCGCCGTTCAGCCATAATGGCTGCGCGCGGTTCGAACCGATGACGCCTCGTTTCGTGCACCCGTCCCTTCGTTTCCCGCGCGCTGTTTGAATTGAACGGCGCGGATGCACCCCGAAGGGCCACATGGCACCCATCAGGGTCGTGCTCGGCCCCTATAAATTGGGCCTTGGGGAGCCCGGAGAACTTCATTCCAAACTTCAATCCTTCAAACTCTTAGCGCCCTTAGCTCTCTCGGTAGCTCTCTTCCGGAAGCCTAGTCCCGGGAGCTTAGCCACCGGAAACTTCCCCCCTTTTTCCTTAGCCTTAGCCACCGGAAGAATTAGATGGGACCCAAGGGCCGTGCCAAGGCCGCGGAGGTGCCACCGGAGGAAGTCACCGCGGACTTCCTCTGGGCCTCCGAGTTTACGTCCGGGGACCTGGAGTCCCTGGTCGACAGGGGGTGGTCGCAGAAGGGGACGTCCGGATCCCCGCGAAGAAGGACGGAGCCCCCAGCCCCAGGCCTGGGGAAGTGGTGGCCATCGAGGCTTTCCTCGAGGCCGGGCTTCGGCTCCCGGTGCACCCGCTGCTCCGGGAGTTTTTGAAGGAGTACGGGGTGGCCTTGAACCACCTGACTCCGAACGCGTTCATCCAGATGGGCCTCTTCATTTGGCTCTTCGAGATGGCCACCGAATGGGAGCCCACACTCCGGTTGTTCTGGTATTTCTACGAACCGGCGGCGAGGAGCTCCCACCTGGTGAAGGGAGGGACAAAGTCTCCCTTTGGCTAGGTGATGATCCAGTTGCTGCCATCCCGGGTGGTGGAGTACCTGGTGGCGGCCTCCCAGGACGACTGGGGGGACTGGATCTGGAGGTGGTTCTACCTCTGGGTCCGGGATGATGAGGTGGTGTACTCCCCGGAGGCCCCCTCCTACAGCTGGTCGTCTACTCCCAAGCCCCCGGTGTGGACCGAGGAGGAGCTCAAGCTCCTCAGCAAGGTTGTGGGCTCTCGGGGCATCCGCTCTATCAGGGACGCCGCCGAGGAGCTGACGCTGCTGAAGATCTCCCCCTTCTCGCACGGGAGGAGGGGGATCGGGATGTGCCCTGCCCAGCGGCCCCCGCAGAAGCCGGTGACCTGACGTAATCTCCCAGCCAACTCCTCGAGCCCCTGTCGCCGGGCTTCGAAGTAGCCAGGGAAGGTTCGGGGAAGCAGCTCCCCGATGACCCGGGCGCCCGCTCCACGGTGCTCCACGAGAGCGGCTGTGAGAGCGATCCCCAGGACAGCGAGGCCCCGGGGTCGAACGTCAACGGCCACCGGGATCAAAGAGACCTGCGTATCATGGAAATACGCAGCCTCTTGGACCGACGATGGTACCGAACGGGAGGCGCTAAGAGACTCGGGCCTGCAACTCCTGGACCAGTGCGACATCCTGAAGCAAAGAAAAGACTAGGTGATCTAAAAAAACCAAGTGAAGAGCCTGCACAGCCGGAACTTACCTGGAGTCCGGAGGAGAGGTGCTCCCCGTAGTCTCCCCCCGGCGTGTCCCTAGGAGACCCCCGATGGGGGAGTTCACCACCCGTCGTGTCGATGTCCTCCGAGCCCCCGTTGCCGGAGGAGTTGGACGACAGGTCCATCACGGGGCCTGGGACCCCAGGGCTGATGAAGAGCCCCTTGCCCTTCCCGGATGGGGGGGCGCCGAGACCTCCGAGGGAGGGGCCTCCAGGGTAGTGAAGGACACCATCGGGAGGGCCCCCCTGGGGTCTTGAACCGGCCAGAAAGCACCTACGTATCGGCTACGGGCGGGTCTCCCGAGGTGCGAGTGGGGGATAAGGGCTCGGAGTGTACATCTCTGAGTCCGACCCCTATCCTTCCCCGGCTATCACTCCCCTGGGACGGCTGGTGCCCGGGGAGATGGGGCGGGGTGGTGACAAAGTCGGGCCGCCAGTTGGCCTGGGATGTCCCGCCTCCGTGGACGCCGCCACCGGAGGCGTTGCCGAGGAAGTGGCCAGTGCCCTCGCCAGCGTCTTCGCGGGCGTCTTCGCAAGCACCTTTGCTGGAGTCTTCGCCGGCACCTCCACCGGCGTCTTTGCCGGAGTCTTCGCCGGTGTCTTGGTGGGAGTCCCCGCCGGAGAGCCCGGGGACTGTGCCCGGGCCTTCACGGGGCTCTTCACGTGAGTGCCCTTCAAAGGCCATCCGAATCCCTGCTTCCCCCACTTGTGCGAGCTAGGGGTGGGAAGGGGCACCCGGGTGGGGAGCTGAAGCCCAAAGGCCTCCTCTACGAGATTTCGGGGAGGACCATCCCCGATGACGCGCATGATCCGCTCGTGCTCGTCCTCATAATATCTTTTGAGGAGGAGGACTGCCACCTCCCGTGAGCGGTAGTAGGACCGAACTACAAAAGAAAATCAAGAAGTTAGCCGAGTTCCTCCCTGCACGGACTAAGCCCGGAAACGTACACCCGGAAACTTACGTTGTGCCACTGTCGTCCTGGGTGGGCGGTGAGCCGCGCCGAATCCTGTCCCCCAGCGTAGGCTGAAGAGCGCCACCCGGAGGAGCACTAGCTCTTCCGCAAGGTCCGTCATGCACCTCCGGAGCAGGGCCTCCGCCATCCGGGTCAGGAGGTCCATCTCCTCCTCGGACCACATGAGGGCCACCAGGCCCCCCCACCCGACTGTAGGTCGATGGCTCTGGGGAGTTGCTGGCCTTTGTATATCGATGTGTATGAAGGCCTAATGGCTATATATTGTTTTTGTATATGAACCAAATTGAGTTGGTTGTCTGTTTATTACTCTATGCACGACTGCATCCTGGCCAGTCGGGGTAAGTGCACACCTGGGGCCCACTACAGCAGGTGGGTCCCTCACAGACAACCTCAGCCCTGTACATGAGCGAAAAGGGAGTGCGCCCTGTTGCTTGGCTCGGGGTCGTGCGCATGGAGCAGAGGATACTTGGGGGCTCCACCGCCCACGCCCCTCGTCTGGAGGCAGTTTGCTCGAGTCACCGGTGTCATCCTTGCTGGATCATGCCGTTGACCATTTCAACTGCCCTGTTGCTTTGGGGGTGAGCTACGGAGGCGAAGTGGAGGGTAGTTCCCAAGCCTTCGCAGAACTCCCTAAACTACGCCAAGTCGAATTGGGTTCCATTGTCGACGGTGATTTCTTGAGGGACCCCAAAGCGACATACGACGTTCTTCCAAAAAAATCGTTGCACCACGCGAGAGGTGATATTGGCCATGGGCTCAGCCTCCACCCACTTGGAGAAGTAATCTACTGCGACCACCGCATACTTGTAGGCCCCGGGCGCTGGGGGGAAAGGACCAAGGAGGTCCATCCCCCAGCGTGCGAAGAGTCAAGTGATGGGGATAGTCTGTAGCGTTGTGGAGGGCAGGCTGAAACCCTTAGCCATTTTTTGGCAGGCCTCACATGCGCAGACAAGGTCTCGCGCATCGCAGACCACGGTAGGCCAATAAAAGCCTTGGCAGAGAACCTTCACCGCTACTGCACACGGAGCCAGGTGAGACCCGCAGCTCCCTGAGTGAATGTCCTCGTGGAGCCAGAGTCCTTCCGCCCGCGGGGGGCAGCAGAGGAGGGTGGAAGTCCCCCTGTTTGTAGAGCTTCCCTTCCAGCAGGACATACACCCGTGCCCTGGCATGGAGGCACTTGGCCTCAGTGTTGCCGGGAGGCTCCCCTTGTCCTCTTATGAAGGAGATGAGAGGATCCATCCAGGATGTAGCCCGGATGATCTCACAGACCTCCGGGGTGCGGGCTTCAGGGTCTGCACTCAGAGGGGTCACTAAGGGCTTCGCGATGATCTCAAGGAAGGCGCCCCCAGGGAGAGGTTCCCGGGCGCTGGCCACCCAGGCCAGGGCGTCGGCGTAGTCATTATCCTTCCGGGGGATATGCCGGGCCTCTAGGCCCTCGAAGTACTTCTCCATCTTGCGCACCTCCCCCAAGTAAAGGCTCAGGTTCACGTCATGGCACAAGTAAGACTTGTCCATTTGGCAAACCACGAGCTGGGAGTCTCCCTAGACTAAGAGGCGGCAGATCCCCAGGGAGCGCGTGAGGCACGTCCCCAAGAGTAAGGCCTTATACTCGGCGACGTTGTTCATAGCGGCGAACTCGAGCCCCACCGCATACTCCAATGCTCTTCCTTCGGGGCTTCGAAGGACTACCCCTGCGCCGGCCCCGGTGAGACACAAGGAGCCATCGAACATGAGTGTCCAATGGTCGTTGTGTCGGGGCGGTGTGGCTAGAGTCTCCCCCTCCATCCCGGAGGCGGGGGTCCATTCTGCCACAAAGTCAGCAAGGACTTGTGATTTGATGGTGGAACGGCCCGTGAGAGTGAGGGAGAAGGGAGCGAGCTCGGCTCCCCACTTTCCAATCTGGCCAGTGGCCTCCTTGTTTCGCAGCACCTCCCCCAGAGGGAGAGATGATGGGAGCGTGATCGGGTGCCCTAGGAAGTAGTGACAAAGCTTCCAGGACTCTATGAGGAGGGCGTAGAAAATGTTCTCTACTTCCATGTACTGCATCATAGCCCCTTGGAGGGCTTCGCTCACATAGTACACGAGGCGCTGTTGCTCACCCTGCTCCTTTACCAGCACTGAGCTTACCGCGACCGAGTCACAGCGAGGTAAAGGAGTAGGGGCTCTTCCGGAGATGGGTTCATAAGCATTGGGGGGCTCGTGAGATACTTCTTTAGGTCGTCGAAGGCCACCTGGGCCTCGGGAGTCCACTTGAATCTGATGTGAACGGTGTCCCGATCATCCGATAGGTAGAGGTAAATCGATTGATGGAGAACTCGACGTTGACGATCCGGCTTCCAATCAGAACTGATTCGAACCCTTGCAATCGCTACACCATGGCTCCGTTGGTTATCAACCACGCCAAGACATGGTTGACCTCGCCACAAAGGCTTGTTCCTGCTGCAAATCAAGAACACAAGCAAGAACGAAGAAGAAGCAACTGAATTGCGAATTGTATTAAGCTCACGAGTTGGGATTTCACAAACCGAGTTCGGCGAAACTACAATGGTAGAATAATCTAAGCAAAATCCAAATCTAAACAGTGACGGCTACTAAGTATATGAAGAGGCAGCGTGGCTAGGGTTTCTCATGACCTACTAGGGAATACATGGGCCGAAGGCCCAAAACAAGGTGTCGCAGCACCGACTTGGCCCAATCAGAATCTGGTTGAAACTTGTTTTGTTAATTTCCGGCGATGCAAAAGGAATTTCGACGTTGGGACAGATCCATTAGAAAGACCTCGTCGTGGGCTTCTCGGTGGACTATAAGAACGTCCCAATCGGACTTCGTATGAGGGAGTTATGGTCATTTGAAGGCAGGCTGCTTCTGGATGGCCGAACCAGACTTGAACTCGAATCCGTCTTGGACTCCAACTTGACTTGGGCTCCTTGCTGGTCCTCGCGTTCTTGCTGGTCCTCTCCACAGTTCTTAAGTACAATATTATCATCATTAGGTAGTAAACCATTCTCAAAACCATATATATATAACTTGGGAATGAGTTCACCTGGCAAAGCAACAATCGGGCTCGGTCGTGCGCTATTGGTCCTTGTGTAACAAGCGGAGGATTATGGTTGGTACGTGCATCCGAAGAAGTGATGTCCTCATCATCCTCCCCCTCTTGAAGTGGAGCCGTCCTCGGCTCAAGCTCGTCTTTCTCTCCCAAGTACAGCTTCAAATCCGTGGTCCAAAAGCTCTTGGACTTGTTGCTGAATTTCCTTTGTCTCCTCTGGATTTGCCCTCTAATTGGTGGCAGCCCCGGGGGTATCTCAGCGGGAGAAACGTCCTCATACTCCTGCAAAAGGTTAGTGATAGGAGGGGGCAAAGTGCTAGATATATCATCAAGTGAAAACAAAGCATCTTTGCATATAACCGCAGAGTACATCACATCATTCTCTTCAATTTCGGCAAGGTCAGATTTGGTTGCAAGGAGAACTCCACTCTTCACTTAATTTCAGCGGCCTTAGAGCTAGATGGTGCAACATTTTTCGCTATTTGCTTACTTTCAGATTTCAAAGCATTCTCCTTTTTCTCATTTTCAGTCCGTTCTCTATCAAAGTGCACAATTTCAGAAGGTGTCATAGGAAGTAAAGTAATTTTCTTTCCTTTATGCACAAAAGTATATTTGTTACTTCTACCATGATGAGTTACACCAGTATCATATTCCCATGGTCGGCCTAATAAAAGTGAACATGCTTGCATAGGTACTACATCAAAATCAGCAACATCATGGTATGATCCAATGAAAAATTGTAGTCTTGTAGTTTGTGTTACCTTTACTTTACTGCTGTTGTTGAACCACTGAACATGGTATGGATGAGGATGTGCACATGTGGTCAAGACAAGCCTCTTGACCAGATCTAAACTCACCAAATTGTTGCAGCTCCCACCATCAATTATGGTTCTAACATGTCGGTCCTTGACAATGAGGAACATCTGAAACAAATTGTGGCATTGGGCTCTCTCTACTTGCTCCATTTGTGTGCTCAACACTCGCTACACAATAAAGGTCCGGTAATTATCCGTTGCCGTAGTGCCTAAAGTTTCCTCATCATCGCTCTCCGCATCATGTTCAAACTCATCATCACCTGCATGGTTAGCTGCAAGAACTAATTCATCTTCCACAGCACTTGCACTAATGTACACACCATCCTCAGTAGCAATGTATGCGCGGTGATTTGGGCAATCCTTCATGACATGTCCCATGCCCTTGCAGCGGTGGCACACAATCCCTGTCGTGCGACCCGTGGAAGCAACCGATGAAACTATTTGCTGGCGCCTGCACATTAGAAGTTTTGCTCACCTCAGAAGTTCGTGGAGGTTGAGGTGGTGCTGTTGATCGTGTCCTATTTGTTGAAGGTGCAGCAGACCGAAAAGAAGAAGATGGGGGCTGGTTTGGCTTGCCCCTGCGTCGGCCTTGATGCGGAGGTACCACCGAAATTGTTTCTTGTCCTTGGTTGTCCGTGTCGTCCCTGCAATTCTTTTTCTGCCAACATAGCAAGCTGGAACAACCTATTGATATTATTATAATCTTTGTAATCAATAATGTCCTGAATTTCACGTCGTAAACCCCCATAAAAATGAGCCATCTTTTCCTCCTGAGCCTCTACTACTCCACAACGCAACATGTCTATTTGCAGCTCTTGGTAGCATTCTTCTACGGATTTATCCCCTGAGTCAAGCGTTGTAATTTCTTAAGTAAATCACGTTTATAAGAAGGAGGAACAAATCTATTCCGCATAGCTCTCTTCAAGCTATCCCAGGTATCAGGCTCTACCCCAAGGTTCACTATTTCGTTCCACCAAATGATAGCAAAATCTTTAAACTCACTGGTGGCTTGTCTAACTCTATGAATTTCAGGAACCAGATGGGAATTAAATTTTTGTACAACAGTCATCTCCCAATCTAAGTAAGCGTTTGCATCATATGCACCAGAAAAGGATGGGATGGAAAATTTTACCTTAGCAAACGGATCGTCATTGCCACGAAAATAGTTACCTTCCATGCCGTGTCGATTGTGATGCACTCGTTGCTGTTGGCGAATATCATGGGCAGCACGGCGCATGGTAGCCGTCTTGCGGAGCTCAGTTTGTACAGCAACCTCCGTGTCGGCATCTTCAACTTCAACTTCATGGGAAGCAGCTTGCTCCTTTTCTTCTTCATCTCCATGAGGTGGACGCTGCTGCTCCATATTGTCCAACCTGGTAGCAAGGTCGAAGATGCACCGGTCCATCCTCTCAAATGCAGTCTGGTTCTCACGGTTGGTTCGAGCCATGTCATCAATGTTCTTATCGAGTTTTGCACTGATGTCGGCCAACATCTCGCGGATTTCATCTTCCTCTTCTGCAGCTCGAGCTCTTGTTTGCGGTCCTACCATGGTTAGTAGTAGAAAACAGAAGACAACACAGGAGTATTATCCCTATGACTACTAGGTGGGGGCAAGTGGAACTCTCACAAAGTGTCTTACCACGCTCTTACAAGTGTTCTTACCAAGACAGTACGGGTGCAACCAGTGGCTAGTTCGTGATACCGTGACGAGCGTGAGTGAGGCGATTGCAAGGTAAATCTGTAACTGAGTAGGAAGAAAGTGGAGCTCGGAATGCTAATATATGTGTAGCAACAATTCAATATCAGTAATGCAAAGTTGAAAATTAGTCCAAAGTAATAGTCAAAGTGCTGGAACTAGCCTAGACTCAGATCTAACTCAAGCAAGCAACTAGAATCACAAAGGACTAGAACCCATGATGTGCCACTGAAAATTTTCTTCTTTGCTACGTATATTTTTTTTCTATGATTTTTTTCCTTTTTTTTAATAAACAGTGTGGCTTTTGTTTTTTTTTTTTTTGCACTTGCCTCTTTCTTTTGCAACTATACAACAAAACAGAAATGTTGTTTGGCAACTTCGCACTCCAAAAGCTCCGAATCTAAAGATCTACCCAACAGAAAAGTTGTAGAGAATCTTTTTATCTTTCCAACAAATATAAGAACGTAAAAAAACGGAGTTGGAAATCAAAAGATATGGCAATTTTATCGAAGCTGTCTCATATTGAACAATTTTGAATCCGAATTGGACTAGAGTTTGAAGATTACACAACTAACTTTGCCCAAATTTTAGCGTGATAAAAACAGCCGAATTTGAAGATTACCCCAACTAACGTTTTGTGGGATTTCTTGCAACAATTCCAGAAAGTATAAGTTTATCCCAATCCGAGCTCAGATGAAAAAATTATAATAAAAATACCGAAACAGACGTATTAGATTCAAACTCTACACCATCGACATTAACGGCCCAATATCTCATAGATGAAAGCTGAATCTGACTTCGACCTCAACAGTAAAGTTGTAGATCACGATCTGATGTTTCCAGAACAAGAATGTGAAAATCCGAGTTCGTATGAGGAAGATATGATGAAAACAACGAACTGGACAGTGGCAGATTCGAATTGGACACGACGACGAGGAGATCGACGTGCAATTCGACTCCGCGACGAGATGCAAGACTAAAACTAGACCGAGACTAAAACTAAAAACCAGCACTCGACAACGATGGACGAAAATTCAAAGATGCAAACTAACAAGAACGATGCAAGGCTAATGGCTAGGGTTTGGACAAGGTAAACAATTTTTTTTTGTAAAGCAAATTTTTTGGACTCTAGGACGAAGAACATAATCAATCTAAATAAAGAGGGGATACAGTGTTACCTATCAGGCAACCTTGCTCTGATACCAACTGATGTGAACGGTGTCCCGATCTTCCGATAGGTAGAGGTAAATTGATTGATGGAGAACTCGACATTGATGATCCAGCTTCCAATCAGAATTGATTCGAACCCCTGCAATCGCTACACCACGGCTCCGTTGGTTATCAACCACGCCAAGACATGGTTGACCTCACCACAAAGGGTTGTTCCTGCTACAAATCGAGAACACAAGCAAGAACGAACAAGAAGCAAATGAATTGCGAATTGTATTAAGCTCACGAGTTGGGATTTCACAAACCGAATTCGGTGAAACTGCAATGGCAGAATAATCAAAGCAAAATCAAAATCTAAACAGTGACGGCTACTGAGTATATGAAGAGGCGGCGTGGCTAGGGTTTCTCATGACCTACTAGGGAATACATGGGCCGAAGGCCCGAAACAAGGTGTTGCAGCACCGACTTGGCCCAATCAGAATCTGGTCAAAACTTGTTTTGTTAATTTCCGACGATCCAGAAGGAATTTGGATGTGGGGCTAGATCCATTGGAAATAATTCGTCGTGGGCTTCTCGGTGGACTATAAAAATGTCCCAATCGGACTTCGTATGAGGGAGTTATGGTCATTTGAAGGCAGACTGGTCCTGGATGGCCGAACCGGACTTCAACTCGAATCAGTCTTGGACTCCAACTCGACTTGGGCTCCTTGCTGGTCCTCGCGTCCTTGCTGGTCCTCTCCATGGTTCCTAAGTAGAATATTATCATCATTAGGTAGTAAACCATTCTCAAAACCATATATATAAAACTTGGGAATAAGTTCACCTAGCAAAGCAACAATCGGGCTCGGTCGTGCATTATTGGTCCTTGGGTAACAGGCGGAGGATTATGGTTGGTGCGTGTATCCGAAGAAGTGATGTCCTCATGAGAATCCCTTGAGGCCCCAGAAGATTTTGAAGAACTGGAGGCCGCGTTCCCCCAACCGCGAGACGAAGCGGCTTAGCACGGCCAAGCGGCCGGTAAGCCGCTGTACATCTTTCACAGAGCGAGGCGGGGGCATGTCCAGCAGGGCCCGAATTTTTTCGGGGTTGTCCTCGATGCCCCGCTAGGACACGAGGAAGGCAAGTAGCTTCCCTCCGCGTACGCTGAAGGAACACTTTTCCAGGTTGAGTTTCAACCCATACTTGCGGAGGTTGCGGAAGGTCTCCGCCAGGTCGTCGATGTGGGCGGCCGCGCGGAGGATTTTAACGACTGCGTCGTCAACGTAGACTTCTACATTGCGACCGATCTGGTTCTTGAGGACCAGTGACATGAGGCACTGGAAGGTTGCTCCAGCGTTCTTCAGCCCGAAGGGCATATGGACGTAAGCAGTAGGTGCCGAGGGTAGTTATAAAACTCGTCTTTTCCTCGTCCTCCTTAGCCATCTAGACTTGATGGTAGCCCGAGTACGCATCGAGGAAGCTCATAAGCTCGCACCCCGCAGTCGAGTCGACCAGCTGGTCGATCCGCGGGAGTGGGAAGTTGTCTTTTGGGTAGGCCTTGTTAAGATCGGTGAAGTCCACGCACATTCGCCACTTGCCACTTGACTTCTTCACGAGGGCGGGGTTCGCTAACCATTCAAGGTGTAAAACCTCCCGAACGAACCCCGCCTCTCGAAGCCTGGTGATTTTGGCCTTGATGGCCTCTTGGCGCTCAAGGGAGAGCTTCCTCAGCTTCTACTTGATCGGGGGTGGCCGTGCGTCACAGCGAGCTTGTACTCGATAATGTCCCGGGCGACGCCTTGCATGTCTGTGGGCTTTCATGTAAAGACGTCTGAGTTCTTGCGGAGGAAAGCCGCGAGCTGCCCCACGCGCTCCTCAAAGAGATCCGCCTTGATCTTGACAGTCTTGTCCCCGTTCTTTGGGGACAGCGGGATCTTTCAGAGGTTCCCCTCCAAGCGCGGCTTGGGGGAAGACCTCCCGGAAGGTACTGCCGAGGTATCAAGCACCAGGGGAGAGCTCACCCCTCCCCTGGCGCCTTGATCAAGTTGACACTCCTGATCGTTGCGGTGGCATGCTCATGGAGAGCACGGGCCACGTCCTGGCCGCCTCGGGCGGTGATGACGCTACGAGGCCCAGGGATCTTCACACAGAGATAACTCTGGTGGATTTCCGCCCACTACTACAGAAATGCTTTTCACTATCGGTTAAAAATCCACTCTACTATCGGTTCTCTTACCGATAGTGGTCGGCACGATAGTAGAGGGCAGCACACTTCTATCGGTTCAAAAACCGTTAGTAAAACATCTACAATCCCAACATTCACTAATCGCTATCGACTATTTCTTCTATCGGCTCGGTTTTAAACCGATAGTATTGTATAAGTTTTTTCTATCGGCTCGTATAAAAACCGATAGTATTGTTTAGGCCTTTTGTATCGGCTAGGATCTAAACCGATAGTAATCTAAACATTTTTTTCTATCGGCTCTCATATAAACCGATAGTATTGTTTAGGCCTTTTGTATCGGCTAGGATCTAAACCGATAGTAATATAAACATTTTTTTTATCGGCTCTTATATAAACCGATAGTATTTTGTGGACACAGTTAGTACTGGAAACTTTATTCTATCGGTTGTAGTATATAACCGATAGTACTGAAAAATTTATTCTATCGGTTATATTATATAACCGATAGTATTTTGTAGACTCGTTTAGTTAGTATAGGAAACTTTATTCTATCGGTTTCTGAATATGAACCGATAGTATTGTGTGGACACAGTTATTACTGGAAACTTTATTCTATCGGTTGTAGTATATAACCGATAGTAATATTAGTTTTTCCTATCGGTTATGTAGTGGCACGGTTAGTACTAAATATTTACAAATATACATACAGCAATACAGAGATACATACAGCAATATACATACAGCAATACAGAGATACATTGGATCATTCACAAATACACCAATATACATACAGCAATACAGAGATACATTGGATCATTCACAAATACACCAATATTTACAAATATTCACCAATATTCACATATTGAATTTGTTCACAAATACACTAATACAGTAATATACACATGCATTGGACAGACTGAATTTATGCACATATTGATCGAGTTTATTCACAAATACATCAATGAATCTATTCACATATATTCACATATATTCACAAATCAATGAATCAACACATTCAATATATATTCACAAATACAACAATCAACACAAGTCAGTTACTATCGATCGTTGATAGCCACTTCTTCGATGACATATTGAGCCCAAATTGTTCGCAGCTCCTTCAATTGAGGCAACTCATATTGCTCTTTCAACATGGTGCTCTGCATATATGCGTGTATGAAGTTAGGATCGTACGTCACATCCAATTAAAGTTCGACTTTGAGTCAGGAAAAATAGTTACCTTAGGGAATTGGGCAAAGTTTCTCCTGATCAGGTCATACATGAATCTCATGACATAGAAGCCACATTCCCACGATTGTGGCTGCTGATGGCACTGGAAAAATTGCATATGCAAAGACATAAACCCACATTAACTCGAAAGAACTAATTAAGCTTAAATTAAAAGACTCATCATGAGTACTTCCATCCGTATTAATTACCTCATATTCTTTCCAAGAAATTGTTGTGCCCTTCGACGCGTCATGCCTCCCTCCAGCACTAGCATAATTTTTGAAAGCCCTATATTTAATTTAGCATTGTCGATTAATATCTTATCATTAATTAGCTAGTCAGAGAAAAATTTAAGACAACTATGTTACTTACGCGTCTATGTGCCATGTGAGGGTGAAAACATGCGCCACCTTGTCGCTCATCGAATCAAGGTAATAGACCTCATTCATCCATGGGCAAATGACGGCGAGGACCCAGTGGCCCCTACATTGCATATATAAGCGAACCGTTTCATACATATGTTAGGCGTAACATACAAGAATGAGTTAAATTAGTAGGAAATGCACTAACCTTTGGTGGTACGGCGCAAGGATGAACTCTCGGTCCTGCTGCGCTAGTAGTGCCCTTGATATGTATTCCTCCGCATGTGCTTGGTCGTGCTCTAGCATCGTGAGGCTTATTTTCTCTGGGTCGAGGAAACCCACCTTGTCACATGCCCTCATCGACGCCAGCCTATACATGCACCTGGATGCAAAGTAGACATTAGTAAGTAGTGCATACAAAAAGTGATTGGATTTATGAAACGAACTGTGATAACTTCAGACAACAGCACACTCATAGGACTCCAGTCCGTATGATGGACATATCAAGCTCCCGCCAGTTGAGGAGGTCGAACAAATCCTCGTGGGCCACCGATATGCTCCCGGGCTCACGGTGAAAATGGGCTGGCCTGAAGTGAACCAAGAAGTTGATGTGGCGCCTAGACCGGGTCAGGTACCACTCGTGGAGACTTCTGGTTATTTGATCCATATTGCGCAGAAGGTACTCCGACACGAGTGGGGACCCGTTCTTGAACGTACCCGGCTGGCTTTGTTTGGCCTTGCCTTTGGCCTTGCCCTTGCCTTTGGGCGGGGAGCGAGTGTATACCTTCGAAGGTTGGGGTGTGGTGCCGTCGGCCTCATTTGATGGCGAAGGGTTTGAGGCCGTCGGAGGAGGCATGGGGGCGGAAGGAGTTCGCTCATGCGCTGTGGCGGGGCTGGTGTCCTCAGGAAGTGTGCTGGTATCCATCGTCCACTTTAAGTACAAACGCTTAAATTAGATTTTGAAAATTAAGTATATTAACTGAGTTGTAAGCTAGAATGGCTAGGGTTTACCTCCTGTAGTCTAACACCCTTCTTGGGCCACTGTATGTACGAGCCCAATGCCTCGCCAATTGTCCGCATTTCGTCCGTTGGGACGGGCAACGGAAAAGAGCTGTAGCCCGGGAGGGCCATGTCCACCTGTACCTTTGCGAATCCAGGCTCAAGAGGTACGCAGTGGATCCGGACATCCTCCCAAGACTGGTATACGACCCCGTTTGCAACCGCAACAGGTTTGTCGCCTATGTTGATCAATAGGGTACAGCTCTCCGGCTTCTGCAATTTGCAACAATTATAACAAGTTAGCGAAACAATTCTAACGTAACAGGAGTGGCATCAGCCGAACTGCATATATAGCTCAAGAGTTGCAATACCTCGATCAGGTCCACCGGATCCACGTGAACCTTCGAGCCAACACTACTCGGCCTGGCAGCGTCGACCTCGGCAGCTGGATCTAAACCCTTGGACTGGACAACTCAGCTTAGGCGTTCATATTTCTCATTCATTTGAGCGAACATGTCCGCGAATTGTGCAGTCACATCTGCCCGTATCTTCTGAGATAGCTCCTCTTCCCTTTCCTTCCAGCTGCCAGGCTTCTTCGCCTTTTGCCCGGGGTCCGAGAAGCCTTCCTTCCATGGCACCACAGCCCCCACGGTTCGCGTCCGCCCTGGATGCTCTTTGTTCCCTAGAGCCCGGGTAAGGATGTCGTTCTCCCTATGGGGACTGAACAATCCCTCGGTCGCCTCCTTCGAGCAAGAGATCTGTTACATTGAAAGCTCTCCATTGTGAGGAAGAAATATATACAAAGTTGTGCGCACACTAGTGATCATAGTTAGCCAACTTACGAGTCGCTGCACGACCTCGACGTCCCTGGGGTTTGGGAACGCCACAGTCCCCGTGGCCGACACGGTCCCTCTGGCCAGCCACCAGCGCTTGCATCGCTGATCGCGGATCTCGGAGAGTGGTAGGTCAGGGGAGTCGACGAAATGCGACGCCTCGTCTTCACCCTTCTTCCACTGCTCCTCCTTCCCCGCATAGCCGCGAGAACCGAGCCGGTGTGGGTGGTCGTTCCTCCTCTGGATTGCCCTGTTCTTCTCGCTGAGGGCCTTCGTACCAGAAACAAGAAAATTAATGCACCACTGCTTACTGCATACAATGGTGTAACCAAGCAAAGGAACCATTCATACCTTGAACTCAGGAGTCCCCTTCTGTTGGGCAAATTGCTCCTATACCTCCTCCGTTATGAAGGGGTACTTCTCGCATGGAGATTCGCCTTTAGCGAGGAAGGTACTGACGAGGACGCTCTTGAAGGTTTTCCACGTGTTGTTCATGTCCTTCAAGCAAGCTATCTTGGGACCATCGTCCGGGATGTTCCACTTGGCCTGTTTCAAATGGTGCATATAAGTAGGACTTACCTAATCTCTAGGATAAACCAAGGGAATGTGATTACTCAAGAGTTCAGTGATTTTGATTAATTTTACCTTCACTTCCGCCCACAGCCTATCCCTCTCGTCGGCCTTGACGTCCTTCCAGCTCTGGACGGTGATCTTCACCCTTTCCTTCGCCAACAAGCCAACATAGGCAGCATAGTGCCCGGCGTTCTTCCCGATCGGTCTCCCGAACTGGTTGAATTCACAGGAAAGATCGCGCGTTTGGCCAAACGACCCAACATCGTCGCGCCTCGCGCCTTCCTCTTGCGCTGGGACGAGGCAGCGCCATCTACGTTCGCCCTCGCCGAATCACTAGTATCAGCCAAGGAAGATGCCGACATGGCTTTACCTAAAATACCATAAACAAACCATCCAATTGATATGAAGAAAGGTACATGACAAAGTAATTCACAGAATATTCAGATGAGCAGTGCAAACTAACAAATACTATATTTCTATCGGTTTTAAAAGGAAAACCGATAGCACTAAGGTCTATATTCAGGAAAATTTAAAAGATTAGCAGTGGAAACTATGCTAATCTCTCTGCTGGAAAATAAAGTCTGTTAAAATTTAAATGAACCTAAATTTGAGATGAAAATTAGAAAATGGGAAGTAATTCACAGAAAATTCAAATTAGCTGTGCAAACTATGATGGCACTACTATTTACTATCGGTTTTCCAAGTCAAACCGATAGTAATCAAGTCAGCATTAGGAAAAATTTCAAAAATTGCTCAGCAGGAACATAAAGTAATTGCTCAGCAGGAACATAAGGTATGTTAAAAAATAAATGAACCTAAATTTGAGATGAAAATTAGAAAATGGGAAGTAATTCACAGAAAATTCATATTAGCTGTGCAAACTATGATGGCACTACTATTTACTATCGGTTTTCCAAGGCAAACCGATAGTAATCAAGTCAGCATTAGGAAAAATTTCAAAAATTGCTCAGCAGGAACATAAAGTAATTGCTCAGCAGGAACATAAGGTATGTGAAAAAATAAATGAACCTAAATTTGAGATGAAAATTAGAAAATGGGAAGTAATTCACAGAAAATTCATATTAGCTGTGCAAACTATGATGGCACTACTATTTACTATCGGTTTTCCAAGTCAAACCGATAGTAATCAAGTCTGAATTAGAAAAAATTTTCAAAATTGCTCAACAGGAACATAAAGTAATTGCTCAGCAGGAACATAAGGTATGTTAAAATATAAATGAACCAAAATTACAGATGAAAATTAGAAATGGGATATAATTAACAGAAAAATCAGTTTATGGTATTTACTATCGGTTCTGAGTAAGAAACCGATAGTGAACTACACTGTATGACAAATTGCTATGATTTTCATCAATTCTGTCATTCTCATAGCTATCAAGTTTGTAGTTCATGAATTTTACTCTAGGTTTCTATTTGTAATCCATGGAACGGGATATGAACCATTGCATACAAAATTAAGCAATACACGCGATGATTTGGTCAAGAACACTTACAGTGGATCGTGGAGTGGCCGGAGGCGGTGGCGCAATGCAATGCCGGAGGCGGTGGAGAACCAGTGGCGCAGAGGAGCGAAGAAGCGAACGTCGGCGATTCTAGGGTTTTCCGCGTGAGTATTTTTCGATTTGGAATGTGATCAGTTGCACTGGAGGGAAAATCGTGCAGGTTATAACCTAATAAATGAATATTTACTATCGGTTCATCACCACAAAACCGATAGTAAAAACATGTAAGTTAGGGTTTTCGTAACACAGTGTAAATCACTATCGGTTGTGAACAGTAAACCGATAGTAAACTAAATACATGGGATCATAACACAGTGTAAATCACTATCGGTTGTGAACAGTAAACCGATAGTAAACTAAGAATAGGGGATCATAACACAGTGTAAATCACTATCGGTTGTGAACGATAAACCGAAAGTATAGTTTAATTTCATATCGGTTTCACAGTTATAACCGATAGTAAAATACAATGCTATTGACCCTAAAGGATTTCCCTTAGAAGAATTAAAGAGGATCTCAGTACATCATTTTGTATTGTATTTACTATCGGTTATGACAATAAACCGATAGTATATGTTAATTTCATATCGGTTTGGAGGTTGAAACCGATAGTATAATACTGTTAAATTGATCTAAAGGTATTTCCTGAGAACAAATACAGATGGGTCTCAGTACATCATTTTGCACTTGTAAAGACACCTGAAACCCCATGCAAATGGCTTGCAATAATTTTGAAATAAAATAACAATAAAGACCAATCATGGAATGAAAATTTGCAGTTTTCATATATATTTGTGAAAAGAATCAATTATTGCTCAAATCAAGTATATACTCCAATTGAAATGAAAATTTGCAGAAATGATTCTCAATGCATCACGTATGTTTTCCCAAAGAATTTTTGAAAATTGATTTGAACATTCTTCGATCCAAGTAATATACGTCACTTACATATTACAAATTAGTCAAGAATGGTTGTCCACCCATAATCCTTCTTCGTGGTCGTCTCGCAGGTAACTTGTTTCGTCAATATCTTCGGTAGGGACAGATTGAAGGATTCCATCTAAAAATGGAGGTAGTTCGTCGAACTGATCGTACTCTTCTTCATCCACAACGTCTTCGACCCTAACAATACGTCTCTTACTGTGAAGGACAACGTGCAACTTTGGGTTGGCCGGGTCAACGATGTAGAACACCTGTGTGGCTTGCTCAGCAAGTATAAATGGATCATCTTTGTGTGCGACTCTACTAAGATCGACTAGAGTAAACCCATAATTGTCGACTTTAACACCTCGAGGGATTTCGACCCATTGGCATCGAAACAGAGGAATCTTAAGTAATACATAATCGAGCTCCCATATTTCCTCAATAACACCGTAATATGAGTCGAGTGCTCTTACTGCCCTGGCATCCTCCGAAATAGCAACTAGTGTCACTCCACTACATTGCATAGCACTCTTCTCGTCCTGAGTTTTTGTGTAAAATGAATAGCCGTTGATGTCATACCCCTGCCAAGTCCCTACAGTAAATCTAGGCCCTCTGGCCAACCATGTAACATCTTCATCTACATCGCCCTCAGAAGCTTGCAGGACTCTATTTTCGATCCACCCAGCAAACTTCCTATTATGTTCTCTGGTGACCCAAATCTCTGGCTTCGAGGGATTCTGTTTCCGTAACATTTCCTTGTGCTCGTGTATGTATGGCTCCACCCCCGTCATGTGCTGTAAGACCCAAAAATGGGCTTTTGCATACAGATCACTAGAGGGGACGACTGCTTTAAATCCAATCGTTCCAATGCCCTGAAGCCTGCCCTCATGCCGAGACGTAGGAACGCCAATTGGGTCAACCCCGGACATATAGTTGGTGCAAAATTCGATCACCTCCTCTGCGGCATAACCTTCAATAATACTGCCCTCAGGCCGATATCGATTCCTTACATATCCCTTCAAGATACCCATAAATCTCTCAAATGGATACATGTAGCGCAGGAACACGGGTCCACAAAACTTAATTTCTCTGACAAGGTGAACAATTAGATGGACCATAACATCAAAAAAGGATGGAGGGAAATACATCTCCAGCTGACAAAGAGTGGTAGTCACATCGCGTTGCAAATCGTCCAGTCCATCCATATCAATGACCTGCAAGGACACAGTTGCAGCAAATATTCAGATCCAAAAAATCTGACAAGTTCCACGAATGGAGCTAATTAACTTGCTAGGAGTACACGCTTACGTACCTTGCCAGATATTGTGTTGAAGAAATAACATAGCTTTGTAATTGTCTCTCTGACTTTGACTGGGAGAATGCCTCTGATAGCAATGGGAAGCATTTGTGACATCAGTACATGACAATCATGGGACTTCATACCAACCAGTTTCAAGTCTTTCATGGACACAAGTTTTTTCAAGTTCGCAGAATACCCGCATGGAACTTTGACACCATGTAGGCACTGACAGAGTTCTGTTTTTTCTCTTTTTGACAAAGTATAGCAGGCCGGGGGGAGGTATGTCCGCTTTCCCTTCTCCAACGGTGCAAGCTCAGTCCTTATGCCCATGTCGAGCATGTCACGGCGAACGTTGATGCCATCTTTCGTCTTTCCTGGAATGTTCAACAACAAACCAATCAAACTGTCACAAACATTTTTCTCTACGTGCATGACATCAATGCAATGTCGAACTTGTAAGTGCTCCCAAAATGGCAGATCCCAAAGAATCGATCTCTTCTTCCAAACATTTTTTCCTGGAGATTTAGAACATTTACCGAACTCAACTTTGATGTCCTTCACGCGCAAGTAAAGCTCCTTACCAGTCACAAACACTGGGGCTGATCCTTTCTCAGGCTTCCCATTGAATGACTTCCTCTTCTTACGGTAGGCGTGATGCATCGGAAGGAATCTGCGGTGACCCATGTACACTGTTTTTCTGCAGTTCGATAATCACATGCTTTCAGTTTCATCCAGGCAAATAGGACAAGCCTTGACTCCTTTCGTACTATACCCCGACAAATTTCCATAGGCCGGGAAATCATTTATGGTACAAAATATCATGGCCCGCAACATGAAATTCTCTCGCTTATGTGCATCCCACACCCGCACCCCTTCGCTCCACAATTTTTGTAAGTCCTCGACTAACGGTGATAGAAACACGTCAATATCATTCCCGGGTTGTCTGGGTCCTGAAATTAGTAACGACATCATGATGTACTTCCGCTTCATACATAACCAAGGAGGAAGATTGTAGATGCATAAAAGAACCGGCCAAGTGCTATGTCGACTGCTCATATTTCCGTGTGGATTCATACCATCCGTACTCAGCCCAAACCTTATATTCCTCACTTCGCCGCCAAACTCACCGAATGTTCTGTTAATGTTTCTCCATTGAATGGAATCAGCTGGATGTCTTAGTTTTCCGTCTTGTTTCCGACCTTCAACATGCCAACGCAAGTACTTCGCATCTTTTGGATTTGCAAACAGCCGTTTCAATCTGGGAATCACAGGCAAATACCACACAATTTTGGCCGGAGGCCCTTTCTTTACCTCATCACATCCATTGTGATAAATTTTGTCCCCATGCTTATACCGCGATGCACCGCATCTTGGACAAACATGCAAATCCTCGTACTCGTTACGGTACAGAACACAATCATTTGGGCATGCATGTATTCTTTCGATTTCCATTCCCAACGGACACAATAGTTTTTTGGCCTGGTAAACCGATCTTGGCAACTCATTTCCCTCTGGAAGCATGTCCGCTAACAGATCCAATAGCGCCGTGAAACTCTTATCTCTCCAACCGTTGCTTGCCTTCAAGTTATATAATCTCAACACAGAAGACAACTTTGTAAATGTTTCACATCCGGGGAACAAAGGCTTCTCAGAATCAACAATTAATTTCTGAAATTTAGCTAAATCGTTTTCGCTGTAGTCCTCTTCTACATCACGTAACATTTCATCTAAATTGTCGTCATCTACATGGACTTCCGAATGAACATTATCAATGTTTTGATCATGATCATCATTACTGCAATCCACTTCCGGGTGGTGCCGAGTGGTAGCGGTAGTGCTCGTTTCCTCAAGATCTTCACCATGCCATATCCAACGGGTATAGCGTGCGTTAAAACCATGACAAATCAAATGACTCCTAATCTGATCAGAGTTGCCGAACCTTTTTAAGTTCATACAATCTATACAAGGACAATGCATATCTTTCTCTCCCTTCTTCGCCTTCTCTTGCTCAGCAAATTTAATAAATCCATTCACACCCTCCAAATACTCAACAGTAGTACGTTTTATTCCATACATCCAATCTTCTCGGTCCATCTACAATTATTTCACAAAATTGACAAATTCAAATAAATAATTAATGACTCAGGGCATGCATATATGAATGAAACATAATTAGCTAGGCCATATGTGTGTACATGCATGAGCTGTTTAATTACATTAAATGGATTTGTATATATGAAACCCTAATTAACTTGATGCATGCATTAATTGGAAGAGCCAGCTAGCTAGCTGCTTAAATTCAGCAAGCTATAGCTAGCTAGCCAACCCAGCCTTCTAGCTAGCTTGGAGATACATGTATCTAGTTTAATGAATTGCAAGTAGAGAGAGAGAGGGAGAGTGTGAAAGAGTGATCGAGAGAGAGAGAGGTGATGAGAAGATGACAATACCGAGGGGGATGGAAATATGATCAATCTCTCAGCTAGCTTCTCCAGATCACTCTAGCTTGGAGTTGTGCGCGGCTGAAATGATTCCAACATGTAGAGCGCAGAGCAGGGGTCGACCTAATTAAGCTGTCCAATTTTACTATCGGTTCAACAACACTAACCGATAGTAAAATAAGGTCCCCACTGTCATAACCATTAGTGTCGACGATTCGGACTCGGAGTCCTCAGCCGAACTTATGCAGAATTTGTAATAGTGAGACCTTTCAAGATGACCCTTCGGGAAGGTATGCTGAACAATGGTGAACAGGAGCACAGAGAATTTAGACAGGTTCGGGCCCTCGATGGTGGGAGTAAAAGCCCTACGTCCTGTTGAGATTTCACTAAGTATGGTAAAAGGTTTACAAGTGGAGGAAAAATTCCTCACAGGCGAGGATTTTTCCTGTAAAAGTGTACAAAGATAAGCTAAAGAAGACTTAAAAATGCTATATGAGATGTGCCGTAGACTTGGCTAACTTGGATCCTCCTTGATTGATACTTCATGCCACCCTTTTATACTGCTCGAAAGGGTGCCATGTGAAGGAAACTGCATCAATCGGTTGCACGGACGGTTGGATACGGTTTTTGAAACTGCTCTTAACCTCCACGCAGGTTAAACACGTGTTATTCATGAATAACTGTACGTGTTAACCTCCTGACGGTTGATTTTCCACGTGTAGGAATCACCGGGATACCTAGAATATCCTGTCGTATGGACAACCGAATAGATAGATTCCAGGTATCCTGATCGGCAGATGTTCTGACCGCGGGATTCGGCTGACCGCGTAATATCCCGAATGTGTAGTTCGCGTATAGCCCACGACTTCTGACCGCGCAAGGCTTACGGTCTGACCGCGTAAAGTTGCGACTTGATCGCGTAAAGCTTGCGACCTCGTGGTGATGCCTCTCAGAATAGCTTGAGTTCGCATCTCCAGACACATGTCTGGTTCGAACCTGTCTTGAACCAGAAGTTTATTAGAAGTGACCCGGGTGTCAATCCTCGTCAGCTAGCCCCCAAATTCGAAGAAAACGGAGAGATGTGTTTATTTCGAATTTTAAAAACCGTGCATTGGATTTTTAACCCGGCCCTTTAACTTCTCCACTTAGTGGCGCACTAAGTGAAAACGGTTGGTTTTTCAAGACGGGTTCTGACATTACGTGACGGGCAATGATGGCGCCGTAGAGATTTTTATCTCGAGGTAAAATTGTAAATGTCTTTAACGAAACTCGAGGTGTCTGGGAGGCGAACCGTCGACCTGGCGGCTATAAATACCAGACCCCTGGACATGTAAAGATTTACAATTTCCCTCTCACGCCTAAGTCTTTTTCTTGTTACCTGGCCTCCTTCCTTTTCACTTACTCTTCCCAATGGCAGATCACGAAATCATCGAGATTGAGAGCGATGAAGGGGAAATTGTCGAACAAGGGTCGAATGAAGTCCTGTCTCCCTTAAGGAAGAAACCCAAGGTTGACGAAGGATCTTCCAGTGGAACAAAGGTGAAGAATGTAGCGAGTTTCTTTCTTCCTTCAGTTCCTTTGACCCTCCCCGTTCATGCCTCTCGGCAAGTTAGGCCTTTATCCTTAGAGAAAGATCCCTTCACGTCCAATTCTCCCATCCTTATGGGTGATCAACATCCTGGTCAGCAAGCGGTGACTATCCCTCGACCAGATGATTGCCATATTGGGTTGGCGAAGCAATTTTCTTCTGGGAAGGTTGCTCTTCCACCATATGATCTTCCTCCCAAGATGGGTGTATCAACGGGTTATGCACCGGGACAGGTAACAATTCTTCTCCTTTTTTGTTGATAATTTTAGTTAGTATGACTAACTTTTGCAAAATGCAGGAGGTAGGAGGCCCCAGCGATCAGCCTTCTGCTGCTCCATCTCTTCCTTCCGGACAGACTCTTCTGGAAGAGAAGAATGCCCTGGAGAAGAAGACCGAGGAGGTGGCCTCGAAGATTCTGCGTTTAGCAGAATGTCTTGATCGATCCCGAGAGGAGGCGCACCATTTCCGTCGAGAGAGAGACTTCGCTCAGCAACAGCGAGAACTCTCTGACTTGATTAGGGACAATAGTGCGTCCGTTGTTAGGGACGATATAGATAGACTTAGAGTAGTCGCTAGTTCCTTGGGGGTTGTCAGTGTAGATCCTACTGACAACAATATGTCCCTTGGGGAACTTTGTAAACTTCTTTCAGAGCAAGTCGATGTTTTGATCGACTGCATCCCTTTTGTATGTAAAGAATGTAAGAAATAAAAAGTTTCTTATTTCTCACGAATATTCTTCACATCTTCTGTGCGAAAATATAGCCATAAACTTTACGTTTGTGACCATTCATACACAGGAAACTTTAGTTCTGCGATCAGAATCGTTTTTAAGAAAAAGGCACCGCGACCTGCCCTGATTCCGCGATCAGTTTCAGAGCCGCGGTCAGAACTAAAGTGCGACCAGAGTTGGGACTCGGTCAGGCCGTCATTCCGATTAGAATCGAGGTTTCAGCTTAAAACATGATTTCAATAAAACCATAACCCAATTAGAAACATTCCAGTACGTCAAAAATCGAGTTATATGATTTTTTCGAAGAAAATGTTCAAAGTATAAAAAGGAAAAACGCCTTCTGAAAAGTACTGAAAATTTTTCAGTCCTTTTGCACTTTCAGTTTCCAAAACAAAGAATCCTTTTTGTTTCAGATCCGACGTCTGGATACTTTATCGGGTCTATCAGAGACAGTATCCATTATGGGAAATGAATAAAGCATTCAATGGAACGTTTGAAACGAGCCGTTTACCCATTAATGCGTCGCCTTGGGTCTATAAAAAGCAGTATGTAGCTTCTTGAGGAAGCCACTCAGCCGCGAAAAAACCCTTAGAATTCCCGCCGCTCAAAACCCTCACTTTCTTCAACCTTCATCTTCCCCAAATCGCCAGCTTCCCCTTTGATTCTACACCATAGATGGCGTCCTGGAGCAGATCCATTCATCATTCTGAGGAGAGCCTGATGGCGCTTGAGAAGGAGGAAATCCTTTCTCCGCGGCTGCTCATTAACTGGCGACCTGCGGAGAAGGACCAAGAAACCCCAACTGTCCAAGAAGGCGAGTTGGTGGTTTTCGAGGAGTATTTTCGTTGCGGGTTCCGATTCCCTGAGAGTCGGTTCCTTAAGGATATCTTTGAACATTACGGGTGGGAACTGATCAACCTCCACCCCAACGCGATGCTGATTCTTGCAGTATTCCAGCATCTCTGTGAAGCCTTCGTCGGAGTATATCCCAGCGTGGATCTTTTCCGACGATTTTACTTTTCGGCGTGGTCGAAGAGCACCAACGCCGCCGGATGCATCTACTTCCGGCTGAGGGATAAAAAGGAGTATCCCTCCCCACCCCTGCGAGACTCAGTGCACGGGTGGCACCAGAAATGGTTTTACTGCACCCCGCCGACCGAGAGCGGGCTGTGGTTTGAGAACTCGCGGCCGGAGAAAACGAGCGAGTTGGATACTCTCCCGGCGATGAACGCGGAGTTCATGAAGCATGCCGAGGTGATCCTTCACTTAGTCGAAAAAGGGCTGACGGCACGTGACGTCATCCGAGACTTTGTGAAGAATCGGGTGAGCCCCCTACGTGAAAGGGCTCATCCGGCTTGGGAGATCATGTCCATGGCGGACACTACCCTGGACTATAACGAAGGTACTTATTTCTGACATTGAAATCCTTTCATGTCATTTTTGAAATGTATCAATTTAACTCGTATCTGGGAACAGTCCTGTCCTCAGCTGAGATTGAGAGGCGGACTAACTACCTCCTCAGGGCGTACAACGCCGAGGTAGAGGGCCCCAAGGGATCGCCTCGCCCCCAAAGCTTGATTCATGCTGGCGACGACCTTAAACAGGAGCGCCGAAAGGTAAACTTTCCACTTGGCCTCTGTTTTGCAGGTTTCATGTATGTCCAGCACTAATCAATCCCATTGGAATGAGAATAGCTCCTAGGGAGGTTTGCGGATGCAACATTCCCAAGTGAAAATGTCGGCTCTCTGAAGAAGCCGACGGCGAGGAACGTGAAGAAGGTCTCTCAGAGACCCAGGACAAAGAGTCCTGCCTCTAAGAAGACCAAGCTGAACCCTGGAGAGGGGTCTTCACGAAGCGTTCCTCGTCCCGCAAGAAAGACTGCGGTAAGATATCGCATTCCTGCTACTTTTTCAGGCGCGACATGGAATCACTTCTTCGTCGTACAGGGAGAGTGGAGCGAGGAGGAAGAGGATGACATTCCTCTGATCCTTCGAAGGAGGAAGATCGCGGATCTTCCATCCAGCGATGCCCCAGGCTGCCCCGCAGAGACCACAGCTGCCGAAGAGGTGGCCGTGGCTGACCCTGCGACCACCGAAGATCTGGTGGTCGCGGGTGACCTTCCAATTCCTGAAGCCCCCGGGGTTTCAGGGTCAGTCATCTCTGCTTCCCTGGTCGAAGGGACGACTAAGGTAAAGGATCTTTTCGATCATTCCCTCCATGGCTCTTTCTGCGCATTTGACAAGTTAATGTACATACAGGAAGGAGAGCTTCCCCCTGGGTCCACTGGGGATTCCAGGGAGGAAAATCCTCCTCCTCCGCGGACAGAGGAGGAGGTAGACGAACAAAGGCCGGCTGTGACGGTTCCAGCAACTCAGGAATCGCCAAGGCCTTCGGATGCAGCCCCACCGATTAGTCCGGTGGCCCAGGTAAAGATCTTTCTATTTGTTTTTACCCGTTCCTTAAGAATATGCCTATAACATGACATTTCCAGGGGGGTGCTGTCTTATTTACCATAAGGAAGGCAAGAACCGGAGACGGCTCTCCTTCGCAAGGGGAATTGTCCCAGAAGTCCCAGGAACGAATGGGATTTAAAATAAGGTAAGAACTCTTACTTGACAGTAATCTTAGATAAAAACTGTCTGACCCATTCTTCCTGTTAGGCAAAAGAAGACAGCGCCTACACCTTTAACCGCCACTGGAGAGGTTGAAGCTAGGGCTGATGAGGGAGCCTCTAATGAAGAGCGCTCTACTCCCGTGGTTCAGGAAGTCGTCCGGACCGTGGGAAGTGAGGCAAGTACAGGGACTAGGTCACCACCAGTGGCCTCTGGGGGTGGCGTTCGGCCGGCACTCCCATCAACTGTCCCCGTTGCAGGCACTTCAGGCGCGCTAGCAAGGATTCCCGCTAGCATGGATGATGCCGCTTTAAATAAGTTTATGAAGGTATGATCACCCCTGTTTCGGCGCTTGAATCGCCTTTAGAGCATACTTGACTCTCTTGCTTTGTGTCACAGGGCTTGTCATGGGTGACGAGCCAGTCGCATGCTGCAATGGCTAGCATGGCGGCTGTTCAAAAAGATCGTGACGGCTTGCGCAAGTGAGTATCGTCATCCTTCTGTTAATATAAGTAGGCTTTAATTGTGACTAACCTGATTTTGCTGCAGAGAGGTTACGTTCTTGAAGAAAGAGTTAACCAAGATAAAGCTGAACTCAGTTACAGAGTTCCAGAAACTACGGACTGAAATCAATAGACTTCAGTCTGAGAATGCTGGTAAGTCGATTCCCAACTTGAGAAGACTTAAAGACGTTTCTTGTTAATAACCTCTTTTCTTTGTACAGCGCAAGCAGGTCGCATTAAACAGCTCAGCCAGGAAAAGATGCTTCTCGAGTCCTCGCTCGACCACACCAATCAAGTGGTCAAAGAGTTGAGCCTACTGGTCTTCGAAAAACTGAAGGCCATAGCCAGCCTTTTGAATACCAATGTGGTAGAGTTGAGGAAGGACGACCCAAATGTCAGCGATTGGGCATCACTGCTTACAACCCAAGCAGAATCACTGCTCGAATATCTCCCTGGAGATTTACGGCGACGTGAAGAGACAATCAGGACGAGAGTCCGATCAGCCGCTTCTGCCGTACTCAGCCGGGTTCGACTTCACCATGGCCCAGATGCGAATCTGAGCGCGCTGGTGGGACCGGTTGAGGTCGAGAGTGACGAACTGCTTGACGCCGTTATTGAAGAAGTTAAGCCCTTCGTTGACAAGCTCTTGGCTGAGCTAAGGATCGAATGATACTTACATTTTGTAACCAAACAATTGTAATTACAATGCTATGTATGTAAAACTATTTTTTCAAAAGAAAGTGCATATTCACATCATAAGTTTCATACTATAAGTATATTCCTCTAGCCCCCGCCTCTGTTTTATGAATACTGAAGCCTTAGTATTTTAAGCAGAGGGGAAAACATAAGTATGATGACCAGGGATATGTGCTTCAAACCGATGGTCTAGATTAAAGTAACATTTTAACCTTATTGCAAACTGGTAGCCACCCAAATGACCGAAGACTAGCCAGATAGTCCCGTGTGCGTTGAGAAACGGCTTATTTAGGAGTAACTTATCTGGAAGTGATCATGAGATTGACCAGCGAATCCGGTTGAAAAATGCTGTAATAACCTAACCGCCAGCGATCAGCCCCCAGGTCGAATTTGTATAATTTGGGCTTAAAGAAAAACACTCATTGTATGAAAACAAGACATGCTTTTTATGAAAAGATGCTAATTGAACAGGAAAAAAGTGATTGGAATACTTACACGTAAAACTTGCGAAGTTGATCGATGTTCCAAGTATTGGACAAAATCCGACCATCCTCCATGGCTAATCGCGCAGATCCTGGCCGCGGCACTGAGGCGACAGTGTATGGTCCCTCCCACTTTGGGGAGAATTTATTGCGGTTAGACTGGTCTTGAATTTTTCGTAAAACCAAGTCGCCCACGTTGAGATCACGTGGTCGCACGTTTTTACTGTGATACTTGCGTAGAGCCTGCAAGTATACCGCGGACTTAATCAGGGCGCGATCACGCCGTTCTTCCAGGAGGATGAGATCTCGCGATCGCTGTTCGGATTGGTTGACCTGTTCGAATTGATTCGTGCGAACAGATCCAATACTTACTTCCATAGGCAACACAGCCTCGGCTCCATAGACCAAATGGAAGGGTGTCTCACCGGTCGCTCGACTAGAGGTAGTCCGTAGTGCCCATAGAACAGTATAGAGCTCGTCTGCCCAAGCCCCCGAGCGGGTCTTGAGGCGATCAAAAACACGTTTTTTGATACCTTGCAATACTTGCCCATTGGCCCGTTCTACGGCACCATTGCTTTGTGGATGTGCCACGGAAGCAAAGCACACCTTGGTCCCAATCTGATCGCAGTAGTCTAGGAAAAGACCGCTAGCGAACTGAGAACCGTTGTCTGTGATGAGACGGTTTGGAACACCAAATCGTGCCACAATGTTCTTGTGAAAGAACTTTTGTGCGGCTGATGCAGTAATATTTCGTACTGGTTCGGCCTCAATCCACTTTGTGAACGTGTCAATGGCTACGAACAAAAACTTGTATCCATTGATCGCTTGTGGAATAGGACCGACGATGTCCATTCCCCAGATCGCGAAAGGCCATGCGAGAGGAATAGTTTGCAATGCATAAGCAGGTTGATGAACCTGTCTTGCATGAAACTGACACTGTGGACACATCTTGACCATAAGCTTGGCATCGTCGAGTGCCGAAGGCCAGTAGAATCCCTGTCGAAAAACTTTTCCGACCAGTGTTCGGTATGACGCGTGTGCACCGCATACACCGTCATGTATTTCTTTCAAGAGGGATTTTCCTTCCTCCTGAGATATGCAGCGCATGAATACTCCTTGAGTACCCTTTCTGTACATAACCCCATCTATGAGTTTGTACAGACGCGCCTTTCGAATTAACCGATCGCTTTTGGTTTCATCCTCGGGTAGGGTCCCATGTTCAAGATAGACCCTCAATGGATGAGTCCAATCTTGTTCCTGACCGAGGTTGGCAACGAAGGCTATTGCCGGATTATCCTCGACCGAAGTCATGATCGAAGGATGGTCCAAGTGTTCAATGAACACTCCTGCCGGAGCGGATGAGCGTGAGGATCCAATTTTGGATAATTGGTCTGCGAGAATGTTGTCCTTTCGCGGGATGTATTGGACTTCGAAGTGACTGAAGTGTTTTTCCAATTTCCTCACTTCCCCCAGGTAATGAGCCATTATCTCATCGGAGGTGCTGTACTCCTTGTTTACCTGGTTTACGACCAGCTGTGAGTCCCCCCTCACCACTAATCGACGGACTCCGAGGAATTTTGCTGCCCGGAGCCCTGCAAGAAGACCTTCATACTCTGCTGCATTGTTGGTTGCAACAAAGTGTAGTTGAATGACATACTTAAGCTGTTCGCCCTGAGGCGTAACTAAGACCACTCCAGCCCCCGAGTGTTGAAAACTACGGGAGCCGTCAAAGTACATTGTCCAATAATCGGGGCACTCCAGTTCCTTTGCCAACTGCACGGGTGGCTCAGGGTTGGTCCATTCGACCACAAAGTCGGCCAAAACCTGAGACTTAACCGCCGTGCGAGGGGTGAAATGGATCTCAAAGGCACCGAATTCGACCACCCATTTGGCGATTCGACCAGATTTTTCTGGATTTCGGACAATATCCCCTAAAGGAAAAGAGGAGGGTACTGTGATCTTGTGTGCTTGAAAGTAATGTCGTAGCTTACGGGAAGCCATCAGTAGTGCGTAAAGTATCTTCTGGACCTCAGGGTAGCGCTCCTTAGGACCATGAAGTACTTCGCTCACATAGTAGACGGGTCTGTGTACTCCTTCCCTTTCCGCGATCAGAACTGCGCTGACCGCGTGCGGGGTGGCCGCCAAATACAGAAGTAATGGTTCATCCTTTTCAGGAGACACCAATACTGGCGGACTGGATAGATATGTTTTTACCTCCTGAAACGCTTTTTCGGCCTCATCTGACCACGTGAAGTTATGATGTTTCCGCAAGGCTTTAAAGAAAGGTAGTCCCCTTTCGCCTAATCGCGATATGAAGCGACTTAAAGCCGCCATGCGACCAGCCAGGCGTTGAACATCCTTCATGGTCGAGGGCGACCTCATTTGTTCAATAGCTCTGATTTTCTCAGGATTAACCTCAATGCCCCTGGAACACACAAGAAAACCAAGAAGCTTTCCTGAAGAAACCCCGAAAGAACATTTCTCCGGGTTCAATTTTATTCCAAAGCGATTCAAGTTACAGAAGGTTTCAGCAAGATCGTCCAAATGAGACAATCTTTTGGTGCTCTTTACAACCAAGTCGTCTACATATGCTTCGAGATTACGCCCTATCTGGGAAAGAAAGGTCTTTTGCATCAAGCGCTGGTACGTGGAACCAGCGTTCTTGAGACCGAACGGCATTCTGACGTAGCAGTATGTGCCGAACGGGGTGATGAAGGCAGTTTTCTCTTCATCGTCTTCTGCCATGCTAATTTGATGATATCCCGAGTAGGCATCCAGGAAACTCATCAGTTCGCAACCCGCAGTGGAGTCAACTAGCTGGTCGATGCGGGGAAGGGGAAAGTCGTCCTTCGGACAGGCACTGTTGAGGCTAGTATAGTCGACGCACATGCGCCACTTGCCATTTGACTTGCGGACCATGACCGGATTGGCGAGCCAGTCCGGGTGATTCACCTCACGGATAAACCCAGCTTGTAAGAGTTTGTCTAACTCTTCTCGGATGGCTTCCTGTCGGTCGGTGGCAAAACGCCTGAGCTTTTGCTTTATTGGTCGTTGTCCAGGTCGAATTGCTAACCTGTGCTCAATTACTTCCCTTGGGACACCGGGCATGTCGGACGGTTTCCACGCAAACACGTCTGCGTTAGCTCGGAGGAAAGCAACGAGGTCGAGTTCCTATTTGTCATCCAGGGCTGACCCAACCCGAATTGTCCTGGATGGGTCATCTGGGTACAAAGGAACTTGTTTGAGTTTCTCATCTGGTCGAGGAGCAGCCCTGATCGCATCGATGGCGACAGTGGCGACCTGAGCGTCCCGGAGGGGAAGTTGATCGACCATCTCCAAAGATAGCCGGTCGCACGTGAGTGCCACGTTGCGACTACCTCGGACCGAAATGACACCTTTGGGGCCAGGCAATTTCCCGCACTGATAAGCATAGTGCGTTGCCATCATGAACTTAGCGAGAGTAGGCCTGCCAAAGATTGCATTATAAGCTGAATCACAATCGATTACATCGAAAGTAACCAATTCTGTTCGGAAGTTATCTGGTTCTCCCAGAGTGACCGGGAGGACCACTTGTCCCAGTGGCATCATGGAGGGGCCTGGGATTATCCCATAAAACGGATGAATTATGGGCTTGATCTTCGAACAAGGAATTTGCATCTCGTCGAGTGTCTTGACCAATAAAAGATCAAGGGAACTTCCCCCGTCGATCAGGACCCTTTCGACTCTCGCGTTACTGATGATTGGGGTAATAACCAGAGGTAACCTCAATGGTCGAGTTAGCCCCGCAGGACAGTCAGCGCGGTCGAACGTCAAAGGCATATCCGACCAACGGGGATATTGAGGTTCACCAAGGGATGTCTTCGTTTGGTTAACCTCTCGGCAAAAAGTTTTAAACTGCCTTTTGGAAACGAAAGAGGAGGAACCTCCGAAAATGACATTAACATGATTTTGAGGTACCTGGTAAGCCATTTCTTCGTCTCCATCGACGTCTCTAACCCCGCACGCCTGCTCTTTGGGCGGTAAGGTTGGCATTGGCCCAGCTCCTTGGTAGAAATCATCCAGCTGTTTCAACCAACTCCTGCAGTTTTTGAGATCGTGGCCTGCGGAATTGTGGAGTGGACACCACCTTTTGCCCTCCTGCCGATTAGTTGATTTTTCTGGCTGGTTGGAATCCCGGCCACCAGAAGCAGTTTTACTTTTAAAAGAAGACTTATTACCTTTGGTCGAAGGTGGTTTCTCCGCGACCGCGACCTCACGGTACTGTCTAGAGCGGTTCCTCTTCGACTTTTTTGACTTCCCACCCGGTGAAGACTCCGGCTTTTTGCTCGAATCTTCTTTCTTGGCGTCCTTGAAGCCTGGTTGGGGCGGTAGGTCCCCCTTGTCAACCATTCGGTTCCATTCGACTGCCTCGGCCGCATCGGAGTATCGATCAGCCATATCGAACAGATCGGCCACCGATCGAGGAGGGTGGATGAGCAAGTCTTCAGTGAATCTCCGGTATCAAACGGCATGCTTAAATGCCCTGATTACGGAGCCATCAGATATGTTCGGGATGGTATTTCTTACCCCGACAAACCTCTTGACAAACTGCCGAAGCGTTTCGGTCGAAGTTTGCCGCAATCTATGCAAGTCGTCCTCCTTACCCGGCTTTTGGTAACAGTTTTGGAAATTGCTGAGGATGGCATCGCATAGCATTTCCCAATTATAGATAGAACCCTCAGGCTGATTGAACAACCAGGTTCTAGCCGGTCCTACGAGGACTGTTGGCAGGTAGTTGGCCATGACCTTGTCATCGCCTCCTGCTGCTTGGATGGCAGTAATATAGATCTGAAGAAACTCGGATGGGTTCTGAGTTCCATCAAACCTCTCAATGGCCCCTGGTCGAAACTTATCGGGCCAAACGACTGCTCGTAGGCCAGGCGAGAAAGCTTTGCAACCAACGTAAGGACCGTGAACCGTCCTGCGACTTTCGGTCGGGTTTCGAGCAAACTCACTTAATGGCGGGGTTACTCGGGGTCCCAAACGAGAATGAACGGGAACTCGATCCCTACTGCGAGAGTCCTGCATTCGCCGATATTTGTCCTGTCGGGACGGTATAGGCGGCGGGTAACTCCGTCGGCCAGAACCAAAATGAGGACCATCTCGATCACGGGAATGTGTCACTGAGCGGGAAGAGGCTGTTGGGGTCGCCTCGGATGCGACCTCGTCCAATCTTTCTGCCAGGATCCTGTAAAAGGCCGGTCTCTGCGCATCCGTGACCGTAGGAGGAAAATTGCGCATGACTTCCGCGATAGATCGCAGTCGACCATGGGTACTTCTCCTAGGGGCACCAGGTGTTATTGTTTCCTCGTCCACTGGGAAGTGCTCCGGTGGTAAGGAAGGAGTCTGGTCACGTCTATGACCGCGCGACCGTCGAGAAGAACTCGGGGCAGCATCGTAACGAGCCTGCGCATCTTGAAGAGCCTCTAGGGCAGTTCTGCGTAGTTCGTTGTTTTGTTGCTCGAGATCTTGCTCCTCCTTCTGTTTGCGATCTTGTTCTTCCCTGGCAGCCTGTTGATCGGGAGTTTCCTCCGACAACGCAGCAAACTACCTAGGGAGAGAAGTTGTTGATGGGGAGAACATCTCGGTCTGTTCCGAGTCAGACTCGAAATCAAAGAGACGGTGGAGGTTATCAGGGTCGAACCTTCCTGGGCTAACCTCGGGGTCACCATCATACTTTCCCTCAGCGGGATCGCATGACGGGCCGGATTCATCACCTAACACATTAAGAACCTCTGCGGGTTCTGACCTTGTGCCAGTTACCTCCTGGTCGATTATCATGACTTGGGGAGATGATTCATCCTGTGGAAGATTCTGGCCTTCGACCTCTTCCATCGGAACAGGATCACTTGGAGAAGGCATTGGGATATGAGCATAATCCTCGAGATCGAAATCATTCTCGGAATCATATGCTCCAGCCATGTTTCGGCAAACCTCCGAATTTCAATTAAGACGCCTTGAGAAAGGCCCCACGGTGGGCGCCAGCTGTCGACGATTCAGACTCGGAGTCCTCAGCCGAACTTATGCAGAATTTGTAATAGTGAGACCTTTCAAGATGACCCTTCGGGAAGGTATGCTGAACAATGGTGAACAGGAGCACAGAGAATTTAGACAGGTTCGGGCCCTCGATGGTGGGAGTAAAAGCCCTACGTCCTGTTGAGATTTCACTAAGTATGGTAAAAGGTTTACAAGTGGAGGAAAAAGTCCTCACAGGCGAGGATTTTTCCTGTAAAAGTGTACAAAGATAAGCTAAAGAAGACTTAAAAATGCTATATGAGATGTGCCGTAGACTTGGCTAACTTGGATCCTCCTTGATTGATACTTCATGCCATCCTTTTATACTGCTTGAAAGGGTGCCATGTGAAGGAAACTGCATCAATCGGTTGCACGGACGGTTGGATACGGTTTTTGAAACTGCTCTTAACCTCCACGCAGGTTAAACACGTGTTATTCATGAATAACTGTACATGTTAACCTCTTGACGGTTGATTTTCCACGTGTAGGAATCTCCGGGATACCTAGAATATCCTGTCGTATGGACAACCGAATAGATAGATTCCAGGTATCCTGATCGGCAGATGTTCTGACCGCGGGATTCGGCTGACCGCGTAATATCCCGAATGTGTAGTTCGCGTATAGCCCACGAACTTCTGACCGCGCAAGGCTTACGGTCTGACCGCGTAAAGTTGCGACTTGATCGCGTAAAGCTTGCGACCTCGTGGTGATGCCTCTCAGAATAGCTTGAGTTCGCATCTCCAGACACATGTCTGGTTCGAACCTGTCTTGAACCAGAAGTTTATTAGAAGTGACCCGGGTGTCAATCCTCGTCAATTAGTGTATATGAAGTCATTTTACTATCGGTTTGTGTTGTTGAACCGATAGTAATATGTAGTATATTGTATCGGTTAGTACAGTAATAACCGATAGTAAAAAGTCAGTAATTTCACTATCAGTTACCCGAGAAAAACCGATAGTACTATTCAATATATTATATCGGTTAATACAGTACCAACCGATAGTATAAAGTGAGTAATTTTACTATCTGTTACGAACGAAAAACCGATAGTACTATTGTAATATATTATATCGGTTGGTACAGTAATAACCGATAGTAAAAAGTCAGTAATTTCACTATCAGTTAAAAATGGAAAACCGATAGTACTATTTAATATATTATATCGGTTTGTACAGTAATAACCGATAGTAAAAAGTATTTGCATTTCACTAACGTTGGATTAGTGTATAACCGATAGTAAAATGATGGTTTTCCGCCGCTGTCGTCCTATTCTATCGGATTTTTCCTAGATTGCTTACAGCCGTTAGAAAATAAGGGTTAGTGGAATGCACTTCTGTAGTAGTGGCCCCCAGACGGTTGATCGTGGTCCTCCCCATAATTGCTTTGTACGAAGAGGGAAGGTCCACTACATCGAACCGGACATTTCCGTATGGTAGTTGTCTGGGTCGCCGAAGGTCATGGGGAGATCAACCTTCCCCACCGGGTGGATGGTCTTTCCCGGGACGAAGCCCTGCAAGGGCCCGGCAGCTGGCTGCAGTAGCTTTTCGTCAACCTGCGTCTCCCTTAACGCCTTCACATACAAGATGTCGGCGGAGCTTTCGCCGTCGACAAGGATACGAGCCAACTGGCAGTTGTAGACGATGGTGGAGGCAATGAGCGCGTCGTCATGGGGGAAGCGAACCCCGCGCGTGTCTTCCACCCTGAAGGTGAGGGGGATTTCCGACCACTTTGGTGGCCAAGACGTGTGTAGCACCCCCACAACCTTTACCTCCCACGCGTACTCTTTGCGCTGGCGCTTGGAGTCTCGCGTCGAGGCGGATCCTCCAATTATGATGTTTACGCGTCTTTGGGAGGTTTGGAAGGGGAGCTCTTCGGCTGAGCCCCCTTCCTACGTTTTCCTCTGCTATTCCCCCGAGGGAGTGGGGAGAGCGGGCAGAGCCGAGGGAGGGGACAAGGAGGCAGGGCTCCCTCCCCCCGCCCATGCTGGTTGAGGAATGTGGCGAAGTGTTGCAGGAGTTCGTGGCATTCCCATGTGGCGTGGGTATTAGACTTGTGGAAGGCACACCACACATTGGCTGTGCCCTCTTTGCCTCCTGTCGCGGGACCTTCTCGGCCGCGGGATGATTGTTCCCCCCTCCCCCCCCCCCATGGCCCTTGGGTTTGGGGAAGGGTGGTTGCCCTTGCCGCCGTCGCGCAAGCCACCTCCGCCTTCGAGGACAAAAGTGTCTTGAAGCGTTGGCTCACTGCGGTTGCCCCTCTTGAGATGCTTTTTGGTGGGGTCCCTGGCATCCCGGTCTATGGGGGCGGGGTCCCTTGGTTCTTTTTCTAGAGGTCGTCCTCCTCTGCCCGAGCATACTTCTCGAGTACAGTGAAGAGCTCATCGGCGGAGGGACAGCTCCGGGAGAGCCTATGGTGGAGCTCCCCTGGGAGGATCCCGCTCTTGCACGTCTCGATGACTGTGGAGTCGGGGACGTGAGTCACTTTGCTCTTGACCTGAGCGAAGCCCTTGAAGAAGCTGCGGATGGTCTCCCCTGTCCTCTGCCGGACAATGTAGAGCTGCGAGGAGTCCAGGGGGCGCACGTAGTTCCCTGGAATTTCGCGCAGAACTTGCACTTGAGTTGCGCGAAGAACTTGATGGAACTGGCCCTTAGGTTGTAAAACCATGAACGGGCGATTCCGGTGAGGTAGAGGGGGGAAACGTTGCATTGCACCATTTCGTCCCCTCCCCAGCCGCCGAAATGGCTATGGAGTATACCTGTACAAACTCGTAAGGGTCGGCCTCACCATTGTAGTGCTCGATGTGCGGCGGGTCGTAAGGTTGTGGCCAGTGGATGCACCAGAGTCGGTGATACAGCAACTGGTTAGCCCCCTCAACCTCCCGGGGATAGTCCCAGTCGCTGTCCCCTTTGGCAGGGGTCGTTGTCGGTGTTGGGGAGGGGTCCCAGCAGTCCGCCAGCACGACGGTAGCGTCTGTCCTCCTCAGGGTTGGTTGAGCTAACCTCTTGGACATCAGGGTGCCCCCCGGAGGTGGTGGTTGCTTCTTCGACTGGCCTCTTCCCCTGGTCAGGCCGGGAGCACAGCTCGCCGTGGCCCCGGACTGAGGGAAGTTCCGATCAGTAACAGGAGGGGGCCTCACCAAATTTCACGGTACGCATTCGCTTGACCTCCTCTCGGGTGAAGTGGGTCTAATCCGTTGGGGGAGCTCTCAGGGGCGGCCCCGGGGGAGGAGGGAGCTGGTGCGCATCGACCGTCGGCCCGGAAGGAGCCCCTGACGCGCGAGACGGGCCCAGCAATGGGTAAGCACCCGGGACGGCGGCAGGAGCGGGAGAGATCCTCGGAGCAACCACCCGCCCTGTCACCGGGGCATTCCCGGACACTGTCCTAGGGAGATCCCCGGGCACATGGGCGGCTATGAGCGCGGGGACGACTTCCAGCGTGGGGGGGACCCCCGGTGCGGGGAAGGTTTCCGATGTTGCAACAGCCACCTACGGATGTTCCAGGTCAGGGGCCGGGTGGGCCCCCAGGATGGGAAAGGTCCTGGGAATGGGCTGGCCTCCCGGCGCGGGAAACATCCCCGACGCGACGAAGGCCCCGTGTGTGAGCAAGCCCCTGGGCGCGGGGAACGTTCCCGGCGTGGGGAAGGCCGCCGGGTGCCCCATGAAGAACGGAGGCGGCATCCCCATAAACGGGTACGGAGGTGGGTACAAAGGAGCCGGGGGCCGCGCTAAGACGCGCAATAACTCCTCCAAGGTGTGTTTGGTGCGGAGTTGGCCCTCGACCAAAGCCCCAAGCAAGGGGTCTCCGGAGGTCGACACAGCCAGTTGGGGGGTGCTAGGTCCCACAGGCACGGTCGCGGTCATCGGGTTGGGGATGGGAACACTTGCACTGGAGGTTACGGGAGGAGGTGGTACCTCTCTCCGGGTGTCTCCGGGAGGTAAGGTCCTTGCAGCAGCATCTTCTTGCAGAGGCGGCACCGGGTCACTGGGACCGGCACCACCGAAAAGCGAGAGGGTCTTCGCCCTCGTTCTTGGGGGAGCCATTGCAATTTGTCACGAGTCCCCATAGACGGCGTGAACTATCGTGGTATAAAATAAACCACCAGCAGGTTTCACAAGAAGACTTGGAACGGGAACGACGGCACAAACTGGCCGAGCGACTGGTCACTTCCCATCGGGCAACACAGCAATTGACATAGTGCTTTTTATACAGGTTCGGGTCCCGGTGGGTGCCCTAATCCTGTCAGCACCCTCCGGACGCAAGTCCACAGGGGAGGTTTTCTCTCTCGGGGAGAGAAGTCTCCGAGGGAGCCTATTGTCTTGAGTGTATGAAAATGAATTGAGTCATTTACAAATGAGATACCAGGGGGTATTTATAGGCCTCAAAACATGCAAAAAGATCAAAAAACCTAGCTACGTCTGTCGGATCGAGGGGTGTTGACCCCATTTCACTGACCGAAGGGCTTATATGCTTAACAAGCGTTATCGCTAGTTCCCGAGGCGCTCTTGATGTCACCTGCGCATGACCTCGCACGAGAGGCCTCCGTGGCTTTTCCCGTGGGACCTTCGGGATTTGCCTATGGGACATTTCCTGGAAAGCGTCTGGGATTTTTCCCAAACATACATGATTTTTCATTACTTATAACAGTTAATGCTATTTTTTGTTGTAGTGTTAAAATTGTCAGAAAGAATTTTACAGTAGAGAAATTAGAACTATAGATCAAACATTTTTTTAGCTTCAGTTTTTAGATTCTAAAAAACTGTTAGAACTTCATGAACCTAACTAACATGGGGAAGAAATTGGAGTAGGTACCGACTAAACACTCTTATCATAAATTAGGTCCATGAACCCTCCGCTATATGTTTATAGATTAAAATTTGTTAACTCATCTTAATTAGAATCTTGTAAAACTGTGCTATTTGAATAGGTATAATTAGACACCTATCATCCAGACTTTGATGACTTTGGTAAGGTATTAGGCATACATAGGTCGTTCCATACATCGGAAAACTGCATTTGAGTCCCTTTACTAGGTAAAATTACATTTTATGCAATGGGAAGATTGCAGCTCACACTGTGTCTCACTTCTTGGCTCTGTCCGGTTGTCCTCTCGTTAGTGTGTATATTGGGATGGGAAAATCACATCAAAGTCTCTTTAACTGTCATTGTGGGAAAACCACATCAATGTCTCTTTACTGTCAATTTTTTTTTTTTGCAATGAGACAACTCTATCTTAATTGGGAGCATATAAACCTTGTGATATTTGAATTGATTTAGTTTGACCGGACGTGTTAATATATTAATCATTAATAAATAGTCTCATGTATTCTTCTAATTAGTCTAGATTTCACATATTAGTGATTTAATATATTAATAAAGTGGATAGATAATCGAATACAGGAGCCTAATTGCACTAGTCCAACTAATAGAGGGGATTATGTACTCCGAGTGATACAACATTTTTAATTTTTAAATTCTAGTAGTCCAAGGCAATCATAATATTGTATTAGTACATAATAAAAATGTCCCAATTAATTCTCAGAAAAAACACTGACCTTCTACAATTATGACAATCTAGTCAAAAAACTCATCCACCCCCAGCCGATAAATACTGAGGCAATGGAAGTATTATGAATTATTACCCTTTTAAGAAGTATTTAATATGTATATGAAAAAAGAATGTACCTATAATATAAAACAACAAATATTTGTGAATAAATTTCAGGAAAAAAATGATAATTACTTAAGAATTTAGGTATTATCAGTATGGTGTAGTTTTTTCAACTGATGGATGGGACAAGCTGACGAGGACACGACAAAATTATCTTTCCTTTTTCATAGGTAGACTAGAAGTGCACCCCGGCGTGCATGTACATTTCGCCGAAAGTGCAGTGGGGGGTTGACGGGCTACCTACCAACTACATATAATTGCTCGAGATGGTGGGCTTAATTAATTATCGCGTGATGATGAGTTATGACATATCCATGAAATTTGAGACCCGTGTATTACCGTGTACTTTGATTTTTTATTTTTATCCGTGTATTACCGTGTAATTTGATTTTTTATTTAAAACTAGAGTAGATAAAGTCCTCCAGTATTTAGAGTGTATTTAGTTTGACTTAACTTCTCTAAATAATCTGATTTAAATTTATAAATATAATAAGACACTTTTCACGAACTTAAATTTACTCAAGTTTAAAAAGAGATTTAGTTTATCGAATATATTTTGAACTTAAGCCCCTTGTTGGGCCCAATTTCAATTGATCCGTGAATATGAAGTTTGGATATATTAGGCCAAACACATCTTAAATAAGTGTAATTAGGCCTATCGGTCTAATTCTCTATTAATTCTATAATATATTGAGTCATTGATATATGCAGTTAGACTGTCTTATGTTGGGTGCACCAGTCATGACTAATAGATAATTGTATCAAGTGATTTGATGACACCTCTATAAATAATAATAGAGAGATTTATTTACTTCAATTGTAATAATGAGTCTAATCATGAAAGGGCCTCAAATGATTTTGTCTTTTATAAAACCTGGTCTCACAAAGGTGCACATGACCCGATTCTTGACTATATTAAATCGCATGAAATATAATCAACTCTCGAACATCGGTTTATACCATCCAACAGATAAAAAATAGATTTATGCTTCTTTTCATCTTGAGACCAGGCCTAGTATAATTTGATAGTATTTCTCATGACAGCATTTTTCTCCCAGTCGTAGCTAACTGTAGAATGTGTATATGAATCACGACGAATTCGTGATGGAAGCATGAAATAAAGCAAGTAGTACTAGAAAACAAAAATAATAAGTAGTAGACAAGAGGGGCAGGCTTCCGATATCAGACTTGGCGGAAAGTGGAGCGGAGGATAACAAGTTTTCAACTGATTTCAGTGGAATTTTTTTTATATTTTTTTTAAAAAATGAAAATTACAAATATAATCAAGTGTTTCAAAAATTTGTGAAGATAATCTTTTTAAGAATGCAATTGAATCTAGATGTGACATGTGACAAGAGGAGTGCAATAAAAAATCTTTTTACCGTACAATCAGTGTGCGGCAGAGACAAATCAACACAAGAGTTTGTCGCACTCCTAGTGTGTGTTAGGGGCAACTTTCAATTTTTTTATTAATTTCAATTCAAAATTTTATATAGGAAAATTCCATTTCTTCCGACATCGATATCTTTTGGTCTATAACTTAGATTGACAATTCGTTTGAACTGGTGGAATTGTGAAACTAAAATGATTAGATCGACATAAACGAAATATTAACTAGAACTATATATCACAAGATATCATATATTGTTATATCTTGAGATATATAAGTCTGATTGATGATCAGTTTATATCGATTTGATGGTTTTGACCTCACCATTACATTGGTTCAAATGAATTGTTAATCCATATTTGTCGTGGTATTATGAATCCCACAGGCAGGTTTTAGGATGTGCGTAACACGTGTACAATAACGCGAGCTGACCGTGTGATGGGTCACCTCCCGCCGGGCAATAACAAAGGTTGACTCTGAGAATTTATACAGGTTCGTGTCCCGGTGGGAACCCAGTCCTGTCGGCACGCCCCGGATGTAAGTCCTGGGGGAGGTTCTCTCACGGGCAGAGCTCTCCAGGGGAGTGCCAATTGCTGTTAGTGTGTGTAAAATGAGTTGGAATCTTCTTTACAAGAGAGATACAAGGGGTATATATAGCCCCAAAAGACGCAATTTACAGAACTACCCCTAGGCACAACCGCCGGATCGGGGACACAGTCATCTTTTCATAGGATAGAAGGCTTGGATGCATAATACGTGTCCTCTTCAATTCCCCAGGCATCCCGGGGTACACAGGACCAAGAGGCCCGTGACCCGCTACAGGCATGACCTAACCTTCTGGGCATAGGCACGACGCCATGGACCCGGATGCGAGGGCGTCCCGAGCCACTCGGGGTGAAGAGGCCTGGGGCCCTCTATAGGCACAACTCGAGCCTCCAGGCACAGGGACGGTCCCTCTACGAGCACGACTCGAGCCTCCGGGCACGGGCACGGTTCGACTTCCCGTGCATGGGCACGGTACCACGTGCCTGAACGCAGCGGCGTTGTAGCTTCTAGGCCCCTAAAGAGTGTTTTAATAATTAATGACAACTACAAATGCTACACTAACGTTACTTGCCTAGTTGTGTCAAGAAGAGACTTAAAAGACAGGTTAATGAAAGGCGAAGAAAGAGCCTCATGATGAAGAAATGGCATTGATCAAAAGGGCAAAGGTACGAAATAGGGTCTTTTCCATTTTTACCGGTCTAAGGTGATTAGAGAAAAATTTTGACCGGATTTTAGGATAGTTGCCATACTATTAAGAGGAGCATGTGGTGTATCACAAAATACTTCATCTATGTGCCACAAATCATAAAATCTACTTGCATTGCATACTAGAAGGTCATATACTTTGAAAATACTTGTTTCAACTCAATTCTGCTCAGCACTATCTCAGTCGGTCTGACCGTCTGTTAGACCGGTCTGACCGAATTCACGGACTGACCGAATAGGATCTCGGACTGACCGACGTTATGTCCAAGTATAGTGTATTCCTTTAAAAGGTCGGTCTGTCCTTAGTTGAGACCTAGGTCAGACTCTTGGAACTTCTTGATTTATCTTTCTGTTGTTTTTGAGCTATGACGGTCTGACCGTTTGATTAGACCGGTCTGACCGAGCAATCGGTCTGACCGTGCTTTTGAACTACGGTCTGACCGTATGGCCGGTCTGTCCGTATTTATCGGCCTGACCGTATAACGTGTCCAGAAACTGTGTCGTCTCTGGACAGTTTCACGGTCTGACCGAAATAGGCTCCGGTCTGACCGTGTGTGTGCCTGACAAGGGCAGTTGAGCATTTATTGCGCCTATTTAATGCCGTTGCAATTGCGGCGGTCTGACCGGGCATATACCTGCGGTCTAACCGCCAGGTGATCTTTTTCTCCCAACGGCCTGTAACGGCTATATTTATTGTGGGGGTAATATATACTCCCATGCACGGCCCTGTTCACAACTTTTGGCATAATCTTGAGCATTGTCATTATCCTTGAGAGTTTAAGCTAGTTTCATACACTCTAGGGTTCAAATTCTCGAATTTGTGAGAGTATGCATTTGAGATCTTCTAGTGCATTGCATTTAGATCATTAAATCAATCTTGTGGCACTAGAAGAAGGCTAAGTGATCATCACCGGCTTGTTACTCTTGGAGTTTGCCGGCTCCTAGACGGCTAGGAGAAAGGTTTTGGAGAGCTTTTCAAGGAAGATTGTGAAGACTCCTCAAAACGTCTTGTGAAATGGTTGAGCACGCCTTGCCGGAGTGGTAAAGTGCATCCTTAGTGAAATCGAGGTTTGAATAACTCATCACACTAATCCGGCTCAAGATCTATGTCACTTCTCGAGAGAAGGTTGACTAGATAGAGGAGCGGTTAGAGATTTGAGTTTGCCTCAACGTGGATTAGGGGTGATCGGCAAATCACCGAGACCACAGGATATATCCTTGTGTTGAAATTGTTCATTGTTCATCTTGTGTTATTTATTTGCTCTCATTATCTATAAATTGTTTGTTTTATTGATAATTTGTTAAAATCGCCTATTCACCCCCTCTAGTCGATATCCTAGATCCCTTTTAATTGGTATCAGAGCTAGGACTTCTTTTTTTAGAGGATTTAACCATCCCGGAGTTGGATAAAAATGGCTAGTGAGGGTCGGATCAATATTAGCAAACCACCACTCTTTGATGGATCTAACTATACTTATTGGAAAACTAGAATGATGGTTTATCTTAAAACCATGGGTGGAAAGATTTGGAAAGTGGTGGATGAGGGCTTTGCAATTCTTGATGATGATGACATGACTAACCTAGATAGAGATAATGCCTTAGCTAATGCTCAAGCCATGAATGTTCTTTATAGTGCTCTAAATCTAGGTGAATTCAATAGAATTTGTAAACTTGAAACGGCCCATGATATTTGGAGAAATCTTATGGATATTCATGAAGGAATCTCGATGGTCAAGGATGCTAAATTATTTATCCATAAGGGCCAATTTGAAAAGTTTGCTATGTTGCCCAATGAAGATGTATCGGAGATGTTTAACCGATTAAATAACATAGTAAATGAGTTGAAAGGGCTTGGTATGGACATCACAAATGTGGAATTTTGTCATAAGTTTCTTAGAGCTTTACCTACAAAATATGATACAATTGTAACCTTACTTGTGCGTTCAAACTTGAAGAGTGTGACTCCGTTGGAAGTCTTGAGTGAGATTCTCACTCATGACATATTCAAGAAATCTCAAGAAGAAGTGAAAGATGAGGCTTCCAACTCCAAGAAGAAGAACATAGCACTCAAAGCTGAAGCCTCCAAAAGGGAAGACAATGAAGAGGAAAGTGATGAGAGAGACACCGATGAGGAAATGGCTCTCTTTGTGAGAAGGTTCAAGCGGTTCATGAAGAAAATATATCAAGGGAAGTCCTTCAAGAAAGGACAAACATTCAAGAGGAACCCATTTGAAGAGAGAAGATGCTTTGATTGCGGTGAAAAGGGTCACATCTCCGCACAATGCAAAAACAAGGAAGAAGAAAAATCGGTGAAGAAGAAGTACGAAAAGGAAGGAGAAAGCAAGAAGAAGGTTTTCAAGAAATATTATAAGAAGAAGAAGGATGGACAAGCTTGCTTCATTGAATGGGATTCGGATGCTTCAAGTTCCGATTCCGAAGATGAAGATGAAGATGAAACATCACCCAAAGGACTCGCCGGGGTGGCTATCAAGGAAGCTCCATCTCTATTCTCCACTCCTCATTGCCTCATGGCTAAAGGAGAATCAAAGGTATCATGTGACGAAGATGAATATACTTATGATGACCTAGTTGAGATGATCACCGGTTTTGATGACTATATGAGTAAAGAGAAAGAAAAATTCAAGGAATTGAAGAAGAGATACAAAACTCTTCAAAATTCCTATGAGGAGCTAAACACATCTCATGAGAGTCTCAAAGAAACTCATGAGATGCTTAAGGAAGCTCATGACTCACTAATTACTCATAAAGCCAACAAAACGGGTAATGAAATAGGCATCACTTGCAATATTTTGAGTGACTTGCCCATGATGTCTACTTCTAGCATATCTACATCTTGTGAAGATTTAATTGAATTCCCATCTAGACCTAAAATTGATGATAATGTGCTTAGTCTTGAAAACAATGAACTTAAGGACAAAATTGAAAAACTAACCAATGATCTAGCTAAATGCTATGTAGGAGAATCAAAATTAAGACATTTTCTAGATAGTCAAAGGTTCTCCTTAAGAAAAGAAGGACTAGATTACATTCCTAAAAAGGGAAAACATGCATTTGTTCCATCTAAAACTGTATTTGTAAAAGAAAAGGGATATTGCAACAAATGTAAAAGTTTAGGTCACATTGAAAAGAATTAGCATGCTAGCAAAAGTAATTCATCTCTTATATTCAATTCTTGCTATGTTTTAAAGAAAACGAACAATGGCGATATTAAAGCCAAATTTGTTGGAACCCTGATCATTGGTGCCAAAAAGAAAGCCATTTGGGTCCCAAAATCCTTGGTAACTAACCTCCAAGGACCCAAAAAGATTTGGGTACCTAAAAGTACCTAACTTTGTTTTGTAGGTAACTTACAAGGCCAGAGGACAACATTGGGTGCTCGATAGTGGATGCACTCAACATATGACCGGTAATCACAACATGTTCTCCTCTCTAAATAATGAAGGTGCGGAATATGACAAGATCACGTTTGGAGACAATAGCAAAGGAAAGGTAAAAGGTTTGGGTAAAATTTCCATCTCGAACGACCTCTCCATATCAAATGTATTGCTTGTTGAATCTCTAAACTTCAACCTCTTATCCGTAGCTCAACTTTGTGATATTGGATTTATATGTGCATTTTATCCAAAAGAAGTGATTATCACTAGTATTGATGATAATAGGTTGATTTTCAAAGGTTTTAGACATGGCAACCTCTATTTAGTTGATTTCAATTTAAATGATGCTAATCTTGGTACATGCTTGTTTACTAAATCTTCTAAAGGTTGGCTATGGCATAGAAGGCTTGGGCATGTTGGAATGAAACAACTAAATAGACTAGTTAAACATGAGTTAGTTGTTGGATTAAAAGATGTAAAGTTTGAAAAAGATAAATTATGTAGTGCTTGCCAAGCCGGAAAAAAAGTTGGAAACTCATATCCAACTAAAAGCACAATGTCAACTTCTAGTCCACTTGAATTATTGCATATGGATTTATTTGGACCAACTACTTTTGTGAGCATTGGTGGAAATAGTTATTGTCTTGTCATTGTAGATGATTTTTCTAGATATACATGGATATTCTTTTTACATGATAAGTCAATTGTGTTTAACACTTTCAAAAGCTTTGCTCAAAGGGCCGAAAATGAATTTAGTTTCAAGATCAAGAAAGTGAGAAGTGACAATGGCTCCGAATTCAAGAATACCAAGGTTGAAAATTGGTGTGATGATAAAGGTATCAAACATGAGTTTTCGGCCAAGTATACACCGGAGCAAAATGGAGTAGTCGAACGAAAGAACCGGACATTGATAGACATGGCAAGGTCTATGCTTTTGGAGTACAATGTTTCGGACACCTTTTGGGCCGAAGCAATCAACACCGCGTGCCATACATCAAATCGTCTTTATTGTCATCGACTACTAAAGAAAACTCCTTATGAGCTTCTCATTGGAAGGAAGCCAAACATTACCTACTTCCGAGTATTTAGATGTAAGTGCTATATCTTGCGGAAAGGTACACGCTTATCTAAATTTCAAAGTAAATGTGATGTAGGATTTTTATTAGGATACTCATCAAATAGCAAAGCAGATCGTGTCTACAATCAAAACTCCGGTTTGGTTAAGGAGACACATGATGTTGAATTTGATGAGACTAACGGCTCTCAAGAGGAGCAGGACAATTTGGATGATGTAGGTAATGAAGGGTTGAGAGTGGCAATGAAGAACATGACCATTGGGGATATCAAGCCGAAAGAAGATAGTGATCAAGATGAAGATCCATCCACTCAAGCTATCCCCTGTTCATCAACTCCTCAACATGAAGATCAAATAGTTGAAGTGGTCAATGTGGAAGACTCCTCTCAACAACAACCGGAAGTACCTTCTACCTCTATCTCACAAATCCCGGTTGATCATCAAAGAATTCATCACTTAATTTCCAAAGATCACCCCGTCGATCAAATTGTTGGTGACTTGCGTAAGGGTGTCCAAACTCGTTCTCGTCTCGCTTCATTTTGTGAAAATTACTCTTTTGTCTCCTCTTTTGAGCCCACACTTGTAGATGAAGCATTAAAAGATCCGGATTGGGTGAATGCTATGCACGAAGAATTAAACAACTTCACCCGCAACAATGTTTGGGAATTAGTAGAAGAACCAAACCCGGATGAGCATAATGTCATTGGAACCAAATGGATTTTCAAGAATAAACAAGATGCAAACGGAGTGGTAGTAAGAAACAAGGCAAGATTGGTGGCTCAAGGATACACTCAAGTTGAAGGTTTCGACTTCGGTGAAACCTTTGCTCCCGTAGCTAGACTTGAGGCTATTAGAATCTTGCTCACTTTTGCTTCATCTCATAATATTAGACTTTATCAAATGGATGTCAAAAGTGTATTTTTAAATGGAAAAATTAATGAATTAGTATTTGTTAAACAACCTCCTGGATTTGAAGATCCTACAAAGCCAAATCATGTGTATAAACTCTCCAAGGCTCTTTATGGTCTTAAACAAGCATCTCGTGCTTGGTATGAAAGACTTAGAGACTTCTTAATTTCAAAAGGCTTTAAAATTGGGAAAGTTGATACTACCTTATTTACTAAGAAAATTGGAAATGATTTCTTTGTATGTCAAATTTATGTTGATGACATCATATTTGGATCCACTAACCAAGTTTTTTGTGAGGAATTTGGTAATATGATGTCTAGGGAATTTGAGATGTCTTTGATAGGTGAACTAAGTTTCTTCCTCGGACTACAAGTTAAACAACTCAAGGAAGGAACTTTCATTAGTCAAAGCAAATATGTGAAGGACTTACTCAAGAAGTTCGGACTTGAAGAAGCAAAGCCAATCAAGACACCAATGGCCACAAACGGTCACCTTGTCTCTGACGATGGAGGTAAACCGGTAGACTCAAAGCTTTATAGATCTATGATTGGTAGTTTATTATATCTTACTGCTTCTAGGCCTGATATTATGTTTAGTGTTTGTATGTGTGCAAGATTTCAAGCCTCTCCTAAAGAAAGTCATTTAATGGCCGTTAAGCGCATTTTGACTAGAATAGGGTTGTGGTATCCTAAAGGTGCAAAATTCGAATTAATTGGATATTCTGATTCCGATTATGCGGGATGTAAAGTGGATAGAAAAAGCACCTCTGGCAGTTGTCAACTGTTAGGAAGATCTTTAGTATCTTGGTCCTCCAAGAAACAAAACTCTGTAGCTTTATCAACCGCCGAAGCGGAATATGTTTCCGCGGGTAGTTGTTGTGCACAATTGCTTTGGATGAGGCAAACATTGTTGGATTATGGAATAAAATTTGAAAAAGTGCCTCTTTTGTGTGATAATGAGAGTGCGGTGAAAATAGCCACAAATCCAGTTCAACACTCTCGGACCAAGCATATAGATATCCGACACCACTTCCTTAGAGATCATGTTAGCAAAGGTGATGTGGTGGTGGATAATATGAGAACCGAGGATCAATTAGCGGATATATTCACTAAGCCCTTAGATGAAAGTTGTTTTTGCAAACTTCGAAATGAGCTTAACGTCATTGATATTTCAAATGTGGCTTGAAATGTTGAACTCATATTGCTTGTGCTTAAAGTATCACTTGTTTGGTTGAACTTCCTCTTTTAGAGCTTTTTAGGCTCTTTTATCGGCAATTGAGTGAAATGAATTAAAAATTTGTTGAGTTATAAGATAAATACTCCCCTTTGGTGATATTGTCTATATCCCTCTTATAATTATCTTATATTTATATATCTTCCTATCCAAATCTCTTGAGCATAAATTCAATCAAAATCCTCCAAGACTTTTTGTCCTTCCAGCGGTCTGACCGAACAAATTACGGTCTGACCGAATGCATCTCCAGAGAGCAGCTTAATTTTCTTGCTTCCAGCGGTCTGACCGGTATCTTGTCTACGGTCTGACTGAAATTTCAAGACCAGAGACCTTTTATCCCGAATCTCTGTCCTTTTCACCATCTTCCCACTTGTCTCTTTCACGTGCGCCTCATATTTTTTTTGGATTCTTCCTCTCCGGTCAAACCCTCTTCAAGCTCGGACATACCGTGGTTCAAGATCATCACCAAATCATGTCTTCTAGGTATATTGCTCGGATTCTTCTTCGTTTTCAATTTCTTTTGCTGTTCATCTTGAGGTTTAGGGCAAATGTGATGAATCTAGTCCAAACATGGTCATTTCTTGAAATTGATTCATCACTTTGATACTATAAGTTCTTTCACACGTATTTGAGACCAAATTGTGCCCTAAATTCTAGTAAATCTCAGGATTCTAGTCAAACCCTATCTCTTCGGTTGCACCGGTCTGACCGCCCCTGTCTCGGTCTGACCGAATGCAACAGCAGAGCCAGGATGTGCTGTTCTGTTGTCATATCTATTCTCGTCATGCTTTCCTGTTTTCTGGTATCTTACCTCTGCATTTCTTCCAAATCTTATAGGGGTCGAGGTATTCAAGGCACTGCCTCCATTCGGACAAATAAGAAGAAATTGGCAAAGCGGCCAAAAAGGGCTCTACCCTCGAGTAGCAGCGACAGTTACGATGACGATTGGGTGCCCTCGGCCGGAGATTCAGAGACAGAACAGTCGTCTCATCGTGGTGGATTGTCTCACAGGGGCATGGACATCGAGAGTGAGGACGATGAAATAAACGTCCACTCTTATCAAGGCCCGAAGAGGAATTGGACTTCAAGCGACTATACAAAGGCTAGGACCATCTACACCTACAATCATGAGAATGACGCCTCTACTCCTCACTTCCACACGATGACACAGCAGGATGCCTTCTACGGTCATTTGGTCCACAAAAATATCTTCGAACACAAATGGATCGAATGGGCTTATGTTGTAAATCAGCCCATCATGGCTCCCTTGGTGCAGATCTTCAAGGATATAGGGCTGTATGACTTTGTGGAGCACAAATGCCCATGGAACGCCACTGCCATCAGACAGTTCTATGCTACAGTTGAGATCAGATGGGCGGATCAGCAGATCATGTGGATGACAGGTTCTAGGCGTTATGAGGCCACCTTTGAGGAGTTTGCTACGGCAAACAAGTTAAACTATGAGGAAATGAAGGAGGGGATCGATATGGAGGATGAGGATTACCTCCATGAGGACGACTGGCTCGAGTTTTATGAGCAGCCGGGAGGTGGACAGCAGATTGTACCTGGCACCGTTACAGGTCTCAAAGTCCTCCCTGCTGTAGTCAACAAAATCGTACGAGCCACGATCCATCCAAAGAGTGGAAACCGAGAAGCGGTCCGGGATTACTACTGGAACTTCATCGACCACATCCTCAAGAGTCATCGGATCAACATTGTCTCATTTATCTTGAAGACAATTGAGGATGTCTCGGCGACCACTCTGCCGAATCTCTACTGTGCTCCTTTTATCATGTCCTTGCTGCTCCAGAAGACGAAGTTCCCTCGCGGTTCTTGTGATATCAGACATCTCAGCTATAAGCCGTTTAGTGTCAACCCACGCGTCTTGGCTCGAGGCCATGGAGCACAGCATCAGCAGCAGCAGCAGGCTCACCCTATGCCTCCTCCTCCTCCACCTCAGGCACAGCAGACAGCTCAGTCCAGCCAAGCCCCCGCCTGGTTTACACAGTTCCAGCAGCAGTTCCATCAGCCGATGATGGATCAGTTCGGTACTCTTCTCCAGGGGCTTGAGCTCGCTCGCTCGGACTTGGCTGCCTTGAATGATCAGTTCTAGACCTTCTCGTCGTGCCAGGATCAGTTCGAGCAGCGCTTCGATGCCTTCTCCGCTCACTTCTACAGCCGTTTCCCTCAGACTCCTCCTCACCATTCTCCCGATGATGATGCTCCAGCCGATTCTTAACTTTTATGGCAATTGATGCCAAAGGGGGAGAGAAGAGAGTAGAAGTAGAAGAGTAGGGGAGAGATGAACCTTAAACCTTAAATGAAAACTTTTGGTGTAAAGTTTTAATTAACTTGTTTAGTTGAATATCTCTTTTATGTGGATGACATTTCATTTGTGTTGGTTGACTCTTGTATGAGATTGTTATTGCTTGATATATGAGATATGCTTATGTTATTTTCATATGACCTTGTGATGATGATATCATGTTGTAGAATTGAATGTTGAATGTCTTATTTGTGATACTTCATGCTCATATAATGAATGAATTGAGATAGCATCTTATACGCATGCTTGAACTCCACCAAAATGCCAAAATTCTCTTATTCATACATTTAGGGGGAGTGTCTTATTCTTCGATGCTTATTGTAAAATTCCCTTTATGCTTAAAACTCCTTCATCCACTCTTTATGTTGTCATCAATTACCAAAAAGGGGGAGATTGTAGCTTCTAGGCCCCTAAAGAGTGTTTTAATAATTAATGACAACTACAAATGCTACACTAACGTTACCTACCTAGTTGTGTCAAGAAGAGACTTAAAAGACAGGTTAATGAAAGGCGAAGAAAGAGCCTCATGATGAAGAAAGGGCATTGATCAAAAGGGCAAAGGTACGAAATAGGGTCTTTTCCATTTTTACCGGTCTAAGGTGATTAGAGAAGAATTTTGACCGGATTTTAGGATAGTTGCCGTACCATTAAGAGGAGCATGTGGTGTATCACAAAATACTTTATCTATGTGCCACAAATCATAAAATCAACTTGCATTGCATACTAGAAGGTCATATACTTTGAAAATGCTTGTTTCAGCTCAATTCTGCTCAGCACTGTCTCAGTCGGTCTGACCGTCTGTTAGACCGGTCTGACCGAATTCACGGACTGACCGAATAGGATCTCGGACTGACCGACGTTATGTCTAAGTATAGTGTATTCCTTTAAAAGGTCGGTCTGTGCGTAGTTGAGACCTAGGTCAGACTCCTGGAACTTCTTGATTTATCTTTCTGTTGTTTTTGAGCTATGACGGTCTGACCGTTTGATTAGACCGGTCTGACCGAGCAATCGGTCTAACCGTGCTTTTGAACTACGGTCTGACCGTATGGCCGGTCTGTCCGTATTTATCGGCCTGACCGTATAACGTGTCCAGAAACTGTGTCGTCTCTGGATAGTTTCACGGTCTGACCGAAATAGGCTCCGTTCTGACCGTGTGTGTGCCTGACAAGGGCAGTTGAGCATTTATTGCACCTGTTTAATGCCGTTGCAATTGCGGCCGTCTGACCGGGCATATACCTGCGGTCTGACCACCAGGTGATCTTTTTCTCCCAACGGCCTGTAACGGCTATATTTATTGTGGGGGGGTATATATACTCCCATGCACGGCCCTGTTCACAACTTTTGGGATAATCTTGAGCATTGTCATCATCCTTGAGAGCTTAAGCTAGTTTCATACACTCTAGGGTTCAAATTCTCGAATTTGTGAGAGTGTGCATTTGAGATCTTCTAGTGCATTGCATTTAGATCATTAAATCAATCTTGTGGCACTAGAAGAAGGCTAAGTGATCATCACCAGCTTGTTACTCTTGGAGTTTGCCGGCTCCTAGACGGCTAGGAGAAAGGTTTTGGAGAGCTCTTCAAGGAAGATTGTGAAGACTCCTCAAAACGTCTTGTGAAAGGGTTGAGCACGCCTTGCCGGAGTGGTAAAGTGCATCCTTATTGAAATCGAGGTTTGGATAACTCATCACACTAATCCGGCTCAAGATCTAAGTCACTTCTCGAGAGAAGGTTGACTAGATAGAGGAGCGGTTAGAGATTTGAGTTTGCCTCAACGTGGATTAGGGGTGATCGACAAATCACCGAGACCACGGGATATATCCTTGTGTTGAAATTGTGCTTTGTTCATCTTGTGTTATTTATTTGCTCTCATTATCTATAAATTGTTTGTTTTATTGATAATTTGTTAAAATCGCCTATTCACCCCCTCTAGTCGATATCCTAGATCCCTTTTTGGCGTCCCGGGCCACTCGCGGCCCAGAGACCCATGGCCGTACGGTGTGGCCTTCCGGATATTTCCCCTAACAACAGTCCTCCAGGCCTTCGGGGACACGAAGTGTCCCAGCAGGGTATGTGCCGGGCCTCTTTCGAGGACAACATTTTGTCTCCCAGGACAATAACTTCCTCGCGATCCCTTGATTTGCAGGTGGCACCCGTATGGTGCATTGGTTCCCGCGCAACTCTTCGAATTCCATGATCAGGATGCACCCATGACATGTGGCACCCATCGGTGGGTCCTCCTTTCGCTTATAAATAAGGGGGATGGGCGCTCACGTCGCTTCACTTCGAAAACTCGACTCAAGCCCCTCGTCCGGTAACAACTTTGATCTCCCAGAGACTTCGATTCCCGATTAGCCACTTCGCCCAAAGTCTTTGCGACCTAGGTGCACGCGTTAGTGTGATGCCCTTAACCATCGCACAACGTTTGAGCATGGATGAGATCAAGCCTACACACATGGTTCTGCAGCTTGCCGATCGTTCGGTAAAACATCCGAAGGGAATCCTAGAAGATGTGCCTCTTCAAGTTGGTAAATTTTATCTTCAAGTTGATTTTGTCATTCTTGATATGGTTGAAGATATTGCTATACCTATTATATTGGGACGACCAATGCTCCGGACAGCAGATGCCCTCATTAATGTTCGTGAGGGAAGAATTACTTTTCACATAGGAGAGGAAAAAATTTTGTTTAAAATGTCTAACCTTGTTAACTACCCTATGTATGGGGAAAAATTTTGCAGCGTGGATGATATAGAAGAAGTCCTAGAAGAGGAGTTGCCGCTTCGACTCACTTTTGGAGAAGCAACAGATGAAATATGTGACAACAAAAAATCGGACAGCAGCGACAAAGATAAACAAAACAGCGATGAACCAACAAAAGAAACATCCAAAGAGGACATCTTGGACTCCAACATCACAAGTATGGAAAAGGTAAGTGAACCTACCCTCAAAACTCTTCCTTCCTCACTAAAATATGTATTTTTGGATGATGATGAGATGCAATATGTCACTGTTAATGTGAACTTGCCCGATTCACAACTAGAAAAATTGATTTCTTTACTTTGTATGCATCGCGATGCTCTAGATTATTCAATTGATGATATCAAAAGGATTAGTCCTGAAATTTGCATGCATAGGATATTTCTAGTTGAGGAAACTAAAATCTCTATTGAGCGTCAACGTAGACTAAATCCAAATTTACAGGAAACTATAGAAGCTGAAATTTCTAAATTATTAGATGCGGGTATCATTTTTCCTATTTCTGATAGTAATTGGGTTAGTCCTGTTCACGTGGTTCCAAAGAAAGGGGGTATGACTGTGGTTAAGAATGCTAACAATGAGTTGATCCCTACTAGACTTGTTACTGAATGGCGCATGTGCATTGATTATCATAAATTAAATAACGCTACTAGGAAGGATCATTTTCCATTACCTTTCATTGGCCAAATTGTTCGACGAATTTTTGTAACAAGAAATTCATTAGAAAAGTACCCATATGACCAAAAAGGCTACAATAAACATACACGTATATTTTGTCTGTAAAAAAAAGATCAAAAACCAGGACAAAAACTCCACTGGTCAAAAAACCAGTCAAAATTGGATTGGTCAAAGCTGGTCAAACATGGTCAACAAACCGGTCAAAATTGGACTGGTCAAACCTGATCAACAACTTGGTCAGACTCGATCAAACCGACATGTAGCCCAAGTTCGGACTGGATTTAGCTCTACTTTAAATAACAAAAGTAACGAGGATTATCACCCGAGCTAGTTCAAAGTAATATACGTTTGGTTTAAGACAGAATCAGATTAGACGTGTGTCTATAAGTCCGTCGCTATAGTCTCAGACGACCTAAAGGGCGCGGACAGAGAGATATTACATGATCGCAGTCCCTGCACGATCATGAGGTCGCAGACAGTGCGCAGTCCAGAAACTGCGGACAGTGCGCGGTCAGAGCGTTGTTGATTATCTGCTACCAAAACAATTTGGGAAGGCCTAACTCTTTGAACAGACATATCCCGAGAATCACGAAGATTTTTCCATGTATGAAGATAACTGCCAGGAGGTTCACATGTGCGGTTATCCCTTGATCGCACGTGTTAAGCCTGCGTGGAAGTTAAGTGCGGTTAACGAAACTGCATCCTAACAACTGTCCAAGGCCGTTCCACATTGGCGCCCTTTTGTCTAGTATAAAAAGGTAGTCAATACACGTTCTAAGGACGGTTAATGATTCAGTCAAGTATACAAGTACTACCAGGCATTCAGCAAACCTGAAGACTTAGATATAGTTAGATAGACACTAACATTGTAGAGATCATCGCCTGTGACCATCTCTTCTTCCCTCTTGTAAATATCTTATTACATATAGTGAAATTACAACAGGACGTAAGGGTATTACTCCCACCATCGAGGACCCGAACCTGTATAAAATCTTTTGTGCCCCTACAGACTTGACTCATCCTACCTTCCCGAAGGAGCACCCTGAAAGGTCTTGCAACTCACAAATTTGCATAAGATCGGCTAAGGACCCCAAGTCCAAATCGTCGATAGCTGGCACCCACCGTGGGGCCTTTCTCAAGGTGCTTTCCCTTCATCCGGAGGTTTGGTGAGCAATGTCTAGAGCATATGATTCCGAGAACAACTTCGATCTTGACGATTATGCCCATATACAAATGCCTTCGCCTAGCGATCCCATTCCAATGGAAGAGGTCAGTTGCGAAGACATTCTGAAGGGACGTCAAGAGGATACATCTTCCCCTACCCGGGTCATGTCCATCGACCAGGGGATGGAAGAGAGAGGTCCGGATCTTGATGTCAATTCCACCATATGCAAAATCGAGTCTCGGTCGCCATGGGTTCCCGTCGGGGACCAGGATGGCAGCGACCAGGAACTCAGTCCAGGGAGGTTTGATCCTGACAACCTCCACTCTCTCTTTGATTTTGAATCCGACTTGGAGCAAATAGAGATGTTCACTCCTTCTGTAGCTTCGCTCCCCAGAGAATTCGCTACCTTGTCGGAAGAAAATCCCGATCAACGGATTGCTAGGGAAGGACAGGAGTGCAGACAAAAGGAGGAACAAGAACGCAAGCAGAAGGAGGATCGAGACCCCGAGTGACGAGATAACGAACTCCGCAGGACAGCCCTAGAGGCTTTGCAAAATGCCCAAGCTCGTTATGACACCGCCGCTAGTTCCTCCCGTCGCCCACATGGTCGCAGGCGCGACCAGACTCCTTCTTTACCACCGGAACATTTACCGGCGAATGAAGAAACGATTACACCTGGCGCACCAAAGAGGAGTACGCATGGCCAACTTCGATCTATCGCGGAGGTCTTGTATAATTTTCCTCCTACCCCACTGATGTGGACAAACCGGCTTTTGCGAGGATCCTGGCGGAGAAACTGGACGAAGTTGCATCTGATGCAACCCCTACAGCTTCCTCCCGGTCTATGATATGTTCCCATGAAAGGGAGTATTCTTATTCAGGTCATGGTAGGCATAATGGATTACCATCTGGATCACTTCGGCATGACAAATCCAGTCGCGTGGGAAGTTCTCGTGATCGAGATCGAATTCCTGTGCATTCTCGTCTGGGACCACGTGGCGCATCCCCATCGCGTGAAATCGCTCATGCATATACTGGAAACCGCGGAACTCTCCACAGTCCCTATGTAGGTTGCAAGGCTTTCTCGCCAGGACTCCGTGCGGTCGTCTGGCTGGATAGTTCAAGCCAGGGGCTATTGAGAGGTTTGATGGGACCCAGAATCCGTCAGAGCTCCTTCAAATTTACATTACCGCTATCCAAGCGGCTGGCGGGGATGATCGCGTCACGACCAACTACTTGCCGACGATTCTTGAGGGACCGACAAGGACCTGTCTATTTAATCAGCCCGAGGGTTCGATATATAACTGGGAAATGTTGTGCGATGCTATCCTCAACAATTTCCAGAATTGTTATCAAAAACACGGGAAAGAAGACGATCTTCATCGTCTACGACAAACCTCTACGGAGACTCTCTGACAGTTTGTCAAAAGGTTTGTCGAGGTGAAAAATACAATCCCTAACATATCTGATAACTCTATTATTAGGGCGTTTAAGTACGCTATTCGATATCGGAGATTTACGGAAGATTTACTTATCAACCTTCCTCGATCAGTCGCCGATCTCTTTGATATGGATGATCGCTATTCAGACGCGGCTGAGGCCATTGAATGGAATAGGATGGTCGATTAAGGAAATTTACTACCCCAACCAGGTCTCAAGGACGTGAAAAAAGAGGATACAGGTAAGAAGCCGGAGTCTTCATAGGGCGGGAAGTCAAAGAAGACCAAAAAGAATCGAACCGGACAATACCGGGAGGTCGCAGTCGCTGAAAAGCCGCTGCCGGTGAAAGGTAATAAGTTTTCGTTTAAAAATAAAATTGCCTCTGGTGGTCACAATTCCGACCAGCCAGAAAAATCAATTTACTCGCAGGAAGGCAAGAAGTGGTGTTCGATCCACAACTCTCCAGAACACGACCTCAAAAATTGCCGGAGCTGGTTGAAGCAACTAGATAACTTATACCAGGGAATTGGGCCGATGCCAACTTTGCCATCGAAAGAGAAGACTTGCGGGCTTAGAGACGCCAACGGGGATGAAGAAATGTCCTACCAGGTACCTCGTAATTATGTTAATGTCATTTTTGGAGGTTCCTTCTCTTTTGTTTCTAAATGACAGTTTAAAGCATTTCATCGAGAAGTTAACCAAGCGGAAGCTCCCCTTGGCGAACCTCAATACCCCCGTTGGTCCGACGCTCCTTTGAAGTTTGATCACTCTGATTGTCCCGTTGGGCTTACTCGACCATTGAGATTACCTTTGGTCATTACCCCAATAATCAGTAACGCGAGAGTCGAAAGGGTCCTGATCGATGGAGGCAGTTCCTTGGACCTTTTACTGGTCAAGGCATTGGACGAGATGCAAATCCCTCATTCAAAAATCAAACCCATAATCCATCCATTTTATGGGATAATTCTTGGCCCCTTGATGATGCTGATGGGACAGGTGGTGCTCTGAGTCACGCAGGGTGAACCGGATAATTTTCGAACAGAGTTAGTTACTTTCGATGTAATTGATTGTGATTCGTCTTATAAGGCGATTTTTGGCAGGCCAACTCTCGCTAAATTTATGATGGTGACGCACTACGCCTATCAATCCAGCAAGTAACCTGGCCCCAAAGGCGTAATCTTGGTCCGAGGCAGCCGCAATATGGCATTGACTTGAGATTGGTTATCACTGGAGCTCGTGGATCAACTTCCCCTTTGGGATGTCAAAATTACCACCACGGCTGCGGATATGATCAAAGTCGCCCCTCGACCAGAGGAAAAGCTTAAACTGGTTCTGTTATGCCCAGATGATCCATCTAGAACAATTCAGATTGGGTCAGGCCTGGACGACAAATAGGAACTCGAACTCATTACCTTCCTCCTGGCTAATGCAGATGTGTTTGCGTGGAAACCATCTGACATGCCCAGTGTCTCAAGGGAGGTAATCGAGCACAGGTTAGCAATTCGACCTGGACAGCGACCAATAAAGCAGAAGCTTAGATGCTTTGCTGTTGATCGGCAAGAAGCTATCCGCGCGGAGTTAAACAAACTCCAAGCAGCCAGATTTATTCGAGAAGTCGAACATCCAAAATGGCTTGCAAATCCAGTCATGGTTTGTAAGTCAAATGGTAAGTGGCGCATGTGTGTCGATTACACTAGCCAAAACAGTGCCTGCCGGAAGGATGACTTTCCCCTTCCCCGCATCGATCAGTTGGTCGATTCTACTGTGGGTTGCAAACTGATGAGTTTACTGGATGCTTACTCAGGATATCATCAAATTAGCATGGCATAAGAAGATGAGAAGACTGCCTTCATCACACCATTTGGCACCTACTGCTACGTCATAATGCCATTTGGTCTCAAGAACGCCGGTTCCACGTACCAGCGCTTGATGCAAAAGACCTTTCTTTCCCAGATGGGGCGTAATCTTGAAGCTTATGTAGATGACTTGGTTGTAAAAAGCTTGAAAAGCTTGACTCATTTAGATGATCTTGCTGAAACCTTCTATAATTTAAACCAATTTGGAATAAAATTAAACCCAAAAAAGTGTTTTTTGGGGTTTCATCTGGTAAACTTTTAGGCTTTCTCGTTTGTTCTAGAGGAATGTCGAGCAAATGAGGTCTCCTTCAACCATGAAGGACGTCCATTGCTTGGCAGGCCGCATGGAGGCTTTAAGTCGATTTATATCGCGACTAGGCGAGAGGGGATTACCCTTCTTCAAAACTCTCCCCAAGCACCATGGTTTTACCTGGTCGGATGAAACCGAGAAAGTATTTCAGGAGGTTAAAGCATACTTATCTAGTCCGTCGGTGTTGGTTTCCCTGGTCACAGAGGAACAACTACTTCTTTATTTGGCGGCCACACCTCATGCGGTCAGCGCTATTCTGATCGCAGTAAGAGAAGGTGTGCAACGACCCGTCTATTACGTGAGCGAGGTACTTCATGGTCCTAAGGAGCGTTACCCTGAGGTCCAGAAGATACTTTACGCACTACTGATGGCTTCCCGTAAGTTACGACATTACTTTCAGGCACATAAAATTACAGTGCCCTCGTCCTCCCCCTTGGGAGATATTATCTGAAACCCGGAGAAATCTGGTCGAATTGTGAAGTAGACGGTGGAACTTGGAGCATTTGACATCCATTTCACCCCTCACACTGCGGTCAAGTCTCAGATCCTTGCAGATTTTGTGGTCGAATGGACTGACCCTGACCCTCCAAGGCAAGAATCCGAAGACTTGTCGTGTACCGACCATTGGACGATGTACTTTGACGGCTCTCATGATTTCCAACACTCGGAGGCTGGAGTTGGCTTAGTAACGCCTCAAGGTGACCAACTCAAGTATGTCATTCAATTACATTTTTTTGCGACTAACAACGCAGTAGAGTATGAAGTGTTGCATCTAGGCCTTCATGCCTAACCCTAATTTTGATGATTAATGAAAACAAAGTGTTCCGGACTAATTGTGCTTTTGAGATAAATTGATATAGGGATCAGTTGGGAAGAAGTGCAAGAAGATCAAGATGAACCCGACTCGAAGTGAAGCACAAGATGCAAAAGGGAAAAAGATGAGACGCAAATCATGAAGATGCGAAAGACCTCAGATATTATGAGATTTTATTTTTACCGATCTCGGCGTTTGGAGATGATCGGTTAGGGAAATTATTTTCTAGTTTTAACCGTACTATAAAGAGGGGTGGCGAAAGTCCTCTCTTTATCTCCAACACAAACCGAGAAAACCTAGGTCATTGCATTGCATCTTTTTGGTTGGATTTGGTTTTGAACTTATTTGAAAATCTGGTTTTTCAGTTCAGTTTTTGACAGCAGAAGAGTATTTGCAATTTTCAGAAAGATCTATGTAGATCTGGCTTTTGCTTCTGTTGAAAAAAATGTAGCCCTTAAAATTATCTTTCCAACGAGCTATTAAATACCTCTTTTGGATTTCTGGATTTAAAGTTATCTCTGTTTTTGTTCATACTGACTGTCAGTTTGCTAAACTGACTGTCAGTTTGAATGTCAGTTAGTTTAAACTGACAATTGTCCAGAGAGGGTGTATTTTGGGCTCAAAATTTTTGTACTAAACTGACTGTCAGTTTGTCCATACTGACTGTCAGTTGGGGTTTCGACCACAGAGATTTTAACTGAGTTTCTATTTGTTTTTGGTCGAGTTTGTGGTCGAACTGACTGTCAGTTTGCATAACTGACTGTCAGTTGTGGGTTTCAGCTTTCCTCTTTCGACCACAAACGGCTAGCAAAGTTTTATCCGTAAATTTTGTCGGCCGTTGTGCACTGAACTGACTGTCAGTTAGGCAAACTGACTGTCAGTTAGGCAAACTGACTGTCAGTTTGGGTTGCTGATTTTCAGCCCTAGCTCCAACGGTTCATTTGGTTCTTGAGGCTATAAAAAGGGGCTTTGGGCATAAGTTTTTAACAACAAGCAGTAGCATTTCTTGTACACTCTTGAGCTTTAGTTTTCCACTTAAAATCTTGGTCTTTTGATCAAGTCGAGTGTTTTCCGATCCACCGAGAGTTTCAGTTCTTTTGCATTTGCATTCACTTAGCTTCTCGGTGCGTGTTTGGAGGTCTAGAGAAGACCTCGCTGCCTGTTACTCTTGGTGAGCGCCCTCACCTAGACGGTTCGGAGGCGTGGCCGTTGACCTCTCCAGAACGGAGATTGTTGGAGAGGCTCGGCAAGTGTGTACAAGGCATCGGTGCTCGCCTTTCCGGAGTGGACAAGGAGCAACCACTAGTGATAATATCCTTTGTGGATATTGAGGCAAGACTCAAGTGATTTGAGTGCTTCAACGAGGATTAGTGGAGACTGGGCGAGTCTCTGATACCTCGGTAAAAATCGTGGTGTTTGTTCTCTATCTTCTCTCTTTAATATATTAAATTGAATTTGGTTCTTCTTGGTATAAAAACTTGTTTTTATTTGAAGTTTTTAAAGCCTCCTATTCACCCCCCTCTAGTCGGCATCCTTGATCCAACACGTGGTATCAGAGCACGGTCTCTCGATTCATTAGGCTTTACCGCCTAGAGAGAGGATGTCGTCAAGTGGAGATTTTCTTCTTGGTCATACCAGTCGTGCGCCTATCTTTGATGGGACAAACTATCCATATTGAAAAGTGCGCATGTCGGTATTCCTAGAAGCTATGGGGCTTGATGTATGGGATATCGTTAAACTCGGTTTTACTCCTCCGGATGATCCGGCAAGTCAGCCTGAGGACGATAGGACAAAACTGCATTTAAATGCCCGTGCGAAAAATGCACTCTTTGCCGGTTTATCCTTGAATGAGTTCAACCATGTGAGCAATCTCACGGCTGCTCATAAAGTTTGGACCACCCTCGTAGAAATTTACGAGGGCACAACAAAGGTTAAAGAGGCAAAGTTACTAATGGTGAGGCAAAAATATGAGACATTCACCATGTCATCAACTGAGTCCGTGGATTCCATGTTTACTCGGTTGAATAACATTGTGAATGAACTCAAGGGTCTTGGTGTTGTTTTTACTGACATTGAAATTGTGAGAAAGATGCTTAGGGCTTTACCTGAAAGCTTCAACACTCTTGTGACGGTTCTCACAAACTCTGATTTATCGACCACAACACCGACCGATCTTTATGGAAACCTCATCACCCATGAGATGCACAAGAAGGAGAAGAAAGAAGCAGCCGAACCCTCAGAGACAAAGAAGAAAGCTTTGGCTTTCAAAGCAAATGCAAGGAATGATTCAAGCGATGGCTCCTCCGATGAAGACCTCGCACTCATGGTAAAAAATACTCAAAAACTCCTTCGCAGATTGCATAAGAATGGTGTCAACCTTGACACACGACCAAAGGGTCCAAAGCAAAACAACTTCAAGGACATCATTTGCTATGGATGCCATGAGAAGGGACACATAGCATCAAGATGTCCAAACAAGAACAAGGCGTGGAACAAAAAGAAGAAGTTCTTCAAGAAGAAGAATGAAGAAATCAAAGAAGCCTGCTTTGGAGAGTGGATGTCCGGAGGCGAGAGCTCCGACTCCGACTCCGACAACGAAAGAAGTTGCTCCAAGAAGATGGCCGGATTAGCTCTCGGCAACATCAACACCTCAACTAGTTCATCCATTTGCCTTATGGCCAAAGGCGATGAAAAGGTACACTCTAATGATCAATCTTATGATGATTTAGTTGAAATGATAACCGAATTAAATGAAGTTTTTGGAAAAACTAAAAGGAAGTATAAGGCGCTTAAGGAAGAACATTCTTCCCTACGCGCTCAATACTCCGAGCTTAAAGAATCTTATGAATGCATGCTCATATAAGATGTTACAAATACCTCATCTAAGGTAGATGCTTCAACTTCATGTAATCTGGATGATTCTCCCTCTAGTAGTCATCATATTCCATGTGTTTCTAATGATAATATTGTCGACGATTCGGACTCGGAGTCCTCAGCCCAACTTATGCAAAATTTGTAATGGTGACACTAGTATAGAAATGCAGTCTACTAACCCCTATCTTCTATCGGTTATTAGCGAAACAGCACAAAACCGATAGAAAATGTGCCTCGCGGGCAAAAAAGCCCGACGGATGTATTTTCCCTATCGGTTTCTTAGAAACTTACCGATAGAATAAATAGTATGATTTACTCTAGCGGTGATGAACATATTTGCCGTTAGAAGAGATGCATAAGTACTGACGGAAGAATGTTGTGCGCCGATAGGACTGGTCGACTTCAACAACTAGACTTATTCTATCGCTACTGTATGAATATACCGACAGAATATATTAAAAGTTCCTATCGGCAATATGTAGTTCGCCGATAGAATAGTTGACCTTCTACAAATATTTTTATTCTATCGGTAATGGATTCTTTTACCGTTAGAATATATAGAAAATTGCTTAGAACTGTTCGTCTTCTAATAGTTTTATTCTATCGGTAATGCATGTTTATACCGGTAGAATATTGCACAAAATATCTTAGAACTGTTGGCCTTCTACACTAGTAATATTCTATCGGTAGTGTACGTACAGACCGATAGAGTATGTACAAAAATTCCTATCGGTAATATTTGTTGTGCCGATAGAACCATTCGGCTTCTACAGATGTTTTTATTACTAACGGTATTCTGTTTTCTTACCGATAGAAAATATATAATTGTATAAATACACGGGTATGTCTCTTTCATTCTCACAGTTCATCTGGGCTCGTAGTCCTAACCCGTAAGCTCCATGGACGGCCGGCGCACCTCTACAGGGGACCGCTGCACCTCCGCACCTCCATCGACGCCCTCTAGACGTCGGCATCCCAAGGAAGGTACGTAAAATTTCTGCAATATTGTTAGATTATTCTAATCCGATTATGGCAATAATTCTGCTTTTTTTGTATCCTTCATTTTGATGTGTCTTCTTTTCAATATGATTATGATTTGTTCAGGTCCTTGGATGATGCTCGTGAGGGGCAACGTATTTCACGGTTCTTCATCGCAGTACGCTGCCTACGTTGGCTTGTTGGCGAAAGAAAAGGTGAAGATCACCGTCGAGAGCTGGAAGGACGTGAAGGGCGAGATCTTGGTTGGCTCGGTCGAGAAGATGCTTAAGCCCGGCGTGTTTCTCAAATCAGGACCTATAGAAAGCATCTTACATGTTTTTGCATGCACCAGCTTGTGGCCAGATGCTTACCTGCTTGGAGAAGAAGAATTGTTGTTATTTGCACAGCCATTCTACACCATCACTACACAGAACAACATCTTGGAAGGTAGGTTCTTTTTGTTAATGGAGTTGAGTTGAGTTGAGTTGAGTTGATCGAGTTTGAGTCCGAGGAAATCACCATTACGTACAAATGTATGTCGACGGCAGTTCCAGCTCCTCGGGCGTCTTCGAACTGAACTCCTATGGTTAAGTCCAATGTGGTTCAGACATTTGCTGTTTTGGATGAATGGATTTGTGATGTATCAGGTCTAACTTGTAGTCGGTAGTTGCATTGTGGCAACCTGCAAAGGTTCCCTTTTATGTAAAATGCATGTATGGGCCACTGGGTCCTCGTCGTGATCTGTTGTTAATTTCAGACGTGGCTTTTGTAATATACATCGAATGTGTGAATTGTTGTATTTGTATATTGTTGTATATTTGTGTATCATGTATTGCTAATTGGGACATGAACTTGAATGTGCAGGGAGCATTTGTGTATTTAATTGTATTGGTAGGTAGGTGTGTATTTGTACTGCTGTTTCAGACATGCACTTCAATTTGTGAACTGGCATGTGTATGTTTGTACCTGAATTTGTATTGGTGAACTGGCATGTGTATGTTTGTACCTGAATTTGTGAACTGGCATGTGTAATTTCTTTGGCAAGATGAAGTCCCAACTACCTACGAAAAGTATTTTTGTGTCTCCTAGTTAATCCACAAATTAGCATTTCTTGAAATATATTGCTTTATCTTCTAGTTAAGATCCGTTTGATGTAAGATCTGTTTGATGTTACATTGATATGATTCCTTGAATGTGAGAAATGGCATGTGCATGTTTGTCCCAGTTTGGTAACAGTACCTCCTCTAACGGTAAGTACACATATTTACCGATAGGAAAACATATATATTTGTTCAGTCATGCATATTCTAACGGTAAATACACATATTTACCGATAGGAAGCACATATATTTGTTCAGTCACGCATATTCTAACGGAAATGCACATATTTACCGATAGAAAAATACATATATTTGTTCAGTCATGCATATTCTAACAGTAAATACACATATTTACCGATAGGAAACACATATATTTGTTTAGTCATGCATATTCTAACGGTAAATGTACATATTTACCGATAGAAAAATACATATATTTGTTCAGTCATGCATATTCTAACGGTAAATACACATATTTACCGATAGGAAGCACATATATTTGTTTAGTCATGCATATTCTAACGGTAAATGCACATATTTACCGATAGAAAAATACATATATTTGCTCAGTAATGTATATTCTCTAACGGTATGTGTGTGTTTTTACCGATAGAATATGTGAGCGGCAAATTACCTAAGTTAGTCTGACGGTTATTTCATGTATTTACCGTTAGAAAAATGTCCATTATAAGGAAAACCCCAGTCGACCATTGCTGAGCTACTCTTTAATTTGTTCTGTTGCACTCTGTGTCCCTCTGTTTGTGACGAAAGTTCCAGCTACACTGCTAGGGTGATCAGCGCAGGCTGGAGGGAAGTTGATTGCGCCCCTCTCTTTAAGGTATGCTTAATCGTCGACACCTATCTCTCTCTCCCTCTAGATCTCCCTTCCTCTCTACTTGCAAGCTAGCTGTATTGTGTAGTTCCAAGTTTGTAGCTCTAAGCTTGGGAGCTTGGTAGCTGGAATGCGTCATGTTTTAGGAGCTAACTAGCTTGTATTGTGTAGTTAGCTAGGTTAATTAGTGTTAATTTCGTCAGGCTAGGGTTCAACACATGTATCTGTTGTAAGAGGCTGTACATGTACATATACATAGCTTAATCGGGCAGGTTTCATGCATGGCTTACTCGTTAAATTTTGTTAATTGTAGATGGACAGGAAATATTGGATGTATGGAATAAAACGTACTACTCTTGAATATTTGGATGGTGTGAATGAGTTTATTAAATTTGCTGAGCAACAAAAGGAGAGGAAGGGAGAGAAAAATATGCTCTGTCCTTGTACAGATTGTATGAACTTGAAGAGGTTTAGCAACTCTGATCAAATTAAGAGTCATTTGATTCGTCGTGGTTTTAACGCGCGATACACCCGTTGGATATGGCATGGCGAAGATCTTGAGGAAACAAGCACCACTACTACCAATCAGCACGACTCGGATGTGGATTACAATAATATCGATGATCATCCCAATTTTGGTAATGTTAATTCCGATGTGCACGTAGATGATGATGATGACAATCTAGATGAGATGTTACGTGATGTAGAGGAAGATTACAACGAAAATGACTTCTGTGAATTTGAGAAACTGATTGCTGACTCTGAGAAGCCTCTGTTCCCTGGATGTGCAACATTTACAAAACTGTCTTCTGTGCTGAGATTATATAACTTGAAGGCAGGAAACGGTTGGAGTGATAAGAGTTTCACGGCACTATTAGATCTTCTAGCGGACATGCTTCCAGAGGGAAATGAGTTGCCAAGATCTACTTACCAAGCCAAAAAACTGTTGTGTCCGTTGGGAATGGAAATCGAAAGAATACACGCATGCCCAAATGATTGTGTGTTGTACCGTAACGAGTACTCCAGTTTGCATGTTTGTCCAAGATGCGGCGCATCGAGGTATACGCGTAGGGACCGGATTGACAGTGAACGTCACGAGGTAAGGAAAGGGCCCCCGGCAAAAACTATGTGGTACTTGCCTGTGATACCTAGATTGAAGCGGCTGTTTGCAAATCCGAAAGTCGCGAAGCACTTGCGTTGGCATGCTGAAGCCCGGAAAAAAGACGGAAAACTGAGACACCCAGCTGATTCTATTCAATGGAGAAACATCAACAGAACATTTGCTGAGTTCGGCGGCGAACTTCGGAATGTAAGGTTCGGGCTGAGTACAGATGGTATGAACCCACATGGTAATATGAGCAGCCGGCACAGCACTTGGCCGGTTCTTTTATGCATCTACAATCTTCCTCCTTGGTTATGCATGAAGCGCAAGTACATCATGATGGCGTTACTAATCTCAGGACCCAGACAACCCGGAAATGATATTGACGTGTTTCTAGCACCTTTAATCGAGGACTTACAGAAATTGTGGAGCGAGGGTGTGCAGGTGTGGGATGCATACAAGAAAGAGAATTTCATCTTGCGGGCCCTGATATTTTGCACCATAAATGATTTTCCTGCCTACGGCAATTTGTCGGGGTATAGTACGAAAGGAGCCAAGGCTTGCCCTATTTGCCTAGATGAAACTGAGAGCATCTGGCTGCGAAACTGCCGGAAAACAGTGTACATGGGTCACCGCAGGTTTCTTCCGGTGCATCACACGTACCGTAAGAAGAGGAAATCATTTAACGGGAAGCCTGAGAAGGGATCAGCTCCAGTGTTTCTGACCGGTAAGGAGATTTACTCACGCGTGAACGACATCAAAGTTGAGTTCGGTAAGCATTCTAAACCTCGAGAAAAAAATGTTTGGAAGAAGAGATCGATTCTCTGGGATCTACCGTACTGGGAGCACTTACAAGTTCGACATTGCATTGACGTCATGCATGTAGAGAAAAATGTCTGTGACAGTTTGGTTGGTTTGTTGTTGAACATTCCGGGAAAGACAAAGGATGGTGTGAAAGCTCGTCGTGACATGGTGGAAATGGGGATAAGGACTGAGCTTGCACCTTTAGAGAATGGAAAGCATACATACCTCCCCCCGGCCTGCTACACGTTGTCCAAGAGCGAAAAAACAGAACTCTGTCGGTGCCTGCACGGTGTTAAAGTTCCATGTGGGTACTCCGCGAACTTGAAAAAACTTGTGTCTATGAAGGACCTAAGACTGGTTGGCATGAAGTCCCACGACTGTCATGTCTTGATGTCACAGATGCTTCCCATTGCTATCAGAGGCATTCTCCCAGTTAAAGTCAGAGAGACAATCACAAACCTATGTTATTTCTTCAACGCAATATCTTCCAAGGTAAGTACGTGCACTCGTACTATAAGTTCACTACCTCCATTTGTGGAGCTTAATGAGAAGATTTTTCTGATATGAATATTTGGCGCAACTGTGTCCTCGTAGGTAATTGATCCCGATGGACTGGACGCTTTGCAACGCGACGTGGTTACAACTCTTTGTCAGCTCGAGATGTATTTCCCTCCATCCTTTTTTGATGTTATGGTCCATCTGATTGTTCACCTTATCAGAGAAATTAAGTTTTGTGGACCTGTGTGCCTGCGCTACATGTATCCATTTGAGAGATTTATGGGTGTATTGAAGGGATACGTAAGGACTCGTCGTCGACCCGAGGGGAGTATCATGGAAGGTTATGCCGCCGAGGAGGTGATTGAATTTTGCACAGATTATATGGCCGGGGTTGACCCAATTGGTGTTCCTAGGTCCCGACACGAGGGTAGGCTTGAGGGAATTGGAACGATTGGATTCAAAGCTATCGTCCCCGCTCGTGATGTGTACGCAAAATCACATTTTTGGGTCTTACAACACATGACGGAGGTCGAGCCATACATACACGAGCACAAGGTAATGTTACGGTCACAGAATCCTTCGAAGTCAGACGTTTGGGTAAGCAGAGAACATAACAGGAAATTTGCTGAGTGGATCCAAGAAAGAGTCACGCGAGCTGCCGAGGGCTCCGTAAGTGAAACTGTGACATGGTTGGCTAGAGGCCCAAGATTCACTGTAGGGACTTGGCAGGGGTACGACATCAATGGGTATTCATTTTACACAAGAGCTCGAGACGCCAAGAGTAGCACGCAATGTAGCGGAGTGACACTGTTTGCTATTTCCGAGGATGCCAGGTCAGTAAGGGCGCTGAACTCATATTACGGTGTTATTGACGAAATATGGGAGCTCGATTACGGATTACTTAAGATTCCCCTGTTTCGATGCCAATGGGTCGAAATCCCTCGAGGTGTTCAAGTTGACAGTTACGGGTTTACTCTCGTCAATCTTGGTAGAGTCGGACACCAAGACGATCCATTCATACTTGCAAAGCAAGCCACACAGGTATTCTACATCGTTGACCCGGCCAATCCAAACTTGCATGTTGTCCTCCACAGCAAGAGACGTATTGTTGGGGTCGAAGATGTTGTCGACGAAGAGGAGTATAACCAATTCGATGAAATACCTCCATTTTTAGAGGACATTCAATCTATTCGTACTGCAGATATCGACGAAACAACGTATCTGCGAGATGACCACGAAGAAGGATTATGGGTTGAGAACCATTGATGATTACTTTCTATTTCAGGGATAAATGCCAAGCAAACAGCCCACAAGTTCTGCAGCAAGGTGAGGAACTTATCATTAATACATCAGGCAGTACATTTTTCTTTAGAATTTAATGATAAGCTAGTTCACAGCATTAATACATCTCAATTTTACTCCACAGCATGAGTTCTAACATGTACAGTACCTTTATCCTGTAAATATTTAATTCTTCCCTTCAAATAGCACTTGCAAAAATCTCATCGCAGCCTCTTCAAAAATCCCTTTTTTCTGACGGTATTTTGTTATTTATACCGATAGAGAAGGACATCTTCTCTCAGGCACTTCAAAACGTTTTCTATCGGTATTGTTCTATTTTACCGTTAGAATAAATTCATTTGTCTCACGGTATTTGTTGTCTGACGGTTTTTTCCTGTTTTTACCGATAGAAGAATACTCTGCCGCTTCGAATTCTCAACCGTGTCGCCATGCGTCGCCTTGGAAACTCTATAAGTACCTCGCCATGCGTCGCGGTATTTTGTTGTTTTTCTAATTCTCGAACGGTTGGACTCCTCATCTTCTCTTTCACAATGGCAACCTCCATGGGATCGTCATCCACGGCCTCCCCGGTAAGAACTCTAAATCTCCTCGGTTTACCCCTGTATTGTTAATCCATGTTCAGTTCATTCTTGACCTGTTGATTTGCACAGGGAATGGTAGCCGTGGAAGACACTGCCAAAGTGAAGGCTGACCTGAGGGCCCTCCAGGAGGAGCACAAGCTCCTTACAGACAAGCACACTCAGCTACGGCTTGACCTTGACGATCTCTTCCAGCGCATTAAGCGCATGAAGACGGATGGTGACAATGCTAGGGCGAGGACGAGGCGTCTTCGCGAGGAGAAGAAAGCCGCGGATATGACCATCGCTGGCTGCGGTTTGACTATGAAGGATACCATAGCGAAGCTGACGGAGGTCGCAGGCCTTCTTGACGCGGTAGTAGTTGATCCTAGGTACAACTTGTCGCTAGAGGAGTCCTGCGTCCTGGCTGCAAGTCTAACTGACTCTATTCTACATGCAGCCAGGGCTAAGACCACCCCTTGACCTAGCATTTTGGGTTTTATTTTTTATGTAAGTGATAAAACAACAATGAATGAACAATTTCTTTTTATGTCAATTTTCCAATTTTCCGGCTATCTTCCCTCTTTCTTTAACATTCTGCAGCTTTCAACCACGGTCTGTTTGATGTTAAATTGTGTACCTTTTCATAACTCTGACGGTATTTTGTTGTTTTTACCGATAGAAAAAGGGCACACAAATCTCAAGCACTTAATCAAAAAAATTTTCTGGGGAAAATTGGGCTCACGGGATTTTTTTGTTTATACCGATAGAAAAGGGCACCTTTTCATTACTCTCACGGTATTTTGTTGTTTTTACCGATAGAAAAATGGCACCCAATCTCAAGCACTTTAAAAAAATTTTCTGTGGAAAATTGGTCTCACGGGATTTTATTGTTTATACCGATAGAAAAATGCAATCACTAATTCGAATATTTTTCCGGGAAATTTACTTTTTCTATCGGTATTATTTTGTTGTTTCGATAGAAAATTACATAAGTCTATCGGTATCATTTTGTTATACCGATAGAAAAGTTCCTCCGCTACTTTATTTCTCGTACACGGCCCTTTAGTTTCCCTCCACTCGAACAGTTCCACCTTAGAGCACTGCGTCTCTTCGAGAGCGAAGAAAACCCCAACCTCCGCCGTGAGCACTCACTTCCTCTCTCCCACACGACGATCGCCGGCTGGACACTGGTTCGTCACTGCCACCGGTTCTTATTTTCGTCCTTCGCCCGCCGCTGCTGCGTTCTACACCGCCTCTGCATCACCAGAACTGATCGCCGCCGTAAATACCCTAATTCGTCGTTCTATTTCCAGCATCTTCTTTATTTGATCCTAGTGTTTTGCACGTACTAATTCTTGGAGTTTTGCAATTACACTAGGGTTCCCTATTGTGTTGGCTTATGTACATTCCGCAGGCAATGTTGATTTTAATTAGGGTTTACATAATATGTTCCAGTGCTGTAATGAACCTGTTTTGAGATTTTAACTTCTCTATACTGCTGTATGTGTGATCAATTGTATCCAACTGCCATGTAATGCAGATTATATGTTGGAGGTGTTCTTACACATATTCTATCGGCAGCTCATGTGTTTACCGATAGAAAATTTTCTGCACAAGTAGTAAAACTTAATTTGGATCTGGAAGGACATGAGCCATGCAATGTACTAGTTTGGTTGGGAATTTTTACTCACTTCGTATGAATATATGGCAATGTGGATGGGTCTTCGATGTATATGTTTCAAATGCCTATATACATGACTTTTCCCAACCTAATAGCTGTGAAGTCCTGATGACTCACATACAGGCTAGGCTAAAGATTATGCACAGTAGCACTTAGATGCTTGTGTGCATATTTACGTGTGAAATAATAATGCTGGCCCATGAATATTAGTGTAGCAAATCATCGAGAATGTTATGTGATGACAGTGAATGGTGGCTTGTCAACAAAATTCCATATGTAGAGAACATTGTTATGTTCTATCGGTATCTCACGTGTTTGCCGATAGAAAAATTGTCTTGTGTGGAGGTAATTGTTATGGTCTATCGGCAGCTCATGTGTTTACCGATAGAAAATATTTCTGAAGAGTTCAGTAAGTAATTTATGCATGTCTTTCTTTTTGTATTATTTTCCCTTTTGCCGCCCTAGTTAGTCTCCAGTCCTGGGCTGAGTTATGGAAGTCCAAGGCGAATTAATTGCCATATATATGGTTTGTTGAAGGTTTTGTAGGGGAAGACATGTCGTCGTCTTCATCGGATGGTACTAGTGGTTCGACTAGGGCCAACCCCATCGTAACTACTGAAGATGGGGCTGTTACATCCCAGCGCAAGAGGGTGGCGCGAGGCGCGACGACGTTGGGGCGTTTGGCTAAACGCACTGATCTTTCTTGTGAGTTCAACCAATTTGGGAGGCCGATTGGAAAGAATGCTGGGAGGTACGCGGCCTACGTTGGGCTGTTGGCGAAAGAAAGGGTGAAGATCACCGTCCAGAGCTGGAAGGACGTGACGGCGGACGAGAGGGATAGGTTGTGGGCGGAAGTGAAGGTTAAATGAACTGAAATCGCTGAACTCTTTCGTAATCACGTTCTCTTGGCTTATACTAAAGTTTAACTAACTCGTGATTAATTGTATGCATTTTTCGGAAACAGGCTAAGTGGAACATCCCCGACGATACACCTAGGACTGCCTGCTTGAAGGACATGAACGGAACATGGAAAACCTTTAAGAGCTGGCTCGTCAGTAACTTCCTAGCTGCGGGGAAATCTCCTTGCGAGAAGTACCCCTTCATATCGGAGGAGGTATGGGAGGAATTCACCAAGCAGAAGGGGACTGAGGAGTTCAAGGCCCTTAGCGAGAAGAATAGGGCGATCCAGAAGAGGAACGACCACCCGCATCGGCTCGGATCCCGGGGCTATGCGGGGAAGGAGGAACAGTGGAAGAAGGAAGACGAACAAAATCCTGTCATGGACACCCCTGAGTTGCCGCTCTCCGAGATCAGGGATGAGAGGTGCAAGCGATGGTGGAGGGGGAGGGGGTCCGTGTCGTCCACGGGGTCTGTGTAGTTCGCAACCCCTGGGGACGCCGACGTTGTGAGGCGAATGGTAAGTTGGCTAACCTCGTAAACTATGTGCGCACAAGTGTATATAAGGCAATTTGTCTCACAAGGTACCTTCAAATGTAACAGATCTCTTTTGAGAAGGACGCAGCGGAGGGATTGTTTACCCCGCAGAGGGAGAACGACATCCTCACCCGAGCTCTAGGAAATAAGGAGCATCCCGGGCGGACACGGGCCGTGGGAGCCATTGTGTCGTGGAAGGCCGGTTTCGTAGATCCGGCTCCACCGAGGAAGAAGGCCCGCACCTGGAAGGAAAAGGAAGCTGACCTCTCCGATAAGATACGGGCTGAGGTACGGGAGGAGATACGGGCGGAGATGCGGGCTGAGATACGGGCTGAGGTACAGTCTGAGGTGCAGACCGAGGTCGCACAAATGAGGGAAGAGTTTGCACGGTTGAGAGAAACATTGCTGGCCAAGAGTTTAGATGCGGATCCCCAGGACGACGGTACCCCGCGGGGTCGGATAAGCAGTTGCGCTTCGAAGGTACTCGCGGATCCAGTGGATCTACTTGAGGTACTGCAAGCCTTCATCTGTGCACTTAATTGATGCCACTCCCATTCTGTTAGAGTTGTTTCGCTAACCTATTTTAATTGTTACAAATTTGCAGGGGCCGGAGGGCTGCATCCTACAGAATCACGTAGGCGCCGGGCAGGAAGTGGTTGGACACGGCTTCGTATATCCGTCTGGGCCAGATGTCCGGGTCCACTGTGTACCTCTGCGGTTGGGTTTCGCAAAGGTACAGGTGGACATGGCCATGCCGGGCTACAACGATTCTCCGTTGCCAGTCCCAACAGAGGAACTGCAGACACTTGCCGAGGCAGTGGGCTCCTACGTACAGTGGCCCAAGAAGTGTCTTGTAATACAACCGGTAAATCCTACACATTTTAGATTACATCCTACTCAGTACACTCAACTTGCATAATCTAACATACGTGCTCATTAATTGAAGTGGCCTGCCGCGGGGCTACCAGGGGACTGCGCCCCCAGCTCGGGGCATGAGGGCCGATCTCGTGCGAACCTGGACACATCAAAGACGGCCTCGACCCCACCCAGCGCATCCACGCCTCCACCTCGGAAGAAAGCCGCCATCACCTCGCCCTTGCCTTCGAAGGTACGCGCTCAGTCCCCGGCAAAAGGCAAGGGCGGCAAAGGCAAGGGCAAAGGGCGACAGGGACTGCCGCGGACGTTCACGAACGCGCTCCCACTCCTGTCGGAGGCATCTTTGCGGAAATTGGATCGATCAACCAGAGACCTCCACGACTGGTACCTACATCGAGCTCGGCGCAGCCTGAACTTCTTAGTTCCCTACAGGCCTGGGCAGTTCCACCGTGAGCCCGGGACTATATCCGTGGCACACGAGGATCTGTTCGACCTCTACAACTGGCGGGAGCTCGATATGTCCATCATACGGACTGGAGTCCTGTGAGTTTGCTGATGCTATGTATTGCTGTTTTCTAACTCTGTTTGCTAACTCTGCATTAATGTTGCAGTTCATTTGAATACTGAGTAACTTTCTGTGAAATTAATATTAATCTCGTCCTTCGCATGCAGGTGCATGTACAGGCTAGCATCGGAGGCTGCGTGTGACAAGGTGGGTTTCCTCGACCCAGAGAAAATAAGCCTCACGATGCTAGAGCAGGACGCCGCGCACGCTGAGCAGTACATATCCAGCGCGCTGATGGCACAGCAGGACAGGGACTTCATTCTGGTGCCGTACCACCAAAGGTTAGTGCATTTCGTACTAATTTAACTCAATCTTGTATGTTACACCTGAGATGTACTTTGAGCTAGCGGTCCTCTTTTACGTACAATGCAGGGGCCACTGGATCCTCATCGTGATCTGTCCGCCGAGGAACGAGGTGTACTACCTCGATTCGATGCGTGACAGATTATCGATGGAATATGTGCTCAAGGGGAATATGGGGGCGTAAGTAACTTATATGTTTGATTTAAATTTTGACCTCACTAGCTAATGATAATACATTAACCGGCAATACTAACTGAAATGCAGGGCTTTTGATAAATATGTGTCCGCTGGAGGGAGGCATGCCGCACCGCAGGGCTCCCTACTAGCTTGGAAAGAATATGAGGTACTCACGAGACTTTTTGTTTATGCTTAATTAGTTTATGGAAACAATATATAGCTAACATGTATTCGCATATGCAATTATCTCAGTGCCATCAGCAGCCGCAATCGTGGGAATGCGGGTTTTATGTGCTGCGCTACATGTACGACCTAGTGCAGACAAACTTTTCCCGATTCCCCCAGGTAAGCATCGATAGCTAACTCAAATTTCAAAAATGGGTGTCACGTTCTAAATTAGGATCGAAGTTAGTTACTCAGTATGCACACATGCTTGCAGATCGCCATGTCGAAAGACCAATATGAAAATGCAAAGATTATATATCTTCGACAAATCTGGGCACAATATGTCATGGAGGAAGTAGCACCCAACCATCCAGCATGACAATTTTCTCCTTTTGGTGTACTCTGCATAGACTGTTCATATACATGTGAATAAATATATATATGTGAATAAATGTCCACATTGGATTGCAATCTGTATTTGTCCATACATATGTGAATAAATGTGAATAACTGCCTAATGTGTGAATTTGTTCTGTGAATTTACCTTGCATCTGTACTGTATTGTGTATCCAATCTATACTGTATTGCATCTGTACTGTATATGTGAATGTACTGTATTGTGATGCAAATAAAGTACTGTATATGTGATTGCTCTATCGGTAAATTCATCAACAACCGAGAGACTACTGTCCTTTTTTCTATCGGTACAATCAAAATTAACCGTTAGAAGAGTTTGACCTTTCCTGCCGGTGAACTCATACATATCCGATAGAGTACTAAGCTTTTTTCTGTCGGTAATCTTGTAGTTAACCGTTAGAATAGTGGTACTTTTCAATCCGCTAGCGACGAGTTTTCTATCGGTACACTCCTAATATGCCGATAGAGTACTAAGCTTTTTTCTGTCGGTAATCTTGTAGTTAACCGTTAGAATAGTGGTACTTTTCGAACTGCTGGACGTAAGAATACGACGGGTTTTCTATCGGTAGATTCATAATATGCCGATAGAATAGTGAACTTCTTCTGTCGGTTATTTACCGATAGAAAATGTCCAGTCTTGTTCTATCGTGTCTATCTCTATCGGTACAAAAACCGATAGTAGAAGGGTTTTTTTTACCGATAGAAGACTGCATTTCTGTACTAGTGTGAGACCTTTCAAGATGACCCTCCGGGAAGGTATGTAGAAAAATAGTAAATGGGAGCACAGAGAGATTTACACAGGTTCGGGCCCTCGATGGTGGGAGTAATGGCCCTACGTCCTGTTAGGATTTCACTATGAGTGTTAAAGAGTTACAAAATGGTAGAAAAACTCCTTCACAGGCGCAGGGTTTTTCCCTATGTAAATGTACAGAGTAAAGCTAGGGAGACTTGTAAGAACTATCTAATTTGGGCCGTAGACTTGGCTGTTTTTAGTAGTCGAGATGCCTTGTGTTTCACTTGTATCTGGAGTCTTGTTCTTCCAAATGGATTGGATGTCCCCCTTTCCTCGGACCTCTATGCCACCCTTTTATACTGGTCGAAAGGGTGCCATATGAAGAAACTGCATCAAACGGTTGGATGCGGTTTTTAGAGAACTGCTGTTAACTTCCACAGAGGTTATTAACACGTGTTAATCACGAATAACCGCATATATTAACCTCTGACGGTTGGTCTTCAAAGTGGAGGAATCCTCGGGATGCTTGGAATATCCTGTTATATGGATAACCGAATGAACTCCAAGCACCCTGGTCGAGAATGTTCTGACCGCGGAATGTGGGCTGACCGCGCAACATCCCGGATATCCAGTTCGCGTATAGCATACGAACTTCTGACCGCGCAAAGCTGTCGGCCTGATCGCACGAAGCCCGCGACCTGATCGCGTAAAGCTTGCGACCTCATGGTGATGCCCCTCAGAATAGCTTGAGTTCGCATTGCCAGATACACGTCTGGTTCAAACCTGTCTTGAACCAAAAGTTTATTAGAAGTGACCCGGGTGACAATCCTCGTCAGCTAGCCCCCAAATTCGAAGAAAACGAAGAGACGTGTTTATTTCGAATTTTAAGACCATGCATTGGATTTTTAACCCGACTCTTCAATTTTTCCACTTAGTGGCGCACTAAGTGAAAAACGGTTGGTTTCCCAAGAGGGGTTCTGACATTATGTGACGGGCAATGATAGCGCCGTAGAACTGTTTTTATCTCGAGGTAAAATTGTAAATGCTTTGACGAAACTCGAGGCGTCTGGAATGCAAACCGTCACCTTGGCGGCTATAAATACCAGGCTCCTGGATTTGTAAAACTTCACAATTTCTCCCCACGCCTAAGTCCTTTTCTTGTCATCCTGCCTTCTTCCTTTTCACATACTCCTCCTGATGGCAGATCACGATATCATCGAGATTGAGAGTGATGAAGAGGAAGTTGTCGAACAAGGGCCTCAAACGATTGAAGACCTGTCTCCCTTAAGGAAGAAACCCAAGGTTGACGAAGGATCTTCCAGTGGAACAAAGGAGAAGAATGTAGCAAGTCTCTTTCTTCCTTCAGTTCCTTTGACTCTCCCCGTTCATGCATCTCGGCAAGTTAGGCCTTTAACCTTGGAGAGGAATTCTTCTCAACTCTCTCCTTTTCCCCCCAATGCTCCCATCCTTTTGGGTGATCGATATTCTGGTCGGCAAGCAGTGACTATCCCTCGATCAGATGATTGCCATATTGGGTTGGCGAAGCAATCATCTGGTGGGAAGGTTGCACTTCCACCATCTGATGATTCTCTTCCCAAGATGGGTATATCAACGGGTTATGCACTGGGACAGGTAATAATTCTTCTCCCCTTTCGCTGCAATTATAGTTAGTACGACTAACTTTTGCAAAATGCAAGAGGTTGGAGGCTCCAGCGATCAGCCTTCTGCTGCTCCATCTCTTCCTTCCGGATAGACTCTTCTGGAGGAGAAGAATGCCCTGGAGAAGAAGACCGAGGAGATGGCCTCGAAGATTCTGCGTCTAGCAGAATGTCTTGATCGATCCCGGGAAGAATCGCACCATTTCCGTTGAGAGAGGGATCACGCTCAGCAACAGCGAGAACTCTCTGACTTGATTAGGGACAAGAGTCCGTCTGTTGTTAGGGACGATGTAGATAGACTTAGGGTAGTTGCTAGTTCCCTAGGGGTTGCCAGTGTAGATCCTACTGACAACAACATGTCCCTTGGGGAACTTTGTAAACTTCTTTCGGAGCAAGTCGACGTTTTGATCGACTGTATCCCTTTTGTATGTAAAGAATGTAAGAAATAAAAGTTTCTTATTTCTTATGAATATTCTTCACATCTTCTGTGCGAAAATATGGCCATAAACTTTATGTTCGCGACCACTCATACACAGGAAACTTTAGTTCTGCGATCAGAATCATGCTTCCAAAAGCATCGCGACCTGCCCTGATACCGCGATCAGTTTTAGGGCCCCGGTCAGAACTGAATTGCGACCAGAGTTGGAACTCGGTCAGACTGTCACTCCGATTAGAATCGAAGTTTAGTCTAAAACATGGTTTCGATCAAACCATAACCCAATTAGAAATATACCAGTACGTCAAAAATTGAGTTGCAAAGCATTTCCATAAAAAATGTCTAAGGCATATAAAGGGAAAATGTCCTTCGAAAAGTTTTTGAAAAACTTCTCAGGTTTTAGCCCTTTTGGCTTCTGAAATAAAGAAGTCTTTTTATTTCAGATCCGGTACCCGGAATGCCTTATAGGGTCCACTGAATATAGTATCCATTATGGGAAATGAATAAAATATTCAATGGAACGTTTGAGTGGAATGTTACTCACAGAAGTGCGCTTCCTCGAGTCTATAAAAGGAGCAGGTAGCTTTCTGAGGAAGCTACTCAGCCAAGAAACCCTTCTGCCGCACAAAACCCTCACTCTTTCTCAACCTTCATCCTCAAAAAGTCATTAGCTTTTCCTTCAATCTCTTCAGAAAAATGGTGTCTTGGAGCTGATCCACCCACTATTCCGAGGAGACCTTACTGGCATTGGAGAAGGAGGAGATTCTTCCTTCGCGGCTGCTAATCAACTGGCAGCCATCGGAGAAAGATCAAGAAATTCCAACCGAAGATCAAGAAATTCCAACCGTCCGAGAGGGCGAGTTGGTGGTTTTTGAGGAGTATCTGCGCTGCGGGTTCCGATTCCCCGAGAGTCGGTTTCTGAAGGATGTCCTTGGACATTATGGGTGGGAATTGATTAACCTCCACCCCAACGTGGTGCTGATCCTTGCGGTGTTCCAGCATCTCTGTGAGGCGTTCGTCGGAGTGTATCCCAGCGTGGATCTTTTCCGGCGATTCTACTTCTCGGCATGGTCGAAGAGCACCAACGCCGCCGGATGCATCTACTTCCGGCTGAGGGATAAAAAGGAGTATCCCTCCCCATCCCTGCGAGACTCTGTGCACGGGTGGCACCAAAGGTGGTTTTACTGCTCTCCACCATCCGAGAGCAGCCTGTGGTTTGAAAACTCGCGACCAGAGAAGTCGAGCGAGTTGGATGCTCCCCCGGCGATGAATTTGGAGCTCTTGAAGCATGCCGAGGTGATCCTTCACTTGGTCGATCAAGGGTTGACAGCTCGAGATGTCATTCGAGACTTTGTGAAGAATCGGGTGAGTCCTCTGCGCGAAAGGGCTCATCCGGCATGGGAGATTAAGTCCATGGCGGACAGCACCTTGGACTACAGTAAAGGTATTTATTTCTTTGGCGCTGAGCTTTGCCATCCTTGAATTGCACAAATTCTGACTCGAATTTGGGAACAGTCCTGCCTCCATCTGAAATTGAGAGGCGGACCAACTCCCTCCTTAGGGCCTACAATGCCGATGTAGAGGGCCCTAAGGGATCGCCTCGCCCACAGAGCCTGATTCACGCCGGCGACGACCTTAAACAGGAACGCCGAAAGGTACATTCTCTATCTGGCTTCCGTTTTTCAGGTCTTATGCATGTCCAGCGCTAAACAATTCCATCGGAAATGTGAATCAGCTCCTAGGAAGGTTCGCCAAGACGACTTTCCCGAGTGAGAACGTCGGCTCTCTTGGGAAGCCAACGGTGAAGAACGTGAAGAAGGTCTCCCAAAGACCCAGGACAAAGAGTCCTGCCCCCAAGAAGGCCAGGCCAAATCCCGGGGAGGGATCTTCACGGAGCATTCCTCCTACCGCAAGAAAGACGGCGGTAAGATATCACATCCCTTCTGTTTTACCAGGCGCAGATTGGAATCACTTCTTCGTCGTACAGGGAGAGGGGGAGCGAGGAGGAAGAGGATGATGTTCCTCTGGTCATTCGGAGGAGGAAGATCGCGGACCTCCCATCCGGCGATGCTCCAAGCTGCCCCGCAGAGACCACTACTACCGAAGAGGTGACCGTGGCAGATCCTGCAACTGCGGAAAATCTTGGGATCGCGGATGACCTCCCAGTTCCTGAAGCCCCCGAGGCTTCAGGGTTGATTGTCTCCGCTTCCCTAGTCGAAAGGACGACCTCGGTAAGGATTCCTTACGGTCATACTTTCTTCAATTCCTTCTGTATATTTTGACAAGTCAATGTTTATACAGGGAGAAGAGCTTCTCCCCGTGACTACCGCGAGTCCTAGGGAGGAAAATGCTCCACCTTTGCAGACAGAGGTGGAGATGGTTGAGCAAAGGCCGGCTGTGGCTGCTCCGGCGATCCAGGACCTGCCAAGGCCTTCAGATACAGCCCCACCAGTCAGCATGGTAGCCCAGGTAAAGACCTTGCTTTTTGTCTCTATCTTTTTCTTAGGAATATGCTCATAGCAGAACACATCTAGGGGGGAGATGCCTTGTTCGTCAAGAAGAAAGCTAGAACCGACGACGGTTCTCCTTCTCAAGGGGGACCTTCCCAGAAATTCCAGGGGCGGATGGGATTTCATATAAGGTAAGAACCTTTAACTGGGCTATAATAAATGGTGATAAAAATTGCTCAAATTGTCTTCTTTGTCAGGCAAAGAAAGACGGCGTCCAGCCCTTCAACCGCCTCCGAAGGGGTTGAAGCCGTAGCTGGTACAGGAGCTTCTAACGAAGAACGCTCCACCCCTGTGGTCCAGGAAGTCGTCCAGACCGCAGGGGAAGGAATAAATGCAGGGACCCAGTCGCGACCGATGACTACTGGGGGTAGTGCCCAGCTGGCACTCCCACCGACTGTCCCTGTGGTAAGCACATCCGGGGCTCTGGCGAGGATCCCCGCTGGATTGGATGATGCTACCTTACAAAAATTTATGAAGGTATAATGAACCTCTGCTCTCGTGCTTGAATTGTACTTAGGACACCTTTGATCCTCTTCCTTTGCATCACAGGGGTTATCCTGGCTAACAGGCCAGTCGCATGCTGTAATGGCCAGTATAGAAGCCATTCAGAAAGAACGCGACAGCTTGCGCAGGTGAGGATCATTACCCTTTGGTTAGTATGGGTGCATTTTGGTTGTGACTGCCTTGATTTCACTGCAGAGAGGTTACATTTTCGAAGAAAGAGGTGGCCAAACTGAGGCTCAATTCAGTCTCGATGTTTAAGAAACAAGAGATCGAAATCAACAAACTTCGGTCAGAAAATGCTGGTAAGCCGATTCCTGATTAAGAAGACTTGAATCCATAACATGCAAATAATCTCCTCTCTCTGTACAGCGCTAGCAGGTCAAATTACACAGCTTAGTTGGGACAAGGGGCTTCTTGAATCCTCGATTCACCACACCGATCGGTCGATCAAAGAGCTGAGCCTCCTGGTCTTCGAAAAACTGAAGGCCGTGGCTGATCTTCTGAAAACCGATGTGGTAGAACCGAAGAAAGACAACCTCAGCGTAAGCGACTGGACATCGCTGCTCACTGCCCAGGCAGAATCACTGCTTGAGTATCTCCCTGGAGATATACGGCGACGCGAAGAGGCGATCAGAACCAGGGTTCGATCAGCCGCAGCAGCCGTACTCAGCCGGATTCGACTTCACCATGGCCCAGATGCAGATCTGAGCGCGCTGGTGGGTCCGGTTGAGGTCGAGAGTGACGAGATGCCCGATGCCGTCATGGAGGAGGTCAAGCCCTTCGTAGACAGGCTCCTGACTGAGCTGGGGATCGAATGATCCTTATTTTTGTATCCAAACAATTGTGTATAATGCAATGTATGTAAAAAACCATTTTTGACAGAAAGTACATATTTTGCAATTTTATATTATGAGTTTCATACTATAAGCACATCCCCCCTAGCCCCCGCCTCTGCTTATGAATACTGAAGCCTTAGTGTTATAAGCAGAGGAGAAAACATAAGCGTAACGACCAGGGGTGTGCGTTTTAAACCAACGATCAGGATCAATGTAACATCTAACCTTATTGCAAACTGGTAGCCACTCAGGTGACCAAGGACTTGCCAGATAGCCCCGTATGCACTGAGAAACGGCTTATTTAGGAGTGACTTATCTGGAAGTGGTCATGAGATCGACCAGCAAATCCGATTAAAATGTTGTAATGATCTGACCGCTGGCGGTCAGCCCCCAGGTCGAATGCATATGATACGGGCTTAAAGAGAAAAACTCATTGTGCTTATAGTATGAAAGCAAAACATATTCTATTTTATGAAAAGATGCTAATTAAACAGGAAAAAAGGGATTGGAATATTTACACGTAAAACTTGCGAAGTTGATCGATGTTTCAAGTATTGGACAAAATCCGACCATCCTCCATAGCTAACCGCGCCGATCCTGTTCGCGGCACTGAGACAACAGTATAAGGGCCTTCCCATTTTGGGGAGAATTTGTTGCGATTAGACTGGTCTTGAATTTTTCGTAAAACCAAGTCGCCCACGTTGAGATCACGTGGTCGCACCTTTTTACTGTGATACCTGCGTAAAGCCTGCAAGTATGCCGCGGATTTAATCAGGGTGCGATCACGCCTTTCTTCTAAGAGGATGAGATCTTGCGCCCGTTGTTCGGACTGATTAACCTATTCGAATTGATCTGTCCGAACAGAACCAATACTTACTTCCATAGGCAATACAGCCTCGGCCCCATAGACCAAATGAAAGAGCGTCTCACCGGTGGCTCGACTAGAAGTAGTCCGTAATGCCCATAGAACGGTATAGAGCTCATTTGCCCAAGCCCCCGAGCGGGTCTTAAGGCGATCAAAGACGCGCTTTTTAATGCCTTGCAGTATTTGCCCATTGGCTCGTTCTACGGCACCATTGCTTTGTGGATGTGCCACAGAAGCAAAGCACACCTTGGTCCCAACCTGATCGCAATAGTCCAGGAAAAGACCGCTAGCGAACTGAGAACCATTGTCTGTGATGAGACGGTTTGGAACACCAAATCGTGCCACAATGTTCTTATGGAAGAACTTTTGTGCGACTGATGCGGTAATGTTTCGTACTGGTTCGGCCTCAATCCACTTTGTAAATGTGTCAATGGCTACGAACAGAAACTTGTACCCATTGACCGCTTGTGGCATAGGACCGACGATATCCATCCCCCAGACCGCGAATGGCCATGCGAGAGGAATGGTTTGCAACGCATAGGCAGGTTGATGAACTTGTCTTGCGTGGAACTGACACTGGGGACACGTCTTGACCATATGTTTGGCATCATCAAGTGCCGAAGGCCAGTAGAATCCTTGTCGAAAAGCCTTTCCGACCAGTGTCTGATATGACGCGTGCGCACCGCATACACCGTCATGTATTTCTTTCAAGAGGGATTTTCCTTCCTCCTGAGATATACAACGTATGAATACTCCTTGAGTACCCTTTCTGTACAGAATCCCATCTATGAGTTTGTACAGATGCGCTTTTCGAATTAACCGATCACTTTCGGTTTCGTCCTCGGGTAGGGTCCCATGTTCAAGATAGACCCTCAATGGATGAGTCCAATCTTGTTCCTGACCGAGGTTGGTAACGAAGGCTATTACCGGATCATCCTCGACCGAAGTCATGATCGAAGGACGGTCCAAGTGTTCAATGAACACTCCTGCCGGAGCGGATGAGCGTGAGGACCCAATTTTGGATAATTGGTCTGCGAGAATATTGTCCTTTCGCGGGATGTATTGGACTTCGAAATGACTGAAGTGTTTTTCCAATATCCTCACTTCCCCCAGGTAATGAGCCATTGTCTCCTCAGAGGTGCTGTACTCCTTGTTTACCTGGTTTACGACCAGTTGTGAGTCTCCCCTCACCACTAATCGACGGACTCCGAGGAATTTTGCTGCCCGGAGCCCTGCAAGAAGACCTTCATACTCTGCTGCATTGTTAGTCGCAACAAAGTGTAGTTGAATGACATACTTAAGCTGTTCGCCCTGGGGCGTAACTAAGACTACTCCAGCCCCCGAGTGTTGAAAACTACGGGAGCCGTCAAAGTACATTGTCCAGTAATCGGGGCACTCCAGTTCCTTTGCCAACTGCACGGGTGGCTCAGGGTTGGTCCATTCGACCACAAAGTCGACCAAAACCTGACACTTAACCGCCGTGCGGGGCGTGAAATGGATCTCGAAGGCACCGAGTTCGACCTCCCATTTGGCGATTCGACCAGATTTCTCTGGGTTTCGAACAATATCCCCCAAAGGAAAAGAGGAGGGTACTGTGATCTTGTGCGCTTGAAAGTAATGTCGTAGCTTACGGGAAGCCATCAGTAGCGCGTAAAGTATCTTCTGGACCTCAGGGTAGCGCTCCTTAGGACCATGAAGTACCTCGCTCACATAGTAGACGGGTCTATGTATTCCTTCCCTATCTGCGATCAGAACGGCGCTGACCGCATGCGGTGTGGCCGCCAGGTAAAGAAGCAGCGGTTCTCCTTTGTCGGGAGACACCAATACTGGCGGACTGGATAGATATGTTTTTACCTCCTGAAATGCTTTTTCGGCCTCATCTGACCATGTAAAATTATGATGCTTCCGCAAGACTTTGAAAAAAGGCAATCCCCTTTCGCCTAGTTGTGATATAAAATGACTTAAAGCCGCCATGCGACCAGCCAGGCGTTGAACATCCTTCATGGTTGAGGGCGATCTCATTTGTTCAATAGCCCTGATTTTCTCAGGATTAACTTCAATGCCCCTGGAACACACAAGAAAACCAAGGAGTTTTCCTGAAGAAACCCCGAAAGAACATTTCTTCGGGTTTAATTTTATTCCAAAGCGATTCAAATTATAGAAGGTTTCAGCGAGATCATCCAAATGAGACAATCTCTTGGTACTTTTTACAACCAAATCGTCTACATATGCTTCGAGATTACGCCCTATCTGGGAAAGAAAGGTCTTTTGCATCAAGCGCTGGTACGTGGAACCTGCGTTCTTGAGACCGAACGACATTCTGACGTAGCAGTATGTGCCGAACGGGGTGATGAAGGCAGTCTTCTCTTCATCGTCTTCTGCCATGCTAATTTGATGATATCCTGAGTAAGCGTCCAGAAAACTCATCAGTTCGCAACCCGTAGTCGAGTCGACCAGCTGGTCGATGCGGGGAAGGGGAAAGTCATCCTTCGGGCAGGCAGCGTTGAGGCTAGTGTAGTCGACGCACATGCTCCACTTGCCATTTGACTTGCGGACCATGACCGGATTGGCGAGCCATTCCGGGTTATCCACTTCACAGATAAACCCGGCCTGTAGGAGTTTGTCCAACTCCTCTCGGATGGCTTCCTGTCGATCAGCAGCAAATCGCCTGAGCTTTTGCTTTATTGGTCGTTGTCCAGGTCGAATTGCTAACCTGTGCTCAATTACTTTCTTTGGGACACCGGGCATGTCGGACGGTTTCCACGCAAACACGTCTGCGTTAGCCCGGAGGAAAGCAACGAGGTCGAGTTCCTATTTGTCATCCAAAGCTGATCTGACCCGAACTGTCTTTGATGGATCATCTGGGTACAAAGGAACCAATTTGAGCTTTTCATCTGGTCGAGGAGCAGCCTTGATCGCGTCGGTGGTAACAGTAGCGACCTGAGCGTCCCGGAGGGGAAGTTGATCGACCATCTCCAAAGATAGCCGGTCGCACGTGAGTGCCACGTTGCGACTGCCTCGGACCGAGATGACACCTTTGGGGCCAGACAATTTCCCGCACTGATAAGCATAGTGCGTTGCCATCATGAACTTAGCAAGAGTCGGCCTGCCAAAGATTGCATTATAAGCTGAGTCACAATCGATTACATCAAAAGTAACCAATTCTGTCCGGAAGTTGTCTGGTTCTCCCAGAGTGACCGGGAGGACCACTTGTCCCAATGGCATCATGGAGGGGCCTGAGATTATCCCATAAAACGGATGGATTATGGGCTTAATCTTCGAACGAGGAATTTGCATCTCGTCGAGTGCCTTGACCAACAAAATGTCAAGGGAGCTTCCTCCGTCAATCAGGACCCTTTCAACTCTCGCGTTACTGATGATCGGGGTAATGACCAGAGGGAGTCTCAAGGGTCGTGTTAACCCCGCCAGACAATCAGCGCGATCAAATGTTAAAGGTGTATCCGACCAACGGGGGTACTGAGGTTCGCCAAGGGATGTCTCCGTTTGGTTAACCTCTCGGTCAAAGGTCTTAAACTGCCTTTTGGAAACGAAAGAAGAAGAACCTCCAAAAATAACGTTAACATGATTTTGAGGTACCTGGTAAGACATTTCTTCGTCTCCGTCGGTGTCCCTAAGTCCGCACGCCTGTTCTTTAGGTGGTAAGGTTGGCATTGGCCCAGCTCCCTGGTAGAAGTCATCCAGTTGCTTCAACCAACTCCTGCAGTTCTTGAGATCGTGGCCTGCGGAGTTGTGGAGTGGACACCACCTCTCGCCCTCCTGCGGATTAGTTGACTTTTCTGGCTGGTCGACATTTTGACCACCAGAGGCAGTTTTATTTTTCAATGAAGACTTATTACCTTTGGTCGAAGGTGGCTTCTCTACGACTGCGACCTCGCGGTACTGTCCAGAGCGGTTCCTCTTCGACTTCTTTGACTTCCCACCCGATGAAGACTCCGGCTTCTTCCTTGAATCTTCTTTCCCGGCGTCCTTGAAGCCTGGTCGACCATTCGGTTCCATTCGACCGCTTTGGCTGCATCGGAATATCGATCGGCCATGTCGAACAGATCGGCCACTGATCGAGGAGGGTGGATAAGCAAGTCCTCAGTGAATCTCCGGTATCGAACGGCATGCTTAAATGCCCTGATTACGGAGCCATCAGATATGTTCGGGATGGTATTCCTCACCCCGACAAACCTCTTGACAAACTGCCGAAGTGTTTCGGTTGAAGTTTGCCGCAGCCGATGCAAGTCGTCCTCCTTACGCGGCTTTTGGTAACAATTTTGGAAATTGCTGAGGATGGCATCGCATAGCATTTCCCAATTGTAGATGGAACCCTCGGGCTGATTAAACAGCCAGGTTCTAGCCGGTCCTGTGAGGACTGTAGGTAGGTAGTTGGCCATGACATTGTCATCGCCTCCTGCCACTTGGATGGCAGTAATATAAATTTGAAGGAACTCGGATGGGTTCTGAGTTCCGTCAAACCTCTCAATGGCCCCTGGTCGAAACTTATCGGGCCAAGCGACTGCTCGCAGGCCAGGCGAAAAAGCTTTACAACCAACGTAAGGACTGTGAATCGCCCTGTGACTGTCGGTTGGGTCTCGGGTGACCTCACGCAATGGCAAGGTTACTCGTGGTCCCAAACGAGAGTGAACAGGAACTCGATCCCTGCTACGGGAATCCAGCATTCGGCAGTATTTTTCCTGTCGGGATGGTACGGGCGGCGGGTAACTCAGTCGGCCGGAACCAGAATGAGGACCCTCTCGCTCGCGGGAATGTGTTACCGAGCGGGAGGAGGCCGTCGGGGTCGCCTCGGATGCGACCTCATCCAGTCTCTTCGCCAGGATCCTAAAAAAGGCCGGTTTCTGCGCATCCGTGACCGTAGGAGGAAAGTTACGCATGACTTCCGCGATGGATCGCAATCGACCATGGGTACTGTTGGATCAAGAATGCCGACTAGAGGGGGGGTGAATAGGAGGCTTTAAAAACTTCAAATAAAAAAACAAGTTTTTATACCAAGAAGAACCAAATGCAATTTAATATATTTAAAGAGAAAGAATAGAGAACGAACACAGTTGTTTTTAGCGAGGTATCGGAGACTCGCCCAGTCTCCACTAATCCTCGTTGAAGCACTCAAGTCACTTGAGTTTTGCCTCAATACTCACGAAGAGTATTATCAACTAAGGTTGCTCCTTGTCCACTCCGGAAAGGCGAGCACCAATGCCTTATACACACTTGCCGAGCCTCTCCGACAATCTCCGAACGGAGAGATCAACGGCCACGCCTCCGAACCGTCTAGGTGAGGGCGCTCACCAAGAGTAAAAGGCAGCGAGGTCTTCTCTAGACCTCCAAACACGCACCGAGAAGCTAAGTGTATGCAAATGCAAAAGAACTGAAACTCTCGGTGGATCGAAAAGCACTCGACTTGATCAAAAGATCAAGATTTGATATAAGAAACTAATGCTCAAGAGTGTGTATAAAATGCTGCTGCTTGTTGTAAGAAACACATGCCCAAAGCCCCTATTTATGGCCTCAAGAAGCAAATGAACCGTTGGAGCTAGGGCTGAAAATCAGCAACCCAAACTGACAGTCAGTTATGCAAACTGACAGTCAGTTTAGTGCACAACGGCCGACAAAATTTACTGATAAAAAATAGCTAGCCGTTTGCAGCCAAAACAGGAAAGCTGGAACACGCAACTGACAGTCAGTTACACAAACTGACAGTCAGTTTGTGTACTGGCTCGACCAGAATCAAATAGAAACACAGTAAAAACACTCTCTGGTCGAAACCCCAACTGACAGTCAGTATGGACAAACTGACAGTCAGTTTAGTACAAAAAATTTGAGACCAAAAAACACCCTCTCTGGACAATTGTCAGTTACACTAAACTGACAGTCAGCTTGAACAAAAATAGCTATAACTTTAAATCCAGAAATCCAAAAGAGGTGTTTAATAGCTCGTTGGAAAGATAATTTCAAGGGCTACATTTTTATCAACAGAAGCAAAAGCCAGATCTACCTAGATCTTTCTGAAAAATGTAAATACTCTTCTGCTGTCAAAAACTGAACTGAAAAACAGATTTTTCCAAATAAGACCAAAAGCAAATCCACATAAAAATGATGCAATACAAAGACCTAGAATTCTCGGTTTGTCTTGGAGATAAAAAGAGGACTTTCGCTACCCCTCTTTATAGTACGGTTAAAGCTAGAAAGAATTTTTCCTAACCGATCATCTCCACACGCCAAGATCGGTAAAACATAAAAACTCGTAATACCTGAGGTCTTTCGCATCTTCACGATTTTCGACTTGTCTTTTGCTCTTTGCTACTTGTGCTTTTATTTTACGTCGGGTTCTTCTTGTATTCCGTGCATATCTTCCCAACGCAACTCTGTATCAAATAAACTCAATAGCACAATTAGTCCGGAACACTTTGTTTTCATTAATCATCAAAATTAGGTTTAGGCATGAAGGCCTAGATGCAACAATCTCCCCCTTTTTGATGATTGATGACAACAAGTGTTCAAAAAATAAAATAAATGGAATAGCTCCCCCTGAGTGTATGCATCATATCAAATCATAAACTAATACATGCACATACATACACATCAGGGCATCTCATACATAAGCAAGTCACAGATGTGCAATATCCACAAGTCATATCAGAGCATATGCATGCACATCAAGACATCGATGTATCAGAGCTATAATCACATATCAGAGCTCAAGAACATCATCTCAAGAAATCAATGACATCATATATATATGAGCTAAACACAAGTCATCATATGTATCAGAGCTAAAAGGAAAAGATGACATACACAGATAACCAAAAAAAAACAACATCTCCATATATAAATAATCACAACATCTCCATATATAAATAATCATCATCTGTTCAGTACATCGAAAGACATAAACAGAACAGACTCCAATGTCCAAACTCCAAAATACTAACCAACTATCCAAAATACTTCTCCCCCTTTGGCATCAAGCACAAAAAGGGAGGCAAACAAAACAAATCAGAGCCTAATGCTCATCATCTGAAGAAAATCCTATGATGTCCGTATCTCCGGAGCCAGCTGGAGATGCAGACGAGTCGACGGCTGGAGATGCCGGAGGAGTCGCAGCTGCAACAAGTGCAGGAGCTGCAGACACTGGAGCCGGAGCTGGAGCAACAGGATCTGGATCAGCAGCAACTGAAGCTGAGCTCGGCGAAGACGCAGCCTGGCGGGCCCTCTTGCGAGGGACCGAAGAACCGGAAGCAGGCAGGCGCCGCAGAATCTCCTCCTGCTGAGCAATCAAACGGAGCAACATCTGATGATGCTCCGCCTGAGTGCTGAGGATCTGCTGCTGCACCTGGACGACCTCCTGAAGCTGAGAAGAGGATGACGCAGATCCGGTGCCTGTCCCTGCAGCTGGAGCTGGAGAAGACTCCTGGACAGGGGCCTCGTCCTCTGACTCCCCCGCAGCATCATCATCTGATGCGGGAGAACCAGGGCCAGCAGCTGCAGCAGGGCGAGCACCGAGCCGGCGATCAGCCTGGCCTGGAGGATAGAAGAGAAGAGGATGATGGGGCCTGGGCAGCTCAGAGTCCACGGCCCGGATATGAAGAAGCACCGCCATGATATACGGAGCGTATATCAGCTGACGGCGCGGGGAAAGAAGGACGTGCTGAATCTCACTGATGATGAGATCAGCAACGTCGAAGGGCTCCTCCTGGAAGATAGAAATCAGGACGTGGAGCCCTAGATAAGTGACCCTGGCTCTGTCTCCGCTCATGGGGACCAGTGTGAGACGGAGGATACGCAGAGCCAGGTCAACATCGCGGCGCAGGCCAGCGATGTGACGGAGCTGGAAGGGGCCGGAATAGAGCATGGCCACCTCCCGACGCTCGAGGTCAGGGAGAGTATGGAGCTGGCGGCCAGAAGGAGGGCGCACCAGACCAAGCGCTGACTCCAGCTGATCCTTCGTGACGGTGTGGACCTGGAGGCCCGTCATGAAGGTCATGAAGTCGCGCTGAGGGGAAACGAAGACGGTGGAATAGAACTGACGTGTGGGCCCCTCAGCCCAGTGCAAAGAGGAATCTGCGACTAAGTCGCGAATCCCTACAGTGCCGAAGAGATCTGCGAGGGTAGCGATGCCTGTGCGAGAGGCGATCGTACCCCACGACAGAGAGCGGTGGGCAAAGATGGGAGCGCGGCTGTAGACGCTGGTAAATAGGTCTAAATGAAGGTTTGTGAAGCAAGTGAGCACCGCGCACCCGTCGCGACCAGTGGGTCGCGGCGACAGGTACGGGTTCACAGAGCGGAGCGTGCGCAGGCGGCTCGCGTGCCAACGTGAATAATCCACGGGCACGCGCTCAGGCGGAGGCGATGGCCGATTCTCGGACGTCTGGCCCGATGAACGTTGGCTGTTTGCCGCATTCTGTCGTCGGGCCCCACGACGAGAGGGACCGGCCTGATCAGACATAGCGGATTTGAAAAATAGAGAAGAAGAAACAGAGGAAGCCGAAAAAACCTGAACAGAGGAGGCCGACGAACAGAACTGGTCGACGACGACGAACCGGCCTCAGGTACACCAAGGGAAGAAGAGAAAACACCGGCGAGCTTCAACACAACGGTGGATGGGGATCACCGAAGGAGCTTAACGCCGACGACCACTCCACGGCACGGCGAGGGGAGAGGCTAAGCGGCGGCGGCCGAGAGGAGGAGGAGCAAGGGCGGCGGCGCGGCACGGCGAGGGAGACACCGGCGGCGAGCACGGAGGCAAGGGATGGCAAGGAGGCGCACCGGTGATGAGGAGAGCAAACGGCGACGAGCAAAGCGACGGCGGCGAGATGGAGAAGGCAAGAAGACCAAGAAACAGAACGGGGTTTTAGGGTTCGAGATCCCGCAACTGACAGTCAGTTTGATAAACTAACAGTCAGTTCCAAACTCAGAAACATGGAACTGACAGTCAGTATAGCATACTGACAGTCAGTTCACAGAACTGCGTTTTGAAACTGACAGTCAGTGTATGAAACTGACAGTCAGTGTATGAAACTGACAGTCAGTGTATGAAACTGACAGTCAGTTGGGGGCTCGAACACAACTAGGAGCTACGACCCAAAATCAAATGCACGTAAATGACTGTCAGTTTATGAAACTGACTGTCAGTTATGACACTGACTTCGACCAGAGACTAAGACCAGGCTCCTAACTACCGAACTGACTGTCAGTTATAGAAACTGACTGTCAGTGTGGTCAATTTCGACCAGAGGCTGTCTAAGACAAGAGAGGGAATAAAAAAATAATAATATTTTATACAAACAAACATTTTTAGCACATCAACTAGCATTTGATATATCAATAATGTTCAGTTCACCCCTTAAAAAGCAAAATCTTGTTTCATCTAAGGGTTTAGTGAAAATATCTGCTAGTTGCATATCAGTTCTAACATAATTTACATCTATATCTCCTTTTGCCACATGATCTCTAATAAAGTGGTGCCTTATTTCAATATGCTTAGTTCTAGAATGTTGAACAGGATTATTCACAATTTTAATGGCACTTTCATTAAATATGATCCCATAATCCAAAAATGTCTGCTTCATCCACAATAATTGAGCACAACAACTGCCTGCAGACACGTATTCAGCTTCAGCTGTGGAGAGAGCTACAGAATTTTGCTTCCTAGATGACCATGATACTAATGATCTCCCCAACAACTGACAGCTACCAGATGTGCTCTTACGATCAATCTTGCACCCAGCATAATTAGAATCCGAATACCCAATTAATTCAAAATTTGCATCTTTCGGATACCAAAGGCCTAAACTGGGATAGCATTTTTAATACCTAAGGATTCTTTTAAGAGCAGTTACATGACATTCCTTAGGCTCAGACTGGAATCTAGCACACAAGCACACACTAAACATGATATCAGGCCTAGATGCAGTAAGATATAAAAGACTACCAATCATGGACCTATAAAGTTTAGAATCGACCGATTTGCCGCTTTTGTCCATGTCCAGATGTCCATTGGTCGCCATGGGGGTTTTGATTGGCTTAGCGTCTTCCATCCCAAAGCGCTTGAGCAGGTCCTTCACATACTTTGTTTGACTCACGAACGTCCTGTTCTTGAGTTGTTTGATTTGTAGACCGAGGAAGAAGCTCAGCTCACCAATCATGGACATCTCGAACTCCCTAGACATCATCTCTCCAAACTCATGACAGAAATGTTCATTAGTAGATCCAAAGATAATATCATCAACATATATCTGACAAATGAACAATTCCTTTTCAATTTTCTTTGTAAAGAGAGTTGTGTCAACCTTCCCAATTTTAAAACCTTTTGATAATAGAAAGTCTCTAAGACGCTCATACCAAGCTCGAGGAGCTTGTTTGAGACCGTAGAGAGCTTTTGACAATTTAAAAACATGGTTTGGAAATTTAGAATCTTCAAAACCGGGAGGTTGTTCAACAAACACAAGTTCAGAAATTTCACCATTTAAGAACGCACTTTTTACATCCATTTGAAAAAGTTTGATATTAAAACATGATGCATAAGCAAGAAGAATGCAAATAGCTTCAAGTCTTGCTACCGGTGCAAAAGTTTCACCAAAGTCTAAACCTTCGACTTGATTGAAGCCTTGAGTAACAAGTCGAGCTTTGTTTCTAATTACAACACCATTTTCATCTTGCTTATTTCTGAAAACCCATTTTGTTCCAATAACATTATGATCTTTTGGTCTTTCTACTAGAGTCCAAACTTCATTTCTAGCAAAGTTATTAAGTTCTTCATGCATGGCATTAACCCAATCAGAATCATTTAAAGCTTCATTAACATGTTTGGGTTCTAGAGAAGACACAAATGAATGATGTTCACAAAATGCAGCAATACGAGATCGAGTTTGAACACCCTTACTGACGTCACCCAATATTTGGTCTAGAGGGTGATCCTTGGTGATGGTTTGGTGTTGCCTTGGTTCTTCATCTTGTACTGCTTCATCTTGACTTAGTTCTGGAGGATCAACATGAGATGATGCTGCGTCTTGATCAACATTTTCAACGTTGACATCATCTTCTTGATCTTCCTCTGTTGGCTTGATGTCTCCAATGGTTATGTTCTTCATTGCTTCTTGAAGATCGTCACCTGAAACTTCACGAGATACTTGCTCCTTTTGTGAGCCGTTAGTTTCATCAAATTCGACATCACCCGATTCTTCAATACAACTTGTATTTTTATTAAACACGCGATAAGCTTTACTAGTGGTGGAGTATCCGACTAGAAAGCCTTCATCTACTCTTCTTTGAAATTTACCACCAAAATTTCTTTTCTTGAGAATGTAACATTTGCAACCAAACACTCGAAAATAAGAAATATTTGGCTTGCGCCCAACAAGAAGTTCATAAGGAGTCAAATTTAGAAGAGGATGCAAATAAAGTCGATTTATAGAATAGCAAGCTGTATGCACGGCTTCAGCCCAGAAGCGAGTAGGAGTATCATACTCACTTAGCATAGTCCTTGCCATTTCGATAAGTGTTCGATTTTTCCTTTCAACGACTCCATTTTGCTGTGGAGTGTAGGATGTGGAAAATTCGTGTTTAATTCCAACAGAGTCACAAAAATCAAATAGAGTTGAATTAACGAACTCTCCACCATGATCACTACGGATTTTCTTGATGGATAATTCGAATTCAGTAGAAACACGTTTTGCAAAACTTTTGAAAACATCGGGGGTTTCAGATTTTTGAGAAATAAAGAAAACCCAAGTATAGCGAGTAAAATCGTCAACAATCACAAAACCATAGTTGCTACCCCCGATACTTTGGAACTCGGAAGGTCCAAATAAATCCATATGAAGAAGTTCCAAAGCTTTGCAAGTTGAAAGAATGCGCTTAGTCGGATGTGAAGTAGCTACTTGCTTGCCCGCTTGACAAGCGCTACAAGGTTTGTCCTTTTCAAAATTCACATCCTTTAAGCCAACAACCAAATCACGTTTTAAAAGTTTTCTCAATTGATGCATTCCAACATGTGCAAGTCTTCTATGACATAGCCAACCTTTTGAGGTTTGAGAGACAAGACATGTTGAAAGAGATGCATCTTTTGAATGAAAATCGACCAAATAAAGATTTCCAAAACGAAAGCCTTTAAAGATCAAAGATTTATCTTTTAAACTTTCAACCAAAACTTCTTTTGGGAAGAACGTGCAACTAAAACCAAAATCGCAAATTTGAGCAACGGAAAGCAAATTGAAATTCAGAGATTCGACCAATAAAACATTTGAAATAGATAGATCATTTGAGATTGCGATTTTACCCAAGCCGACCACATTTCCTTGACGGTTGTCGCCAAAGGTAATCTTTTGGTTCTCGCTTGAGTTGTCTTCTATTGAGGTGAACAACTTCTTGTTACCGGTCATGTGTTCGGAGCATCCGCTATCTAGCACCCAATGCCTCCCACCGGTCTTGTAGTTCACCTGCATAAAAAGAATTAAGTTCTTTTAGGTACCCAAACCTTTTTGGGTCCTTCAATGTTAGCAATCAAAGCTTTGGGCACCCAAATAGATTTCTTCTTTTTGTTTAACATGGGTGCACCAACATACTTTGCTATAGCATAACCTTTTCTCGACTTTTGAAGCATGTAGCAAGTATCAAAGTAATTTGGAGTCATTAAGGGACATTCTTCATGCGAATGACCGGTTTCATGGCATTTATGACAAAATGTGTTGCATGCTTTAACAAATATAGTTTTAGAATTTTGTTTCCTTCCTTTCTTTTGAAAATATCCTAATCCTTCCTTTCTAAAAGAACATTTTTGTTTACTAAGGATTAGATCAAGAGATGTTTTTCCTTTATAACAATTTTCTAAGCCTTTTCCAAGTTTTTCAACTTATGCCTTAAGTACATTATTTTCATTTAAGATGTTGTCATTTGAAACACATGGAGTGTGATGACTACTAGAGGGAGATTCATTCAAGTTACATGAAGTTGAAGCATCTACCTTAGATGAAGCATTTGTAACATCTTTTATAAGCATGCTTTCATAGGAATCTTTAAGCTCGGAGTATTGAGCGCATAGGGAAGAATGTTCTTCCTTAAGCGCCTTATACTTCTTCTTAGTTCTTCCAAAAACTTCATTTAATTCGGTTATCATTTCAACTAAATCATCATAAGATGGATCGTTTGAATGTTCCTTTTCATCGCCTTTGGCCATAAGGCAAATGAATGAGCTAGTTGAAGTGTTGATGTTGCCGAGAGCTAGTCCGGCCATCTTCTTGGAGCAACTTCTTTCGTTGTCGGAGTCGGAGTCGGAGCTCTCTCTGCCGGATACCCATTCTCCAAAACAAGCTTCTTTGATTTCTTCATTGTTCTTCTTGAAGAACTTCTTCTTCTTGTTCCACGCCTTGTTCTTGTTTGGACATCTTGATGCTATGTGTCCCTTCTCATGACATCCATAGCAAATGATGTCTTTGAAGTTGTTTTTCTTTTGCCCCTTTGGTCGTGTGTCAATGTTGACACCTTTCTTATGTAACCTGCGAAGAAGTTTTTGAGTATTCTTTACCATAAGTGCGAGGTCTTCATCGGAGGAGCCTTCGCTTGAATCGTTCCTTGCATTAGCTTTGAAGGCCAAAGCTTTCTTCTTCGTCTCCGTGGGTTCGGCCGCTTCCTTCTTTTCCTTCTTGTGCATCTCATGGGTGATGAGGTTCCCATAGAGATCGGTTGGTGTTGTGGTTGATAGGTCGGAGTTTGTGAGAACCGTGACCAAGGTGTCGAAGCTTTCCGGCAAGGCCCTAAGCATCTTTCTCACAAGCTCAAGGTCAGTAAAAACAACACCAAGACCCTTGAGTTCATTCACAATGTTGTTTAACCGAGTAAACATGGAATCCACGGACTCGGTTGATGACATGGTGAATGTCTCATATTTTTGCCTCACCATTAGCAATTTTGCCTCTTTAACCTTTGTAGTGCCCTCGTAAATTTCTTCGAGGGTAGTCCAAACCTTATGAGCAGTCGTGAGATTGCTCACACGGTTGAACTCGTTTAGGGATAAACTGACAAAGAGAGCATTTTTTGCACGGGCATTTAAATGCAACTTTCTCCTATCGTCTTCGGATTGACTTGCCGGATCAACCGGAGGAGTAAAGCCGAGTTTAACAATATCCCATACGTCAAGCCCCATGGCTTCTAGGAATACCGACATGCGCACTTTCCAATACGGATAATTTGTTCCATCAAAGATGGGCGCACGACCGGAATGTCCAAGAAGAAAATCCCCGCTTGACGGCATCCTCTCTCTAGGCGGTAAAGCCTAATGAATCGAGAGACCTTGCTCTGATACCACGTGTTGGATCAAGGATGCCGACTAGAGGGGGGGTGAATAGGAGGCTTTAAAAACTTCAAATAAAAAAACAAGTTTTTATACCAAGAAGAACCAAATGCAATTTAATATATTTAAAGAGAAAGAATAGAGAACGAACACAGTTGTTTTTACCGAGGTATCAGAGACTCACCCAGTCTCCACTAATCCTCGTTGAAGCACTCAAGTCACTTGAGTTTTGCCTCAATACTCACGAAGAGTATTATCAACTAAGGTTGCTCCTTGTCCACTCCGGAAAGGCGAGCACCAATGCCTTGTACACACTTGCCGAGCCTCTCCGACAATCTCCGAACGGAGAGATCAACGGCCACGCCTCCGAACCGTCTAGGTGAGGGCGCTCACCAAGAGTAAAAGGCAGCGAGGTCTTCTCTAGACCTCCAAACACGCACCGAGAAGCTAAGTGTATGCAAATGCAAAAGAACTGAAACTCTCGGTGGATCGAAAAGCACTCGACTTGATCAAAAGATCAAGATTTGATATAAGAAACTAATGCTCAAGAGTGTGTATAAAATGCTGCTGCTTGTTGTAAGAAACACATGCCCAAAGCCCCTATTTATGGCCTCAAGAAGCAAATGAACCGTTGGAGCTAGGGCTGAAAATCAGCAACCCAAACTGACAGTCAGTTTAGTGCACAACGGCCGACAAAATTTACGGATAAAAAATAGCTAGCCGTTTGCAGCCAAAACAGGAAAGCTGGAACACGCAACTGACAGTCAGTTACACAAACTGACAGTCAGTTTGTGTACTAGCTCGACCAGAATCAAATAGAAACACAGTAAAAACACTCTCTGGTCGAAACCCCAACTGACAGTCAGTATGGACAAACTGACAGTCAGTTTAGTACAAAAAATTTGAGACCAAAAAACACCCTCTCTGGACAATTGTCAGTTACACTAAACTGACAGTCAGCTTGAACAAAAACAGCTATAACTTTAAATCCAGAAATCCAAAAGAGGTGTTTAATAGCTCGTTGGAAAGATAATTTCAAGGGCTACATTTTTGTCAACAGAAGCAAAAGCCAGATCTACCTAGAGCTTTCTGAAAAATGCAAATACTCTTCTGCTGTCAAAAACTGAACTGAAAAACAGATTTTTCCAAATAAGACCAAAAGCAAATCCACATAAAAATGATGCAATGCAAAGACCTAGAAGTCTCGGTTTGTCTTGCAGATAAAAAGAGAACTTTCGCTACCCCTCTTTATAGTACGGTTAAAGCTAGAAAGAATTTTTCCTAACCGATCATCTCCACACGCCAAGATCGGTAAAATATAAAAACTCGTAATACCTGAGGTCTTTCGCATCTTCACGATTTTCGACTTGTCTTTTGCTCTTTGCTACTTGTGCTTTTATTTTACGTCGGGTTCTTCTTGTATTCCGTGCATATCTTCCCAACGCAACTCTGTATCAAATAAACTCAATAGCACAATTAGTCTGGAACACTTTGTTTTCATTAATCATCAAAATTAGGTTTAGGCATGAAGGCCTAGATGCAACAGGTACTTCTCCTAGGGGCACCCGGTGTTATTGTTTCTTCGTCCACCGGGAAACGCTCCAGTGGCAAAGTAGGGGTCTGGTCACGTTTTCGACCACGTGACCATCAAGAAGAACTCGGAGCAGCATCGTAACGAGCCTGCGCATCTTGAAGAGCCTCTAGGGCAGTTCTGCGCAATTCGTTGTTTTGTTGCTCGAGATCTTGATCCTCCTTCTGTTTGCGATCTTGTTCTTCCCTGGCAGCCTGTTGATCGGGAGTTTCTTCCGACAGCGTAGCAAACTGCCTAGGGAGAGAGGTTGCCGATGGGGAAAACATCTCAGTTTGTTCCGAGTCGGACTCAAAATCAAAGAGACGGTGAAAGTTATCAGGGTCGAACCTTCCTGGGCTAATTTCCGGGTCATCATCATATTTTCCCTCAGCGGGGTCGTATGACGGGCCGGATTCATCGCCTAGCACATTAAGAACCTCCGTAGGTTCTGACCTTGCGCCAGTTGCTCCCTGGTCGATTGACATGACCTGGAGAGATGATTCAACCTGTGGAAGATTCTGGCCTTCGACCTCCTCCATCGGGACAGGATCGCTTGGAGAAGGCATTGGGATATGGGCATAATCCTCGAGATCGAAATCGTTCTCAGAATCATATGCTCCAGCCATGTTTCAGCGAACCTCCGGATTTCAGTTAGGACGCCTTGAGAAAGGCCCCACGGTGGGCGCCAGCTGTCGACGATTCGGACTCGGAGTCCTCAGCCGAACTTATGCAAAATTTGTAATGGTGAGACCTTTCAAGATGACCCTCCGGGAAGGTATGTAGAAAAATAGTAAATGGGAGCACAGAGAGATTTACACAGGTTCGGGCCCTCGATGGTGGGAGTAATGGCCCTACGTCCTATTAGGATTTCACTATGAGTGTTAAAGAGTTACAAAATGGTAGAAAAACTCCTTCACAGGCGAAGGGTTTTTCCCTATGTAAATGTACAGAGTAAACCCAGGGAGACTTGTAAGAACTATCTAATTTGGGCCGTAGACTTGGCTGTTTTTAGTAGTCGAGATGCCTTGCGTTTCACTTGTATCAGGAGTCTTGTTCTTCCAAATGGATTGGATGTCCCCCTTTCCTCGGACCTCTATGCCACCCTTTTATACTGGTCGAAAGGGTGCCATATGAAGAAACTGCATCAAATGGTTGGATGCGGTTTTTAGAGAACTGCTGTTAACTTCCACAGAGGTTATTAACACGTGTTAATCACGAATAACCGCATATATTAACCTATGACGGTTGGTCTTCAACGTGGAGGAATCCTCGGGATGCTTGGAATATCCTGTTATATGGATAACCGAATGAACTCCAAGCACCCTGGTCGAGAATGTTCTAACCGCGGAATGTGGGCTGACCGCGCAACATCCCGGATATCCAGTTCGTGTATAGCATACGAACTTCTGACCGCGCAAAGCTGTCGGCCTGATCGCACGAAGCCCGCGACCTGATGGCGTCAAGCTTGCGACCTCATGGCGATGCCCCTCAGAATAGCTTGAGTTCGCATTGCCAGATACATGTCTGGTTCGAACCTGTCTTGAACCAAAAGTTTATTAGAAGTGACCCGGGTGACAATCCTCGTCAAATATGTTAAATGAAAATAATGAACTTAAGGCTCAAGTAGAAAAACTTGGAAAAGGGTTAGAGAACTGTTATAAAGGTAAAATATCTCTTGATCTAATCCTTAGTAAACAAAAGTGTTCTTTTAGAAAGGAAGGATTAGGATATTTTCAAAAGAAAGGGAAGAAACAAAACTCTAAAACTATATTTGTTAAAGCATGCAACACATTTTGTCATAAATGCCATGAAACTGGTCATTCGCATGAAGCATGTACCTTAATGACTCCTAATTATTTTGATACTTGCTACATGCTTCAAAAGTCTAGAAAAGGTTATGCTATAGCAAAGTATGTTGGTGCACCCATGTTAAATAAAAAGAAGAAATCTATTTGGGTGCCCAAAGCTTTGATTGCTAACATTGAAGGACCCAAAAAGGTTTGGGTACCTAAAAGAACTTAATTCTTTGTATGCAGGTGAACTACAAGACCGGTGGGAGGCATTGGGTGCTAGATAGCGGATGCTCCGAACACATGACCGGTAACAAGAAGTTGTTCACCTCACTCAAAGACAACTCAAGCGAGAACCAAAAGATTACCTTTGGCGACAATCGTCAAGGAAATGTGGTAGGCTTGGGTAAAATCGCAATCTCTAATGATCTTTCTATTTCGAATGTTTTGTTGGTCGAATCTCTGAATTTCAATTTGCTTTCCGTTGCACAAATTTGTGATTTTGGTTTTAGTTGCACATTTTTCCCAAGAGAAGTTTTGGTTGAAAGTTTAAAAGATAAAACTTTGATCTTTAAAGGCTTTCGTTTTGGAAATCTTTATTTGGTTGATTTTCACTCAAAAGATGCATCTCTGTCAACATGTCTTGTCTCTCAAACCTCAAAAGGTTGGCTATGGCATAGACGACTTGCACATGTTGGAATGCATCAATTGAGAAAACTTTTAAAACGTGATTTGGTTGTTGGCGTAAAGGATGTGAATTTTGAAAAGGACAAACCCTGTAGCGCTTGTCAAGCTGGCAAGCAAGTAGCTACTTCACATCCAACTAAGCGCATTCTTTCTACTTGTAAACCTTTGGAACTCCTTCATATGGATTTATTTGGACCTTCCGAGTTCCAAAGTATCGGGGGTAGCAATTATGGTTTTGTGATTGTTGATGATTTTACTCGCTATACTTGGGTTTTCTTTATTTCCCAAAAATCTGAAACCCCCGATGTTTTCAAAAGTTTTGCAAAACGTGTTTCCACTGAATTCAAATTATCCATCAAGAAAATCCGTAGTGATCATGGTGGAGAGTTCGTTAATTCAACTCTATTTGATTTTTGTGACTCTTGGAATCAAACACGAATTTTCCACATCCTACACTCCACAGCAAAATGGAGTTGTTGAAAGGAAAAATCGAACACTTATAGAAATGGCAAGGACTATGCTAAGTGAGTATGATACTCCTACTCGCTTCTGGGCTGAAGCCATGCATACCGCTTGCTATTCTATAAACCGGCTTTATTTGCATCCCCTTCTAAATTTGACTCCTTATGAACTTCTTGTTGGGCGTAAGCCAAATATTTCTTATTTCCGAGTTTTTGGATGCAAATGTTATATTCTTAAGAAAAGAAATTTTGGTGGTAAATTTCAAAGAAGAGTAGATGAAGGCTTTCTAGTCGCATACTCCACCACTAGTAAAGCTTATCGTGTTTTCAATAAAAATACAAGTTGCATTGAAGAATCTGGTGATGTCGAATTTGATGAAACTAATAGCTCGCAAAAGGAGCAAGTCTCTCATGAAGTTTCAGGTGAAGATCTTCAAGAAGCCATGAAGAATATAACCATTGGAGACATAAAGCCAACAGAAGAAGATCAAGAAGAAGATGTCAACATTGAGAATGTTGATCAAAATGCATCATCATCTCATGTTGATCCTCCAGAACAAGATCAAGATAAAGATGTACAAGATGAAGCACCAAGGCAACATCAAACGATCACCAAGGATCACCCTCTAGACCAAATATTGGGTGACGTCAGTAAGGGTGTTCAAACTCGATCTCGTATTGCTGCATTTTGTGAACATCACTCTTTTGTATCTTCTTTAGAACCCAAACATGTTAATGAAGCTTTGAATGATCCTGATTGGGTTAATGCCATGCATGAAGAACTTAATAACTTTGCTAGAAATGAAGTTTGTACTTTAGTAGAAAGACCCAAAGATCATAATGTTATTGGAACAAAATGGGTTTTCAGAAATAAGCAAGATGAAAATGGTGTTGTAATTAGAAACAAAGCTCATCTTGTTGCTCAAGGCTTTGCTCAAGTCGAAGGTTTAGACTTTGGTGAAACTTTTGCACCTGTAGCAAGACTTGAAGCTATTCGTATTCTTCTTGCTTATGCATCATGTTTTAATATCAAACTTTTTCAAATGGATGTAAAAAGTGCATTCTTAAATGGTGAAATTTCTAAACTTGTGTTTGTCAAACAACCTCCCGGTTTCGAAGATTCAAAATTTCCTAACCATGTGTTTAAATTGTCCAAAGCTCTCTATGGTCTCAAACAAGCTCCTCGAGCTTGGTATGAGCGTCTTAGAGACTTTCTTTTATCAAAAGGTTTTAAAATTGGGAAGGTTGATACAACTCTCTTTACAAAGAAAATTGAAAAAGACTTGTTCATTTGTCAGATTTATGTTGATGATATTATCTTTGGATCTACTAATGAACATTTCTGTCATGAGTTTGGAGAGATGATGTCTAGGGAGTTCGAGATGTCTATGATTGGTGAGCTGAGCTTCTTCCTCGGACTTCAAATCAAGCAACTCAAGAACGGTACGTTCGTGAGCCAAACAAAGTACGTGAAGGACCTGCTCAAGCGCTTTGGGATGGAAGACGCTAAGGCAATCAAAACTCCCATGGCGACCAATGGACATCTGGACATGGACAAAAGCGGAAAATCGGTCGATTCTAAACTTTATAGGTCTATGATTGGTAGTCTTTTATATCTTACTGCATCTAGGCCTGATATCATGTTTAGTGTGTGCTTGTGTGCTAGATTCCAGTCTGAGCCTAAGGAATGTCATGTAACTGCTCTTAAAAGAATCCTTAGGTATTAAAAATGCTATCCCAGTTTAGGCCTTTGGTATCCGAAAGATGCAAATTTTGAATTAATTGGGTATTCGGATTCTGATTATGCTGGGTGCAAGATTGATTGTAAAAGCACATATGGTAGCTGTTAGTTGTTTGGGAGATCATTAGTATCATGGTCATCTAGGAAACAAAATTCTGTAGCTCTCTCCACAGCTAAAGCTGAATATGTGTATGCAAGCAGTTGCTGTGCTCAATTATTATGGATGAAGCAGACATTTTTGGATTATGGGATTATTTTTGATAAAGTGCCACTATTGTGTGATAATGAAAGTGCCATTAAAATTGCTAATAATCCTGTTCAACACTCTAGAACTAAGCATATTGAAATACGGCACCACTTTATTAGAGATCATGTGGCAAAAGGAGATATTGATGTGAATTATGTTAGAACTGATATGCAACTAGCTGATATCTTCACTAAACCCCTAGATGATTCAAGATTTTGCTTTTTAAGGGGTGAACTGAACATTATTGATATATCAAATGCTAGTTGATGTGCTAAAAGTGTTGTTTGTATAAAATATTATTATTTTATTCCCTCTCTGGTCTTAGACTGCTTCTGGTCGAAATTGACCAAACTAACAGTCAGTTCCTCTAACTGACAGTCAGTCCAGTAGTTAGGAGCCTGGTCTTAGTCTCTGGTCGAAGTCATTGTCATAACTGACAGTCAGTTTCACAAACTGACAGTCAGTTACGTGCAATTGACTTTGGTCGTAGCTCCTGGTCGTGTTCGAGTCCCAAACTGACTGTCAGTCTCATACACTGACTGTCAGTTTCAAAACTCAGTTCTATGAACTGACTGTCAGTGTGGTATACTGATTGTCAGTTCCATGTTTCTGAGTTTGGAACTGACTGTCAGTTTATCAAACTGACTGTCAGTTGTGGGATCCCGAACCCTAAAAACCCCCGTTCTTTTTCTTGTCTTCTCGGCTTCTCTTCTTCTCGCCGCCGTTTTTGTGCTTCCTCTCGTCGCCAGTGTGATTGCGCCACCGTCCCTCGGTGCCCGCATCTCCTCCTCGCCGTCGACGAGCGCCGCCGCCGTTGTTTTCACCTCCACCGCAGCTAGCTTCGGCTCTCGACCACTCCTTCACCGTGCCGTGGTTCTTAGCCGCTGTTCCTCGCCGGTGCCTTGCCGTGGACAGCTCGCCGGAGGTGACTCTTTGTTTCTCTCTTCGTGGTGTGGTTCGTACCGCGAATCGTCGTCTTCAGCCCCTGCGGCTCCTGCACCGGTTTCTCCAGTTGCAGCTGCCACTCCCCCGGCCTCCCCAGTTGTCGACCCGACTGCATCTCCAGCTGGCTCCGGAGATACAGCTGTCCTAGGGTTTTCTTCAGATGATGAGCATTAGGCTCCATCTCTTGTATTCCCTCCCTTTTTGTGCTTGATGCCAAAGGGGGAGAAGTATTTTGGATGTCATTAGAGTCTTTAGCTGTATTGAACAGTTGTTTATTTTCTTTATATCATATTGAGATATTTTGGTTTATGATATATCTGTGATGTTCGATATGATGTGTTTATCTAAGTAGCTCTGATATCTTGATATATATGATGAATATATGATGACTTGTTTTCTGAGCTCTGATACATTGATATATAAAGATGTCTTGATTTTGAGATGTGTATGCTCTGATATGACTTGGTGATATTTGCATATCTGTGACTTGGTTATGTATGAGATGCCCTGATGTATATGTATTGGTTTATGCTCTGATTTGATGAGATGCATATACTCAGGGGGAGCTATTTAAGTTATTTTGTTATTGAACACTTGTTGTCATCAATCATCAAAAAGGGGGAGATTGTTGCATCTAGGCCTTCATGCCTAACCGTAATTTTGATGATTAATGAAAACAAAGTGTTCCGGACTAATTGTGCTTTTGAGATAAATTGATACAGGGATCAGTTGGGAAGAAGTGCAAGAAGATCAAGATGAACCCGACTCGAAGTGAAGCACAAGATTCAAAAGAGCAAAAGATGAGACGCAAATCATGAAGATGCGAAAGACCTCAGGTATTATGAGATTTTATTTTTACCGATCTCGGCGTTTGGAGATGATCGGTTAGGGAAATTATTTTCTAGTTTTAATCGTACTATAAAGAGGGGTGGCGAAAGTCCTCTCTTTATCTCCAACACAAACCGAGAAAACCTAGGTCATTGCATTGCATCTTTTTGGTTGGATTTGGTTTTGAACTTATTTGAAAATCTGGTTTTTCAGTTTAGTTTTTGACAGCAGAAGAGTATTTGCAATTTTCAGAAAGATTTGTGTAGATCTGGCTTTTTCTTCTGTTGAAAAAAATGTAGCCCTTGAAATTATCTTTCCAACGAGCTATTAAACACCTCTTTTGGATTTCTGGATTTAAAGTTATCTCTGTTTTTGTTCATACTGAAACTGACTGTCAGTTTGAATGTCAGTTAGTTTAAACTGACAATTGTCCAGAGAGGGTGTATTTTGGGCTCAAAATTTTTGTACTAAACTGACTGTCAGTTTGTCCATACTGACTGTCAGTTGGGGTTTCGACCACAGAGATTTTAACTGAGTTTCTATTTGTTTTTGGTCGAGTTTGTGGTCGAACTGACTGTCAGTTTGCATAACTGACTGTCAGTTGTGGGTTTCAGCTTTCCTTTTTCGACCACAAATGGCTAGCAAAGTTTTATCCGTAAATTTTGTCGGCCGTTGTGCACTGAACTGACTGTCAGTTAGGCAAACTGACTGTTAGTTTGGGTTGCTGATTTTCAGCCCTAGCTCCAACGGTTCATTTGGTTCTTGAGGCTATAAAAAGGGGCTTTGGGCATAAGTTTTTAACAACATGCAGTAGCATTTCTTATACACTCTTGAGCTTTAGTTTTCCACTTAAAATCTTGGTCTTTTGATCAAGTCGAATGTTTTCCGATCCACCGAGAGTTTCAGTTCTTTTGCATTTGCATTCACTTAGCTTCTCGGTGCGTGTTTGGAGGTCTAGAGAAGACCTCGCAGCCTGTTACTCTTGGTGAGTGCCCTCACCAAGACGGTTCGGAGGCGTGGCCGTTGACCTCTCCAGAACGGAGATTGTTGGAGAGGCTCGGCAAGTGTGTACAAGGCATCGGTGCTCGCCTTTCCGGAGTGGACAAGGAGCAACCACTAGTGATAATATCCTTTGTGGATATTGAGGCAAGACTCAAGTGATTTGAGTGCTTCAACGAGGATTAGTGGAGACTGGGCGAGTCTCCGATACCTCGGTAAAAATCGTGGTGTTTGTTCTCTATCTTCTCTCTTTAATATATTAAATTGCATTTGGTTCTTCTTGGTATAAAAACTTGTTTTTATTTGAAGTTTTTAAAGCCTCCTATTCACCCCCCTCTAGTCGGCATCCTTGATCCAACATGAAGGTCTTGTTGCAGGGCTCTGGGCAGTGAAATTCCTCAGAGTCTGTCGATTAGTGGTGAGGAGAGACTCACAGTTAGTCGTAAACCAGGTAAACAAGGAGTACAGCACCTCCAATGAGACAATGGCTCATTACCTGGGGAGGTGACGAGATTAGAAAAACACTTTAGTCATCTCGAAGTCCAATACATCCCACGAAAGGACAATATTCTCGCAGGCCAATTATCTAAAATTGGGTCCTTACGTACATCTGCTCCGACAGGGGTGTTCGTCGAACACTTAGAGCATCCTTCGATCATGACTATAGTCGAAGATGACCAGGTGACAGTCTTTGTTACCAACTTTGGACAAGAAGTGGATTGGACCCATCCATGGAGGGTCTATCTCAAACATGGGACACTTGCCCAAGGACGAAACCGAAAGTGATCGGTTGCTTCAAAAAGCACGCCTATACAAGCTTATAGAAGGAGTTATGTATAGGAAGGGTACTCAAGGGGTATTCATGCATTGTATTTCTCAAGGGGAAGGTAAATCCCTCTTGAAAGAAATCCATGACAGTGTGTGTGGTGCGCACGCTGGTCGGGAAAGCTTTCCGACAGGATTTTTTCTGGCCTTCGGCACTCGATGATGCCAAGAATTTGGTCAAGACATGCCCCCAGTGTCAATTTCATGCCAGACAGGTTCATCAGCCCGCATATGCCTTGCAAACCATCCCATTAACGTGGCCCTTTGCGGTTTGGGGGATGGATATTGTGGGACCTATGCCATAGGCCGTTAATGGTTTCAAATTTCTGTTCGTAGCCATTGACACGTTCACAAAGTGGATTGAGGCTGAGCCAGTCCGTAATATCACGCTGCTGTGGCACAAAAGTTCTTTCATAAGAACATCGTCACTCGATTTGGTGTTCCAAGTCGTCTCAGCACTGACAACGGTTTCCAGTTCGCTAGTGGCCTCTTCCTGGACTATTGCGATAATATTGGAACCAAGGTGTGCTTTGCTTCTGTAGCTCATCCACAGAGCAATGGTGCTGTCGATCGCGCCAATGGGAAGATATTACAAGGCATCAAGAAATGTGTTTTCGATCGCCTTAAGATGCGCTCGGGGGCTTGGGTGGATGAACTCTACTCCGTTCTATGGGCACTACGCACTACCTGTAGTCGAACCACCGGTGAGACACCTTTCCAGTTGGTATACGGCGCCCAGGCGGTGTTACCTACGTAAATTCGTATTGATTCTGTCCAAACAGATCAATTCGATTAGATTGATCAGTTCGAACAATGTACTAAGGATTTAGCCTGACTAGAATAAAAGCGTGATCGAGTGTTGATAAGGTCAGTAATATATTTGCAAGCTTTGCGAAAATATCACAGCAGAAGGGTGCGGCCGTGTAGTCTTCACGTGGGTGATCTGGTTTTACTAAAAATACAAAACCAGTCTAACCGCAAGGAAGGCCCTTACGTTGTTACTTCAGTACCGCGACCTGGATCGGCTCGGTTAGCGATGGAGGACGGTAGAATCTTATCCAATACGTGGAATATTGATCAACTGCGCAAGTTTTACGTGTAAGTTTCTCAATCTTTTTTCCTGTTCAATTAGCATGCTTTAACAAAAACTTCGTGAGTACTTTTCTGCAGCTCATGTTATGTTTGTTTTCTTTATTTGCCATACCTATACCGAGCCTGGCTTGGGGGCTGATCGCCGATGATCATCTTGTTACAAATATCTTAACCGGATTCCTTGGTCGATCTCATGGTCGCATCCAGCTAAGACATCCCTCAATAAGCCATTTCTCAATGCACACGGGACTTACTAGCATGTTCCTAATCATTCGTGTGCCTGCCAGTTCGTAATAAGGTCGAATGTTGTATTGAGGTTAGTATCGGTTTGATCGGATGATCATATCTAAGTTAAAGCATTTCTGGGGTATTCATATTGCCCATATTTTTCCAGAGATTATAATACTAGATCTTCAGTATTTATGATCTCAGGAGGGGGCTAAGAGAATATGTTCATACTATGAAACGAAGAAAGTATCACTCTTTTACAAAAATTTAAGGCACGCATTTGCATGTTATAAATGTAATTTCACAAGTATAATTACTAAGAGAGATCATTACAAGGAATGAAATATGGCCTAGCTCTTTTAGTAGATCTTCAACTCCAGCCCCCGAGTGTCTGCGGTAGGGGTAGCAGATGATCTTTCCTGTTGTTCCCCCTCTACGACCGGGACTGTGGTTTCCATCCCTTGGGATCGGATTTTCGCTGCCATTCCTTCCACGATGGCCCGAAGAACCTCTTCAGCCATGGGAATCAGACTTGGTTCTCCCGCGACCTCTGCAGTGGGCGTACCATGGCTTGTCGAGGTTGCCGGGGTACTAGGTGCAGCTTCCTGTGCCAACAGACAGAAAAACATATTGTAAGGTGAAGATGCCTCCCATCAGTCATATTTAGATGGCGATAGGAAATGTTCTCACTTTATTCGAAACCCCACCCATGGTTTGGGTTCCGATGATGTGCTCCCAAGAGAAAGAAGCCTACTGGTTGCTCTCAGGAAAGAGTCTTCTTCTGTCCTCGTCTTCCTTCTCTTAAAAGGGACAGTATCCTCTTCTCCCTGTATGAACACAATTCAATGGGTGTGTACAGAGGAATGAAAATGTGCGAGATTGTGAGGATTCTTACCACAGTCGCTCCCTCTATCGGTAGGGGAGGTGTTGTATGTTGGATCAAGAATGCCGACTAGAGGGGGGGTGAATAGGAGGCTTTTAAAAACTTTAAAGCTCAAAGCAAATAAAGACAAATCAAGACAAATAAAATAAGCAAAGAGAAAAGAGAATGAACACCACGATTTTTACCGAGGTATCGGAGACTCGCCCAGTCTCCACTAATCCTCGTTGAAGCACTCAAATCACTTGAGTCTTGCCTCAATATCCACAAAGGATATTATCACTAGTGGTTGCTCCTTGTCCACTCCGGAAAGGCGAGCACCGATGCCTTGTACACACTTGCCGAGCCTCTCCGACAATCTCCGAACGGAGAGATCAACGGCCACGCCTCCGAACCGTCTAGGTGAGGGCGCTCACCAAGAGTAAAAGGCAGTAAGGTCTTCTCCAGACCTCCAAACACGCACCGAGAAGCTAAGTGAATGCAAAATGCAAAGAACTGAAATGCTCGGTGGATCGAAAAACACTCAACTTGATCAAAAGATCAAGATTCTAAGTAGAAAACTAAAGCTCAAGAGTGTAAATGAAATGCTGCTGCTTGTTCTTGTAAAACTTATGCCCAAAGCCCCTTTTTATAGCCTCAAGAATCAAATGAACCGTTGGAGCCAGGGCTGAAAATCAGCAACCCAAACTAACAGTCAGTTTGCCTAACTGACAGTCAGTTCAGTGCACAACGGCTGACAAAATTTATGGATAAAAATAGCTAGCCGTCTGTGGTCGTTTATGGAAAGCTGAAACCCACAACTGACAGTCAGTTATTCAAACTGACAGTCAGTTCGATCACTAACTCGACCAAAATCAAATAGAAACTCAGTTAAAATCTCTGTGGTCGAAACTCCAACTAACAGTCAGTATGGACAAACTGACAGTCAGTTTAGTACAAAAATTTTGAGCCCAAAATATACCCTCTCTGGACAATTGTCAGTTAACACGAACTGACATTCAAACTGACAGTCAGTTTAGCAAACTAACAATTAGCATGAACAAAAACAGAGATAACTTTAAATCCAGAAATCTAAAAGAGGTGTTTAATAGCTCGTTGGAAAGATAATTTCAAGGGCTACATTTTTGTCAACAAAAAAAAAAGTCAGATCTGCCTAGATCGTTCTAGAAAATAGAAAAACTCTTCTACTGTCAAAAACTGAACTGAAAATCCAGATTTTTCAAATAAGTTCAAAACCAAATCCAACCAAAAAGATGCAATGCAATGACCTAGGTTTCTCGGTTTGTGATGGAGATAAAGAGAGGACTTTTGCTACCCCTCTTTATAGTACGGTTTAAAACTAGAAAATAATTTCCCTAACCGATCATCTCCAAACGCCGAGATCGGTAAAAATAAGATCTCATAATACCTGAGGTCTTTCGCATCTTCATGATTTGCGTCTCATCTTTTGCTCTTCTGCATCTTGTGCTTCACTTCAAGTCGGGTTCATCTTGATCATCTTGTATTTCTTCCCAACTGATCCCTGTATCAATTTATCTCAAAAGCACAATTAGTCCGGAACACTTTGTTTTCATTAATCATCAAAATTAGGGTTATGCATGAAGGCCTAGATGCAACAATCTCCCCCTTTTTGATGATTGATGACAACAAGTGTTCAATAACAAAATAAATGAAATAGCTCCCCCTGAGTATATGCATCTCATCAAATCAGAGCATAAACCAATACATATACATCAGGGCATCTCATACATAACCAAGTCACAGATATGCAAATATCACCAAGTCATATCAGAGCATACACATCTCAAAATCAAGACATCATATATATCAATGTATCAGAGCTCAAGAGCATCATCTCAAGAAACCAAGGCATCATATAAGAAGATATCAGAACATACAGACATATATGATAAAAAAAATATCTCCATATATATGAAAAATAAACATCTGTTCAATACAGCAAAAGACTCTAATATCCAAAATACTTCTCCCCCTTTGGCATCAAGCACAAAAAGGGAGGCAAAGATACAAATCAGAGCCTAAGCCTCATCATCTGAAGAAAATCCTAAGATGTCTGTATCTCCTGAGCCTGCTGGAGAACCAGACGCGTCGATGGCTGGAGACGCCGGAGGAGTCGCAGCTGCAACAGGAGCTACAGAGGCTGGATCAGCAGCAATGGGAGCCGGAGCTGGTGCCGCAGGAGCTGGATCATCAAGTCCTGAAGCTGAGCTCGGAGAAGACGCGGCCTGGCGGGCCCTCTTTCGAGGGACCGAAGATCCGGGAGCAGGCAGGCGACGCAGAATCTCCTCCTGCTGAGCAAACAAACGGAGCAACATCTGCTGATGCTTCGCCTGGGTGCTAAGGATCTGCTGCTGCACCTGCAGGATCTCCTGAAGCTGAGAGCTGGAAGAGGAAGACGATCTGGTGCCTGTCCCCGTAGCTGGAGCAGTCTCCTGAGTAGGAGCCTCGTCCTCTGACTCCCCCGCAGCATCATCATCTGATGCGGGAGAATCAGGGTCCACAGTAGCCGCAGACCGGGCACCAAGCCTGCAATCAGCCTGGCCCGAAGGATAAAAGAGGAGCGGACGATGGGGCCTCGGGTGCTCAGAGTCGACGGCCCGAATATGAAGAAGCACTGCCGTGATATACGGAGCGTATATCAGCTGACGGCGCGGGGAAAGAAGAACGTGCTGAATCTCACTGATGATGAGATCAACAACGTCGAAGGGCTCCTCCTAAAAGATCGAAATCAAGACGTGGAGGGCCAGATAGGTGATCCTAGCCCTATCTCCGCTCATGGTGAGGAGGTCACCGGCAACGAGAGGAGGCGCAAGGAGGCGGTGGCGAGGCACAGCAAGGCAAGCGGCGACGGCGAGGGAGCACAAAAGCAGAACGGCGGCGAGAAAAAGGTGAAGAGGCAAGGAAAAGAACGGGGGTTTTTTGTAACACCCTGTTTTTGCCAAACCCTAAAATAGCCAAAATCCACATCTTGACCCCAAACCCTATTTTGCTTCGGCCATTCCCTTCTAACTGTTGTTCAGAACATTTTTCCCTTCGGGATCACCTCCAAAATCCCATCCTAAAACTGAGTTTCGACCCATGCCGTCCCAGAACCCTAATTACCCTAATTTTACCCTAAACTGCTTTTCCCCAATTTTGTCGAAACCCTTCAGATCTTACCCGATCATACCAAACTTTGGCCGGATAAGTTCTAATAATTTTATGCAACTTATCTGCGAAATCAGATTTCAGATCAGCCCTCCAGATCTCCAGATTTGCAGATCAGTCCCTGGAAGCAAAGTTCTGAAAATTGCAAATCAGCCCTTCTATTCTTTTCGGCTGTTTTCGACCAACCCCTGGTCGTTGCCCACGACCAGCACACGAGTCACCGTTGCCGCGCCGTGTTCTCGCCGTGTTTGCTCGCCGCTGGTCACCGCTTCTTGTCGCTTGTGCCCGTGAGCTGCTGTGCCACCCCGTGCGCACGTGCCAGCGCCGTTGCTTCGCCATGTCCAGCGGTTAAACGGCCGCGCTCCAGCAGCGTTTTCGCGCGCGCATGCCCGTTGCCGTGGCATTGCATGCGTGTACGTGTCACCGCCGGAGCTTTGCTGTTGCCTCCGCATCTGCGCCGTTCCAGGTGAAGTTCCGATGCAACCGACAAGGTCAGCAAGGCTGCAACACCGCCTGAAGCGCATCACATCACCGTCGCCGTCGTTGCGCCTGCGCCCGACAAGCTTCTCCCCGGCGCAAGCAACCGCTGTCGCTTTATCCCTCGCAAGCTCCACCCTTGGACCTATTTAAACCCTCCAGTGCTGTGCTTAAGCCTCATCTCAGGACTTAGCCATTTTTCCAGAGCTCTCGCCGTTTTCACCTTCTTCTCCGGCGAGCCAGTGAGTGAGCTCACAGTGCTAGCCCATTCCACAGCCCCTCTCTTCGATCCAAGTTCATCAGTGAGTTCCTCCCTTCTCCCTCTCTGTGTCATAGCAGCCAATTGCACCAAATCGATCCCCATCGCCGGTGATCGCCGGATTTCTGATTTGCCCTATTTCCCCAATGCCGTTCGATTCCCTCCAAATTAGCTCTCGATTCTGTAGAAGAAGTTGATCAGTAAGCTTAGTAGAGCAAGCCTGTAGAATCAAAATCTTCATTTGAGCCCAAATCGAAGAAATCCCGATCTGGAAGTCCATCAGTTTGCTGGACCTCGCCGCCGAGCTTCTCCGGCCATCTCCCAGCAAAATTGACCCCTCCAGTAGCCTTGTTGTGCCCTAGAGATCATCCTCAAGCTTGGAATTGAGCTCATTCGCCCTGTGTCAAAAACCCCCAATCCCCAGTGTCGTCTTCTCCAGCGCCGGTCGCCGGAATTATTTCCCGGCCGATCTAGCCCCTGAAACCTTGTCCCTTAGCTTTGCCTCAGCTCCCTGAGCAATTCTTTCCACTAGCTCGACACCTGGATCTGCCTAGATTGTGAGTTATGCCTTTGCCAAACGTTTGTCCAGATCAATGTCTGTGCCGTGTCGCCACTGCAGTTCATCGCCGGATTTGGCCGCCCTCCGGCCACTTTCAGCCCTTATTCCTGTTGAGTATTTTGTTCCTGTTAGTAATGCCTACCTCCCAGACAAAGTGTTGCATCAATTGGAGCCCTGGATCAAAAGTTAAGCCATGCTCTAGTTTCTGGCCATGTCCAGCACTATGTCAGTGCATGTCAGCCACTGGCATTAGCCTTGTTTGACCCCTCTGGTTGAGCAATGGAAATGTCACTTTGTCCCCTAGATTCCTGGAGTTGTGTTCTACATCTTTCCCTTCTATCACTTCTCCAGAAAACCATCCTAAGATCAGTTTAAAGTTATGCCAAAGCCATGAACCGAATGTCGACCCTTCGACGTTCAATCCTTTTTAGCCGTTTCTTCGACCAGAGCCCTTGTGACCTTGCCCTAACCTTTTCCCCTGCATGCATGGCTTATTTACTTAATAATTTCTATGAAAACTATTTTCTGTATGCTTATGGTATGTATTTGTGTATCGTTTGATTGCCGCAGAGTCAGAAGTTGAAGGAGCGGAGGAAGTCTTCGAAGAATCATCTGAGTACTTAGACCCAGCATTGCAAGGCAAGCCTCATTCCTTTGATCATGTCTCACCCAATATTTTCATATGAAGTATATTCACTGTTTCTTACTATGCATGCTTATTTGAGATACAAGTTATGTTTGAATGACATGAATAGATATCACCTAATGAATCATGAAACCCCTTTTGTTATTGAACCTTTATATATATGTTTTTGTCACCCTAGGACTCATGTACTGAATATCCACATTAAACTTGAAATGGTCAAATACATGAGAAGTTATAATGAAAAACGTTTTGCTAAGAAAACTGATAAAAGGGATCAGTAGTGAGGATTGGATTGTATGGAGAGGGTGCGGTGCGCACCTGGGAATGTGAATGTTCCTCACTATTGGTTCATAAGGACAAGAACCTTGTGCTGTGTCTCTATGCGAATTGTAAACGTACCAACCACTTGCCTGGTATGGGACAGGCACAACTTAGTAGCTTTTGGTATTAGCAGTTCCCTGCATGGTTTGTCGGTCTGGTTTCTCGCGTGGAAACTGGTGGGCCACAGTTCGGCCATGAGTGATGTGAGTTCAGAAAAATAATGAGAGGTAAAGGTGGAAAGAACGAAGGCGCCCTACGCCTCAGATTAAGCCGTGCGCGGTTGTAATCTTGAATGGTCATATGTCTTGCGTGGACACAGACCAAGGCTATGTGTCTTGCGGGAACATAAGCCAGAGGCTAGGAAGTAAGGCAGTGGGGAGGACCCACAACGGTACTTGAGACTTAATTGTCTATTTACCGGGCGAGGATACTGTTAATACTGAACTGTAAAAGCGTTGTGTGATCTCGGCCTTGTCACATGTGTATAAGTCACATGGAGCTGATCCGACTTGAAAGCCGAGTGAACCAGTGGATTTAAAAAGAGGTACACCTTTGCAAAGTGTAAAAGAAGTATCAGATACTCTGTACTCCCAGGTTCAGGAGTCTTTTCGTAGTGGAAGTTATCCATGGGTTATAGCACAAGTAATGTTTTGGAATGTTTTCATAATGCGGTTAACAAAGTAGTGACTCATGAGAGACCACTACATCTAATGTTTTATTGAAAACCTGTTTAATGTTTAAAGTATCATTTTCATGACAAAAGTACTGTTTTACTGAACAAATGACTTGGGAATCTATATATCTCTATCCATATGAAACTAAAACCCCGGAATCATATGTTTCACCCTCATGTAAGTACAATTGCAATAATCCCCGGAATGAGTGTTGCTGAGCACCAAGTGCTCACCCTTGCATTTATATCCCACTGTAGAAGAGGGATTCGAGGATCCCGATTCCTTCAGTTATGAGTACTCAGCTGAAGATGGAAGCACCCCGGACGAGCCCACTTTCTAGAAGGATCATGCACCAAGTCAAGTCAGATGTGGGAGAAGCCTCTCCAACTCCGCTGCTGATTGAAGTCAAGCTGTTTGTCGTCGCCTTATGCTTTATGTTGTGTGTTCGGTACTTGGATACCGATTCTGGTTCTGATAAACTGGTTATTTTCTTAGCAACTCTACTTAGCGCCATTTTCGGTGCTTTGGCTATGTAATATTGGCCATGTTGGCCTGATACTTGTTTAATGATATTACTATGCTTGTGTGGTTTGAGCTCATGTGGCATCATGCTGTGCGTAACCTACCTGGGCGGTTACCAAGGTGATCCTCAAATGGGGGTCTCACATTTTTAGGGTTCTGGATCCCTCAACTAACAGTCAGTTTGATAAACTAACAGTCAGTTCCAAACTCAGAAACATAGAACTGACATTCAGTGTACCACACTGACAGTCAGTTCACAGAACTGAGTTTTGAAACTGACAGTCAGTGTATGAGACTGACAGTCAGTTTGGGACTCGAACACGACCAGGAGCTACGACCAAAATCAATTGCACATAACTGATTGTTAGTTTGTGAAACTGACTGTCAGTTACGACAATGACTTCGACCAGAGATTAAGACCAGGCTCCTAACTACTGAACTGACAGTCAGTTAAAGGAACTAACTGTCAGTTTGGTCAATTTCGACCAGAAGCAGTCTAGGACCAGAGAGGGAATAAAATAATAATATTTTATACAAACAACACTTTTAGCATATCAACTAGCATTTGATATATCAATAATGTTCATTTCACCCCTTAAAAAGCAAAATCTTGAATCATCTAAGGGTTTAGTGAAGATATCAGCTAGATGCATATCAGTTCTAACATAATTCACATCAATATCTCCTTTTGCCACATGATTTCTAATAAAATGGTGCCTTATTTCAATATGCTTGGTTCTAGAATGTTGAATAGGATTATTAGCAATTTTAATGGCACTTTCATTATCACACAGGAGTGGCACTTTACCAAAAATTATTCCATAATCCAAAAATGTCTGCTTCATCCACAATAATTGAGCACAACAACTACCTGCAGACACATATTCAGCTTCAGCTGTTGAGAGAGCTACAGAATTTTGTTTCCTAGATGACCATAATACTAATGATCTCCCCAACAGCTGACAGCTACCAGATGTGCTCTTTCGATCAATCTTGCACCCAGCATAATCAGAATCCTAATACCCAATTAATTCAAAATTTGCATCTTTTTGATACCACAGGCCTAAACTGGGATAACATTTTAAATACCTAAGGATTCTTTTAAGAGCAGTTAAATGACATTCCTTAGGATCTGACTAAAATCTAGCACATAAGCACACACTAAACATGATATCAGGCCTAGATGCAGTAAGATATAAAAGACTACCAATCATAGACCTAAAAAGTTTAGAATCGACCGATTTTCCGCTTTTGTCCATGTCCAGATGTCCATTGGTCGCCATGGGAGTTTTGATTGCCTTAGCGTCTTCCATCCCAAAGCGCTTGAGCAGGTCCTCCACGTACTTTGGTTGGCTCACGAACGTACCGTTCTTGAGTTGCTTGATTTGCAGACCCAGGAAGAAGCTCAGCTCACCAATCATGGACATCTCGAACTCTCTAGACATCATCTCTCCAAACTCATGACAGAAATGTTCATTAGTAGATCCAAAGATAATATCATCAACATAAATCTGACAAATGAACAAGTCTTTTTCAATTTTCTTTGTAAAGAGAGTTGTATCAACCTTCCCAATTTTAAAACCTTTTGACAATAGAAAGTCTCTGAGACGCTCATACCAAGCCCGAGGAGCTTGTTTGAGACCGTAGAGAGCTTTCGACAATTTAAAAACATGGTTTGGAAATTTAGAAACTTCAAAACCAGGAGGTTGTTCAACAAACACAAGTTCAGAAATTTCACCATTTAAGAATGCACTTTTTACATCCATTTGAAAAAGTTTGATATTAAAACATGATGCATAAGCAAGAAGAATGCGAATAGCTTCAAGTCTTGCTACAGGTGCAAAAGTTTCACCAAAGTCTAAACCTTCGACTTGAGTGAAACCTTGAGCAATAAGACGAGCTTTGTTTCTAATTACAACTCCATTTTCATCTTGCTTATTTCTGAAAACCCATTTTGTTCCAATTACATTATGATCCTTGGGTCTTTCTACTAAAGTCCAAACTTCATTTCTAGCAAAGTTGTTAAGTTCTTTATGCATGGTATTAACCCAATCAGGATCATTTAAAGCTTCATTTATATGTTTTGGTTCTAATGAAGAAACAAATGAATGATGTTCACAAAAAGCAGCAATACGAGATCGAGTTTGAACACCCTTACTGACGTCACCCAATATTTGATCTAGAGGGTGATCCTTGGTGATTGTTTGATGTTGCCTTGGTGCTTCATCTTGTACAGCTTCATCTTGACCTTGTTCTGGAGGATCAACATGAGATGATGATGCGTCTTGATCAACATTTTCAACGTTGACATCATCTTCTTGATCTTCCTCTGTTGGCTTGATGTCTCCAATGGTTATGTTCTTCATTGCTTCTTGAAGATCTTCACCTGAAACTTCATGAGAGACTTGCTCCTTTTGTGAGCCGTTAGTTTCATCAAATTCGATATCACCAGATTCTTCAATGCAACTTGTATTTTTGTTGAAAACACGATAAGCTTTACCAGTGGTGGAGTATCCGACTAGAAAGCCTTCATCTACTCTTCTTTGAAATTTACCACCAAAATTTCTTTTCTTAAGAATATAACTTTTGCAACCAAACACTCGAAAATAAGAAATATTTGGCTTGCGCCCAACAAGAAGTTCATAAGGAGTCAAATTTAGAAGAGGATGCAAATAAAGCCAATTTATAGAATAGCAAGCGGTATGCACGGCTTCAGCCCAGAAGCGAGTAGGAGTATCATACTCACTCAGCATAGTCCTTGCCATTTCTATAAGTGTTCGATTTTTCCTTTCAACGACTCCATTTTGCTGTGGAGTGTAGGATGTGGAAAATTCGTGTTTGATTCCAAGAGAGTCACAAAAATCAAATAGAGTTGAATTAACGAACTCTCCACCATGATCACTACGGATTTTCTTGATGGATAATTCGAATTCAGTGGAAACAGGTTTTGCAAAACTTTTGAAAACATCGGGGGTTTCAGATTTTTGGGAAATAAAGAAAAACCAAGTATAGCGAGTAAAATCATCAACAATCACAAAACCATAATTGCTACCCCCGATACTTTGGAACTCGGAAGGTCCAAATAAATCCATATGAAGGAGTTCCAAAGGTTTACAAGTAGAAAGAATGCGCTTAGTTGAATGTGAAGTAGCTATTTGCTTGCCAGCTTGACAAGCGCTACAAGGTTTGTCCTTTTCAAAATTCACATCCTTTAAGCCAACAACAAAATCACGTTTTAAAAGTTTTCTCAATTGATGCATTCCAACATGTGCGAGTCGTCTATGCCATAGCCAACCTTTTGAGGTTTGAGAGACAAGACATGTTGACAGAGATGCATCTTTTGAGTGAAAATCAACCAAATAAAGATTTCCAAAACGAAAGCCTTTAAAGATCAAAATTTTATCTTTTAAACTTTCAACTAAAACTTCTTTTGGATAAAATGTGCAACTAAAACCAAAATCGCAAATTTGTGCAACAGAAAGCAAATTGAAATTTAGAGATTCGACCAATAAGACATTAGAAATAGAAAGATCATTTGAGATTGCGATTTTACCCAAGCCTACCACATTTCCTTGACGATTGTCGCCAAAGGTAATCTTTTGGTTCTCGCTTGAGTTGTCTTCTATTGAGGTGAACAACTTCTTGTTACCGGTCATGTGTTCAGAACATCCGCTATCTAGCACCCAATGCCTCCCACCGGTCTTGTAGTTCACCTGCATAAAAAGAATTAAGTTTTTTAGGTACCCAAACCTTTTTGGGTCCTTCAATGTTAGCAATCAAAGTTTTGGGCACCCAAATAGATTTCTTCTTTTTATTTAACATGGGTGCACCAACATACTTTGCTATAGCATAACCTTTTCTCGACTTTTGAAGCATGTAGCAAGTATCAAAATAATTAGGTGTCATTAAGGGACATGCTTCATGTGAATGACCGGTTTCATGGCATTTATGACAAAATGTGTTGCATGCTTTAACAAATATAGTTTTAGAGTTTTGTTTCCTTCCTTTCTTTTGAAAATATCCGAATCCTTCTTTTCTGAAAGAACATTTTTGTTTACTAAGGATTAGATCAAGAGATATTTTGCCTTTATAACAATTTTCTAACCCTTTTTCAAGTTTTTCTACTTGAGCCTTAAGTTCATTATTTTCATTTAACATATTATCATTAGAAACACATGGAATAGATGACTACTAGAGGGAGAATCATCCAAATTACATGAAGTTGAAGCATCTACCTTAGATGAGATATTTGTAACATCTTTTATGAGCATGCATTCATAAGATTCTTTAAGCTCAGAGTATTGAGCGCGTAGGTAAGAATGTTCTTCCTTAAGCGCCTTATACTTCTTTTTAGTTTTTCCAAAAACTTCATTTAATTCGGTTATCATTTCAACTAAATCATCATATGAAGGATCGTTGATGTGTACCTTTTCATCACCTTTAGCCATAAGGCAAATGGATGAGCTAGTTGAAGTGTTGATGTTGCCGAGAGCTAATCTGGCCATCTTCTTGGAGCAACTTCTTTCGTTGTCGGAGTCAGAGTTGGAGCTCTCTCCGCCGGACATCCACTCTCCAAAACAAGCTTCTTTGATTTCTTCATTCTTCTTCTTGAAGAACTTCTTCTTCTTGTTCCACGCCTTGTTCTTGTTTGGACATCTTAATGCTATGTGTCCCTTCTCATGACATCCATAGCAAATGATGTCCTTGAAGTTGTTTTGCTTTTGCCCCTTTGGTCGTGTGCCAATGTTGACACCTTTCTTATGCAACCTGCGAAGGAGTTTTTGAGTGTTCTTTACCATGAGCGCGAGGTCTTCATCGGAGGAGCCATCGCTTGAATCGTTTCTTGCATTAGCTTTGAAGGCCAAAGCTTTCTTCTTCGTCTCCATGGGTTTGGCTGCTTCCTTCTTCTCCTTCTTGTGCATCTCATGGGTGATGAGGTTCCCATAAAGATCGGTTGGTGTTGTGGTCGATAGATCAGAGTTTGTGAGAACCGTGACCAAAATGTCGAAGCTTTCCGGCAAGACCCTAAGCATCTTTCTCACAAGCTCAAGGTCAGTAAAAACAACACCAAGACCCTTGAGTTCATTCACAATGTTATTTAACCGAGTAAACATGGAATCCACGGACTCGGTTGATGACATGGTGAATGTCTCATATTTTTGCCTCACCATTAGCAATTTTGCCTCTTTAACCTTTGTTGTTCCCTCGTAAATTTCTTCGAGGGTAGTCCAAACCTTATGAGCAGTCGTGAGATTGCTCACACGGTTGAACTCATTCAAGGATAAACCGGCAAAGAGTGCATTTTTTGCACGGGCATTTAAATGCAGTTTTCTCCTGTCATCCTCAGACTGACTTGCCGGATCATCCGGAGGAGTAAAACCGAGTTTAACAATATCCCATACATCAAGCCCCATAGCTTCTAGGAATACCGACATGCGCACTTTCCAATAAGGATAGTTTGTCCCATCAAAGATAGGTGCACGACCGGTATGACCGAGAAGAAAATCTCCACTTGACATCCTCTCTCTAGGCGGTAAAGCCTAATGAATCGAGAGACCGTGCTCTGATACCACGTGTTGGTTCAAGGATGTCGACTAGAGGGGGGTGAATAGGAGGCTTTTAAAAACTTTAAAGCTCAAAGCAAATAAAGACAAATCAAGACAAATAAAATAAGCAAAGAGAAAAGAGAATGAACACCACGATTTTTACCGAGGTATCGGAGACTCGCCCAGTCTCCACTAATCCTCGTTGAAGCACTCAAATCACTTGAGTCTTGCCTCAATATCCACAAAGGATATTATCACTAGTGGTTGCTCCTTGTCCACTCCGGAAAGGCAAGCACCGATGCCTTGTACACACTTGCCGAGTCTCTTCGACAATCTCCGAACGGAGAGATCACCGGCCACGCCTCCGAACCGTCTAGGTGAGGGCGCTCACCAAGAGTAAAAGGCAGCGAGGTCTTCTCTAGACCTCCAAACACGCACCGAGAAGCTAAGTGAATGCAAAATGCAAAGAACTGAAATACTCGGTGGATCGGAAAACACTCAACTTGATCAAAAGATCAAGATTCTAAGTAGAAAACTAAAGCTCAAGAGTGTATATGAAATGCTGCTGCTTGTTCTTGTAAAACTTATGCCCAAAGCCCCTTTTTATAGCCTCAAGAATCAAATGAACCGTTGGAGCTAGGGCTAAAAATCAGCAACCCAAACTGACAATCAGTTTGCCTAACTGACAGTCAGTTCAGTGCACAACGGCTGACAAAATTTACGGATAAAAAATAGCTAGCCGTTTGTGGTCGTTTATGGAAAGCTGAAACCCACAACTGACAGTCAGTTATTCAAACTGACAGTCAGTTCGACCACTAACTCGACCAAAATCAAATAGAAACTTAGTTAAAATCTCTATGGTCGAAACTCCAACTGATAGTCAGTATGGACCAACTGACAGTCAGTTTAGTACAAAAATTTTGAGCCCAAAATACACCCTCTCTGGACAATTGTGAGTTAACACGAACTGACATTCAAACAGACAGTCAGTTTAGCAAACTGACAGTCAGCATGAACAAAAACAGATATAACTTTAAATCCAGAAATTCAAAAGAGGTGTTTAATAGCTTGTTGGAAAGATAATTTCAAGGGCTACATTTTTGTCAACAGAAGCAAAAGCCAGATCTGCCTAGATCTTTCTAGAAAATCAAAAAACTCTTCTGCTGTCAAAAACTAAACTGAAAAACCAGATTTTTCAAATAAGTTCAAAACCAAATCCAACCAAAAAGATGCAATGCAATGACCTAGGTTTCTCGGTTTGTGATGGAGATAAAGAGAGGACTTTTGCTACCCCTCTTTACAGTACGGTTTAAAACTAGAAAATAATTTCCCTAACCGATCATCTCCAAACGCCGAGATCGGTAAAAATAAGATCTCATAATACCTGAGGTCTTTCGTATCTTCATGATTTGCGTCTCATCTTTTGCTCTTCTGCATCTTGTGCTTCACTTCAAGTCTGTTTCATCTTGATCATCCTGTATTTCTTCCCAACTGATCCCTGTATCAATTTATCTCAAAAGCACAATTAGTCCGGAACACTTTGTTTTCATTAATCATCAAAATTAGGGTTAGGTATGAAGGCCTAGATGCAACATTGTAAGCCTTGGGGCTTCACGAGCCTCGGGCACTAGGGTTCCACCCGAAAGCACGGGATTGTCAGTGGTCACGAGGCCCATTATAGCCATTTCTGTCCCTGCGGTCAGGGACAAGATTTCGTCGATTGGAAGGGAAGTCAACTTCTCTGGGATGCTTGTTCCAAAGAGGTCAGTTGTTTTCCTCTTGCGGCGAACTAGAGGAATGTCGTCTTCCTCGTCCTCACTCCCTTCGCCCTGTACGACGAAGAAGTAATTTCCGCTCGTACTTGGGGTTACAGGAGGTATCGAGAATCTTACTGCAGTATTTTTCGCGGTAATGGTTTTCTTTTGTGAAGAAGCTTCTCCTAGGATCTTCTTAGGTTTTTTGGGAGCAGACTCCACTTCATGTTTTGAAGGGTCCTTCTCACCCTCTTTGCAGTTGGTCTTCCCGAAGGACCAACGTCCTCACTTGGACGCATTGCCTCAGCAAATTTTCCCAGAAGCTGTATTATTCAACATGTTTTTGATAATACAAGACAAATGGATGGTTTCCAACAGATTTTGTTTGAACAAATCATACCTTTCGGCGCTCTTGCTTAAGATCATCGCTGGCGTTAATCAAGCTCTGGGGGCGAGGCGATCCTTTAGCTCCCTCCACAGCGGCGTTATACGCCCGAAGGAGGTAGTTTGTTCTTTTCTCAATCTCGGACAAGGATAGCGCTATATCACAAACAAGCATGTTAGTAAATGCAACGTCTTTTAATCAGCAAAAATGTATGTTTTGTTGATTAAAGGACATACCGTTATTGTAGTCCAGGGTGCTATCCGCAATGGACTCCACTTCCCAAGCTGGATGTGCCCTTTCACGCAGGGGGTTTATCCTATTCTTCACGAAGTCGCGTATGATGTCACACGTGGTCAAGCCTTGCTGGACTAAGTGAAGAATAGCTTGAGCTTGTCTCTTCTATTCTGCGCTCAGAACGGGAAGGGAGTCTAACTCACTGGCCTTCTTCGGTCGGGTGTTCACAAACCATAATCCGCTCTCCGACGGAGGGGTGCAGTAGAACCACTTATGGTACCACCCATGAACAGAGTCCCGTAGGGGCGGGAATGGGTACTCCTTCTCCCGTATATGGAAGTAGATGCACCCAGCAGCATTGGCACTTTTTGACCATGCCGAAAAGTAGAAGCGTCGGAAAATCTCCACGCTTGGAAGCATTCCGACAAAGGCTTCACAGAGGTGTTGGAAAATCGCCAAAATAAGAACTGCATTTGGGTAGAGATTCACTAACTTCAGCCCATAGTGTTCCAAGATTCCCCGCAGAAACTCGCTTTCTGGGAATCGGAACACGCAGCGCAAGTATTCCTCGAAGATCACCAATTCGCCCTCTTGGACGATTGGGGTTTCTTGATCTTTTTTCGCTGGCCGCCAGTTGATCAGTAGCTGTGGGGGGAGAATCTCTCTTTCTCTAGTGCCACCAGACTCTCTTCTGTATGGTGGACAGATCGGCTCCAGAACGCCATTTCTTGTGAAGAATTGAGAAGAAAAGTGGTGACTTTGGAGACGACGAAGACGAGGAATGCAAAAGAGGGTTTTTGTGTGGCAGGAGGGTCTAAGGCGACGAAGGGTTTTTGGCTTCTCTAGTAAGCTACCTCTTCCTTTTATATGTCCGAGACAACCCTTTGCCGAGTATTTTATTAATTTTCCATAATGGGTGTCTTTCCTCTTGGAACCCGTTATCCATACCCAATAATGAATCCGAAATGAAATGTGTTTTTATCATTTTATTTCGCATTCGGGGGCTATGGTACAGATAAGAATATTGGAAATTCCTAATTCTTTATTAAGGGAATAATTCCTTATGGTTTTGGAATAAGTTTATAACCTCTATACTGATCGCAATGTAATCCTGTGATCATAACAGATATGTGTGATCATAACAGCTGTGGTCGCCGTATGGTCAAAAAACTGTTCTGTGATCATTCTGATCACAGTCTATGATCTCAATGCTCTTCTGAGACCAAAAAACTATTCTGTGATCGTTACTCTAGTTCTGATCGCAGTCTACTGCCTTAATGCTATTCTAAGACCGAAGAACTGAGCCAGTTTCGGACAAAAGTTTACTTGTGTATTTTTGGTCGCAGAAGCATTCTCGTGTAACTATTTCTCACAGAATGTAAAGAACCTTAATTTGGATTATAAGTTGTACATAATCCTTTTAAGAGATCATGTATGTGAGGAAAAGAAATTCTTTATTTCTGACAATCTTTACATATGAAAGCGACACAGAGCGACCAAAGCTTCAACCTGGTCTGATAGCCTTTTACCAAGTTCTCCCATGGGCATATTAACATCAGTGGGATCAACACTGGCTACCCCTAGAGAACTGGCTATGACTCTAAGTCTATATACATCATCCCAAATCAAAGAAGCGCTATTATTCCTTATTGTATCGGAGAGTTCTCGCTCCTGCCGAGCATTGTCCCTCTCCAAGAGGAATTGGCGCGCCTCTTCGTGGGAGTTGTCATAACATTCTGCAAGATGCAAAATGGCCGAAGACATTTCATCGGTCTTCTTCTCCAGGGCCTCCTTTTCTTTTTGGAGAGTTTGCTCGAGGGAATCACTCTCACCAAAAAGAGGTTGGATTTCAGCAGGCTGATCGCTGGGGGCTCCAGAGGTTTTCGTCTCCTGCACATTTATGCATTAGTTTTACAAGATAAACCGACCACAGAGAGAATGAAAATAATTACCAATCCTCGCAGTAAGATTGGACGGGAGGATGAAGCGCTTCCCCCAGGAAGTAGATCACCCGACAAAAGTCGAGGACCATCTGGTCGCGGGAATGCAACCTTCCCACCAAGAGTCGGGCGCCGCCATTGGCCCGGGGACGCGGCCTCTGGCCCCTCCCCGGGCGCCGCCTTTTGGCCCCCGGGACGTCCCGGAGGCTCCCGGGACGCGGCCTCCGGTGCCCTCCCGGGCGCCGCCATTTGCCCGGGGACGTGGCCTCCGGCCCCTCCCCGGGTGCCGCCATTGGCCCGGGGACACGGCCTCCGGCCCCTCCCCAGGCGCCGCCTTTTGGCCCCCGGGACGTGGCCTCCGGTGCCCTCCCGGGCGCTGCCATTTGGCTCCCGGGACGCGGCCTCCGGTGTCGTCTCGGGCGCCGCCATTGGTCCGGGGACGTGACCTCCGGGGCCTCCCCGGGCGCCGCCTTTTGGCCCCCGGGACCTGGCCTCCGGCGCCGACCCAGGCCTCATCGCCCTCCTAAAGGTAAAGCCTTGAACTGTTTATCACGTGCAGGTCACGCGAGGTGCGCCTCGGGAACTAGCGACCACCTGTCAAGCATCCAAGGCGTTTGACCGGGAGAAGGACGGTCCTGCCCTTCAATCCAACGGTGGCTTCCGGGGTAGTTTAGGTTTTTTGCTTCTTTTTAGGGCTATAAATAGCCCTTCTACCCCTCTGTTGTAAAGGATCGATTCTCTTTTATTGGAATAGCTAAACTCACAGACGTGCTCCGGAAGCCTCTCCCCTGGAGAGAGCCTCACCAGCCGACTCCAGTCGGGAGCGCGTCGACAGGACTAGGGCCCCCACCGGGACCCGAACCTGTATAAACCCGAGTGTCATTTTTTGTGCTTGTCCGGCGGGGGAGGACCGGTCATCCGATCAACCCGCGTTGCGTAATCTTCGCTAGGATCATTCTCAAAACCTGCCGGGGTATTCGCGATACCACGACAGAATAGAAGGCTTATTCGAACAAAAGTCTTATTCTCTGTGTATGTTCTGATCGCAGACATATTTTGTCTGTCATCATTTTTTTTCACACAATGGGGATTATTTTGATGATTGTCAGTCATACATAATCATTCGAAAAGTCAGATATACGAGGAGAAAGGAATACTTTATTTCTTACAATCCTTGCATACATAAGGAATACAGGAGACCAGAGCATCGACTTGATCTGAGAGTAATTTAGAAAGTTCTCCTATGGTTGTATTGGCATTAGTAAGATTTACACTGACTGCCCCCAGAGAACTAGCTATAGCCCTAAGCCTATCTACATCGTCCCGAAGCAAAGGAGTGCAACTGTTCCTTACTGTGCCGGAGAGTTCTCACTGTTGCCGAGCGTAGTCTCTCTCCACACGGAAGGTGCGCACCACTTCGCGGGAGTTGTCGCAACGTTCTGCCAGATGCAGAATTACTGAAGACATTTCCTCAGTCTTTGTTTCCAGAGCCTCTTTTTCTTTTTGGAGAGTTCTGCACAAGGCTACTCTCTCATCAAGAAGAGCCTGGATTTCAGCAAGTTGATCGCTGGGGGCTCCAAGAGTCTTCACCACCTGTGTACTCATGGTTAGTTCATAAAACATATAACCAATAGGGAGGGTGAAGATATCTATTACCTGAGAAGCAGAAGGAAAAGCCATGCTTCGGGGAGGATTTGGACGCAGAATTGTGAGACTTTCCCCAGAAAATTGATCACCCACAAAAGCTTAGGACCGTCTGGTCGCAAAGGTGTGAGAATTCCTCTAGAAGTGGGATGGTTAGAAGGGTAGTTGTGGATCTCCAAAGGTGGAGATGAAGAGGCAACTGGATGAGTCGCAAGGGGCAATGTGGCAACACAGGCACCAACAGCCTTTAGAATCTTCAATTCAGCTCCACTAGAGGATCCTTCATCATCTCTAGATCTCTTCTTAGGAGCGCCGGGTTCAAAATTCGATGCAGGATTAAAATTTGAAGTAAACATGTCTCTTTGTGTTCTTCAAATTTGGGGACTAGCGGACGAGGATTATCACCCGAGCTAGTTTGATTAGCACACATTATGTTCAGGTCAGGTTTGAATCTGATATGTGTGTATGAGTCTTAAATAGCCGCTATGATCTCAGATGACCAGTCTTCTATATACAAGCAGAGCGCGGACATAAAGGTAGATTGTGATCGCAGCCCTTGCGCGATCACAAGATCGCAAACAATGCACGGTCAGGAGGTCGATGACTAGATGCGACCAAGATAATTCGAGGGTGTTTAGGTCTTTTACAAATACATCTCCAGGGTCAAGATAACTTCTCCCACGTATGAGGACAACGGCCAGGAGGTTAATATGTGTGGTTACCCACTAACTACACATGTTAAACCTGCGTAGGAGAGAGGTGCGGTTATACAAACCACACAGTAGCAACCGTCCAGAACCGCTTCATGTTGGTGCCCTTTTGTTCACTATAAAAAGGTGGTCAATGCACGATCTAGAGGACGGTTAAGTGAACAAGTATTACCAGGAGTCTTAGTAACCTGAAGACTTAGACATAGCTAGATAGATATTAATATAGGAGAGATCTTCGCCTGTGATCATCTCTTCCTCCCTTTTGTAAATGCTTTTTCTCCCATATAGTGAAATCATAGCAGGACCTAGGGCTATTACTCCCACCATCGAGGGCACGAACCTGTATAAATTCTCTCATGCCCATACAAATATTACTCATCCTACCTTCCAGGAGGAGCACCCTGAAAGGTCTCACAACTCACAAATTCGCGTAAGATCAGCTGAGGACACTGAGTCCAAATCGTCGACATCCCTCTTTGAAATAAAGAGTTGAGCTATCTTCTGAACTGTGTTTCGATCAACTTCAGTTTTGGTAATTCCGAGTAAGATCCCGTTATTCTGCATATTAGCATCTGATCGAGTATAGTCAAAACCCGTCAATACTTCAATCATAGCAAAGCAGCATCTGGTCTAGGCTAGATCAAAACCCGGTCCAGCCCGTAACCAGATCAGTCACAGAATGAGAAGGGGTGCAATGACCAGTGTATTACATAAGTGAAGTACTAAATGGACTAAAGGAGAGTTACCCCGATGTCCAAAAACTACTCTATGCTCTCTTAATGACTTCCCAAAAGCTGCCACATTATTTTCAAGTGCACAAGATTTCCATGCCATCGTCCTTCCCCTTAGGATACATTCTCCGTAATCTGGAAGGAACTAGTCGAGCTGCGAAGTGGGCAGTTGAACTCAGAGCATTTGATCTCCATTTCACTGCTCGAGTAGCAATTAAATCTCAAATTCTTGTAGATTTTGTGGTCGCATGGACTAATCCTAAACCACTTCTGCAAGAACGAACATATTTGTCAACTACCGACCATTGGATGATGTATTTCGATGGTTCTCATGGTTTTTCAAACTTGGGGGCTGGAGAGGTCTTAATCACGCCTGAGGGAGACCAACTCTAGTATGTCAGACAACCCCACTTTGTTGTTATCAATAACATAGCAGAATCTCAAGGTCTTCTGGCCGGGCTTCGAGTAGCCAAATCTCTTGGAGTCCATGGACTAGTGGTGAAGGGAGATTCACAGCTAGTCATAAACCAGGTAATCAAGGAGTACAGCAGCTCTGATGAGCAATAGCTCATTACTTGGACGAAGTGAGGAAATTGGAAAAATATTTCATAAATTTTAAAATCCAATTCGTTCTGCGAAGAGACAATATTCTCGCAGACCAATTATCGAAAATTGGCTCCTCACGTGCATCCACTCCGGTAGGAGTGTTCATCAAACACTTAAAACATCCCTCAATCACCGAGAAGACAGAGGCGATGACCAACGTTTCCACCCACGAGCATGAAGCAGATTGGATCCAACATTTGAGGATCTGCCGCGCCTGGGACCTTGCCCGAGGAAGAAACTGAGGCTGACCGATTAGTTAGAAAAGCACGCACGTACAGACTGGTCAAAGGAACCATGTACAGAAAAAGTACTCAAGGAGTACTTATGCGTTGCATACCTCAAGAAGAAGGACAAAGCCTTTTGAGAGAAATTTATGGAGGCATGTGTGGCGCACATGCATCGTATAATACATTGATCGTAAAGGCCTTTCGACAAGGATATTACTAGCCTTCGGCATTAAACGATGCCCGTAGTGTCAATTTCATCCTTGGCAAGTTCATCAACTAGCATATGCATTACAAAATATCTCCTTGACTTGGCCATTTCCCGTGTGGGGAATAGATATTCTTGGTCCAATGCCCCAAGCTGTCAATGGATATAAGTTTTTGTTCGTAGCCATTGATAAATTCACTAAATGGATCAAGGATGAACCAGCCCGAACCATTACCGCCGCAGCAGCGAAGAAGTTCATTCATAAGAACATTGTGACACAATTTGGCATTCCAAGTCGTCTCATCATGGATAATGGATCCCAATTTGTTTGTGGTCTTTTTCTAGACTATTGCGACGATATCAGGACTAATATCTGCTTCGCATTAGTTAATCATCCGTAGAGCAATGGTGTAGTTGAACACGCCAATGGGCAGATAATAAAAGTGGTTAAGACATGTGTATTCAACTACCTTAAGTTGCGCTTGGGGCCTTGGGTAGAGGAACTCTACTCTGTTCTATGGGCACTACGCACCACACCAAGTAGAGCCATAGGTGAAACGCCTTTCCAACAGGTTTTTGGTGCAGAAGCCATGATACCAAATGAAATCCAACTTGGCTCTACTCGCGTAAGTAACTTAAATATCATCAATCATAGTGAAACACGTGATGATGAACTCATTCTTCTAGAAGAAAAGCGTAATCAAGCGTTGATTCCGTCCACAGCGTATTTACAGGCTTTGCATAAATACCACAACAAAAGGGTGCGACCACATAGCCTTCACGTGGGAGTCTTGGTTTTAAGGAAAATCCAAAACCAGTCTGGTCGCAACAAGTTCTCTCCTCAATGGGAAGGTTCCTACACTGTGGTTTCAATACCGCGACCTGGATTAGCTCGATTAGCTATGGAAGATGGAAGAATTTTATCAAACGCCTGGAACATAGACCAGTTGTCAAAATTTCATGTGTAAGTTTTTCCCACTTTCATTATACATTTTTACATTCAATAATTCACTTTTTTTCACTTTATGTTATAGTTATTTCCCAATTTTCTGTCCTCTCTCCTTTTCTCGGGCCACGCCCGGGGCTGGTCCCAATAAGCATTTTTCTCATAATATTTAAGTGGATTTGCTGGCCAATCTCATGGTCATATCTAGTCCAGACATCTCTTTGTAAGCCATTTCGTAATGAATGAGAGACTTACTAGCAGGTTACATATCACTCGAGTGGCTGTCAGTTCGCAACAAACTTATGCATTTACATTAAAATGTTTATCCTCGTGACCATGTGATCACATATAGTCAGAGTTTCTCTTTTTGAGCCGTATTCTCATGCATAAGAGACTGACTTATATGTGCTCGATCATCTATGCCATAGTTTAATCCTACAAGCATAATACCACACCTTCATTATGTATGGTCATAGGAGGTGGCTAGGGAAATATAACTATACATTAAGTCGAGAAATCAAGTACTTAGCATTGTGTCAATCCTTACATTTTCTTTTTTCAATCATTGGAATTCCTGCTAACTATATGAATTTTCAAGGTACAAAATCATCGCTAAATGAGGTAAATAGTTCCATTTCATATCAATAAGTTCATTGTAACAAGATGTCATAATAGATTTTTACATCAAGCAAGATCAAGATCTCGAAGCAAACTTTGGACCAGAGGTCTTCCCTCATCCATTACAGCACTCAGCTGACCCTCACTATCAAAAGCAGCATTTTCACCGACGGGGTTCAGATCCAGATTTGGGCTGTGGTGATGCCTTAACTTGCTAAGGATAGAAAAAGATACAGCTCCAACATTGGACTTCAATGCTTCCTTTTGCTTCCTTGCAATTTCTAGAATGCTCGCGACCAGTGAGTCAGCTTGAGCGGCGACCAACTTGCAGGACTCACTGAGGCTTAAGTTATCCTTTTTAGGATCAATGATATCTGCCTTCAGTAAGTTTGTGGCCATCCTGAGCTTCTTGAAGGTGTCTAACTTGACATTGCTACACCTCCTAATAGTTGATTCTAAAGCACCCTTTTCGTTACGAGCAAGCTTAGCAGCGTCTTTGGCCTTGTCATTGGATGCTTTATGACACTCACAAATGTTGTTAAGCGTATCGATATCAATCCCCTCTGAATGAATTTTTGCTCAAAGTGATCCCTTTCTTCGGTCAGCTTCGTAATCTTCTCTTCTTGTACTGAAAGTAAGAAGAAATAAGTTCAATCAAATTCATGAAAATTACCAAGGTAAGGTAAACTTTTGCCAGAACAGAACTTACATTTCATCTTGTCTCTTCGCTCTTTGCAAAGCACCAAGAGATGTTAAGATTTTTATTTTAGTGTATTGTACAATCCTAATGTTTGCTCGAATGTCGTAGCTCTTTCTTTAGCCTCTTTCAGTTTAGCTTCAAGCGCCAGAATTTTGGCAAGCCTTTCTTCATTCATTTCCAGGGCTTCAGAAATCCTACTTTGCAGATCAATCCTTTTCCTACGACAACGAACGTACTATAGTTTCAAAAAGACAAAGGTCAGAACAAGTCTGCTTCAACCAAAGTTTTAGGTTTGAACGACCTTCAATTGCTCCACAAGCAGACCAGGTGAGGTCACTACGCGAGCCGTACCCGGCATGAAACAAGAAATACTAGGAATGAGATTCCTAAGGAAATAAAGCAAAGCTTAAAGGTGAAGAATTCTACTTACCTCTAAGAATTTGCGAAAGAACATCCCAAAGAGACCCTCTGTCGACGATTTGGAATCAGGGTCTCCTGTCGATCTTACGCAGATTTGTGAGTTCTATGTGAGACCTTTCAATGTGCCCTCAGGTAAGTTAGGATAAGCAATGTAAATGGTGACACAAAGGTTTATACAGGTTCGGGCCCTCGATGGTGGGAGTAATAGCCCTACGTCCTGTTGTGATTTCTCTATGTATGGGAAAAGAGTTTTACAGGGAGAAGAGATTATCACAGGCGATGATCTCTCCTTATACTTCTGTCTAACTAACTATATCTAATTCTTAAAGCGTGGATGACTTGTTGTCTCTTGACGTCTCCTCTCCTTCATCGTGCATGTAGCCATCCTTTTATACTAAATGAAAGGATGCCGATGTGAAGCAGTTCTGGACAGTTGCCATGATGCAGTTTTTATAACCGCACTCCTTCTCCTCACTGGTTAAGCACGTGCAATCATGGATAACTGCACATGTTAACCTCCTGGCGGTTGTCTTCTCACATGGGAGAAGTTGCTTTGTGCCTGGGAACGTGTCTAGTAAAGGCTTGAACACCCCATTGTTACCTTGGTCGCTCATAGCCAGCGACCCTCTGACCGTGCACTTCTTGCGGCTTCATGAATGTGGAAAGGCTGTGATCACAGACTAACTTTGTGTCTGTCTACGACTATAGCGGATGCTAAGACACAGTGACACATATCATATTCGATCCTGACTTGAACCCGACATGTATTATTCAAACTAGCTCAGATGATAATCCTCGTCAGCTAGCCCCCAAATTTGAAGAAATGAAAAGACTTATTTACATCAAATTTAGTTTGCATCAAATTATGTAACCTGAAGCTTCAACTTCCTCAGTTGGCACTATTCCACCGTGTGGCAGTTTATATCCCAAAGAAAACCTTTGGGTTTTTTTTGACAGGTAATCATGAATTTATTGACCCACTTAACCGAGGTGAAAAGCTTTAAGTACGCTTTAAGGACTCGAGGCACCCTCGAACGCGAGCCGTTGCCTCCAAGCTCTATAAATAGCGAAGCCTTTCAGGTGTAAACTCATCAGCTTTCCTTTTGGCTAAGTATTTTAGAATTTGTCTTCACTTTCTGACTTCATTCCTTTCTCTAATTCTCATCTTAATGGTGAATCGAGACTCCAAGATGATTGTTGAGAGTCAAGAGCAAAGATCCACCAGGACCTTCAGAAGGTAGTTCTCTTCAAAAAAGCTCTGATATTGATCTCTTCTTGGTAGTTTCCAAAGCAATGCGTTCTAGAATATGTAGATACTTGAGGAGCTGATGCCTCTAAAGAAGAGATCAAGAAATGATGAAGGATCCTCCAGTGGAGCTGCATCGAAGATTCTAAAGGGTGCTGATACCTGTGTTGCTACGTTGCCCCTTCTAACCAATCCAGTTGCATCTTCATCTCCACCGTTGGAAATCTACAACAATCCTTCCAACCATCCAGGTTTAGGAGGAAGTCTCACACCCCCACGACCAAGTGAACCTCAGCTTTTGTTGGGTGATCAACTTTCTGGGAAAAGTCCCACATTTCCACGTCCAAATCCCCTCCAAAGCTTGGCTTTCCCTTTGCTTCTTAGGTAATCACCTTTATTTTCTCTGCTGGTCATGTTTTTTTTTCAAAACTAACCCATGTGTGTGCAGGATGTAAGGCATCCTAGAGTCCCTAGCAATCAGCTTGCTGAGATCCAGTCTCTTCTGAGGGAGAAATCTGTCACGCCCCCGCCTTGTGGACAACGACTACTCCCGTGGGGACCCAGCTTGCTGCAGCTGATCCCATACATGCATACCATTGACTTCCCAGGATAAGCCAAGCACAGGAGTATATTTACATCACAGCAGAGTAACTTACAAAATATTTAAGCAGTGTGGCCTTCTGGCCTTAATACAACATAAAGAGATTACAATGCCTTCGCGGCATACAAGATCTAGCAAAATAACAACTATGCAGCGGAAAATAGGTGAACCACCACAGCAAGAAGTTGACGGCAGAACAACACACATCATGGAAAGCTGACCGAGTGACCGGTCCTCTCCCGTCGTGCCAACACAGAGAGTGACACAAGGGTTTATACAGCTTGGCTAGGGGAGCTCTCTCGCGGGGAGAGTGCTCCTAAGCACGCCTACTCGTTTTTGTGTATTGATGATAATTAATTTTCCTTGCTTACAAAAGAGCGGTACAAGGGCATATATAGGCCCAAAAGATGTCAATTACAAGACTACCCTGGCTGCGGCCGCTGGATCGGGGGGCATTAACATCCTTCTACTGACCACGTGACTAGGATGCTCGACAAATGTCCTTGTCAATTCCTGAGGCGCTTCCTCACGTGACCCCCACGTGATCCTACGCAGGAGGTCCCCGCGGCCTTCACTCGGGATGGGTCACCGGTGGCCCTGGTCCTCGGGCAAATGGCGATGCCCGGGACGGGTCTCCGGGGGCCCTGCTCCCGAGAAAATGGCGGCGCCAAGGACATGGTCTCCGGGGCACTTATCACCGGGCCAGTGGTGGCGCCTGGGACATGGTCCCCGAGGCACTCCTCACCGAGCCAGTGGCGGCGCCTGGGACATGGTCTCAGGACAATTCCCACCGGGCCTGTGGTGGCGATCGGGACAGGTCATCGGGGGCCCTCATCCCCCGGCACATGGCGGCGCCCGGGACACGGTCCTCGGGGTGTTATCGCCGGGACTGATCGGGTGGAGATTTCCTCTGACAACAGCACCCCATGCCCTCCTGGGACATGCCCTAAGTCCCCGGAAGGTATGGTCTACATCATCGGGGACATCTCCCCCAGAGAAGGTCTCCGGTGCTTGGCGATGCTTTGGTTTTTGCACCACGCAATTATGGTGGTGCCGCCGATCATGATGACACCGCAGGCCTCGATTAGTGCACGCCGTCGGTCATGATGGCTTCGCGCGGTTCGAACGTGGGCCCGTTGTTACCCGCGCGTCTCTTTGGTTTGCGAGATACATTTGAAATGGGCAGCCCCGATTGATCCCGAGGGGCCACGTGTCACCCATCGGGGCTGCGCTTGACCACTATAAGTAGGGCCCCGGGGGGCCCGGAGAGCTCATATCCAAGCCACAGCCTCCAATTTCTCACCGGTGCTCTGAGGCTCTCCCGGCGACCTAGTCCCCCATAAACTTAGCCTCCCGGCGACCTAGGCTCTAGGAATTTCGCTCCCGGAAACCTGGCCCTCGAAAATTTCTCTCTCGGAAACCTAGCCATCGACAAACCACATGGCGCCAAAAGGCCGTGCCAAAGCCACCGATGTGCCCCCCGAGGAAGTCACCGCAGACTTCCTCTGGGCTTCGGAGTTCACCTCGGGGGACTTAGAGTCCCTCGTGGAGTGGGGGTCCTCGAGGACGGGGATGTCCAGATCCCCCTGAAGAAGGAGACCACGCCTCGCCCCCGGGCCGGGGAGGTGGTCGTCTTTGAGGCCTTCGTAGAGGCCGGCCTCCGGCTCCCGATGCATGCAATGCTCCGGGAGTTCCTCCGGGAATATGGGGTGGCGCTCAACCACCTGACGCCCAACACCCTCGTCCGGATGGGCCTTTTCATCTGGTTGTGTGAGGTAGCCACCGGAAGGGAGCCCACGCTCCGGCTGCTCTGGTACTACTACGAGCCCTCGGCGAGGGGCTCGTACATGGTCAAGGGAGGGCCGAAGTCCGCCTTCGGCTCTATCATGATGCAGCTGCTCCCGGCCTAGGTAGAGGAGTACCTGGTGTCGGCCACCCGGGACCACTAGGGGGACTGGCTCCGGACGTGGTTCTATCTCCAGGTCTAGGACTCTGGAGTGACATATTCCCCGGAGCCCCCCTCCTACTGCCCGTTGTCCGCCCCCAAGCCCCCGGTTTGAACTGCCGAGGAGTTAAAGCTCCTCAACAAGATGGCGGGTGCCCGGGCTTGGAGGTCCATGAGGGACCTCGCCGAGGAGTAGGGGCTCCTCAAGCTCTCCCCCTTCTTGCATGGGAAGAGGGGAATCGGGATTTGATCGGCGCACCGGCCCCCACAGAGACCGGTGGCACGATGTAAGTGTCCGGTGACCCTCACTCTTAGTCCTTCCAATATTTTAGCTAACTTTTATTCCTTGTTGTTTAGCCGTATCTAGCCGCTCGGGAGAAGGCGGAAAACCTCCTCGAGAGGTACTATGCTGACGAGCACGAGCGTGTCGTGCGCGTTATCGGGGAGGGAACTCCCCATAACTTGGTGGCGGAAGCCTTCGGGCTGAAGCTACTGGTCAGGGACCTCTCCCCACCGCCGGCTCTCACAAGCGGGGAAATGAGGCCGCCGGGGGCCCCAAGCCAAAGTGCGCCAAGGAGTAGAAGGCCCCCGGCCCAGCAAAAGCGCCGGACGCTACACCCGGCAAGACCCGAGAGGAAACTCCCTGGTCGGGGCACGCGCAAGCCACCCCAGGGCCTGGGACGACGTCGCCCCTCCCGGAGGTGCAGCCTTCCCCCGGCCCGGGGATGACGGGGGAGTTCATGCGCCACCTCCACGCGCCCACCGGATCGGGCAAGAAGGGGAAGGCGACGGGCGACGGGGCCGACTCTGACTCGGCGAACTACAACCCCTTGCCCTCTCCAGTGGCCATGCCTCCGGTGGTCCCGAAGCCGGTAATTGTGGAGCGCCCGGAGGTGCTGTTCATGGAGGTGTCTACTCCACATCTCTACTGGTAGGTGGACGATGGGGCGAGCCCTTCCGCCTGTTCGGTCTATGAGGCTTCGGGAGCCCCACAGCCCGGGAAGGGTAAAGGGCTCCTTGTCCCCCCAAGGTCCACGTTCCCTCCGGGAGCTCGTCCCATCGTCCTCGGAGTCCGAGTCCTCGGTGCCCAGGGTTGTGGTCGAGACCAGCCCGGTCCACATCACTCCCGGGGACTGTTGGACGAGACCCGCCGGCGGAGATGGTTCCGGCGCGATCGGGAGGGAGAACCCCCATGCTAGCCCCGGGTGAGGCCTGGAGTTTCACCGCGAGACTCCAAACCTGGAAGGTCCGGGCCTACGTCCAACATGGGACCATCCGCGAGTGTAGCTCCGAGTTGGTTTCGCTCCATCTCAAGGTAAGTTTGCTTTCAAGTCGCCCGGTTACATATTCTGGGAGGTCGTCTAACCCTTGGGTTTGTAGGGGGTGGCCCTTGATCAAGGCGTCGAGGACCGCTACATGGCGGCCTTGAAGGAGGCGGAGGACAAGGCCACTGCATTTTGCGCTGAGAGGGTCGAAGCCCTCGGGGAGCTGGCTAGGATCTGAGCCCAGCTCCTCGCGTCAGAGGATGCCAACGCCCGTGTCCGGAGGAAGGCGAAGGCGAGGGATAGCACCCACTGGGAGCTCGAGGACTCCCACTCTCGAGCGGTTGCAGTGGCGGGCTGCTTCGTTCGCTCGGCCGTCGAATGTCTCAGACTTAGCCTTGGCCCAGGGGGCGGCTCCAGCATAGCCCCAGCCACGTTCACAGAGGCTATGCGCTTTCTCAATGCGCAGGTCTTCATGATCCCGGAGGCCGCCGACGCACGGGCCTGGGGCTGGGTGATCCTGGTGGTGGCCGCAGCTGCGGCCCTCGTTGAGCACCGGGGGACCGGCGCTCGGGCGGTCGGAAGTTGGCTCCCCCGAAGCTTGCCCAACTTCTTTGAGCCGCAACGGCGGCAGCTAGAGGAGTTGGCGAGGGGCTTCTACCGTCTAATCGTCTGGGCTCGTTTCCCGGCTTCGACGCCCCCGTGGGCGGATGCCCCGGCGGCGGAGACTCCCAGGGGGGGGGGGGCAACGGGCAAGTATGAATCTCCCCCTCCCCCCTCGGCGTTTAGATTAGTTCTTTTTTGCTTTTCCTAGGATTTTTGTTCGCGAAGCTTCTTAGAGGAAGCCCCGCAGACTTGTAAAAAATTTGTTGCTCAATCAATGAAACTAATATTTTGCTAAGTCTCGACTCATCATGAACAGGTCCCCTGGGAGCTTGCTCTCAGCGGAGAGTTTCCGAGGCTTGAACGCCTTGACACAGGGGCTCCCCGGTGGCCCAGGGGCTCTCTCCCCAGAAGGGGCTTCCGGGTCCTGGAGGGCATAATCCGGGAGATGCCCAAGTGGCCCTGGTTTGCTAACCCATGCCACCGGGGGGCGTGGTGAAAATGCTTCCTGGGAGCCGATATGGTTGCGGTGGCTCCCGTAGTGGCATCTGAATAACTTCGACAATAGTCATGCCGAGTTGCCCCTCCGAGACCAGGGTCCCAGAGGATCCCTCCACTTATGATACGCCCTCCGGCCGGCTACGAGTATTGGCCCGCGGACTTGCTTCGAGAAGCCCAGAGGAGCATAAGGAATACTAGGTGTAGCCACCTCCTGGAGGGGGTTCTCCTCCGGAGTAGTTTCCCTCGGGTGCTTAGCTCCACGGCTTGTATCTTGTATTTGCCCAAGGCTTGTCGTCCCCTAGACATCTTGGCCAACTGGGGGGGTGGGTTTGTAACACCCTAAGTTTAGGGGTAAAAACTCTCTTTTTCATGAACATCATGCATGCATGTATCTCTGTAGTAGTAGCAAGATCAGTTCAATCCTAATCTATTCTAAGCCCCAAATATTTCAAAATCTTTCCTGTAAACCCAAATCAAGATCAGATTGCTCAGACGAGATCTATCAGTTACTCTGAGCATAAAAGCCTTCAGAAGCCAGATTCAATTCCATCTCTAACTCTCAGATCTTGCGGTCCTTTTTTGTTTTCGAAAACAGAATTGTAATTAATATCCTAATTACCCTAAATACTCTGAACTCAGATTTAGCCAAATCTTGACCTAATCAAGACCAGATTATTCTTGGATTATGATCATGGGTATGCCAATATCTTAATCCACAAAGTTGGCAGTCAAATTTCTTCATCTAAGCCTTTTTCGCATATCAGTCCAAATTATATCGCAAATCAGTCCTTTTATCTGATATCTCGAAACCCAAAAAAATGAAATCTTCAGATTAACTTCAAATTTAGAATTTCTTCTGCAAATCTCTTCTAAATGCTATTTGATACAATTTTCACTTCTGGCCAGATTCCAAAATCTCATCCTAGATGCCAGAATTCGAAATCGATCGAGACCCAGATCTTAATTACCCTAAATACCCTATTTTCGGTTTAATCAAAAACCATCAAATCATGCCAGATTTTACCAAATCTCTTGCTAGATTAGTACAAGGCATAAGTTTATACCCATCTATGAATTCAAATTGCAAATTATTTATCTCTAAATAAGAAACTACATATCAGTCCAAGTTGCAAACAAAGAATCTTGTAAACAGGTCCCTGGGTCGACCACATCTACTGTTCATGACCAGAGCAATTGCTTGCGACCAGGGCTCAGCAAAATCAGCATCTTCGACCTCGGCCATTGGTGCACAGTACTCGTCATCGACCTCGACCAGTGCGACCGCGACCAGTGCGCCGTATTACCGCGTCTGTTGCCGCCAATCAGTGCCACACTCGCCAGTGCTCGTTCACGGCTGTCTTTGCACACACACACGTGTTTGCACCTCAATTAACGCCGTGGCGATCCTTGTCCAGCTCACCAGCAGCTCGCGCGCCAGAGAGAAGCTTCGCCTGCTCGCTTGCTCGCCGTTGCTTCAATCCGAAGACTTCACTGGTGCAAGTTTCTTAACCTCTAAGCAGTGAGCCTTGTTTCACTTTGCGTTGTCTTTAAATAGTAGCTCCAGATTAACTTAACCTTCACCATCTTCACCAGAGCTCCCTTAGCTTTTTTTAAACCCGAATTTCACCATTTTCGTTTCCTTCTCCGGCGAGCCGCCGAGGAGGTCGACGACGCTAGCTCGCCTCGCTTCACCAAACTCCAAATTGACACCACCAATGAGTATCTCTCAACGTCCTCATTGTTCTGTAGCATTTAATTGAACTCCCGTGCACCTCATCGCCGGTGATCGCCGGGAAATGCCAAAACCCCTGTTCCAGCTTTGCAACTTGATTTAATCCGAATTAGCCTTCGACCCAGTATAATAAAATGATCAGTAAGCTTTAATTAGCAAACCAGTGAATCCAGATTTTAGAATTGAGCTTGAATCGAAGCTATTCCCAAGCTCGAGCTTCACCAGTTGCCAGCGCTCATCTCCAGGCTTCTCCGGTGATGCTCCGGCCCAATTAACCGTGCCAATAACTTCTCTGTGCTTCCCTCTTAGTCCTTGAGCAAAGAATTGAGTTCAAATCCTGTATAGAAAAAAACCCCAAATCCAGTGTCTTCGTCTCCGGCACCAGCCACCGAAAATCTATCCTCGGCCGATCCAGCTCTAGCAACATTGTCCACCAGATGCGCCTCAATCTCCTAAACAATTTTATCTACTAGCTCGACATCTAATTCGGCCTAAATCGAAAGTTATAGCTATGCCCTAATCTCTGTCCAGTGCCATGATTTGAAACTTCAGCCACCGTGTTCTTCGCCGGTTTTCACCACTTTCTAGCCATCTCCTGCCCTAGACCTATTGAGTAAATTGTTCCTGTTATCAAAGCCTACCTCCCAGACAAAGTGGTGCATCAATTGGAGCCCTAGATAAAAAGTTATGGCAAGCCCTAGTTTCTGGCCATGTCAGTCCAATGCCAGTCTATGCCAGCCAGTGGCATTAGCCCTTTTCACTTCTTTCCAGATGTGCATTTTGAGCATGACTTTGTCCCTTAGACTCCTGAGGTTGTGATCTACAATTTCTTCTTCTGTCACAACTTGAGTTGAGCCCTCTATCAACCATTAATCCTTTGTCGATGCCTTGAACCGAATGTCAACCTAAAGACGTTCGTCGATTTTGGGCAAACCAGCCACGGACTTAATGTCATTTCCTTACCCTAAAACCCTAAAAGTCCCTGGCACCCATCTTCAGCCCTAATTCTGTGAGTTAGCCCTGATCAGCTTCTAAACCCAATCATTTCAGAATCATCGAGACATTTCATCTTCGCATTATTGCATGTAGTATAATAATGTATTGAAAAGGATGTGATTCTTGGTTGCTTGTTTGATCTTTGCTCAGAGCCAGAGCCAGAGTTTGAGGACTTCACTACTGACCCGACATCAACTGCTGTTTCTTACGACGCGTAAGGCAAGTCATAGTCTTGACCATATTGAACCTATATTTTATGAATTGCTATGATATGACCTTGAATATAAATAGTATTGCATGTGAGAATGGATGAATTGTGAATTGGCAATACTAGGCTGGATGCCTGTGAAATGTGAATTGATCAAATAGTGAGCCATGAACTATTATAAATGTACTTATATATATTCATGAAATAGAACCCCTAGCCGTGACCAGGGTTTTGGTATGGAATGGTGGTACTAGCACTGGATGTGCTTGGTTGCACTAGATGTGTAGGCACTGTAGGTGCATGATTTGTGGTATGATCTGGTCACTGGCATATAAGGACTAGAACCTTGTGTTGTGCGTTTAGTGCCATGAAACACGTGCTAACCGCAAGCCTGGTATGGGGCAGGCCTGAACAAGTACTTATGCGAATCGCACATGAAACCCCTGCATGAGATGGAAAACAATACACTAATTTCACGGAGTGCGGCTCCTCCACGTATCACTGAATGTGATCTGATCATGCACGCTGACCCAGTAATGAGAAGAGGCTTGGGGGTGGGGGTATATCCCGCCACAATTGTGGTTCACGAGAGATCCACAGGGTCGGGGGTGAATTGCGAGTGAAACATAACAAAAGTTCTTGTTATCTCCACCTTGCCACTCACACATGGTTGTGAGGATGGGTCTAATCATATTGATAGGATGGGCTTGAAAGTGGAATATCTTGCGGGTAAATTGGTACCTCTCTACAGAGTTAAAAATGTATTCGAATACTCTGAGCTCCCGGGTTTATAGGAGTCTGCTGCGGTGGATTAAATCCACGCGGTGCGACACAAGTATGTTTTCTAAATAAAATTTGATAAGTCAAGATTAACGAAATGACATGTGTTGTCATGATAAGGGGTGCTACCGTGGGCTGTCGTGTGTCGACGTGTCGTGGTAGTGCTATAATTTAGTGAACATGAATAGCGATGCTATGTTATGAAAAGTGCTGTCATGAGATGAGATATGAAAGAAAAGATTATTTTATAATCATACATAATTCTTGACTAGTCTAGGTTCATAACAGTACTACTATATGTATCTTCTCTTACCTATGACTTGCTGAGTACGTAAGTACTCACCCTTGCAACTTACAACCTAGTAGATGGAGAGTACCATGATCAAGAAGAAGGCGTGGAAACCTTCTTGAACCAAGATGAAGGAGAGCGAGATCCACCAAATCCCTGATGTGTTGTTTTGCCGTCAACTTCTTACTGTGGAAGGGACACCCATCATCTGCTGTGTAGAAGTTTTTATTTTGCTTTAACTAAACCTTGAATGCCGCAAAGGCATTGTAACCTCTTTATGTAATATTATGGCCAGCAGGCCTCGCTACTTAATATTTTGTAAGTTTTTTTGCTGCAATGTGAATAAACTCCTGTGCTTGACTTATACTGGGAAGTCAATGATATGCTTATATTGGGACCAGCTGCAGAGGGCTGGGTCTCCACGGGAGTAGTTGTAGTCCCAATTTCAGAGCGCGACAGGGTTGTCCCCCGGTTAAATGTTGTAGGAGTACCCGGGGGGGGGAATTGTCGTGTCTGCCACGACTGTGACATCACCTGTGAGGAGCCCAGCTCGGTGCAGCTGGTCCCTTAAACCACTTGACTTCCCAGGATGAGTCAATCACAGGAATACATTGAAGCAGCAAAATAATACAGTAGTCATAATTGTATGGCCATCAGGCCTTAGTACAAAACGAGGTACTGTGCCTTACAAGGCACAAGGGTCCAACAAAATAACACATCTAGTCGATGGAAGCTAGGCCCAAAAGCAATCCACAGGAAACAGAGGTTGACAGCAAGACAGCACCACATCAGGGCTCCGGAGGAAACTGCTCGTCATCTCCTGGGTCCGCAGCATCTTCAGGATATCCTCCAAGGTCATAGAACGCTCCATCTATTGATGAGTTGTTGCAAGGGTGAGTACTTACGTACTCAGCAAGTCATAGGGAAGGTAGAGATATATTTACAGTATAAATGACATGAACCTATGCTATTGGGGAAAGAGTGAAGGGTTTTTCTCAACATACATTTCTTTCTCATTCCTATTCGTCTTTCAATCATACTCATGGCAGTAAATAAATCATATTGATAATGATTCATATATCCCATATCCAAGGCGATATAACCTCATATCACATTACTTTTATTCAAGCCTTTCAATCTTATACTCATAGCAGTATCTCATATACTTTAGGGCATAAACCACATGCCTCTTAGTATCATATGATCTCTATATTATGGTATCACCGCGACACGTCAACACATGACAGTCCACGGTAACGCCCCCTATCGTGACAACACATGCCACTTGGGTAATCTTGAACTAACAAGTTTTAGTTTATAAAACAATACTTGTGTCACACCCCATGGATTTAATCCACCGCGGCATACTCCTAAAACTCGGGAGTACAAAGTATTCGAATACATTTTTAAACTCTGCAGAGGGGTACCTCTTTTTAAATCCACTTTTTCACTCGACTTTCAAGTCGGGCCAACTCCATGCGACTTATACGCATGTGACAAGGCCGAGTTCACACAATGTTTTCGCAGCCTAGTATTAACAGTATCCCTGCCCGGTAAATGGATAATTCAGTCCCAAGTACCGTTGTGGGTCCTCCCCACTGCCTTACTTCTTAGCCTGGGTCTATGTTCCCGCAGGACACATAGCCTCTTTTGATTACAGTCGCGCACGACTTAATCTGGTGTAGGGCGTCTTCCTTCTTTACACCTTATCCTCTCATAATTTTTCTGATCTCACATCACTCATGGACGAACTGCGTCCCACCAGTTTCCACGCGAGAAACCGGATCGACAAGCCATGCAGGGAACTGATAACACTAAGGAAGCTACTAGATTGCGCCTGTCCCATACCAGGTAAGTGGTTGGTACGTTTTTCATGCCACTAGATGCACGACACAGGTTCTAATCCTTATATGCCAGTGACCAGATCATTCCACAACCCATGCACCTTCTGTGCCTACACCTCCAGTGCAGCCAAGCACCTCCAGTGCTACCACCATTCCATACCAAAATACTGGTCACGGCTAGGGGTTCTATTTTATGAATATAAATGTACATGTTTATACTTTTATTAGTTCGTGGCTTGCTATCTTAACAAGTTCACATTCCTCAAGTATTCAATCTATCGCTGCCATAATATCATTGATCTCAGCACATGCAATATTAATGAGGTATCTACTCATGGAATAGCATAGCAATTCATAAAATATAGGTTCAACTTGCCTTCCGCGTCGTAAGTATCAGCAGTTGATGACGGTTCAGCGACAAGGTCTTCAGCTTCGGGCTCTTGTTCTAACAAGATCAAACAAGAAAACAGGCATTACAATCAATCCTACTCTTACTAATCCACTACATGCAACGATGCAAGGAGAAAACACTCTGGTGATGCAAGATTTGGAAGCGATTTGAGTTTAACTATGGTAACCAGGGTTAGGATTAGTTGTTAAGATTTACAAGGTTCCAAAATACTAGGGTAACATCAAGGTTGTGACTCGTTCGCCCAAAAATAGCGAATGTCTTTAAGTTGGCACTCGGTTCAAGGTATCGACATAAGGTCGATGGGTGATAGAGGGCCCAACTCAAGTTGTGACAGTAGGGAAAACTGTTGATCATAACATCAGGAGTCTAAGGGACAAGGTTATTTCCAGAGTTCATGGCTGGAAGTGGGTGAAAGGGCTCAATGCCACTGGCTGACACAGCCTGGCGTAGGGTTGACATGGCCAAAAACTAGGGTTAGCTTTATCTTTTGACTCAAGGCTCCAAATGATGCACCACTTTGTCTGGTAGTTAGGCATTTGTAGCAGGAACAAATGTCTCAAAAGGATCTAGGGCAGGAGATGGCTGGAAAGTGATGAAAACCAGCGAAGAAGTTGACTGGTCTGGAGTACCTGCAGCACAAACAGTACAGCAACTAGGGCATAGCCATAACTCCTGTTCTAGGCCGAATTAGGGGTCATGGTAGAAGACAAACTTGCTCAAAATGGTCCAAAACATCTAAATGGCAAGGTGGTTTGAGCTGGAGTGGCTGAATTTAGAAGATATTGGCTGGAGGAAGATGAACTCAATCCTGATTTGGGCATTTCTGTTCTAGGGCAATTGAACTCGAGTCCTTGCTTGAGGAGGGTCTCTGGGGCATAACAAAGCTAGGTGTGAAGTCAATTTAACTGGAAAATCACCACAGAAGCTTAACGGCGAGTTCCAGTTTGCATGAAAGGTGTAAACTTGGGGTTTTTCATATTTTAGCGAAATTGGTGATTCTGGTTGCTTAGATGTGTTCTACACAGTCCACTGATCATGTTTGATCATAGGCTCGAGAGCTAATTTGGTTTAGTTAGGGATTAATTGCTCGCCGGAGTTGTCGGGGAAAATCAGCAATTCCCAGCGATGAGGTGCGATAGGGTTCAATTGGCTGCTACTACACAGGTAAGTGGATGAGAGTTACTTACAGGTAGCTTCAATTTGGAGCTCGGTGCAGTGGATTGGCCTGGCACCGTGAGCCTCCTCTCGAGCTTGCCGAAGAAGACGAAGGGAATGGCGTGGTTAGGAACTTGAGTGGTTCTGGTGTGAGTGTCTTCGAGCTGGGCTGGGGTGGCTTTTATAGGCACAGCTAGAAGCTTGCAACGGCTGGAATTGCCTTGAGAATTGAAGCTCGAATCGACGGCGAATTGACCGGCCGGGCGGGACAGCAGCGAAGTGACGCAGTCCAGCGGCTGTGCCGGCTTTTGCAGCCTGGCGCGCAGTCCTGGTTGATGCAACGGCGACTTGATGCTTCCCCCAGGCATGCTTGCGACGTGGCGCGGCTGGGCTGCCGTTGTCGGGCGCGCGCGCGGGGAAACGAAGGCGCTGCTGGCGGAGTGAAGTGGTTCCACGGTGGCGAATACGAGGCACACACGCGGCAATGGAACAGTAGCGGAGGTGGCAACGCAGGTGATGAAGCTACAGCAGCGGCAATGGCGACGACCAAACTCCGGCGCTCGTGGTCGATCGAACGGCCTGGTCGTGCACAGTAGCCCGTGGTCGAACCAGGGACTGATTTGCGATGATTTTTGATTTGGCTTTGGACTAAATTGCAAATCTGGTCTGTGAGAGGTTCAATTTGGAATTTGATTCCATGGCTGAGTATAATATTTCTATTAATACTCATTTAGCTCAAATTTGGAGAAAGTTTGATAAGATTTGAGGGATTTCACCTATTTTCGAAAATAGGGTAAAATTAGGGTAAAACAGATCTGGGTTTTGTCGATCTCGACTTCTGGTGATTGGAGAGAGTTTTGGAAGTCTGATCAAAAGGGAGATCTGTATCAAATAGTATTTGGGAGGTGTTCCCTGAAGAAATTCTGGAGTTTGAGTTGATTCGTGGATTTTAGCCTTTTCAGGCCTCCAGTAAACCGAAAAGGACCTATTCGCAGTAAAATTTGGACTTATCCGCGAAAAGTGTTTAGATAAATTAATCTGGTTCCCAACTTTTTGGAGTAAGTTGAGGATGTATCATGGAACATATTCCAAGAGATACTTGAGTCTAGATAGGGTTAAATCAAGATAACTCAATTATCTGGAAACTGGGGTACTTAGGGTAAATCTGGATTTCCTGTTTTCGAAAATAGAAAGAGACTTAGATACTGGGAGTTAGGGTTAGAATTCAATCTGGCTCCTGAAGACTTTTATCTCCAGAATAACTGGTAGGTTAAATCTGGAAGGTCAGATCTTGATCTGGATGGTCAGATCTTGATCTGGATCTAGATAATAGATTTGGCGATTTTTAGGGTTTGAGAGAGATTAGGGTTTAGCTGATCTGGCTACTACTACAGAGATACATGCTTGCAGGGTTTTTATGCAAAAACTTTTCACCCCCAAAACCAGGGTGTTACAGGAATGTAACCCTGTTAAATGTATCAATAAAGCTAAGTTTGCTTGTTCCTTGAAATTTCTTGTCTTCAAAAATCTTTTGAAAATATTCACCTGTCCGAGCACGAGTTACCACCCCCCCACAGCGAGGTGTAGCTTGGCTCTGGGCGCTATGGGTAAGAACGAAGAGGCCCGGGTGTTAAAGACCACTGGGTTTACGAAACCCCCGGTAAAAAAAATTCCAGACACCGGTGAAAAAATTCCCGTAGTAAAGAACCTCTGGGAGAAGAATTTCCAAAAATCTCGGTGAGAAATCCCCCGGTCACCATGAGAACGGGGCGCCGGGTCAAGGGCCTCCGAGAGGAGGCTCTCTGGGAATCCCGGTGAGAAATCCACCGGTCTCCGTGAGAACGGGGAGCCGAGTAGATAATTTTTAAGATACCGAGAATTCCGTGTCTTACTAAGGGGACAATTTGCTCCCGGAGGAGGATAAGCCCGATGATGGGTCTGAGTGTTTGAGGGTAATTGCCTAGTTACCGCAATCCTTGAGGACTGGGTTACCGCTTACTCCCTCAGTCCACGAGGGGTGATTATAAGCCTCCCTACGGGAGCGGGGCTCCCGTCGTAGCGGCTTTTAGTCTGCGATAGCCTACATCCTCACAGAGAGGGCATCCTCGTTTGGAGGGAATTGTCTTAGGAGACGGTAACTCAAGAACTTGCAAAAAATTCCAGTTGACCAAAAAGTCATTTGTATTGATAGAAATTGAAATACAACACCTCCCCCCGCAAAGCTGTAGTGGGGGAGGGAATAGTGAGTAAAATGCCTCCCCCCACGTAATCCCGGCGGGGGAGGGAGTAAGCCCGGAGGCTAAATGTAGAACTTGCGAAGCAAGCCTATATTCCATGTATGCTTCAACTCCTGTTCTTCAAGGTTGGAGAGCTTATACGCCCCCGAGCCCAGGACCGCAGAGATCCTGTAGGGGCCTTCCCACTTGGGGGAAGTTTGCCCTGGGCTTTAGGGTCTGTCACGCGCTTGAGGACAAGGTCCCCGAGGTAGAAAGCTCTCGTGCGGATGCGCTGGTTGTACCCGCGCCCCATTTCGTACTCGTAGATGGCGTGGCAAAGGAGTGCTTGGTCGTGCACCTCCTCGACGAGGTCGACTTCCAGCCACTACTTTGCTTCATTGGCTTGGTATGCTGCGGTCGTAGCTCCGTCTAAGAGCTTCACCTGTAGCGACCAGAAGCCAAGCTCCGAGGGGAGAACTGCTTCCACCCCGTACACGAGAGAAAATGGGGTGCGCCCCGTCGCCCAGCTCGGTGTCGTGCGCATGGAACAGAGGATGCTCAGAAGCTCCTCTGCCCACGTGCCCCGTCTGGAGGTGGCCTGCTCGAGTCACCGGCGTAACCCCTGTAGGTATCATGTCGTTGACCCTTTCGACGGCTCCATTGCTCTGGGAGTGAGCTACAGAGGCGAAGTGGAGGGTAGCCCCCAAACCTTCGCAGAATTCCCAAAAGTGCGCGGAGTCAAATTGGGTCCCATTGTTGACAGTTATTTCCCAGGGGACCCCAAAGCGACACAAGATGTTCTTCCAGTAAAACCGCTGTACTGCTTGGGAGGTGATGCTGGCCAAGGGCTCGGCCTCCACCCACTTGGACAAGCAGTCCACTACGACCACTGCATACTTGTAGCCCCTGGGCACTGGGGAAAAGGGACCTAAGAGATTCATCCCCCAGCACACGAAGGGCCATGTGATGGGGATGGTTTGCAGCACTATGGAGGGCAGATTGAAGCCCTTCCCTATCTTTTGCAGGCCTCACACGTGGAGATGAGATCTCGTGCGTGGTGGAGAACTGTGGGCCAATAGAAGCCCTGGCGAATGACTTTTGCCCCGACAGCGCGCGGAGCCAGGTGAGACCCACAGCTTCCTGAGTGAATATCCTCGAGGAGTTGAAGTCGTTCTGCCCGCGGGAGGCAGCACAGAAGGGCGGACGCCCCCCGCTTGTTGAGTTTCCCTTCTAGTATGAGGTAAGCCCGTGCCTTGGCACGGAGGCGTTTTGCCTCGGTCTCATTGGGAGGGTCCCCCTCCCCCCTTATAAAGGACATGAGAGGATCCATCCAGGACGCTGCTTGGGCCATTTTGGAGATCTCTGGGGTATGGGTCTCATGGTCCACGTCCGGAGAGGTCACCGAGGGCTTCGCGATGATTTCCAGGAAGGCACCCCCGAGGAGAGGTTCCCGGGCACTGACCGCCCAGGCCAAGGCATTGGCCCAGCCATTGTCCCTCAGGGGCATATGCCGGGCATCCAAACCTTCGATGTACTTCTCCATCTTGCGCACCTCCCCCAAATACAGGCTTAGGTTCACGTCGTGGCACAAGTAAGACTTGTCCATTTGGCAAACCATGAGCTGGGAATCTCGTACTAGGCGATGTTATTTATAGCTGGGAACTCGTGTCTCGCAGCGTACTCTAGCGCCCTTCCCTCAGGGCTCTGGAGCACTACCCCCGCTCCAGCCCCAGCAAGACATAAGGAAACATCGAACATGAGTGTCCAATGGTCGTTGCACCAGGGTGGCTCAGGGGGAGTCTCCCTCTCTGTCCCACGGGCGGGGGTCCATTCCACCATGAAGTCGGCGAGGACTTGTGATTTGATGGCAGAACAACCTGTTAGGTAGAGGGAGAAAGGAGCGAGCTCAGCTCCCCGCTTCCCAATCCGTCCGGTGGCTTCTTTCTTCCGCAGCACCTCCCCGAAGGGGAGAGATGACAGGACAGTGATCGAGTGTCCCAGGAAGTAGTGATGGAGCTTCTAGGACGCCTTGCACAGCGCGTAGCACATATTCTCCATCTCCGTGTACCGAGTCTTAGCCCCCTGGAGGGCTTCGCTCACGTAGTACACAGGGTGCTGCTGCCCGTCCTGCTCCTTTACCAACACTGCGCTCACAGCGATTGGGGTCACAGTGAGGTAAAGGAGTAGGGGTTCTTCTGGAGACGGGCTTACGAGCATTGGAGGGCTCGTGAGGTCCTTCTTCAGGTCGTCAAAGGTGACCTGGTCCTCGGGAGTCCACCTGAACCCCTGAGACCCCGGAGGATCATGAAGAACTGGAGCCCACGTTCTCCAGACCTCGAGACGAAGCGGCTCAGTGCAGCCATGCGGCCGGTAAGCCGCTGTACGTCTTTGACGGAGTGCAGAGGGGGCATGTCCAACAAGGTTCGGATTTTTTTGGACTTAGCCTCTATTGCCCGCTGGGAAACGAGGAAGCCTAGCAGCTTCCCCCCGCGTACGCCGAACACACATTTTTCTGGGTTGAGCTTCAACCCGTACTCACGGAGGTTGCGGATGGTCTCCGCTAAGTCGTCAATGTGAGCGGCGCATGGAGGCTTTTGACAACCTCTTCGTCCATGTAGACTTCAACGTTGTGGCCGATTTGGTCCTTGAAGACCAACAACATGAGTTGCTGGAATGTTCCTCCAGTGTTCTTTAGTCCGAAGGGCATATGGACATAGCAGAAGGTACCGAGGGGAGTAATAAAACTCATCTTTTCCTCGTCCCCTTCCGCCATCCGGACCTGGTGATAGCCCAAATATGCATTCATGAAGCTCATAACCTCGCACCTCGTGGTCGAATCAACCAGCTGGTTAATCCGCGGGAGTGGGAAGTCATCTTTTGGACAAGCCCTGGTGAGGTCGGTGAAGTCAACGCACATCCTCCACTTGCCGTTCGACTTCTTCATGAGGACAGGGTTGGCCAGCCACTCGGGGTGTAACACCTCCCTAATGAACCCTGGCTCTCAGAGCTTGGTGATCTCCACCTTGATGGCCTCTTGGTGTTCAAGGGAGAGCTTCGTCAGCTTCTGCCTGACCAGGAGGCGGTCGGGCATCACAGCAAGCTTATGCTCGATGATATCACGGGCGACACCTCGCATGTTGGCGGGATTCCACGTAAGGACGTCGGAGTTTTTGCGTACGAAGGCCGCGAGTTGCTCCATGTGTTCTTCGGAGTGGTCTGCCCCGATCATAGAGGTTCTGCCCCCGTCGTCTGGGGACTGCGGGACCTTCCGGAGGTCCCCCTCCAGGCGCGGTTTTGGGGGAAACCTCCCAGAGGGGACGCCCGTGGTGTCTGGAGCCGTGGAAGTGTTCTCCCCCCGAGGCCTTGATCACATTGACGCTCCCGATTGCCGCAGTGGCCCAGTCGTAAAGACCGCGGGCCACATCCTGGTCGCCTCGTGCGGTGATCACGCCGTGAGGACTAGGGATCTTTACGCAGAGGTAGTTCTGGTGGATCGCGGCCAGTGGATGTATTAGAGTCAGCGGCACCACGGTTGGTTGGCCCCCTCCACCTCCCTGGGGGATCCCAGTCACTGTCCCCTTTGACGGGGGACGCGCGTTCGTTGTCGGAGTTGGGGAGGGGTCTAAGCGGTCCGCCGGTGCGGCGATAGTGCCTCTTCACCTCCGGGTTGGTCGAACTAACCTTCTGGACATCCGGGTACCCCCCGGAGGCAATGGCCACTTCTTCGGCAGGTCTCTTCCTGTGGTTAGGACGGGAGCGTGGCTCCCCGCGGTCGCGAGCCGGGGGGAGCTTCGATCGGTAGTGAGAGGAGGCCCCATTGTAGCGTAGAGGCCTTCCCGGGCGTAATGGGTCCCATTTTCCCGGGGACTACATCTGGCGCGGCGGACACGACTGGCGGGGTGTGGCTAGCTCCCAGTGCAGGGAAAACTCCCGGCGTGGGATGTGCCCCCGGTCGACCCCGGCGCCAGATAAGACCCCGGCGGCCAGAAAGCTCCAGGCACGGGGTAAGCCCCCAGAATCGGGGCGGGGCGGGGGAGGGTCGTCCTCGGTGCGGGGAAGGCTCCCGGCGCGAGGAAGGCTCTCGGCGCCGGAAACACTTGGGATGACAGGCCTGCCGAGGGGACGTAGCCCCCGGCGGGGTCATAGGTCCTAGTGATGGCCGGGCCTACGGGAATCGAAGGGGCTATTGGGTGTCCCATATATTGGGGCAAGGCCGCCATGAATGGGAATTGTGGCAGATAGACAGGGGTCGATGGCCGCGCCAAGATGCGGAGTTAGCCCTCAACAAGTGCTTCGAGCAACGTGTCCCTGGGAATCGGGGCACAATCGGGGGCACACTAATCCCCGCCAAGGCGGCTGCGGTCACCGGGTTGGGTCTGGATGCCTGTCCACCGAAAGTAACTGGGAGGGTAAGAGGTGATACCTCGGTGTGCCCGCGTCCGGTCGAAAGCACCGGGGCAACTGTGTCTTGAGGGGGTGGCGCCGGGTCACTGGGACCGGCGTCCGCTGGTAGGGGCTAGCCCTTCTTCTTGGAGGAGCTATGGCGACTCGTCACGAGTCCCCACAAACGGTACCAACTATCGTGGTATTGCGAATACCCCGACTGGTTCTACAGAGGTTCCTAGCGAATGAAAAGTGACGTGAGCTGACCGCATAACCGGTCCTCTCCCGTCACGCCAACACATTAAGTGACACAAGTGTTTATACAGGTTCGGGCCTCGGTGGAGACCCTAGTCCTATCGACGTGCTCGCAAGAAGGGTTGGCTACGGGAGCTCTCTCGCGGGGAGAGTGCTTCGAAGAACGCCTATTCGTTTTTGTGTATTGATGATAATGAATTCTCCTTACTTACAAAAGAGGGGTACAAGGGCATATATAGGCCCAAAAGATGAAAATTACAAGACTACCCCAGCTGCGGCCATCACATCAAGGGCATTAACGTCCTTCTGCTGACCAGGGGACTCGGATGCTCGACAAGTGTCCTTGTCGACTCCCGAGGCGCTTCCTCAAATGACCCCCACGTGATCATACGCAGGAGGCCCCCGCGGCCTTCACCTGGGATGGCTTACCAGTGGCCCTGGTCCCCGAGCAAATGGCAGCGCCCGGGACGGGTCACCGGGGGCCCTGGTCCCATGGGAGATGGCGGCGTCCGCAAAGGGTCACCGGGCGCCCTGGTCTCCGAGGAAATGGTGGCGCCCAGGACATGGTCTCTGGGGCACTGCTCACTGGGCCTGTGGCGGTGCTCTGGACGTGGTCCCCGAGGCACTACTCACCGGGCCAGTGGCGGTGCTCGGGACATGGTCCCTGAGGCACTACTCACCGGGCCAATGGCGGCGCCTTGGACATGGTCCCCTGGGCACTCCTCACCGGGCCAGTGGCGGTGCCGGGACATGGTCTCTGGGACACTTCTCACCGGGCTGGTGGCCGCACCCGGGACATGGCACTTCTCACTGGGCCAGTGGCGGCGACTGGGACATGGTCCTTGGGGCACTCCTCACTGGGCCTATGGTGGCGCCCGGGACATGGTCTCCGGGACACTTCTCACCGGGCCAGTGGCGGCGCCTGGGATATGGTCTCTACGACACTTCACACCGAGCCAGTGGCAGCGCCTGAGACATGGTCTCCAGGGCACTTCCCACCGGGCCCGTGGTGGCACTCGGGATGGGTCACCGGGGGCCCTAGTCCCCAGGCAGATGGCGGCGCCCGGGACACGGTCCCTGGGACACTCCTCACAGGGCCAGTGGCGGTGCCCGGCACACGGTCCCCGGGGCGTTATCACCGGGATTGATCGGGTGGAGATATCCCCCAATAGGACTGATTTTGGACAAGGGTCTGGATGATGGAATCTGGTTGCCATTTTTTTGGATATAGGTATTGGCATACCCATGATCATAATCCATGAACAATTTGGGTCTGGATCAGGTCAAGATTGATTAAATCAAAGTTCAGAATATTTAGTGTACTTAAGTTACTTCTGTTTTCGAAAACCGAAGGGTTTGACAAATCTGGGAGTTAGAGATGGAATTGAATCTGGCTTCTGAAGACTTTTATACTCATAATATATAGATCAAATCTGGAAAGACAGATCTTGATTTGGGTTCACAGAGAAGATTTTAGGATTTTAGGGCTTAAAATAAAATAAGTCTGGGCCAATTTTGCTGATCTTGAAGAGACATATACATGCATGACTTTTTATGCAAAAGAACTTTTACCCCAAACCTAGGGTGTTACAAATTCTAACTTGGTCAGAACTCTCCAAGAACAAAAAAGGGCACTAAAGAAGCATTCTGAGGATATGTCCTCAGCCTTTTTGCACTTGGCAGAATGCTATGATGGTGCTCACGAAGAGGCAAATCGCCGGGACAAAATGTCCTGGTGACGATGCACGACCCTCTGGGGGGTTAGTGGTGAAGAGGGCCAAGAAAACCTCTTCAAATAAGAAGATGAAGGAGCCAGCCCCTGGTAAATCAAAGACGACTGTAGGGGTGGCCTCTTCGAAAAAGAATAAAACAACTGCCAAGAAGACTGCGGTAAGGTTTTCGATTCCCCCTGATGTACCAAGTGCTGATAGGAGTTACTTCTTAGTCGTACAGGGTGAAGGGAGCCAGGATGAGGAAGATGATGTTCCTCTCATTTGTTGCAAGAGGAAGGCAGCAAACTCTCTGGAGATTAGCATCCCAGAGTGGTCAGCTTCGCCTACTATCGTCGAATTATTATCCTCTATGGCGGAGGCAGAAACGGCGGCAAAGGACCTCGTGATCGCAGAAGGTCTTGTGGTAATGATGGAGACTCCCAACCCTGAGGCCCACGCAGCCTCAGAGGTAGTAACCCCGCCTTCAATTAATGAAGGGATGACTATGGTAAGGACTTCACAATCTCTAAATTTTCACTTCCCCACATATCCCAATCGCATTGTGAACATGCAGGGAGAAGAAGACACTGTCCTGTTCAAGAAAAGGAAAACAAGGACAAATGTTGATGACACTTCAACAGGGGCACTAAGTGGGCTTCTTTCTCCCCAGAGCGCATCGTCGAGACCCAAATCTGTGTTGGGGTTTTGACTCAAGTAAGGACATCATATCTTGTTACCTTGCATTTTGCCTGATCATGAGGGAGATACAAGTTATGGTTTTTTCTAGAACTTCTGTGTCTAATGCTCCACCAACCTCCTCAAAAACTAGTGCAACTCCTACCTTAGGGGTCGAGGGAGATACAGGTACAAACACAATGGCTGAGGAGTCCTCTCAGGCCATTGTGCAGGAAATAATTGCGGACTTCCAATCCGCTGGGATGGAAACTGTAGCTTTAAGTTGAGGAGCGAGCCAGCAAGAACAAACATTTGCTGCTCCTATTGTTAAGGAAAAAACCAGTCTCGAGGTTAAAACTCTGAGCGAACCCGAGGATGCTTCTTTTAAGGATTTTATAGATGTAAGTAAACATTCCTTTACCCTCTATGGTTTTGATAATCTTAGGAATGTCCAAATTCAAATAACAGGTTTTATTGTATCTCAAGAGCTGACCCGAGTGGCGACCAAGTCAAAAGCTCTAGGAACGCATATTGAGGCCGCACAATGGGAGATCAGCCAGCTACAACAGTAAATATCCGTAGTTTATTTATCCCTACCTTGAACTTCATCTAAGCAACCACCTTCTTTGTCATAGGGAAAATGCCTCCTTGACAAAGAGCACGGCTGATCGAGAAAGCTGGGAAAAAGCAATGGCTTTGAAACTTTCCTGCAAGTCTTTCTTCCGATCAGGTGGAACTATTTCTTTACATGAATGGTTATAGAATTGACTAGTTCACTCATGCAGCACATGAGGAACAAATAAGCTCCCTTTCAAAAGAAATGATTGACTTTCATAAGACCATTAAGCTTCAAAGTTCCAAGATTGACGTTGTCTGCGAGGAGAACAAGACCTTAAAGGCGACTATCTCATTCGGCAGCAACGTTCAATCTGGAGTCTTCAAAAAACTGAAAGCAGTTGCAAGTTTGCTGAAGGCAGATATAGTCGAACCTCAAAAGGACAACTTAAGCCACAGTGAGTCTTGCAAACTAGTCGTGGCTCAGGCTGAATCACTACTCGACTATCTCCCTGCAATAAGAGTAGAGGCCTTCAATAAGACCTTCATACTCTGCTGCGTTGTTGGTCGCAACAAAGTGTAATTGACTGGCATACTTGAGCTGGTCGCCCTGGGGCGTGATTAAGACCACTCCAACCCCCGACTGTTGAAAACTATGAGAGCCATCAAAATACATCGTCCAGTGATCGGTGCAAGATAAATCTTTGGATTCCTGCGCAGGAGGGTCAGGATTAGTCCATTCGACCAAAAAGTCTGCGAGGATTTGAGATTTAACTGCAGTGCGAGGGGTGAAATGGATGTCAAATGCTCCAAGTTCCACTGTCCACTTCGCGATGTGACCAGATTTCTCTGGGTTGCGGATTATATCTTTCAATGGGAAGGACGAGGGCACAATATTTTGTGCGCTTGAAAGTAATGTTGTAACTTACGGGAAGCCATCAGAAGTGCGTAAAGTATCTTTTGGACCTCAGGATAGCGCTCCTTTGGGCCGTGGGGTACCTCTCTTACGTAATAGATTGGTTGTTGTACATCCTCTCTTTCCGCAACTAGAACTGCGCCGACCGCGGAGGGGTGGCCGCCAAATAAAGAAGTAGTGGTTCCCCCAAATTCAGAGAGACCAGTACTAGCGGACTAGACAAATACTTTTTAACCTCTTGAAAAGATTTTTCATCTTCATTTGACTAGGTAAAGCCATTGTGTTTGTGAAGAGCCTTGAAGAAAGGCGGGCCTTGTTCACCTAGCATTGATATGAAACCACTAGAGCCGCCATGTGACCTGTTAGGTTGTGGATGTCGTTCATGGTCGAAGGAGATCTCATTTGCTCAATGGCCCTGATTTTCTCAGGATTAACTTCTATTCCTCTTGAACAAACAAGGAAACCCAAAAGTTTGCAGAAGAAACCCCGAAGGAACATTCTTCTGGGTTTAATTTTGTCGTAGTATTGCAAATACCTCGGCAGATTTTACGAAGGTTCCTTGCAAAGAAAAGATGACGCAAGCTGACCGCACGACCAATCCTCTCCCATCAGGCAAACATAGCAAATGACACAGAGATTTATACAGGTTCAGGCCTCAGTGGAGGCCCTAGTCCTGTCGATGTGCTCCCAACTAGAGTTGTCTAGGGGAGTTCTCTCGGGGAGAGATGGCTCCTATTTGATTGTGTATTGGATTAAATGATTTGTCCTCCTCTTTACATGAGAAGGATACAAGGGCTTATATAGGCCCAAAAGATGCAAAAAGACTAAACGGCCCCACCCGCAACCACTGGATCGAAGGCCACTAGTGTCCTTCTTCCGGTCAAGGGACTTGGATGCTTGACAGGTGTCCTCGCCAATTCCCGAGGCGCTTCTCGCGCGATCCTCACGTGACCCGGCACAGGGGGCCCTTGCCTCCGGGAGAATGGCGCCACCCAGGACAAGGGTCACAGGGAGCCTTGCCTCCGGGCAAATGGCGGCGCCCTGGACGAGGGTCACCGAGGGCCTTGTCTCCGGGCAAATGGCGGCACCCGGGACGAGGGTCACCCGGATCATTGCCTCCGGGCAAATGGTGCCGCCCGGGACGAATGGCGGTGCCCGGGACGAGAGTCACCGGGGGCCTTGCCTCGGGCAAATGGCGGCACCCGGGACGACGGTCACCGGGGGCCTTGCCTCGGGTCACTGGGGGCCTTGTCCCCGTGCAAATGGCGGCGCCCGGGATGAGGTCACCGGGGAGCCTCACCACTTACCTGGACTTGATCCCACGGAGATTTCCCCCGACAGCAGCCCCCATGTCTTCCAGGGACGTTGTTCGACTCCCCGGAGGGGATGGCTCACATCACCGAGAACATCTCCTCTGGGGTGGATTTCCGGCGCCTTGTTGACGCTTCAATCCTTGCGCCAAGTGTTTATAGCGGCGCCGTCAGTCATTAAGTCCCTTGATCTCGATTGGGGCACACCGTTCGGCCATAATGGCCGCTCACGGTTTGAACCGGTGACACATTGTTTTGCGTGCCCATCTCTTTGATTCCCGCGCATTGTTTGAATTGAGTTGCACGGATGCGCCCCGAGGGGCCATGTGGCGCTCATCAGGGCCACGTTCGAGCCCAATAAATAGGGCCTCAAGCGGCCTGGAGAAGTCACTCGAACCCTCAATTCCCAAAACTACCGGTGCCTCAAGCTCTCCCAGTAGCCTCCTCCCGTAAGCTTGTCCTCTAGAATCCCAAGCCCAAGTCCCCTTAGAGCCTATGCCACAGGAGATAACAATGGGTCCTAAGGGTCGTGGCAAGGCCGCAGAGGTGCCTCCAGAGGAAGTCACTGCGGACTTTCTCTAGGCCTCCGAGTTCACCTCGGGGGACTTAGAATTCCTCGTGGACCATGGGGTCGTCGCGGATGGGGACATTTGGATCTCCTCCAAGAAGGATGGTGTTGGGGGAACCCCCGGGGCCCCACGAAGTCCTGAGGAGTCCCTACCTAGTGAGACCTGGAGAGCCACCAGGCCCCCGGTGAGGTCCGGATGGTCACCGGAACCCCGGTGAGATCCGGAGAACCACCAGAGGGTCATTGGGCGCCCGGTGAGATCCAGAGAACCACCAGAGGGTCACTGGGCCCCCGGTGAGACCCAGAAAGCCACCGGGCCCCCGGTGAGATTTGGAGGGTCACTGGGCGCCCGGTGAGATCCGGAGGATCACCAGGACCCCGGTGAGGTCCGGGGGGTCACCGGACCCCCGGTGAGTCCCAAAGAGTCTCCGGGATCCCGAAGGGCGGCTGCTGACCGTGAAGCCTTTGGGAAGTCGGCGAGGCCACGTGTCAAGCATCCGAGCCGTCCCCTGGCCAAAGGACGTCTGCGCCCTTCCATCCGACGGTCGCAGCGAGGGCTTTTTGGTCTTTTGTATTTCTTAGGGGCTATATATACCCCTCTGGTAACTCTTTTGAGGAGATTCGAACAAATTTGAACTAACGTAATATCCGGCTCTCTTGGAGACCTCTCTCCGAGAGCATACCTCCCTAGCGGAGTCGCGTCCGGAGAGAGCCAACAGGACTAGGGCCCCCACTGGGACCCGAACCTGTATAAACCGCCGTGTCAATTTTTGTGTTGCCCGGCGGGAGAAGACCAGTAGCTCGGTCTGCTCACGCCGTTGTACTCGTGCTGTGCACGTCCGAACCTGCCGAGGTATCCATAATACCACGATAGATGGCGCCCCCCGCCCTAGGCCCGGGGAAGTGGTCATCTTCGAGTCCTTCCTCGAGGCCGGGCTTCGGCTCCCGGTGCATCCGTTGTTCCGGGAGTTCCTCCGGGAGTATGGGGTGGCGCTCAACCACCTAACTCCGAACGCCTTCATTCGGATGGGGCACTTCATCTAACTGTTCGAGACAGCCACCGGACGAGAGCCGACGCTCCGGCTGTTCTGGTACTTCTCGGCGGCGAGGAGCTCCCATATGGTGAAGGGAGGGCCGAAGTCTTTATTCGGCTCCGTCATGATTCAGCTCTTGCCATCATGGGTGCAGGAGTACCGGTGGTGGCTTCCTGGGACCATTGGGGGGATTGGGTCCGAAGGTGGTTTTACCTCCGTGTCCCCCTCCGCCATCCGGACCTAGTGATAGCTCGAATACGCATCCAGGAAGCTCATCAACTCGCACACCGCGGTCGAGTCGACCATCTGGTCAATCCGCGGGAGTGGGAAGTTGTCTTTGGGGCAAGCACGGTTGAGATCGGCGAAGTCTACGCACATTCGCCACTTACCGTTTGACTTCTTCACGAGGACGGGGTTCGCGAGGCACTCGGGGTGCAAGACTTTCCGAATGAACCCCGCCTCTATGAGTTTGGCGATCTCGACCTTGATCGCCTCTTGGCGTTCAAGGGAGAGTTTTCTAAGCTTCTGTTTGACCGGGGCGTGACCGGGGTTCACCGCGAGCTTATGCTCGATGACTTCACGGGCGACACCTCGCATGTCGGGAGGCTTCGAGGCAAAAACATCCGAGTTCTGGCATAGGAAAGCTGTGAGTTGCTCTACTTGCTCCTCATGGAGGTCCGCCCCGATTTGACGGTCTTGTCTCTGTCATCTGGGGACAACGGGACATTTGGAGGTCCCCTTCTGGATGCAGCTTGGGGAGAGACCTCCCGGAAGGTACCACCGCGGCGTCTGGCACCGGGGAAGAGGTCTCTCCCCCTGGGGTCTTGATCATGTTGATGCTCCCAATCATTGCGGTGGTGCGCTCATATAGAGCGCGGGCCACGTCTTGGTCACCCCGGGCGGTGATTACGCCGTGAGGCCCGGGGATCTTCACGCAGAGGTAGCCCTGCTGGATTGCGGCCCCCAAGCGGTTGATCGTGGTCCTCCCCATGATTGCGTTGTACGAGGAGGGGACGTCCACCATGTCGAACCGGATCATCTCTGTCCGGTAGTTGTCCTGGGCACCAAAGGTCATGGGGAGATCCACCTTCCCCACGGGGTGGATCGTCTTCCCCGGGATGAATCCCCGCAAGGGCCCTGTTGCGAGCTGCAGTAGCTTCTCGTCGACCTACATCTCCCTAAACACCTTTAGGTATAGGACGTCAACAGAGCTTCCGCCATCGACGAGGATGCGTGCCAGGTGGCAGTTGTAGACGGTGGCGGAGACGATGAGCACGTCGTCATGGGGGAAGCGAACCGAACGCGCATTGTCCGCTGTAAAAGTGAGGGGGACATCCGACCACTTGGGTGGCCAAGACGTATGCAGCACCCCCACTACCTTTACTTCACACGCGTACTCCTTGCGCTGGTGGTTAGTGTCCCACCCAGAGGCTAACCCTCCCATGATGATGTTGACACACCTTTGGGAGGTTTGGAAAGGGAGCGTTTCTGACTGGTCCCCTTCCCGCGCTTTTCCTTGCTGTCCCCCTGCGGGGGCAGGAAGGGCCAGTAAGGCCGGCTGAGGGGGCAAGGAGGCAGGGGTTGGTCGAGGAATGCGGCAAAGTGTTGGAGCAGTTGGTGGCATTCCTGGGTGGCGTGGGTATTGGACTTGTGGATGGTACACAACAGGCCTTCCCTGCCTCCTGCCACGGGGCTTTCACTGCAGCGGGATGGCTGCCCCCCCCCATGACCTTTCGGCTTGGGGAAGGGGCAGTTGCCCTTGGAGGCCTCGCGCGAGCCACCTCTGCCCTCGAGGACAAATGTGTCCCGAGGCCGTGGCTCGCTACGATTGCCCCTCTTGGGGCGTTTGAGCAGGTCTCTAGCCTCCCGGTCGACGGGGGCGGGAACTCCTTGGTTTTTCTTCCAGAAGTCATCCTCCTCTGCCCAGCGTACTTCTCGAGTATGGTGAAGAGCTCATCGACGGAGGAGGGGCAGCTTCAGGAGATCCTTCGATGGAGCAACTCAGGGAGGATCCCGCTCTTACACACCTCAATGACTGTGGAGTCGGGGATGTGGGCTACTTTGCTCTTGACCTGAGCAAAGTGCTTGAAGAAGCTACCCATGGTCTCCCCCGTCCTCTGTCTGATAGTGTATAGCTGCGACGAATCTAGGGTGCGCACGTAGTTCCCCTTGAAAGTTTGCGCAGAGCTTGTGTTTGAGCCGCGCAAAGGACTTGATGGAGCCGGCCTTCAGGTTGTAGAACCACGAGTGGGCGATCCCAGTTAGGTAGAGGGGGAAGACATTGCACTGGACTGTCTCATCCCCCCCAGCCGCTGAAATGGCTGCGGAATACACCTGCACAACCTCGTAGGGGTCGGCCTCACCATTGTAGTGTTCGATGTGAGGCGGTCGGTAAGGCCGCGGCCACCGAATGCACCAGAGCAGACGACACAGTAGTTGGTTAGCCCCCTCCACCTCTCGGGGGGAGTCCCGGTCGATGTCTCCTTTAACGGGGAACGCGCGTTCGTTGTCGGAGTCGGGAAAGGGCCCAAGTGGTCCGCCGACATGGCAGTAGCGCCATTTTTTCTCCGGGTTAGTCGAGCTGACCTCCAGGACGTCCGAGCACTCCCCAGCAGTGGTTGGTTCTTCAGTGGGTCTCTTGCCTTGGCCAGAGCGGGAGCGTGGTTCCCCGCGTGCACGACCCGGGGAGGCTCCCAGTGGTTGTGCGAGAGAGCCTCCCTAGACCGGGTGGTACGCATTTGCTCGACCTCCTCCCAGGTAAAGCGGACTTGATCTGCCAGGGGAGCCCACGGGGGCGGCCCCGGGGGAGGAGGGAGCTCATGTGTATCGATGGCGAGCTCGGGAGGTGCAACCAGGGCGCGGGCGGAATCCATTATCGGGCAGTCCTCGGGAGTGCCGCCCGGAATCGGAGAATGGGGGCCCTGAAGGGGAAGATCCGGCGATGACGGGGGAGCCGTCTGGCGGGCCCCGTCCAGTACGACGGGCACAACCGGCTGGGCGAAGCCGGCTCCCAGTCAAGGGAAGACCCCGGGCGCGGAGTGAACCATCAGCATGGGGAAGGCTCCGGGGACGGGGTAAGTCCCCGGCATCGGGAACGCCCCCGAGGTCGGGAAGGCTCCAGATGACGGGCCCGCTGGGAGCGACCTGACCTCCGAGGGTCGGAGAGGCCATTGGGTATCCCATAAACGGGGGCATTGCCCCCATGAACGGGAACTGTGGGTAGATTGGGGCCGGAGGCCGCGCCAGGACGCGGAGGAGTTCGTCCATCGAGTGCTGGGCGCGGTGTTGGTCCTCCACCAGAGCTTCGAGTAGCGTGTCCTCGGAGGTCGGAGGAGCCACCGGGGGAACGCCAGCTCCCCCTAGGGCGTCCGTGGTCACCGGGCGGGATCCGGGGGCCTGGCCACCGGAGACTATCAGAAGGGTCAAAGGCGATACTTGGGTTTGGTCGTGTTGGGGCGGGAGCACCGGGATGGCCATGCTTTGGAGGGGTGGCGCCGGGTCACTAGGATCGGCGTCATCGGGTAGGGCGCGGGCCCTCGTTCTTGGGGGAGCCATGGCGATTCGTCGCGAAGTCCCCACGGTCGGCGCCAACTGTCGTGGTATTGCGAATACCCCGGCAGGTTTGGCAACGGTTCCTAGCAAAGAAAAGACGACGCGAGTTGACCACACGATCGGTCCTCTCCCGTCGGGTAAACACAGCAAATGACATGGAGATTTATACAGGTTCAGGCCTCAGTGGAGGCCCTAGTCCTATCGACGTGCTCCCAACTAGAGTTGGCTAAGGGAGTTCTCTCGGGGAGAGATGGCTCCTAAGCTGTAACACCCTGAGTTTAGGGGTGAAAATTTCTTTCTTAAAAAGTCATGCATGCATATGTCTCTTCTAGATCAGCCAAATCATCGCCAGCTTTATTCTATTCTAAGCCCAAAATCTTAAAATATATCCTGTAGACCCAAATCAAGATCTGACTTTTCAGATTTGATCTACTATCTATCTTGAGTATAAAAGCCTTCAAAATCCAGATTCAATTCTATCCCTAACTTCCAGATTTATCAACTCCTTTCTGTTTTCGAAAATAGAAATATCTTATACTACCCCAAATACCCTAAGTTTCAGAAACTCAGATTTAATCAAAATCTTGGCCAAGTTCAAACTAGATTATTCTTGGATTATGATCAAAGTATGCCAATACCTTAATCCAAAAAGTTGACAGTCAGATTTTATCATCTAAACCTTTTTCGCAGATCAGTCCTTTTCCAGATTTTCTAGAAGCCTGAAAAGGCAAAATATTACAAATCATCTCCAAATCCAAATCTGATTCAGGGAACACCTCCCAAATGCCATTCAACACAAAATATTCTTATATGAGTATCTCAAAATCAAATCCTAAATCCGAGAATTCGAGATAGACAAAATTCAGATCTATTTTACCCTAATCTACTCTATTTTCAGTTTATATCAAAAATCATTCAATTATTTCAAATTTTATCTTCTATCTATGCCAAATTATCTGTTGAATTAAGTTTGCCAAATCAACAGAATAAAATTCAACCCTAACCATCTAAATCTCCAGATTTACAGATCAGTCCAAAGCTAAGATTTATAAATCACAAATCAGTCCAGATTCGACCAGGGCAGCTGCTGAGTTCTCGACCAGAGCCTCGCCGTGATCTTTGCGCCGTGTTCGCTCGCTGCCGGCCAAGCCTCGCCTGCGCTTGTGCTCGTGCATGCTTGTGCTTGCTTTTGCGCACGCGTCTGCGTCTCAGCCATCGCCGTGGCAACGCCGTTGAATAGCCACCGCTCCCATGCACGACCAGCAGCAGCAACGGCAGTCTTTTGTCAGCAACTTCATGCCACGTTGCTTCGTCGTGCCAGCTCTTGTTGCCACCGTTTGCACCGCCCAACATTATTGAGTTCCAATGAGCCGACAATTGGATCAGTTCAGAGCCGCCTGCTCATCGTCTTGTCGCTGCCGCTGTTTGTTCACCGTTGTCGCACCTGCGCCCAGCCAGTCAAGTCACCGGCGCCAATTTCCTTGCTGTTACCTCCTTGCCAACTCCGTCCCTGTTCTATTTAAGCAGCCCAATACTCTGTATCATCTTCTCTTCACCAGAACTTAGCCAATTCCAAATCTCTTCCACTGTCGTCTTCTTCTCCGGTGAGTTCAGCACGAAGGCTCACGGTGCCAGCTCCAATCACTGCACCTCCTGCCAAATTGAAGCCACCAGTGAGTATCTCTTCTCCTTCTCATCGTTCTGTTACATCCAATTGCTCTCCGGTGGACCCTAACGCCGGTGATGGCCGGAATCTTCAATTTGCCCTATTCCGGCAATGCATCCCGATTTATCCCAAATTAGCTCTCAATTCTGTAGAACAAAATGATCAGTGAGCTATTTTAAGCAAGCCTATGCATCAAGATTTCCAAATTTAGCTCTAATCAAAGTTTTCCACAAATTTGAATTTCACCAGAAACCGGCGATCGTCGCCAGGCCTTTCCGATGATCCTCCAGCCAATCTAATCATGCCAATAGTTTCCTTATACTTCTCAGATACTCTTCAAGCAAGGAATTGAGTTTAAACCTCCTGTATCGAAAACCCCCAATTCCAATGCCATCTTCTCCGGCGCCGGCCACTGGAAATCTATTCCCGGCCGATCTAGCTTTAGCCACCTTGTCCAGCAGATGTGCCTTGAACTCCTGAGCATTTTTTCTTCTAGCCCGATCTCTGAAACCGTCCAGATTGCAAGATATAGCTATGCCAAAGACTTTGTCCAGTGGCTTCACAGTGCCGTGTCGCCACCACACTTCTTCACTAATTTTCATCACCTTCCAGCCATCTTCAACCTTGGAACCTATTGAATCATTTGTTACTGTTATCAAGGCCTACCTCCCAGACAAAGTGGTGCATCAATTGGAGCCCTAGATCAAAAATTATGGCAAGCCCTAGTTTCTGGCCATGTCAGTTCAATGCCAGGCTATGTTAGCCAGTGGCATTAGCCCTTTTCACTTCCTTCCAGATGTGCATTTTGAGCATAACTTTGTCCCTTAGACTCCTGAGGTTGTGATCTATAATTTCTTCTTCTATCACAACTTGATTTGAGCCCTTGAACTGCATTTTATGCTTAGCCCTAGTTTTTGACATTGTCAGCACTATGTCAGTGCATGCCAGCCAGTGGCATTGGCTTTGTTTACCCATTTCTGGTTGTACAATTTGAGAGCCACTTTGTCCACTGAATTTGTAGAGTTGTGATCTACACTTTCTTCTACTGTCACAACTTGAGATAAGCTCTCTAGTTTTTCTTAAAGCTATGTCAGGGCCTTGATCCGAATGTCAATCTGCTGACATTCGCTGTTTTGATCAAACCAGCCACAAAATTGATATCCCTGTTGTAACCTTGAAACCCTAAGATTATCTAATACCTATCTTTAACCCAGATTCCTTGAAACCCTAGAATCTCGACTCAGTACAGCTTGTAATCCAAATTATCTCCAGTATCATTCAGTCATTCTTGTAAAGCATATCTGCATATAAGTCATAAAACATTTTAATATAATAAGTAATTATTGTGTGTTTGTTTGTCGTCGAGCAGATCCAGAAGCTAACTTTGAGGATTTTGCTGTTGACCCGTTATCAACTGCTGTATCTTACGATGCGGAAGGCAAGTCATATCCTTGGTCATCTTAAACCTATATTTTAAGAGTTGCTATAACATAACCTTGAATATAGATAATATTGCCTGTGAAAGATTGAGAATGGTTGATTTATGAATTGGCAGTTCTAGACTGGTTATCTGTGAAATGTGAAATAAACAAGTTTTAAGCCATGAACTAATATATATTTATGTATTTATATATATTCATGAAATAAAACCCCTAGCCGTGACCAGAATTTTGGTATGGAATGGTGGTAGCACTGGAGGTGCTAAACTGCAAAGGATAGCAGGCACTAAAGGTGCAAGGTTTGTGGTATGATCTGGTCACTGGCATATAAGGACTAGAACCTTGTGTTGTGCGTCTAGTGGCATGAAACACGTGCTAACTGCAAGCCTGGTATGGGACAGGCCTGAACAAGTACTTATGTGGATCGCACATGAAACCTCTGCTGGAGTTGTGTAGTGATGCACGTTTGGCACAGAGAATGGCTCTCACACATATCACTGAAGGTGATCTTGCACATTGACCCAGCAATGGGAATATGCGTAGGGGTGGAGGTTTGGGTACAACCTGCCACAACTGTGGTTCGCGGAGACCCACAGGGTCAGGGGTGAAATATGAGTGATACATAACAAAAGTTCTTGTTATCTCCACCTTGCCACTCACACATGGTTGTGAGGAAGGGTCTAATCATTTTGATAGGATGGCCTTGAAAGTGGAATATCTTGCGGGTAAATTGGTACCTCTCTGCAGAGTTAAAAACGTATTTGAATACTCTGAGCTCCCGGGTTTATAGGAGTCTGCTGCGGTGGATTAAATCCACGGGCTATGACACAAGTATATTTTCTAAATAAAATTATTTGTTAAATCAAGATTACCCAAATGACATGTGTTGTCATGATAAGAAGTGCTGCCGTGGGCTGTCGTGTGTTGACATGTCGCGGTAGTGCTATAATCTAGTGAACATGAATAGTTATGCTATATTATGAAAAGTGCTACCATAAGATGAGATGAGGTATGAAAGAAAAATGTTATTTTACAAACATCCATAATTCTTGACTAGTCTAGGTTCATATCATCACCACTATATGTATCTACTCTTACCTATGACTTGCTGAGTACGTAAGTGCTCACCTTTGCAACCTACAAATCAGTAGATGGAGAGTTCAATAATCAAGATGAAGGCATGGAGAACTTTGTGGATCCAGAAGGAGGAGAGTCAGTTCCGCCAGAGCCCTGATGTGTGTTGTTCTGCCGTCCACTTCTCATTGTGGATGGGTCACCTATCTTCCGCTATGTAGTTATTATTATGCTAGACCATGTATGCCGTGAAGGCATTGTAATCTTCTTATGTAATATTAAGGCCAGCAGGCCACACTGCTTAAATATTTTGTAAGTTACTCTATTGCAACGTAATATACTCCTGTGCTTGACTTATCCTGGGAAGTCAAGGGTATGCATATATGGGACTAGCTGCGGCCAGCTAGATCTCTACAGGAGTAGTCGTAGTCCCAGTTTCGGGGTGCGACATAAGCACGCCTGTTTGATTGTGTACTGGAGTAGATGAGTTATGCTCCTCTTTACATGAGAGGCATACAAGGGCTTATATAGGCCCAAAAGATGCAAAAAGACTAAACTGCCCCGCCTGCAACCGTTGGATCGAGGGCACTAGCGTCCTTCTACTGGTCAAGGGACTTGGATGCTTGACGGGTGTCCTTGCCAATTCCCGAGGCGCTTTTCGCGCGATTCTCACGTGACCCGGCACCTGGGGCCCTTGCCTCCGGGAAAATGGCGGTGCCCAGGACGAGGGTCAATGAGAGCCTTGCCTCTGGGAAAATGGCGGCATCCAGGACGAGGGTCACCGGGAGCATTGCCTCCGGGCAAATGGCGGAGCTGCGACGAGGGTCACCGGGAGCCTTGTCCCTAGGCAAATGGCGGCGCCCAGGATGAGGTCACCGGGGAGCCTCACCACTTACCTGGACTTGATCCCGCGGAGATTTCCCCCGACAAATTTTATTCCATGCTTGTTTAGATTACCAAAGGTTTCAACAAGATCATCCAAGTGAGTCGAGCTTTTCAAACTTTTTACAACCAAATCATCAACGTAAGCTTCAAGATTACGCCCCATCTGGGAAAGAAAAGTCTTTTGCATCAAGCACTGGTACGTGGAACCGGCGTTCTTGAGACCAAATGGCATTCTGATGTAGCAGTAGGTGCCAAATAGTGTGATGAAGGCAGTTTTCTCTTCATCTTCTTCTGCCATGCTAATTTGATGGTATCCTGAGTAAGCATCCAGGAAGCTCATCAGTTCGCAAACCGTTGTAGAATCAACCAACTGGTCGATGCGAGGAAGGGGAAAATCATCCTTCGGACAGGCACTATTTAGGCTACTGTAATCGACGCACATGCACCACTTACCATTTGATTTTCGGACCATGACAGGGTTTGCAAGACACTCAGGATGATCGACTTCACGAATAAATCTTGCTTTCTGGAATTTATCCAGCTCTACTTCGATGGCTTCTTGCCGATCAACAGTAAAGCGTCTGAGCTTCTGCTTTATCGGTCACTGTCAAGGTCGAATTGCTAACCTATGCTCAATTACCTCCCTTGGGACTCCAGGCATGTCGGATGGTTTCCACGCAAACACATATGCATTAGCCTGGAGGAAAGTAACGAGCTCGTGTTCCTTGTTGTTTTCCAGGCCTGATCCGATCCGAATGGTTCTAGATGGATCATCTGGGTACAATGGAACTAGTTTTAAACTTTCATCTAGTCGTGGGGCAACTTTGATTGTATTAGAAGTCATGGTCTTAATCTTGACATCCCGAAGCAGAAGTTGATCCACTAACTCCAAGGATAACCGATCGCAAGTTAGCGCCGTATTCCTGCTACCTCGGACTGAGATAACGCCTTTGGGGCCCATCAACTTGCAACACTGATAAGTGTAGTGCGTCGCCATCATGAATTTAGCGAGAGTTGGCTTGCCAAAAATAGCGTTATAGGCTGAATCACAACCAATTACGTCAAAAGTAATCAATTTTGTCCGAAAATTATCTGGTTCTCCCAGTGTTACGGGAAGTACCACCTATCCCATCGATATCATGGAGGGACAAGGAATTATCCCATAAAGTGGATGAATTATGGGCTTAATTTTTGAACGACGGATCTGCATCTCGTCTAGCTCCTTGACCAATAAAAGTCCAAGGAACTACCCCTGTCGATTAGAACTCTTTCGACTTGAGCATTGCTGATAATTGGGGTAATGACAAAAGGTAGTCTCTGTGGGACCCTCATTTGAGGAATCTGATGGCAACCGCCCAGGTGGATTGCACTCAGAAAGGTACAACATAAGCTCAAAACAACAGGAAATACATTAAACTGCAGTAGAGATAATTAAACAGGTACAAGGTCACAAAGACCAATATTACAATATCGTAACACCAAGAATGACGCTAATTAGAGTTGCTACAAAAATAACTAGTTTCTCAAAGAAGAGTCGGCATCAAAGTACCAAACACAAAGAATAACACAAAAAGCAACAACAAGAATCTTCACTTCAGTCGACAGCGGCGCAGCAGTGGCTTCCACCACATCTGACTCAACTCGGCGCATGACCCTTCTAGAAGACCGAACATCAGGAGCACTTCCTTCTTCTTCCTGGTACTCGAAACCAAAGGAATCGGGATCAACGAATCCCTCTTCTGAATTTGTTTGAAAAGGAAAGGGTGAGCATGTTTTCACGCGATGCTCAACTAGTCCCGTTAAGTGAATGCAAGTACATAAATGAGGAGTTCTCAAGGAAAGAGGTCTTAGTTTTATACATAGGAGTAGAAAAGGTTTTATTTCCAAAAGCACGCTTTCAAAATCTTAAGATAGGCTTTAAGAAAACTTTATGTATGGCGGTCATTCATGAGTCACCACTTTTATTAATCCATATTGAGAAAATTTTCCAAATATTACTTGTGCTAAAACCACATGGATAGAATCCACCGTGAGCAGACTCCATAACCTGGGACTACAGAGTATCTGATACTTTTTAAAATCTTTGCAAAGGTGTACCTCTTTTTAAATCCACTTCTTCACTCGACTTTCAAGTCGGTACCTCTCCATGCGACTTGTATGCATGTGACAAGGTCAAGATCACATAACGATTTCGCAGTCTAGTATTAACAGTATCCCTGCCCAGTAAATAGACAGTTAAGTCAAAGATACTGTTTTGTGTCCTCCCCACTGCGTTTCTTCCTAGCCTTGGCCTATGTTCCCGTAAGACACATAGCCTATGGATGCAGCTGCGAATGACTCAAATCCAAGCGTAGGGCGACATCCTTCTTTACACCTTGTCCTCTCATTATTTTTCTGATCTCACACCACTCACGGCCGTCTATGGCCCACAAGTTTCCATGCGAGAAACCGGATCGCATTACCATGCAGGGTACGGTTAATACCAAGAAAGCTACTAAGTTGTGCCTGTCCCATACCAGGCAAGTGGTTGGTACGATTTTCATGCGGCATAGAGGCACAACACAAGGTTCTTGTCCTTATGAATCAACAGTGAGGAGACATTCACATTCCCGATGCGCACACAGTAGCCAACCATCTAAACCATCCTCACTATCAATTATAATTCACATTTCCTTTCACAAAAAGGTTTTAAGCATTTTTCTCATACAATCGACCATTTAATACTTAATGCATACATTTGAGTATGAGTGTATCCTAAGCGTGATGTCCTAGGGTGACATGGGTGCAGGTGATATACAAACATAAAGGGGCTTTACAAGAGATTAGGTCATATTTATTCACATTCTTTCAACATAACGCTTAACTTGAAGATAAAGCATGCATACATTCAAAACAGAATTTAATCTAGTTCATTTTAAAATATTAGGAGAGATATGGTTAAGGGAATGAGACTTTCCTTGCAATGCGGGGTCTAACTACTCTTCTGGGTCTTCAAAGATTCTTTTCGATCCTTCTGCTTCTGACTATGCACTCACACACAAACACGACACATCGCAATGCATAAGCATACAGAAAATACTTGCTATTGAAAAGTGTACATAAAGCATTGACATGCATGCAACAAAATGATCTGGTCGAAGGTAGAATAGCGGGATAGAATACATTTAGGTTTGGCTCACAAGATTTGGCTCATACGTGACGAATGCCTATAGGCTGACATTCGGTCCGCGGCCAGACAATGTCTGAGAATGGCATAGAGTCGATGCGGGGCTTTGGAAAGGTTAAAAGAGTGCAAACTAGAGCATTAGGTTCTAAACACAGTAAAGCATCTAAATGACAAACTGGTTTTGACAGAAAAGTCTAGGATTTAAAGAATATTGTAGCAAAGTCCCTTGCATAGGAAAATTGAATGCCATTGCACTACAGTGAGCTAGGGCATGTGTGTCTGGACATTCCACGCATGCGCTGCTTGGCTAAGTTTTTCAAATGCATAGGCGAAATCAAGGTGAAGCTACTAGTGCAGTGAATTTGGTAGAGGTGGCTTGATGACGGTGAACGACAAAGTTCAAATCATCGGCCGCCAGAAACGAAGATGGGTTATGGTGACAGAGAGATGGGGTTGAAGATTCTTGAAATTGACTAGGGGATTTCACTGTTGGGGCGACACATATTGTGCTGGAGCAAGGAATTGGGTTGCAAAGGTGATTGGAGGCTCGCCGGCATTGACGCCGGGCTCGGGGATGAAGGTGAAAAGGGGTGTCGTCGATACACCGCAATGCTGGACAATCAGGCTTGGCTACACCATCTACAGGACACAAGGATGGTGTAGGTTAATTTAATTTGGTTTTAGGAACAGTGGAGCGTGCCGGCAACCTGAACCATCCACGGCGGCGGGCGAAGAAACGGGGAACTCACGACACGGCTTCAATTTGAAACTGGGCTCACAGCTTTGCTTAGAATCTACAGAGGATTGATTTGTTCTATCGAAAGGGTTGATGACAAAGGCTGGAGGGGATTCAATTTTGGGAATAGGGCACTTGAGCTTTTACAGTGATCGCCGATGATGAGGATCACCGGAGTCGAATTGGATGCTCAAACACAGAGAGATAAGCATAGAGGACTCACTCGTGAAGTGAAAGTGGAGTTTGGTGCTGAGAAATTCTCTGGCAACGATTGCCTCAATGGCGGCTCACCGAGGACGAAGAAGAAAATAGTTAAAACTGGGACTTAGCTGATATCTGGTGGCGTGAAGATAGTTTTGGACGAGAGGGGGTTTAAATAGGCGGAGGATGGGGATTAAAAACTGGAACAACAACAAAATTTGCGCTGGGGACGGGACCGGCCGGCCGCAGGAGAAACAACGACGAACGACGAAGTGACGGATTCCAAATGAAGAAATTGAAACTCGAAACTCGCTAACTACTAGATTTGCGGCTAGCCAACTTTGCCAGCAATGGTCAGGGACTTAGGAACTTGGTCCAAGACAGTGCAGAGGAGGAGGCGACGAAGTTGCTCCGGCAATGACACGTACGCGCATGCAAATCAAATCTCCACGGGCGCGCGCTGAAGCTGCTGCTGCTAGTCGAAGCACTGCCACGGCGAAAGATTTGGCGCGGACACGAGCGTACTAGCAGGCATGGGCGCCTACAAGCACATGCGACGTCACATCTTGGCCGGCTGCGGGGAGACATGGCGAACGCACTGGTCGAAACGTCGCTGGCGTCCTAGTCGAAGCAACAGCCGGGGCTCTGGGCGAAAAGGACTAGAAAAAGAGATCTGGACCGATTTGCAATTACAGAAATTTGGTTATAGGACCAATTTGTAAATCTAGAGAATTGGTAAGGTTGAGCTGAAAAGAATTTTACCGGGGTGGCTTACTAAACTTAAAAAATAGTTTAGTAGTGACAAATAGCAGAATTTAGAATTTTGATTAAGTTTTGAGCTGAAATGAAACCAGGGTAAAACAGGATATTTAGGGTTTGGAATATGACGAGGCTGAAAACAGGGTCTTAGGATGATATTTTGAAATTTTCACAGAAGGGAAATTTGCTCAGAATAGTGAATGGGAGACATTCTCTAAATCAAATCAAGATTTGGAGTTAAACTGCGGCTTTTAGCTTTTTTGGGCATCTAGAAACTCTGAAAAGGACTAATCTACGATACTTTTGGGTTGATTTGTTAAAAGGGACTGAACGATGGAGTTCTGCTGCCAACTTTTTGGGTTAAGGTAGTTACATACCCTGGATTATAATCCTAAGACAACATACTTAGATTGGGCAAGATTTGGAAAAAAACAGGGATGTTACAGTCTCAATGGTCACGTAAGCCCAACAAGACAATCAGTCCGATCAAAAGTCAAAGGAGTTTCCGACCAACGAGGGTATTGAGGCTCACCAAGGGGAGCCTCTGCTTGATTTACCTCGCGGGAAAACGTCTTAAACTGATGCTTAGAAGCAAAAGAGGAGGAACCTCCAAAAATAACATTTACATGCCAAAAATAGGACATTTCTTCATCTCCGTCGGCCTCTCTAAGTCCGCAGGCCTAATCTTTTTGTGGCAAAGTTGGCATTGGTCCAATCCCTTGGTAGTTCTTGAGATCGTGTGCCAAAGAGTTGTGGAACTGACACCAATTCTTGTTTCCCTGTGTGTTAGTCTGTTTTCCCAGTTGGTCACTATTGCGGCCACCAGAAGTGGTTTTATTCCTGAATGGAAACTTGTTACCTTTTCCTGGTGGTGGTTTCTATACAACAGCGACCTCCCGGTATTGTCCAGTCCGGTTTTTCTTGGACTGCTTTGATTTTCTGCCGGTTGACGATTCCGGCTTCTTACTTGAATCCTCCCTCTTAACATCTTTAAGACCTAGTTGAGGTGGTAAGTTTCCCTTATCTACCATCCTATTCCATTCCACGGCCTCAGCCACGTCGAAATATTGGTCAGCCATGTCAAAGAGGTCGGTTACTGACCGAGGTGGGTAGATAAGTAGATCTTCGGTAATCCTCCAATATCGCACGACATGTTTAAATGCCCTAATAATGGAGTTGTCAGATATATTCGGAATGGTATTCCTCACTAAAACAAACCTTTTGACAAACTACCAAAGAGTCTCTGTAGAAGTCTGGCGCAGACGATGGAGATCATCGTCTTTGTCAGGCTTCTGGTCACAATTTTGGAAGTTGTTGAGTATAGCGTCACACAACATTTCCTAGTTATAAATTGAACCCTCTGGTTGGTTGAACAACCAAATTCTCGCCGGTCCCTCAAGGACCGTTGGCAAGTAATTCGCCATGACACGATCATCTCCACCCGCAGCTTGAATGACGGTAATGTAGATCTGAAGAAATTTGGACGGATTCTGAGTTCCATCAAATCTCTAAATCGTTCCTGGCTTAAACTTGTTCGGCCAAACCACCGCACGGAGGCCTGGCAAGAAAGCTTTGCAGCCAACATAGGAACTATGGAGAGTTCTGCGGCTTCCAACTTGATCGCGGGCAACCTCACGCTGTGGGGATACACCTCGTGGTCCGAGATGAGAATGAACAGGAATGTGATCTCGATCGTGAGAATTTCCAACTCGCCTGGCTTTGTCATGACGAATTGATCCTGGTGGTAGTCGATTACTCCTATCATTACTGGAGTAAGAATAATCCCTCTCGTGGGAGCGAATCATAGACTGGGATGAAGCAGTTGGAGTTGCGTCAGGTGCAACTTCATCTAGCTTATCCGCCAGGATTCTGACAAAAGCTGGTTTGTCCGCGTCATCGTTATTAGGAGGAAAATTACGTTGGACTTCTGTGACAGAACGAAGCCTCCCATGCGTACTCCTCCTGGGTGCACCAGGTGTTATCATTTGTTCGTCTGCCGGTGGATAGTCCAGGGCCAAAGACGGTGTCTGGTCATGTCTGTGACCGTGAGGACGACGGGAAGAACTTGGAGCGGCATCGTAACGAGACTGCGCAAGTTGCAAAGCTTCAAGTGCAGTTTTGCAAACTTTGTTATCTCGCTACTCATGATCTTGATCCTCCTTTTGCTTGAGTTCCTATTCCTCTTTTTGTTTGCGCTCTTGTTCCTCTCTAGCAATTCGCTGCTTAGGAGTTTCCTCTGATAAAGCAGCAAATTCTCGGGGGAGCGAGGTCACAAAAGGAGAAAACATCTCCGTTGGTTCCGAATCGCATTGGAAGTCAAAAAGAGATTGGAGGTTATCGGGATCAAACCTCCCAGGGCTAAGCTCCAGGTTACCATCATCCACATCCTTAGCGGCGACGCATTGTGGTATATATTCAGCCCCCATGGTGGCAGAACTCACATGAGGCTCTTGGACCATCTTCTTTGTCTCCTGATCAATGGACATGACCTGACTTGGAGAAAATGCATCCTCTGGATGTTCCTCAGGGACATCTTCGCGATCCACCTCGAGATTAAAATATGGGCATCGCTAGGTGAGGGCATCTGAATATGGGCATAATCCTCGAGATCAAAATTGTTCTCAGAATCGTATGCCCTTGACATGTCTTATGGGAACTCCTGATGAACAGAAGGCACCTTGAGAAAAGCCCCGCAGTGGGCACCAGCAATCGTCGATTTGGACTCGGGGTCTCCTATCGATCTTATGCAGATTTGTGAGTTTTATGTGATACCTTTCAATGTGCCCTCAGGTAAGTTAGGATAAGCAATGTAAATGGGGACACAAAGGTTTATATAGGTTCGGGCCCTCGATGGTGGGAGTAATAGCCCTACGACATATTATGATTTCACTATGTATGAAAAAAGAGTTTTATAGGGAGAAGAGATTATCAGAGGCGATGATCTCTCCTTATACTTCTGTCTAACTAACTATATCTAATTCTTAAAGTGTGGATGACTTGTTGGCTCTTGACGTCTCCTCTCCTTCATCATGCATTTGGCCATCCTTTTATACTAAATGAAAGGATGCCGACGTGAAGCAGTTCTGGACGGTTGCAATGATGCAGTTTTTATAACCGCACTCCTTCTCTTGGCGGGTTAAGCACGTGCAATCATGGATAACTGCACATGTTAACCTCCCGGCGGTTGTCTTCTCACGTGGGAGAAGTTGCTTTGTGCCTGGGAACGTGTCCAGTAAAGGCTTGAACACCCCCTTGTTACCTTGGTCGAGCATAGTCAGCGAACCTCTGACCACGCACTGCCTACAGCTTCATGATCGCGCAAAGGCTGCGATCACAAACTAACTCTGTGTCCGTCTGTGACCATAGCAGCTACTAAGACACATGGACACATATCATATTCGATCCTAACTTGAACCCGACATGTATTATTCAAACTAGCTCGGGTGATAATCCTTGTCACCCTCTGATCCACTTGCTTGGCTAGAAGGTGCCAACCTGTAAGGAGCCAATGGAGGGTTCCAATCTTGAGCAGGGCACTGGATCTGGGCAGGTTGGACTGCCGTCTCTTCTACCATCTCCTCTCATTGTCCTCCCGAATAGGAGGGAGACACAATTTCCTCGACCACAGGGGGAGTAGAGATATTTACCTGTTCATCCACCCCCATGGTCGGAGTGTCAATAGCGACCTCAGTTTCCCCATCATTGGCAGGAACATCGGATGAAACATCTTTTATCACTTCGCTAATGATGGTCTCAGGCTCTTCTTCAGCGGCTTGTGAAAACGCGACTTCAGCTGTCGTAGTAACGTCATCAACGACTGCCGTTGTTGTTCTTCCTATAGCCTCAGTTGATGGCGTAGGAAATACAACAGAAGTAGCCCTGAATTCCCGAGTGCAACAAATTCCCCTAACTAAACAATATGACTTAGTTAGAGAAGGGGCGAACATATACCTAATACTGAGTCCCATGAAATTATAGGAACTCGAGGCAACGCCCTTGGGAGATAAGAGCGTGGATAATGACTCTGGATCAAACTTGCCAGAGAAAGTCCTTGTCCTCCTCCTCAATAGAAACAGGGGAGCATCCTCTTCCACGTCGCTCCCGTCCCCCTAGACAACCTTAAGCTGATAAAAGATGTTTGGTCTTGGAGGGACCTTTCTTCGGCTTCTTCAACGAAGAACCACCAGAAGGTTCAACATCATCGTCAGCAAGCCTTTTCTAGGCTGTTGGTTGTGCGAACAACTACACAAACCTTAAATAAACTCCTTAGCTAAATAATCTCCTAAAATCAAATTTGTACAGTCTTTCTGAAAGAGTTATACCTTTCGACGCGCCTGCCAAACTCGTCGGTGTTGCCGACCAAGCTCTTCGGTCTCGGCGCATTGATATCACCTTGGTTGACCTGATTATAAAATTTTAAGAGGAAATTCATCCTCACTTCAACATCAGAAGGGGACAAGACTGAAAAAGAATGACAACGATTAAGACAACATAAATTCAATCTCCAAAGAAAACAAGATTGAGACGAAATCTTCTAATTTGGCTAAAGCTTAAGGTTGAAGCAATTATCGGTATTGTAGTCCCTGGTGGCGTCATCCATCGGCCTGATTTCCCAAGCCGAGTGATCTGTCCTCCTTAGAGGGCTGATCTAATTCTTTACAGAATCCTGGTTCACATCACGGGTGTAACACCCTCGTTTTGGTGGTGAAAATTTCATTTCATAAAAATCATGCATGCATCTCTGTAGTAGTAGCCAGATCCTTCAGCTTCAATCTGCCTTAACCCCCCAAAATCTCAAAATCCACCCTGTAGATCCAAATAAAGATCAGATTGTTCAGTTATGATCTATTATCTATCCTGAGTATAAAAGCCTTCAAAGGCCATATCCAATTCAAACCCTAACTCCCAGAATTTCCAGTCCTCTTTTGTTTTCGAAAACAGAATTTGCAAATTACCCTAACTCTGGAATCAGGAAGTCGATTTATTAGATTTATCCCTATCCAGAATCAAATGTCTTTTGGATTATGATCATGGGCATGCCAATACCTTAATCCAAAAAGTTGGCAACCAGATTCCATCATTTAGACCCTTTTCGCAGATCAATCCAAATTGTATCGCAGATTAGTCCTTTTTCAGATTTTCCAGAAGCCTAAAAAGGGTTAAAAGTCACAAATCAGCTCCAAATCTTAATCTGATTCAGGGAATACCTCCCAAATGTTATTTCATACAAAATGTCCTTTTGCTAGAATATCAAAAATCTCACCCTAAGTCTTAGATTTCCAGTTTCGACAAAACCCAGATTCTAATACCCTAATTACCCTGTCTTCGTTTCATCTGAAAACTATTCCAATGTTCTAGATTTTGCCAAATACTTTGTTGAATAAAATTCATGAAATCTGTGAAACCAATTTTAGCCCCAACCATCTAAATCCAAGAATTTACAAATCAATCTAGCTAAAAATCAGAAATTGCAATCGGGTCCAGCTTGCTGTTTCGACCAGCGCCACCCTTCGACCATGACCAGCGACCAATGCGCCACTTCGCGGTGTTCTTTGCCACCAGTGAAGCCCAGCCGCTGCCAGCACTCATAGCCATTGGAGTCGCATGGCCGACACGTGTCCGCACCAGTGCAGCCACGGTGCTAGCACTGCAACAGCACCAGCGCCGTCCCGCTTCTCCGCACGCACATGCCATTGCCAGCAACCTGTGTCATAAGTTTTTTGCCACATTGCCACCATGCTGGAGCTGCAAATCCCTTCGCCATCGCGTCAACCAGACTAGCGCACGCCTGCGGAATAAGCCATCGAGGCCGCTGTGCACCGTCGCGTCGTCGCTGCCACCACCGTCCAGTCAATTCGCTGTCGAATCAACTGCTGCAATTCTCTAGAAATTGCCAGCCGTTAATGCTCGCCCGCGCCTATTTAAGCGCGCCATTGCCATTGCAACTTCACACCCCACAGAAATCAGCTAAGTCCCCAGCTTCTTCATCTTTGTCTTCTTCTTCGGCGAGCCAGCGAGGAGGAGCACGACGCCAGCACGATTCACTGCACCTTTCTCCAATTCAGCTTCTCCAGTGAGTACCTCTCTCCTCCCTCATTGTGCAATAGAAGTTAATTTACTTCCAGAGCATCTCGTCGCTAGTGATCACCGGAATTCCCAATTTCCCTGTTCCGACAATGTTATTTGATTTATCCTGAATCAGTTCTTCTGTTAGTAGAATTATATGATCAGTAGAACCTCCCTATAAAGCATATGCACTTGGATTTTAAATTTGAGCTCGCATTGGAGCTTTTCCCTGTTTTTGCGCACCGCCGTGAGTAGCTCACATCGTTGGCCCGTGCCACTTCACCTCCGACCAATTGATCGTATCAACGTGATCCTTGTATTCCATAGATGGTGTAGCCGAACCTAATTAACCGGAGCTATCTTATATCAGTGGCGCCCCTGTCGCTGTCTCCTTCGAGTCTAGTGTCATTGCCGGTGAACTCTAGTATTCAATTGCAACTCAATTCCTTCCTCCAGAATGTCAGCAACACCTGAGGAACATTAACCTTCAACCAATTTTAAGTTTCATCTTCTATAGCTTGCTGTCACCGTAACTCGTTTCTGGTTTTCAAAGCCGACGACTTCGATCTTGTCGTACGTCGCCGACTCGCCGCTGTTGTCCAATTCACTTTTCCAGCAGCTTCACCTTGACCTCACCAACCATTTTGGCAAGGTTAGCAAAGCTGCGCATGGGGGAAACGATCCACTGATCAAGCCCTATAATTTGGCTGTGCACTGACATTCAGTTTACTGTGTCCAAGGATCTCTTTGCAAATTCTTTAACTTGTGGATCTCCCCAGTGAAAACCTTATTGCCAATTCGCTACTCTACTCAATTTTGCATCTAATGCTTCGATCAAAACCCATTTTGCCCACTGGAAATCATCCAAAATATGTCAATGCCAATCTCTGCCAATGTCAGCCCTTGTCAGCTATTTCAGCCGATGGCATTGGGCCAGTTCAATGACTTCTGGTTATGCAAATTGCAATCCACTTTGTCTACTAAACTTATGGAGCTATATTCTACATTTTCTTCAACTACCACAACTTCAAATAAGCCCTCTAAAGTTCCCTAGAGCCATGTCCGAGCCATGAACCGAATGTCGACCCCTTGACCTTTGTCGTTTTTAAGAAAACCAGACGCGGACTCAATGTCAATTTTGATGCCCTAAAACACTAAGAGCCTCTCACACCCATCCTTAGCCCAGATTCTATAAATTCTAGGGTTTTGACCCAGATCAGCTTGCAATCTCAGTCTGTTTCAACGTAGCCGAGATCATTTCTTTTAGGAGCATGTCTGCATGTAGATTTTAAAGCATTTAAAATGATTTGTGATCTTGTGTGCTTCGTTTGTTGGTGAGTAGATCAAGAGCCCGAGTTCAAAGACATCGTCGCTGACCCGACATCGACTGCTATTTCTTACGACGCGAAAGGTAAGTCATATTCTTGAACCTATATTTTATGAATTGTTAAGATATTACCTTGATTATAAAATAGTATTTCATGTGATGAGATGAGAAAATAATGATGTGGAAGTACTAGGCTGGATGCCTGAGAAAATGGGAAATATGGTAGTGAGCCATAACTAATATATATAAGTATATTTGTATATTCATGAAATAAAACCCCTAGCCATGACCAGGGTTTTGGTATGGAATGGTGGTAGCACTGGATGTGCATGGGTTGTGGTGTGATCTGGTCACTGGCATATAAGGACTAGAATCTTCTGTTGTGCTTCTAGTGGCATGAAAAAGGTGCTGACTGCAAGCCTAGTATGGGACAGGCCTGAACAAGTAGTATGTGGATCGCACATGAAACCCCTGCATGAGATGAGATGTTGTGCACGATTTGACATGGAGTGCCGCTCTAACACATATCACTAGATGTGATGATGCACGCTGACACAGTAATGGGAAGATGCAGTATGGGGTGGGGGTATAGCCCGCCACAACTGTGGTTTGAGTGAAACATGGCAAAAGTTCTTGTTATCTCGACCTTGCCACTCGCACATGTATGTGAGGAAGGGTCTAATAATCTTGATAGGATGGGCATGAAAGTGAAATATCTTGCGGGTAAATTGGTACCCCTCTGCAGAGTTAAAAATGTATTTGAATACTCCGAGCTCCCGGGTTTATAGGAGTCTGCTGCGGTGGATTAAATACACTTGGTGTGGCACAAGTATATTTTCTAAATAAAATTTGATAAGTCAATATTACCCAAATGACCTGTGTTGTCATGATAAGGAGTGCTGCCATGGGCTGTCGTGTGTTGACATGTCGCGGTAGTGCTATAAATAGTGAACATAAATTGCAATGCTATGTTATGAAAAGTGCTTCCATGAGCATGAGATGTGAAAAGAAAGAAAGAAAAGTATTTTGAAACCTTTCCCTCTTCTCCCTTCATAACATCTCTACTATATGTACATACTCTTATCTATGTCTTGCTGAGTATGAAAGTGCTCACCCTTGCGTTCTATAATCAAATAGATGGAGTGCTTCATGACCAAGATGAATGCCTGGAAGATTTCGTGGATCCAGAAGAAGGAGAGCCAATTCCACCAGAGCCCTGATGTGTGTTGTTCTGTTGTCAACTTCTTGCTATGGGGAGGGGGCCGGCAGATCCGGCTTGGGAGGCGGCAGATCTGGGTGCAGCGCATGGTGGAGGCGCTGGATAGGGAGCAGAGGCAACGGCGCGGAGCCGAAGATCCGGCGGATCGACGATGGAGGCATGGATCTGGGCGGCAGATGGTGATGGGAGAGGTGGTGGGAGTTAGCCGCCAGAGTTGGGGAAGAAGAAGTTGCTAGTGGAGGATATGGGTTTAATGGTGGCTATTGAGGGCTTTAAGATGGATGGAGGTGTGGATAAATTAAGGGGGAGGCGGAAAAGAAGCTCCGCTGGTGGTGTACGGCCTGGTCGTCGCCGGCCTGGCGGTAGGAGGTGTGGATCGCGAGGAGGGAGGCAGAAGAAGAAGATAACAAAGAAAAACCAGGCTCTCTTCTCAACAGTGGCGGCTGGCTAGGGTTAAGGGGAATTTGGTAATTTTGCAGATAGGTCCTCGAAAAAGTTAGAAATGACAACCAGGTTAAGTCGATGAAGCTCATCCGTTAGCCAAAAATCCATCCAATTTGTGCCAACCTACGATAAAAATTGCAAAACAAGTAATCCAGTAGATTTGGCAACAAATTTGGAATAGTCTAAGCATATGATGAGGTATATGACTAAAGTGTGCATAAGCATGGGGAAAAATAAATAGAAAAATCAAGCAAATCAAATAAATATCAACTGTATTGGGAGCATTTAGAGGTTTGGCATTGCATTGATGTCATGCACGTAGAGAAGAATGTTTGCGACAGTTTACTCGGCTTTTTGTTGAACATTCCAGGGAAGACAAAGGATGGCGTCAATGTGCGGTGCTCCATGATCGAAATGAAAATCAGTCCCGAGGTAGCACCGAGAGACGACGAGAAAGGCCATATATACCTTCCCCCTGCCTGCTGTACTTGTGTGCAAGGCTGAGAGGACAGAACTTTGTGAGTGTCTCTATGGTGTTAAAGTTCCATCTGATTACTCTACAAATATGAAAAAGCTTGTGCCATGGGCAATTTGAAATTGCTTTGTATGAAGTCTCACGACTGTCACGTGTTGATGACACAAATGCTTCTTGTTGCCATCCGGAGTATTCTGCCGCATAAGGTCAGAGAGACGATCACGCGGCTGTGTTATTTCTTCAATGCAATTTCTTGCAAGGTCATTGATCCCGATGGACTAGATTCTGTGCAGAGCGAGGTGGTTCAAACTCTCTGTCAACTTGAGATGTATTTTCCTCCGTCGTTTTTTAATATCATGGTCCATCTCACTGTCCACCTTGTCAAAGAAATCAATATATGTGGCCCCGTGTTCCTACGTTTTAATGTATCCATTCGAGAGGTACATGGGTGTACTTAAGGCCTACATGAGGAATCGCTCTCGGCCCAAGGGCAGCATTGTTGAAGGTTATGCAGCTAAAGTGGTTGTTGAGTTTTGTGTTCATTACATGGGCGAGGTAGAAGCAGTTTGATGGCGTTACAACTATTGGGCTGAAAGCAATAAGTCCTGATTTTGATTTGTACTCGAAAGCACATTTTTGGGTCTTGCAACACATGACGGAGGTGTCTTCGTACGTCGACAAGCACAAGGAGATGCTATGACAAGACAATCCTAGCCGATCCGACGTTTGGATCTCGAGAGAACATAATAGTCGATTCAACGAGTGGATGAAAGTGCGATTCACTGGGGAGTCCGCAAGTGAGAATCTTAAATGGTTGGCAAAAGCGCCAACATTTACTATATAGACATGATAGGGATATGACATCAATGGGTACACATTTTATACAAAAACTCAAGATCAAAAGAGCACTATGCAAAATAGTGGAGTGAACATAGAAACTTTTCATGAGGAGTTCAGCAAGGCAGGCCCAACAAGGGTAGTATGTGGATTGAACTCGTACTACGGGTTCATAGAAGAAATTTGGGAGCTTGATTACGTACTGTTCAAGATTCCCACAGGGTGTGAAGGTTGACAGTTACGGTTTCATTTCTATGGATCTTGATCAAGTTGCTTATAAAGATGAGCCATTCATACTTGCAAAGCAAGCCATTCAGGTAATTTATGTCACTGACCTGGCCAATAAGAAGTGGCACGTCGTCCTTCATGGGAAGAAAATGATTGTTGGAGTTGAAAATGTCGTAGATGAGGAAGAATACAATCAATTTCATGAGATGCCTCCATTTGGAGATGGCGTACAAGTCGATACCAAAGACACTGACGAAACCAATTACATGAGTACGTATCACAAGAAAGGGCTATACTTTAAAGGTAATCAACCATCCTTATCTCTCTCTTTCCATCGGTATAGCTTATCCTCTAATTCTCGCCTTTGCTGGGCTGCCGCAAGTGGAAAGTTGAGGATAATATGGGTATGTACGTTTGTAGGTGCAAATTGTCGGTCAAAGTCCCCATTTGTATGTAAAGTTTATGCAACAAAGTTTTACCACATTCCCAATATATCAAAAGTTTTTACCTTGTTAAGGTCAATAAAAAACCACTCCTTAGGAAAATTTCAGCGAACCTTAAAAATCTTTGGTCAAATTTATTAAAAATTTATTTGAACATACTCCACATTGGACTCTTAAGGTTGTAACCTTTTTTCGGAGCATTTAGACTTCATTTGCAATATCTGAGTGTTCGAGTGCCTCTCTCTCTATTTTATGAAACCTATAGCACAAAATTGCTTCCAACATCAAATTTCTTCACCAAAATCTATCAAACTTGATTTCACTATGCTCCAAATATGTCTCTTGAGGTTTCCACCATGTTTTGGATCATTTTGACATCATTTCAATAGATTTGAGGCTTTTTGGATATTGAAATTTCAGTATTCAGAGTTGTAGAGTTTTAGATTGTAAAGCACAGACCGTTGTGAAATCAGAACCATCTATGATAGAAAACTATCACAAATAGTTTTGAACTAATAACTGTCTGTGATAGACAACTATCATAGATGGTTCTGAACTCATAACTGTCTGTGATAGTTGTCTATCAGATGGTTCTTAGCTCATAACAGTCTGTGATGGTACTTTACAATCTAAACCACGCTCATTTGGAATAGTTCTGTCCTCATAACCGTCTGTGATAATCTCTTTACAAAGTTTAAGGCGGGCTTTGTCCCGCTCATTTCCACACTTTGAGACTTTTCACTTCACTTGCCCTAGCTCTCCAGCAGCTGCGCGCACTGCCTCTCTTCGGCCTCCCACTGTCCGGTGCGACCACCTCCGACTACTCCTCCCGACCTCCTGCACATCCTCTTTCCAGCACCTCCTCCCGGCCACGTCTAACCGTCTCCTCCTCCGATGTCTCAGGTGCCCCTCCTCCCTCTCCCTCTACTTCATCGTGCTATACCTAAGCTCCATCACAGTAATGCATGGGCATATTAACCAACATAGCTTCACAGTGATCAAGCACTTGACAGAGAGTCTTCAGAGAGCACGTCAAGAAATAATGCTGACCCGCAAGGAGAGAGACTTTGCGCAAGACCAAAGAGACCTCTCTGACGCGATCAGGGCTCATTGTTTTATTTCAATGAGAAACGATGTAGACAGGCTGAGGAACATCACTGATTCCCTTGGAGTAGTTAGTGTTGACCCTTCCAACATTAACTTAACTCTAGGGGAACTTTGTAATTTGCTTACGGGTCAGGTCGATGCTTTGGTCGCCTGCATCCCTTTTCAATGTAAAGAATGCAAGAAATAAAATTCCTTTCCTTCACATCTTAACTCCCTATTTTTTAATGATTATGTATAGTCTATAATCATCAGGTGGAGTTTTTAAATTCTCTTTGTGAAAAATAGTTATAGGTAAATACTCCTGCGACCACAACATACACAGGTAATAAGTAGTTTGTCCATGATCGAACAAAGATGGTACCAAGGTCTCAGAATATCATTGCAACCACAAGGAGCACTAAGGTCACATAGTATCATTACGACCATACATAGTATTGAGGTCACAGAATTTACTTTGAGATCATAACAGTACTGGAATTATGAGATTACTCTGAAATCATATGGTATTTAAACAGCAAAAAATTCCCATATAATCACTTGTATCGTAGCCCCCAAATTTGAAATAAAATGACGTTTGGATTTCCAAACAGGATGCATTTTGTTTCAAATTCCACCACGGTAACGATGCGTTTCTGGGTGGAATTCGTGAGAAAAACCCATTAAGAGGAAATATTAAAAATCAAATACAGTTGGTAGTGGGTTGTTGGCATCGTGGAAAAACCCTTCTTGCTTATCAGCTGCTTCACTGGAAAAAACCCCAGTTCCAACCACTGCATTCTCCGTCACCAAAAAAACTATTATCTTTGTTAAAATTTCCATCATCACAATGGCATCGTGGACCCAATCAATCTTTTGCGACAACGAGGAAGGAGGAGATTCTTCCTTCGCTGCTACAGATCAACTGGCGGTTGGTGGGGAAAAAAGAAGAAACGCCCGATGTTCATGAAAATGAACTCGTCATCTTTGAAGACTTCTTGCAATGTAAATTTCATCCGCCAGATAGCAAGTTCCTTCAGTATATATTGTGTTGGGGGAAATCTCCGCGAGGCTAAGTCCAGGTAAGTTGTGTCCCATTTGCCCGGGGATGTGGCTTTGGGTGCCTGCCCCGGGCGCCGCCTTTTGGCTCCCGGGACCTGGCCTCCGGTGCCAGTCCCGGGCGCCGCCATTTGCCCGGGGACGTGGCCTCTGGTGCCTGCCTCGGGCGCCGCCTTTTGGCTCCCCGGACCTGGCCGCCGGTGCCGGTCCCGGGCGCCGACATTGGCCTGGCGACGTGGCCTCCGATGCCTGCCCCGGGCGCCGCCTTTTGGCTCCCGGGACCTGGCCTCCGGTGCCGGTCCCGGGCGTCGCCATTGGCCCGGGGACGTGGCCTCCGGTGCCTGCCCCGGGCGCCGCCTTTTGGCTGCCGGGGCCTGGCCTCCGGTGTCGGTCCCGGGCGCCACCATTTGCCCGGGGACGTGACCTCCGATGCCTGCCCTGGGCCCCGCCTTTTGGGACCCGGGACCTGGCCTCCGGTGCCGGTCCCGGGCGCCGCCATTGGCTCGGGGACGTGACCTCCGGTGCCTACCCCGGGCGCCGCCATTTGGCCAGGGACCCAGCCTCCGGTGCCGGTCCCGGGTGCCGCCTTTTGCTCGGGGACATCGCCTCCGATGCATGTCCCGGGCATCGTCGCCCTTCTAAAGGTAAAGTCTTTGGTTCTTGATCACGTGCATGTCACGCGAGGAGCGCCTCGGGAATCAGCGACCACCTGTCGAGCATCCAAGGCACTTGACCGGGAGAAGGACGTTGCTACCCCTCAATCCGATGGTAGCGTCCGGGGTAGTTTAGTCTTTTTGCTTCTTTTTGGGGTTATAAATAGCCCTTGTACCCCCTGTTGTAAGACAAGTGATTCATTATTATTGGAATAGCAAAACTCACAGGTGTGCTCCGGAAGCCTCTCCCCCGAGAGAGCCTCCCCAGCCGACTCCGGTTGGGAGCACGCCGACAGGACTAGGGCCCCCACCGGGACCCAAACCTGTATAAATCCTCGTGTCATTTCTTGTGTTTGTCCGGCAGGGGAGGACCGGTCGCCCGGTCAGCCCGCTTCGCATTTTCTTCGCTAGGATCGTCTACGAAACCTGCCGGGGTATTCGCAATACCACGATAGTTGGCGCCGTCCGTGGGGACTCGTGACAAGACGCCATGGCTCCCCCAAGAACAAGGGCCCGCGCCCTTCTCGGTGACGCCCGTCTCGGAGACCCGGCACCGCCCGTCCAGGACACGACTGTTGGGGGAAATCTCCACGCGGTCAAGTCCAGGTAAGTTCATGATTGCCCGGGGACAGTGGCCTCCGGTGCCTGCCCCGGGCGCCGCCTTTTAGGCTCCCGGGACCGTGCCTCCGGGGCATGTCCCGGGCGCCACCATTTGGCCCCCGGGCCGTGCCCCCCGGTCGGGTCCCGGGCGCCGCCATTTGCCAGGGGACAGTGGCCTCCGGTGCCTACCCCGGGCGCCGCCATTTGGCCCCCGGGACTGTGCCCCCCGGGCATGTCCCGGGTACCGCCATTGACCCGGGGACAGTGGCCTCCGGTGCCTGTCCCGGGCGCCGCCATTGACCCAGGGACAGTGGCCTCCGGTGCCTGCCCCGGGCGCCGCCATTTGGCCCCCGGGATCGTGCCCCCCGGGCATGGCCCGGGCGCCGCCATTGACCCGGGGACAGTGGCCTCCGGTGCCTGCCCCGGGGGCCGCCATTTGGCCCCCGGGACCGTGCCCCCCGGGCATGGCCCGGGCGCCGCCATTGGCCCGGGGACAGTGGCCTCCGGTGCCTGCCCCGGGCGCCGCCATTTGGCCCCCAGGACCGTGCCCCCCGGGCATGTCCCGGGCGCCGCCATTGACCCGGGGACAGTGGCCTCCGGTGCCTGCCCCGGGCGCCGCCTTTTGGCCCCCGGGACCGTGCCCCCCGGGCGGGTCCCGGGCGCCGCCTCTCGGGCTCCCGGGACCCTGCCCTCCGGAAAGGGTCCCGGACGTCATCGCCCTTCTAAAAGGTAAAGTCCCTGTTTGTTTATCACGTGCAGGTCACACGAGGGACGCCTCGGGAATCAGCGACCACCTGTCAAGCATCCAAGACGTTTGACCGGAGGAAGGACGGTCCTACCCTTCAATCCGACGGTGGCTTCCGGGGTAGTTTAGGCTTTTTGCTTCTTTTTGAGGCTATAAATAGCCCTTGTACCCCTCTGTTGTAAAGGATCAGCTCATTATTATTTGGAATAGCTAATCTCACACACGTGCTCCGGAAGCCTCTCCCCCGGAGAGAGCCTCCCCAGCCGACTCCGGTCGGGAGCGCGTCGACAGGACTAGGGCCCCCACCGGGACCCGAACCTGTATAAATCCTCGTGTCTTTTCTTGTGTTTGTCCGGCGGGGGGGGACCGGTCGCTCGGTCAACCTGCATCGCGTAAATCCCGCTAGGATCGTCTTCAAAACCTGCCGGGGTATTCTCAATACCACGACAGTTGGCGCCGTCCGTGGGGACCCGTGACAAATCGCCATGGCTCCTCCGAGAACAAGGGCCCACGCCCTTCCCGGTGACGCCGGTCCCGGTGACCTGGCGCCTCCCGTCCGGGACACTGCTGTCCCGGCGGTCCCTTCTGGAGGCGACCTGGCCCAGGTACCGCCTCCCTCCTTTCCCCTTAGCTTAGGTGCTTCCACCCCCAGGTCGTTCCCGGTGACCACGGGGACCTCGGCCGGGACAAGCGTCCCCCCGACGGCTCCCCCGGCTCCCCGGGACGCCCTGCTTGAAACTCTCGTGGAGGGCCAGCTCCGCGCCCAGCGCTCTATGGACGAGCTCCTCACTGTGTTGGCGCGGCCCCCGGCCCCCACATTTTCGTCGCACACATATCCGGGGATCATGCCCCCGTTTATGGGATACCCGGCGGCCCCTCCGGTCTCCGGGGGGCTGTCTACCCCGTATGATCCCGCCGGGGGGTTCCCTCCCCCCGCGGGATATACTTCCGGACACTTCTCGGCACCCGGGCCTGTCCTGGTGCCGGGAGGCTATTTCATGCCCGGGCCCTTCGTGGCACCAGGAGGGTACCCCGTCCCCGGCCCGCTTCCGGGGCTGGGGGGTCATTTCATGCCGGGGGTTATTCCTACGCCGGGAGCCAGTCCCGCCCCTCGCGTTGCGTTTACCGCACCGGGGCCGGTCGACAGAGCAGCTCCCGTGCCTCAGCGAATTTCCCCCCGCATTGGCTCCCCAACCCCGGACGTCGCCGAGGGGGCTCACCGCCCACTAGTTCCGAATGTCGCAAGGGCTTCCCCCATTCCGGTCCCGGTTGTTGCCGCAGGGGCCCCCTCTTCGGATCCACACGCCACTCCGGGCGCCCCCTCCCCGGTTCCGGATGGTACAGGGGCTCCCCCCTTTCCGGTCCCGGGGGCCGTCGCAGGGGGCTCCCCCCAGCAGGCCCCGGTAGCTTCCGGGCCGGCTGCTACAGTGCAGGAGCTCCCTCCCACGGCGAAGCAGCTCCGCTTCTCCCGGGGGGAGGTCGAGCGAATGCATTCTCCCAGCCGCGGGGAAGGGCTTTCCCCCGGTCGTTGTCGCAGGGAGCCTCGCTCTCGCACCGGTCGGGGGAAGAGACCAGCCGAAGAACCATCCTCCCCGGAGGGAAGCCCGGACGTCCGGGAAATCAGTCCCGGCCCGGAAGAGAAGCATCGTCACCACCACTCTGGCGGCCCTCTTGGGCCGCTACCTGACTCGGATAACGAGGGGGCTCCCCCGTTAAAGAAGACAGTGACTGGGGCGCCCCCCGGGAAGTGCAGGGGGCGAACCAGCCTCTGTGTCGAAGACTCCGCAGCATCCGATGGCCGCGGCCCTACCGTCCCCCGCACATCGAACATTATAATGGCGAGGCGGACCCTTACGAGTTCGTGCAGATCAACTCCACAGCCATCTCCGCGGCGGGGGGGGGACGAGAGCGTCCAATGCAACGTCTTCCCCCTCTACCTCACCGGCATTGCCCGCTCCTGGTTTTACAATCTGAAGGCGGGCTCCATCAAGTCTTTCTCGCAGCTGAAGCGGGAGTTCTGCGCCAACTTTCAGGGAAATTACATACGTCCCCTGGATTCTTCACAGCTATACACAGTGCGCCAGAGAACCGGGAAGACCATCAGAAGCTTCTTCAAGCGCTTTGCCCAAGTAAAAAGCAAAGTGGCCCACGTCCCGGACTCCACAGTGATCGAAGCCTGCAAAAGCGGAATCCTCCCGGGAGAACTCCACCGAAGACTCTCTCGAAGCTGCCCCTCCTCCGCCGACGAGCTCTTCAACGTACTCGAAAAGTACGCTCGCGCGGAGGAAGACGACATCTGGAAGAAGACCCAGGGGGCTCCTGCTCCCGCCGAGCGGGGGGCCCGGGATCCCCCCAGGCGCCCCAGGCAGGGGGGCCGTAGCGAACCACGGCCTCGGGACACTTTTGTCCTCGAGGGCAGAGGCGGCTCGCGCGACCCCCCGAAGGGCGACCGCCCCTTTCCCAAGCCGAGAGGCCATGGGGGAGGACAGTCTTCTCGCGGCCGCGAAGGCCCCGGGGGGAGAAGCCGGGAAGGACCGTGGTGCAGCTTCCATGGGTCCAGTACCCACGCCACCCGAGATTGCCACCAGTTGCTGCAACACTTCGCGGCGTTCCTCGACCAGCGCGGGCAGGGGGGGGACTCCGGCCTCCTTGCCCCCTCGGCCAGCTGTTCCGGCCCTTCCTGCTCCTGCGGGGGGGCAGCAGGTGCAGGAGGGGGAGCCTTCAGACGCCGTCCCCTTTCAAACTTCTCAGCGCCGCATCAACGTCATCGTAGGGGGGTCCGCCTCCGGGCGGGTGTAACACCCTGAGTTAGGGGTGAAAACTTCCTTTTTCATCAATAGCATGCATGCTTGTATTTGTAGTATGAGCTAGATCAGTATCTATTCTAAGCCCTAAAATCTTCAAAATCTATCCTGTGACCTCAAATCAAGATCAGATTGTTCAGATGTGATCTATTAGTTATCCTGAATCTAAAAGCCTTCAGAACCCAGATCCAAGTATATCTCTAACTCCCAGAATTATCAACTTCTTCTGTTTTCGAAAACAGAAATACCTTATATTACTTAAAAACCCTAAGTTTTAGAAATACAGATTTAATCAAAATCTTGACCAAGTTCAGACCAGATTATTCCTGGAATATGATCATGGGTATGTCAATACCTTAATATAAAAAGTTGACAGCCAGATTCTATCATCTAGACTCTTTTCACAAATCAGTCCAAGGGTTATCGCAAATTAGTCCTTATCTGATATCTGAAAACACAAAAAGGCTAAAATCTCCAGATTAACTCAAAATTCAGAATTTCTTCGGCAAATCTTCTCAAAATGCTATTTACCACAAGTCTCTCTTCTGTGCAGATATCAAAATCGAACCCTAAATGCCAGAATTCGAAATCAACAAAACTTAAATCTTGTTTTACCCTAAATTACCCTATTTTCAGTTTGTATCAAAAACTATTTAAATGTATCAAATTTTATCAATTACCTTTGCCAAATACCTTGTTGAATATAATCTACCAGATTAGTGAAATCAATTTCAGTTTAAACCTCCCAAAATTCCAGATTTACATTTCAGTCCAAAACTCAAAGAATTGAAACTGCAGTTCAGTCCATTTTCGACCAGGCTAGCTACTGTGCGCACGACCAGAGATCGCCGTGTTTTGCTTCCTTGCGCCGTGCACGCTCGCCGCCGGCCAAGTTCCGCTTGCATTTGTGCTCGTGCATGCTTGCTCTTCCTGTTGTGCACGCGTCAGTGTCTCAGCCATCGCCGTGGCAGCGCCGCTGCAACGTCGACGACCAGCGCCTGCTTCCCCGCGCGACCAGCAGTGACTGTTGTCAGCATCTTCTTGCCACGTAGCTTGCCTTGCCAGCCGTTGTCGCCACCGCTTTGCACCGCCCGACATGGTTGAGTCCCAATGTAGCACAGCTTTGTCTCGCCAGTGCGCCGTCGCGTCACCGTTCGCCGTTGCTACATCTGCGCCCGGCAACTCATATCAACTGACACCAATTCAATGCTGTTTAATCCTTGCAAGCTTCGCCCACTGCTCTATTTAAGCCACCAGTACCCTGTGTCATCTCCTCTTCCCCAGGACTTAACCAAATTCTCAAACTTCTTCACTGTCGTCGTCTTCTCCGGCGAGCTGTCGAAGAGCTTCACGGTGCCAGCACACTACGCAGCACCTTCTGTCAAATTAACCGCATCAGTAAGTTTCCCTAATCTCCCTCATTGTTCTGTACCATCTAATTGAGTTATATTGCATCCAGTCGCCGGTGATCGCCGGAATTCCCGATTGCCCTGTTCCGGCAATGCAGACCAAATCACTTCGAATTAGCCCTCGAACCTGTGAAGCAAATTGATCTGTGAACTCTAATTAGCCAGCCTAAGCATCCAGATCCCCAGGTTGAGCTCGAATCGAAGGTATCCCCAAATTCAAGCTCTACCAGTTGCCGGCGATCGTCGCCAGGCTTCTCCAGCCATCCTCTGACCAAATTGACTATCCTAGTAGCTTCCTTATACTCCACAGATACTCCTTGAGCTTGGAATTAAGTTCAAACCTCCTACAGCAAAAACCCCCAAATCCAGAGTTTCTTCTCCGGCGCCGATGACCGGAAAAGTGTTTCTGGCCATTTCAGCCCTCGAAACCTTGTCATTTAGATGTGCCTTAGCCTCCTGAGTATTTTTGTCTTCTAGCCCGACACCTAGATCGGCCTAGATTGGAAGATATAGCCATGCCAAGTTTGTGTCCAGAACTGCTCCAGTGCAGCCAGTTCATCTCTGTTCATCATCAAATTTCTTGCTTTCCAGCCATTTCTTGCCCTAGATCCTGTTGACTTAATTGTTCCTGTTACTCAAGCCTACCTCCCAGACAAAGTGGTGCATCATTTGGAGCTCCATATCAAAAGTTATGCTAAGCCCTAGTTTTTGGCATTGTCAGCTCTATGCCAGAGCTTGCCAGTCTGTGGCATTGACCTTGTTTACCCACTTCTGGTTGTGTAATTGGAAAACCACTTTGTCCACTGAATTTGTAGAGTTGTGATCTACATTTTCTTCTACTACCACAACTTGAGATAAGCACCCTAGCTTTTCTTAAAGCTATGTCCAAGCTTTGATCCGAATGTCGATCTGTTGACATTCGCTGTTTTGATTAAACCAGCCACAAAATTGTTATCCCTATTGAAATCCTGAAACCCTAAGATTATCTAATCACCATCCTTAGCCCAAATTCCTTGAAACCCTAGAATCTCGACTCAGTTCAGTTTGCAGTTCAAATTATCTCCAGTTTAGTTCAATCATTCTTGTTAAGCATTTCTGCATATAAGTCATAAAACATTTTAAATATTATAAGTAATTATTGTGTGTTTGTTTGTCGTCGAGCAGATTCAGAAGCTGACTTTGAAGATTTTGCTGTTGACCCGTCATCGACTGCTGTATTTTACGACGCGGAAGGCAAGTCATATCCTTGATCATCTTGAACCTATATTTTAAATGTTGCTAAAACATAACCTTGAATATAGGCAATATTGCATGTGAAAGATTGAGAATGGTTGATTTATGAATTGGCAGTACTAGACTGGTTATCTGTGAAATGTGAAATAAACAAGTTTTGAGCCATGAACTATTATATGTATTTATATACTTATATTCATGAAATAAAACCCCTAGCCGTGACCAGAAAAATGGTATGGATGGCTGTAGCACTGGAGGTGCTAGACTGCAAAGGAATGCAGGCACTGAAGGTGCAGGGTTGTGGATGGTCTGGTCATTGGCATATAAGGACTAGAACCTTGTGTTGTGCGTCTAGTGGCATGAACAACGTGCTAACCGCAAGCCTGGTATGGGACAGGCCTGAACAAGTAATTATGTGGATCGCACATGAAACCCCTGCATGAGATGTGTAGTGATGCACGATAAACACGGAGCGCGGCTCCCACACATATCACTGAAGGTGATCAAGCACGCTGACCCAGTAATGGGAATAAGCAAAGGGGTGGAGGTTTGGATACAACCTGCCACAACTGTGCCTCGCTGAGAGCCACAGGGTCGGGGGTGAATTGTAAGTGATACATAACAAAAGTTCTTGTTATTTCCACCTTGCCGCTCACAGTATGAAGTGAGTCAGGGGTCCAATCATTTTGTTATGATAGGAAAGGTTTGAAAGTGGAATATCTTGCGGGTAAATTGGTACCTCTCTGTAGAGTTAAAACGTATTCGAATACTCCGAGCTCCCGGGTTTATAGGAGTCTGCTGCGGTGGATTAAATCTACGGGGTGTGACACAAGTACTATTTTCTAAATAAAATATTTTTAAATCAAGATTACCCAAATGACATGTGTTGTCATGATAAGGAGTGCTGCCGTGGGCTGTCGTGTGTCGACGTGTCGCGGTAGTGCTATAATCTAGTGAACATGAATAATGATGTTATATTATAAAAAGTGCTGCATAAGATGAGATGAGAAAGGAAAAGATTATTTTACAAATATCCATAATTCTTGACTAGTCTAGGTTCATATCATCACTACTATATGTATCTACTCTTACCTATGACTTGCTGAGTACGTAAGTGCTCACCCTTGCAACATTCAACTCAATAGATGGAGCCTACTTTGATCAAGATGATGGCACGGAGTACTACGTGGATCCAGAAGGAGGAGAATCAGTACCGCCAGAGCCCTGAAGTGTGTTGTTCTGCCGTCAACTTCTTTTTTGGGAGGGTCACCTATCTTCTGCTGCGTAGTTAAATATTTTGCTAAACCCTGAATGCCTTGTAGGCATTGTAATCCTCTTTATGTAATATTAAGGCCAGCAGGCCACACTGCTTAATATTTTGTGAGTACTCTGTTGCAATGTAATATACTCCTGTGTTTGACTTATCCTGGGAAGTCAAAGGTTTGTGAGAATGGGACTAGCTGCAGCGAGCTAGGTCTCTACAGGAGTAGTCGTTGTCCCAGTTTCGGGGCGCGACAGCGGGACTCCAAGCGCCAGGGCAAGGAGTACGCGCGAGAAGTTAAGGTAGTGGGGGTGGTACACGCGTCCGCGCCGCCCAAGTGGTCGGACGTCCCCCTCACCTTTACGGCGGAAGACGCGCGAGGGGTTCGCTTCCCCCACGACGACGCGCTCATTGTCTCCGCGACAATCTACAACTGCCACTTGGCCCGCATCCTCGTGGACGGCGGAAGCTCCGCCAACGTCCTGTTCCTCAAAACCTTCAAGGAAATGCAGGTGGATGAGAAGCTCCTGCAACCAGCGGCAGGGCCTCTGCAAGGGTTTGTCCCGGGGAAGGCGATCCACCCCGTGGGCAAGGTAGATCTCCCGATCACCTTCGGCACCCCGGAGAACTACCGGACCGAGCTAGTCCACTTCGACGTAGTGGACCTCCCTTCCTCCTACAATGTGATTATGGGGAGGACTACGATCAATCGGCTGGGGGCTGCCACCCACCAAAACTACCTGTGCATGAAGATCCTCGGGCCGCATGGCGTGATCAACGTCCGGGGGGACCAAGACATGGCCCGCGCTCTATACGAGCGAGCTGCTGCCACAATAGGAAGCGTCAACCTGATCAAGGCGCCCGGGGGGGCGGCTCCCCCCCCGGACGTAGGCGTCGCTGCGCCGTCCCCCTGGAGGCTCCTTCTCAAGTCGCATCCGGAAGGGGGCCTCCGGAAGGTCCCGCTGTCCCCAGGCAGCGAGGACAAAACTGTCCAAATCGGGGCAGAGCTCCCCCAAGACCATGCAGCGCAACTCGGAGCCTTTCTGCGCGAAAACTCTGATGTTTTTGCGTGGAAGCCTTCGGACATGCGGGGTGTCGCCCAGGGGGTTATTGAACACAAGCTCGCGGTAACCCCCGGTCACCCCCCTGTCAAGCAGAAGTTGAGAAAGCTCTCCCTCGAATGTCAAGAAGCCATCAAGACGGAGATAGCTCGGCTCCAAGAGGCGGGGTTCATCCGGGAAGTCTTGCACCCTGAGTGGCTCGCAAACCCCGTCCTCGTCAAGAAATCAAGTGGCAAGTGGCGCATGTGCGTGGACTTCACCGACCTTAACCGCGCCTGCCCCAAAGACAACTTCCCGCTCCCGCGGATCGACCAGCTCGTTGACTCCACCGCGGCAGGCTTATCCCTACCTCTTCCCTTCTTTAGGTAAATCTCGGGGCGAGATTTCTTTAAGGAGGGTAGGCTTGTAACACCCTGGTTTTGGGGGTGAAAAGTTTTGCATGAAAATCCTGCATGCATGTATCTCTGTAGTAGTAGCCAGATCAGCTGAACTCTAATCTCCCCCAAACCCTAAAAATCTCCAAATCTATTTCCTAGATCCAGATCAAGATCTGACCATCCAGATTTAGCCTACCAGTTACCCTGAGGATAAAAGTCTTCAGGAGCCAGATCAAATTCTGACCCTAACTCCCAGTACCTAAGCCCCTCTCTGTTTTCGACAACAGGAAAATTCAGATTTACCCTAAGTACCCCAGTTTCCAGATGATTGAATTATTCTGATTTAACCTTATCCAGACCCAAGCAACCCCTGGAATATGTTCCAAGGTTCATCCTCAACTCACTCCAAAAAGTTGGGAGCCAAATTAATCCATCTAAACACTTTTCGCAGTTTAGTCCAAATTTTATTGCGAATAAGCCCTTTTCTGTTACCTGGAAGCCTGAAAAGGCTAAAATCTGCAAATTAATTCCAACTCCAGAATTTCTTCAGGAAACACCTTCCAAATATTATTTGATACAGATCTCCCTTTTGATCAGACTTCAAAATCTCTCTCCAATCACCAGAATTCGAAATCGACAAAATCCAGACTTATTTTACCCTAATTTTACCCTATTTTCGAAAATAGGTGAAATCCCTCAAATCTTGTCAAATTTTCGCTAAATTTGAGCTGGATGAGTACTAATAGAAATGTTATACTCAGCCATGAAATCAATTCTCAAATTAACCATCTCTAAGACAGAAATTACAAATCAGTCCAGATTTCAAATAAGAATCATTGCATTTTGGTCCCTGGTTCGACCAGAGGCACTGTACACGACCAGCAGCCGTGCACGACCGCGACCACCGCGCTGCCACGCCAGGAACTTCGTCGCCGGTGAAGTCCCGTGGTCGCCACCCTTGCCACTGCGTTCCTGCCACGTGTGCGCACGCCGTTCGCCACCGTGGAGCCACCGCGGCCGCACCAGCATCGCCAATTTTGCCCGCGCGCGCACGCCATCGCTGCAGCCACTGCAGAAGATCGATGCCACGTTGCAAGCATGCCGGAGGAGCCCATCAATTCGCCGCTGCATCACCCGGGACAGCGCACGCCTGCCTGCAAAGCCGGCACGGCCGCTGGAGCACGTCGCTTCGCTGCTGTCCCGCCCGGCCGGTCGATTCGCCGCTCCAAGTCTCCAGGCATTTTCCAGCCGTTGCAGCCTCCCCAATTCGCCTATAAATAACCCTCAGGACTTAGCCAACTTCACCACATAGCAAAGCACCAGAAATCGCCACCCTCCACCGTGTCTTCTTCTTCTTCGGCGAGCTCGAGAAGGGGCTCACGGTGCCAAGCTTCTCCACTGCTTCATTCTCCAATCCAACACCCCCAGTGAGCTCCTCTCATCCCCCTCATGCTTCTCGAGCTTGGAATTTAGTCTAAATACCCTCAGTCGCCGGCAATTTCAGTTTTACTCCAGTAGCTCCGGCGAGCAATTAATCCTCAACCAGATCGATTCAACCTTCGAACTAGTAATCAAATATGCTCACTAGACCTTGCTTAACATCCCTAAGCAACCAAAATCGACAGACTTGCTGAAAAACGAAAAACCCCAAATTGGAACTTTGCTTGTGAACTGAGCTGCTGTTCAAGCTTTTCTGGTGCATTTCTAGTTAATCTAACTTCACCAGTAGCTTACTTATGCCCCAGAGACCATCCACAAGCAAGGAATTAAGTTTATTTGCCCTAGATCAGAAATGCCCAAATCAGGTTTGAGTTAATCTTTTCTCCGGCCAATATCTCCTAAATCCAGCCAATCCAGCCATGGAGACCTTGCCATCTAGATGTTTTGGACCATTCTGAGCAACTTTGTCTTCTATCACGACTTCTAATTCGGCCTAGATTGTGAGATATAGCTATGCCCTAGTTTGCTGTACTGTTCACATTGCCTGTGCTCCAGGCCAGCCAACTTCTTCGCCGGTTTTCATCACTTTCCGGCCATCTCCTGCCCTAGGTCCTGTTGAGACATTTGTTCCTGTTACAAATGCCTAACCCCCAGACAAAGTGGTGCATCATTTGGAGCCCTGAGTCAAAAGATATGGCTAACCCTAGTTTCTGGCCGTGTCAACCCTATGCCAGCCTGTGTCAGCCAGTGGCATTGAGCCTTTTCACCCACTTCCAGCCATGCACTTTGAAAATAACTTTGTCCCTTAGACTTCTGATGTTATGATCTACACTTTTCTCTACTGTCACAACTTGAGTTGAGCCCTCTATCACCCATCAACCTTATGTCGATGCCTCGAACCGAATGCCAACCTAAAGACATTCGCTGTTTTTGGGCGAACCAGTCACCACCTTGATATTACCCTGATATTTTGGAACCTTGTAAACCTTAACAACTAATCTTAACCCTAGTTACTGTAGTTAAACTCAAATCGCTTCAAAACCTTGTATCACCACAGTATTTTCTCCTTGCATCTTTGCATGTAGTGAATTAGTAAGAATAGGATTGATTGTAATGCCTGTTTGCTTGTTTGATCTTGTTCAGAGCAAGAGTCCGGGGTTGAAGATCTTGTCGCTGAACCGTCATCGACTGCTGATACTTACGACGCGGAAGGCAAGTCATACTTTGAACATATTGAAACCCATATTTTATGAATTGCTATGCTATTCCATGAGTAGATATTTCATTAATACTGCACATGTTGAGATCAATGATATTATGGCAGTGGTAGATTGAATACTTGAGAAATGTGAACTTGATAGCAAGCCACGAACTAATAAAAGTATAAACATGTACATTTATATTCATGAAATAGAACCCCTAGCCGTGACCAGTATTTTGGTATGGAATGGTGGTAGCACTGGAGGTGCTTGGCTGCACTGGATGTGCAGGCACTGAAGGCGCATGGTTCGTGGTATGATCTGGTCACTGGCATGTAAGGACTAGAACCTTGTGTTATGCGTCTAGTGGCATGAAAAACGTACCAACCACTTACCTGGTATGGGACAGGCGCAACTTAGTAGCTTTCTAAGTATTATCAGTTCCCTGCATGGCTTGTCGATCCGGTTTCTCGCGTGGAAACTGGTGGGACGCAGTTCGTCCATGAGTGATGTGAGATCAGAAAAATTATGAGAGGATAGGGTGTAAAGAAGGAAGACGCCCTACGCCAGATTAAGTCGTGCGCGACTGTAATCAAAAGAGGTTATGTGTCTTGCGGGAACATAGACCCAGGCTAGGAAGTAAGGCAGTGGGGAGGACCCACAACGGTACTTGGGACGGTATTGTCCATTTACCGGGCAGGGATACTGTTAATACTAGACTGCAAAAACGTTGTGTGATCTCGGCCTTGTCACATGCGTATAAGTCGCATGGAGTTGGCCCGACTTGGAAGTCGAGTGAAAAAGTGGATTTAAAAAGAGGTACATCTCTGCAGAGTTTTAAACATGTATTCGAATACTTCGTGCTCCCGAGTTTTAGGAGTATGCTGCGGTGGATTAAATCCATGGGGTGTGACACAAGTATTGTTTTATAAACTAAAATTTGTTAGCTCAAGATTACCCAAGTGGCATGTGTTGTCATGATAAGGGGCATTGCCGTGGACTGTCATGTGTTGACGTGTCACGGTAATACCATAATCTAGCAAACATATGATAATTAAGAGGCATGTGGTTTATGTCCTAAGTTATGAAATATTGCTAAGAGTATATGATTGAAAGGCTTGAATGAAAATAATGTGATATGAGGATATATCGCCTTGGATATGGGATATATGTATCATCATCAATATGATTTATTTACTGCCATGGGTATGATCAATAGTTGAGTAAGAATTGAGAAAGAAATGTATTTTGGGAAAAACCTTTCACTCTTTCTCCAATAGCATAGGTTCATGTCATATATATATGTATCTCTACCTTCCCTATGACTTGCTGAGTACGTAAGTACTCACCCTTGCAACAACTCATCAATAGATGGAGCATTCTACGACCTTGGAGGATACCCTGAAGATGCTGCGGACCCAGGAGATGACGAGCAGTTTCCTCCGGAGCCCTGATGTGGTGCTGTCTTGCTGTCAACCTCTGTTTCCTGTGGATTGCTTTTGGGCCTAGCTTCCGCCGACTAGATGTGTTATTTTGTTAGACCCTTGTGCCTTGTACAGCACTGTACCTCGTTTTGTACTAAGGCCTGATGGCCATACAATTATGACTATTGTACTATTTTGCTGCTGCAATGTAATCCTGTGATTGACTCATCCTGGGAAGTCAAGTGGTTAGGGGACCAGCTGCACCGAGTTGGGCTCCTCACAGGTGATGTCACTGTCGTGGCAGACGTGACACCCCATCACTTGGCCCTTCGTGCGCTGGGGGATGGACCTCTTAGGGCCCTTCCCCCCAGCGCCCGGAGGATACAAGTATGCGGTAGTCGCGGTCGACTACTTTACAAAGTGGGTTGAGGCGGAGCCCTTGGCTAGCATCACCTCCCGGGCCGTTCAGCGGTTTTTCTGGAAAAACGTCGTTTGCCATTTTGGTGTCCCCCGGGAAATCACCGTGGACAACGGGACCCAATTCGACTCGGCTTATTTCTGGGAATTCTGCGAAGGCCTGGGGATCGTCATCCACTTCGCCTCAGTGGCCCATCCTCAAAGCAACGGGGCCGTCGAGAGGGTCAATGGCGTAATCCTACAGGGGTTACGCCGGAGACTCGAGCAAACCGCTTCCAAGCGGGGCGCGTGGGCAGAGGAGCTCCCTAGCATCCTCTGCTCGATGCGCACGACCCCGTCCCGGGCCACAGGGCGTGCTCCCTTCTCCCTGGTCTACGGGGCGGAGGCAGTCCTCCCCCCGGAGATCGGCTTCCGGTCGCTGCGGGTCGAGCTCCTGAACGGAGCCACGACCGCAGCCTACCGGGCCAACGAAGACAACCGGCGGCTGGAAATCTACCTCGTGGAGGAGGAACGCGACCGAGCGCTCCTCCGTCACGCCATCTACGAGCGCGAGATGTCGCGCGCATACAACCAGCGCGTGCGCGAGAGAGCTTTCCGCCTTGGGGACCTTGTCCTCAAGCGCGTCACAGACCCCCAAGCCCAGGGTAAGCTCTCCCCCAAATGGGAGGGCCCCTACAGGATCTCCGCTGTCCTAGGCTCGGGGGCTTACAAGCTCTCCAACCTTCAAGAGCAGGAGCTGAAGCACACCTGGAACTTGCGTTTACTTCGCAAGTTCTACGTCTAGCCTTACGGGCCTGTCCCCTCCCCCGGAGCGATCACGCTGGAGGGGGAGGAGGGACACTGTAGCTTCCTTCCCCCCCCCCCCCCCCTTCGCGGTTTCGCAGGGGGGGGCTTTGTATATTTTGTTAATAAATGCATAGCCTTTGTTCTCCAACTGTCTCACTGCAGGTTCTTATTTGCCGCCCCTAGCGGCGATGCCCTTCCCGCGAGGATGCCCTCCACGCGAGGATGCCCTCCCGGCGAGGATGCCCTCCCCGCGAGCATGCCCTCCCCGCGAGGATGCCCTCCCCGCGAGGAAGTGGGCCAGCCCCAACAAGTCCCTACAACGGAGCCTGCACTCCCGTAGGGCGGCATACGATTAGCCCTCGTGGACTGAGGGTGTAAGCGGCAACCCGGTCACAGTGGCCGTGGTAACGAGTCACTTTGGGAGACTAGTCCCCTGCCCAAACACTCAAGTCCCATCTTCGGGCATTTCCTCCTCCGGGAGTCGACGTTATTCCCGGCTCCCCGTTCCCACGGCGACCGGAAGATCAGCCCCTTGCGGCTTGATTGGATCTATCTTCCTCCTCCGGGAGTCGATGTTATTCCCGGCTCCCCGTTTTCACGGCGACCGGAAGATCAGCCCCTTGCGGCTTATTTGGATCCATCTTCCTCCTCCGGGAGTCGACGTTATTCCCGGCTCCCCGTTTTCACGGCGACCGGATGAATGCCTCCCGGAGACCCTATTCCCGGCTCCCCGTTTTCACGGCGACCGGACGATTGTCTCTCGGAGAAATCGGATTTCTCGGGCATTTCCTTCCGCTTAAGACCCTATTCCCGGCTCCCCGTTCTTACGGCGACTGGACGAGTGTCTCCCAGGAAGCTTGCCTCTGGAAATCCCATCGGGTTCTCTTGGACATTCCTTCCGCTTAAGGCCTTATTCCCGGCCCCCCGTTCTCACGGCGACCGGATGATAATCTCCCGGAAGGTCTTCTCCTTGAAAACCTCGCTTTAAAATTTTCTAACATAGAAAATATTTCTCCTACAGGTTGTGCTCCCTCCGGGGACCCTGTTAGCCCCACAGCGCGCGGAGGCCTCCTCCGGTCCGCTGTGGGCGGGGGGGGGACAGGGGGCCCCCGGGTCACCCACGAACAAACATAGCTCATTCTTTTGAAGATGAGTCGTCCAAACCATCCAAGAAGAAGAAAATAAAGAGGCGCAATAAAAGGAAACAACGCGCTTTATTGATCAGCAAACCCGGAGGACATCTTCCCCCTCCGGTGGGTTTCGGAAATGATACAACCCGGGTCCTAACCCGGGGGATTTTCTACGAGCCTAAGGCCCCTACGCCTAAAGCTCCCGGAGGCGCTCCCTCAGCTCCCGGGCCAAGACCCGGTACAGCGCCCGGACGCGACGCTGCGAGTCCCGAAGCACGTCTTCGGGCCAAAACTCGTACCCAGCCGGCGGAAGTATCCGGAGAGGAGGTATCATCCGGGCCTCCGGGCACGGGGGAGTTAATTCAGCACGGCTGTTGTCAAAATTATTCAAGTGCCACTCCGGGCGCCACCTCAACCGGACAGGCTCCCGGGCAGTACCCCCGTCGCGCTCCCCGGAGACAAGGCTCAGCAAAATCAAAGCCGCTTGGGCGTCCCCCGGAGAGCCTCTCCCGGACCGTTGCCCGGGAATAACCCCCCGGGTACCCTGGTAACATTTCATTGCAGACTTAGAAAAATTTCAAATATATTTCATTGCAAAATGATTTTTGTACAAGTGCCCGGGGCTTCTCCTAAAAAGCTACCGGAATCAAAATGTCTAACAAAATAAAAAGGGGTTCCTAGCTAAAGACCCGGGGGAGGCTCATACTTTAGCATTGGGGTCCTCCCCCCGGGGAGCTTCCTCCGTGGCCGGGGCAGGGACATCCACGGCCGGAGGCGCCGGTGTCGGGAACCTCGTCCGGATGATCCGGTCGTAGAACCCCTCCGCCAGCAGCTCCACCTCCCGGCGCGTTGGCTCGAAGGCCTCCGGGAAACTCCGGGGGATGCGCCCCCGATCGCCCGGGCGCCGACCCCACGGTAGTCAACGAGCCCCGCGGCGGCCGCGATGACGGGGATCGCTCGGCCCCATGCCCGGTCGTCCGCAGCCTCCGGGATGGCGGAGACTTGTGCATTGAGAAAACGCACAGCCTCCGCGAGGGTCGCCGGGGGCACCTCCGGGCCGCTCCCGGAGCCCAGGCTAACGCCAAGGCTTTCCAAGGCCGAGCGGACGGAGCGGCCCGCGTCTGACAGCGCCCGGACGCTGGAGCTCTCGAGCTCCCGGAGCGCCTTCTCCCGCACCTTGGCCTCCTCTCGGAGGCGGATGTAGGCGCCCTCCGAAAGGTGCACCTGCGCCCGGGCCCGGGACAGCTCATCAAGAGCTTCGTCCCGCTCCCGGAGAGCCGCCTCCCGCAGCTCCACGCAAGCCGCGGCCCGGCTCTCCTCCACCTTGAGCAGCCAGGTGACCCGCTGCTCAAGGCCCCAGGTAACAGTCGCTACCTACAAAATACATAAAGAGTTAGAAAAATCTCAAGTGCAGGAAAAAAGCCGAAGTATTAAGAGCTCGGGTTACCTGGGCGCCGAGGGACTCGAGCCCCTCAAAACGCTCGTGGAGTGTTCCCCCCGCTACGAAGGCCTGCACCTTCCGGCTGTGCAGGCCCTCCGCGCAGCGGGCCACCTCCCCCGCGGGGAGCAGAGAGGTATCTTGCCCGGCGCCCCCGTTGCGGCCGGGAGAGGGCCCCCGGACCTCGGAGTCCGGGAGAACAGCCGGCGTCGCCGGCGTCTTCGTCGAGGAAGTCTCCTCCTAGGACGATGAAGACGAGGATTGGGCGGGGACCTCCGCCCGAGGGGGGATCATCGGGCCTTTCCCCGCCCCAGGCCGGAGGGCCCTCGGAGCCTCCTGCTCCGGGGGGACCTCGAAGACTGAGGGGCTCCCCCCCTCCTCATCAACCGGCCAGAGGCACGGAGGCGCCGCCTCCGAAAACCTCACCTCTAGCCTCTCCGGCGCCAGTGCCGCCGGGAGAGGCGAGAGGAGCGCCACTCGAACTGGCGACGGGGCGTAGTCCGCGGAATCGGACCCCGCCCCGTCGATAACAACCTCCTTCCCCCGGGCCTCGACGGGGGCCTCCGGGGGCGGGGGCGTCGCCTCTGCCCGGGGCGCCGCCCGGGCATGTTCGTCTCCGGGAGCCGCGTCCCGGGCCCTCATCGGCGTCGTCGTCGGGGCGGGGGTTTTTTGGACCCGGGGCCTTTTGGGCTCCGAGCCCCCGGCCGCATCCTTCCCCCACTTATGAGACCCGGGGGTGGGAAGGGGCTTCCTCTCCGGAAGCCTAAGCCCGTAGGCCTCGGCCACCAGGTTCCGGGGAGGCCCCTCCCCCACGAGGCGCACGATACGCTCGTGTTCGTCGGCGAAGTACCTCCCCAGGAGGTGCTCCGCCTTGTCCCTCGGCGCCGGGTACGGGCGCACTGCAAGAGGTAAAAAGTTAGTTAATTTCTCATAAAAAACTGCAAGTACAAAAATGCAGGGGACTTACGCCGCGTCACCGGCTTGACCGGAGGCCGCTGCTCCGGGCCCATGCCGATCCCCCTTCCCCCGCGTGAGAAGGGGGAAAGCCGCAGGAGCGCCAGCTCCTCCGCGGCGTCCTGCATCGAGCGGGCCTTCTTCGTCAGCACCACCTTCCCGTGGAGCTCGAACTCCTCGTCCGTCCACACCGGCGGCTTCGGTGCGGATGACCGGCTGTAGGTGGGAGGCTCCGGGGCGTAGACCACCGCCTCGTCCCGGACCCGGAGGTAGAACCACCTCCGGAGCAAGTCCCCCCAATGGTCCCGGGAGGCCGCCGCCGGGTAGTCCGCCACCCGGGAGGGCAGCATTTGGACCATCACCAAGCCGAAGGGGGACTTCGGTCCTCCCTTCACCAGGTGGGAGCTCCGCGCTGCCGGTTCATAGAAGTACTGGAAGGCGCGGAGGGTGGGCTCCCGCCCGGTCGCTGTCTCGTAGAGCCATATAAAAAGGCCCATACGGACGAGCGCGTTCGGGGTGAGGTGGTTGAGAGCCACCCCGTACTCTTTGAGAAACTCCCGGAGCATCGGATGCACCGGGAGCGGGAACCCCGCCTCGAGGAAGGCCTCGAAGGCCACGACCTCTCCGGGCCTGGGGCGGGGGGCTCCGTCCTTCTTTAGGGGGACCCGGATGTCCCCCTCTTCAATGACGCCCTTCTTGACCAGGGACTCCACGTCCGAGGCCGAGAACTCGGAGGCCCAGAGGAAATCCACGGGGATTTCCTCCGGGGGCACCTCCGTGGTCTTCGCTCGACCTTTGGGCGCCATTAGGTCAGTTCTTTGTTTTTCGGTGGCTAAGTTTTCAGGTGGCTACGTCTACAACTCCCGGAAGCTCGCTACCGGAAAAGGCTACCGGAGAAGTTACCGGAAGAGCGCTACCGGGAGAGCTGAAGTTAGAGTTGAAGATTTGGAATGAGCTTCCGGGGCCCCTTAAGGCCCTATTTATAGAGGCTGGCCGAGATCTAGATGCGCGCCACGTGGCCCCCTCGGAGCAATCTGGACCACTGAAATTCAAACCGTGCGCGGGAAACGAAGGGACAGGCGCGTAAATCAAGACGCCGGTTCGGACCGCGCGTGCATTTATTGCGAAAAGGGCGAGGCCATAAAGCGCCCGGCACAGAAACTGAAGCGTCGCCGGGGGTCCGGTGATTTTCGTCCGGAGTTTTAGTCCGGAGATTTTCCCGGTACCGTAACCATTCCCTCCGGGGGCTCAAGCGTCGTCCCCGGAGGGCATGGGGGGCTGCTGTTGGGGGAAATCTCCACGCGGTCAAGTCCAGGTAAGTTCATGATTGCCCGGGGACAGTGGCCTCCGGTGCCTGCCCCGGGCGCCGCCTTTTAGGCTCCCGGGACCGTGCCTCCGGGGCATGTCCCGGTTGCCGCCATTTGGCCCCCGGGACCGTGCCCCCCGGTCGGGTCCCGGGCGCCGCCATTTGCCAGGGGACAGTGGCCTCCGGTGCCTGCCCCGGGCGCCGCCATTTGGCCCCCGGGACGGTGCCCCCCGGGCATGTCCTGGGCGCCGCCATTGACCCGGGGACAGTGGCCTCCGATGCCTGTCCCGGGCGCCGCCATTGACCCGGGGACAGTGGCCTCCGGTGCCTGCCCCGGGCGCCGCCATTTGACCCCCGGGACCGTGCCCCCCGGGCATGGCCCGGGCGCCGCCATTGACCCGGGCACAGTGGCCTCCGGTGCCTGCGCCGGGCGCCGCCATTTGGCCCCCGGGACCGTGCCCCCCGGGCATGTCCCGGGTGCCGCCATTGACCCGGGGACAGTGGCCTTCGGTGCCTGCCCCGGGCGCCGCCTTTTGGCCCCCGGGACCGTGCCGCCCGCGCGGGTCCCAGGCGCCGCCTCTCGGGCTCCCGGGACCCTGCCCTCCGGAAAGGGTCCCGGACGTCATCGCCCTTCTAAAAGGTAAAGTCCCTATTTGTTTATCACGTGCAGGTCACACGAGGGACGCCTCAGGAATCAGCGACCACCTGTCAAGCATCCAAGACGTTTGACCGGAGGAAGGACGGTCCTACCCTTCAATCCGACGGTGGCTTCCGGGGTAGTTTAGGCTTTTTGCTTCTTTTTGAGGCTATAAATAGCCCTTGTACCCCTCTGTTGTAAAGGATCAGCTCATTATTATTTGGAATAGCTAATCTCACAGACGTGCTCCGGAAGCCTCTCCCCCGGAGAGAGCCTCCCCAGCCGACTCCGGTCGGGAGCGCGTCGACAGGACTAGGGCCCCCACCGGGACCCGAACCTGTATAAATCCTCGTGTCTTTTCTTGTGTTTGTCCGGCGGGGGGTGGACCGGTCGCTCGGTCAACCCGCGTCGCGTAAATCCCGCTAGGATCGTCTTCAAAACCTACCGGGGTATTCTCAATACCACGACAGTTGGCGCCGTCCGTGGGGACCCGTGACAATACAACGACTGTCCCAGTGCTTCCGCCCGGAGGCGGCCAGTCCCAGGTACCGCCTCCCACCTTACCTCTTAACTTAGGTGCTTCCACCTCCGGGGCGCTCCCGGTGACTGCGGGAACTTCGGCCGGGACCCGTCTCCTCCCGACGGCTCCCCCGTCTCCCCGGGACACCCTGCTTGAGGCTTTAGTGGAGGGCCAGCTCTGCGCCCAGCGCTTTATGGATGAGCTGCTCAGCGTGTTGGCGCGGCCAGCGGCCCCCACATATGTGCTGCACCCATACCCGGGCGCTATGCCCCCGTTTATGGGTCACCCGGCGTCTCCTCCGGTCTCCGGAGGTTTGGCCGCCCCATATGACCCCGCAGGGGGGTTCCCTCCCCCTGCGGGTTATGCGTCCGGACCCTTCCCGGCGCCTGGGCCCTTCCCGGTGCCGGGGGGCTACTTCATGCCCGGGTCCTTCGTGGCGCCTGGGGGATACCCCGTTCCAGTCCCATTCCCGGGGCCGGGGGCCCATTACATGCAGGGGTTTTCCCTGCGCCGGGAGCCAGTCCCGCCCCGCGTGTCGCGTTTACCGCACCGGGGGTGGTCGACAGAGCAGCTCCCGTGCCTCAACGGACTTTCCCCCTCATCGGCTCCCCGGTTCCGGACGTCGCCGCGGGGGCTCCCCCCTCACCGGTTCCGGATATTACAGTGGCTTCCCCCTTTCCGGTTCCGGTCGTTGCCCCAGGGGCTCCCTCCACTTCGGTTCTGAACGTCGCCGCGGGTGCCCCCTCCCTGGTTCCAGAAGATACAGGGGCTTCCCCCTTTCCGGTTCCGGGGGTCTTCGTAGGAGGCTCCCCCCAGCCGGCCCCGGTAGTGTCGTGGTATTAAGAATACCCCGGCAGGTTTTGAAGACGATCCTAGCGGAGATCACGCAGCGCGGGTTGACCGGGTGACCGGTCCTCCCCCGCCGGACAAACACAAGAATTGACACGTGGATTTATACAGGTTCGGGTCCCGGTGGGGGCCCTAGTCCTGTCGACGCGCTCCCGACCGGAGTCGGCTGGGGAGGCTCTCTCCGGGGAAGAGGCTTCCAGAGCACGTCTGTGAGATTAGCTATTCCTAATAATCATGAACTGATCTTTTACAACAGAGGGGTACAAGGGCTATTTATAGGCCCAAAAAGAAGCAAAAAACCTAAACTACCCCGGGGGCCACCGTCGGATTGAAGGGTAGGACCGTCCTTCTCCCGGTCAAACGTCTTGGATGCTTGACAGGTGGTCGCTGATTCCCGAGGCATCCCTCGCGTGACCTGCACGTGATAAACAAACAGGGATTTTACCTTTTAGGAGGGCGGTGACGTCCGGGACCCCTTCCGGAGAGCAGGGTCCCGGGAGTCCAAAAGGCGGCGCCCGGGGCAAGCACCGGAGGCCACTGTCCCCGGGCACATGGCGGCGCCCGGGACGTGCCCGGGGGCCACGGTCCCGGGGGCCAAATGGCGGCGCCCGGGGCAGGCACCGGGGGCCACTGTCCCCGGGCAGATGGCGGCGCCCGGGACGTGCCCGGGGGGCACGGTCCCGGGGGCCAAATGGCGGCGCCCGGGGCAGGCACCGGAGGCCACTGTCCCCGGGCAGATGGCGGCGCCCGGGACGTGCCCGGGGGCCACGGTCCCGGGGGCCAAATGGCGGCGCCCGGGGCAGGCACCGGCGGCCACTGTCCCCGGGCAGATGGCGGCGCCCGGGACGTGCCCGGGCGGCACGGTCCCGGGGGCCAAATGGCGGCGCCCGGGGCAGGCACCGGCGGCCACTGTCCCCGGGCAGATGGCGGCGCCCGGGACGTGCCCGGGGGGCACGGTCCCGGGGGCCAAATGGCGGCACCCGGGGCAGGCACGGGGGGCCACTGTCCGCGGGCAGATGGCGGCGCCCGGGACGTGCCCGGGGGGCACGGTCCCGGGGGCCAAATGGCGGCGCCCGGGGCAGGCACCGGCGGCCACTGTCCCCGGGCAGATGGCGGCGCCCGGGACGTGCCCGGGGGGCACGGTCCCGGGGGCCAAATGGCGGCGCCCGGGGTAGGCACCGGCGGCCACTGTCCCCGGGCAGATGGCGGCGCCCGGGACGTGCCCGGGGGCCAAATGGCGGCGCCCGGGGCAGGCACCGGCGGCCACTGTCCCCGGGCACATGGCGGCGCCCAGGACCTGCCCGGGGGGCACGGTCCCGGGAGCCTAAAAGGCGGCGCCCGGGGCAGGCACCGGAGGCCACTGTCCCCGGGCAATCATGAACTTACCTGGACTTGGCCGCGTGGAGATTTCCCCCAACAGCAGCCCCCCATGCCCTCCGGGGACGAAGCTTGAGCCCCCGGAGGGAATGGTTACGGTACCGGGAAAATCTCCGGACGAAAATCACCGGAGCCCCGGCGACGCTTCGGTTTCTGTGCCGGGCGCTTTATGGCCGCGCCGTTTTCGCAATAAATGCACGCGCGGTTCGAACCGGCGTCTCGATTTACGCGCCTGTCCCTTCGTTTCCCGCGCACGGTTTGAATTTCAGTGGTCCAGATTGCCCTGAGGGGGCCACGTGGCACACATCTATATCACGGCCAGCCTCTATAAATAGGGCCCTAGGGGGCCCCGGAAGCTCATTCCAAATCTTCAACTCCAGCTTCAGCTCTCCCGGTAGCGCTCTTCCGGTAGTTTCTCCGGTAGCCTTTTCCGGTAGCGAGCGTCCGGGACTTGTTGACAGCCACCTGAAAACTTAGCCACCGAAAAACAAAGAACTCACCTAATGGCGCCCAAAGGTCGAGCGAAGACCACAGAGGTGCCCCCGGAGGAAATCCCCGTGGATTTCCTCTGGGCCTCCGAGTTCTCGGCCTCGGACGCGGAGTCCCTGGTCAAGAAGGGCGTCGTCGAAGAGGGGGACATCCGGGTCCCCCTAAAGAAGGACGGAGCCCCCCGCCCCAGGCCCGGAGAGGTCATGGCCTTCGAGGCCTTCCTCGAGGCGGGGCTCCGGCTCCCGGTGCATCCGATGCTCCGGGAGTTTCTCAAAGAGTACGGGGTGGCTCTCAACCACCTCACCCCGAACGCGCTCGTCCGTATGGGCCTTTTTATATGGCTCTACGAGATAGCGACCGGGCGGGAGCCCACCCTCCGCGCCTTCCGGTACTTCTATGAACCGGCGGCGCGGAGCTCCCACCTGGTGAAGGGAGGACCGAAATCCCCCTTCGGCTCGGTGATGGTCCAAATGCTGCCCTCTCGGGTGGCGGACTACCCGGCGGCGGCCTCCCGGGACCACTGGGGGGACTGGCTCCGGAGGTGGTTCTACCTCCGGGTCCGGGACGAGGCGGTGGTCTACGCCCCGGAGCCTCCCACCTACAGCCGACCATCTGCACCGAAGCCGCCGGTGTGGATGGACGAGGAGTTCGAGCTCCTCGGGAAGGTGGTGCTGGCGAAGAAGGCCCGCTCGATGCGGGACACCGCGGAGGAGCTGGCGCTCCTGCGGCTTTCCCCCTTATCACGCGGGGGAAGGGGGATCGGCATGGGCCCGGAGGAGCGGCCTCCGGTCAAGCCGGTGATGCGGCGTAAGTCCCCTGCATTTTTGTACTTGCAGTTTTTTATGAGAAATTGACTAACTTTTTACCTCTTGCAGTGCGACCGTACCCGGCGGCGAGGGACAAGGCGGAGCACCTCCTGGGGAGGTACTTCGCCGACGAACCCGAGCGCATCGTGCGCCTCGTGGGGGAGGGGCCTCCCCGGAACTTGGTGGCCGAGGCCTACGGGCTCAGGCTTCCGGAGAGGAAGCCCCTTCCCACCCCCGGGTCTCATAAACGGGGGAAGGACGCGGCCGGGGGCTCGGAGCCCAAAAAGCCCCGGGTCCAAAAGACCCCAGCTCCGGCGACGGCGCCGGCGACGACGCCGGTGAGGGCCCGGGACGCGGCTCCCGGAGCCGAACATGCCCGGGCGGCGCCCCGGGCAGAGGCGACGCCTCCGCCCCCGGAGGCCCCCGTTGAGGCCCGGGGGAAGGAGATTGTTGTCGATGGGGCGGGGTCCGATTCGGCGGACTACGCCCCGTCGCCAGTTTGCGTGACGCTCCTCTCGCCTCTCCCGGCGGCATTGGCGCCGGAGAGGCTAGAGGTGAGGTTTTCGGGGGCGGCGCCCCCGCGCCTCTGGCCGGTTGACGAAGAGGGGGGGAGCCCCTCAGTCTTCGAGGTCCCCCCGGAGCAGGAGGCTCCGAGGGCCCTCCGGCCCGGGGCGGGGAAAGGCCCGATGATCCCCCCCGGGCGGAGATCCCCGCCCAATCTTCGTCTTCGTCTTCGGAGGAAACTTCGTCGACGAAGACGCCGGCGACGCCGGCCGTGCTCCCGGATTCAGAGGTCCGGGGCCCTCTCCCGGCCGCGACAGGAGGGCCGGGCAAGACACCTCCCTACTTCCTGCGGGTGAGGTGGCCCGCTACGCGGAGGGCCTGCACAACCGGAAGGTGCAGGCCTTCGTAGCAGGAGGAACGCTCCACGAGCGTTTTGAGGGGCTCGAGTCCCTCGGAGCCCAGGTAACTCGAGCTCTCAACACTTCGGCTTTTTTCCTGCACTTAAGATTTTTCTAACTCTTTATGCATTTTGTAGGTAGCGACTGTTACCTGGGGCCTTGAGCAGCGGGTCACCCGGCTGCTCAAGGAGGCGGAGAGCCGGGCCGCGGCTTGCGTCGAGCAGCGGGAGGCGGCCCTCCGGGAGCGGGACGAAGCTCTTGATGAGCTGTCCCGGGCCCGGGCGCAGGTGCACCTTTCGGAGATTGCCTACATCCGCCTCCGAGAGGAGGCCAAGGTGCGGGAGAAGGCGCTCCGGGAGCTCGAGAGCTCCAGCGTCCGGGCGCTGTCGGACGCAGGCCGCTCCGTCCGCTCGGCCTTGGAAAGCCTTGGCGTTAGCCTGGGCTCCGGGAGCGGCCCGGAGGTGCCCCCGGCGACCCTCGCGGAGGCTGTGCGTTTTCTTAACGCACAAGTCTCCGCCATCCCGGAGGCTGCGGACGTCCGGGCACGGGGCCGGGCGATCCCCGTCATCGCGGCCGCCGCGGGGCTCGTTGACTACCGTGGGGTCGGCGCCCGGGCGATCGGGGGGCGCATCCCCCGGGGCTTCCCGGAGGCCTTCGAGCCAACGCGCCGGGAGGTGGAGCTGCTGGCGGAGGGGTTCTACGATCGGATCATCCGGACGTGGTTCCCGACACCGGCGCCTCCGGCCGCGGATGTCCCTGCCCCGGCCACGGAGGAAGCTCCCCGGGGGGAGGACCCCAATGCCAAAGTATGAGCCTCCCCCGGGTCTTTAGCTAGGACCCCTTTTTATTTTGTTAGACATTTTGATTCCGGTAGCTTCTTAGGAGAAGCCCCGGGCACTTGTACAAAAACATTTTGCAATGAAATATATTAGAAATTTTTCTAAGTCTTTGTAATGAAATGTTACCAGGGTTCCCGGGGAGTTGCTCCCGAGCAACGGTCCGGGAGAGGCTCTCCGGGGGACGCCCAGGCGGCTTTGATTTTGCTGAGCCTTGTCTCCGGGAGGCGCGACGGCGGTACTGCCCGGGAGCCTGTCCGGTTGAGGTGGCGCCCGGAATGGCACTTGGATAATTTTGACAACAGCCATGCTGAATTGACTCCCCCGCGCCCGAAGGCCCAGATGATACCTCCTCTCCGGATACTTCCACCGGCTGGGTACGAGTTTTGGCCCGAGGACGTACTTACGGATTCTCAGCGTCGCGTCCGGGCGCTGTACCGGGACTTGGCCCGGGTGTTGAGGGAGCTCCTCCGGGAGCTTTAGGCGTAGGGGCCTTAGGCTCGTAGAAAATCCCCCGGGTTAGGACCCGGGTTGTATCGTTTCCGAAACCCACCGGAGGGGGAAGATGTCCTCCGGGTTTGTTGATCAATAAAGCGCATTGTTTCCCTTTATTGCCTCTATTTTCTTCTTCTTGGATGGTCTGGACGACTCATCTTAACAAGGATGAGCTAAGTTTCTTCGTGGGTGACCCGGGGGCCCTCTGTCCCCCCCCGCCCACAGCGGGCCGGAGGAGGCCTCCGCGCGCTGTGGGGGTAACAGGGTCCCCGGAGGGAGCGTAACCTGTAGGGGAAATATTTTCTAAGTTAGAAAATTTTAAAGCGAGGTTTTCAAGGAGAAGACCTTCCGGGAGATAATCATCCGGTCGCCGTGAGAACGCGGAGCCGGCAATAAGGCCTTAAGCGGAAGGAATGCCCAAGAGAACCCGATGGGATTTCCCGAAGCGAGGAGACACTCGTCCGGTCGCCGTAAGAATGGAGAGCCGGGAATAGGGTCTTCGGGGAAGGAAATGCCCGAGAAATCCGGCTTCTCCAAGAGACAATCGTCCGGTCGCCGTGAGAACGGGGTGCCGGGAATAAGGTCTCCGGGAGGCATTCATCCGGTCGCCGTGAGAACGGGGAGCCGGGAATAAAGTCGCTGGGGACCAATCATCCGGTCGCCGTGAAGACGGGGAGCCGGGAATAACGTCGACTCCCGGAGGAGGAAGATAGATCCAATCAAGCCGCAAGGTGCTGATCTTCCGGTCGCCGTGGGAACGGGGAGCCGGGAATAACGTCGACTCCCGGAGGAGGAAGATAATCCAGAAAGCCATTAGACGTCCCGCTGAGGAGAGCGTCTACTCCCGGAGGAGGAAGTGCCCGAAGACGGGTCTTGAGTGTTTGGGTAGGGGACTAGTCTCCCAAAGTGACTCGTTACCGCGGCCGCTGGGGACCGGGTTGCCGCTTACAGCCTCAGTCCACGAGGGCTGATCGTAAGCCGCCCTACGGGAGTGCAGGCTCCGTTGTAGGGACTTGTTGGGGCTGGCCCACTTCCTCGCGGGGAGGGCATCCTCACAAGGAGGGCTTCCTCGCGGGGAGGGCATCCTCGCGGGGAGGGCATCGCCGCTAGGGGCGGTAACGAGAAAGACCTGCAATGAGACAGTTGAAGAACAAAGGCTATGCATTGATTAACAAAATATACAAAGCCCCCCCCTGCGAAACCGCGAAGGGGGGGGGGGAAGGAAGCTACATTGTCCACGGTGGACAGGCCCGTAAGGCTAGACGTAGAACTTGCGAAGTGAACGCAAGTTCCAGGTGTGCTTCAGCTCCTGCTCTTCAAGGTTGGAGAGCTTGTAGGCCCCTGAGCCTAGGACAGCGGAGATCCTGTAGGGGCCCTCCCACTTGGGGGAGAGCTTACCCTGGGCTTGGGGGTCTGTGACGCGCTTGAGGACAAGGTCCCCAAGGCGGAAAGCTCTCACGCGCACGCGCTGGTTGTATGCGCGCGACATCTCGCGCTCGTAGATGGCGTGGCGGAGGAGCGCTCGGTCGCGTTCCTCCTCCACGAGGTCGATTTCCCGCCGCCGGTTGTCTTCGTTGGCCCAGTAGGCTGCGGTCGTGGCTCCGTTCAGGAGCTGGACCCGCAGCGACCGGAAGCCGATCTCCGGGGGGAGGACTGCCTCCGCCCCGTAGACTAGGGAGAAGGGAGCACGCCCTGTGGCCCGGGACGGGGTCGTGCGCATCGAGCAGAGGATGCTGGGGAGCTCCTCTGCCCACGCGCCCCACTTGGAAGCGGTTTGTTCGAGTCTCCGGTGTAACCCCTGTAGGATTACGCCGTTGACTCTCTCGACGGCCCCGTTGCTTTGAGGATGGGCCACTGAGGCGAAGTGGATGACGACCCCCAGGCCTTCGCAGAATTCCCGGAAATAAGCTGAGTCGAATTGGGTCCCGTTGTCCACGGTGATTTCCCGGGGGACACCAAAACGACAAACGACGTTTTTCCAGAAAAACCGCTGAACGGCCCGGGAGGTGATGCTAGCCAAGGGCTCCGCCTCGACCCACTTTGTAAAGTAGTCGACCGCGACTACCGCATACTTGTATCCTCCGGGCGCTGGGGGGAAGGGCCCTAAGAGGTCCATCCCCCAGCGCACGAAGGGCCAAGTGATGGGGATAGTCCGCAGCGCTACAGGGGGGAGATTCGAGCCCTTGGCCATCTTTTGGCATGCTTCGCACGCGGAGACAAGGTCTCGCGCGTCGCGCATGACTGTAGGCCAGTAGAAGCCCTGCCGAAGGGCCTTGGCGGCGATGGCACGTGGGGCTAGGTGAGAACCACAGCTCCCCGCGTGAATGTCTTCCAGGAGTTGAAGTCCCTCCGACCGGGGGAGGCAGCGCAGGAGGGCTGAAGCCCCCCGCTTGTAGAGCCTTCCCTCCAGTAGGAGATATGCCCGGGCTTTGGCCCGGAGGCGCTTAACCTCGGTCTCGTTGGGAGGGTCCCCCTCCCCCTTCATGAAGGAGATGAGGGGATCCATCCATGACGACGGCCGGACGATCTCGGCGACCTCCGGGACCGGAGGCTCGGGGCCTGCGTCCGGGGAGGCCACCGAGGGCTTCGTGATTGTTTCCAAGAAGGCCCCCTTGGGGAGCGTTTCCCGGGCGCTTGCCGCCCGGGCCAAAGCATCAGCCCGGTCATTCTCCCGTCGCGGGATATGCCGGGCCTCAAGGCCGTCGAAGTGTTTCTCCATCTTTCGTACTTCTTGCAAGTAAAGACTTAAATTTGCGTCATGGCACAGGTAAGACTTGTCCATTTGGCAGACAACGAGCTGAGAGTCTCCCTTTACTAGGAGGCGCCGGATCCCCAGGGAGCGCGCGAGGCGCATCCCGAGGAGCAGAGCCTCGTATTCGGCGACGTTGTTGGTTGCGGGGAACTCGAGCCGCGCGGCGTACTCGAGCTCCTTCCCCTCGGGGCTCCGGAAGACTACCCCCGCGCCAGCCCCAGCGAGACACAGCGACCCATCAAACAGCAGGGTCCAATGGTCACTGCGTCGGGGCGGCACAGGGAGATCTTCGTCCCCGGACCCAGTGGCGGGAGTCCATTCTGCGACGAAGTCAGCGAGGACCTGTGACTTGATTGCGGAGCGGCCGGTAAGGGACAGGGAGAAGGGGGCAAGCTCGGCCCCCCACTTCCCAATCCGGCCGGTGGCTTCTTTATTCCGCAGTACCTCCCCCAGGGGGAGGGACGACGGGACGGTGATGGGGTGCCCCAGGAAGTTGTGCCGGAGCTTCCGGGACGCCATGAGGAGAGCGTAGCAAATCTTCTCCATCTCCGTGTACCGGGTCTTGGCCCCTTGGAGGGCTTCACTGACGTAGTACACGGGACGTTGCTGCCCCCCTTGCTCCTTTACCAAAACCGCGCTGACGGCGACGGGGGTCGCGGCGAGGTAGAGGAGCAAGGGCTCATCCGGAGACGGACTCACGAGCATTGGAGGGCTCGAGAGGTACTTCTTGAGGTCGTTCAAGGCTTCCTGGGCCTCGGGGGTCCAGCGGAACCCCTCGAGCCCTCGGAGGATCTTGAAGAACTGGAGGCCCCGCTCCCCCGAACGGGAGACGAAGCGACTGAGCGCGGCCAGGCGGCCGGAGAGCCGCTGGACATCTTTGACGCAGCGCGGGAGGGGCATGTCTAGGAAGACCCGGATCTTTTCGGGGTTTGCCTCAATGCCCCGCTGGGACACGAGGAAACCCAGGAGCTTCCCCCCGCGCACCCCGAAGGCGCACTTCTCCGGGTTGAGCTTGACCCCGAACGCGCGGAGGTTGCATAAGGTCTCAGCGAGGTCGTCGATGTGGGAGGCTGCACGGGGGCTCTTGACGACCGCGTCGTCTACGTAGACTTCGACGTTGCGGCCGACTTGATCTTTGAAGACCAGCGTCATCAGGCGCTGGAAGGTGGCTCCCGCATTCTTGAGCCCGAAGGGCATGTGGCGGTAGCAGAAGGTTCCGAGGGGAGTTATGAAACTCGTCTTTTCCTCGTCCCCCTCCGCCATCCGGACTTGATGGTATCCCGAGTAGGCGTCTAGGAAGCTCATCAGCTCACACCCCGCGGTGGAGTCAACGAGCTGGTCGATCCGCGGGAGCGGGAAGTTGTCTTTGGGGCAAGCGCGGTTAAGGTCGGTGAAGTCCACGCACATGCGCCACTTGCCAGTTGATTTCTTGACGAGGACGGGGTTTGCGAGCCACTCGGGGTGCAACACTTCCCGGATGAACCCCGCCTCTCGGAGCCGGGCTATCTCCGTCTTGATGGCTTCTTGACGTTCGAGGGAGAGCTTCCTCAACTTCTGCTTGATAGGGGGGTGACCGAGGGTTACCGCGAGCTTGTGTTCGATAACCTCCCGGGCGACGCCCCGCATGTCCGAAGGCTTCCACGCAAAAACATCGGAGTTTTCGTGCAGAAAGGCTGCGAGTTGCGCCGCATGGTCTTGGGGGAGCTCTGCCCCGATTTGGACAGTTTTGTCCCTGCTGCCCGGGGACAGCGGGACCTTCCGGAGGCCCCCTTCCGAACGCAGCTTGAGGAGGGGCCTCCCAGGGGACGGCGCAGCGACGTCTACGTTCGGGGGGGGAGCCTCCCCCCCGGGTGCCTTGATCAGGTTGACGCTTCCTATTGTGGCAGCAGCCCGCTCGTATAGGGCACGGGCCATGTCTTGGTCCCCCCGGACGTTGAGCACGCCATGCGGCCCGGGGATCTTCATGCACAAGTAGTTTTGGTGGGTGGCAGCCCCCAGCCGATTGATCGTAGTCGTCCCCATAATCACATTGTAGGAGGAGGGGAGGTCCACTACGTCGAAGCGGACTAGCTCGGTCCGGTAGTTCTCCGGGGTGCCGAAGGTGATCGGGAGATCTACCTTGCCCACGGGGTGGATCGCCTTCCCCGGGACAAACCCTTGCAGAGGCCCTGCCGCTGGTTGCAGGAGCTTCTCATCCACCTGCATTTCCTTGAAGGTTTTGAGGAACAGGACGTCGGCGGAGCTTCCGCCGTCCACGAGGATGCGGGCCAAGTGGCAGTTGTAGATTGTCGCGGAGACAATAAGCGCGTCGTCATGGGGGAAGCGAACCCCTCGCGCGTCTTCCGCCGTAAAGGTGAGGGGGACGTTCGACCACTTGGGCGGCACGGACGCGTGTAGCACCCCCACTACCTTAACTTCTCGCGCATACTCCTTGCGCTGGCGCTTGGAGTCTCGCCCGGAGGCGGAGCCCCCTACGATGACGTTGATGCGGCGCTGAGAAGTTTGTAAGGGGAGAGCGTCTGAAGGCTCCCCCTCCTGCACCTGTTGCCCCCCCGCGGGAGCGGGAAGGGCCGGGACAGCTGGCCGAGGGGGCAAGGAGGCCGGAGTCCCCCCCCCCCCTGCCCGCGCTGGTCGAGGAACGCCGCGAAGTGCTGCAGCAGCTGGTGGCAATCTCGGGTGGCGTGGGTACTGGACCCGTGGAAGCTGCACCACGGTCCTTCCCGGCTTCTCCCCGCGGGGCCTTCGCGGCCGCGCGAAGACTGTCCTCCCCCATGGCCTCTCGGCTTGGGAAAGGAGCGGTTGCCCTTCGGGGGGTCGCGCGAGCCGCCTCCGCCCTCGAGGACAAAAGTGTCCCGAGGCCGTGGTTCGCTACGGCCCCCCTGCCTGGGGCGCCTGGGGGGATCCCGGGCCCCCCGCTCGGCGGGGGCAGGAGCCCCCTGGGTCTTCTTCCAGATATCATCTTCCTCCGCGCGAGCGTACTTTTCGAGTACGTTGAAGAGCTCGTCGGCGGAGGAGGGGCAGCTTCGAGAGAGTCTTCGGTGGAGTTCCCCCGGGAGGATCCCACTTTTGCAGGCTTCGATCACTGTGGAGTCCGGGACGTGGGCCACTTTGCTTTTTACTTGGGCAAAGCGCTTGAAGAAGCTTCTGATGGTCTCCCCGGTTCTCTGGCGCACTGTGTATAGCTGTGAAGAATCCAGGGGACGTACGTAATTTCCCTGAAAGTTGGCGCAGAACTCCCGCTTCAGCTGCGAGAAAGACTTGATGGAGCCCGCCTTCAGATTGTAAAACCAGGAGCGGGCAATGCCGGTAAGGTAGAGGGGGAAGACGTTGCATTGGACGCTCTCGTCCCCCCCCGCCGCGGAGATGGCTGTGGAGTAAATCTGCACGAACTCATAAGGATCCGCCTCGCCATTATAATGCTCGATGTGCGGGGGACGGTAGGGCCGCGGCCATCGGATGCTGCGGAGTCTTCAACATAGAGGCTGGTTCGCCCCCTGCACTTCCCGGGGGGAGCCCCAGTCACTGTCTTCTTTAACGGGGGACGCCCCCTCGTTATCCGAGTCAGGTAGCGGCCCAAGAGGGCCGCCAGAGTGGTGGTGACGACGCTTCTCTTCCGGGCTGGAACTGATTTCCCGGACGTCCGGGCTTCCCTCCGGGGAGGATGGTTCTTCGGCTGGTCTCTTCCCCCGACCGGTGCGAGAGCGAGGCTCCCCGCGACGACGGCCGGGGGGGAGCTCTTCCCCGCGGCTGGGAGAATGCATTCGCTCGACCTCCCCCCGGGAGAAGCGGATCTGCTTCGCTGGGGGAGGGAGCTCCTGCACTGTGGCAGCCGGCCCGGAAGCTACCGGGACCTGCTAGGGGGAGCCCCCTGCGACGGCCCCCGGGACCGGAAAGGGGGGGGACCCTGCACCATCCGGAACCGAGGAGAGGGCGCCCGGAGCGGCGTTTGGATCCGAAAAGGGGGCCCCCGTGGCAACGACTGGGACCGGAAAGGGGGAAGCCCCTGTGACATCCGGAACCAGTGGGGGGTGAGCCCCCTCGGCGACGTCCTTGGTTGGGGAGCCAATGCGGGGGGAAATTCGCTGAGGCACGGGAGCTGCTCTGTCGACCGGCCCCGGTGCGGTAAGCGCAACGCGGGGGGCGGGACTGGCTCCCGGCGTAGGAATAGCCCCCGGCATGAAATGACCCCCCAGCCCGGGAAGCGAGCCGGGGACGGGGTACCCCCCTGGTGCCACGAAGGGCCCGGGCATGAAATAGCCTCCCGGCACCGGGACAGGTCCGGGTGCCGAGAAGTGTCCGGAAGTATATCCCGCGGGGGGAGGGAACCCCCCAGCGGGATTATACGGGGTAGACAGCCCCCCTGACGCCGGAGGGGCCGCTGGGTATCCCATAAACGGGGGCATGATCCCCGGATACGGGTGCGACGAAAATGTGGGGGCCGAGGACCGCGCCAACACACTAAGGGGCTCGTCCATAGAGCGCTGGGCGCGGAGCTGGCCCTCCACGAGAGCCTCCAGCAGGGCATCCCGGGGAGCCGGGGGAGCCGTCGGGGGGAAACTCGTCCCGGCCGAGGTCCCCGCGGCCGCCGGGAGCGACCCGGAGGTGGAGGCGCCTAGATTGAGAGGGAAGGTGGGAGGCGGTACCTGGGAATGGTCGCCTCCGGACAGAAGCGCCGGAACAGCAGCGTCCCGGACGGGTGGCGCCAGGTCACCGGGACCGGCGTCACCGCGAAGGGCGCGGGCCCTTGTTCTCGGAGTAGCCATGGCGATTCGTCACGGGTCCCCACGGTCGGCGCCAACTGTCGTGGTATTAAGAATACCCCGGCAGGTTTTGAAGACGATCCTAGCGGAGATCACGCAGCGCGGGTTGACCGGGTGACCGGTCCTCCCCCGCCGGACAAACACAAGAATTGACACGTGGATTTATACAGGTTCGGGTCCCGGTGGGGGCCCTAGTCCTGTCGACGCGCTCCCGAACGGAGTCGGCTGGGGAGGCTCTCTCCGGGGGAGAGGCTTCCGGAGCACGTCTGTGAGATTAGCTATTCCTAATAATCATGAACTGATCTTTTACAACAGAGGGGTACAAGGGCTATTTATAGCCCCAAAAAGAAGCAAAAAACCTAAACTACCCCGGGGGCCACCGTCGGATTGAAGGGTAGGACCGTCCTTCTCCCGGTCAAACGTCTTGGATGCTTGACAGGTGGTCGCTGATTCCCGAGGCGTCCCTCGCGTGACCTGCACGTGATAAACAAACAGGGATTTTACCTTTTAGGAGGGCGGTGACGTCCGGGACCCCTTCCGGAGAGCAGGGTCCCGGGAGTCCAAAAGGCGGCGCCCGGGGCAGGCACCGGAGGCCACTGTCCCCGGGCACATGGCGGCGCCCGGGACATGCCCGGGGGCCACGGTCCCGGGGGCCAAATGGCGGCGCCCGGGGCAAGCACCGGGGGCCACTGTCCCCGGGCAGATGGCGGCGCCCGGGACGTGCCCGGGGGGCACGGTCCCGGGGGCCAAATGGCGGCGCCCGGGACAGGCACCGGGGGCCACTGTCCCCGGGCAGATGGCGGCGCCCGGGGTAGGCACCGGGGGCCACTGTCCCCGGGCAGATGGCGGCGCCCGGGACATGCCCGGGGGCCACGGTCCCGGGGGCCAAATGGCGGCGCCCGGGGCAGGCACCGGCGGCCACTGTCCCCGGGCAGATGGCGGCGCCCGGGACGTGCCCGGGGGGCACGGTCCCGGGGGCCAAATGGCGGCGCCCGGGGCAGGCACCGGCGGCCACTGTCCCTGGGCAGATGGCGGCGCCCGGGACGTGCCCGGGGGGCACGGTCCCGGGGGCCAAATGGCGGCGCCCGGGGCAGGCACCGGCGGCCACTGTCCCCGGGCACATGGCGGTGCCCGGGACGTGCCCGGGGGGCACGGTCCCGGGCGCCTAAAAGGCGGCGCCCGGGGCAGGCACCGGAGGCCACTGTCCCCGGGCACATGGCGGCGCCCGGGACATCCCCGGGGTGCACGGTCCCGGGAGCCTAAAAGGCGGCGCCCGGGGCAGGCACCGGAGGCCACTGTCCCCAGGCAATCATGAACTTACCTGGACTTGGCCGCGTGGAGATTTCCCCCAACAGGTAGCCTCCGGGCCGGTAGCTATAGTGCATGAGCTCCCTCCCCCGGCGGAACAGGTCCGTTTCTCCCGGGGGGAGGTCGAGCGAATGCATTCACCCAAGCGCGGGGAAGAACTTCCCCATAGACGCAGGCGCGGAGAGCCTCGCTCTCGCACCGGTCGGGGGAAGAGACCCACCGAAGAGCCAATCTCTCCGGAGGAGAGCCCGGACGTCCGGGAACTCAGTCCCGATCCAGAAGAAAAGCGTCGCCACCGCAACTCCAGCGGATCCCTTGGGCCGCTTCCCGACTCCGACAACGAGGGCGTGTCCCCCGTCAAAGAAGACAGCGACCAGGACTCTCCCCGGGAAGTGTAGGGGGCTAATCAGCCCCTATGCCGCAGACTTCGCAGCATTCGGTGGCCGCAGCCCTACCGCCTGCCGCACATCGAGCACTATAACGGTGAGGCCGACCGTTACGAATTTGTGCAGGTATACTCCACAGCCATCTCTGCGGCCGGGGGGGACGAGACGGTACATTGCAACGTCTTCCCCCTCTACGTCTCCGGCATCGCCTGCTCCTGGTTCTACAACCTGAAGGCCGGCTCCATCAAGTCTTTCGCGCAGCTCAAGCGTGAGTTCTGCGTGAACTTCCAGGGGAACTACGTGCGTCCCCTGGACTCCTTGCAGCTGTACACCGTCCGGCAGAGGACTGGGGGAACCATCCGAAGCTTCTTCAAGCGCTTCGGGACACCTTTGTCCTCGAGGGCGGAGGCGGCTCGTGCGACCCCCCGAGGGGCAACCGCCCCTTCCCCAAGCCGAAAGGCCATGGGGGAGGACAGTCTTTGCGCGGCCGGGAAGGCCCCGAGGTGAGAGGCAGGGAAGGACCGTGGTGCAGCTTCCACGGGTCCAGTACCCACGCTACCCCAGAGTGCCACCAGCTGCTGCAGCACTTCGCGGCGTTCCTCGAACAGCCTGGGCAGGGGGGACTCTGGCCTCCTTGCCCCCTCGGCCAGCTGTTCCGGCCCTCCCTGCTCCCGCCGGGGGTCAGCAGGGGCAGACGCAAGAGGGAGAGCCTTCAGAAGCTCTCCCCTTCCAAACTTCTCAGCGCCGCATCAACGTCATTGTGGGAGGGTCCGCCTCTGGGCGGGACTCTAAGCACCAGCGTAAGGAGTACGCGCGCGAAGTCAAGGTTGTGGGGGTGCTGCACACGTCTCCGCCAGCGTAAGGAGTACGCGCGCCAGCGTAAGGAGTACGCCTCTGGGCGGGACGTCCCCCTCACCTTCACGGCAGAAGACGCGCGCGGGGTTCGCTTCCCCCACGATGACACGCTCATCGTCTCCACCACCATCTACAACTGCCACCTGGCCCGCATCATCGTGGACGGTGGGAGCTCCGCCGACGTCCTATTCCTGAAGGCCTTCAAGGAGATGCAGGTGGATGAGAAGCTCCTGCAGCCCGTGGCAGGGCCCCTGCAAGGGTTTGTCCCCGGGAAAGTGTCGCGCCCCGAAACTGGGACTACGACTACTCCTGAAGAGACCTAGCTCGCTGCAGCTAGTCCCATATATGCATAGCATACACATACCCTTGACGTCCCAGGATAAGTCAAGCACAGGAGTATATCACATTGCAACAGAGTAACTTACAAAATAGTTAAGCAGTGTGGCCTGCTGGCCTTGATATTACATAAGAAGATTACAATGCCTTCACGGCATTCATGGTTTAGCAAGATAACATCTACACAGCAGAAGATAGGTGACCCACCCACAAAAGAGAAGTGGACGGCAGAACAACACACATCAGGGCTCTGGCAGAACTGACGCTCCTCCTTCTGGATTCAATAAGTTCTCCACACTTTCATCTTGATTGTTGATCGCTCCGTCTATTGATTTGTAGGTTGCAAGAGTGAGCACTTACGTACTCAGCAAGTCATAGGTAAGAGTAGATACATATAGTAGTGATGATATGAACCTAGACTAGTCAAGAATTATGGATATTTATAAAATAATCTTTTACTTTCGTACCTCATCTCAGGGCAGCACTTTTCATAATATAACATCATCATTCATGTTCACTAGATTATAGCACTACCGCGACACGTCGACACACGACAGCCCACGGCAGCACTCCTTATCATGACAAGACATGTCATTTGGGTAATCTTGATTAAAACATATTTTATTTAGAAAATAATACTTGTGTCACACCCCGTGGATTTAATCCACCGCAGCAGACTCCTATAAAACCCGGGAGCTCGGAGTATTCGAATACCTTTTTAACTCTGCAGAGAGGTACCAATTTACCCGCAAGATATTCCACTTTCAAGCCCATCCTATCAAAATGATTAGACCCCTCCTCACAACCATGTGTGAGTGGCAAGGTGGAAATAACAAGAACTTTTGTTATGTTTTACTCACAATTCACCCCCGACCCTGTGGCTCTCAGCGAGACACAGTTGTGGTAGGTTGTATCCAAACCTCCACCCCTACATATGTTTCCATTACTGGATCAACGTGCGAGATCACCTTCAGTGATATGTGTGGGAGCCGTACTCCGTGTTTATCGTGCATCACTACACAATTCCAGCAGGGGTTTCATGTGCGATCCACATAATTACTTGTTCAGGCCTGTCCCATACCAGGCTTGCGGTTAGCACGTTGTTCATGCCACTAGACGCACAACACAAGGTTCTAGTCCTTATATGCCAGTGACCAGACCATCCACAACCCTGCACCTTCAGTGCCTGCATTCCTTCGCAGTTTAGCACCTCCAGTGCTACCACCATTCCATACCATTTTCTGGTCACGGCTAGGGGTTTTATTTCATGAATATAAGTATATAAATACATATAATAGTTCATGGCTCAAAACTTGTTTATTTCACATTTCACAGATAACCAGTCTAGCACTGCCAATTCATAAATCAATCATTCTCAATCTTTCACATGCAATATTGCCTATATTCAAGGTTATGTTTTAGCAACATTTAAAATATAGGTTCAAGATGACCAAGGATATGACTTGCCTTCCGCGTCGTAAGAAACAGCAGTTGATGACGGGTCAACAGCAAAATCTTCAAAGTCAGCTTCTGAATCTGCTCGACGACAAACCAAACAATACACACAAATATTACTTATATATTAAGATGATTTAGGATCTATATGCAAATATGCTTAACAAGAGTGACTAAACGATACTGGAGATAATTGAGATTACAAGCTGAACTGAGTCGAGATCTAGGGTTTCAAGGAATTGGCTAAGGATGGGTGTTAGATGCTCTTAGGATCTCAAGGTTACAATAAGAACATCAGTTTTGTGGTTGGTTGATCAAAAACAGCGAATGTCAGCAGATCGACATTCGGATCAAAGTTCTGACATAACTTCAAGGAAAACTAGAGAGCTTATCTCAAGTTATGACAGTAGAAGAAAATGTAGATCATAACTCTACAAATTCAGTGGACAAAGTGGCTTTCAGAAAGCACAATCAGAAGTGGGTAAACAAGGCCAATGCCATTGGCTGGCATGCACTGGAATAGTGTCAAAAACTAGGGTTTAGCATAACATGAATTTCAAGGGCTCAAATCAAGTTGTGATAGAAGAATAAAATGTAGATCACAACCTCAGAAATCTAAGAGACAAAGTTATGCCCAAAATACACATATGGAAGGGAGTGAAAAGGGCTAATGCCACTGATTGACATAGTCTGGCATTGATCTTGACATGGTCAGAAACTAGGGCTTGGCATAACTTTTGATCTAGAGCTCCAAATGATGCACCACTTTGTCTGGGAGGTAGGCTTGAGTAACAGGAACAATTAAGTCAACAGGATCTAGGGCAAGAAATGGCTGGAAAGCAAGAAATTTGATGATGAACAGAGATGAACTGGCTGCACTGGAGCAGTTCTGGACAAAAACTTGGCAAAGCTATAAATTGAAATCTGGGCAGTTTCAGAGATCGAGCTAGAAGACAAATGTGTTCAGGAGGTTGAAGCACACCTGAATGACAAAGTGGATGAAGCTGAAACGGCCAGGAATAGGTTTTCCGGTGATCGACGCCGGAGAAGAAGACATAGAATTTAGGGCTTTTTGATTCAGGCCGAATGACCTTAATTCCAAGCTCAGGAAGTGAAAGAGAGATAAGAGGAAGCTACCTGCACGATCAATTTGGCCGGAGGATGGCCGGAGAAGCCTGGCGACGATCGCCGGTTTCTGGAGAAGCTCAAAATTGGGGAAAGCTTCGGTTGGAGCTCAATTTGGAGGTCTTGATGCATAGGCTTGCTGGAAATGAGTCACTGATCATTTTCTTCCACAGGATCGAGAGCTAAATCGAGTTAATTTGGCCTGCATTGCCGGAACAGGGCAATCTTCGAGTTTCAGTAAGTTCCGGTGATTGCCGGCGATAAGGTGCAAGGTAATCCAATTAAGTGATACAGCACGATGAGAGAGATAAGGGGAACTCACTGGTGCTGTCAATTTGGCAGGAGATGCTGCGGTTGAGGCTGCCACCGTGAAGCTCCTCGATGGCTCGCCGGAGAAGACGACTGCAGCGAGAGATTTTGCAAAATTGGCTAAGTCCTGGCGAAGATGAGATCATACAAGGCTCTGGTGGTTTAAATAGAGCAGTGGGCGTAGCTTGCAAGGATTTACAGCATTGAACTTGTGCCAGACGACAAGATTTGCCGGGCGCAGCTGCAACAACGGCGAGCGGTGAAGCGACGGTGCTCAGGCGAGGTGACTACTGCTCAGCTTGTCGGCTCGTTGGAACTCCATATTGTCGGGCGGTGCAAGCAGTGGCAACAGGAGCTGGCAATGCAAAGCAACGTGGCGCGGTGTTTCTGACAAAAGCTTGCTGCTGGTCGCGCACAGGAGCAATTGTTGTCGTCGGTGCTGCCACGGCGAAGGCTAGGACATGGACACGTGCGCACAAGCATGCACGGTCACAATTTCAGGCGAGGCTTGGCCGGCGGCGAGCAAACGCGGCGCAAATGCACGGCGATCTCTGGTCGTGCACAGCAGCTGCTGTCCTGGTCGAATTTGGGCTTGATTGCAATTTCCAATTCTTGATTTGGACTGAACTGTAAATCTGGAGATTTGGAAGGTTTGATCTGGAATTGATTCTACTGTTTTGGTATACTTAATTCCATAGATGATTTGGCACAGCTAGGAGATAAAGTTTGAGACATTTGGATGACTTTTGATATGAACTGAAAACAAAGTAGATTAGGGTAAAATAAGTCTGAAACTTATTTATCTCGAATTCTGGGATTTAGGGTTCGATTTTGATATCTGCACAGAAGAGAGACTTGTGGCAAATAGCATTTTGAGAAGATTTGCCGAAGAAATTCTGAATTTGGAGTTAATCTGGAGATTTAACCTTTTTGGGTTTTCAGATATCAGATAAGGACTAATTCGTAATAACTTTTGGACTGATTTGCGAAAAGAATCTAGATGGTGAAATCTGGCAGTCAACTTTTTGAATTAAGGTATTGGCATACCCTTGATCATAATACAGGTATAATTTGGTCTGAACTTGGCTAAGATTTTGATTAAATCTGAATTTCTGAAACTTAGGGTATTTAGGTAATAACAGATATTCTGTTTTCGAAAACAGAAAAGAGTTGATAAATCTGGAAGTTAGAGATAGAATTGAATCTGGGTTCTGAAGGCTTTTAGATTTAGGATAACTGATAGATCAAATCTGGCAAGTCAGATTTTGACTTGGGGTCACAGAATAGATTTTGGAGATTTTAGGGCTAGAACAGAATAAAGCTGAGGCTGATTTGGCTGATCTAGAAGAGACATATGCATGCATGACTTTTAAGAAGGAACTTTTCACCCCAAAACTCAGGATGTTACAGAAAGCGATCCACCCCGTGGGCAAGGTGGACCTCCCTATGACATTCGGCACCCCGGAGAACTACCGGACCGAGATGGTCCGCTTCGACGTAGTGGACCTCCCATCCTCCTACAACGCGATCATGAGGAGGACCACGATCAACCGCCTGGGGGCTGCCACCCATCAAAACTACCTCTACATGAAGATCCCCGGGCCGCACGGCGTGATCAATGTCCGGGGAGACCAAGACATGGCCCGTGCTCTATACGAGCGCGCCGCCGCCACAATCGGCAGCGTCAACCTCATAAAGGCGCCCGAGGGGGAGGCCTCTCCCCCGTAACCAGACATCACGGCGATACCTCCCGGGAGGCCCCTCCGCAAGCCGCATCCGGAAGGGGGCCTCCGGAAGGTCCTGCTGTCCCCGGGCGACGGGGACAAAACCGTCCGGATCGGGGCGGAGCTCCCCGAGGAACATGCAGCGTAACTTGCAGTTTTTCTGCGTGAAAACTCCAATGTTTTTGCGTGGAAGCCTTCAGACATGCGGGATGTCGCCCGGGGGGTCATTGAGCACAAGATCGCGGTGGCCCCCGGTCACCCCCCGATCAAACAGAAGCTGAGGAAGCGCTCCCTCGAGCACCAAGAGGCAATCAAAGGGGAGATCGCCCGACTCCGAGCGGCGGGGTTCATTCGGGAGGTCCTGCACCCCGAGTGGCTCACAAACCCCGTCCTCGTCAACAAAATTGAATGGTAAGTGGCGGATGTGCGTGGACTTCACCGACCTTAACCGCGCCTGCCCCAAGGACAACTTCCCACTCCCGCGGATTGACCAACTGGTCGACTCCACCGTGGGGTGCGAGTTGATGAGCTTCCTAGAAGCCTACTCGGGCTACCATCAAGTCCGGATGGCGGAAGGGGATGAGGAAAAGACGAGTTTCATAACTCCCCTCGGAACCTTCTGCTACGTCCACATGCCCTTCGGGCTCAAGAACGCGGGAGCGACCTTCCAGCGCCTCATGACGCTGGTCTTCAAAGATCAAGTCAGCCGCAACGTCGAAGTCTATGTAGACGACGCGGTCGTCAAAAGTCCCCGCGCAGCCACCCACATCGACGACCTGGCGGAGACCTTCTGCAACCTCCGCGTGTACGGGCTGAAGCTCAACCCAGAGAGGTGCGCCTTCGGCGTGCACGGGGGGAAGCTCCTGGGTTTCCTCGTGTCCCAACGGGGCATAGAGGCAAATCCCGAAAAGATCTGGGCAGTCCTGGACATGCCCCCGCCGCTCTCCATCAAGGACGTCCAGCGGCTCTCCGGCCGCTTAGCCGCGCTAAGCCGCTTCGTCTCACGGTCGGGGGAGCGAGGCCTCCAATTCTTCAAGATCCTCCGGGGGCTCGAGGGGTTCCGTTGGAGCCCTGAGGCCCAGGAGGCATTCGACGACCTCAAGAAGTACCTCACGAGCCCTCCAATGCTCGTGAGTCCGTCTCCAGAAGAGCCCTTGCTCCTCTACCTTGCCGCGAGCCCGGTCGCTGTTAGCGCGGTCTCGGTGAAGGAGCAAGGGGGGCAGCAGCGTCCCGTGTACTACGTGTGTGAGGCCCTCCAGGGGGCCAAAACTCGGTACAGAGAGATGGAGAAGATCTGCTACGCCCTCCTAATGGCGTCCCAGAAGCTTCGCCACTACTTCCTGGGACACCCCATCACCGTCCCGTCGTCCCTCTTCCTGGGGGAGGTGCCGCGGAACAAAGAAGCCACTGGCCGGATTGGGAAGTGGGGGGCCGAGCTCGGCCCCTTCTCGCTGTCCCTCACAGGCTGCTTCGCCATCAAGTCACAGGTCCTCGCCGACTTCGTCTTGGAGTGGACTCCTGCCTCCGGGCCCTGGGACGAAGACCTCCCCGTGCCGCCCTGACGCAGTGACCATTGGACACTCATGTTCGATGGGTCGCTGTGTCTCACCGGGGCAGGTGCGGTAGTAGTCCTCCGGAGCCCTGAGGGGAAGGAACTCGAGTATGCAGCGCGGCTCGAGTTCCCCGCAACCAACAACGTCCCTGAGTACGAGGCTTTGCTCCTCGGGATGCGCCTTGCGCGCTCCCTGGGGATCCGGCGCCTCCTAGTGAAGGGAGATTCTCAGCTCGTAGTTTGCCAAATGGCAAGTCTTACCTGTGCCATGACGCAAACTTGAGTCTTTATTTATAGGAGGTGCAGAAGATGGAGAGGCACTTCGACGGCCTCGAGGCCCGGCACATCCCGCGAAGGCACAATGATCGGGCCGACGCCTTGGCCCGGGCAGCAAGCGCCCGGGAATCACTCCCCAAGGGGGCCTTCTCGGAAATCATCACGAAGCCCTTGGTGGCCCCCCCGGACACGGGCGACGAGCCTTACGTCCCGGATGTCGCCGAGATCACCCAGACTCCGTCATGGATGGACCCCCTCATCTCCTTCATCAAGGGGGAGGGGGATCCTCCCAACGAGACCGAGGTTAAGCGCCTCCGAGCCAAAGCCCGGCCATATCTCCTACTGGAGGTGAGGCTCTATAAGCGGGGGGCTTCCGCCCTCCTGCGCTGCCTCTCCCGGCCGGAGGGACTCCAACTTCTCGAAGACATCCACGCGGGGAGCTATGGCTCTCACCTAGCCCCGCGTGCCATCACGGCCAAGGCTCTCTGACAGGGCTTCTACTGGCCCACGGTCATGAGCGACGCGTGAGACCTTCTCTCGGCGTGCGAGGCCTGCCAAAAGATGGCCAAGGGTTCGAACCTCCCCCCTGTAGCGCTGCAAACTATCCCCATCACTTGGCCCTTCGTGCACTGGGGGATGGACCTTCTAGGGCCCTTCCCCCCAGCGCCAGGAGGATACAAGTATGCGGTGGTCGCAGTCGACTACTTTATGAAGTGGGTAGAAGCGGAACCCTTGGCCAGCATCACATCCCGGGTCGTCCAGCGGTTTTTCTGGAAAAACGTCGTTTGCTGTTTTGGTGTCCCCCGAGAAATCACCATTGACAACGGGACCCAATTCGACTCGGCTTATTTCCGGGAATTCTGCGAAGGCCTCGGGCTCGTTATCCACTTCGCCTCAGTGGCCCATCCCCGAAGCAATGGGGCTGTCGAGAGGGTCAACGGCGTGATCCTACAAGGACTACGCCGGCGACTTGAGTAGGCCGCTTGTAAGCGGGGCGCATGGTAAGAGGAGCTCCCTATCATCCTCTGCTCCATGCGCACGACCCCGAGCCGGGCGACGGGATGTACTCCCTTCTCCCTAGTCTACGGGGCCGAGGCAGTCCTCCCCCCGAAGATTGGCTTCTGGTCGCTGCGAGCCGAGCTCGTAGACGGAGCTACGACCGCAGCGTACCAGGCCAATGAGGCCAACCATCGACTGGAGATCGACCTCGTGGAGGAGGAACGCGACCGAGCGCTCCTCCGCCAGGCCATCTACCAGCGCAAGATGGCGCGCTCATACAACCAGCGCGTGCGCGAGAGAGCTTTTCGCCTTGGGGATCTTGTCCTCAAGCGCGTCACGGACCCCCAAGCCCAGGGTAAGCTCTCCCCCAAGTGGGAGGGCCCCTACAGGATCTCCGCGGTCCTGGACTCGGGGGCTTACAAGCTCTCCAACCTTCAAGAGCAGAAGCTGAAGCACATGTGGAACTTGTGTTTATTTCGTAAGTTCTACGTCTAGCCTCCACAGGCCTGTCCCCTCCCCCGGAGCGATCATGCCGGAGGGGGAGGAGGGACATTGTATTTACCTTTCCCTCCCCTTTCGCGGCTTCGCGGGGGGAGGCGTTGCATTTCATTTCGTTATCAATACAATTGGATTCTTCTCTTCAACTGTCATTGCAGGTTCTTCACATTACCGACCCTAACGGCGACGCCCTCCCCGCGAGGATGCCCTCCCCGTGAAGAAGTGGGCCCAGACCCAGCAAGTCCCTCCTGTAGGGCGGCTTACGATCAGCCCGCGTGGATTGAGGGTGTAAGCGGCAACCCGGTCCCCAGTGACCGTGGTAACGAGTCACTTTGGGAGACTAGTCCCCTTCCCAAACACTCAGACCCGTCATCGGGCACATGCTCCTCCGGGAGTCGACGGTCTCCCCAGCGGGACGTCGCAGGCTTTCTTGGATATTTCTTTCCCAGAGACCCTATTCCCGGCTCCCCGTTCTCACGGCGACCGGATGATTGCCTCCTGGAAGGTCTATCCCCGGAAATCAGGCTTTCTCAGATTTTTATTTCCTGGAGATCTTATTCCCGGCTCCCCGTTCTAACGTTGACTGGATGATTGTCTCCCGGCAAAGTTACGGATTTCTTGGATATTCTCCGCAGCGTACCAAGCCAATGAGGCCAACCAGCGACTGGAGATCGACCTCGTGGAGGAGGAACGCGACCGAGCGCTCCTCTGCCACGCCATCTACGAGCGCGAGATGGCGCGCGCATACAACCAGCGCGTGCACGAGAGGGCCTTCCGCCGTGGGGACCTTGTCCTCAATCGCGTCACAGACCCCCAAGCCCAGGGTAAGCTCTCCCCCAAATGGGAGGGCCCCTACAGGATCTCCGCGATCCTGGGCTCGGGGGCTTACAAACTCTCCAACCTCCAAGAGCAGGAACTGAAGCACACGTGGAACTTGCGTTTGGTTCGCAAGTTTTCCGTCTAAGCCTACACAGGCCCGTCCCCTCCCCCGGAGCGATCACGCCGGAGGGGGAGGGGGGCATTGTAATTACCTTTCCCTCCCCTTTCGTGACTTCGCGGGGGGAGGCGTTGTATTTTATTTCATTACTACAACTAGGTTTTTCTCTTCAACTGTCATTGCAGGTCCTTCACATTACCACCCCTAACGGCGATGCCCTCCCCGCGAGGACGCCCTCCCCGTGAGGAAGTGGGCCCAGACCCAACAAGTCCCTCCTGTAGGGCGGCTTACGATCAGCCCTCATGGACTGAGGGTGTAAGCGGCAACCCAGTCCCCAGCGACCGTGGTAATGAGTCACTTTGGGAGACTAGTCCCCTACCCAAACACTCAGACCCGTCATCGGGCACATCCTCCTCCGGGAGTCGATAGTCTCCCAAGTGGGATGGATTTCTTGGATATTCTTCTCCGGAGAACTTATTCCTGGCTCCCCATTCTCACAGCAACCGGACGATTGTCTCCCGGAAGGTCTATCTCCGGAAATCTCATTTCAGGCTTTCTTGGATATTTCTTTCCCGGAATCTTATTCCCGGCTCCCCGTTCTCACGGCGAACGGATGATTGTCTCCCGAAAAGCTCACCTCCGGAAATCTCGTCGGGTTTTCTCGGATGTTTCTTCCCCAGAGGCCTTATTCCCGGCTCCCCGTTCTCACGGTGACCGGATGATTGCCTCCCGAAAAGTTTTTCCCCTGAAAGCCTCGTTCTAGAATTTTCTAACTTGGAAAAATTCTTATGCTACAGGTCATCTTCACCCCGGGGGCTTTGTTACCCCCACAGCGCGCGGAGCTACCCTCCGGCCCGCTGTGGGCGGGGAGGATAAGGAACCCCCGGGTGTCGACCGCACCGTCCACGAGCAAACTTAGCTCATTCGTATCAAAAGGAGTCGTCCAGACCATCCAAGAAAAACATGAAAAGAAGCCTTACAAAGCAACAACACAGCTTTATTCATCATTCAACCGGAGGACATCTTCCCCCTCTGGTGGGCATCGGAAATGATACAACCCGGGTCAAAACCCGGAAGCTCTCTACATCCTAAGGCTCCTACGCCTAGTAGTCCTGGAGGCCCTCCACTAGCTCCCGGGCCAGGTCCCGGTACAAGGCGCGTACGCGGCGCTCGGCTTCCCGGAGCACATCCTCGGGTCAGTACTCGTAGCCCGTCGGTGGAAGTATCCAAAGAGGAGGGATCATCCGGGACAACGGGCGCGGAGGGGATAATTCGGCGCGATGATTGTCAAAATTGTCCAAGTGCCACTCCGGATGCCATCTTAACCGGATCGGCTCCCGGACGGCGTCCCCGCTGCGTTCCCCGGAGATGAGACTTAGCAAGATCAAAGCTGCTTTGGCGTCCCCCGGGGAACCTCTTCCGGACCTTCGCCCGGGAGTAACCCCCCGGGAATCCTGGTAACAACACATTCATTCAACACGTAGAAAAATTTCTAATTCCATTGCATTTCAAAATGTCTTTTTACAAGTGCTCGGGACTTCTTCTAAGAAGGTACCGGAAGCAAAATCCTAAGAAAACAAAAGGGTCCTATCTAAGACCCGGGGGGAGGCTCATACTTTATCATTGGCGTCCTCCCCCTGTGGGGCCTCCGCCGGGGCCGGGGCCGGGGCCGGGGCATCTGCTGCCGGAGGCGCCGGTGTTGGGAACCTCGCCCGGACGATCCGGTCGTAGAAGCCCCTGGCGAGTTGCTCCACCTTCCGGCGTGAGGGCTCCAAGAACTCGGGGAAGCTCCGGGGGATGCGGCCCACGATCGCCCGGGTGCCGAGCCCCCGGTGCTCAACGAGCCCCGCCGTGGCCGCAACAACGGGGATCGCCCAGCCCCGTGCCCGGGCATCGGCGGCCTCCGGGATGACGGAGACCTGTGCGTTGAGAAAACGCACAGCCTCCGCAAGGGTAGCCGGGGGCGCCTCCGAGCTGCTCCCGGATCCTAGGTTCACGCCAAGGCTCTCAACGGCCGAGCGGACGGAGCGGCCCGCGTCCATCACCGCCCGGACGCTCGAGCCCTCGAGCTCCCGGAAGGCCTCCTCTTTCGCCTTGGCCTCCTGCCGAAGGCGGCCTTTGACGGCCTCGGAGACGTGGTCCTGGGCCCGGACCCGGCCCAGCTCCTGGAGGGCTTCGTCGCACTGCCCCAGGTAGGTCGCGGCCCTCTCCTCTACGTACTTAAGCAGCCGGCCGGCCCGCTGCTCAAGGCCCCAGGTAAGGTCCGCCGCCTACAGATTCCAGAGTTAGAAAAATTGAAATGTAGGTGCCCGAAATATTGAAATGTAAGTACCTGGGCTTGGATAGATTGAATCTCCCTAAAACGTTCATGGAGCGTCCCCTCCGCAACAAAGGCCTGCACCTTCCGGGTCTGCAGGACCTCCGCATAGCGGGCAACCTCCCCTGCGGAAAGCAGGGGGGTCTCCCGCCCGACACCAGTCCCGTCGCGGCCAGTGAGGGCTCCTCGGACCTGAGCGTCTAGCAGTGTGGTCGGTGTCTTCGTCGCCGAGGAGGTGGCCTCCGTGGAAGTGGCCGAGGAGCTCTCGGAAGAGGTCCCCGCCCGGGGAGGAACCATCAGCCCTTTCCCCTTCCCGGGCGGGAGGGCCCCCGGGACCTCCACTTCCGGAGGAACCTCGTAGACTGAGGTGCTCCCCCCCTCGTCCACCGGCCACTCCACCCGCGGAGGCGAGGCCTCCGTGAATCTCACCTCCAGCTTCTCCGGCTTCAAAGGTGCCGGGGGCGCCGGAAGGACCGCCACCGAAGGCGGCGACGGGGTGTAGTCCGCCTAATGAGACGCCGCCCCACCCGCAGCCGGTTCCTTCCCTCTAGCCTCAACGGGGCTCTTTGGGGGATGGGGTGTTGCTTCTTTCCAGGCCGGCACCCGGGCACGCCCGGTCACGGGGGTCTCATCCCGGGCCATCGCCGGCGTCGAGGCCGGAGTCGTCGATGGGCCGGGGGCTATTTGGACTCTGGCCTTCTTAGGCTCAGAGCCCCCGGCAGCATCCTTCCCCCGTTTGTGCGACCTGGGGGTGGGGAGGGGCTTCCTCTCCGGTAGCTTCAGCCTGAAGGCCTCAGCTACCAAGTTCCGGGGAGGGCCCTCCCCCACGACGCGCACGATGCGCTCGTGCTCGTCGGCGAAGTACCTCCCCAGGAGGTTCTCCTCCTTCTCCCGCGCCGCTGGGTACGGCCGGACTGCGAAAGGTAAAGAGTTAGTCAAATTTTATAAAATTTTTTTAAATGCAATGAACCAGGTAACAGACTCATGTCGGGTCACAGGCTTGACCGGGGGCCGCAGCTCCGGGCCCATCCCGATCCCCCTTCTCCCGCGCGAGAAGGGGGAGATCCTCAAGAGCATCATCTCCTCGGCGGCGTCCCGCATAGAGCGGGTGCCCCGGGAGATAATGACCTTGCCGAGGAGCTCCAGCTCCTCGTCCGTCCACACTGGAGGCTTCAGCACGGACGATCTGCTGTAGGCGGGGGCCTCCGGGTCGTACACCACCTCGTTGTCCCGGACCCAGAGGTAGAACCGCCTACGGATCCAGTCACCCCAGTGGTCCCGGGAGGCCGCCGCCGGGTAATCAGCTACCCGGGACGGCAGCATCTGTACCATCACCGAGCCAAAGGGGGACTTGGGTCCCCCCTTGACCAGGTGGGAGCTCCTCGCCGCCGACTCGTAGAAGTACAGGAAGGCTCATAGGGTAGGCTCCCGCCCGGTCACCGTCTCGAAGAGCCAAATGAAGAGGCCAATCCGGACGATGGCGTTCGGCGTTAGGTGGTTAAGCGCCACCCCGTACTCCTTCTGAAACTCCCGGAGCAAGGGATAACCGGAAGCCGGAGCCCCGCCTCGAGGATGGCCTCAAAGGTCACAATCTCTCTGGGCCTGGGGCGGGGGGCTCCGTCCTTCTTCACGGGGACCCGGATGTCCCCGTCCTCAACGACTCCGCGTTCGACCAGGGACTCCAAGTCCCCGGCCGTGAACTCTGACGCCCAGAGGAAATTCGGAGTGATTTCCTCCAGGGGCACCTCCGTGGTCTTCGCTCGACCCTTCGGTGCCATCAGGTTTGGTTTTTTCTGATTACTAAAGTTTCAGGGAGCTGGACACCTAAAGGCTCTGGACGCTTGGCTACCGAGAGCTAGCTACCGGGAGAGAGCTACCGGGAGAGGGCTAAGGGCGCTGAAGTTTGAAAGTTTCGAATGAGATTCCCGGGCCCCCCAAGGCCCTATTTATAGGGGCGAAGCGTGGCCTAGATGAGCGCCACGTGGCACTTCGCGGTACATCTGGGCCGTTGAAGTTCAAACCGTGCGCGGGAAAGGAAAGGACTGGCGCGCAAACCGAGGCGCCAATTCGAACTGCGAGCGCATTTATGGCCCAACGGCGTGGTCATAAGCGCGTGGCATGGGAATCGAAGCGTCGCGGCTCCGGTGCCTGCCCCGGGCGCCGCCTTTTGTCTCCCGAGACCTGGCCTCCGGTGCCAGTCCCGGGCGCCGCCATTGGCCCGGTGACGCCATTTGCCCAGGGATCCAGCCTCCGGTGCCGGTCCCTGTCGCGCCCCGAAACTGGGACTACGACTACTCCTGTAGAGACCTAGCTCGCTGCAGCTAGTCCCATTCTCACAAACCTTTGACTTCCCAGGATGAGTCAAACACAGGAGTATATTACATTTCAACAGAGTACTAACAAAATATTAAGTAGTGTGGCCTGCTGGCCTTAATATTACATAAAGAGGATTACAATGCCTACAAGGCATTCAGGGTTTAGCAAAATATTTAACTACACAGCAGAAGATAGGTGACCCTCCCATAAAAGAAGTTGACGGCAGAACAACACACTTCAAGGCTCTGGCGGAACTGATTCTCCTCCTTCTGGATCCACGAAGTACTCCATGCCATCATCTTGATCAAGGCAGGCTCCATCTATTGAGTTGAATGTTGCAAGGGTGAGCACTTACGTACTCAGCAAGTCATAGGTAAGAATAGATACATATAGTAGTGATGGTATGAACCTAGACTAGTCAAGAATTATGGTTGTTTATAAAATAATCTTTTACTTCCATACCTCATCTCATGGCAGCACCTTTCATAATATAACATCATCATTCATGTTCACTAGATTATAGCACTTCCGCGACACGTCGACACACGACAGCCCACGGTAGCACTCCTTATCATGACAACACATGTCATTTGGGTAATCTTGATTTAACACATTTTATTTAGAAAATAGTACTTGTGTCACACCCCGTGGATTTAATCCACCGCAGCAGACTCCAATAAACCCGGGAGCTCGGAGTATTCGAATACGTTTTTAACTCTGTAGAGAGGTACCAATTTACTCGCAAGATATTCCACTTTCAAGCCCATCCTATCAAAATGATTAGACCCCTCCTCACAACCATGTGTGAGTGACAAGGTGGAGACAACAAGAACTTTTGTTATGCATCACTTACAATTCACCCCTGACCCTGTGGCTCTCCGCGAGACACAGTTGTGGTAGGCTGTATCCTAACCTCCACCCCTTTGCTTATTCCCACTACTGGGTCAGCGTGCTTGATCACCTTCAGTGATATGTGTGGGAGCCATTCTCCGTGCTTATCGTGCATCACTACACATCTCTTGCAGGGGTTTCATGTGCGATCCACATAATTACTTGTTCAGACCTGTCCCATACCAGGCTTGCGGTTAGCACGTTGTTCATGCCACTAGACGCACAACACAAGGTTCTAGTCCTTATATGCCAGTGACCAGACCATCCACAACCCTGCACCTTCAGTGCCTGCATTCCTTCGCAGTTTAGCACCTCCAGTGCTACGACCATTCCATACCATTTTCTGGTCACGGCTAGGGGTTTTATTTCATGAATATAAATATATACATACATATAATAGTTCATGGCTCAAAACTTGTTTATTTCACATTTCACAGATAACCAGTCTAGTACTGCCAATTCATAAATCAACCATTCTCAATCTTTCTCATGCAATATTATCTATATACAAGGTTATGTTTTAGCAACATTTAAAATATAGGTTCAAGATGACCAAGGATATGCCTTGCCTTCCGCGTTGTAAGGAACAGCAGTTGATGACGGATCAACAGCGAAGTCCTCAAACTCGGGATCTTGATCTGCTCTCCAATCAAACAAACAACCAATAATCACAATCTTTTCAATACATTATTATACTATATGCAATAATGCAAAGATGAAGTCTTGATGATTCTGAAATGATTGGGTTTAGAGGCTGATTAGGGTTAAGTTAAGGAAACCAATGTTAAGATTAGCTGTCAAAGGTGGTTCCAAATGTCTCAAAGTATCAGAATGATATCAAGGTTGCGACTGGTTCGCTCGAAAACAGCGAACGGCTTTAGGTCGACATTCGCTTCAAGGTGTCGACATAGCTTTAAGAAAAGCTAGAGTGCTCATCTCAAGTTGTGGTAGTGGAAGAAAATGTAGATCACAACTCTACAAATTCAGTGGACAAAGTGGTTTTCAAAATGCACAATCAGAAGTGGGTAAACATGGTCAATGCCACTGGCTGACAAGCTCTGGCATGGAGCTGACAATGCCAAAAACTAGGGCTTGGCATAACTTTTGATCTAGAGCTCCAAATGATGCACCACTTTGTCTGGGAGGTAGGAATTGATAACAGGAACAATTAAGCCAACTGGATCTAGGGCAAGAAATGGCTGGAAAGCAAGAAATTCAGTGATGAACTGAGGTGAACTAGCTGCACTGGAGCAGTTCTGGACAAGATCTTGGCAAAGCTGTAACTTTCAATCTAGGTCGATCTAGGTGTCGGGCTAGAAGACAAAAATTCTCAAGAGGTCAAAGCACACACACTGGACAAGGTTTCGAGGGTTGAAATGGCTGGAACAAGCTTTCCGATGATCGGCGCCGGAGAAGAAGCTCTGGATTCGGGCATTTTCAACATAAGCCGATCGAACTCGATTCCTTGCTCTAGGAGTGATAGAAGGGTATGAGAAAACTACTGGTAGCATCAATTTGACCGGAGGATTGCCGGTATGGCCTGGCGACGAGAGAAAGCGACTGATAAATTGCAAAATCGGGAATAGCTTCAAATTGGGATCAATTGATTGTTCTAAGTTCACAGGAATGCTTGAAATAACTCACTGAGCATTTTAGATTACAATTTCGAAAGCTTATTCGGGCTGAATTAAGCTACATTGCAGGAACAGGGTAATCAGCAATTCCGGTGATCGCCGGCGTTAGAGGTCACCAGTGAGCAATTAGATGATACCACACAGAGAGTATGAGAAGAGGAACTCACTGATGGCCTTAATTCGAAGTTTGATGCAGCGGATGAAGCTAGCACCGTGAGCCTCCTCGACGGCTCGCCAGAGAAGAAAACGAAAACAGCAATTCTGGGACTTGGCTGATTTCCAGTGAGGTGTGAGGGAGCTGCTGAGTACAGCGGGGCTTAAATAGGCCAGGCGAAGCTTGCAAGGAGGAGACAACGAAGTGATTTGGCAGCCGTGATGAGATTGCTTGCGTGCTAGACATCAGCGGCGAAGACACAGCGAAGAACGGTGATGCGACGGTGACAAGCTTGCAGCTGATCACAGTATCGTTCCATCGGGACTTGACAAAGCTGTAGCAATTAGTGGCGACTACTGGCGCGGCAAAGCAACGTGGCGGGGAGTTGCTGACAAAAACTGCAGGTCGCGCGCGGGAGCAGGCGCTGGTCATCGACGTTGCAACAACGTTGCCACGGCAATGGCTGAGGCGAAGACACGTACACACAACATGCACGGTCACGAGCGCGGGCGAAGCCTCACCGGCGACGAACAGCCACGGCGCACAGGCACGGTGAGCTCTGGTCGTGCGCACAGTAGATAGCCTGGTCGAAAATGGACTGAACTGCAGTTTCAGATTTTTGATTTGGACTGAATTGTAAATCTGGAATTCTGGGAGGTTTAAACTGAATTTGCTTTCACTAATCTGGCAAATATATTCAACAAGATATTTGGCAAAGATGTTTGATAAAATCTGGCACATCTGAATAGTTTTTGATATGAACTGAAAATAGGGTATTTTAGGGTAATTGAAATCTGAATTTCAATTGATTTCGAATTCTGGCACTTAGGATGAGATTTTGGAATCTGAACAGAAGAGAAACTTGTGAAAAATAGCATTTAGAAAAGATTTACTGAAGAGATTTTGAGTTTGAAGTTAATCTGGAGAATTTAGCCTTTTTGGGTTTCCAGATATCAGATAAAGGACTAATTTGCAATAACTCTTGGACTGATTTGTGAAAAGAGTCTAGATGATAAAATCTGGCTGCCAACTTTCTGGTTTAAGGTATTGGCATACCCATGATCATGTTCCAGGAATAATCTGGTCTGAACTTGGTCAAGATTTGGATTAAATTTGAATTCAGAGTATTTAGAGTAATATAAAATATTTCTATTTTCGAAACAGAATGGAGTTGATAATTCTGGGATTTAGAGCTGGAATTGAATCTGGGTTCTGAAGGCTTTTAGATTCAGGATAACTAATAGATCACATCTGAACAATCTGATCTTGATTTGGGGTCGCAGGTTAGATTTGGAGATTTTAGGGTTTAAGATAGATACTGATCTGGCTACTACTACTGATACATGCATGCATGCTATTTACGAAAAAGGAAATTTTCACCCCTAAACTCAGGGTGTTACAGTCCCGGGCGCCACCTTTTGCCCGGAGACATCGCCTCCGATGCATGCCCGGGCATCGTCGCCCTTCTAAAGGTAAAGTCTTTGGTTCTTGATCATGTGCAAGTCACGCGAGGAGCGCCTCGGGAATCAGCGACCACCTGTCGAGCATCCAAGGCACTTGACTGGGAGAAGGACGTTGCTACCCCTCAATCCGACGGTAGTGTCCTGGGTAGTTTAGTCTTTTTGCTTCTTTTTGGGGCTATAAATAGCACTTGTACCCCCTGTTGTAAGACAAGTGATTCATTATTATTGGAATAGCCAAACTCACAGGTGTGCTCCGGAAGCCTCTCCCCCGAGAGTGCCTCCCCAGCCGACTCCGGTCGGGAGCACGTCGATAGGACTAGGGCCCCCACCGGGACCCGAACCTGTATAAATCCTCGTGTCATTTCTTGTGTTTGTCCGGTGGGGGAGGACCGGTGCCATTGGAAAGGTTATCTCCTTAGCTTTCCAGGCATATGTGGATCATCGAAATCGGATCCCGTTTGTGGCCTGGGTGACGATTTTAGTGAACACTGCTCCTGGTGGCCGAGGTAGTCGACTCCGAGATGAGTTGGCCTCCAACTTGACTTGGACGCCCTCCTTGCCTCCCTCCTGGCCCTTGCTGGTTCCCTAGGGCTTCATGATCCTTTCCAAAGTTCCTAAGTACAATATAATCAATAATATCATCAGGTAGCATACCATCCTCACAAGTATATGCACGGGCACTTAGGAACGAGCTCACCTGTTGATTCAATTGCCGTGCTCGTGCTCTTGTGATGGGTCCTTGCATCACAACTGGAGGAGTCTCGGGCGTATGCATAGGAGTGATGTCCTCATCATCCTCCCCCTCTTGAAGTGGAGTCATCCTCGACTCAAGCTCATCTTCTTCTCCCATGAACGGTTTCAAATCTGCAATGTTAAATGTGGGACTAACCCCAAATTCGGGCGGCAACTCAAGTTTATATGCATTATCATTTATTTTCTCAAGTATCTTGAAAGGACCATCAGCTCTAGGCATTAATTTAGACTTTCTCAATTCTGGAAAACGATCCTTTCTCAAGTGTAACCATACTAAATCACCCGGTTCAAGTTTTACTTCCTTTCTACCTTTACTTCCCGCAGTCCTATACCTTTCATTCATTATTTCAATATTTTCTTTAGTCTTTTCATGCAATTTCAGAATAAATTCAGCACGTTCCTTAGCATCATGATTAACTCGTTCACTAGTAGGTAAAGGTAATAGATCAATAGGAGCACGGGGATTGAAGCCATACACTACCTGAAAAGGACTTACCTTGGTGGTGGAGTGTACCGCCCTATTATAAGCGAACTCAACATGAGGCAAACACTCTTCTCACATCTTCAAATTCTTCTTCAAAACAGCCCTCAACATAGTAGATAATGTACGATTTACTACCTCGGTTTGGCCGTCGGTTTGGGGATGACATGTTGTTGAAAACAGCAGCTTGGTCCCCAATTTATTCCATAGAGTTCTCCAAAAGTGGCTCAAAAACTTGGCATCACGATCTGAAACAATAGTAGAAGGCATACCATGCAAGCGAACGATTTCTTGAAAGAAAAGGTTAGCAATATTAACAGCATCATCACTCTTATGACAAGGAATAAAGTGAGCCATCTTAGAAAATCTATCAACCACCACAAAAATACTATCCCTCCCCCTCTTGGTCCTAGGCAGTCCTAAAACAAAGTCCATAGATATATCCTCCCATGGAGTGCTAGGAACAGGAAGAGGCATATATAAACCCTGGGGATTCAATCGTGACTTAGCCTTTTGACATGTAGTGCAGCGGGATACAAACCTCTCAATGTCTCGCCTCATCTTTGGCCAAAAGAAGTGAGCGGACAGCATGGCCTCCGTCTTCTTGGCACCAAAATGACCCATCAAACCTCCTCCATGAGCCTCCTGTATCAAAAGAAAACGAACGGATCCAACTGGAATGCATAGGCGGTTAGCTCTAAACACAAATCCATCATTTATCACATATTTGTCGCATGTTCTTCCCTCTTTGCAATGCAGCAAGACATCTTTAAAATCATCATCATTAGCATATTGTTCTTTAATTGATTCCAATCCAAATATACGACAATCAAGTTGGGACAACATGGTATATCTTCTAGACAAAGCATCAGCAATCACATTATCCTTCCCTTTCTTGTGTTTGATAACATAAGGAAAAGATTCAATAAATTCAACCAATTTAGCATGTCTACGATTCAGTTTCACTTGACTGCGAATATGTTTTAGCGACTCATGATCAGAATGAATAACAAATTCTTTGGGCCAAAGATAATGTTGCCACGTTTCTAAAGATCGCACAAGAGCATACAATTCTTTATCATACGTGGAATAATTCAAAACAGGACCACTCAATTTTTCGCTAAAGTAAGCAACAGGTTTACGATCTTGCATCAAAACACCACCAATTCCAACCCCACTAGCATCACATTCAAGCTCAAAGGTCTCATTAAAATCAGGAAGTTGGAGTAAAGGTGCATTAGTAAGCTTATCTTTCAAAAGGTTGAAGGCATTCTCCTGTGCTTGCCCCCAATGGAACACAACTCCCTTCTTCGTCAACTCGTTCAATGGGGCTGCAATGGTGCTGAAATCCTTCACAAAGCGGCGGTAAAATCCGGCAAGTCCATGGAAGCTCCGCACTTGTGAAATCGTTGTGGGTGTTGGCCAACTCTTAATCACATGCACCTTGGCTTCATCCACCTCAATTCCCTGCGGAGTCACAACATAGCCAAGAAACGATACTCGTTCGGTGCAAAAAGTGCACTTCTCGAGGTTACCAAATAAACGTGCAGCACGCAAAGCAGCAAAAACAGCACGTAGATGATCAAGATGTTCATGTAACGACGTGCTGTAAATCAATATATCATCAAAATAAACCACCACAAATTTCCCAATGAAAGCTCGTAAAACCTCGTTCATTAAGCGCATGAAAGTGCTAGGTGCATTAGTTAAACCAAAAGGCATGACTAACCACTCATACAATCCAAACTTGGTTTTAAAGGCTGTTTTCCATTCATCTCCCAATTTCATTCTTATTTGGTGGTATCCACTACGCAAGTCAACCTTAGAAAAAATTATAGAACCACTTAACTCATCAAGCATGTCGTCTAACCTAGGAATAGGATGACGGTACCTTATTGTGATATTGTTAATGGCTCTACAATCTACGCACATGCGCCAACTGCCATCTTTCTTAGGAACCAAAATAACAGGAACAGCACAAGGACTAAGGCTCTCACGTACATACCCGCGGTCCAAAAGATCTTGGACTTGGCGCTGAATCTCCTTAGTCTCCTCGGGGTTGGTCCTATAAGCAGCTCGGTTTGGCAAACTCGCTCCAGGTATCAAATCAATTTGGTGCTCAATCCCTCGTATGGGTGGGAGTCCTGGAGGTATCTCGGCAGGAAAAACATCCGCATACTCCTGCAAAAGGTTAGTGACAGCAGGAGGCAAAGTACTGGGCATATCATCCAATGAAAACAAAGCATCTTTGCATATCAAAGCATAGCACAAAGCATCATCATTAATTGCAGCAAGATCAGATTTTGTAGCAAGCAAGACGGGATTCCTCAATTTAATTTGGTTGGCTACATGCTGAATTTCAGATTTTTCATCAATGGTTTTCTTGTCATTAGCAAGCCGCTCCCTATCGGATTTAACAATTTCAGCGGGGGTCAAAGGTAGAAGTGTAATTTTCTTTCCCTTATGCATAAAAGTGTATTTATTACTTCTACCGTGGTGAAGTGCATCAGTGTCATATTCCCATGGGTGACCCAATAAAAGAGAGCAAGCTTGCATCGGCACCACATCACAATCAGCAAAATCAGAATAGGAACCAATGGAAAAATGAACCCGAACTGTTTGTGTTACCTTAGCTCTGCCGGAATCATTCAGCCACTGAATGTGGTATGGATGTGGGTGCGGGCGTGTGGTCAAGCCAAGCTTCTTGACCAAATCTGTACTCACCAAGTTGTTGCAGCTGCCGGAGTCAATGATCACGCGCGCTCGTCGGTTGTTGATGACGAAGAAAATCTGGAACAAGTTGTGCCGCTGCTGCTGCTCGGCTTGCTCCATTTGTGCGCTAAGGACACGTTGGACAATGATGGACCTGTACGCAGCGGTACCCTCGGCGCCAAAGGTGGCATCATCATCAACCTCGTCGTCGTCCACCCTGGTGTCGTCGATCTCATCCTCAACATCGGAGGCGCTGATGTAACCTCCGTCGTCTGTGGCGATGTATGCCCGCTGGCTGGGGCACTCTTTCTTGACGTGGCCAATCCCTTGGCACTTGTGACAGAGAATTCCCGTCGATGTACGGCCCGTGAAAGCGACGGAGGAGGAGCTCTTGACCGGTGTTGGCGGGGTCGACTTGCTGCTATCCGTGGCACGGGCGGGCAATGCCGTCGATGCCGGTCGTGTGCTTGTCGAAGGTGGCGGTGCAGCTGGTCGGAAGGTGGAAGAAGGCACTGTCTTCGCTTGTCCCGTAGTCATTCGGGGCATGAAGGTGCTGCCGGTGTTGCTCCTGCTCTTAGAATGGCGTCCCTGCAACTCCTTCTCTGCTAACATAGCAAGTTGAAACAAGCGATTGACAGTTGTATATTCTTTATAATCAACAATATCCTGAATTTCTGGACGCAAACCACCGTAAAAACGAGCAATTTTATCCTCAGGTTCCTCTACTACCCCACAACGTAACATACCCTTTTGAAGCTCTTGGTAATATTCCTGAACAGTCATACTACCTTGATCTAATCATTGCAATCTCTTGCGCATATCACGTTGGTAGGAAGGAGGAACAAATCTATTACGCAAAGCATCTTTTAATCTCGCCCAAGAATCAGGTTGTAAACGGGCATTTACTAGTTCATTCCACCAGATTATAACAAAATCTTTAAATTCACTAGTGGCTTGTCTAACTCTATGAATCTCGGGAACTAGATGGGAATTAAATTTCTGCTCGACCGTCATCTCCCAATCTAAGTAAGCATCAGCATCATAAGCTCCAGAAAAGGAAGGGATGGTGAATTTTACCTTAGTGAAAGGATCATCATTGCGGTTCTGGTTATTACCTCCCATACCGTGCTGGTTGCGGCGAAGATAGTCATGCAGACGGCCGTCTCGTTGAGCAACACGTTCCCTGGCGGCACATTGCTACTCATCTTCATCTTCCTCAAAATCACCATCCTCATCATGGTCGTTGTTGCCGTGGTTGGCGCCGCTGTTGACGGAGGCATCTCCCTCAATGGTCGCGGGAGGGCGTTTTTCGACGGCATCCATCCTCTCGGTGAGGGTGGAAACTCGTCGATCGATGCTCTCAAGGGTCTTGTTCGTCGTCGTGGCATGCTCCTTGAACATCGTTTTTATCTCATCCAGCATGGTCGACAACTCTGAATGAAGGACACAGTCTTCGATGGTAACATCATCCTCGTTCCTGCCCTTCTTTCCACCTGCCATGATTAGCACAGAAAAAGGACAGAAGGAAAACAAGCACAAGTATTATGAGCCCTATGAACTACTAGGTGGGATCTCGCGCTCTCAAGCAATCTTACCAAGTTCTTACCCGGTTCTTACCAACACAGCGAGGGACGGTGCAACCGGTGGCTGGTTCGTGACACCGTGAGGGCGTGATGAAGCGATTGCAAGGGTCAATAACCTGTGCTGATCAGAAGGATGTATTTGTGGAGCTGTAGGAAGGTTATATGTATGGAGTGGCACACAATTCAGTAACCGATAGTAATGCTGAATAAATGTCCAAAAGCACTTGCCCTAGTTGCTGCTCGAAACGTGTCCTTATTCTAGCTGCGGCAGAAAGCAAGGAATATATAGAGACAAGCAACAAGGCGTCAGAACATATGAACAAATATCAGCACAGCAGCAAAACACTTCTATCAGGCACGGTAAAAGCACCTACCTTTGCTCCTGTCCTTTTTTTTTTTTTTCTTTTGCTCTACGCTTCTTTCACAATTTTTTTTTATTTTTCTTTGATTTTTCTGATATTTTTCCTAGGATCAGGAGCACAAAGGTAGACAGTACACAAATTTTCAGCCTGAACAGATGTAAGATGAAACTGATATGAAATAAGAAGTGTTCTCTTAAAAGCGTGCTCAAACTTCGGCGGCCGGAAACTCAATCTTCCCGGGGGAATTTCGCAAAAATAAATTCAGCGAACCCAGCAAAGCTGGGGAGAATCGGATGTAAAATTTTCTGTAGATGTCCGCGGATATAAAATTTGCCTAATTTCGAGTCTGTATACGAAAGTTATGGCCGTTTTACGGAAGGACTCCGAATTAGGGTTTTCTAGGCGGCACCTCTCCGAACTCAAGGGTGTTTGGAGTGGATATGGAAGGCGATGATCTATGGTGGAAGGCTCTGTGATGAGGGGTGGCGGTATGGCTAACAGGAGGTGGGGGATTAGGGTTTTTATGAAGGGAAAACCCTAACACAACCAGGACTCCGAAAATGATGAAAACCACAAGGCAAACCGATTCCAACAAGGACACAAACGGCGATTGGTGACTGGATCGGTGTAGGATATGGGATGCAGCGGAGATGAAACACAACTAAATTAAGACCACGATCTAAACCAGCAACACGACTCGACTATGGACACAAACTCAGTACTACGGACTCTAAAACCGAAATTGTGCAAAGGCTAGGCGCGGTTCTAGGTATGGTAGACTATGAACTGCAATTTTTTTTTTTTGGCTTTTTCGTGGACTATAGGGCGAACGCAAAACTAAATCAAACTAAGGGAAAAGGCGAACCTGACGGTAACCTTGCTCTGATTACCACTTAATGGGAACGGGGATGCCCGAACTTCCGTCAGGTGGAGGATAAGTCGATTAGGCAGCGCGAGACACACACGATCCGGCTTCGTGATCGGCACGATCAAAACCCCTGCAATCGCAGCACCACGCGTCCTCTGGTTATCAACCGTGCGCTGCCCGGTTGACCTCGCCACGAAGGCTAATCCCTGCCAGTGAATCGAGAACACAAGCAAGAACAAGAAAGATGCAACTGAATTTGCAATTGAGGATGAAACTCACGAGTTGGGGTCTCACAAACCGATGAACGGCGACACTGTTCAAAGACAGAATTGATCTAAGCAAAACCCACCTCAACCCTAGCGGCGGCTACTGAATATAAGGTCTAAGGGACGTCCTAGAGACCCTAGACGCGTCCGTGATGGGCTCCAACACGATACATGGGCCAACGGCCCAAATTGGTGACGCAGCACCCTGGGACAGATTCTGTCCGCCAACTTGCAACGTGAATTCCCGTCGACTCCAAAGTCCAAATGACCTGAATCCGGTGCTATTGGAACGGTTATCTCCTTAGCTTTCCAGGCATATGTGGATCATCGAAATCAGAGCCCGTTTGTGGCCTGGGCGACGATTTTAGTGAACACTGCTCCTGGTGGCCGAGGTAGTCGACTCCGAGATGAATTGGCCTCCAACTTGACTTGGACGCCCTCCTTGCCTCCCTCCTGGCCCTTGCTGGTTCCCTAGGCCTTCATGATCCTCTCCAAAGTTCCTAAGTACAATATAATTAATAATATCATTAGGTAGCATACCATCCTCACAAGTATATGCACGGGCACTTAGGAACGAGCTCACCTGTTGATTCAATTGCCGTGCTCGTGCTCTTGTGATGGGTCCTTGCATCACAACTGGAGGAGTCTCGGGCGTATGCATAGGAGTGATGTCCTCATCAGGTCGCCCGGTCAGCCCGCGTCGCATTTTCTTCGCTAGGATCATCTACGAAACCTGTCGGGGTATTCGCAATACCACGACATATTGGCTCATTTTTGGCTGGAACTGGTAAATCTTCATACCAACGCCATCCTGATCTTAGCAATTTTCCAGCATTTGTGTGAAGCATTGGTTGGAGTATTACCAAGTGTAGATCTTTTCCGGTGATTCTACTTCTCAGCATGGTCAAAGAGTACTAGCACTGCAGGGTGCATTTACTTCCGCATAAGAGAGGAGAATGATTATCCCTTTTGATGTGAACGGTGTCCCGATCTTTCGATAGGTAGAGGTAAATCGATTGATGGAGAACTCGACGTTGACGATCCGACTTCCAATCAGAACTGATTTGCACCCCTGCAATCGCTACACCACAACTCCGTTGGTTATCAACCACACCAAGACACGGTTGACCTCGCCACGAAGGTTTGTTCCTGCTGCAAATCGAGAACACAAGCAAGAACGAAGAAGAAGCAAATGAATTGCAAACTGTATTAAGCTCACGAGTTGGGATTTCACTAACCGAGTTCGGTAAAACTGTAATGGCAGGATAATATAAGCAAAATCCAAATCTAAATAGTGACGGCTACTGAGTATATGAAGAGGTAGCGTGGCTAGGGTTTCTCACGACCTACTAGGGAATACATGGGCCGAAGGCCTGAAATAAGGTGTCGCAGCACCGACTTGGCCCAATCAAAATCTGATCGAAACTTGTTTTGTTAATGGGCCGAAAGAATTTGGATGTCAGACCGGATCCATTGGAAAGATCTCATCGTGGGCTTCTCCGTGGACTATAAGAACGTCCCAATCGGACTTCGTATGAGGGAGTTATGGTCGTTTGAAGGCAGACTGCTCCTGGATGGCTGAACTGGACTCCAACTCGAATCCGTCTTGGACTCCAACTCGACTTGGGCTCCTTGCTGGTCCTCTCCATGGTTCCTTAGTACAATATTATCATCATTAGGCAGTAAACCATTCTCAAAACCATATATATATAACTTGGGAATGAGTTCACCTGGCAAAGCAACAATCGGGCTCGGTCGTGCGTTATTGGTCCTTGTTTAACAAGCGGAGGATTATGGTTGGTGCGTGTATCCGAAGAAGTGATGTCCTCAGCATCCTCCCCCTCTTGAAGTGGAGCCTTCCTCGGCTCAAGCTCGTCTTCCTCTCCCAAGTGTGGCTTCAAATCCTTGGTCCAAAAGCTCTTGGACTTGTCACTGAATTTCCTTTGTCTCTTCTGGATTTGTCCTCTAATTGGTGGCAGCCCCGGGGGTATCTCAGCGGGAAAAACATCCTCGTACTCCTGCAAAAGGTTAATGATAGTAGGGGGCAAAGTGCTAGATATATCATCAAGTGAAAACAAAGCATCTTTGCATGTCAACGCAGAGCACATCACATCATTCTCTTCAATTTCAGCAAGCTCAGATTTGGTTGCAAGGAGAACTCCACTCTTCAACTTAATTTCAGCGGCCTTAGAGCTAGGTGGTGCAACATTTTTCGCTATTTGTTTACTTTCAGATTTCAAAGCATTCTCTTTTTTCTTATTTTCAGTTCTTTCTCTATCAAAGTGCACAATTTCAGAAGGTGTCATCGGAAGTAAAGTAATTTTCTTTCCTTTGTGCACAAAAGTATATTTGTTAATTCTACCATGATGAGTTGCATCAGTATCATATTCCCATGGTCGGCCCAATAAAAGTGAACATGCTTGCATAGGTACTACATCAAAATCAGCAACATCAAGGTATGATCCAATGAAAAATTGTAGTCTTGCAGTTTGTGTTACCTTTACTTTACCGCTGTTGTTGAACCACTGAACATGGTATGGATGGGGATGTGCAAGTGTGGTCAAGCCAAGCTTCTTGACCAGATCTAAACTCACCAAATTGTTGCAGCTCCCACCATCAATTATGGTTCTAACACGTCGGTTGTTGACAATGAGGAACATCTGAAACAAATTGTGGCTTTGGGCTCTCTCTGCTTGCTCCATTTGTGTGCTCAACACTTGCTACACAATAAAGGTCCGGTAGTTATCCATCGCCGCAGTGCCTAAAGTTTCCTCATCATCGCCATCCGCATCATGTTCAAACTCATCATCACCTGCATGGTTAGCTGCAAGAACTAATTCATCTTCCACATCACTTGCACTAATGTACCCACCATCCTCAATAGCAATGTATGCGCGCTAACTTGGACAATCCTTCAGGACATGTCCCATGCCCTTGCAGCGGTGGCACACAATCCCTGTCGTGCCACTCATGGAAGCAACTGATGAAGAACTATTTGCTGGCGCCTGCACATTAGAAGTTTTGCTCACCTCAGAAGTTCATGGAGGTAGAGGTGGTGCTGTTGATCGTGTCCTATTTGTTGAAGGTGCAGCAGACCAAAAAGAAGATGGGGCTGGTTTGGCTTGCCCCTGTGTCGGCCTTGATGCGGAGGTACCACCGAAATTGCTTCTTGTCCTTGGTTGTCCGTGTCGTCCCTGCAATTCTTTTTCTGCCAAAATAGCAAGCTGGAAAAACCTATTGATATTATTATAATCTTTGTAATCAATAATGTCCTGAATTTCACATCGTAAACCCCCATAAAAATGAGCCATCTTTTCCTCCTGAGCCTCTACTACTCCTCAACACAACATGCTTATTTGCAGCTCTTGGTAGTATTCCTCTACAGATTTATTCCCCTGAGTCAAGTGTTGTAATTTCTTAAGTAAATCACGTTTATAAGAAGGAGGAACAAATCTATTCTGCATAGCTTGCTTCAAGCTATCCCAAGTATTAGGCTCTACCTAAGGTTCACTCTTTCGTTCCACAAAATAATAGCAAAATCTTTAACTCACTGGTGGCTTGCCTAACTCTATGAATTTTAGGAACCATATGGGAATTAAATTTTTGTTCAACAGTCATCTCCCAATCTAAGTAAGCGTCTGCATCATATGCACCAGAAAAGGATGGGATGGAAAATTTTAACTTAGCAAACGGATCGTCATTCCCACAAAAATAGTTACCTTCCATGCCGTGTCGATTGTGATGCACTCGTTGCTGTTGGCGAATATCATGGGCAGCACGGCGCATAGTAGCCATGTTGCAGAGCGCAGTTTGTACAGCAACCTCCGTGTCGGCATCTTCAACTTCAACTTCATGGGAGGCAGCTTGCTCCTTTTCTTCTTCATCTCCATGAGGTGGACGCTGCTGCTCCATAATGTCCAACCTGGTAGCAAGGTCGGAGATGCGCCGGTCCATCCTCTCAAATGCAGTCAGGTTCTCACCGTTGGTTCGAGCCATGTCATCAATGTGCTTATCGAGTTTTGCACTGATGTCGGCCAACATCTTGCGGATTTCATCTTCCTCTTCTGCAGCTCAAGCTCTTGTTTGCGGTCATGCCATGGTTAGTAGTAGAAAACAGAATACAACACTGAAGTATTATCCCTATGACTACTAGGTGGGGGCAAGTGGACTCTCACAAAGCGTCTTACCACGCTCTTGCAAGTGTTCTTACCAAGGATGTAGGGGTGCAACCGGTGGCTGGTTCGTGATACCGTGATGAGCGTGAGTGAGGCGATTGCAAGGTAAACCTGTAACTGAGTTGGAAGAAAGTGGAGCTCGGAAGGCTAATATATGTGTAGCAACAATTCAATACCAGTCATGCAAAGTTAACAATTAGTCCAAAGTAATAGTCAAAGTGCTGGAACTAGCCTAGACTCAGATCTAGCTCAATCAAGCAACTAGAATCACAAAGGACTAGAACCCAAGATGCGCCACTGAAAATTTTCTTCTTTGCTACGCATATTTTTTTTCTATGATTTTTTTTTGCACTTGATTTTTTTCCTTTTTTTTAATAAACAGTGCGGCTTTTGTTTTTTTTTTTTTGCACTTGCCTCTTTCTTTTGCAACTGTACAACAAAACATAAACATTGCTCGGCAACTTTGCACTCCAAAAGCTCCGAATCTGAAGATCTACCCAACAGAAAAGGTTTAGAGAATCTTTTTATATTTCCAACAAGTACAAGAACGTCAAAAACGGAGTTGGGAATCAAAAGATATAGAAATTTTATCAAAGCTGTCTCAGATTGAGCAATTTGAATCCGAATTGGACTAGAGTTTGAAGATTACACAACTAACTTTGCCCAAATTTTAGTGTGATAAAAACAATCAAATTTGAAGATTACCCCAACTAACTTTTTGTTGGATTTCTCGTATCAATTCCAGAAAGTATAAGTTTATCCCAATCAGAGCTCGGATGAAAGAATTATAATGAAAATACCGAAACAGAGATTCAAACTCTACACCATCGACATTAACAGCCCAATATCTCATAGATGGAAGCTGAATATGACTTTGACCTCAACAGAAAAGTTGTAGAGAACGATCTGATGTTTCCAGAAAGTACAAGAATGTGAAAATCTGAGTTTTTATGGGGAAGATATGATGAAACAATGAACTGGATAGTGGCAGATTCGAATTGAACGCGACGACGAGAAGATCGACGTGCAATTCGACTCCGCAACGAGATGCAAGACTAAAACTATACCAAGACTAAAACTAAAAACCAGCACTCGACAACGATAGACGAAAATTCAAAGATGCAAACTAACAAGAACGATGCAAGGCTAATGGCTAGGATTTGGACAAGGTAAACCCTGCCCCCAGTTATACCGTGTACGAATATAAGTCACTTTTTAATCGTACAGGGTGAGGGGAGCAAGGATGAGGAAGATGACGCCCCTCTCATCCGCCAAAAGAGAAGAGCAACGAGCCCTTTGGATATTTACATTCTAGAGAGGCCATCCTCCCCTACCCTAGCCAACATATTATCCTCAATGACAGATGCAGCTGTTGAGGCAAGGGATCTCGTGACCGCGGGATAACTTGTGGTAAGAACATCATACTCCATGACTTTTACTTCATTGCATATACTAATCATCTTTTGGATATGCAGGAAAAGAAAGCTACTGTCTTGTTCAAGAAGAGAAAAACAATGACAGGCTTTGATGACGCTGCAATAGGGGCGCACAGCGTGTGATCCTGGAGGATCTCCAAGTCCTGATCGCATGTGGCTTCGCGACCAAGTCCTGATCGCATGTGGCTTCGCGACCAAGTCCTGATCGCATACGGCTTCGCGACCTTAACCATGTTCGGAAAGGATTCGCGACCTGGATGAGTCCGCGACCAGGAAAAGGAAAAGGAATTCGTTCCCTGTTCGGAATTGTAATCCGATCCGAATGTGTATAACTAAGCTTATCTGTTTAGGATTAGTTATATGAGTCTAATACGTTTAGGTCTCTAAGTCTGATACGTACTCATACGATTGGACTATAAATACCTTATAATAGATCTAGTTTAGATCATCGAATTCAATCGAAGAGTCATAGAACTTATTTGAGTTTTAGACACTTATAGTTCCTATGACGTAGACAAGTGTGTCTAACGTACGACGTGTAAGCCCTCTTTGAAATAAAGAGTTGTGCAATTACTTTGGGTTTCAGGTATAAGATCCCGTTATTCCGCATATTAGAATTTGGGCGAGCCTAGTGCGAAAATCAAGGCTAGGTCTCAAACGGATCAAGTTGGTATCAGAGCAACTTTCCTATCCTGTGGATGGTGAAGACTCGCCGGGGTTACAAAACCTCCGGCGAAACTCCAGGCGATCAATTGACGGTTCCTACAGCCGCGTCTCCGACAATGTCTGACGATACCTCCGTTCAAGCTAACCTAGCCGAACAAGTGGCTAAGCTCTCCACCGACATGGAAATCGTGCTTGCTTGGATTAAGCAGCAGGCCATGATTGTACCTCCTGAAGTAGGGAAGTGTATGGGTGCGAAGACTGGTGAAGACTTGCGTAGGGCAGACGAAGATGAAGACGAAGGCAATCACAAGACCGACGACCTCGCCAACACCTCCTTAGCTGTCGGATCTTTTGAGGTCGACGCCAAGATTGATATACCCATATATGATGGGGTGATCGATGCCGAGAAGCTGGATTCTTGGATTGATCAACTTGAGACCTACTTCGACCTGAAAGGGTTCAGTAGCACTCAAAAGGTCAAATTTGCACCTTTGAAGATGAAGGATCACGCCAAGACATGGTGGAAGGCCCTTGTCGCCAGTGGTGAAGCTGACGACCCTGCATGGGGTCAATTCAAACGACTTCTGCGACAAGAATTCTATCCGATGGGTTACCTTGAGGAGAGATGGGAGCGTTGGCACAGATTGTACCAACGGCGCGACCAGACCGTCCAAGACTATACAACAGAATTTCGGCGACAAGAAATGGTCATTGGCATCTCACTATCCGACCCTCAGGTATTTCAGAAGTACACATCTGGACTTCAGAAATCGATCAGTACTGAGCTAAGTCTGTTCGGCGTCCAAGACATCGCGACCGCAAGCACAACTGCTATGGCGATCGAGAAGAAGAATAAATCCCACAGCGACAAAAGCACAAAGGAAAGTGTGACATTGACAAAGAAAAAGCCGAGTCCGAAGAAGAACGCTTCCAAATCGGGCAGGGGTGCCTTTTGCGAACATTGTCAAGTCGCAGGACATACCAAGGACAAATGCTACAAGCTTCATCCTGAACTTCGACCAAATAAAAACGAACCATGGAAAGGAACAGCCACGGCTACTGTGACTTCACCCGACGAAGAAGTTATCTGAGTGAACTCGGTTAATGAGGCGGATACGACGTTGTCTCTGATGGCAATGCCGAAGGAGAAGGGTTCGGATCCACCAAACGACCATCACCCAACAGAGGACTTGTTCACCATCAACGTCCAGGTGAAGCACGAAGTGGTCGCAGCGATATTCAATCCAGGAAGTCAGAAGAATCTGGTCTCCGTTGGACAGGTTCGGCGACTTGGTTTGAAGACAACCACACACCCGCGACCATACCCGCTGGGTTGGTTTACATCCGACGTGAATCAACAGATTACGAGTCAGTGTGTGTTGAAATTTGCGATCTCTGCACGATATGTCGATGAGGTGCAATGTGATGTTGTCCCTATCGATATCTGTCAGGTGATATTTGGGAGTCCGTATCTGTATGATCGAGACGCTCATTTCCGTCGGCGAGCGCAAGAGTACGACCTCACCAAAGATGGAGTTAGGTTCGTGATCAGTAGAGACGTCCACGTCAACACTTCGAACTTGATTACCGCAAATCAAGCCAAACGGATTGTTAATGCATGTCACAAGTATGTGCTTGTCATGATTCGATCCATTGGTCAAAGTGGGGGTACTCAACTATCATTGTCGTTGGCGTGCCGAGAGGATTCTGGTCATTTTTCGGGACTGCTGGAGAAATACAGTGATCTGTTCGAGGCTACCCAGGGCCGTCCGCCGAAACGTCCAGTCGAGCACGAAATTCAGCTTGTGTCCGATGCGACACTGCCCAATCTGAGTATGTATCGCAACTCAGTATTGGAGAATGAAGAGATCAAGAGACAACTTGGTGAGTTGATGAACGATGGTGTCATCCAACCAAGTAGTTCACCTTGTGGATCTCCTGTGGTGTTAGTACCAAAGAAAGATGGGACTTGGCGTATGTGCATCGACTATCGAGCACTGAACAAGATCACCATCAAGAACCGGTACCCCCTTCCCCGTATTGATGACCTGTTAGACCAATTGAAGCATGCTGTTGTCTTCTCCAAATTGGATCTTAAGTCAGGATATCATCAAGTCAGCATCCGAGAGGAGGACACGTGGAAGACCGCGTTCAAAACACGACAAGAGTCTGTTCGAATGGCTGGTCATGCCGTTTGGTCTTTGCAACGCCCCGGCAACTTTCATGCGTCTTATTAATGACGTATTGAGACAGTTCATCGACGACTTTGTGATCGTGTACCTCGACGACATATTGGTTTATAGTTGTTCGTGGGATGAGCACCTCATTCATGTCGAAAAGGTGTTCGATCAGCTTCGGCAACATCGACTTCGCCTCAACCGTAAGAAGTGCGAGTTCGGCCAGCAAACTCTACTTTACCTTGGATTCCTGGTCGGCAACGGTACGTTGCAAATCGACCCAGATAAGGTAAAAGTGATTCACGAATGGCCGCGACCGCGAACAGTTACGGATGTGCGTAGTTTTGTGGGAGCATGCCAATATCTTCGGAAGTTCATCCGACACTTCTCAATTGTGGCTTCTCCATTGCATGCATTAACCAGGATCGATCAGAAGTTCGAGTGGACAGGGAAACATGAGGACCCGTTTCTCTTGCTGAAAAGGAAGATCAGCGAGGCGCCTGTGTTAGCTTTGCTGAATCTCCAAAAACCGTTCGAGCTAGAAACCGATGCCTCAGGTTATGCCATGGGCGCAGTGCTCATGCAAGAAGGTCGACCAGTGGCATATCACTCCGAGTTATTCCAGGGAGCTCAGAAGAACTACCCAACTTATGATAAGGAGTTATGCGCACTGCATCTGGCCGTGAAACATTGGCGGTGTTATCTCTTGGGGAAAGAGACGGTTGTCCACACCGACCATCAACCATTGCAATATTTGCAAACTCAGTCCAAGCTACAGCAAGCTCGGCACATGAAGTGGATGTCATATCTGTAGCAGTTTAATCTGGTGATTAAGTACAAGAAGGGCGTACACAACCAATTGGCGGACATGTTGTCGCGACCACCAGTTACGACCCTCTGTTTATCAGCGTTCATGCAGATCGAGCCCTCATGTCATGATGACTATGTCACTATGTACAGTGAAGACCCTGATTTTCAAACAGCATTGACTGAGGTCGAAGTGGGGAAACCTACAGAGTTCGTTCGTCGAGAAGTACTCTTGTACAAGGGCAATTTACTTTGCATACCTCGTGGAGCACCTCGAACTCAATGGATGCGAGAAGCGCACACATCGAAGGTAGCTGGTCACTTTGGGGTTACAAAGACGTTGCAAAATCTTCACCGACATGTGTTCTGGCCGCGTATGCTGCAAGATGTGGCTAGTTTTGTTCGAGGCTGTGGTCTCTGCAGCATCTCGAAACCGGCAAACCGGAAATTAGGTTTGTACACTCCTTTGCCAGTTCCATCGAGACCATGGGAGAGCATATCCATGGATTTCTTGGGAGGATTGCCTAAGACCCGACGTGGCAACGACTATCTATTGGTGGTCGTTGATCGGTTCTCCAAAATGATTGTTCTCATACCTTGTCGAAAGACTATCACGGGAGAAGAAGCCGCTTGGGTATTCTTTCAACACGTTTGGACACACTTCGGACTGCCGACTTCTATTGTGTCTGATCGCGATACCCGGTTCCTTAGTCACTTTTGGCGATCGCTCTGGACGATGATGGACACCAAGCTAAAGAGGAGTACTGCTTTTCATCCACAAACTGATGGTCAAACTGAGGTGGTAAATCGTACAGTCGTTCATCTCTTGAGAGGATATAACTCGAAGCACCCGAAGACTTGGGATGAAAGCATACCGTATCTGCAGTTTGCTTTTAATCGAGCAGTGCACGGTTCAACTGGAAAGTCGTCGTTTGAGGTTTGTTTAGGGTTTCTACCACAGAGTCCATTCGACATGGAGTTTGTGATCCCCACCTCAGCACAGAACAGCAAGGAAGCATCTGATCAGGATCGAGCACAAAAGTTCCTGGAAGGTATTCAACGACTCCATCGTGAGGTTGAACAGAACTTGCTGAAAGCTCAACTCAAGTACAAGGAACGACATGATCGGCACCGAGTTGATGCGCAATTTCAAGAAGGTGATATGGTATGGTTACATCTGAGTAAGGAGAGACTTAAAGGTGAAGGTAAGAAACTCAAACCCATTCGTTATGGTCCTTTTCGGATTTTGCGGAAAGTGGGTAATAATGCTTGTCAGCTCGAGTTACCTCCATACATGGATATCTACTCGGTTGTTAATGTTGAGCACCTCAAACTCTTTGAGCCTTCAATGCTAGATGATGAGCCAGATACTATAGTACCATCTGTTGAAGACTTGGTCTATCAACGAGATGAACCTCTACGTGAAGATGTGATTCTGGAAAAGGTGACTACCACCCACAGTGGCACCAAGGAGACTTTTCGAATCGGTAGGAAAGATCAACGAGCACGTGCGGCAAAGTGGTACACCAAAGAAGATGGACAAGCCCAATTTCCACATCTCCAGTTTGATCGAGAGGTCGCAACAGGGGTTGGCTCCTTCTCAATAAGGGAGTCATGATCCGGGAGGATCTCCAAGTCCTAATCGCATCTGGCTTCGCGACCAAGTCCTGATCGCATACACCTTCGCGACCTTAACCGTGTTCGGAAAGGATTCGCGACCTGGATGAGTCCGCGACCATGGATTGGTTCACGACCAAGAAAAGGAATTCGTTCCCTGCTCGGAATTGTAATCCGATCCGAATGTGTATAACTGAGCTTATATGTTTAGGATTAGTTATATGAGTCTAATACGTTTAGGTCTCTAAGTATGATACGTACTCATACGATTGGACTATAAATACCTTGTAATAGGTCTAGTTTAGATCATCGAATTCAATCGAAGAGTCATAGAACTTATTTGAGTTTTAGACACTTATAGTTCCTTCGACGCAGACAAGTGTGTCTAACGTTCGACGTGTAAGCCCTCTTTGAAATAAAGAGTTGTGCAATTACTTTGGGTTTTGGGTATAAGATCCCGTTATTCCGCATATTAGAATCTGGGTGAGCCTAGTGCGAAAATCAAGGCTAGGTCTCAAACGGATCAGCGTGCTTCTTTCTCCCCGGAGCTCATGACCGAAACCCAAAAATTAGATGGGGTTTCGAATCAAGTAAGGATATCACATCTTGCCAAATCATGTTGTTTGAAAACAGAAATGTTACAAGTCACAATTTTTCTAGGAACCCTGTGTCTAGTGCCCTGCCAACCTCCCCGAAAACCGACGCAATATCTACTGTGGAGGTCGCAAGGGACATAGGTACAAGCACAATGGATGAGGTAGCCCCTCTGGCCATTGTGGAGGAAATAATTGCGGATATCCAATCTCATAGGATGGAAACCGCAACCTCAACCACAGGAGTAGATCAGCAAGAACAGTCATTCGCTACTCCTGTTGTCCAGGAGAAGACTAGTCTCAAGGTTCAACCTTCGAATGAACCCGAAAGCTTGTCGAAAACATCTTTCAGCGATTTCATAGAGGTAAGTAAAAACTCTTTTACCTTCTCTGGAATTGAAAATCTCAAGAATGTTCAGGTTTAAACAACAGGTTTTACTGAGTTTCAGGATCTTACTCAAATGGTGACCAAGTCGAGAGTTCTGGTGGAACAATTCGAGGTCGTACAAAAGGAGATCAGCCGTCTACAATAGTAAACATCCATACATTGTTTATACCAACTTGAATTTCATCCAAGTATAAAGATTGCCTCTCTGGTCGCAAGGAAAATTCCTCATTGAAAAACGGTATGGCTGATCAGCGAGATCAAGAAGAAACTGCGGCCACGAGATTTTCTCTTATGGAGAAAGAACTCAACGAGGTGCAGTTAAAGCTTGCCTGTAAGTTTACTCTCAACCAAAGGATGTTATTTCCTTACATTAACTACTATAAATTCAATTACTTTGCTCATGCAGTACATGAGGAAGAGATAAGCATTCCTTCAAAAGAGAAAGATGACTTCCATAAGAAGTATGCCCAAGCGGAAGCTCAGAACGGGCAACTTCGTGCAACCATCGAATCATTCAAAAGACAACAGACACTATCTGTGAGGAGAGGGAAACTCTGAAGGCAACAATCATCCTGTAGTAGCATTTAGTCGGAAGTTTTTGAAAAACTGAAGGCTGACATCATCGATCCTCAAAAGGAGAACTTAAGCCTCAGCGAATCACGCAAACTAGTTGTGGCTCAAGCTGAATCACTTCTCGAGCATCTTCCTGAACATACAAAATGGCAAGAAGAGGCATTGAAGACCAACGCGAGATCTGTAGCCTCTGCCATTTTGTGCAAATTAGGGCATCACCTGGCACAAATTTAGATTTGAATCTGGTGGTGGGAGATGCAGAATTTGAGAGTGAATAACAACTTGAGGCCATAATGGAAAAAGTCAAGCCATTGATTGAAGATCTCTTGAAAGAACTCGGCTTATTGTAATTTCATTGTACTGAACAATGATCCTCTATTTAAATTGTTCTTGCACATATATAGTGTAAAATAGAAAATATGCGAATGCATGCTTTTTCATTTTTTGGAGAAAATGTACCCAATTTTGTTTTATATTATGGCCGTATTCCCCTAGCCCCCTCCTGAGATCATAAGTACTGAAAACATAGTATTTTAATCTCAGGAAAAATACGGGGAGAGTATAATTAAGGGATATCTAGCGAGTTTCTTATACATTAAGAAACGGTTTAGAAAGAAATGTCTCAACTAGATATGATCATCTGGTCGCACCAATGCTAATCTTAACATAATACCGAAGTTTATTATGAACTGGCAGCCCCTCGAATAATGACAAAAATGATAGTAAGTTCCGTATGCATTTAGAAACGGCTTATTTAGGGTTGTCTTATCAAGATGCGATCATGAGATCGGCCAGTAAATCTAACTTGGTTACTATGATAAGATGATAAGTGGTGACCAGCCCCCGAGCATAGCTCAAAAAGGATGGTACAAAGGGATTCAACCATAACATAATGCAAGGAAAGGTACTTGTTATTTTTAACGAAATTTTGCTAATTGAAAAGGAGAAAAGAAATGAAAAAACTTACATGTAGAACTTGCGTAACTAATCTATGTTCCAAGTATTGGACAAGATTCTTCCATCTTCCATTGCTAATCGGGCTGATCCTGGTCGCGGTACTGAGACCACAGTATAAGGGCCTTCCCACTGAGGGGAGAATTTGTTGCGATTAGACTGGTTTTGTATTTTCCATAAAACCAAGTCACCCACGTGAAGACTACGAGGTCGCACCTGTTTACTGTGGTATTTATGCAAAGCTTGTAAATATATTGCAAACTTGATTAATGCCCGATCGTGTTTCTCCTCAAGGAGGGTAATATCTTGGGTACGTTGTTCATGTTGACTAGAATGATCAAATAGATTTACACGAACAGAACCGATACGAATTTTCGTAAGTAAGACAGCCTTGGCACCATATACTAGTTGAAAAGGCGTCTCACCATTAACTCGACTACAAGTGGTGCGTAGTGTCCGTGGAACAGAGTAGAGTTCATCTACCCAAGCCCCCGAGCGCATTTTAAGGCGATCGAAAACACGCTTTTCATACCTTGTAATATCTTCCCGTTGGCACTTTTGATGGCTCCATTACTTTGGGGATGAGCCATAGATGCAAAGCACACTTTGGTCCCGATGTCGCCGCAATAGTCCAGAAAGAGACCACTAACGAACTGGGAACCACTCCGTATGACATACTTGAGTTGGTCGTCCTGAGGCATAATTACAACCACTCCAGTCCCCCGAGTATTGCAAACTACGAGAGCCGTCAAAATACATTGTCCAATGGTCGGTGCATTGTAAATCTTTAGGTTCTTACGTAGGAGGGTCGGGATTAGTCCATTCGACCACAAAATCTGCAAGAATTTGAGATTTAACTACGATACGAGGGGTGAGATGGATATCAATGCTCCAAGTTCCACCGCGCACTTCGCAATACGATCAGATTTCAGATAATATCTCCCAATGGGAAGGATGAAGGCACCGTAATTTTATGTGCTTGAAAGTACCGTAGCTTATGGGAAGCCATCAGAAGTGCGTAAAGTAACTTCTGGACTTCAGGGTAATGCTCCTTTGGTCCATGAAGTACTTCACTTACATAGTAGATTGGTTGTTGTACACATTCTCTCTCCGCGACCAGAACTGCACTGACCGCGTGAGGGGTGGCCGCCAGATAAAGGAATAATGGTTCCCCCAAACTTGGAGAGACCAGTACTGGCGGACAAGATAAATATGCTTTGACCTCTTGAAAGGCTTTTTTGGCTTCATCCGACCAGGTAAAACCATTTTGCTTGTGAAGATCCTTAAAGAAAGGCAAACTTCATTTGCCTAGTTGCAATATGAAACGGCTTAAAAACGCCATGCGACCTGTTAGGCTCTGGACATCCTTCATGGTCGAAGGAGATCTCATTTGCTCAATGGCCCTGACTTTTTTAGGATTAACCTAAATTCCTCCTAAACAAACAAGGAAACCCAAAAGTTTACCAGAAGAAACCCCGAAGGAACAATTTTTAGGATTCAACTTTCTTCCACGCTTGTTCAAATTACAGAAGGTTTTAGCAAGATCATCTATGTAACAAGAGCTTTCCAAACTCTTTACAACCAAATCATCAATGAAAGCTTCTAAATTACTCCCCAACTAGGAAAGAAAGGTCTTTTGCATCAAGCACTGGTATGTGGAACCAGTGTTCTTGAGACCAAATGGCATTCTGACGTAGCAGTAAGTGCCAAATGGTGTGATGAAGGCAGTTTTCTCTTCATGTTCTTCTGCCATGCCAATTTGATGGTATCCTGAGTAAGCATCCAGGAAGCTCATTAGTTCGCAAGCCGCTGTAGGATCGACCAACTGATCAATGCGAGGAAGGGCAAAATCATCCTTCGAGAAGGCACTGTTTATGCTGGTGTAATCGATGCACATGCGCCACTTACGATTTGACCTTAGTTCCATGACTGGGTTCACAAGCCATTCAGGATGATCGATTTCATGAATAAATCCTGCTTTCTGGAGTTTTTTTAACTCCGAACGGATGGCTTTTTGTTAGTCAACAGCAAAGCGTTTGAGCTTTTGCTTTATTGGTCGCTGTCCAGGCCGAATCACTAGCCTATGCTCAATCACTTCCCTTGGAACTCCAGGCATGTCGGATGGTTTCCACACAAACACATCTACGTCAGCCCAGAGGAAAGTAACGAGCTCGAGTTCCTATTTGTCGTCCAGACCTGATCTAATCCGAATGGTTCTGGACGGATCATCTAGGTACAACAGAACTAACTTCATTTTTTCATCTGGCCGTGGGGCAACTTTCATCGTATATGAGGCTGTGGTTGCGGTTTTAACATCCCGAAGGGGAAGCTGATCCACCAACTCTAGAGATAGCCGATCACAAGTAAGTGCCGTGTTCCGGCTGCCTCGGACTGAAATAACGCCTTTGGTGCCTGGTACCTTGACGCATTGATAAGCATAATGCGCTGCCGCCATGAACTTAACAAGAGTCAGCATGCCAAAAATAGCGTTATATGCCGAATCACAATCAATTACATCGAAGGTAATCAATTCTATTCGGAAATTGTCTGGTTCTCCCAATGTAACCAGTAAAACATGTTGCATCTAGGCCCTTTTTGTTTTGATTTTGATTATTGATGACATTAAGTGTCTTGGACTAATCTATTTTCTTTGAGTATAATCAATAAGATTAGGTGAAAAGAAGAAACGTCAAATGGAAGTCGCAAGCGCATGGTCGTAGTGTCAACCGGATCGGCAGGTCGCGAGCCAAGGTTGCCTGAGGTCGTGAGCCAAGATCGCAAGCGCAAGGTCGCCAAGAAGGAAGCAGCAAAGACCTAAGGTAAGTGCTTGTTTATTGTACCGGTCTCGGAGTTTGGAGTTTGACCGGATTTTATAGAAATTCCTTTTAGTTTTTAACTGTACTATAAAGAGGGGTTGCGAAATCTCTTTTAGTTCCGGCAAAAATAAGAAACTCTTAGGTCATTTGTTGCATTCGCATTCATTCATATTCTTGGTCAACATATGAGAAATATATAGATTTCAAAGAGGAACTGAAACTGGTCTTTTGAGTACTGTTCATTTGAACAGATACTGTTCATACGACTAGAGGTCACACGAATACTATTCATTTGACCAGACACTAGTTGATATTTACTTGATTTGCTTAATTTATATATATATTTTCCCCATGCCTATGCACATATTAGTCATATACCTCGTCATATACCTACATTATTCCAGATTTGTTGCCAAATCGACTAGATTACTTGTTTTGCAATTTCTATCACAGGTTGGCGTGAATCGGATGGATTTTGGCTAACGGATGCGCCTCATCGACCAAAATCGATCCTCGGTCGATTCCAGATAGAATTGCATCTTTCTGCGGATGCCTAGGAACCGACCATGCTAAAATCGGAGTCTCCGGGGGCTCAGAACACCTAAACCTAGCAGCCAAATTTTGTCGAGGACCTTTCTGCAAAAATGCCAAAATCTCCCTCAACCCTAGCCAGCCGCCGCTGGGAAAACTTGATCCTGGTTTTTGTTTTCTTTATCTTCTCCTTCTTCCTCCCTCAAGCTCTGTCCACACCTCCATCCAACACGCTGCCGATGGCCAGGCCGTACGCCGGCAGTGCCCATTTTCCGCCACCCGCCACCACTGCTCGCCAGATCCGTGCCACACCCGAGCTGCGCCGTCTATCCACCACCTCCCGATGCCGGCGCACCGCCACAGCGCCACCACCTCACTAGATCCACCGATCTGTGCCACACCCGAGTTGCGCCGTTGATCCACCACCTCCCGATGCCGGCACCCCACCAAGCGCCACCATCTTGCCCGATCCACCGAATCCATCACCTCCTACCGCTAGATCTGCCCTCATGACGCTCTCAAGCGCCGTCATCGCGTTGCCGCGCCGCCGCGCACGCGCCTGAGCACCGCCGTCCTTCTTGACCAAGCTCTATGACTTCTTCACCCTCTTCCTCAACCCAACATTAACTCCGACTTCGGCCATCTTCTTCCACCTCTCCAACAAGCACACCAGCGACCATGTCAATGGCCTCCTCCAATGGAAGCTGGCGACTATGTTCTTCCTCTTCGTTGATGAGCACTTCAGCATCGTCAGTACTTCTTCTCCCAGGACTTCGACAGCCCTGCATTGACAGCGCCATCAACACCTCTTCAGTGACCAATTATCTCTCTCAAACCCTTCTCTTCTCCCCAAAAAAACTGTTTCCTAGATATTATAAGAAACTCAACTGAGTATATGATGAACACATGAATTTAATTGTGTAGGGTTCGTAAATGCTTGTTGAGTGGCCTTAAATTTTGAGAAACTTGCTGTTTATTTATGTTCCACTCTTCTGTGGTTGTTTCCCTCTGTGTGTTGAATTTTGAAACTGTTGAATTGCTCGTCTGTGTCTAACTATCAATCGAAGCAACATTGTTGTTTGATGCTTGTGCTAAAAACTGAAATACTTTGTTATGATTGGCTGTTGAAATGCATTGATCATCTTTCTTGAATTCTTATGTTATAGCCTGTGATATTGGATCTCTGTGTTTGATTTGCATTAAACCCAATTCACTGCACGACATCTCATTTAGTGACCACTGATATTTTGTTGGGCTAGGTTTGGATTGTTGTGTGTAGAGCCTTGAGAAATTGCTATAGCTCATCCTCTCCAGTTTGAATTTTATACACACGATAGTGTTCTCTTGACTTGCAGTTTTGTTCACCGCTGGCCTAGGGTATGAGTACAGAATTCGATTTATGCTAATCGCATTCTAGTCGGTGAGGCATGTCGTGATGAACTATCTTCTTCCCTTTGCATTTCTGATTCTAATTTACTTGGGCATATTTTACTCTTATCTAGTCCCTTTGGAGAGAACGACATACTTGCCTACTACTGTGACCTCGTTCTCTTGCGAGACGGTCTTGGTCGGTGTCACTAGTTATGCACTGTTCATTTGACCAGACACTGTTCATACAATCATTAATACTGTTCATTCGACCAGACATTCCAACGACTATTTACTAGCCGTTAGAGGTCGTTGTTGACTGTTAGCTATACTGATTTGGGCTATGAATATAGATGTTTTAAGCAGTATTCTATCCATCTCAAACCATATTCTCATATACAACTTCAAGCATTCTCTCTCTACTCTTTTGAGCAGTTTATAGAAGAAGTTTTGAACACTTTTGAGCATATTTTCTCTATTGTTTTTTAGCAGTTTATAGAAGAAGTTTTGAACACTTTTGAGCATATTTTCTCTACTGTTTTTTAGCAGTTTTTAAAACACTCTTGACCATATTTCGCTACTATTTTTGAGTAGTTTCTAAAAGAACCAGGAGATATAATTTTTGATATACACTTGAGCCCAAGCGCTAAAATCTCGATATTTTGATCAAGTATCATTCATTGTGATTGAGAGAGATCTTCTGAGAGCATTGATTTGCATCCTTATAAGTTTCTCTGTATTTGTTGTGGGTCAAAAGAAGATCTTGCAACTTGTTACTCTTGGTGAACGCCCTGACCTAGACGGTTTGGAGGTGTGGCCATTGACCTATCCATTAACGGAGATTGTAGGAGACGCTCAGCATATTTTTTGAAAGGCATTAGTGCTCGCCTATCCGGAGTGCAAAAGGAGCAACCTTAATGAAAAATATCCTTCGTAGATATTGAAGCAAGACTCATTCATTGGAGTGCTTCAAAGAGGAGTAGGGAGACCGGGTGAGTCTCCGAGACATCAGGATAAATCACCGTGTTTGATTTTCTTACTCTTTCTTACTGCAAAATATTATTAAATTGTTTCATTTTATTTGCACTTTGTCTTTTCCTTGCAAATATTTTTTTTAGTCAAAAAGTTTTAAAGCCTCCTATTCACCCCCCCTCTAGTCGGGATCCTCGATCCTACATGTGGTATCAGAGCTTGGTCTCTCTTTTGGGTAGGCCTCACCGCCTAGAGAGAGGATGGCTTCAAATGAGGGTTTTCAACTTGGTGACACCGGACGTGCGCCTATCTTTTACGGGAGTAACTATCCCTATTGGAAAGTGTGTATGTCGGTTTTTCTAGAGGCCATGGGGCTTGAGTTTGGGACATTATTAAGATTGAGTTTACTCCTCCGGTTGATCCGACAAATTGCTCCGATGATGATAGGAGAAAAATCTAGTTAAATGACCGTGCAAAAAATACTCTCTTTGCCTGCTTGTCCCTAAATGAGTTCAACAGCGTGAGGAACCTTACCACTGCTCACAAAGTTTGGACCACCCTCGAGGAGTATATGACAGCACCACTAGGGTCAAGGAGGCAAAATTGCTAATGGTTAGGCAAAGATATGAGACATTCACCATGTCACCAACCGAGTCCGTGGATTCCATGTTCACTCGGTTGAATAACATTGTTTATGAACTCAAAGGACATGGAGTTATTTTTACTAACATTGAAATTGTAAGAAAAATACTTTGGGCTCTTCTGGAGAGTTTCGACACTCTTGTGACAGTTCTCACCAACTCTGACTTATCATCCACCACACCTATAGATCTCTATGTGAACTCATCACCCATGAGATGCATCGGAAGGAGAAGAAGGAGACGGCCGAATCATCACAGATGAAAAAGAAGAACTTGGCATTTGAAGCAAAGTCCAAAGGTGATTTAAACAATGGCTTCTTTGATGAGGATCTAGCCCTTCTTATAAAGATGATACCGGCCTAGACCGTCTCGCAATAGAACGAGGACGATGCAGTAGGCGAGTATTCTGTCGTTCTTTCCACAGGGACCAGAGAAAACAGATCATGTAAAACTAGACTAATTTGATGGCAAATGAAAATAAATAGGACGAAAGACAGAGATGTCAGAAGAATGCAAAGAAATGGAGGTGATCTCTCCGCGACAGGCGACTAATGTTTATTCTGGACTAGTGTTCGCAATACAAGCAATAAAAAGAAATCGTGTAGTAGTAGCGCGCGAGGCAGCGCAAACTACCATCATTGATCGCAATCTACGGCGAGTATCTACGAAACACAAGTACAAAGTAAACACTAAAGCCCAGCCAACTCCACTCGACAACTCAACCTCAAACAGCCAACTTTGTGAAAATCACAATCCAAAATAATTTGCAAATAGATTCAGCACAGGAGGGGATCAAGTCAATTCAATTCAGAAATGCAATTCAATTAAACTACAGCTCAATGCCAATTGCAACAATGAACAATTGACCAGAAGATGGGTCAAAGAACATGTAATACAACTCAAATATGTAGATCATTACTCAAGCATCACACAGAGATTCAACAGTGAGACAATCATAAGAATTCAGTTCAACTCAACCCAAAACACACTCGTGCAGGAATAAACACACTGATTAAACATCAATTACTAACAGCAATCAAAGTTACATAAAAAGGTGATCAACAATTCACCAATCACAATTTATCATCATAGAGAAGAACCTGTCAAGCTCATTCAACAGAACTCTGAACTAAGCCACTCAGAACATTGCAAATCAATCAGAAGATGGAACTAATCAAGAACAATTTCAGTCTATCACTATTAATTCAGTTCAACCTCCAGCAAGCATTCAGCCAATATAATACATAGCAATGCAGAAATTTCTAATCAACCTGAAGAAATAGAAGTGCAGTTGGATGGGAAATCAATCAAAATTCAATTTGGTTCTTTACAGGCATTCATCATCTCATACATGCATTGTTCCTCTTCATCAGTTCATCAGAATTCAAGAACAAAGAAGGTGAGAAGGATTGAACCAGTAATTACAGCCGCTGGAGTTGCTGGTCGAGGGAGCTGCAGCCGTGTCGAGGAAGACGTCGAAGTGGAGCTTCACGGCGAAGAAGATGTCGACTCCACAACAGAGGAAGAAGGCGCCCGTGGAGCTGTCGTGGAAGTAGAAGCTGATGCACAGCAGGTGATGAAGACGGGGTTGTGGTCGAGCTCGAGGTTGTCGAAGTCACCGGTGAGGGGCGGCGGAGGGAAGGTAGTGGCGCGAAGAAGACGGCCCGGCGCGGTGCTGGAACGGCGGCGCGGCACGAGGCAGAGGCGGCTCCGGCGCGGATTTGGCCAAATCCGGCTGCGGCGCCAGTGGAGATCCGGTGGTGGCGCAGCGCGGCTGTGGAATTAGGCGAACCGCCGGCGTGGCGGCAGATCGGCGGCGAGGACTGCTGGTCCGGTGGTGTGGTGCTGGATCGGCGACAGGAGACGGTTGTGTGGAGGCGGCGATGGCGCGAAATCCCCGGCGGCGCTGGATCAGGAGCGGTGCGGCGGGAGCACCAGGGGAGCACGTGGGAGAGCAGCGCCGACGCAGGATCAATGGCCACAACCGCCGGCGTAGAGGCTGATCGGTGGCGTGGGCGGCTGCTCCAATGTCGTGGCGGGAAGTGGAGGCGGTGCGCCGTAGCGCTGGAGTAGATCGGCGCGTGGTCGATCCGGCAGCGGCGCACCACACAAGAATGGCGAGTTGTGAGAGCAGTGGCGGCAACGTGGAGCGGATTGAGGATGGAGCACCGCCGGCGTATGGCCCGGCCGCCGGCGGCGAGGTGGAGGGAGGTGTGGAAGAGTAGTTTGGGGAAGAAGAAGAACGAAGTAAAAAAATAAAAGACAGGCTCAAGTTTCCTCTGATGGCCGGCAGCAAGGAAAAGAAATGGCAGTTTGGCACTTTTGCGGAAAAGTCCTCAAGGTTTTGGAGAATTAGAAATGTGACCTCGTGGCTAGGGTTTGGGATTCCGGGCCTTCGGAGACTCCGATTTCGGTGCGATCAGTTCCTACGCGACCGCGGGAACGCGCACTTCCATCCAGAATCGATCGAAGGTCAGAATAAGTCGATGAGGCGCGACCGCTAGCCAGAAATCCATCCAATCGTCGCCGACCTGCGATAAAAATTGCAAAACGAGTAATCCGCTCGATTTGGCGACAAATCTGGAATAATCTAGACATATGCCGAGGTTAATGACTGATATGTGCAAAAGTATGGGGAAAATGTACACAAAAATGAGGCAAATCGAGTAAATATCAAAAGAACACCAAAAAACTTCTTGGCAAGTTGTAGGGTCAAAGCAAGCAAACTTCAAGGACATCATATGCTATGAATGTCATGAAAACGGACATATAGCTTCAAGATGGCCAAATAAGAATAAGCCTTGGGTTAAGAAGAAAAAAGATCCTCAGAAGAAGAAATTCTTCAAAAACAATGGCGGAAACCAAGAAGCATGCTTCAGAGAATGGATGTCCGGAGGAGAGAGCTCCGATTCCGACTCCGATGATGAAGGGGGTTGTTCCAGGAAGTTAGCCGGATTAGCTCTTGGGAACAACAACACATCGACAAGTTCATCCTTTTTCCTTATGGCTAAAGGTGATGAGAAGGTACACTCTCTTGACCCTTCATATAATGATCTAGTTGAAATGATTAGTGAATTAAATGATGTGTTTGGAATCACAAAGAAGAAGTATAGAGCACTTAAAGAGGAGCACTCTTCTTTACTTGCACTTTACTCCGATTTAAAAGAATCTTATGAAGGTCTACTCATCAAGGATCTCACTAACACAGTAACTAAGGTAGATGTAGCTGTTGCTTGTGACTTAGTTGATGATATACCAAATGTAGTTTCTAAAAATGATATGTCAACTAGTTACAATAATCTACATGATACACCATGTTCATCTAGCTCTAGTAATAAAGATTTGCAATGCCATGAAATAATCTTAAATGAATACAATGAACTAAAGGCTCAAATCAAGAAACTTAGTAAAGGTTTAGAAAATTGTTACAATGGGAAAGCATCTCTTGATCTTCTTCTTAGTGAGCAAAAATGCTCATTTAGAAAAGGACTTGGGTACTTTCCAAATAAAGAAAATAAACCAAACACAAAAACTATTTTTGTAAAAGCATGCAACAAATTTTGTTATAGATTTCATGAAATTGGTCATTCATATGATACTTGTCCTTTAATGACTTCAACTCATTTTGATGCATGCTACATGCTTAAGAGTTCAAAGAAAGGATATGTGATAGCAAAGTTTGTTGGAGCACCCATGCTAAGTAAAAAGAAGAAATATATTTGGGTGCCCAAAGCTTTGATTGCTAACATCGAAGGACCCAAAAGGGTTTGGGTACCTAAAAAGACTTGACTCTTGTCTTTGTTGGTGAACTACAAGACCGGTGGAAAACATTGGGTGCTAGATAGTGGATGCTCTGAACACATGACCGGTAACAAAATATTTGTTCACCTCATTGGAAGATAACTCAAGTGAAAGCCAAAAGATCAGCTTTGGCGACAATCGTCAAGGAAATGTGGTAGGCTTAGGTAAATTGCTATATCTCATGATCATTCAATTTCAAATGTTTTATTTGTGGAATCACTGAATTTTAATTTGTTATCCATTGCACAAATTTGTGATCTTGGATTTCGTTTCATATTTTCTCCTAAAAATGTTTTAGATGAAAGTTTAACAAGCAACTCTTTGATCTTCAAAGGTTTTCATTTTGAAAATCTCTATCTTGTTGATTTCAACTCAAAAGATGCATCTCTTTTTTCAACATGTCTCGTTTCTCAAACATCGAAGGGTTGGCTTCGGCATAGAATACTTGCACATGTTGGAATGCATCAACTTAAAAAGCTTTTAAAATGTGATCTGGTAGTTGGCTTCAAGGATGTGAATTTTGAAAGGAACAAACCTTGCAGCGCTTGTCAAGTGGGAAAGCAAGTAGCTACTTCACATCCAACCAAGCACATTCTTTCAACTTGCACACTGTTCGAACTTTTGCATATGGATTTGTTTGGCCCTTATGAACATCAAAATATTGGAGGAAATAGCTTTTGCTATGTTATTGTTGATGATTTCTCCAGATTTACTTGGGTGTTTTTCTTAGCTCACAAATCTGAAACCCCCTCTTGTTTTAAAACATTTGCAAAAAAGAGCTGAAAAGAAATTTGAACTTTCCATCAAGAAAATCCATAGTGATCATGGTGGTGAATTTCAAAATTCTGATTTTATTGATTTTTGTGATGAGGCGGAATCAAACATGAATCCTCTGTGCCCTAAACACCTCAACAAAATGGTGTTGTAGAACGGAAGAATCGAACATTGACTGAAATGGCTAGAACTATGCTCGATGAGTACAAGAGGCCTACCCGATTTTGGGCAGAGGCAGTTTACACAGCATGTTATGCCATCAAACGTCTTTATACCCATCCACTTTTGAACAAAACTCCTTATGAACTGATTATAGGGAGAAAATCAAACATTTCATATTTTTGAGTCTTTGGTTGCACATGTTATATTCTTAAAAAGTGCATGCATCTTGGAAAAGTTCAAAGATGTGTTGACGAGGATTTTCTAGTTGCCTATTCATCCACTAGTAAAGCTTATCGGGTTTTCAACACTACAGCAGAATGCATTGAAGAATCATGCAATGTACAATTTGATGAATCTACCGGCTCTCAAGGAGAGCATGAGGATTTTGATGATGTAGGAAATAGTGGTTTGAGGGAAGCTATGAAGGAGATGACCATTGGTAATATCAAACCTAGAAATGAAGAACAAAAGTCACCTGGTCGAAAGGATAAATCATCCGTGACCACTCACACTGATGTCGAACTTGGACCTGCAACCACATGGAAACAATTTCAACTGGTATTAAATACTAAAAAAAATCACCTTATTTAAACTTATAGTTGAAGATCTACTTGTTGTGGTCAGGCATGCATCGTGATGTGGACATCCCTAACAGCACATCATCTACCTCTACATAACATAATATGTGCAAAGCATATAAGGTCGGTTGATACGAGGGAGAGTTAAACAATTACAATAACAGGTGAATATGTTCCTCACTGAATTTAAACTTGATGTGAACAGTATGCTACCTAATAGTGCTACTTTGCTTGTTCTCAGATTTAGTCAAGAAGAGGAACCAGGAGCGCACAAAGGACGGTTTGTGCATATAAGGGAGCAATAGAGTTGATCTCTAAAGTTCACTATCACTTGAAATGTGTTCGAAGTTGTCAATTGTCAGTGTGGTCGAAGTCGACCAAAGTCGGTGGAGTGGTCGTGGTCGAGTACAGCATGACCAGGTGGTTGAATCCAATATGACCACGAGGGAACGACTAGTCTGTTTTGGTTGTTGAATCTGACTGAGACCAGTGCAAATTGTATCCAGTTCGGTGTCTACCTAGTTTTTTTTTTGTATCTTTTATTTTAGAAACTGAACTAAATAAGTTAAGTTTTATTTTTTTTGGTATGTTTTATTTTTTTAGAGGAGACCAAATCCAAATGGTATTCGATCTCAAGTATTAGTGGGCCACTTCCTGGCCCTATATAATGTAAGCTGCTGCGCACCAAAAAAACAACCACGAATGAAATACACAAATATTTTCAGAGAAGCTTGCTCTTGTTCTAGGGTTTGTGCTCATAAGCCGCTGCCTAGAATTGGGAGTTATTCTCTTTACTCTTGTTCTTGTAATTTCTTCATTGATTGCAACAATTGTACGTCTACTTTTGCGTGGTCAAGTAGACAACGATCAAAGTGTGTGGTTGGGCGAATTATTTTGTCGCAGGTTGCTGTATTGACAGTGGTTGGTGCCATTGGTTCATCAGGTTACACGAATCAACGAGTTATCAATGATCCTACATCGTGAAGATTGAGTACGCCGTATCATCTTGGTATCAGAGCTTTATTTACACAGTAGGATTATTTATCCCTTAGTTTAGTTTGTTTTCACCCTATACACCAAAAAGCCAAAAAAAAATTTTATTCTTCGCCTTAGATTCAATCTGAAAGTTTTATGAGTTTTGTTAGGTCTTAGTTCATTAGTCTTTGTTTAATTTGCTGATCCGGACTTCTTTGTACCACTTTTGTTTTTGTTGAGTTCAAAAAAAATTTCAATTCATGTGTACCCTTTGACAGCCAATCTGTCCTTTGCGAAAACTTTGAACCTACATAAGACTAGCTGTTGAGAATTGTATTTGGATTTTGCACAGTTGAATTAATATTTTGAAAGTGACATAAAAGAAGGATATCATAATCTTGTGCTCGTGTTAGTGTACTGATCTTAAAGTTTAAAAGGAAAAAGAGATAGTATCAATCCAAAACTGGTCGTGACTATCCAACACTGTTCGTGGTTTGATCAGTTTTTGCTTTCGTTAGCATCATTTTAAAAGCTTAAAAAAATTGTGTTCGATCAGATTGTGCTCGTGCTTCGTTTTGTGCAAATCCATAGCTCAATTTCATATTGTGCAATCAAGCTAGCGTCTTTCTATAACTTATGCAACAAGAGTTGTTTGTGCTATGACTTATATTTTGGTTAGCTCGTTCTTTTGGTTGCATCAAGTTACATCATCTTTGTGTGTGAGTTTCTTTGTCCTTCGCTTATATCTTGAGATCAGCAATTAGGCATTGGATCGAGTTTGGATTGTCACCTAACTTTACAATATCGAGAACTTTGGATTGCTTAGGATAACACTTAACCCTCCAAGCTCCAAATAAAAGCCATTGTTCTTACAGTACTTGGACAGTGAATTCATTTGATCCATCACCTTTGATCATCTATTGCCATCGGAGTGCGTACAACACCTCAATCTAGTGAAGAAAAACATAAGAGCTTCGGTTGGTAAAGAGAGTATGAGATTGAGTGACTCCACAGTAATTACGCAAATTTCTTGCTGTTTTTTTGTTTGTACTCACCATGGCAGGACAAGAAGAGGAGGAACCGACACCCTATATGATGCAGGCTGACCTAGACAAGATGACCCGTATTTTCAATGTGCAACTGAATGAGAACATCAGCATCTTGTGAAGGGAGATTGCTTCAGAGATGGCCGGTGAATTGAACAAGAAAATGGAGGACCTACGTCGAGAACAAACACCAAGTCATGCTAGTGTTCATGGAGGAGGACTAGACCTGGACGAGACTGATGAGGCGATCGCTGCTCATTTGGCATGTGAGGTCCAAGCAAGGAGAGATCAAGCCACTGCCAACGTGGTTTGACCACCACCTCCAGGGCATGGAGGAGGTGTTCATGGTACTGCGCATGGCCTTGGGAGATGCCGTGGACATGGCGTCAGTGCTGCACTTGAGAGTAACATCGACGACAACAACATGTTGCCCCGCGATGATGGCTATTAATGTCATGGTCGCTGCCATGATGATCAACCCGAAGAGAAGTTTGGGAAACTCAAGTTCAACATCCAAAAATTTGAAGACAACTCTGATCTTGATGCCTATCTTACATGGGAGCTCAAGGTAGAGAAGATATTTCGAATGCACAATTATTCAGAAGCAAAGAAGCTACAAATGGCCTCACTTGAGTTTGATGGATACGTGCTGATTTGGTGGGAACAAGTGCTGAACAAAATATACAAGAATGGGGAGCCTCCATTGCTTCGTGGGCTGAGATGAAGCAAGAGATGAGAGCACAATTGATCCTTGGTCATTACAAACATTATGTCTTTGATAGATTGCAGAATTTGTGACAGGGAGCCTGCTTGGTGGATGTATACTACAAGGAGATGGAGCAAGCTATAATTAGGGCACGTGTGCATGAAGAAGAGCAAACCATTGCACGTTTTCTATTTGGACTAAACAAAAACATTAAGGCCCTGTTTGGAAACAAAGTTTTTTTGGAGTTTTTGTCAAATACTGTGGTTTTGAAAGAAACTGTGGTATTGAAAACCAAGGTCATGTTTGGTTACAAAATATTTTATAGTTTTTGAAATCATGGTTTGTTCTCAGTTTTGCAAACATGGCTTTGGTACAAAGTTTTGGCCCAAACTTTGACCACAGCTCTCTCTAGATCGATCGATTCACGGCATAATACTCTCGCTCTCTCTCTCACAGTACTCTCTCTCTCTCGATCGACACCAGATCGCAGACCCTACCCCAACGAAGCACCGGCCGTCGAAGGTCGAATGGAGGAGCCTGGAAAAGGTGTGATCCCAAACCCTACCCCACCTCCTTCCCCTTCCCCCTCCTGTTCCCCCTCCCCCTCCTTCCTCTTCCACTTGCCACCGGTTGCGGTGGGGTGGGCAACGCGCGTGGTGGTACGGCTGGGGTTTTAGGAGCTGACGGCGGTGTACTGGCCCAGCTCGAGGCGGTGGTGTCCTTGGTGGTGCGCTGAGGCTCCAGGGGCGGCCATGGATGGCGAGGCTCGCGGCGGTGGTGTGCGTGGCGCTCGAGCCAAGGTGGAGGAGACACGCATGCCGCTGCTATTAGACCTTCGGCTCTGCGCCACCGGCACTGGCAACGAGGACACCAGCTAGGCCTACGTGTCCGAGGCCAAGACGGTGCGCCACATGGAGCTCCTGGTCCTCTCTACCCTAACGGCAGCGTGGCCGCACGGCATGGCGCTGCAATAGGTGTGGCAGCGACGGTTTGTGTTTCTTACAATTTGTTGAAATTTGGTGTAGATTGCAGTTTGCATTTGGCTCTAGAACTGATGTCAGTTTGTGTTTGATGAATTTTTTAAACTGATCTAAATTGTATTGAATTTAAACTGATCTAAATTGTAGCGCTGTGGAGGGCAAACTGGAACCCTTGGCCATCTTCTGGCAGGCCTCGCATGCGGAGATAAGGTCTCTCATGTCGCGGACCGCTGTGGGCCAATAGAAGCTTTGGCGAAGGACCTTTGCCGCGACGGCGTGTGTAGCCAGGTGAGATCCACAGCTCCCCGAGTAGATATCCTCAAGGAGTTGAAGTCCTCCCACCTATGGAAGGCAGCAGAGCAGGGCGGAAGCCCCCCGCTTGTACAGCTTCCCTTCTAGCAGAAGGTATGCCTGTGCTTTGGCACGAAGCCGATTCGTGTCGGTCTCGTTGGGAGTGTCCCCTTCCCCCCTTATGAAGGAGATGAGGGGATCCATCTAGGACGCCACCCGGGCGATTTCGCAGACCTTCGAGTCACATGACTCAGTGTCCGTGTCCGGGGGGGGGGGGGGGTCACCGAGGGCTTCGCGATGATCTCCAGGAAGGCACCCCCGGGAAGAGGTTCCCGAGCACTGGCTGCCCAGGCTAGGGCATCGGTCTGGTCGTCATCCCTTCAAGGGAAGTGCCGGGCCTCCAAGCCCTCGAAGTATTTCTCCATATTGCGCACCTCCTCCAAGTACAAGCTCAGGTTCGCATCACGCAACAAGTAAGACCTGTCCATTTGGAAGACCACGAGCTGGGAATCTCCTTTGACAAGGAGGTGACGGATCCCCAGGGAGCGACCGAGGCGCCGACCAAAGAGAAGGGCCTCATATTCGGTAACATTATTCATGGCGGGGAACTCGGGCCTTGCTGCGTACTCCAGCGCCCATCCTTCGGGGCTCCAAAGGACTACTCCCGCACCTGCCCCAACGAGGAACAAGGAGCCATCGAACATGAGCGTCCAATGGTCGTTGCGCTGGGGTGGATCGCGGAGAGTCTCCCCATCAGTCCCAGGAGCGGGGGTCCATTCCGCCACTAAGTCAGCAAGGACTTGTGATTTAATGGCGGAACGCCCTGTGTGGGAGAGGGAGATGGGAGCGAGCTCGGCCCCCGACTTCCCGATCCGACCAGTTGCCTCCTTGTTCCGTAGCACCTCCCCCAAAGTGAGAGACGACGGGACCGAGATCGGGTGTCCCAAGAAGTAGTAGCAGAGCTTCCGGGACGCCATGAGGATGGTGTAGCATATCTTCTCCATCTCCATGTACCAAGTCTTAGCCCCTTGAAGGGCTCCACTCACATAGTACACGGGGGCTGCTGCCCGTCCTGCTCCTTTACCAATACTGCGCTCACAGTGGTTGGGGTCGCGGTGAGGTAAAGGAGCAGGGGTTCTCCCGGAGATGGGCTCACGAGCATTGGAGGGCCTGTGAGATACCTCTTCAAGTCGTCAAAGGCCGCCTGGGCCTCAGGAGTCCATTGAAACCCCTCGAGGCCCTGGAGGAGTTTGAAAAACTGAAGGCCACGTTCTCCTGACTGTGAGACGAAGCGGCTCAGCGCGGCCAGCTGGCCAGTCAGTCGTTGCACATCTTTGACGGAACATGGGGGGGCATGAATAGGAAGGCCCAAATTTTTTCGGGGTTGGCCTCTATTCCTCGTTGGGACACAAGGAAGCCAAGCAGCTTCCCCCCTCGTACGCGGAAGGTGCACTTTTCTGGGTTGAGCTTTAACCCGTACTCGCGGAGGCTGCAGAAGGTCTCCGCTAGGTCGTCGACGTGAACAGTCACGCGGGAGTTTTTGACAACCACGTCGTCGATGTAGACCTCAATGTTGCAGTCGATTTGGTCTTTAAAGACTAGTGACATGAGTCGCTCGAAGGTTGCTCCAGAGTTCTTCATCCCGAAGGGCATGCAGATGTAGCAGAAGGTGCTGAGGGGAGGTATAAAACTCGTCTTTTCCTTGTCCTGTTCGGCCATCCGAACTTGGTGGTAGCCCGAGTATGCGTCCATGAAGCTCATCAGCTCGCACCCCGCGGTCGAGTTGACAAGTTGGTCGATCCGCGGGAGGGGGAAGTTGTCTTTTGGGCAAGCGCAGTTGAGGTCGGTGAAGTCCACGCACATCCTCCACTTGCCGTTCGACTTCTTCACGAGGACAGGATTTACCAGCCACTCGGGGTTTCAAGACCTCCCGAATGAACCCTGCTTCTCGGAGCTTCGTAATCTCAACCTTGATGGCCTCTTGGCGTTTAAGGGAGAGCTTTCTCAACTTCTATTTGACTGGGGGGTGGCCGGGGGTCACAGCGAGCTTATGCTCCATGACCTCCCGAGCGACGCCCTGCATGTCGACAGGCTTCCATGCGAAGACATCGGAGTTCTTGCGTAGGAAGGCCGCGAGTTGCTCCGCGTGCTCTTCGGAGAGGTCCACCCAGATCTGGACGGTCCTGCCTCCGTCGTCCAGGGACACCGGGACCTTCCGGAGGTCCCCTTCCCGACGTGGCTTTGGGGGAGACCTCCCAGAGGGGACGGCTGTGGCGTCTGGCACCAGGGAAGAGGTCTCTCCCCCTGGGGCCTTGATCATGTTGGTGCTCCTGATCATCACAGTGGCGCTCTTGTACAAAGTGCGGGCCACGTCCTGGTAACCTCGGGTGATGATCACGCCGTGAGGCCCAGGGATCTTCACGCAGAGATAGCTCTGATGGATCGCCGCCCCCAAGCGGTTGATTGTGGTCCTCCCCATGATTGTGTTGTATGAAGAGGCGAGGTCCACTACGTCGAACTGAACCATCTCCGTCCGGTAGTTGTCTGGGGTACCAAAGGTCATGGGGAGATCCACCTTGCCCACTGGGTGCATGGTCTTCCCCAGGACGAAGCCCTACAAGGGCCCGGCTGTGGGTTGCAGCAACTTCTCGTCGTCCTACATCTCCTTAAATGCCTTTAGGTATAGGACGTCAGTGGAGCTTCCGCCGTCGATGAGGATACGTGCCAGGTGGTAGCTGTAGACGGTGGCAGAGATGATGAGCGCGTCGTTGTGGGGAAGCGAACCCCGCGTGAGTCTTCCACTGTGAAGGTGAGGGGGACGTCCGACCATTTTGGTGGCCGGGACGTATGTAGCACCCCCACAACCATTACCTCCCGCGCGTACTCCTTGCGCTGGCGCTTGGAGTCTCGCCCTGAAGCGGACCCCCCCGCAATGACGTTGACGCACCTTTGGGAGGTCTGAAAGGGGAGCTCTTCTATTGAGCCCCCTTCCCACCCTTGTCCTTGCTGCTCCCCCGAGGAGGCAGGAAGGGCAGGCAAAGCCAACTGGGGGGGCAAGGAGGCAGGACTCCCTCCCCCCCGCCCATGCTGGTCAATGAATGCGGTGAAGTGTTGGAGAAGCTAGTGGCATTCCCGGGTAGTGTGGGTATTAGACTTGTGGAAAATGCACCAGAGGACCTCCTTGCCCCCCGCCGCGGGGCCTTCACGGCCGCGGGACAGATGTTCCCCCCAAGGCCTTTCGGCTTGAGGAAGTGATGAGGAAATCACACCTTCAGATACACGCATTGAACCGGCCCTTGAAGGTCCCATAACAAGAACTCGAGCACGACTACTTCATCAACAGGTGAACTCACTCCTAAGTGAATCGCATTGTATTTTCGAGGATAGATTGCTATTTAATGATGCTATTATACTTAGGAATCATGGAGAGGATCACCGCAGGCATGGAGACCAGCAAGGAAGCAAAGGAGGCCAACAACCACGTCGAATTCGAGTTGGAGGTGAAGCCCATCCGCCAGGAAGCAAAGGAGGCCAACAACCACGTCGAATTTGAGTTGGAGTTGAAGCCCATCCCGTCACCAATTCGAAGTTCGAGTCCACCTCGGAATCCAGGAGCAGTCTGCAATAAAATCGTCTCCCAGGACCCATACGGACTCCGTTTTCGACGTTTTATATACCGTTGGAAAGCTAAGGAGATAGCATTTCCAATGGAACTTGTCCCACGTCAAAATTCCACCGGAGTCAATGGGAATCGTCGAAACAAGTCAGCATCCAGAATCTGTCAGGGTGCTGCGCTACCGTCTTTGGGCCGTTGGCCCATGTACCTCGTTGGAGCCCATTAGGGCGCGTCCAGGGTTCCTTGGCCGACCCTAACACCTTATATTCAGTAGCCATCATCCGAGTTAGGATTGGGTTTTGCTTAGATTATTCTGTCTTCGTACAGTTTCGCCGCTTGATCGGTTTGTGAGACCCCAACTTGTGAGATTAATCATTCGTATTTGCAATTCAGTTTGCTTTCTTCCATGTTCTTGCTTGTGTTCTCGATTCGCAGCAGGGATAAGCCTTCTTGGCGAGGTCAATCACGCTCACGCGAGATTGATAACCAACGGAGTAGTGGTGTAACGTAGAACGATCCTGCTTCAAATCAGGCACGATCTATCACGTACGTTTCGGAAGATCGGGCACCCAGTGTCACACCAAGTAGTATCAAAGCCTCGGTTGCCCGTCAGGTATACTTGTATCCCCTTTGTTCATTATTCACCTTTCACCCAGAGTCCAGAAAATTGTCCCACAAAAATATTTGAGTTCGCCGTCATATCCATCGTCCAAGCCACTTTGTGCCCTTCGCGATTTCGTTTTCAGTTTCGCGTTGTTGAATTTGTATCCATCGTCATTGTCTTGTTGCTAGTTTAGAGTAAGTTCTTGATCTAGTTTGAGTCTTGCATCTTGACGTCGAGTCTAACGCCATCACGTCGTCGTCGCCGCCGCGTCCAAATCGGGTGTCAATCTGTCAAGTTCGGTATTTTGCTTTTATCTCCTTCGTCTGAACTCCAAATTGGACAAATTCAGAGTCTAAATTGTATCTCAGAAAATTCTCTACAACTTTGTCCATTGTGAAAAGTTCTATAAACGCCGTTTTCAAGTCCAAAATTGCGTTGTAAGTGAATCTGTTTGATTTCGGATTTCCTACACAGACTGTATTGCGGGGCCCATATCTCCTAGATCCGTTATCCAAAATTGGTGTTCCATATATGTAAATTGATGAACACGAAACGATCTACAACTTTGCTCTTATACGTTTTAGCGTTTGAGGCCTCTAAAAATCCAAAAACAGCATAGAAAGTTTCTGCATAGTAGATCTGTTTTTCCAGCGAGAGAAAATTGAGTGTTTGTGTGTATATCTTGTAATCTCTCATATGCGGCACTATTGATATTTAAAAAAAAAAAGGTGAAAAAGGCAAGTGCAAAAAAAAAGAAGCCGCACAAATAAAAAAAAGAAAAAGAAATAAAAAAATCAAAAGTGCTTGCATCCTTTGTATCGACAATTTTACGTCATTCGTTTTGCTTGCTTGAGTTAGGTCTGAGAACGAGTTTAAGCCAGCAACTTTGACAAGTATTTTGGATATTTATTCAGCTTTGCTATTCTGATTTCGATGATTGCATATTCCTTGCTACTAAATATTGCATATCCAAGCTCCACATACTTCTTATCAGGTACGGATTGGGTCTTGCAATCGCTTCATATACTATTGGTATACCTCTAAGTTGTGCTACCTGTCGCCTTGGTAAGAACCTAGTAAGAACTTGGTAAGACGCAGGAGAGTGTGTGATCCCACTTCCCCATAACCTAGTAGTTGCTAGGGATAATATTTTCTGTTATCTTTTATTGTCTTGCTCACAATGACAGAAAGTTCCAACGGGAAGGACAGAGTTTCTACTGAGAACTGTGTGCTGCACAGCGAGCTTAGGGACTTGTTGGGCGGTTTGGAGGAGAGGCTGGCCAAGATGCTCAGTGAACATGCCACGGCTTCACAGCATCAGTTTGAGGGCCTCTACAGACGCGCGTCCACCCTTGCTGGACGAATTGAAGCTTTGGAGCCACAACAGCCACCCTTCCATGACGATGACCAAGACGTTGAATATGGCGACAATGGAGAGGTGAACCAACGGACGACACAAGAGGCCCGACTACGTCAACGCCTTCGCCGCAATCAGCACGGTATGGGAGGTAATAACAACCACCATCATGGTCGTGCCAATGATGATCCTTCTGCTAAGGTGAAATCTTCCATCCCAACTTTTCATGGTGCCTATGATGCTGAGGTTTACTTAGATTGGGAGATGGCTGTTGAGCAAAAGTTTAATTCTCACTTAGTTCTTGAGCAACATCGAGTTAGGCAAGCCACTAGTGAATTTAAAGACTTTGCTATCATCTGGTGGAATGAACTTGCTACCCTCCGCTTACAACCTGACACATGGGCTAGGTTAAAAGAAGCTATGTGTGTACGTTTTGTTCCTCCTTCCTACCAACGTGAGTTGCGTAAGAAATTGCAGCGCTTAGAGCAGGGTAATATGTCTGTCTAGGAATATTACGCTGAGCTACAAAAGGGCATGATACGTTGTGGGGTACGAGAGGAAACCGAAGATAAAATTTGTCAGTTTTATGGGGGGTTGAGGCGTGAAATTCAAGATATTGTTGACTACAAAGAATATACTACTGTCAATCGTTTGTTCCAGCTTGCTATGTTGGCAGAAAAAGAATTGCAGGGACGACATTTAGCGGACCAGAGACAGCGGAACAACTTCTCCAACAACTTTGTTCCTCGGACTACGCAATCTGGTCGCGACAAACAAACTGTGCAGCCACCTGTCCCTTCCAAGAGCGCCTCGCGTCCAGCACCATCTTCATCACCTTCGCGACCTCCTGAGGTAAGCAAATCTGTGCCTTTGCAGGCACCGGCAGCGAGCTCCTTTTCGGTGGCTTCCACGGGACGTTCTACAGGGATCGTGTGCCACCGCTGCAAGGGCATGGGTCATGTACAGAAAGATTGTCATAGCAAAAGGGCATATATTGCTACGGCTGATGGCGGGTATGTTAGTGCTTCTGATGTTGAAGATGAATATTCCCTCGCCACTAACGTTGCAGGCGAAGAAGAGGACGAGGAGTGCAGTGATGAGGAGGTACTTGGCACCGCAGCAACAAAGACCTACAGAACCATCATTGTGCAGCGCTCGATGAGTGCCCAAGTTGAGACGGATGACAAGTTGCAGCGTCACAACTTGTTCAACATGTTCCTCATCGTCAAGGACTGCCACGTCCGCACCATCATTGATGGCGGCAGCTGCAACAATTTGGTGAACACCGACTTGGTCTAGAAGCTTGGCTTGACCACGAGAGCACACCCCCATCCCTACCACATTCAGTGGTTCAACAACAGCGGCAAGGTCAAGGTAACTCAAACAGCAAGAGTGCATTTTTCTATTGGCTCCTACCACGATTTTGCTGATTTCGATGTCGTACCTATGGATGCTTGTCCCCTTTTGTTGGGGCGTCCTTGGGAGTTTGATACAGATGCAACTCACCATGGTCGAGCTAATAAGTACACTCTTATCCATAAGGGAAAGAAACTTACGTTGCTTCCTATGTCCCCGGCTGAAATTGTGCAATATGAAAAGGATAGGACGCGTAATGATAAGCAAAAGAACCTATTACAATCTGAAAATCAGCAAGTAATTAAATTGAAAACTCCTACTTTGCTTGCAAATAAAATTGATCTTGCTGAAATTGATAAGCCTAATGGGATATGCTATGCTTTGGCTTGCAAAAAGGCATTGTTTTCGCTTGAGGACATGTCTTTTTCGGTGCCCCCCGCTGTTGCTAACCTTTTGCAGGAGTACAAGGATGTGTTTCCCTCTGAGCTTCCACCGTGGCTGCCACCTGTGAGGGGAATTGAGCACAAGATTGATTTGATTCCAGGGACGAGCTTGCCAAACCGTGCTGCTTACAGGACCAATCCCGAGGAAACTAAGGAGATACAGCGATACAATAGAGCGGCTCACTCCACCACCAAGGTAAGTCCTTTTCAGGTAGTATATGGTTTTACTCCTCGTGCTCCAATTGATCTTTTGCCTTTACCTGCCGATGAGAGAGTTAATTGTGATGCTCAACAACGTGCTGAATTTATTCTTAAGATGCATGCTGCAACTAAGGAAAATATTGGGAGGATGACTGAAAAATATAGGATTGCTGGTAGTAAAGGTAGAAAGGATGTAAAATTTGAACCGGGTGATTTAGTGTGGTTGCATTTGAGAAAGGATAGATTTTCAGAATTGCGCAAGTCTAAGTTAATGCCACGTGCTGATGGTCCTTTTAAAATTCTTGCAAAGATAAATGACAATGTATATAAGTTAGACCTGCCTGCAGATTTTGGGGTTAGTCCCACATTTAACATTGTAGATTTGCGACCATACATGGGAGAAGAAAGTGAGCTTGAGTCGAGGACGACTCAAATTCAAGAAGGGGAGTCTGATGAGGACATCATACCTTCAGATACGCGCATTGAACCGGCCCTTGAAGGTCCCATAACAAGAGCTCAAGCACGACTACTTCATCAACAGGTGAACTCGCTCCTAAGTGAATCGCATTGTATTTTCGAGGATGGATTGCTATTTAATGATGCTATTATAATTAGGAATCATGGAGAGGATCACCGCAGGCATGGAGACCAGCAAGGAAGCAAAGGAGGCCAACAACCACGTCGAATTCGAGTTGGAGGTGAAGCCCATCTGCAAGGAAGCAAAGGAGGCCAACAACCACGTCGAATTTGAGTTGGGAGTTGAAGCCCATCCCGTCACCAATTCGAAGTTCGAGTCCACCTCGGAATCCAGGAGCAGTCTGCACTAAAATCGTCGCCCAGGACGCATACAGACTCCGTTTTTGACGTTTTATATACCGTTGGAAAGCTAACGAGATAAGCTTTCCAATGGAATGGGTCCCACATCAAAACTCCACAGAATCCAATGGGAATCGTCGAAACAAGTCAGCATCCAGAATCTGTCAGGGTGCTGCGCCACCGTCTTTGGGCCGTTGGCCCATGTACCTCGTTGGAGCCCATTAGGGCGCATCCAGGGTTCCTTGACCGACCCTAACACCTTATATTCAGTAGCCGTCATCCAAGTTAGGATTGGGTTTTGCTTAAATTATTCTGTCTTCGAACAGTTTCGCCGCTTGATCGGTTTGTGAGACCCCAACTTGTGAGATTAATCATTCGTATTTGCAATTCAGTTTGCTTTCTTCCGTGTTCTTGCTTGTGTTCTCGATTCGCAGCAGGGATAAGCCTTCTTGGTGAGGTCAATCACGCTCACGCGAGATTGATAACCAACGGAGTAGTGGTGTTGCGATTGCGGGGTTCAGATCGTGCCTGATTTGAAGCCGGATCGTTCTACGTCGAAGCACCACCAATCGATCTATCACATACCTTTCGGAAGATCGGGCACCCAGTGTCACACCAGGAAGGGACGGTTGCCCTTGGGGGCATCGCGCGAGCCTCCTCCACCCTCGAGGACAGAGGTGTCCCGAGGCCGTGGCTCACTGCAGTTGCCCCTCTTGGGGTGCTTGAGGGGGTCCCTGGCCTCCCGATCAACGGGGGTGGGAGCCCCCTGGTTCTTCTTCCAAAGGTCATCCTCCTCCGCCCGAGCGTATTTTTTGAACACAGTGAAGAGCTCATCGATGGAGGAGGGGCAGCTCCGAGAGAGTCTCCGATGGAGCTCCTCGGGGAGGATCCTGCTCTTGCATGCCTCAATGACTGTGGAGTCAGGGACGTGAGCCACTTTCTCTTGATCTGAGCAAAGCGCTTGAAGAAGCTACGGATGGTCCCCCCGTCCTCTGCCGGATGGTGTAGAGCTATGACGATTCCAAGGGAGGCACGTAGTTCCCCTGGAAGTTCGCATAGAATTCGCGCTTAAGTTGCGCGAAAGACTTAATGGAGCTGGCCTTCAGGTTGTAGAACCACGAGCGGGCAATCCTCGTAAGGTAGAGGGGGAAGACGTTGCACTGCACTGTCTCATCCCCCCAGCCGCTGAAATGGCCACACCAGCACAAACTCATAAGGATCGGCCTCACCATTGTAGTGCTCGATGTGTGGTGGGCGGTAAGGTCGTGGCCATCGAATGCACCAGAGTCGGTGACACAGCGGTTGGTTGGCCCCCTCCACCTCCCAGGGAGAGTCCCGGTTGCTGTCCCCTTTGACGGGGACGCGCATTCGTTGTCGGAGTCGGGGAGGGGTCCAAGAGGTCCGCCGACGCAGAGGTAGCATCTCTTCTCCTCCGAGTTTGTCAAACTAACCTCCTAGACGTCTGGGCACCCCCCGGAAGCGGCGGTTGCTTCCTTAGTGGGTCCCTTCCCTCGGCTGGGACGGGAGTCTGGCTCACCGCATCCGCGAGCCGGGGGGGCTCCGTCCAGTAGCGTGAGGGAGCCTCTCAAGACTTTGTGGTACGTATTTGCTCAACCTCCTTGCGGGTAAAGCAGACCTGATCTGCCGGGGGAGCCTTTGGGGGTGGCCCCGGGGGCAGGCCGGAGCTCACGTGCGGTGGTTACTGGCTCAAAGGTTGCTACCAGGACGCGGGAGGAATTCGCCACCGGGCAGGCCCCGGGAGCGACGTCCGGAACCGGAGAGGGGGGGGCCCTCACGGGGGAGGTCCCGCGGCGGCGTGGGATCTGTCTGGCGTGCCGCCTCCGGCGCGGCAGACGCGATCGGCCAGGTGAAACTGGCTCCCGGCCTCGGTAAGATCCCCGGTGTTGGGTGAGCCCCCCGGTGGGCAAGGCTCCGGGTATAAGGCTCCGGGCGCCGGGAAGGCTCCGGATGATGGGCCCGCCGGAGGGACGTAACCCCCGGTGGGATCGTAGGTCCTGGGAGCGGCCGGGCCTCTGAGGATCAGAGGGGCCACCAGGTGTCCCATAAACGGGGGTGTTGCCCCCATGAACAGGAATTGTGGCAGATAGATAGGGGCCAGCGGCCGCGCCAAAACGCGGAGTAGGTCATCCATGGAGCACTGGGTGCGGAGTTGGCCCTCCACAAGAGCTTCGAGGAGGGTGTCCCAAGAAGCTAGGGGAGCCGCCGGGGGAAGGCTAGTCCCCACCGGGACGCCCGCGGCCACCGGGCTAGGGTTAGAGGTGGTACCTGGGTTTGGCCATGTTCGGCCGGAAGTGCCGGGGCTGCCGTGTCTCAAGGGGGTGGCGCCGGGTTACTGGGACCGGCGTCACCGGGTAGGGCGTGAGCCCTCGTTCTTGGGGTTGCGATGGCGATTTGTCACCACGTCCCCACGGACGGCGCCAATTGTCGTGGTATTGTGAATACCCCGGCAGGTTTTGTAGAGGTTCCTAGCTAAGCAAAGACGACGCGAGCTGACCGAGGATTTATACAGGTTCGGGTCTCAGTGGAGACCCTAGTCCTGTCGACGTGCTCCCAACAAGGGTTGGCTAGGGGAGCTCTCTAGTGGGGAGAGCGCTCTGAAGCACGCCTGTTTGTTTTTGTGTATTGATGCGAATGAATTGTCTCCCGTTACAACAGAGGGATAAAACGGCTTATCTAGGCCCAAAAGATGCAAAAAGACCAAGCTACCACGGTTGCAACAGTTGGATCGGAGGGCACCAGCGTCCTTCTCCCAGCCGAGGGGGCTGGATGCTCGACAAGTGTTCTCGCCAGTTTCTGAGGCGCTCCTCGCGTGACCTTCACGTGACCCTACCCAGGATGGGGCACCGGGGCCATTGCCCCTGGGCAAAAGGTGGCGCCCGGGACGGAGGCTCCGGGGGTTTTTTTCCCGGGCAAAGGGTGGCGCCCGGGACGGAGGCTCCGGGCCTTTTGTCCCTGGGCAAAAGGCGGCGCCCGGGACGGAGGCCCCGGGGCCCGAGGCCCCGGGCGAAAGGTGGCGCCCGGGACGGGTGTCACCGGGGCCCTCGTCCCAGGGCGAAAGGCAGCGCCCAGGACGGGGGTCACCGGGGCCCTCATCCCCGGGCAACAAGCGGCGCCCATGACGGAGGCTTCAGGACCTTTGTCCCCAGGCAAAAGGCGGTTCCTTGTACTGATGCTCCAGGGCCTTTGTTGTGGAACCCACATTTGAGGAATCCGGTGGCAACCGCCCAGGTGGGTTGCACTCAGAAATGGTACGTTGCAAGCTCACAACAACGAGATACATTATATAAAAATGCAGGTAATTAAAACAAGTGCTGACCTCATCTTGCCAAACGCAATACACTAGCCTATGACTATCCCGCGCTCCATGGAACTGCAGCATCATCGACAGGAGTAGCGCCCACGATCCAAGCTCGTCACCATGAATGTATCTCCTGCCGGAAGCCATCTGGAAGACAGGACGAAAGGCACCTATGAGTTTAAGACAAAGCCTAAAACCTTTTTCAAATAATCGAAAAATAACCGTTTCCTTCAGCAAAATAGGTTTCGCAAACAAATTTTGTCAAAGAATTAGCGATCTTTTATCTTCTAGGGACGCCAACGTCTATCTAAGGGTCACAACCTACAGTCGAGCCTTTGCTCTGATACCAGCTTCGGTGGAACCCTCATTTGAGTAATCCGGTGGCAACCGCCCAGTGGGTTGCACTCAGAAATAGTACGTTGCAAGCTCACAACAACGAGATACATTATATAAAAATGCAGGTAATTAAAACAAGTGCTGATCACAAGGACCAATATTACAATAACATAGCGCCAAAATGACACATTTTAGTGTTGATACAAATTTAAGGAGTTTTCTTTGACACAAGGGTCGGCACAAAATGAAACAACAACAACAAGAAAAAGCACTTCAACGGTCTTCATCTTCAACTGCAGCGGCGTTGCATGGGCTTCCTCCACATCGGACTCAACTTTGTAAGTGACCCTCTAGCAAGCTGGATCTTTTGGGGCAGTTTCTTCTTCTGCCATGTTGGGTTCAAGACCGTAGGACTCGGGATCAATGAATCCTTCTTCTAAATTTTTGTTTGCAAAAGCAAGGGTGAGCACATTGTCCACATAGTGCTCAACAAGTCCCAAATAAGAATGCAGATATAAATAGATGAGGGGGAAATTTTCAAAGGATGGCTCTTTGGCTCATAGAATAGATTTTCACTCTTAATTTTGAAGAAAAGGTTTTTATTTTCAAAAGAGAGGCTTTTAGAATCCTAAGCTAGATTTTCAGAAGATGTTGTGTGTGGCGGTCTTCCATGAGTCACCACTTTACTCAATTTTGTGAAAAACTTTCCCAAAATCTACTTGTGCTGCATCGACGTGGATAGAATCCACCACACATAGAATCCATGACCTAGGAGCTCAGAGTATTCGATACTTTTTATAACTTTGCAAAGGTGTACCACCATAATCCACCGATCACTCAGCTTTCAAGTCAGTACCTCTCCATGCGACTTTTACGCATGTGAAAAGGCCGAGATCACACAACAGTTTACACTCCTAGCATTAACAATTCCCTGCCCGGTAAATAGACATTTCAGTCCTCATTACCATTGTTGTCGACGATTCGGACTCGGAGTCCTCAGCCGAACTTATGCAAAATTTGTAATGGTGAGACCTTTCAAGATGACCCTCCGGGAAGGTATGTAGAAAAATGGTAAATGGGAGCACAGAGAGATTTACACAGGTTCGGGCCCTCGATGGTGGGAGTAATGGCCCTACGTCCTGTTAGGATTTCACTATGAGTGTTAAAGAGTTACAAAATAGTAGAAAAACTCCTTCACAGGTGAAGGGTTTTTCCCTATGTAAATGTACAGAGTAAAGCCAGGGAGACTTGTAAGAACTATCTAATTTGGGCCGTAGACTTGGCTGTTTTTAGTAGTCGAGATGCCTTGTGTTTCACTTGTATCAAGAGTCTTGTTCTTCCAAATGGATTGGATGTCCCCCTTTCCTCGGACCTCTATGCCACCCTTTTATACTGGTCGAAAGGGTGCCATATGAAGAAACTGCATCAAACGGTTGGAAGCGGTTTTTATAGAACTGCTGTTAACTTCCACAGAGGTTATTAACACGTGTTAATCACGAATAACCGCAAATATTAACCTCTGATGGTTGGTCTTCAACGTGGAGGAATCCTCGGGATGCTTGGAATATCCTGTTATATGGATAACCGAATGAACTCCAAGCACCCTGGTCGAGAACGTTCTGACCGCGGAATGTGGGCTGACCGCGCAACATCCCGGATATCCAGTTCGCGTATAGCATACGAACTTCTGACCGCGCAAAGCTGTCGGCCTAATCGCACGAAGCCCGCGACCTGATCGCGTAAAGCTTGCGACCTCATGGCGATGCCCCTCAGAATAGCTTGAGTTCGCATTGCCAAATACATGTCTGGTTCGAACCTGTCTTGAACCAAAAGTTTATTAGAAGTGACCTGGGTGACAATCCTCGTCAGTTGTGGGTACTCCCCACAACCAATTCTTCCTAGCCTTGGTCTATTGTCTCGCAAGACACATAGCCTCTCTTGATTACAGTCGCGCACGACTTAATCCAGGCGTAGGGCGTCTTCCTTCTTACACCTTATCCTCTCTTTATTTTTCTGATCTTACATCACTCATGGCCCTCTGTGGCCCACCAGTTTCTCTCGAGAAACTGGACCGACAACCATTGCAAGGGAAAGCTAATACTGAGAAAGCTACTATGTTGCGCCCGTCCCATACCGGGCAAGTGGTTGGTACGTTTTTCATGCCACATAGAAGTACAACACAAGGTTCCTGTCCTTATGAATCTTTAGTGTGGAGTCTTTCACATTCTCAGTGCGCACACAGCACCAACCAATCAAATCATCCTCACTATCGATTCCAATCACATTTTCTTTCACAAAAAGGGGTTTTGAATATACTTTTCTCACATGTGACCATTTAGCATTTACCATATAATCTTGAGCATAAGCGTAGCCTAAGCATGATATTCTAGGGTGACAAGGGTGCATGGATATTCGATCACAAAAGGGGCTTCACAATCATTTAGGTCATATCTAATCACTTTATTTGAACATAATTCTCATTTGAATATAAGGCATGCGTATATTTGAAAACAGGTAATATACTTCATTTCAAAATATTAGGCTAGACATGATCAAGGGTTTGAGACTTGCCTTGCAGTGAGGGGTCTAGTTGCTCAGACGATTCTTCGAAGTCTTCTGTTGACTCTTCTGTTCCTTGCTCTATTCGCGCACACAACAATAAGGCAATTCAACACATCGCACCACGGAAACATTCAAAAAATGGCTTTTATAGGAAATAATAAATAAAATATAACATGCATGCAGGGGAGATGCTTTGGACAAGGTTACTCAAGCGCTGCTCGAAGAGATAGGTTCAAAGAGATTGAACGTCGAAGGGTCGACATTCGGTTCACGGCTAGGCATAGCCTTAGGTTGGCTCTAGGTGGGTGTTCTGGAGATGTGACAGTAGAGAAAATTGTAGAACATGGCTCCAGGAGCTTAGTAGACAAAGTGGCATTTCAATTGCTCAAGTAGAAAGGGTCAAACAAGGCTAATGCCAGTGACTGACATGCACTGACACTGCACTGACACTCGTCTGGTAGTAGCTCTGCAGTTGCACTTTGCTGACCGTACACACTGAATTCTAATCCAGCTGTAAGTGGCCATAGAGATTGAGCGAAAGAGGCAGTGTCTTCTGAGGTTGGAGAATATGCGGAACCATTTGTAGTCATTTCATTGTTGACTTTAACAACTGATCTTCAACATCAACCTTGGATAGATTTGATATACGTTGATTGAGATCGGTCTTCCAAGTCAATAGGTGTTTTGAGAAGATCTAATCATATACTAAAAGAAAATATTGAAAAATTCGTTCCTTTACTAATTTCATTTAGGAGACGGTTGACTCTCTTGTATGGAAATTGCAGATATCTTTTTATGTTTTTTTCTCAAAAGCTCAGCCTCTTTCTTTGGTGTGGTGTACAGGTTGACCTTTGGCTTGTTGACTAGGTAAGAAAGATTGAGCGATGAAAACTCGCCTAAAGTAATTGTTGGTCTATGAGCGCTAGGTCTATCTATATCTTCCATCTTCCTTGATTAAGGTAAGCTTGCTTATGTTGGAACATAAAAAAATGTAAGTGAGAAAAGAACTTTCGCCGGTATAAATCGAAATTGAACTCGCATAAGCCGGACTCATGGCTTGACATACGATTGAGATTGCCTAAAATCTCACAATGAGAGGTTCATGCTTCACCCAGCAATACATGAAAATAGGCGCCCCACCCCATCTTTCTTAAGCCAAATGAGGAACGATAGCCACTCGCATAACTTACTAAAGGTAGTCGAGTAACTTGACCTACAAATTCCGGGAAGAACACTCAAAGCTTCTTTGATAGCAAGTTCTCTCAAAACTGTGAAGTGAAATCTTGATGTGTATTGCACAGTGAGTTCCACTCTTTATTCATTGCTTGCTCGCTTTACAGTCCATTTGACAAATAGAATAGATAGAGTTGAGAGAGATAATCTGACAATTTCTCTATACCCAATCACCAAAATAACCCTTTCTATTACCCACAAAACCTTGGCACGAACACTTGTTTCCAGCCACCTATGGCCTTCCTCACAGCTCAAAACATGAGACCTCATATTAGACCTAAGCCTGCACCTCCACCACCACAACCAAGACCCAATTCAATACCAAATATCCAATTTTCCCAACCAAGACTTTTGCCATATGCTGGAAATTCCATGAAACTAGAAGTGCCAATATATACTTACCTTAACCAATCGCTTCCAACTCAACAGCATGACCCATACCAATACCTACAAAAACAAGTGTTCGTGCTGCAATGGTTTAGGGTTTAGGGTTTGTCAAAAACTAGGGCAGAGGGGTAAATCTGGTTTTGGGCTTCAATTACTTTGCCAACTATGTCTAGGTGGTAGGCGTGGATGCCAGGGACACATTGGTGGTGGTTTCAGGGGCTGGGGCGGCCGGACAACGACAAACGGCGGCGATGAACTACGGCGGTGACACGGCATAGGCACGGCTCTGGACAGGAACTTGGCAAGAGCATAACTCTTGTTCTGCGTAGATTCAGAGATCGGGCTAGTGGAACAAAATGCTCAGGGGGCTGAGACCTAGCTAGGTGACAAAGTGGCATTGGCTAGATCGGCCGGAAAGCAAACTCCGGTGAACTGTGCTGGAGATGAAGACACAGAAATTGGGCGTTTTTTATTTAAAGTATTTGAGCTCGATTCCAAGCTTGTGGAGTAGGTGAGGGATATGGAGAAGCTACAGGTACAACCAATTTGGTCGGAGGGTCGCCGGTGTGGCCTGGCGACGTGAGCCCGGTCACTAGTGGCGCGCAAAAAGGGGAAGCTTTCAATTTGAGGCCAATTTCGAAATCCAAGCTTACAGGACTACTAGGTTTGGCTTACTGACCATATTACACTACATATTCGAGGGCTAATTCGAGCTAAATCAAAGTGCATTGCTGAAACAGAGAAAAAGGGGATTCCGGTGATCACCAACGATGAGGTGCAAGAGAACTCAATTAAGTGCTACAGCATGACAAGGGAGATGAGGATTACTCACGGGTGTGGTCAGTAGGCACACACGCGTGCACAAGATGAATGACGTTGCTGGCGGTCATCGATCTCGCCACGGTGGAGGGTTTTGGTGCGACGTGAGCACCACGTGCGGACACGTCAGATACGACCATAGGTGGAGACAAATGCTGGCCAGCGGTGAAGATCGCGACGGCGAATCACGGCGAACGGCACTGGTCATGGTCGAAGTGGTGTCTGGTCGTGGTCGCAACGGGCTCAGCCCTGGTTGAGGTAGAAAAGGGGCCAGGGACTGATCTGCGAAGATTTGGACTGATCTGCAAGGATTTAGTTTGGGATCTTGGACCTGTTTGCAAATTTGGGGGTTCGAAGGGCTAATTTGAGATCTGACTTTGCAGATGAATGTCACTAAATCTCTTGGACTCATCTAGCAAGAAAAATGGTAAGATCCGATAAGATCTGGTGGTTTCGACAAAAATCGAAAACAGAGTAATTAGGATAAACAGGGTAATTAGGTTTGAATTTTGGCGAGGCTGAAAACTGAAGTTTAGGATGAGATTTTGAGATCTTGACTGAAGAGGATTTTGTTCAGAATAGCGATTGGAAAACATTCCCTGAATTAGATCAAGGTTAGGAGCAGATTTGCGGCTCCCGGGACAGAGGCTCCGGCCCTTTGTCCCTGGGCAAATGGCGGCGCCCAGGACGGAGGCTCCAGGGCCTTTGTCCCCGGGCAAAGGGTGGTGCCCGGGATGGAGGTTCCGAGCCCTTTGCTCCCGAGCAAAAGGCTGCGCCCGGGACGGAGGCTCCAGGGCATTTGTCCTCGAGTGAAAGGCGGCGCCCGGGACGGGGGTCACCGGGGCCCTCGTCCCCGGGACCGAGGCTCCGGGGCCTTTGTCCCCGGGCAAAGGCAGCACCAGGGACGAAGGCTCCGGGACCTTTATCGCCGGGAAAAAGGCGGCACCCGGGACTGAGGCTCCGGATCCTTTGTCCCCGGGCGAAGGCGGCGCCCGGGATAGAGGCTCCAGGACCTTTATCGTCGGGCAAAAGGCGGCGCCCGGTACTGAGGCTCCGGGGCCTTTGTCCCCGGGCAAAGGCGGCGCTCGAGACGAAGGCATCGGGACCGTTGTCCTTGGGCAAAAGGCGGCGCCCGGGACCGAGGTTCTAGGACCTTTGTATCTGGACAAAAGGCCGTGCGCAGGACGGAGGCTTTGTGGACTTTGTCCCAAGGCAAATGCGGCGCCCTGTTTGGAGCCTTCGGGGCTGTTGTCCCCGGGCAAAAGGCGGCGCCCGAGACGGAGGCTCCGGGGCCTTTGTCCCAGCGCAAAGGGCAGCGCCCAGGACGGGGGTCACCGGGGCCCTTGTCCCCGGGCAAAGGGCGGCGCCCGGGATGGAGGCTCCGGGGCCTTTGTCCCCAGGCGAAAGGTGGTGCACGGGACGGGGTCATCGGAGGCCTTGTCCCCGGGCAAAGGGCGGCGCCCTGTATGGAGGTGACCGGGGCCTTTGTCCCTGGGCAAAAGGCGGCGCCCGGGACAGAGTCTCCAGGGCCTTTGTCCCAAGGCAAAAGGCGTCGCCAGGGATGGGGGTCACCGGGGCCCTTGTCCCCGGGCGAAAGGCGGTGCCTGGGACGGAGGCTCCGGGGCCTTTGTCCCTGGGCAAAGGGCGGCGCTTGTGATGGAGGCTCCGGGGCCCTCGTCCCTGGGCAAAAGGCGGCGCCCAGGATAGCACACCGGGGCCTTGTCCCTTACTGAGATTCATTGCACGGAGATTTTCCCCAGCATGTCAAAATTTCCTGAAAATTCTAGACTTGCGCAAATTTATGTCTATATGTGAATGTCGTGGTTATGACTCATTGTGCTTCCATTCTGCATTTCATTGTTTTCATTTGGCTTCTAGAGCCCTTTGCATGTCGTGTTGAGTTTTATGCATGCATTAGTGGCTCGACAATCTATTGCAGGTTGAATTGTGATTAACTGTCTTCTAATGATACTAAAATTACTTGTACTTAGCTATGTGTTGGATATCGTGGAAATTCAAATGTTTATTGTTATCTATATTGCCACATTCTATCATGTATATTGAAATATCAATTGTTGAGCCTAGTCTCTACACACATGCATAGAACACGAGTTTTCTAAGCAATCACTTAACCTGTGTAAACCAAATTTGAAAATAATTTGCTAATAAGGTCGCAACTGTTTGTTCTCTACCTTGTAGACACTGCCAATCTTTCTTTTCTTTTGAATAAAAACTCTTCTGCTTCATTGCTCCTCTGACTGTTCGGAATGAAAGCATGGTTCGCACATTTTCAAATCTAATAAGTGCATAAGCCTTCTTGCTACATCTTTTGATTCACGAGCATGTTTTTAAAACAAACTAGGGGACTAGCTAGCCTAGAGCGAAGTATGGAGAGATCCGCTAAATAAGTCGAAGGGTAGAGACTCGCATGAGCACCATATTTTGTTTTTCAAAAAAAAAATTTCATAAGGTTAAAATGGATTATGACGAGGATTATCACCCGAGCTAGTTCAAAGTAATACACGTCTCTGTAAATCCGTCGCCATGGTCTCAGACGACCTAAAGGGCGCGGACACAGAGATATTGCATGATCGCAGTCCCTGCGGGATCATGAGTTCGCAGACAGATCACGATCAAGAAGCTGCGGGCAGTACGTGGTCAGAGGGTCGTTGTTTATCTGCGACCAGAACAGTTCGAGAAGGCTTAACTCTTTGAACAGCCATATCCCGAGAATCACGAAGATATTCCCACGTATGAAGACAACTGCTAGGAGGCTAACATGTGCGGTTATCCCTTGATTTCTCGTGTTAAGCCTGCATGGGAGTTAAGTGCAGATAACAAAACTGCATCTTAACAACTGTCCAAGACCGTTTCGCATTGGGGCCCTTTTGTCCAGTATAAAAAGATAGTCAATGCACATTCTAAGGACAGGGAATAATTCAGTCAAGCATACAACACTACCAGGCATTCAGCAAACCTGAGGACTTAGATATAGTTAGGTAGACACTAACATAGAAGAGATTATCGCCTGCGATCTTCTCTTCTACCCTCTTGTAAAAACCTCTTATTACATATAGCGAAATCACAACAGGACGCAGGCTATTACTCCCACCATCGAGGGCTCGAACCTATATAAAATCTCTTGTGCCTCTACAGACTTGATTCATCCTACCTTTCTGGAGGAGCACCCTGAAAGGTCCTACAACTCACAAATTTGCATAAGATTGACTAAGGACCCCGAGTCCAAATCGTCGACAGCTGGCACCCACCGTGGGGCCTTTCTCAAGGTGCTATCCCTTCATCCGGAGGTTTGGCGAGCAATGTCTGGGGCATGTGATTCTGAGAACGACTTCGATCTCGACGATTATGCCCATATACAAATGCCTTCACCCGGCGACCTCGTTCCAATGGAAGAGGTCAGTTGCGTAGACATTCCAAAGGGGCGTCAAGAGGACACGTTTTCCCCTACCCGGGTCATGTCCATCGACCAGGGAATGGAAGAGACATGTCCGGAACTTGATGTCAGCTCCACTATTTGCAAAATCGAGTCTCGGTCACCATGTGTTCCCATCAAGGACCAGGATGGCAGCGACCAGGAAGTCAGTCTAGGGAGGTTTGATCTCGACAACCTCCACTCTCTCTTTGATTTCAAATCCGACTCAGAGAAAATAGAGATGTTCACTCCTTCTGTAGCTTCGCTCCCCAGAGAATTCGCCGCCTTGTCGGAAGAAAATCCCGATTAGCAGATCACTAGGGTAGAACAAGAGCGCAGAGAAAAGGAGGAACAAGAACGCAAGCAGAAGGACGATCAAGACCACGAGCGACGAGATAACGAACTCCGCAGGACAGCCCTAGAGGCTCTCCAAAATGCGCAGACTTGGTATGACCCTGCCCCTAGTTCCTCCCGTCGCCCACATGATTGTAGGCATGACCAGACACCTTCACCGCTGGAGCATTTACCAGCGGATGAAGAGACGATTACACCTGGCGCACCAAAGAGGAGTATGCATGGCCAACTTCGATCTATCGCGGAGGTCTTGCGTAATTTTCCTCCTACCCTCACTGACACGGACAAACTGGCTTTCGCTGGGATCCTGGTGGAGAAACTGGATGAGCTTACATCTGATGCAACCCCTACAGGTTCCTCCCGGTCTATGATATGTTCCCATGAAAAGGAGTATTCTTACCCTTGTCATGGTAGGCGTAACCGATTACCATCCAGATCACTTCGGCATGACAAATCCAGGCGCGTAGGAAGCTCTCGTGATCGAGATCGAATTCCTGTGCATTCTCGTCTAGGACCACGCGGCGCATGCCCATCACGTGAAATCGTTCGTGGATATGCTGGAAACCGCGGAACTCTCCACAGTCCATATGTAGGTTACAATGCTTTTTTCCAGGCCTCTGTGCAGTCGTCTGGCCAGATAAGTTCAAGCCAGGGGCTATTGAGAGGTTTGATGGGACCCAGAATCCATCAAAGTTCCTTCAAATTTACATTACCGCTGTCCAAGAGGCAGGTGGGGATAATCGCGTCATGGCCAACTATTTACCAACGGTTCTTGAGGGGCCGGCAAGGACCTAGCTCTTCAATCAGCCCGAGGGTTCGATATATAACTGGGAAATGTTGTGTGATGCCATCCTCAATAATTTCCAAAATTGTTATCAAAAACCCAGGAAAGAAGACGATCTTCATCGTCTACGACAAACCTCTACGTAGACACTCTCTGACAGTTTGTCAAAAGGTTTGTCGGGGTGAGAAATACTATCCCAAACATATATGATAACTCTGTTATCAGGGTGTTTAAGCACGCTGTTCGATATCAGAGATTTATGGAAGATTTACTTATCAACCCCCTTCGATCAGTCACTGATCTCTTTGATATGGCTGATCGCTATTCAGACGCGGCCCAACTAGGTCTCAAGGACGTGAAAAAAGAGGATGTAGGCAAGAAGTCAGAGTTTTCGTCAAGCGGGATGTCAAAGAAAACCAAAAAGAATCAAACCGGATAGTACCGGGAGGTCGCAGTCGTGGAAAAGCCGCTGCCGCCGGAGTTTTCATTTAAAAATAAAACTGCCTCTGGTGGTCGGAATTCCGACTGGCCAGAAAAACCAACTAACTCACATGAAGGCAAGAAATGGTGTCTGATCCACAACTCTCCGGGACACGACCTCAAAAATTGCCGGAGCTGGTTGAATCAACTGGATGACTTCTACCAGGGAATTGGGCCGATGCCAACTTTGCCATCGAAAGAGCAGACTTGCGGGCTTAGAGACGCCGACGGGGATGAAGAAATGTCCTACCAGGTACCTCGTAATTATGTTAATGTCATTTTTGGAGGTTCCTCCTCTTTTGTTTGTAAATGACAGTTTAAAGCATTTCATCGGGAAGTTAACCACGCGGAAGCTCCCCTTGGTGAACCTCAATACCCCCATTGGTCAGACACTCCTTTGACATTTGATCGCTCTGATTGTCCCATTGGGCTTATTCGACCACTGAGATTACCTCTGGTCATTACCCCAATAATCATTAATGCGAGAGTCGAAAGGGTCCTGATCGATGGAGGCAATTCCTTGGACCTTTTACTGGTCAAGGAATTCGACGAGATGCAAATCCCTCGTTCAAAAATTAAACCCATAATCCTTCCATTTTATGGGATAATTCCTGGTCCTTCGATGATGCCAATGGGACAGGTGGTGCTCCCAGTCACGCAGGGTGAACTGGATAATTTCCGAACAGAGTTAGTTACTTTCGATGTAATTGATTGTGATTCGGCTTACAACGCTATTTTTGGCAGGCCAACTCTCGTTAAATTTATGATGGCGACGCACTATGCCTATCAATGTAGCAAGTTACCTGGCCCCAAAGGCGTAATATCGGTCTGAGGTAGCCGTAATGTGGCATTGACTTGCGATCGATTATCACTGGAGCTCGTGGATCAACTTCCCCTTCTGGATGTCAAGATTACCACCATGGGTGCGGATACGATCAAGGTCGCCCCTCGACCAGAGAAAAAGCTAAAACTGGTTCCATTATGCCCAGATGATCCATCTAGAACAATTCAGATTGGGTCAGGCCTGGACGACAAATAGGAACTTGAGCTCGTTACCTTCCTCCGGGCTAATGCAGATGTGTTTGCGTGGAAACCATCTGACATGCCCGGTGTCCCAAGGGAGGTAATTGAGCACAGGTTAGCAATTCGACCTGGACAGCGACCAATAAAGCAAAAGCTTAGGCGCTTTGCTGTTGGTCGGCAAGAAGCTATCCGTGCGGACTTAGACAAGCTCCAAGCAGCTGGGTTCATTCTGGAAGTCGAACATCTGGAATGGATTGCAAATCCGGTCATGGTCCGTAAGTCAAATGGTAAGTGGTGCATGTGCGTCGATTAAACCAGCCTAAACAGTGCCTGCCCGAAGTATGATGTTCCCCTTCCCCGCATCAATCAGTTGGTTGATTCTACTGCGGGTTGCGAACTGACGAATTTTCTGGATGCTTACTTAGGATATCATCAAATTAGCATGGCAGAAGAAGATGAAGAGAAGATTGCCTTCATCACACCATTTGGCACCTACTGCTACGTCAGAATGCCATTTGGTCTCAAGAACGCTGGTTCCACGTACCAGCGCTTGATGCAAAAGACCTTTTCTTCCCATATGGGGTGTAATCTTGAAGCTTGCATGGACGATTTGGTTGTAAAAAGCTTGAAAAGCTTGACTCATTTAGATGATCTTGCTGAGACCTTTTGTAATTTAAACCGATTTGGAATAAAATTGAACCCAGAAAAGTGTTCTTTCGGGGTTTCATCTGGTAAACTGTTAGGATTTCTCATTTGTTCTAGAGGAATAGAGGTTAATCCCGAGAAAATTAGGGCCATTGAGCAAATGAGGTCTCCTTCGACCATGAAGGACATCCAGTGCCTAGCAGGTCGCATGGTGGCTTTAAGTCTATTTATATCGCGACTAGGCGAAACGGGACTACCCTTCTTCAAAGCTCTCCGCAAGCATCATGGTTTTGCCTGGTCGGATGAAGCCGAGAAAGCATTCCAGGAGGTGAAAGCATAATTATCTAGTCCACCAGTGTTGGTTTCCCCGGCCGCAGGGGAACAGCTACTTCTTTATTTGGTGGCCACACCTCATGCAGTCAGTGTTGTCCTGATCGCAGTAAAAGAAGGTGTGCAATGACCCATCTATTACGTAAACGAGGTACTTCATGGTCCCAAGGAGTGTTACCCTGAGGTCCAGAAGATACTTTACGTGCTACTGATGGCCCCCGCAAGTTACGACATTACTTTCAGGCACATAAAATTACAGTGCCCTCGGCCTGCCCCTTGGGAGATATAATCTAAAACCTGGAGAAATCTGGTCGAATTGCGAAGTGGACTGTGGAACATGGAGCATTCGACATCCATTTCACCCCTCGCACTGTGTTCAAGTCTCAGATCCTTGCAGATTTCGTGGTCGAATGGACTAACCCTGACCCTCCAAGGCAAGAGTCCGAGGACTTGTCGTACACCGACCATTGGACGATGTATTTTGATGGTTCTCGAAGTTTCCAACACTCGGGAGCTGGAGTTGTTTTAGTAACGCCTCAAGGCGACCAACTCAAGTGTGTCATTCAATTACATTTTATTGAGACTAACAACGCAGCAGAGTATGAAGGTCTTATTGCAGGGCTCCGAGTAGCAAAATTCCTCGGAGTCCATCGATTAGTGGTGAGGGGAGACTCACAGCTAGTCGTAAACCAGGTAAACAAGGAGTACAGAACCTCCGATGAGACAATGGCTCATTACCTGGGGAAAGTGAGGAGATTGGAAAAACACTTTAGTCATTTCGAAGTCCAATACATCCCATGAAAGGACAATATTCTCGCAGACCAATTATCCAAAATTGGGTCCTCACGTACATCTGCTCCGGCAGGGGTGTTCGTTAAACACATAGAGCATCCTTCGATCATGACTACAATCAAAGATGACCAGGTAACTGTCTTTGTTACCAACCTCGAACAAGAAGGGGATTGGACTCATCCATTGAGGGTCTATCTCGAACATGGGACCTTGCCCAAGGACGAAACCGAAAGAGATCGGTTGATTTGAAAAGCACGCCTATAGAAACTTATAGGAGGAGTTCTGTATAGGAAGGGTACTCAAGGAGTATTCATGCGTTGTATTACTCAGGAGGAAGGTAAATCCCTCTTGAAAGAGATCCATGATGGTGTGTGTGGTGCGCACGCGTCATTTCGCACACTGGTCATAAAAGCTTTCCGTCAGGGTTTTTTTAGCCTTCGGCACTCGATGATGCCAACAATTTGGTCTAGACATGCCCCCCAGTGTCAATTTCATTCTGGACAAGTTCATCAGCCTGCGTATGCCTTGCAAACTATCCCATTAGCGTGGGCCTTCGCGGTCTGGGGGATGGATATTGTAGGACCTAAGCCATAGGCCATTAATGGTTACAAATTTCTGTTCGTAGCCATTGACACGTTCACAAAGTGGATTGAGGCTGAGCCAGTCCGCAATGTCACCACTGCTGCGGCACAGAAGTTCTTTCATAACAACATCGTTACTCGATTTGGTGTTCCAAGTCACCTCATTACCGACAACGGTTCCAAATTCGCTAGTGGCCTCTTTTTGGACTATTGCGATAATATTGGAACCAAGGTGTGCTTTGCTTCTGTAGCTCATCCACAGAGCAATGGTGCTGTCGAACATGCCAATGGGCAGATATTACAAGGCATCAAGAAACGTGTTTTCGATCACCTTAAGATGCACTCGGGGGTTTGGGTGGATGAACTCTACTCCGTTCTATGGGCACTATGCACTACCTGAAGTCGGGCCACTGGTGAGACACCTTCCCAGTTGGTATATGGCGCAAAGGCGGTGTTACCTACAGAAATCTATATTGGTTCTGTCTGAATAGATCAATTCGACCAGATTGATCAAATCGAACAACGTACCCAGGATTTGACCATCCTCGAAGCAAAGCGTGATCGAGCGTTGATACGGTCAGCAGTATATTTGCAGGCTTTGCGAAAATATCACAGCACAAGGGTGCGGCCGCATACTCTTCAAGTGGGTGAACTGGTTTTGCAAAAAATACAAAACCAGTCTAACTACAATAAGTTCTCTCCTCAGTGGGAAGGCCCTTACGTTGTTGTTTCAGTACCGCGACCAAGATCGGCTCGGTTAGCAATGGACGACGGTAGAATCTTATCCAATACGTGGAATATTGATCAACTACGCATGTTTTACGTGTAAGTTTCCCAATCTTTTTCCCGTTCAATTAGCATAGTTTAATGAAAACTTCGTGAGTACTTTTCTTCGGTTCATGTTATGTTCATTTTCTTTATTTGCCATACCTATACCGAGCCTGGCTCGGGGGCTGATCACCGATGATCATCTTGTTACAAATATCTTAACTGGATTCATTGGCTGATCTCGTGGTCGCATCCAGCTAAGACATCCCTCAATAAGCCGTTTCTCAACACACACGGGACTTACTGGCATTTTCCTGATCATTCGAGTGGCTTCCAGTTCGTAATAAGGTCGGATGTTGTATTGAGTTCAGTATCGGTTCGATCAGATGATTATATCTAGGTTAAAGCATTTCCTGGATATTCGTAATGCCCATATTTTTCCAGAAATTATAATACTAAATCTTCAGTATTTGTGATTTCTGGAAGGGGCTAAGAGGATATGGTCATACAGACACATTGTAAGGTGAAGATGCCTCCCGTCGGTTATATTTAGATGACGATAGGGAAAGTTCTCACTTTATCCGAAACCACACCCACGGTTTGGGTTTCGATGATGTGCTCCCAAGAGAGAGAAGCTTGATGGCTGCTCTCGGGGAAGAGTCTTCTTCTGTCCTCGTTTTCCTTCTCTTAAAAAGGATGGTATCCTCTTCTCCCTGTATGAACACAATTCAATGGGTGTGTACAGAGAAACAAAAACGTGCAAGATTGTGAGGATTCTTACCACAGTCACTCCCTCTATGTGAAGGGGAGGTGTTGCAAATCCTGAGGCTTCATGAGCTTTAGGCACCAGGGTTCCACCCGAAACCATTGGATTGTCTGTGGTCATGGGGCCCACTATAGCCATTTCTGTCCCTGTGGTCAGGGACAAGATTTCGTCGACCGGAAGGGAAGTCGACCTCTCTGGGGCGCTTGTTCCCAGGAGGTCAATTGTTTTTCTCTTGTGACGAACTAGAGGAATGTCGTCTTCCTCGTCCTCGCTCCCTTCGCCCTGTACGACGAAGAAGTAATTTCCGCTCGTACTTGGGGTTACAGGAGGTATCAAAAATCTTACAGCAGTATTTTTTGCGATAATGTTTTTCTTTCGCGAAGAAGTTTCTCCCGGGATCTTCTTGGGTTTTTTGGGAGTAGACTCCTTCGCCTCATGCTTTGAAGGGGTTCTTCTCACCCTCTTCGCAGTCAGTCTTCCCGAAGGACCAACGTCTTCACTTGGACGCATTGCCTCAGCAAATTTTCCCAGAAGCTGTATTATTCAACATGATTTTGGTAATAAAAGACAAATGGATGGTTTCCTACAGAGCTTGTTTGAATGAATTATACCTTTCGGCGTTCTTCCTTAAGATCATCGCCGGCATTGATCAAGCTCTGGGGGCAAGGCGATCCTTTAGCTCCCTCTACAGTGGCGTTATACGCCCGAAGGAGGTAGTTTGTCCGTTTCTCGATTTCGGACAAGGATAGCGCTGTATTACAAACAAACATGTTAACAAATACAATATCTTTTAATCAGTAAAAATGTCTGTTTTGTTGATTAAAGGACATAACGTTATTATAGTCCAGGGTGCTGTTCGCCATGGACTTCACTTCCCAAGCTGGATGTGCCCTTTCGCGTAGGGGGCTTATCCTATTCTTCACGAAGTCGCGTATGATATCACACGCGGTCAAGCCTTGTTGGGCTAGGTGAAGAATAGCTTCGGCTTGCTTCTTCTGTTCTGCGCTCAGAACGGGAAGGGAATCTAACTCACTGGCTTTCTCCGGTCGGGTGTTCGCGAACCATAGTCTACTCTCCGACGGAGGGGTGCAGTAGAGCCATTTATGGTATCACCCATGAATAGAGTCCTGCAGGGGAAGGAATGGGTACTCCTTCTCCCGTATACGGAAATAGATACACCCAGCAGCATTGGCACGTTTTGACCATGCCGAGAAGTAGAAGCGTCGGAAAAAGCTCCACGCTTGGAAGCACTCCGACAAAGGCTTCACAGAGGTGTTGGAAAATCGCAAAGATAAGGACTGCATTTGGGTGGAGATTTACTAACTCCAACACGTAATGGTCCAAGATTCCCCTTAGAAATTCGCTTTCTGGATATCGAAACCCACAGCGCAAGTATTCCTCGAAGATCACCAATTCGCCCTCTTGGACGATTGGGGTTTCTTGATCTTTTTTCGCTGGTCGCTAGTTCATTAGCAGCCGTGGGGGAGAATCTCTTCTTTCTCTAGTGCCACGAGGCTCTCTTCTATATGGTGGACGAATCGGCTCCAGGACACCATTTCTTACAAAGAATTGGGAAGAAAAGTGGTGACTTTGGCGACAACGAAGACGAGGAATGCAAAAGAGGGTTTTCTGTGCGGCAAGAGGGTCTAAGGAAACGAAGGGTTTTTTGGCTTCTCCAGTAAGCTACCTCTACCTTTTATATGTCCGAGACAACCTTTCGCCGAGTATTTTATTAATTTCCCATAATGGGTGTTGTTTCTCTTGAAAGCCATTATCCATACCCAGTAATGAATCCAAAATGAAATGTGTTTTTATCATTTTATTCCGCATTCGGGGACTATGATACAGATAAAAATATTGGGAATTCCTAAATCTTTATTATGGGAATAATTCTTTATGATTGTGGAATAAGTTTATAGTCTCTACACTGATCACAACTGTTGGGGGAAATCTCCGCGGGACTAAGTCCAGGTAAGTTGCGTCACACTCGCCCGGGGACCTGGCCTCCGGTGCCATCCCAGGCGCCGCCATTTGGCTCCCGGGACTTGGCCTCCAGTGCCGTCCCGGGCACCGCCACTCGCCCGGGGACCTGGCCTCCAGTGCCTCCCCGGGCGCCGCCTTTTTGGCCCCCGGGACCTGGCCTCCGCTACCGTCCCGGGCGCCGCTATTTGGCTCCCGGGACCTGGCCTCCGGTGCCGTCCCGGGTGCCGCCACTCGCCCGGGGACCTCGCCTCTGGTGCCTCCCCGGGCGCGGCCTTTTTGGCCCCTGGGACTTGGCCTCCGGTGCCTCCCCGGGCGCCGCCTTTTTGGCCCCAGGGACCTGGCCTCCGGTGCCGTCTCGGGTGCCGCCATTTGGCTCTCAGGACTCGGCCTCCGGTGCCGTTCCGGGCGCCGCCACTCGCCCGGGGACCTGGTCTCCGGTGCCTCCCCGGGCGCCGCCTTTTTGGCCCCCGGGACCTGGCCTCCGATGCCGCCCTGGGCGCCGCCATTTGGCTCCCGGGACCTGGCCTCCGGTGCCGTCCCGGGCGCCGCCTTTTGGCCCCCGGGACCTAGCCTCCGACGCCGGCCCCGGGCGTTGCCTTTTGCCTCCCGGGACCCGGCCTCCGGCGCCGGTCCCGGGAGCCACCTTTGGTCCGGAGACCTGGCCTCCGGTGCATGTCCCGGGCCTCATCGCCCTTCTGGAGGTAAAGTCTCGGTTGATTTGTCACGTGCAGGTCACGCGAGGAGCGCCTCGGGAATCAGCGACCACCTGTCAAACATCCAAGACGTTTGATCGGGGGGAGGACGTTCCTGCCCTTCAATCCGACGGTAGCGTCCAGGATAGTTTAGACTTTTTGCTTCTTTTTGGGGCTATGAATAGCCCTTGTACCCCTCTGTTGTAAAGGATCGGATCACTTTTATTGGAATAGCCAAACTCACAGGTGTGCTCTGGAAGCCTCTCCCCCGGAAAGATCCTCCCCAGCCGACTCCGGTCGGGAGCGCACCGACAGGACTAGGGCCCCCACCGGAACCCGAACCTGTATAAATCCTCGTGTCATTTCTTGTGTTTGTCCGGTGGGGGAGGACCGGTCATCCGGTCAACCCGCGCCGCGTAATCTTCGCTAGGATCGTTCTCAAAACCTGCCGGGGTATTCGCAATACCACGACAACAACATAATCCTGTGATCATAACGGATATGTGTGATCACGACAGCTATGGTCGCTGTATGGTCAAAAGACTGTTTGTTCTGTGATCATTCTAACCGCAGTCTATGGCCTCAATGCTATCCTGAGACCAGAGAGCTATTTTCTGATTGTTGCTCTAGTTCTGATCGCAGTCTACGGTCTTAATGTTATTCTAAGACTAAAGAACTGAGTCAGTTTCGGACAGATGTTTACTTGTGTATTTTTTGGTCGCAGAAGCATTCTCATGTAACTATTGTTCACAAAATGTAAAGAACCTTAACTCGGATTATAAGTTCTACATAATCCTTTTAAGAGATCAAGTATGTAAGAAAAATAAATTCTTTATTTCTGGCAATCTTTACATACAAAAGGGACACAGGCGACCAAAGCGTCAACCTGGTCTGATAGCATTTTACAAAGTTCTCCCTGGGACATATTAACATCAGTAGGATCAACACTAGCTACCCCTAGAGAACTAGCTATGGCTCCAAGCCTATCTACATCATCCCGAATCAAAGAAGCGCTATTATTCCTTATGATATCGGAGAGTTCTCGCTGCTGTTGAGCATAGTCCCTCTCCATGCGAAATTGGTGCGCCTCTTCGTGGGAGTTCTCATAACATTCTGCCAGATGCAAAATGGCCTAAGACATTTCTTCAGTCTTCTTCTCCAGAGCCTCCTTTTCTTTTTGGAGAGTTTGCTCGAGGGAAACACTCTGACCAAAAAGAGGAGGCTGGACTCCAGTAGGCTGATCATTGGGGGCTCCAGAAATTTTGGTCTCCTGCACAACATGTATGCGTTAGTTTTACAAGATAAAAGGATCAGCAGAGAGAATGGAAATAATTAGCAATCCTCGCTGTAAGATTGGATGGGAGGATGAAGCGCTTCCCCCAGAAAGTAGATCACCCGACAAAAGTCGAGGACCATCTGGTCACGGGAGTGCAACCTTCCCACCAGAAAATTGATAACCCAACAAAAGCTGGGGATCACTTGATCAAAATGGAGAAAGCTGAGAAGAAAGTCTTGAAGCATTGTTATGGATCTCCAAATGTGGAGATGAGGGTTTGACTTGCCGAGTTGCATGGACAGGAAGAACTACATGGGACAAGGAAAGAGAGTGCAATGATGCATCCCCAACCTTTGCACCCGTGAATGAAGCTCCACTAGAGGATCCCTCGTCAACCTTTGGCTTCTTCCTTGGGGGAACTAGCTCCTCAGTCACCTGTGGATTCCCAAAAAAGCATTTGGAAGCTATCAGGATGTAAAATGACAACTTGAACCAAAAGTTCCAGAAAAGATTTACCTTCTGGAAGTCCTGGTCAAGTTCAAGTATCACTTCTTCTTCATCACTCTCGATCTCAATGATGTTCTTGGGGTCTTGATTTGCCATCGGAACGAGAACTGAGGCTTAGAGGGAGTAACTGGAGAGGAGAAGTTTCTCTGGAAAAGACTTAGTGAAAAATTTGTAAGTTCAAAGAATTGAGAGGCTCTTCAATTTATAGAGCCTGAGGGCGTCGGTTCATTTCCACACACATCTTGGGTTCTTAAATCACACTTACAGTTGCCATCACGATGAGTCACCAAAGTCATCATTACCAGCCAAGAAAAATTCAGTTTTTCTCGGGATATGAACCGTCACACGGCGGAACACTCATTTGAAGTTAAAACATCGGGTTCATAATTTGATGCAGGATAAAAATTTGAAGTAAATATGTTCTTTCATTTCCTTCAAATTTGGGGGCTAGCTAACGAGGATTATCACCCGAGCTAGTTCAAAGTAATACACATCTCTGTAAATCCGTAGCTATGGTCTCAGACGACCTAAAGGGCGCGGATACAGAGATATTTCAAGGTCATAGCTTCTACGCGATCATGAGGTCGCACACAGTGCGCGGTCAGGAAACTCCAGACAGTACGCAGTCAGAGGGTCGTTGATTGTCTGCGACCAGGATAATCAGGGAAGGCCTAACTCTGTGAATGGGCATATCCTTAGAATCACAAAGATATTTCCACATATGAAGACAACTGCCACGAGGTTAACGTGTACGGTTATCCCTTAATTGCACGTGTTAAGCCTGCATGGGAGTTAAGTGCGGTTAACAAAACTTCATCTTAACAACTGTCCAAGGCCGTTTCGCATTGGCGCCCTTTTGTCCAGTATAAAAAGATAGTCAATGCACGTTCTAAGGACGGGGAATAATTCAGTCAAGCATACAAGCAGTACCAGGCGTTCAGCAAACCTGAGGACTTAGATATAGTTAGGTAGACACTAACATAGAAGAAATTATCGCATGTGATCTTCTCTTCTACCCTCTTGTAAAAACCTCTTATTACATATAGTAAAATCACAACAGGACGTAGGGCTATTACTCCCACCATCGAGGGCCCGAACCTGTATAAAATCTCTTATGCCTCTACAAACTTGATTCATCCTACCTTTCTGGAGGAGCGCCCTGAAAGGTCTTGCAACTCACAAATTTGCATAAGATCGACTAAGGACCCCGAGTCGATATCGTCGACAGATTAGTTGATGTTTATGGAGACCGTAGTTCCTTCATGTCTCTGCATTGTTTACGCTCACTTTGAACTTCTCTATATATGCATGGATGTAGGTGGAATGAATAGACTTAATCATTCTTATTTCCTCTGTACTAGGAACTAATCTAGTTACATGCAATTTATTTGAAATTATTAGATGGTTGAGCGCTCGATACACACCTTAGTTTGCTGAGCTTACTATTCACTACATTCAACTCTTTCACGTCATCTGTATTCTTGCTCGTTTGTCAGGATTTATTTCTTATTGCATTGCTTGAGGTCAAGCAAAGAATTAAGCTTGGGGGGATGATATTTACTTGATTTGCTTAATTTTTCTATAAATTTTCCCCATGCTTATGGACATATTAGTCATATACCTCGTCATATACCTAGATTATTCCAGATTTGTTGCCAATCGACAGGATTACTTGTTTTGCAATTTTTATCGCAGGTTGGCGCGAATTGTATGGATTTTGACTAACGGACGCGCCTCATCGACTAAACCCAACCCTCGGTCGATTCGAGATAGAAGTGCATGATTCTGCGGATGCGTAGCAACCGACCGTGCTGAAATCGGAGTCTCTGCGGGCTCGGAACACCTAAACCTACTAGCCAAAGGACCTAGTTATCATTTTAAATTTTGTCGAGGACCTTTTTGCAAAAATTCCAAAATCTCCCTTAACCCTAGCCAGCTGCCGCTGGGAAAACTTGAGCCTGGTGTTTGTTTTCTTTACCTTCTCCTTCTTCCTCCCTCATGCTCTCTCCACACCTCTGTTCACCACACTAACAACGCCCAGGCCATACGCCGGCAGTGCCCCTTTTCCGCCACCCGCCACCACTGCTCACCAGATCTGCTGCCTCCCGACGTCAGTACACCGCCACAGTGCCGCCACCTCACCAGATCGCTGGATCCGTGCCACACTGGAGCTGCATCGTCGATCCACCATCTCCCAACGCCGGTGCACCGCCACAGCGCCGCCACCTCACCAGATCGCCGGATCAGCGCCACACCCGAGCTGTGCCGTCGATCCACCACCTCTAGACGCCGGCGCACCACCAATCGCCACCATCTCGCCCGATCCGCAGAATCCATCACCTCCTGCCGCCGGATCCGCCCTCGTGACGCTCTCCAGTGTCGTCTTTGCGTTGCCGCTCCACCGCACACGGGCCCAAGCACCGCCGTCCTTCTTCACCAAGCTCGGTGACTTCTTCACCCTCTTCCTCAACCCCGACATCAACTCTGACTTCCGCCATCTTCTTCCACCTCTCCAACGAGCACACCGACGACCAGTCATTGGCCACCTCCACTTGAAGCCGGTGACCGTGTTCTTCCTCTTCGTTGACGAGCACTTCAGCTTCATCGGTACTTCTTTCCCCAGGACTTCGATAGCCTTGCATCGACAATGCCGTCAACACCTCTTCAGTGACCAGTTTTCTGTCTCAAACCCTTCTGTTCTCCCCCTGAAAACTGTTTCCTGGATGTTAAAAGAAACTCAGCTGAGTATATGATGAACACATGAATCGAGTTGTGTAGGGTTCATAAATGCCTGTTGAGTGGCCTTAAATTTTGAGAAACCTGCTATTCATTTCTGTTCCACTCTCTGTGGTTGTTTCCCTCTGTGTGTTGAATTTTGAAACTATTGAATTGCTCGTCTATGTCTAACTGTTAATTGATGCAACATTGTTGTTTGATGCTTGAACACTTTTGAGCATATTTTCTCTAGTGTTTTTGAGCACTCTTGAGCAGATTTTCTCTATTTTTTTAGCAGTTTTTAAAACAACTTTTGAGCAGTTTTTGTTCACATTTTCGAGTAGTTTTTAAACACTTTTTTTAGCATATTTCTCTACTATGTTGATCAGTTTTACAAACACTTTTCAAGCAGATCTTTGAGCAGTGTTTGAGCTGATTTTTGAGAAGTTTCTGTTCACATTTTTTATCAGTTTTATAAATACTTTTGGGTAGATTTTGATTAGGGTTTATAAACATTTTTTGAGCAATTTTCTGAAAGAACCAAGAGATATAATTTTGATATACACTTGAGCCCAAGTGCTAAAATCTTGATCTTTTGATCAAGTATCATTCATTGTGATTGAGAGAGATCTTCTGAGAGCATTCATTTGCATCCTTAGAACTTTCTCGGTATTTGTTGGGGGTCAAGAGAAGATCTTGCAACTTGTTACTCTTGGTGAACTCCCTCACCTAGACGGTTTGGAGGCGTGGCCGTTAACCTCTCCATTAACGGAGGTTTTCGGAGAGGCTCATCATATTTTGTGAACGACATCAGTGCTCGCCTATCCGGAGTGGAGAAGATGCTACCTTAGTGAAAAATATCCTTCATGGATATTGAAGTAAGACTCATTCATTTGAGTGCTTCAACGAGGAGTAGGGGGGACCGGGAGAGTTTCTTAGACCTCGAGATAAATCACCGTGTTTGATTTTCTTACTCTTTCTTAGTGCAAAATATTATTAAATTGTTTCATTTTATTTGCTCTGTCTTTTCCTTGCAAAAATTTTTTTTAGTCGAAAAGTTTTAAAGCCACCTATTCACCATCATCAATAGTTGGCATCATCAATCCTACACGTGGTATCAGAGCTTGGTCTCTCTTTTGGGAAGGCTTCCCCTCCTAGAGAGAGGATGGCTTCAAATGAGGGTTTTCATCTTGGTCACACCGGACGTGCGCCTATCTTTGATGAGACTAACTAGCCCTATTGGAAAGTGCGTATGACAGTTTTTCTAGAGGCCATGGTGCTTGACGTTTGGGACATTGTTAAGATTGAGTTTACTCGTCCGGTTGATCCGGCAAATCACTCCGATGATGACAGGAGAAAACTCCACTTAAATGCCCATGCCAAAAATGCTCACTTTGCCGGCTTGTCCCTAAATGATTTCAACCGTGTGAGCAACCTCACCACTGCTCACAAAGTTTGGACCACCCTCGAGGAGATATATGAGGGCATCACTAGGGTCAAGGAGGAAAAATTGCTAATGGTTAGGCAAAGATATGAGATATGAGACATTCACCATGTCACCAACTGAGTCCGTGGATTCCATGTTCACTCGGTTGAACAACATTGTGAATGAGCTCCATGGACATGGAGTTGTTTTTATTAACAATGAAATTGTAAGAAAAATGCATAGGGCTCTTCCGGAGAGTTTTGACACTCTTGTGACAGTCCTCACCAGCTCTGACTTATCATCCACCACACCTACCGATCTCTATGGGAACTCATCACCCATGATGCATCGGAAGGAGAAGGAGATGGCCAAATCATCAGAGACGAAAAAGAAGAACTTGGCATTCAAAGCAAACTCCAAAGGTGATTTAAACGATGGCTCCTCCAATGAGGATCTAGCCCTTCTTACAAAGAACACCAAAAAACTTCTTGGTAAGTTGCACAAGAAGGGAGTCAACATCGACACAAGACCAAAGGGGTCAAAGCAAGCAAACTTCAAGGACATCATATGCTACGAATGTCATGAAAAGGGACATATAGCTTCAAGATGGCCAAATAAGAAAAAGCCTTGGGTTAAGAAGAAGAAAGATCCTAAGAAGAAGAAATTCTTCAAAAACAATGGCGGAAACCGAAAAGCATGCTTCAGAGAATGGATGTCCGGAGGAGAGAGCTCCGATTCTGACTCCGATGATGAAGGGGGTTGTTCCAAGAAGTTAGCCGGATTAGCTCTTGGCAACAACAACACATCGACAAGTTCATCCTTTCGCCTTATGGCTAAAGGTGATGAGAAGGTACACTCTCTTGACCCTTCATATGATGATCTATTTGAAATGATTAGTGAATTAAATGATGCGTTTGAAATAACAAAGATGAAGAATATAGCACTTAAAGAAGAGCACTCTTCTTTACTTGCACTTTACTCCGATTTAAAAGAATGTTATGAAGGTCTACAAAATCAAGGATCTCACTAACTCACCAACTAAGGTAGATGTAGCTGTTACTTGTGACTTAGTTGATATACCAAATGTAATTTCTAAAAATGATACGTCAACTAGTTACAATAATCTACATGATACACCATGTTCATCTAGCTCTAGTAATAAAGATTTGCAATGCCATGAAATAATCTTAAATGAAACAATGAACTAAAGGCTCAAATCAAGAAACTTAATAAAGGTTTAGAAAATTGTTACAAAGGGAAAGCATCCCTTGATCTTCTTCTTAGTGAACAAAAATGCTCATTTAGAAAAGGACTTGGATACTTTCCAAATAAAGAAAATAAACCAAACACAAAAACTATTTTTGTGAAAGCATGCAACAAATTTTGCTATAGATGTCGTGAAATTGATCATTCATGTGATGCTCGTTCTTTAATGACTTCAACTCATTTTTATGCAAGCTACATGCTTAAGAGGTCAAAGAAAGGATATGTGATACAAAAATTTGTTGGAGCACCCATGCTAAGTAAAAAGAAGAAAATCTATTTGAGTGCCCAGAGCTTTGATTGCTAACATCGAAGGAACCAAAAGGGTTTGGATACCTAAAAAGACTTGACTCTTTTGTTTTTGTAGGTGAACTATAAGACCGGTAGAAAACATTGGGTGCTAGATAGTGGATGCTCCGAACACATGACCGGTAACAAAAAAAATTGTTCACCTGATTGGAAGATAACTCAAGTGAAAACCAAAAGATCACCTTTGGCGACAATCATCAAGGAAATGTGGTAGGCTTAGGTAAAATTGCTATATCTCTTCAATTTCAAATGTTTTACTTGTTGAATCATTGAATTTTAATTTGTTATCCATTGCACAAATTTGTGATCTTGGATTTCGTTGCATATTTTCTCCTAAAAATGTTTTAGATGAAAGTTTAAAACACAACTCTTTGATCTTCAAAGATTTCGTTTTCAAAATCTTTATCTTGTTGATTTCAACTCAAAAGATGCATCTCTTTCAATATGTCTCGTTTCTCAAACATCGAAGGGTTGTCTTCGGCATAGAAGACTTGCACATGTTAGAATGCATCAACTTAAAAAACTTTTAAAATGTGATTTGGGAGTTGGCTAGAAGGATGTGAATTTTCAAAAGGACAAACCTTGTAGCGCTTTTCAAGCGGACAAGAAAGTTGCTACTTCACATCCAACCAAGTGCATTCTTTCAACTTGCAAATTGTTGGAACTTTTCCATATGGATTTGTTCAGCCCTTCTGAACATCAAAGTATTGGAGGAAATAGCTTTCGCTATGTTATTGTTGATGAGTTCTCCAGATTTACTTGGGTGTTTTTCTTAGCTGACAAATCTGAAACCCTCTCTTGTTTTAAAAGATTTTCAAAAAGAGCTGAAATGGAATTTGAACTTTCCATCAAGAAAATCCATAGTGATCATGGTGGAGAATTTCAAAATTCTGATTTCATTGATTTTTGTGATGAGTCCGGAATAAAACATGAAATTTTTGTGCCCTACACACCTCAACAAAATGGTGTTGTAGAACGGAAGAATCGAACATTGATTGAAATGGATAGAACTATGCTCGATGAGTACAAGAGGCCTACTTGGTTTTGGGCAAAGGCAGTTTACACAGCATGTTATGCCATCAATCGTCTTTATAACCATCCGCTTTTGAACAAAACTCCTTATGAACTGATTATAGGGAGAAAACCAAACATTTCATATTTTTGAGTCTTTGGTTGCAAATGTTATATTCTTAAAAGGCGCATGCATCTCGAAAAATTTCAAAGATGTGTTGACGAGGGTTTTGTAGTTGGCTATTCATCTACTAGTAAATCTTATCGGCTTTTCAACACTACAACAAAATGCATTGAAGAATCATGCAATGTAGAATTTTATGAATCTAACGGCTGTCAAGGAGAGCATGAGGATTTTGATGATGTAGGCAACAGTGGCTTGAGGGAAGCTATGAAGGAGATGACCATTGGTGACATCAAACCTAGAAATGAAGAACAAAAGCCACCTGGTCGAAAGGATAAATCATCTGCTACCACTCAAACTGATGTCGCACTTGGACCTGCGACCACGTGGAAACAATTTCAATTGCGTATTAAATACTAAAATAAAATCACCTTATTTAAACTTACAGTTGAAGATCTACTTGTTGTGGTCGGGCATGCATCGTGATGTGGACATCCCTAACAGCACATCATCTACCTCTACATCACATAATAAGTGCAAAGAATATAAAGGTCCATTGACACGAGGATGAGTTAAACAATTACAATAACAGGTGAATATGTTCCTCACTGAATTTAATCTTGATGAGAATAGTATGCTACCTAATAGTGCTACTTTGCTTGTTCTCAGATTTAGTCAAGAAGAGGAACCAGGAGCGCACCAAGAACGGCTTGTGCACGTAAGGGAGCAATAGAGTTGATCTCTAAAGTTCACTGTCACCTGAAATGTGGTCGAAGTCATCAATTGTCAGTGTGGTCGAAGTCGACCAAAGTCGGTGGAGTGGTCGTGGTCGAGTACAGCATGACCAGGTGGTCGAATCCAGTATGACCACGAGGGAACGACTAGTCTATATTGGTCGTTGAATCTGACCTAGACTAGTACAAAGTTGTATCCAGTTTGGTGTCTACCTAGTTTTTTTTGCATCTTTTGTTTTAGAAACCGAACTAAATATGTTAAGTTTTCTTTTTTTTAGTATGTTTTATTTTTTTAGAGGAGACCAAATCCAAATGGTATTCAATCTCAAGTATTAGTGGGCCAATCCTGGCCCTATATAATGTAAGGTGCTGTGCACTAGAAAAACAACCACGAATGAAATACATGTACAAATATTTTCAGAGAAGCTTGCTCTTGTTCTATGGTTTGTGCTCATAAGCCGTTGCCTAGAATTGGGAGTTATTCTCTTTACTATTGTTCTTGTAATTTCTTCATTGATTGCAAGAATTCTGCGTCTATTTTTGCGTGGTCAAGTAGACAATGATCAGTTGGGCGAATTATTTTGTCACAGGTTGCTGTATTGACGGTGGTTGGCGCCATTGGTTCATCAGGTTACACGAATCAACGAGTTATGAATGATCCTACATCGTGAAGATTGAACACGACATATCATCTTGGTATCAGAGCTTTGTTTACACAGTAGGATTATTTATCCCTTAGTTTAGTTTGTTTTCACCCTTCAAAAAGCCAAAAAAAAAAATTTCTTCTTTCGCCTTAGATTCAATCTGAAAGTTTTATGAGATTTGTTAGGTCTTAGTTCATTAGTCTTTGTTTAATTTGCTGATCCAGACTTCTTTGTGCCACTTTTGTTTTCGTTGAGTTCAAAAAAAAAATTTCAAATCATGTGTACCCTTTGACAGCCAATCTGTCCTTTGCGAAAACTTTGAACCTACATAAGACTAGCTGTTGAGAATTGTATTTGGACTTTGCACAGTTGAATTAATATTTTGAAAGTGACATAAAAGAAGGATATCATAATCTTGTGCTCATGTTAGTGTGCTGATCTTAAAGTTTAAAAAGAAAAAGAGATAGTATCAATCCAAAACTGGTCATGACTGTCCAACACTGTTCGTGGTTTGATCAGTTTTTGCTTTGGTTAGCATCAATTTGAAAGCTTAAAAAATTGTGTTTGATCAGATTGTGTTCTTGCTTCGTTGTGTGCAAATCCATAGCTCAATTTCATATTGTGCAATCAAGCTAGCGTCTTTCTATAACTTCTGCAACAAGAGCTGTTTGCGCTATGACTTATATTTTGGTTAGCTCGTTCTTTTGGTTGCATCAAGTTACATCATCTTTGTGTGTGAGTTTCTTTGTCCTTCGCTTATATCTTGAGATCAGCAATTAGGCATTGGATCGAGTTTGGATTGTCACGTAACTTTATAATATTGAGAACTTTGGATTGCTTAGGATAACAATTAACCCTCCAAGCTCCACATACAAGCCATTGTTCTTCCAGTACTTGGACAGTGAATTCATTTGATCCATCCGCTTTGATCATCTACTGCCACCGGAGTGCGTACAACACTCAATCTAGTGAAGAAAAACATAAGAACTTCGGTTGGTAAAGAGAGTGTGAGATTGAGTGACTCCACAGTAATTACGCAAATTTCTTGCTGTTTTTTTGTTTGTACTCACCATGGCAGGACGAGAAGAGGAGGAACTGACACCCTATATGATGCAGGCTGACCTAGACAAGATGACCCGTATTTTCAATCCGCAACTGAATGAGAACATCAGCATCTTGCGAAGGAGATTGCTTCAGAGATGGCCGGTGAATTGAACAAGAAACTGGAGGAGCTACGTCGAGAACAAACACCAAGTGATGCTAGTGTTCATGGAGGAGGACTAGACCTGGACGAGACTGATGAGGTGATCACTGCTCATTTGGCATGTGAGGTCCAAGCAAGGAGAGATCAAGCCGCTGGCAACGTGGTTCGACCACCACCTCCAGGGCATGGCGGAGGTGTTCATGGTACTGCGCATGGCCTTGGAAGAGGCCGTGGACATGGCGTCAGTGCTGCACTTGAGAGTAACATCGACGACAACTACATGTTGCCCCGCGATGATGGCTATCAATGTCATGGTCGCTGCCATGATGATCAACCCGAAGAGAAGTTTGGGAAACTCAAGTTCAACATCCCAAAATTTGAAGACAACTCTGATGTTGATGCCTATCTTACATGGGAGCTAAAGGTAGAGAAGATATTTTGAATGCACAATTATTCAGAAGCAAAGAAGCTACACATGGCCTCACTTGAGTTTCATGGATACGCGTTGATTTGGTGGGAACAAGTGCTGAACAAAAGATACAAGAATGGGTAGCCTCCATTGCTTCGTGGGCTGAGATGAAGCAAGAGATGGGAGCACATTTGATCCTTGGTCATTACAAACATGATCTCTTTGATAGATTGCAGAATTTGAGGCAAGGTGCCCACTCGGTGGATGTATACTACAAGGAGATGGAGCAAGCTATGATTAGGGCATGTGCACATGAAGAAGAGCAAACCATTGCACGTTTTCTATTTGGACTAAACAAGAACATTAAGGCCCTGTTTGGAAACAATGTTTTTTTTGGAGTTTTTGTCAAATACTGTGGTTTTGAAAGAAACTGTGGTATTGAAAACCAAGGTCATGTTTGGTTACAAAATATTTTATAGTTTTTGAAATCATGGTTTGTTCTCAGTTTGGCAAACATGGCTTTGGTACAAAGTTTTGGCCAAAACTTTGACCATAGCTCTCTCTTGATCGATCAATTCACGGCATAATACTCCCGCTCTCTCTCTCTCTCTCGATCGACACCAGATCGCAGACCCTACCCCAATGAATCACCAGCCGCCGAAGGTCGAATGGAGGAGCCTAGAAAAGGTGAGATCCTAAACCCTACCCCCTTCCCCTTCCCCCTCCTCTTCCCCCTCCCACTCCTTCCTCTTCCCCTTGCCACCGGTGGCGGTGGGGAGGGTGGTGCGCATGGTGGTGCGGCTGGGGTTTTAGGAGCTGACGGCGGCGTACTGGCCCAGCTCGAGGCGATGGTGTCCTTGGTGGTGCGCTGAGGCTCAAGGGGCGGCCGTGGATGGTGAGGCTTGCGGCGGTGGTGTGCGTGGTGCTCGAGCCAAGGTGGAGGAGACACGCATGCCGCTGCTACTAGACCTTCAGCTCTGTGCCACCGGCATTGGCAACGAGGACGCCAGCGAGGCCTACGTGTCCGAGGCCAAGATGGTGCGCCACATGGAGCTCCTGGTCCTCTCTACCCTAACGGTAGCGTGGCCGCACGGCACGGCGTTGCAATAGGTGTGGCAGCGATAGTTTGCGTTTCTTACAATTTGTTGAGATTTGGTGTAGATTGCAGTTTGCATTTGGCCCTAGAACTGATGTCAGTTTGTGTTTGATGAATTTTTTAAACTGATCTGAATTGAATTGAACTGATCTAAATTGTATTGAAACATTGATCGAATCGACTGCTCTGAACTCTGAACTGATCTGAATTGAACTGAATTGAATTGAAACATTTGAATCAACTTCTCTGAATTGAATTGAATTGTATTGAATTCTAGTGATCTCTTGGTCAATCTAGCAACATTTTGAATCGGCAATTGATTTCTCTATGTTATCCATTTGAATCTTCTATTGGTGAATTTGGTGGTTGTGTATTGGTTCTTCTGAAGAAGCTCATTTATGATGATTGCCATGTAGTGAGCTATTTTTCCGAGTGTCATTCTAGTGAATAATCCTTGAGAATCACCAGCTCAATAGCTTATCTCATTGTGTTGATTAGTGTACATGAGAGTTGATTGAAATTGAAGTTACCTTTTCTATTGGATTTTCGGCAAAGATGTTGGAATTACACTGCTTTCTACTCTTGTGGTTGAAACTGGTTGTTTTGTTCAATATTTCAACTATGTTTCAGTGTGGCTGAAACTGAATTGTATTTCAATTTGTGTAATAAATAGTTGACTAATTGCAGGCAAGAAAGATAGAGCAACATGTAGCGAAGTTCAAACAAATTATCTTGTATCGATGATGAAGGAATACAACTCAGCACGATATCGTGCTCAGAACGGTTGGACAAAGGAGTCATGGAATAGTATGATGACTCGTATGAATGAGAAATTTACTAAATTCAAGTTCAATGTCACACAACTAAAAGACAGAGAACAACGACTGAAGGAGGACCACAACGCAGTAAAGTTCCTCTCTTCAAAGAGTGGATTTGGATGGGATTATGAGTTGAGAATGGTGACAGCTATTGATGAAAAATGGAATGAACTAGATAAACATTTGCAAAAGTGGAAAAATAAATCTTTTCCACTATATGATGACCTTTTTGATATTTACAATGGTATATTTTTTTAACCTTGTTTCTGCTAGTATGTTTGTGCATATTAACTATATTTTTAATTATTATGTTTTTTCTACTATAGGGAAAATTGCTGATGGAAAGCATTGTCGAAGGTCGAATGATAAGCACAAGGAGGCCATTGACGTGACAATGTCTCCACATCATGCCAATATTGGCAATCAATCACCTAGTCCTACCATACCATCTCCAGGAGCCACACATACTTCTTTTGAATGGGAGGAGGACTACTTCCACAATGAAGGCATAACTTTGACAAATCTGATATCTAGTCAAGTTCCACAAAATACCCAAGATCATTTGTCAACTCAAGAGCAATCACATTATGAATTCTCACCACCAACTGATGTGCCTTTTGATGTTAGAGAAAACAACGATGGACCAAGTGGAGTTTCTCATCGTTATAGTCCCCGAACTCAGGATATCAGTAGCCCCAGGACCATACTCTATCTTCATCCAAAATTGAGGCCATGTTTGAGTCCCTCATGGCCAACCAAGAGACCTTCATAGCAAAGTATTCAGACGATATGCTTGCACTCCGGACAGACAAAAAATCATTAAGGAGTGACGTGCAAGAGATACAGTCACTGAAGAAGGACTTCTCTGAGCTCCGTGACAGAGTAGATACCCTCAGTGCCTCCTTACCCTCATCGAGCACCTCTTCAGGCAAGTTCCCTGCTTAGCCTGAAGTGAACCGAGAGGTCACTGTCGAGCTATCACCACAAGGAGTGTCAGATCCACGACTGATCCTGTGCTGCCCAACCTCCACGGTACATTCCACCGATGCGTAGGGAAGGTTCTACCACGGCTACTCAGGCTGTTCCTCCAGCCACTGTTCCAGGAGGCCCCGATCCTTTGATTTCTCAGCCACTGATGCCGTTTCCTGGCCAGTTAGAGAAAGTAGAGGAGGAGAAGTAGTTCACAAAGTTTCTAGAGGTGATGAAAGATGTTCACATCACAGTTCCACTCCTCAACGTAGTCCCGAACATGCCATTGTATGCCAAATTCTTCAAGGAGCTCCTGACGAAGAAGCGAAGGATTGAGGAGCCTGAAGTTGTGCAGCTCACTAAGGGTTGTACCGCACTCATCCAGAATAAGCTGCCCCCTAAGTTGTACGATCCCAGTAGCTTCTACATCTCTTGCTCCATCAGTTCAGGGACTTTCCAGGCTTTGTACGATTTGGGCTCCAGTGTCAGCATCATACCTTTGGCAGTCTACACGGCATTATCCATCGGCTCTCTACGACCCACAACTATGACTCTTTAGCTAGCGGATCGCAACAGCAAGCAACCAACTGGCATTGTGGACGATGTACCAGTCACTGTGTGTTCGTTCTCCTACCTTGCACACTTTGTTGTTCTGGAGAAAGAGGATGACTACCCATTCATTATTCTAGGCAGGCCTTTCCTAGCCACAGCAGGAGCTGTCATCGACGTCAAGAACGCTCGGCTGAGTCTCGAGTTCGGATCTGAGAAGGTCACATTTGATATGAGGCATTCTACCATCTCCCTCCTTGTCCTGATCATTCTTTCACAGTGGATGTCATCGATAAGGCTGTTGCGAGTACACCAGAGGAGCTGTCCCATCTAGAGGCTGCATCACTTGCTGATGAGTCTATCTCTACTGCGATTGAGTCCCCTCAGTCAGAGTTTCCTTTGGTACCTGATCCTACACCTCCCTCAGCTCCTTCACCGGAATTGAAGCCACTTCCCGACCACCTCCAGTATGCATTTCACAGCCTTGATGACTCATATCCTGTTATTGTGAGTTCCCATTTATTTGCTAATGAGGTTGGTCAATTACTAGATGTTTTACGCTGTCATCGTTCTGTTATTGGATATTCAATTGATGACATTAAGGGAATCAACCTTTCTGTTTGTATGTATCGTATTTTGCTCAAGGACGGTAGTGTGCCCTCTCGTGAGCACCAGTGCAGACTTAACCCACACATGCAAGAATTCGTCAAGGAGGTATTGAAATTACTAGATGTAGGTATCATTTACCCCATGTCCGACAGCCAGTGGGTGAGTCCAGTGCAGGTGGTGCCCAAGAATGGTGGCATCACTATCGTCGAGAACGACAAAGATGATTTGATCCCTACGAGGACCGTCACAGGTTGGCCCATGTGCATAGACTACCACAAACTCAACAAGTCCACCTGGAAGGATATTTCCCTCTGCCTTTCAACGACCAGATGCTTGAGAGGTAAGCGCGTCATTCCTATTATTGTTATCTTGATGGTTATTCTGGCTTTCTGCAGATCCCCATCCATCCAGAAGATCAGGACAAGACCACATTCACCTGCCCATATGGTACATTCGCATATCGTCGGATGCCATTCAGATTGTGCAACGCCCCTGGAGCATTTTAGCGCTGCGTCATGTCCATCTTTTTCGACCTCATTGAGCACATCATGGAAGTATTTATGGATGATTTTATAGTTTATGGACTGACATTTGAGGATTGTCTAGCAAATCTTGAGTAGGTATTGCGGCATTGCTCCTCCGCGAACCTTGTCCTCAACTGGAAAAAGTGTCACTTCTTGGTTCGTGAGGGCATTGTACTAGGCCACATGGTTTCTTCTCGAGGGATCGAGGTCGATCGGGCCAAGGTTGAGATCATTGACTATCTTCCTCCTCCATCAAGTGTTAAGGCTATTAGGAGCTTCTTAGGACATGTCGGCTTCTATCGTCGCTTCATCAAGGACTTCTCCAAGATAGCAAAGCAACTCACCACCTCTTATGCTCTGAGGTACCATTCTCATTCGACGAGACCTGCATGACTACGTTTTGTAGGTTGAAGGAGGCGCTCAGTTCCGCTCCTGTTGTACGATCACCCGATTGGACCCTTCCCTTCGAGCTCATGTGCGATGTGAGCGATCATTCTGTAGGAGCTGTCCTAGGGCAGTGTTACGAGGGCAAGCTTCATGTCATCTATTACGTGAGCTGTACCCTCAACGATCCCCAGATCAACTTCACCACGACCAAGAAAGAGCTGTTAGCTGTTGTATTCGCATTCGATAAATTTCGGTCTTATCTTGTTGGCTCTAGATGTATTGTTTACATGACCATGCACCCATCAAGTACCTACTTAGCAAGAAGGACGCGAAGTTGAGGCTCATCAGATGGATCCTTCTACTGTAGAAGTTCGATGTGGAGATTTGAGACAAGAAAGGTACGGAGAACTTAGTGGCTGATCATTTGTCTGGTTTATCTCCGCAAGATTCTTCGAGCAGCCCACTACCGATCAATGACTCACTTCATGGGGACCAACTCATGAAGATCACCCATACTCCCTTCTGCTCGCCATGGTACGTAGATATTGTCAATTATTTAGTATGCCATGTTGCCCCTCCTGGTCTGTCTTCGCAGCAGCACAAGAAATTCATCCATGACACGAAGTAGTACTTCTGGGATGATCCATACATCTATCGCTCAGACGAGATCGTCCGATGCTACATTCCACAGGAGGAGACCCAGGACGTGATATTCCATTGCTATTCGTCCTCCTATGGCAGTCATGCGAGCACTGCTAAGACGCAGGCAAAGGTACTCCAAGCTGGATTTTTTTAGCCCTTCATGTTCAAGGACATACACAGGTACATGCGGTCCTGTGATGCATGCTAGCACACGGGCAACATCTCTCGGCGACACGAGATGCCCCAGCGTGGTATCCTTGAGATGGAGCTTTTTGATGTTTGGGGTATCGATTATATGGGCCCATTGCCTTCATGCTAGGGTTTCAAATATATAATTCTTGCTATTGATTATGTGTCAAAGTGGGTGTAGGAAATCCCCACTGTTAGTGCTGACTCCAAATCTGTTTGTAAGCTTTTTTGACAGATCGTTTGCCCTAGGTTTGGAGTCCCTCAGATCGTCATCAGCGATGGTGGTACTCACTTCACCAATTGCCAGTTCGAGGCCCACCTCGCCAAGTATGGAGTCCATCGCCACCACGTCACCACTCCTTATCATCCGCTGGCGAATGGACTGGCCGAGGTCTCGAACAGGGAGATCAAGAGCATCCTCGAGAAGCTTGTATCGAGTACACAAGCCAATTGTTCACAGAAGTTCCCTGATGATGATCCGAGAGCTATCGGACAGCCTACCAGACACCCCTGGGTATGACTCCCTTTCACCTGATATATGGTAAATCTTGTCACCTTCTTGTTCAGCTTGAGCACAGAGCGCATTGGGCCATCCAAAAGCTCAACATGGATCTTGGAGCCGCTGGTGCTTACCGCAAGCTTCAGTTGTGCGAGCTTGATGAGATTCGTCTTGATGCATATGAGAGCGCACGTGGAGAATCCCATAGGGCTACCAGGGAAAGCCCCGGAGGCCTCCCATGGAAAATCACAGAGGGCTACCAGCAAAAGTCCCAGATGCCTCCCGTGGAGAATCCCGAAGGGCCACCGGGGAATGTCCTGGACGCCTCCCGAGAAAAGCCACAGATGGCCTCCATAGAAGACCACGGGCACCCCTCCGAGCCCCGAACGCCTCTCGTGGTAAAAGCCAGACACATCCCTTGAAATGTCATAGAGGCCTCCCGGGAAAAGACACAAAGGGCCGCCGTAGAAGACCACGGGCACCTCTCCGAGCACTAGACGCCTCCCGGGAAATGTGACAGAGGCCTCCCGGGAAATGTGACAGAGGCCTCCCAGGAAAAGCCACGGAGGACCGCCGTAGAAGACCATGGGCACCTCTTGATAAGTCTTAATATGTATAATTTTACCCTAGGCTTAGTATTCAAAATCTACAAAAATGATGCTTAAAATTCCTTTGATACGTCATTTTATGTGATTTTTTGTAACATTTTTACAATCTTCTTTCACGAGTGTGTTCGTCATGTTTCAGGGAACAAACGTACCAAATTTGGAGTTATTTCAACATCGTTTGGATAGGAAAAGAACTGGAGAAAGAAGATGCTGAAAATTTGGAAAAAAAACAGCAATCCGACCTGAAACCCGATTTCCGAATCCATAACAGACCCGTTAGTCGGTTTAAAGTCCAAATCTGAGACAATTTCCTTCCTAAATAAGTCTTGAGTTGTAATTGGTTAATTCTAAGACTTATGTACTATAAATAGAGAAGCTTTTGACTCAATTATACATGTTTTTTACATACTAGCCATTAGGGTTTAGTTTAGTTTAGTATAGCCCCCTTCTCTATTTTATTGCCTTTGTAAGCAGGCAAGGACGACAACTTCAATTCTCAAGAAATCAAGTATGTTTTTATTTATTTCTTATTATTATTTCTGCATTCTTATGGCTTTTTGCGAGTAGATCCCTTCTCGAGTTAGGGATGATATAATCTGGAAGACGTGATTCTTCCTTGGTATTGATCTCAAGTTTTGGAGTTATTTTCTAATGTTTTCTTCCTCTAAACCCTAAATTCTCATTTCGGCAACAGACATAATAGTTGAGCCTTGACGAGGATTATCACCCGAGCTAGTTCAAAATAATACACGTCTGGTTTAAGACGGAATCAGATTAGACATGTGCCTATAAGTCCATCGTTTTGGTCTTAGATGACCTGAAGGGCACAGACACAAAGATGATTTATGATCGTAGTCCTTGCGCGATCATGAGGCCGTAGACAGTGCGTGGTCAGAAGACTATTGACAGTGCGCTATCAGAGGGTCATCGACTATTTGCCACCAGAATAACGCGAGAAGGTCTAACCCTTTGAACAGGCATATCCCGAGGATCATGAGGATCTTTTCCACGTATGAAGAAAACCGCCAAGAGGTTAACATGTGTGGTTATCCCTTTATTGCATGCGTTAAGCTTGCGTGGAAGTAATGTTGGGCGAAATCGCCGTGGGATCAAGTCCTGGTAAGAAAAGACTCCCGGGCGCCGCCATTTGCCCGGGGACAAGGCCCCCCGGTGGTTTGTCCTGGGCGCCGCCATTTCCCTGGGGACCAGGCCACCGGTGGCTTGTCCCGGGCACCGCCATTTGCCCGAGGACCAAGCCCCCCGGTGGCTTGACCCGGGCGCCGCCATTTGCCCGGGGACAAGGCCCCCGGTGCCTTATCCCAGGCGCCGCCATTTGCCCGAGGACAAGGCCCCCCGGTGGTTTTTCCCGGGCGCCGCCATTCGCCCGGGGACAAGGCCGCCAAGTGCCTTGTCCCGGGCGCCGCCTTTTGCCCTGGGATGAGGCCCCCAAGTGGCTTGTCCCGGGCACCACCATTTGGGCGGGGACGAGGCCCCCCGGTAGCTTGACCTGGGCGCCGCCATTTGCCCGGGGACAAGCCCCCCGGTGGCTTGTCCTGAGCGCCGCCACGCGGTGGCTTGTCCCGGGCGCGTCCCTCGGTGGTTTGTCTCGGGTGTAGCCTCTAGGCCCCTAAAGTGTATTTTAATAATTAATGACAACTACAAATGCTACACTAACGTTACCTGCCTAGTTGTGTCAAGAAGAGACTTAAAAGACAGGTTAATGAAAGGCGAAGAAAGAGCCTCATGATGAAGAAAGGGCATTGATCAAAAGGGCAAAGGTATGAAATAGGGGCAAAGGTTTGAAATAGGGTCTTTTCCATTTTCACCGGTCTAAGGTGATTAGAGAAGAATTTTGATCGGATTTTAGGATAGTTACCGTACTATTAAGAGGAGCATGTGGTGTATCACAAAATACTTCATCTATGTGCCACAAATCATAAAATCAACTTGCATTGCATACTAGAATGTCATATACTTTGAAAATGCTTGTTTCAGCTCAATTCTGCTCAGCACTGTCTCAGTCGGCCTAACCGTCTGTTAGACCGGTCTGACCGAATTCACGGACTGACTGAATAGGATCTCGGACTGACCGACGTTATGTCTAAGTATAGTGTATTCCTTTAAAAGGTCGGTCTGTCCGTAGTTGAGACCTAGGTCAGACTCCTGGAACTTCTTGATTTATCTTTCTGTTGTTTTTGAGCTATGACGGTCGGACCGTTTGATTAGACCAGTCGGACCGTTTGATTAGACCGGTCTGACCAAGAAATCGGTCTGACCGTGCTTTTGAACTATGGTCTGTCCGTATTTTTTGGCCTGACCGTATAAAGTGTCCAGAAACTATGTCGTCTCTGGACAGTTTCACGGTCTGACCGAAATAGGCTTCGGTCTGACCGTGTGTGTGCCTGACAAGGGCAGTTGAGCATTTATTGCGCCTGTTTAATGCCGTTGCAATTGCGGCGGTCTGACCGAGCTTATACCTGCGGTCTGACCGCCAGGTGATCTTTTTCTCCCAACGGCCTGTAACGGCTATATTTATTGTGGGGGGTATATATACTCCCATGCACGGCCCTGGCATAATCTTGAGCATTGTCATCATCCTTGAGAGCTTAAGCTAGTTTCATACACTCTAGGGTTCAAATTCTCGAATTTGTGAGAGTGTGCATTTGAGATCTTCTAGTGCATTGCATTTAGATCATTAAATCAATCTTGTGGCACTAGAAGAAGGCTAAGTGATCATCACCGGCTTGTTACTCTTGGAGTTTGCCGGCTCCTAGACGGCTAGGAGAAAGGTTTTGGAGAGCTCTTCAAGGAAGATTGTGAAGACTCCTCAAAACGTCTTGTGAAAGGGTTGAGCACGCCTGGCTGGAGCGGTAAAGTGCATCCTTAGTGAAATCGAGGTTTGGATAACTCATCACACTAATCCGGCTCAAGATCTAGGTCACTTCTCGAGAGAAGGTTGACTAGATAGAGGAGCGGTTAGAGATTTGAGTTTGCCTCAACGTGGATTAGGGGTGATCGGCAAATCACCGAGACCACGGGATATATCCTTGTGTTGAAATTGTGCTTTGTTCATCTTGTGTTATTTATTTGCTCTCATTATCTAAATTGTTTGTTTTATTGATAATTTGTTAAAATCGCCCATTCACCCCCCTCTAGTCGATATCCTAGATCCCTTTCAATTGGTATCAAAGCTAGGACTCCTTTTTTAGAGGATTTAACCATCCCGGAGTAGGATAAAGATGGCTAGTGAGGGTCGGATCAATATTGGCAAACCACCACTCTTTGATGGATCTAACTATATTTATTGGAAAACTAGAATGATGGTTTATCTTAAAGCCATGGGTGGAAAGATTTGGAAAGTGGTGGATGAGGGCTTTGCAATTCTTGATGATGATGACATGACTAACCTAGATAGAGATAATGCCTTAGCTAATGCTCAAGCCATGAATGTACTTTATAGTGCTCTAAATCTAGGTGAATTCAATAGAATTTGTAAACTTGAAACGGCCCATGATATTTGGAGAAATCTTATGGATATTCATGAAGGAACCTCGATGGTCAAGGATGCTAAATTATTTATCCATAAGGGCCAATTTGAAAAGTTTGCTATGTTGCCCAATGAAGATGTATCAGAGATGTTTAACCGATTAAATAACATAGTAAATGAGTTGAAAGGGCTTGGTATGGATGTCACAAATGTGGAATTTTGTCATAAGTTTCTTAGAGGTTTACCTACAAAATATGATACAATTGTAACCTTGTGCGTTCAAACTTGAAGAGTGTGACTCCGTTGGAAGTCTTGAGTGAGATTCTCACTCATGACATATTCAAGAAATCTCAAGAAGAAGTGAAAGATGAGGCTTCCGACTCCAAGAAGAAGAACATAGCACTCAAAGCTCAAGCCTCCAAAAGGGAAGACAATGAAGAGGAAAGTGATGAGAGAGACACCGATGAGGAAATGGCTCTCTTTGTGAGAAGGTTCAAGCGGTTCATGAAGAAAAGATATCAAGGGAAGTCCTTCAAGAAAGGACAAACATCCAAGAGGAACCCATTTGAAGAGAGAAGATGCTTTGATTGCGGTGAAAAGGGTCACATCTCCACACAATGCAAAAACAAGGAAGAAGAAAAATCAATGAAGAAGAAGAAGTACGAAAAGGAAGGAGAAAGCAAGAAGAAGGTTTTCAAGAAATATTATAAGAAGTAGAAGGATGGACAAGCTTGCTTCATTGAATGGGATTCGGATGCTTCAAGTTCCGATTCCGAAGATGAAGATGAAGCATCACCCAAAGGACTCACCGGGGTAGCTATCAAGGAAGCTCCATCTCTATTCTCCACTCCTCATTGCCTCATGGCTAAAGGAGAAACAAAGGTATCATGTGACGAAGATGAATATACTTATGATGACCTAGTTGAGATGATCACCGGTTTTGATGACTATATGAGTAAAGAAAAAGAAAAATTCAAGGAATTGAAGAAGAGATACAAAACTCTTCAAAATTCCTATGAGGAGCTAAACACATCTCATGAGTCTCAAAGAAACTCATGAGATGCTTAAGGAAGCTCATGACTCACTAATTACTCATAAAGCCAACAAAACGGGTAATGAAATAGGCATCACTTGCAATATTTTCAGTGACTTGCCCATGATGTCTACTTCTAGCATATCTACATCTTGTGAAGATTTAATTGAATTCCCATCTAGACCTAAAATTGATGATAATGTGCTTAGTCTTGAAAACAATGAACCTAAGGACAAAATTGAAAAACTAACCAATGATCTAGCTAAATGCTATGTAGGAGATTCAAAATTAAGACATCTTCTAGATAGTCAAAGGTTCTCCTTAAGAAAAGAAGGACTAGACTACATTCCTAAAAAGGGAAAACATGCATTTGTTCCATCTAAAACCGTATTTGTAAAAGAAAAGGGATACTGCAACAAATGTAAAAGTTTAGGTCACATTGAAAAGAATTGCCATGCTAGCAAAAGTAATTCATCTCTTATATTCAATTCTTGCTATGTTTTAAAGAAAATGAACAATGACGATATTAAAGCCAAATTTGTTGGAACCCCGATCATTGGTGCCAAAAAGAAAGCCATTTGGGTCCCAAAATCCTTGGTAACTAACCTCCAAGGACCCAAAAAGATTTGGGTACCTAAAAGGATCTAACTTTGTTTTGTAGGTAAATTACAAGGCCGGAGGACAACATTGGGTGCTCGATAGTGGATGCACTCAACATATGACCGGTAATCACAACATGTTCTCCTCTCTAAATAATGAAGGTGCGGAATATGACAAGATCACGTTTGGAGACAATAGCAAAGGAAAGGTAAAAGGTTTGGGTAAAATTGCCATCTTAAACGACCTCTACATATCAAATGTATTGCTTATTGAATCTCTAAACTTCAACCTCTTATCCGTAGCTCAACTTTGTGATCTTGGATTTATATGTGCATTTTATCCAAAAGAAGTGATTATCACTAGTATTGATGATAATAGGTTGATTTTCAAAGGTTTTAGACATGGCAACCTCTATTTAGTTGATTTCAATTCAAATGATGCTAATCTTGGTACATGCTTGTTTACTAAATCTTCTAAAGGTTGGCTATGGCATAGAAGGCTTGGGCATGTTGGAATGAAACAACTAAATAGACTAGTTAAACATGAGTTAGTTGTTGGATTAAAAGATGTAAAGTTTGAAAAAGATAAATTATGTAGTGCTTGCCAAGCCGGAAAACAAGTTGCAAACTCACATCCAACTAAAAGCACAATGTCAACTTCTAGTCCACTTGAATTATTGCATATGGATTTATTTGGACCAACTACTTTTGTGAGCATTGGTGGAAATAGTTATTGTCTTGTCATTGTAGATGATTTTTCTAGATATACATGGATATTCTTTTTACATGATAAGTCAATTGTGTTTAACACTTTCAAAAGCTTTGCTCAAAGGGCCGAAAATGAATTTAGTTTCAAGATCAAGAAAGTGAGAAGTGACAATGGCTCCAAATTCAAGAATACCAAGGTTGAAAATTGGTGTGATGATAAAGGTAACAAACATGAGTTTTCGGCCAAGTATACACTGGAGTAAAATGGAGTAGTCGAACGAAAGAACTGGACATTGATAGACATGGCAAGCTCTATGCTTTCGGAGTACGATGTTTCGGACACCTTTTGGGCCGAAGCAATCAACACCGCGTGCCATGCATCAAATCGTCCTTCTTGTCATCGACTACTAAAGAAAACTCCTTATGAGCTTCTCATTGGAAGGAAGCCAAACATTTCCTACTTCCGAGTGTTTGGATGTAAGTGCTATATCTTGCGGAAAGGTACACGCTTATCTAAATTTCAAAGTAAATGTGATGTAGGATTTTTATTAGGATACTCATCAAATAGCAAAGCATATCGTGTCTATAATCAAAACTCCGGTTTGGTTGAGGAGACACATGATGTTGAATTTGATAAGACTAACGGCTCTCAAGAGGAGCAAGACAATTTGGATGATGTAGGTAATGAAGGGTTGAGAGTGGCAATGAAGAACATGACCATTGGGGATATCAAGCCGAAAGAAGATAGTGATCAAGATGAAGATCCATCCACTCAAGCTATCCCCTCTTCATCAACTCCTCAACATGAAGATCAAATAGTTGAAGTGGTCAATGTGGAAGACTCCTCTCAACAACAACCGGAAGTACCTTCTACCTCTATCTCACAAATCCCGGTTGATCATCCAAGAATTCATCACTCAATTTCCAAAGATCACCCCGTCGATCAAATTGTTGGTGACTTGCGTAAGGGTGTCCAAACTCGTTCTCGTCTCGCTTCATTTTGTGAAAATTACTCTTTTGTCTCCTCTTTTGAGCCCACACTTGTAGATGAAGCATTAAAAGATCCGGATTGGGTGAATGCTATGCACAAAGAATTAAACAACTTCACCTGCAACAATGTTTGGGAATTAGTAGAAGAACCAAACCCGGATGAGCATAATGTCATTGGAACCAAATGGATTTTCAAGAATAAACAAGATGCAAATGGAGTGGTAGTAAGAAACAAGGCAAGATTGGTGGCTCAAGGATACACTCAAGTTGAAGGTTTGGACTTCGGTGAAACCTTTGCTCCCGTAGCTAGACTTGAGGCTATTAGAATCTTGCTTGCTTTTGCTTCATCTCATAATATTAGACTTTATCAAATGGATGTCAAAAGTGCATTTTTAAATGGAAAAATTAATGAATTAGTATTTGTTAAACAACCTCCCGGATTTGAAGATCCTACAAAGCCAAATCATGTGTATAAACTCTCCAAGGCTCTTTATGGTCTTAAACAAGCACCTCGTGATTGGTATGAAAGACTTAGAGACTTCTTAATTTCAAAAGGCTTTAAAATTGGGAAAGTTGATACTACCTTATTTACTAAGAAAATTGGAAATGATTTCTTTGTATGTCAAATTTATGTTGATGACATCATATTTGGATCCACTAACCCAGATTTTTGTGAGGAATTTGGTAATATGATGTCTAGGGAATTTGTGATGTCTTTGATAGGTGAACTAAGTTTCTTCCTCGGACTACAAGTTAAACAACTCAAGGAAGGAACTTTCATCAGTCAAAGCAAATATGTGAAGGATTTACTCAAGAAGTTCGGACTTGAAGAAGCAAAGCCAATCAAGAGACCAATGGCCACAAACGGTCACCTTGTCTCTGACGAAGGAGGTAAATTGGTAGACTCAAAGCTTTATAGATCTATGATTGGTAGTTTATTATATCTTACTGCTTCTAGGCCCGATATTATGTTTAGTGTTTGTATGTGTGCAAGATTTCAAGCCTCTCCTAAAGAAAGTCATGTAATGGCCGTTAAGCGCATTTTGAGGTATCTAAAATATTCATCTAGCATAGGGTTGTGGTATCCTAAAGGTGCAAAATTCGAATTAATTGGATATTATGATTCTGATTATGCGGGATGTAAAGTGGATAGAAAAAGCACCTCTAGCAGTTGTCAGCTGTTAGGAAGATCTTTAGTATCTTGGTCCTCCAAGAAACAAAACTCTGTAGCTTTATCAACCGCCGAAGCGGAATATGTTTCCGCGGGTAGTTGTTGTGAACAATTGCTTTGGATGAGGCAAACATTGTTGGATTATGGAATAAAAATTGAAAAAGTGCCTCTTTTGTGTGATAATGAGAGTGCGGTGAAAATAGCCACAAATCCAGTTCAACACTCTCGGACCAAGCATATAGATATCCGACACCACTTCCTTAGAGATCATGTTAGCAAAGGTGATGTGGTGGTGGATAATGTAAGAACCGAAGATCAATTAGCGGATATATTCACTAAGCCCTTAGATGAAAGTCGTTTTTGCAAACTCCGAAAGGAGCTTAACGTCATTGACATATCAAATGTGGCTTGAAATGTTGAACTCATATTGCTTGTGCTTAAAGTATCACTTGATTGCTTGAACTTCCTCTCTTAGAGCTTTTTAGACTCTTTTATCGGCAATTGAGTAAAGTGAACCAAAAAATTTGTTGAGTTATAAGATAAATACTTCCCCTTTGGTGATATTGTCTATATCTCTCTTATAATTATCTTATATTTATATATCACCCTATCCAAATCTCTTGAGCATCAAATCAATCAAAAATCCTCCAAGATTTTTAGTCTTTCCAGCGGTCGGACCGATCCAATTGCGGTCTGACCGAATGCTTCTCCAGAGAGCATCTAATTTTTCTGTTTCCAGCGGTCTGACCGTATCTTGTTCACGGTCTGACCGAATTTTCATGACCAGAGACCTTTTTATCCCGAATCTCTGTCCTTTTCACCGTTTTCCCCACTTATCTCTTTCACGTGCGTTCCAAAAGTCTTTGGAATCTTCCTCTCCGGTCAAACCCTCGTCAAGCTCGGACATACCGTGCTTCAAGATCATCACCAAATCATGTCTTCTAGGTATATTGCTCAGATTCTTCTTCGTTTTCAATTTCTTTTATTGTTCATCTTGAGGTTTAGGGCAAATGTGATGAATCTAGTCCAAATATGGTCATTTCTTGAAATTGATTCATCACTTTGATACTATAAGTTCTTTCCCACGTATTTGAGACCAAATTGTGCCCTAAATTCTAGTAAATCTCAGGATTCTAGTCAAACCCTATCTCTTCAGTTGCGCCGGTCTGACCGCCCCTGTCTCGGTCTGACCGAATGCAACAGCAGAGCCAGGATGTGCTGTTCTGTTGTCATATCTATTCTCGTCATGCTTTCCTATTTTCTGGTATCTTACCTCTGCATTTCTTCCAAATCTTATAGTGGTCGAGGTATTCAAGGCACTGCCTCCATTCGGACAAATAAGAAGAAATTGGCAAAGCGGCGAAAAAGGGCTCTACCCTCGAGTAGCAGTGACAGTCACGATGACGATTGGGTGCCCTCGGCCGAAGATTCAGAGACAGAACAGTCGTCTCATCGTGGTGGATCGTCTCACAGGGGCATGGACATCGAGAGTGAGGACGATGAAATAAACGTCCACGCTTATCAAGGCCCGAAGAAGAATTGGACTTCAAGCGACTATACAAAGGTTAGGACCATCTACGCCTACAATCATGAGAATGACGCCTCTACTCCTCACTTCCACACGATGACACAGCAGGATGCCTTCTACGGTCATTTGGTCCACAAAAATATCTTCGAACACAAATGGATCGAATGGGCTTATGTTGTAAATCAGCCCATCATGGCTCCCTTGGCGCAGATCTTCAAGGATATAGGGCTGTATGACTTTGTGGAGCACAAATGCACATGGAACGCCACTGCCATCAGACAGTTCTATGCTACAGTTGAGATCAGATGGGCGGATCAGCAGATCATGTGGATGACAGGTTCTAGGTGTTATGAGGCCACCTTTGAGGAGTTTGCTGTGGCAAACAAGTTAAACTATGAGGAAATGAATGAGGGGATCGATATGGAGGATGAGGATTACCTCCATGAGGATGGCTGGCTCCAGTTTTATGAGCAGCCGGGAGGTGGACAGCGGACTGTACCTGGCATCATTATAGGTCTCAAAGTCCTCCCTGCTGTAGTCAACAAAATCGTACGAGCCACGATCCATCCAAAGAGTGGAAACCGAGAAGCGGTCCGGGATTACTACTGGAACTTCATCGACCACATCCTCAAGAGTCATCGAATCAACATTGTCTCATTTATCTTGAAGACAATTGAGGATGTCTCGGTGACCACTCTGCCGAATCTCTACTATTCTCCTTTTATCATGTCCTTGCTGCTCCAGAAGACGAAGTTTCCTCGCGGTTCTTGTGATATCAGACATCTCGGCTATAAGCCGTTTAGTGTCAACCCGCGCGTCTTGGCTCGAGGCCATGGAGCACAGCATCATCAACAGCAGCAGCAGCAACAGGCTCACCCTATGCCTCCTCCTCCTCCACCTCAGGCACAGCAGACAGCTCAGTCTAGCCAAGCCCCCGCCTGGTTTACACAGTTCCAGCAGCAGTTCCATCAGCCGATGATGGATCAGTTCGCTACTCTTCTCCAGGGGCTTGAGCTCGCTCGCTCGGACTTGGCTGCTTTGAATGATCAGTTCCAGACCTTCTCGTCGCGCCAGGATCAGCTCGAGCAGCGCTTTGACGGCTTCTCCGCTCACTTCTACACCCGTTTCCCTCAGACTCCTCCTCACCATCCTCCCGATGATGATGCTCCTGCCGATTCTTAGCTTTTTTGGCAATTGATGCCAAAGGGGGAGAGAAGAGAGTAGAAGAGTAGGAGAGATGATGAAAGATGAACCTAAAATGAAAACTTTTGGTGTAAAGTTTTTCATTAACTTGTTTAGTTGAATATCTCTTTTATGTGGTTGACATTTATGTTGGTTGACTCTTGTATGAGATTGTTACTGCTTGATATATGAGGTATGCTTATGTTATTTTCATATGACCTTGTGATGATGATATCATGTTGTAGAATTGAATGTTGAATGTCTTATTTGTGATACTTCATGCTCATATAATGAATGAATTGAGATAGCATCTTATACACATGCTTGAACTCCACTAAAATGCCAAAATTCTCATATTCATACTTTTAGGGGGAGTGTCTTATTCTTCACTGCTTATTGTAAAATTCCCTTTATGCTTAAAAATTCTTCATCTACTCTTTATGTTGTCATCAATTACCAAAAAGGGGGAGATCGTAGCTTCTAGGCCCCTAAAGAGTGTTTTAATAATTAATGACAACTACAAATGCTACACTAACGTTACCTGTCTAGTTGTGTCAAGAAGAGACTTAAAAGACAGGTTAATGAAAGGCGAAGAAAGAGCCTCATGATGAAGAAAGGGCATTGATCAAAAGCGCAAAGGTACGAAATAGGGTCTTTTCCATTTTTACCGGTCTAAGGTGATTAGAGAAGAATTTTGATCAGATTTTAGGATAGTTGCCGTACTATTAAGAGGAGCATGTGGTGTATCACAAAATACTTCATCTATGTGCCACAAATCATAAAATCAACTTGCATTGCATACTAGAATGTCATATACTTTGAAAATGCTTGTTTCAGCTCAATTCTGCTCAGCACTGTCTCAGTCGGTCTGACCGAATTCACGGACTAACTGAATAGGATCTCGGACTGACCGACGTTATGTCTAAGTAAAGTGTATTCCTTTAAAAGGTCGGTCTGTCCATAGTTGAGACCTAGGTCAGACTCCTGGAACTTCTTGATTTATCTTTCTTTGTTTTTGAGCTATGACGGTCGGACCGTTTGATTAGACCGGTCTGACCGTATGGCCGGTCTGTCCGTATTTTTCGGCCTGACCGTATAAAGTGTCCAGAAACTATGTCGTCTCTGGACAGTTTAACGGTCTGACCGAAATAGGCTCCGGTCTGACCGTGTGTGTGCCTGACAAGGGCAGTTGAGCATTTATTGCGCCCGTTTAATGCCGTTGCAATTGCTGCGGTCTGATCGAGCTTATACCTGCGGTCTGACCGCCAGGTGATCTTTTTCTCCCAACGGCCTGTAACGGCTATATTTATTGTGGGGGGTATATATACTCCCATGCACGGCCCTGTTCACAACTTTTGGCATAATCTTGAGCATTGTCATCATCCTTGAGATCTTAAGCTAGTTTCATACACTCTAGGGTTCAAATTCTCGAATTTGTGAGAGTGTGCATTTGAGATCTTCTAGTGCATTGCATTTAGATCATTAAATCAATCTTGTGGCACTAGAAGAAGGCTAAGTGATCATCACCGGCTTGTTACTCTTGGAGTTTGCCGGCTCCTAGACGGCTAGGAGAAAGGTTTTGGAGAGCTCTTCAAGGAAGATTGTGAAGACTCCTCAAAACGTCTTGTGAAAGGGTTAAGCATGCCTTGCCGGAGCGGTAAAGTGCATCCTTAGTGAAATCGAGGTTTGGATAACTCATCACACTAATCCGGCTCAAGATCTAGGTCACTTCTCTAGAGAAGGTTGACTAGATAGAGGAGCGGTTAGAGATTTGAGTTTGCCTCAACGTGGATTAGGGGTGATCGGCAAATCACCGAGACCACGGGATATATCCTTGTGTTGAAATTGTGCTTTGTTCATCTTGTGTTATTTATTTTCTCTCAATATCTAAATTGATTGTTTTATTGATAATTTGTTAAAATCGCCTATTCACCCCCCTCTAGTCGATATCCTAGATCCCTTTCACCGGGCACTGCCATTTGCCAGGGAACAAGGCTCCTCGATGGCTTGTCACGGGCGCCGCCATTTGCCTAGGGACAAGGCCCCCCAGTGGCTTATCTCAGCCGCCGCCATTTGCCCGAGGAACAGGCCCCCCGGTGGCTTGACCCGGGCGCCGCCATTTGCCCGGGGACAAGGCCCCCCAGTGGCTTGTCCTGGGGGCACCGGGGCCTTGTCCCTGGGCACCGCTATTTGCCCGGGGACAAGGGTCCCCGGTCCCAGGTCATGTGAGGATCACGCGAGAAGCGCCTCGGCAACTGGCGGACACCTGTCGAGCATCCAAGGCTTCCGTCCGGAAGAAGGACGCACGTGCCCCTCGATCCAACGGTGGTTAGTGAGGTAGTCTAGTCTTTTTGCATCTTTTGTGCCTATATAAGCCCTTGTAACCCCTCATGTGAAGGACAACAATTCATTTTCACTCTAATAGACAATCAAACAGGCCTGCTTTGGAGCCATCTCTCCCCCAAGAGAGCTCCCCTAGCCAACTCCAGTTGGGAGCACGTCAACAGGACTAGGGCCTCCACTGAGGCCTGAACCTGTATAAACATTCGTGTCATTTGCTATGTTTGCCCGACCGGAGAGGAGCAGTCATGCGGTCTGCTCGCGTCGTCTTTTCTTCGCTAGGGACTTCAACAAAACCTGTCGGGGTATTCGCGATACGACGACAGTTGGCACCGTCCGTGGGGACACATGACGAATCGCCATGGCTCCCCCAAGAACGAGGGCTCGCACCCTTCCCGGTGACGCCGATCCCAGTGACCCGGTGCTACCCCACCGAAGCGCGGCCATCCCGGTGCTGCCGTCCCGACACAGCCAAACCCAGGTACCACCTCTAACCCTCCCGGTAATTTCCGACAGACAGGGCTCCGGGTCCAACCCGGCCACCTCGGACTCTCCCGGGGGGACTGGCTTTCCCCCGGTGGCCCCGCCGGCTTCCCAGAACACTGCTCAAAGCTCTTGTGGAGGGCCAACTCCGCACTCAGCGCTCGATGGACGTGCTCCTCCGCGTTGTGGCGCGGCCGCCGGCCCCCATCTACCCACAGTTCCCGTTCATGGGGGCAATGCCCCAGTTTATGGGACATTCGATGGCCCCTCCGATCCTCGGAGGTCAAGTCGCTCCCGGGGCTGGTGGTCCCAATTGCATCTAGGCCTTTATGCTTAACCCTAATTTTGATGATTAATGAAACAAAGTGTTTCAGACTGATTGTGTTTTTGAGATTGTTTGATACGGAGCTCTGTTCGAAAGAAATACAAGATGATCAAGATGAACCCGACGTAAAATGATAAAAGCAAAAGTCACAAACAACAAGGTCGAGACGCAAATCGAGAAACGCAAAGGACCTAAGGTAATCTGTGATTTTATTTTTACCGATTTTGGTGTTTGGAGGTTGATCGGTCAAGGATTTTGTTTTTAGATTTAACTGTACTATAAAGAGGGGTTGCGAAATCCTCTCTACACTTCCAACATGAACCGAGAAATTTAGGTCGTTGCATTGCATTCTTTTTGGTTGGATTTGATTTGAATTTGTTTTTGAAAGATTTGGATTTTCAGTTGAGTTTTTGACAGTAGAAGAGTTTTTCAAATTTCGAGAAAGATCTAGGCAGATCTGGCTTTTTCTTCTGTTGACAAAAATGTAGCCCTTAAAATTATCTTTCGAACGAGCTATTAAAATGTTGACAAAAATATAGCTGTTTTTGCTCATGCTGACTGTCAGTTTGAATGTCAATTTGTGTTAACTGACAATTGTCCAGAGAGTGTGTTTTTCAGGCCTAAAATTTTTGGCCTAAACTGACTGTTACTCTTGGTGAGTGCCCTCACCTAGACGGTTCGGAGATGTGGCCGTTGATCTCTCCATTCGGAGATTATCGGAGAGACTCGACGCATTTGTACAAGGCATCGGTGCTCGCCTTTCCGGAGTGGACAAGGAGCAACTAATAGTGGATAATATCCTTCGTGGATATTAAAGCAAGACTCAATTTATTTGAGTGCTCCAATGAGGATTAGGGGAGACTGGGTGAGTCTCCGAGACCTCGGTAAAAATTGTTGTGTTCGTTCTCTCTCTCTCTCTCTTTATTTCAATATATCAAATTGCTTTTGGTTCTTATCTTTGCAACATTTGTTTTTAATTGAAAAGTTTTAAAGCCTCCTATTCACCCCCCCTCTAGTTGGCATCCTTGATCCTACACGTAGTATCAGAACAAGGTCTCTCGATAAATTAGGCTTTACCGCCTAGAGAGAGGATGACGTCTAACGAGGGCTTTTCTCTTGGTCATACCGGTCGTACGCGGGAGTTGTCCTCTGGAGCCCCAAGGGGAGGGAACTGGAGTACGTGGAGCGGCTCGAGTTCCCTGCCACGAACAACGTCCCCGAATACGAGGCCTTGCTCCTTGGGTTATGCCTCGCACGCTCCCTGGGGATTCGATGCCTCCTAGTAAAAGGAGACTCCCAGCTCGTAGTTTGCCAAATGGACAAGTCCTACTTGTGCCATTACGCAAACTTGAGCCTCTACTTGCAGGAAGTGCGCAAGATGGAGAAGCACTTCGACGGCCTAGACGCCCGGCACATCCTGTGGAGGGACAACAACCGGGCCGATGCCCTGGCTCGGGCAGCCAGCGCCTGGGAACAGCTCCCAAAAGGGGCTTTCTTGGAGATCATCGCGAAGCCTTCGGTGGCCTCCCCGGACCCGGGTGATGAGCCCTGCGTCCAGGAAGTCGCCAAAATCACCCGGGCTTCATCTTGGATGGATCCCCTCATGGGGGAGGGAGACCCCCCCAATGAGGCCGAGGCCAAGCGCCTTCGAGCCAAGGCTCGGGCATACCTCTGTTGGAGGGGAAACTTTACAAGCAGGGGGTTTCCACTCTGCCCCGCTGCCTTCCAAGACTGGAAGGGCTCCGACTTCTTGAGGACATTCACTCGTGAAGTTGCGGGTCACATCTAGCCCCGTGCGCCATCGCGGCCAAGGCCCTTCGCCAAGGTTTCTATTGGCCCATGGTGATTTGCAACGCGTGAGACCTTGTCTCCGTGTGAGAGGCCTGCCAAAAGATGGCCAAGGGTTCTAACCTCCCCTCTGTAGCGCTACAGACCATCCCCATCACTTGGCCCTTCACACGCTGGGCGATGGACCTCCTAGGTCCCTTCCCCCCAGCGCCCGGGGGCTACAAGTATGCGGTGGTCACGGTCGACTGCTTTACAAAGTGGGTAGAGGCCGAACCTCTGACCAGCATCATGTCCCGAATAGTACAACGGTTTTTCTGGAAGAATACCGTATGTCGTTTCGGAGTCCCCAGAGAAATCACTGTCGATAACAGGACCCAACTCAACTCGGTATACTTTCGGGAATTCTGCGAAGGCTTGGGTCTCACCATCCACTTCGCCTTGGTAGCTCACCCCTAGAGCAACGGGGCCATCGAAAGGGTCAACGGCGTGATCCTACAGGGGTTATGCCGGTGGCTCGAACAAGCCACCTCCAAACGGGGTGCGTGGGCGGAGGAGCTTCCCAGAATCCTCTGTTCCATGCATACGACCACGAGCCAGGCGACGGGACGCACCCCCTTCTCCCTTGTATACAGGGCAGAGGTGGGTCTTCCCCTAGAGATTGGCTTCCAGTCACTGCGGGTCGAGCTCCTAGATGAAGCTACGACCGCAACATACCAAGCCAACGAAGCAAATCAGCGACTAGAGGTTGACCTCGTGGAAGAGGAACGCGACCGAGCACTCCTCCGCCATGCCATCTACGAGCACAAAATGATGCGTACATACAACCGGCGCGTCCGCGAGAAAGCTTTACGCCTCGGGGACCTCGTCCTCAAGCACGTAATAGACCCCCAAGCCCCGGGTAAACTCTCCCCCATGTGGGAGGGCCCCTACAGGATCTCAGCAGTCCTGGGCTCGGGGGCTTACAAGCTCTCCAAACTTCAAGAGCAGGAGCTGAAGCATGCGTGGAACGTACGCTTGCTTTGCAAGTTCTATGTCTAGCCTACAGGCTCGTCTCCTCCCCCAGAGCGGTTACGTCGGAGGGGAGGGGGACATTGTACTCACCATTCCCTCCCCCATCGCGGTCAAGTGGGGGGAGGCGTTGTATCTTAACTCCTTATTAATGCAACTAGTTTTTTCCTCAGCTCTGGCTTACTGCAGGTATTTACATTATCGTCTCTCACGACGATGCCCTCCTCGTGAGGATGCCCTCTTAGTAAGGATGCCCTCCTCGTGAGGATGCCCTCTTAGTAAGGATGCCCTCCCCGTGAGGAAGTGGGCTATCATGACCCAAAAAGTCCCTACAACGGGAGTCCCACTCCCGTAGGACGGCTTACGATCACCCCTCGTGGACTGAGGGTGTAAGCAGCAACCTGGTCCTCAAGGACCGTGGTAACAAGTCAATTTGAGAGACTAGTCCCCTCCTCAAACACTCAGACCGATCATCGGGCACATCCTCCTCCGGGAGTCGACTGTCTGCTTAGCGAGAAGGAATTCTCGGATATTCTTTCTCGGAGATCTCATTCTCGGCTCCCCGTTTTCACGATGACTGGAGGGTTTTCTGCCGGAAAAATTATCCCTAGGGATTTTAGATTTTCTGGGATATTCTTTCTCGGATATCTCATTCCTGGCTCCCCGTTTTCAGGGCGACCGGAGGGTTTTCTCCCAGAAAAATTATCCCCAGGAATTTCAGAGATTTTCTCCCGAAAACATTCCCAGAAATCTCAGACATGGACCGGAGGATTTCTCACCGAGATTTTCTAAAAATCGTTCCCGATCCCCCGTCGTCACGGCGAACGGGAAATTTCTGAAATTTCTGAAATTCCTCCCGGTCGTAGCGCCCCAAACTGGAAACTTAATTTGTCTTTGAAAACAATGGAAATTAATTCACAATCCTCGGACCTTGGATAGAATTATGCCGGATGGTTATGGAATTCCCGAAGCCCTAGGTTTTAGAATAGAATGAGTCTGGGCTGATTTTGCTGATTTTGAAGAGACATATGCATGCATGACTTTTTAAGAAAAAGAATTTTCACCCAAACTCAAGGTGTTACAGATCTACCCTCCTTAAAGAAATCTCGCCCTGAAATTTACCTAAGACAAGAAAAGATAAGGATAGGCTTGCTGAAGATCCTCTTCCTCTCCCAAGTGGCTTCTTGTTCGAAATGATTTCTCCACTGAACCTTGCACAACTTAATATTCTTCCTTCTGAGCTGACTTTCATCAGTGGCTAATATTCTGATTGGATGCTCAAGGTAAGTAAGATTCTTCTGCAGTGATACATCTTGAGTTTCTATCTGGTCAGTGGGTTCCTTTAAACATTTCCGGAGTTGAGAAACATGCAACACATCATGCACTCCTGCTAATCCCAAAGGTAATTCCAATTTATATGATACTTCCCCTTTTCTCTTGATTATCTTAAATGGTCCAATATACCTTGGTGATAGCTTTCCTTTCACTTGGAATCTCCGCAATCCCTTGAATTGTGTGACCTTGAGATAAACAAAATCTCCTAGTTCAAATGATAATTCTCTCCATCGATTATGTGCATAACTCTTTTGTTGGGACTGTGCTATCTTCAACCTTTCTCTGATGAGTTTGACATGAGCTTCTGCCTCTTCTACTATCTCTGGTCCTATAACTCTTCGTTCTCCTGGCTCATTCCAATGCAATGAGTTCTGCATTTACGTCGATATAAGGCTTCAAAGGGAGCCATTTGTATACTGGATTGATAACTATTATTATATGTAAACTCTGCAAATGGTAAACATTTGTCCCATGATGTTCCATAATCCAGTATACAAGCTCTTAGAAGATCTTCCAAAATTTGGTTTACTCTCTCTATTTGCCCTCCTGTCTGAGGGTGATATGCAGTGCTGAAGTTCAACTGGGTTCCTAAAGTTTCATGCAGTCTGTTCCAAAACTTGGATGTAAATTGTGCTCCGCGATCTAAGACTATCTTCTTGGGAATGCCATGCAATACTACTATTCTTTGCATGTATAACTCTGCCAATTTACTGCCGTTGTAGATCTTTTTAACTGGTATGAAGTGAGCTACTCTGGTGAATCTGTCCACGATGACCCATATGGAGTCATATTCTCCTTGAGTTTTAGATAGTCCGGTAATGAAATCCATATCGATTTCTTCCCATTTCCATAGCGGTATTGGCAAAGGTTGTAACTTTCCTGCTATCTTCTGGTGCTCTGCTTTAATTCGTTGGCATGTATCACAGTTTGCGATGTACTCTGCAATCTCTCTCTTCATATTATCCCACCAAAATCAACTTTTCAGGTCCTGATACATCTTAGTGTTACTGGGATGTATTGAATATGGAGTTTTATGTGCTTCAATCAGAATTAATTCCTTCAAGTATGCGCTTTGAGGTACATAGATCCTTCCACGATACCACATTATTCCTTGATTATCTTTAGTAAAACCCTGAGCCTTTCCTAATTTGATTCGGCTCTTGATCTTGGAAATCTCCTCATCTTCTTTCTGAGCATTCCCTATCTGTTCTTCAAGTTGAGGTTTTACTATCAGAGTAGTTACCGTCCCATGTGGTACTACTTCCACTTGATGATTCTGTAACTCTTGTTGTAAATAAGGGTTCCTCAGTATGACTACTTCTTGCAGGTTATAAACCTTCCTACTTAGGGCATCGGCTACTACATTAGCCTTTCCTGGATGGTAGTGGATACTACGATCATAATCTTTGATAAATTCTAGCCATCTTCATTGACGCATGTTGAGCTTTGTCTGAGTGAAAATATACTTGAGGCTCCTGTGGTTTGTAAATATCTCACACTTGTTCCCAATGAGATAATGTCGCCATATCTTCAAGGCATGTATTACTGCTGCTAACTCCAAGTCATGGGTCGGATAATTTTCCTCATGTGGCCTCCATTGGCGTGAAGCGTAAGCTACTACCCGTCCTTGCTACATTAACACACAGCCTATTCCATGTTGCATCTAGGCCTTTCATGCCTAACCCTGATGTGTTTTGATGGTTGATGATAATAAGTATTTTTGGACTAACTATGTGTTTGAGTTATTGTTACAGATTTCAGACAACCGCACAAAAAGCGAGGGCTTGTGATCAAGATGTTGAAGTTCAATTTAAGTTGTTCAAAAGCATAAGAAGACGCAAAAAGAAATTGTTTTTGCTGGACTAAACTGATGCATCGAGGTATGTTGTAGTTCTAGATTTACCGATCTCAGGGTGCATGAAGATCGATCGGTTTAAGGATTTTATTCTTAGTTTAAACCGTACTATAAAGAGGGGACACAAGTTCTCTCTACATCTCCAATCATACCGAGAAAAATCTAGGTCAATGCACGCATATCATTATCTGTGGTTTTTCGACAATTTGTTTTGATGTATTGAATTTTGTCAACAGTTGAGGTTTTTACTTCTTGAGAAAGATCTGAAAAGATCTAATTTTTGTTGCTGTTGTCAAAAATGTTCTTCTCGAAAATATCTTCAAAACAAAACTGAAATCATTTGAATCAGATCTCTGGTTTTTGAGTTTTCTCTGTTTTTATCCAGACTGACTGTCAGTCTTTGTAACTGACTGTCAGTATGAATGTCAGTTTGATAAACTGACTAATCTCCAGAGAGTATGTTTTTATTGAGCTGATTTTTGTTGTACTATACTGACTGTCAGTGTTGGTAACTGACTGTCAGTATGAATGTCAGTTAGTGCAAACTGACAAATCTCCAGAGAGCATGTTTTTCTGTCTCAGATTTTTTGTACTAAACTGACTGTCAGTATGAGTATACTGACTGTCAGTGTGGGTTTCGACCACAGAGAGTTTTTGAGTTGATTTTAATTAATTCTGTTTTTCTCTGTGAGACTGACTGTCAGTTTGGAACACTGACTGTCAGTTTGGGCAGTAAATTTTTGCTGTTATAAAGTTTTTAGCCGTTGGTTTTCACTGTTGATTTTGTGGACACTGACTGTCAGTCTTTGTAACTGACTGTCAGCTTGGACTGTTTCTTTTTACCGTTTTAGTCCACAACATTCGAGCTGTTGTGATCCTATTTTTACTCTTTCTGGTGATACACTATACTGACTGTCAGTTTGTGAGACTGACTGTCAGTCTTAGTTCCTATTTTTCAGGTCGAGCGCAAACGGCTCTTTTGACCACGAAGGCTATAAATAGAGGTGTTGAGCTACTGTTTCAACACAAGAAAAACACAGCAACACAGCCTTTCTTACTTTCTCACTAGTGCTTCTTCGTTTTACTTAAAACTTGATCTTTTGATCGAGTCGTGAGAGTTTTAGCCACATCGAGCATATTGTTCTTGCATTCCATTTCTAGATATTTTCTCGGTGTGCATTGGAGGTCTAGAGTAGACCTTGCTTCTTATTACTCTTGGTGAGCGCCCTCACCTAGACGGTTCGAAGGCGTAAATCGCTGATCTCTCCAAATCGGAGATTGTCGGAGAGACGCGATTACTTGTAAAAGGCTTGGTGCTCGCCTTTCCGGAGGGGACAAGGAGCAACCTTAGTAGATAGTGTCCTGTGTGGATACTGAAGCTATACTCAAGGACTGAGTGCGTCAACGAGGACTAGTGGAGACTGGGCGTGTCTCCGATACCTCGGGATATATCGGTTTCAATCTCTTATCCTTTCTATTACTTGTTTTATCTGAATTTTTCATTTGCAAAAACAAATTTTAAAAGTCTCCTATTCACCCCCTCCCCTTCTAGTCGACATCCTGATCCAACACGTGGTATCAGAGCAGGTTTCTCATTTATAAGCTTCACCGCTTAGAGAGAGGATGTCGTCTACTGATGGCTTTAATCTGGGTCATACTAGCCGTGCGCCTATCTTTGATGGGACTAACTATCCCTACTGGAAAGTGCGTATGTCTGTATTTCTAGAAGCCATGGGATTGGATGTCTGGTTGATTGTTAAAGTTGGTTTTTCTCCTCCGGATGATCCGGAAAGCTATGCTGAAGATGATAAGAGAAAACAACATCTGAATGCTCGTGCTTTAAATGCTTTATTTACTGGTTTATCTCTAAATGAATTTAATCGTGTAAGCAATTTGAATACTGCTCACAAAGTTTGGAAAACTTTAGAAGAAATATATGAAGGAACTACTAAAGTAAAAGAGGCTAAACTTTTAATGGTTAGACAAAAGTATGAAACTTTCAAAATGTCTTCTTCTGAAACTGTTGATTCCATGTTTACTAGATTGAATAATATTGTGAATGAACTTAAAGGTCTTGGTGTTATCTTTACTGATCTCGAAATTGTCAGAAAAATGCTTCGAGCTCTCCCAGAAAGCTTTGACAGTCTTGTAACAGTTTTGACAAACTCCGATCTTTCTACAACTTCACCTACTGATCTCTATGGAAATTTGATTACCCATGAAATGCACAAAAAGGAGAAGAAGGAACTGAACGAAACCTCTGATACAAAGAAAAAGACGGAGGCTTTCAAAGCAAATTCCAAGGACGGCACAAGTGAAGGTTCCTCCGATGAAGACTTGGCTCTCTTGGTAAGAAATACTCAACGTCTTCTTCGCAGGTTACACAAGAAGGGAGTGAGCATCGACACTCGTCCAAAAGGTTCAAGACCAACAAACTTCAAAGATGTGATATGCTATGAATGTCATGAAAAAGGACATATAGCATCAAGATGTCCGAACAAGAACAAATCTACGGATAAAAAGAAGAAGAACTTCAAGAAGAAGTTTAACACTCCTAAAAAGGCATGCTTTGGCGAATGGATGTCTGGAGGTGAGAATTCCGACTCCGACTCTGATGATGAGAGATGTACAAAGAAATTAGCCGGAATTGCCCTCAAAAATTCATCAAGCTCTCCAGTTTGCCTTATGGCAAAAAGGAATGAAAAGGTAACTTCTTTTGATCCCTCCTATGATGATCTAGTTGAAATGCTAAATGAAATTAATGAGGCCTATGGCAAAACTAAAAGAAAATATAAGACCCTTAAGGAAGAATTTTCAACTCTTTATAATCAACACTCTGAATTAAAGGAATCTTATGAAAATGCTCTTATGAAAGATGTCTCAAATTTGTCTTGTAAAGCTAGCATTGGTAATTCTTGTGATGATATTGATAATTTTCAACTAGATACACCATGCGCTTCAAATGAATCCACTCTCTATGAAAATATTAAACTTAAATCTCAAGTTAAAAAATTAGAAAAAGGGTTAGAAAATAGCTATAAAGGTAAAATATCTCTTGACCTAATTTTAGGTAGTCAAAGATGCACCTTTAGAAAAGAAGGTCTAGGATATTTTCCTAATAAAGATAAAAAGATAAAAATTAGAACTGTTTTTACAAAAGCATGTAACCTGTTTTGTCATAAATGCCATGAAATAGGTCATTCACATGATTCATGCCCTCTTATGACATCTGCATATTTTGATGCTTGTTACATGCTAAAACGGTCAAAGAAAGGTTATGCTATTGCAAAATATGTTGGTGCACCAATGATGAACAAAAGAAAAAAATCTATTTGGGTGCCCAAAACTTTGATCGCTAATATTAAAGGACCCAGAAGTGTTTGGGTACCAAAATCAACTTAAATTCTTTTGCAGGTAAACTACAAAAATGGTGGACGTCATTGGGTGCTTGATAGTGGATGCTCCGAGCACATGACCGGAAATGCCAAACTGTTCACCACAATAAAAGACAATTCCGACGAACATCAAAAGATCACCTTTGGAAATAATCGTCAAGGAAGCGTGACAGGTTTGGGTAAAGTTGCCATTTCAAATGATTTAACTATTTCAAATATTCTTTTGGTTGAATCTTTAAATTTTAATTTGCTTTCAGTTGCACAAATTTGTGATCTTGGTTTCCGCTGTATCTTTTATCCCAATGAAGTTTTGGTTGAAAATTTAAAAGACAATTCTTTGATTTTTAAAGGTTTTCGTCATGAAAATTTATATCTAGTTGATTTCTCTTCAAAAGATGCATTTCTTGCAACATGTCTAGTCTCACAAACATCTAAAGGATGGTTATGGCATCGGAGACTTGCTCATGTTGGAATGCATCAACTTAAAAAGCTTTTCAAACGTGATTTGGTTATTGGCTTAAAGGATGTGGTCTTTGAAAAGGATAAACCTTGTAGCGCTTGTCAAGTAGGCAAGCAAATAGCTACCACACATCCAACTAAGCGAATACTTTCTACAAGCAAACCTTTGGAACTTTTGCATTTGGATTTATTTGGACCTTCAGAGTTCCAAAGTATTGGGGGAAATAGTTATTGCTTTGTTATTGTTGATGATTTCACTCGTTTTACTTGGGTTTTCTTTATTTTTCAAAAATCTGAAACCCCCGATGTTTTCAAAAGTTTTGCAAAACGTGTTTCTAATTAATTCGAATTATCCATCAAGAAAATCCGTAGTGATCATGGTGGAGAGTTCGTTAATTCAACTTTATTTGATTTTTGCGACTCTCTTGGAATCAAACATGAATTTTCCACATCCTACACTCCACAGCAAAATGGAGTTGTTGAAAGGAAAAATCGAACATTAATAGAGATGGCAAGAACCATGTTATGTGAGTATAATACACCTATTCGCTTCTGGGCAGAAGCAGTTCACACAGCTTGCTATTCTATTAATCGACTCTATTTGCATCCTCTTTTGAACTTGACACCTTATGAACTTCTTTTTGGAAGAAAACCAAATATTTCATATTTTCGTGTTTTTGGTTGTAAATGTTACATCTTAAGAAAAAGAAACTTTGGTGGAAAATTTCAAAGAAAAGTTGATGAGGGTTTTCTAGTTGGTTATTCTACCACTAGCAAAGCCTATCGTGTTTTTAACAAAACGTCAGGTTGTATTGAGGAATCTTGCGATATTGAGTTTGATGAATCTAATAACTCACAAGAAGAGCAAGCTGTTCATGACACTTCAGGTGAAATTCAAGAACCTTTGAAAGAACTTACCATTAAAGAAGCTGAGGAAGTTGATCTAGATAATGATGGAAGTGAAGACAACAATGAACAACCTGGACCTTCTGTGCAAGTTGAGTCTACTGCAGAAGAAGCAGCACAAGAAGAAGCGCCAAGCCAGCATAAAACAATTATCAAGGATCACCCTTTGAACCAAGTTCTGGGTGATATTAGTAAGGGTGTTCTAACTCGATCTCGTATTGCTTCTTTTTGTGAACATCATTCATTTGTTTCTTCTTTAGAACCAACATGTGTTAGTGAAGCTCTAGATGATCCTGACTGGGTAAATGCTATGCATGATGAACTAAATAACTTTACTAGAAATAAAGTCTGGAACTTAGTAGAAAGACCTAAGGATCATAATGTCATTGGAACAAAATGGGTTTTCAGAAATAAGCAAGATGAAAATGGACTAGTAATTAGAAACAAGGCTCGTCTTGTTGCTCAAGGTTTCACTCAAGTCGAAGGTTTAGATTTTAGTGAAACTTTTGCTCCTGTGGCGAGACTTGAAGCAATTAGAATTCTTCTTGCTTATGCTTCTCATTTTAACATTAAACTTTTTCAAATGGATGTTAAAAGTGCTTTTCTAAATGGTGAAATTTCAGAACTTGTATTTGTAGAGCAACCTCCCGGGTTTGAAGATCCAAAATTTCCAAACCATGTTTTTAAACTAACGAAAGCTCTGTATGGCCTCAAACAAGCTCCTCGAGCTTGGTATGAACGCCTTAGAGATTTTCTTCTTTCTAAAGGTTTTAAAACTGGAAAGGTTGACACAACTCTGTTCACCAAGAAAATAGATGATGATTTATTTATTTGCCAAATTTATGTGGATGACATAATTTTTGGATCTACTAATGAATATTTTTGTCAAGAATTTGGAGATATGATGTCTAGGGAGTTCGAGATGTCCATGATTGGTGAGCTGAGCTTCTTCCTTGGACTTCAAATCAAGCAACTCAAGAACGGTACGTTCGTGAGTCAAACAAAGTACGTGAAGGACCTGCTCAAGCGCTTTGGGATGGAAGAAGCTAAGGCTATCAAGACCCCCATGGCTACAAATGGACACCTTGACATGGACAGAAATTCAAAATCAGTAGATTCTAAACTCTATAGGTCTATGATTGGTAGTCTTTTATATCTTACAGCATCTAGGCCTGATATCATGTTTAGTGTGTGTTTATGTGCTAGATTTCAGTCAGATCCTAAGGAATGTCATTTAACTGCTCTTAAAAGAATCCTTAGGTATTTAAAATGTTATCCCAGTTTAGGCCTTTGGTACCCTAAAGATGCAAATTTTGAATTAATTGGGTATTCTGATTCTGATTATGCTGGGTGTAAGATTGATCGAAAGAGCACATCTGGTAGCTGTCAGCTGTTGGGGAGATCATTAGTATCATGGTCATCTAGGAAGCAAAACTCTGTTGCTCTCTCAACAGCTGAAGCTGAATACGTGTCTGCAGGTAGTTGTTGTGCTCAATTATTATGGATGAAACAGACATTTTTGGATTATGGAATTAAATTTGATAAAGTGCCACTTCTGTGTGATAATGAAAGTGCCATTAAAATTGCTAATAATCCTGTTCAACATTCTAGAACTAAGCATATTGAAATACGGCACCATTTCATAAGAGATCATGTGGCAAAAGGAGATATTGATCTTAGTCATGTAAGAACAGATCTTCAACTAGCAGATATCTTCACCAAACCACTAGATGAATCCAGGTTTTGCTTTCTTAGAGGTGAACTAAATATTATAGATGTTTCAAATGCTAGTTGATAAAGTGATACTTCTATTAACTTCATCATACTATTGATTGCTTATCTTGATTAATGAAGTATAATATACATCTATATATATATATTATTATTAAAATATTTTCTCCCTTAGAGCTCTCTCCTGGTCGAAGTCATAACTGACAGTCAGTTTTTAGAACTGACAGTCAGTATAGTGTTGTTTCTTGGTCGTAGGATTCTGGTCGTTTTAAAGTCTCACACTGACTGTCAGTATTCAACACTGACTGTCAGTCTCAGCACTTGATTTTATTGAACTGACATTCAGTGTACCACACTGACTGTCAGCTTTTGAAATTAAGTGACTAGACTGACAGTCAGTTTGAGTCCTTAAAACCCTAAACCGATCTTTTCTTTTTATCTTCTTCGGCCGCCGTTTTCTTTTCTCTTCGCCGTCGCCGTCGCCGTCGCCGTCGCCGTTGCTCCTCCTCCTCGTCGCTGTCGCCGTCGCCGTCGTCATCCTTCTCCCGCCGTGAGCTCTCTTTCTCTTTTCTTCTTCTTCTTCTTCTTTGTTTTTCTTTCTTTCTCTCTTTAATTCCTTCTTTTCCTTCTACTAATCCAAAAATTGCTTTGCTTTTTCCTTTCCTTGATCTGCTATAGCACTCTTTCTTCACAATCTTTGCAAATTCCCTCTCAATCCCCACAAAAATCTCGTCCTTTCTCAGTTCGCCGGTTCCAGGTTGGAACTGACAGTCAGTCTCTCATACTGACTGTCAGCATCAGGTTCAAACTGACTGTCAGTTCATAAGACTGACTGTCAGTCTGAACCCTGAAAACAGAAACTTTTGTTTTCTCCACCCTTGTTCATCCTTGCATTCCTTTAGCTATCCACTATGTCTGATCAGCCTCATCGCCGCGTTGCTCGACGCAAGACTGTTGCGTCCAGCAGCAGGTCTTCGGGCCAGTCCTCTGGGGCTCGGCGTTCCCCCTCTCCAGAGCGTGTCCCCGTGAACTATTCGCGGTGGAACACTAGTCGGCTTCGGACTCTTCGTCAGCCGAACCCCTATCTATCTCCTCGTCCTTCTGGCACGGATGCCTCGCCACGTACCACCTTCTACACCATCACTCAGTTCGACATGTTTGAGAGCATCTACTCTCACATGCCCTTCTTCATTCATCGTTCTGTCTCTTGGCAGACGATAGTTTCTCGCACTGGCATCGCTTCTCTTTCTGATGCTTTTGCCTCTGTAGGGATCCGAGACTTAGTCTCTGATTCTTCTTTGACCTGGGCAGAGGAGCCCATTAGGCAGTTCTATGCCACCCTCCACATTTCTTCTCAGCGTGACTCACTGACCTTTATGTCGTTTCGGAGTCCCCAGAGAAATCACTGTCGATAACAGGACCCAACTCAACTCGGTATACTTTCGGGAATTCTGCGAAGGCTTGGGTCTCACCATCCACTTCGCCTTGGTAGCTCACCCCTAGAGCAACGGGGCCATCGAAAGGGTCAACGGCGTGATCCTACAGGGGTTATGCCGGTGGCTCGAACAAGCCACCTCCAAACGGGGTGCGTGGGCGGAGGAGCTTCCCAGAATCCTCTGTTCCATGCATACGACCACGAGCCAGGCGACGGGACGCACCCCCTTCTCCCTTGTATACAGGGCAGAGGTGGGTCTTCCCCTAGAGATTGGCTTCCAGTCACTGCGGGTCGAGCTCCTAGATGAAGCTACGACCGCAACATACCAAGCCAACGAAGCAAATCAGCGACTAGAGGTTGACCTCGTGGAAGAGGAACGCGACCGAGCACTCCTCCGCCATGCCATCTACGAGCACAAAATGATGCGTACATACAACCGGCGCGTCCGCGAGAAAGCTTTACGCCTCGGGGACCTCGTCCTCAAGCACGTAATAGACCCCCAAGCCCCGGGTAAACTCTCCCCCATGTGGGAGGGCCCCTACAGGATCTCAGCAGTCCTGGGCTCGGGGGCTTACAAGCTCTCCAAACTTCAAGAGCAGGAGCTGAAGCATGCGTGGAACGTACGCTTGCTTTGCAAGTTCTATGTCTAGCCTACAGGCTCGTCTCCTCCCCCAGAGCGGTTACGTCGGAGGGGAGGGGGACATTGTACTCACCATTCCCTCCCCCATCGCGGTCAAGTGGGGGGAGGCGTTGTATCTTAACTCCTTATTAATGCAACTAGTTTTTTCCTCAGCTCTGGCTTACTGCAGGTATTTACATTATCGTCTCTCACGACGATGCCCTCCTCGTGAGGATGCCCTCTTAGTAAGGATGCCCTCCTCGTGAGGATGCCCTCTTAGTAAGGATGCCCTCCCCGTGAGGAAGTGGGCTATCATGACCCAAAAAGTCCCTACAACGGGAGTCCCACTCCCGTAGGACGGCTTACGATCACCCCTCGTGGACTGAGGGTGTAAGCAGCAACCTGGTCCTCAAGGACCGTGGTAACAAGTCAATTTGAGAGACTAGTCCCCTCCTCAAACACTCAGACCGATCATCGGGCACATCCTCCTCCGGGAGTCGACTGTCTGCTTAGCGAGAAGGAATTCTCGGATATTCTTTCTCGGAGATCTCATTCTCGGCTCCCCGTTTTCACGATGACTGGAGGGTTTTCTGCCGGAAAAATTATCCCTAGGGATTTTAGATTTTCTGGGATATTCTTTCTCGGATATCTCATTCCTGGCTCCCCGTTTTCAGGGCGACCGGAGGGTTTTCTCCCAGAAAAATTATCCCCAGGAATTTCAGAGATTTTCTCCCGAAAACATTCCCAGAAATCTCAGACATGGACCGGAGGATTTCTCACCGAGATTTTCTAAAAATCGTTCCCGATCCCCCGTCGTCACGGCGAACGGGAAATTTCTGAAATTTCTGAAATTCCTCCCGGTCGTAGCGCCCCAAACTGGAAACTTAATTTGTCTTTGAAAACAATGGAAATTAATTCACAATCCTCGGACCTTGGATAGAATTATGCCGGATGGTTATGGAATTCCCGAAGCCCTAGGTTTTAGAATAGAATGAGTCTGGGCTGATTTTGCTGATTTTGAAGAGACATATGCATGCATGACTTTTTAAGAAAAAGAATTTTCACCCAAACTCAAGGTGTTACAGATCTACCCTCCTTAAAGAAATCTCGCCCTGAAATTTACCTAAGACAAGAAAAGATAAGGATAGGCTTGCTGAAGATCCTCTTCCTCTCCCAAGTGGCTTCTTGTTCGAAATGATTTCTCCACTGAACCTTGCACAACTTAATATTCTTCCTTCTGAGCTGACTTTCATCAGTGGCTAATATTCTGATTGGATGCTCAAGGTAAGTAAGATTCTTCTGCAGTGATACATCTTGAGTTTCTATCTGGTCAGTGGGTTCCTTTAAACATTTCCGGAGTTGAGAAACATGCAACACATCATGCACTCCTGCTAATCCCAAAGGTAATTCCAATTTATATGATACTTCCCCTTTTCTCTTGATTATCTTAAATGGTCCAATATACCTTGGTGATAGCTTTCCTTTCACTTGGAATCTCCGCAATCCCTTGAATTGTGTGACCTTGAGATAAACAAAATCTCCTAGTTCAAATGATAATTCTCTCCATCGATTATGTGCATAACTCTTTTGTTGGGACTGTGCTATCTTCAACCTTTCTCTGATGAGTTTGACATGAGCTTCTGCCTCTTCTACTATCTCTGGTCCTATAACTCTTCGTTCTCCTGGCTCATTCCAATGCAATGAGTTCTGCATTTACGTCGATATAAGGCTTCAAAGGGAGCCATTTGTATACTGGATTGATAACTATTATTATATGTAAACTCTGCAAATGGTAAACATTTGTCCCATGATGTTCCATAATCCAGTATACAAGCTCTTAGAAGATCTTCCAAAATTTGGTTTACTCTCTCTATTTGCCCTCCTGTCTGAGGGTGATATGCAGTGCTGAAGTTCAACTGGGTTCCTAAAGTTTCATGCAGTCTGTTCCAAAACTTGGATGTAAATTGTGCTCCGCGATCTAAGACTATCTTCTTGGGAATGCCATGCAATACTACTATTCTTTGCATGTATAACTCTGCCAATTTACTGCCGTTGTAGATCTTTTTAACTGGTATGAAGTGAGCTACTCTGGTGAATCTGTCCACGATGACCCATATGGAGTCATATTCTCCTTGAGTTTTAGATAGTCCGGTAATGAAATCCATATCGATTTCTTCCCATTTCCATAGCGGTATTGGCAAAGGTTGTAACTTTCCTGCTATCTTCTGGTGCTCTGCTTTAATTCGTTGGCATGTATCACAGTTTGCGATGTACTCTGCAATCTCTCTCTTCATATTATCCCACCAAAATCAACTTTTCAGGTCCTGATACATCTTAGTGTTACTGGGATGTATTGAATATGGAGTTTTATGTGCTTCAATCAGAATTAATTCCTTCAAGTATGCGCTTTGAGGTACATAGATCCTTCCACGATACCACATTATTCCTTGATTATCTTTAGTAAAACCCTGAGCCTTTCCTAATTTGATTCGGCTCTTGATCTTGGAAATCTCCTCATCTTCTTTCTGAGCATTCCCTATCTGTTCTTCAAGTTGAGGTTTTACTATCAGAGTAGTTACCGTCCCATGTGGTACTACTTCCACTTGATGATTCTGTAACTCTTGTTGTAAATAAGGGTTCCTCAGTATGACTACTTCTTGCAGGTTATAAACCTTCCTACTTAGGGCATCGGCTACTACATTAGCCTTTCCTGGATGGTAGTGGATACTACGATCATAATCTTTGATAAATTCTAGCCATCTTCATTGACGCATGTTGAGCTTTGTCTGAGTGAAAATATACTTGAGGCTCCTGTGGTTTGTAAATATCTCACACTTGTTCCCAATGAGATAATGTCGCCATATCTTCAAGGCATGTATTACTGCTGCTAACTCCAAGTCATGGGTCGGATAATTTTCCTCATGTGGCCTCCATTGGCGTGAAGCGTAAGCTACTACCCGTCCTTGCTACATTAACACACAGCCTATTCCATGTTGCATCTAGGCCTTTCATGCCTAACCCTGATGTGTTTTGATGGTTGATGATAATAAGTATTTTTGGACTAACTATGTGTTTGAGTTATTGTTACAGATTTCAGACAACCGCACAAAAAGCGAGGGCTTGTGATCAAGATGTTGAAGTTCAATTTAAGTTGTTCAAAAGCATAAGAAGACGCAAAAAGAAATTGTTTTTGCTGGACTAAACTGATGCATCGAGGTATGTTGTAGTTCTAGATTTACCGATCTCAGGGTGCATGAAGATCGATCGGTTTAAGGATTTTATTCTTAGTTTAAACCGTACTATAAAGAGGGGACACAAGTTCTCTCTACATCTCCAATCATACCGAGAAAAATCTAGGTCAATGCACGCATATCATTATCTGTGGTTTTTCGACAATTTGTTTTGATGTATTGAATTTTGTCAACAGTTGAGGTTTTTACTTCTTGAGAAAGATCTGAAAAGATCTAATTTTTGTTGCTGTTGTCAAAAATGTTCTTCTCGAAAATATCTTCAAAACAAAACTGAAATCATTTGAATCAGATCTCTGGTTTTTGAGTTTTCTCTGTTTTTATCCAGACTGACTGTCAGTCTTTGTAACTGACTGTCAGTATGAATGTCAGTTTGATAAACTGACTAATCTCCAGAGAGTATGTTTTTATTGAGCTGATTTTTGTTGTACTATACTGACTGTCAGTGTTGGTAACTGACTGTCAGTATGAATGTCAGTTAGTGCAAACTGACAAATCTCCAGAGAGCATGTTTTTCTGTCTCAGATTTTTTGTACTAAACTGACTGTCAGTATGAGTATACTGACTGTCAGTGTGGGTTTCGACCACAGAGAGTTTTTGAGTTGATTTTAATTAATTCTGTTTTTCTCTGTGAGACTGACTGTCAGTTTGGGCAGTAAATTTTTGCTGTTATAAAGTTTTTAGCCGTTGGTTTTCACTGTTGATTTTGTGGACACTGACTGTCAGTCTTTGTAACTGACTGTCAGCTTGGACTGTTTCTTTTTACCGTTTTAGTCCACAACGTTCGAGCTGTTGTGATCCTATTTTTACTCTTTCTGGTGATACACTATACTGACTGTCAGTTTGTGAGACTGACTGTCAGTCTTAGTTACTATTTTTCAGCTCGAGCGCAAACGGCTCTTTTGACCACGAAGGCTATAAATAGAGGTGTTGAGCTACTGTTTCAACACAAGAAAAACACAGCAACACAGCCTTTCTTACTTTCTCACTAGTGCTTCTTCGTTTTACTTAAAACTTGATCTTTTGATCGAGTCGTGAGAGTTTTAGCCACATCGAGCATATTGTTCTTGCATTCCATTTCTAGATATTTTCTCGGTGTGCATTGGAGGTCTAGAGTAGACCTTGCTTCTTATTACTCTTGGTGAGCGCCCTCACCTAGACGGTTCGAAGGCGTAAATCACTGATCTCTCCAAATCGGAGATTGTCGGAGAGACGCGATTACTTGTAAAAGGCTTGGTGCTCGCCTTTCCGGAGGGGACAAGGAGCAACCTTAGTAGATAGTGTCCTGTGTGGATACTGAAGCTATACTCAAGGACTGAGTGCTTCAACGAGGACTAGTGGAGACTGGGCGTGTCTCCGATACCTCGGGATATATCGGTTTCAATCTCTTATCCTTTTCTATTACTTGTTTTATCTGAATTTTTCATTTGCAAAAACAAATTTTAAAAGTCTCCTATTCACCCCCTCCCCCTCTAGTCGACATCCTGATCCAACATTCCATGCTTTGAAGCATCACAGTAAACTACGAAGTATTCCTTGCTGTCTGGCAAAGTAAGGACTGGTGTTGTTGTTCATTTCTGCTTCAGCTTCTGAAAACTTTCTTCGCACTTGGCGGTCCATTCAAATGCAACATCCTTCTTTAGTAGGTTTGTAAGAGGTTTGGCAATCTGGGAGAATCCTTCGATGAATCTCCTATAGTAGCCTGCTAATCCCAAGAAACTTCTAATTTCTGAAACTGTAGTGGGCTGCTTCCACTCCTTGATTGCAGAAATCTTAGCTGAATCCACTGAAATTCCTTCTGCTGTCAACACATGTCCAAGAAATGCAATTCTTGACATCCAAAATTCACATTTATCAAAGTTAGCATAGAACTGCCTCTCTCGTAGTCTTCCCAAGACTATGTGTAGATGCTGCTCATGTTCTTTAGGGCTCCTAGAATATATTAGAATGTCATCTATGAACACTATGACAAACTTGTTAAGAAAATCCATAAATATACTGTTCATGACATTCATGAAAGCTGCAGGGGCATTGGTCAAGCCAAATGGTACTACTGTAAACTCATACAAACCATATCTAGTAGTGAAGGCAGTTTTCAGTATATCTTCTTTCTTAATCTTCAACTGATGATATCGAGACTTCAAATCTATCTTGGAGAATACCTTGGGTCCTCAAAGTTGATCAAACAAGTCATCAATTCTTGGCAATGGATACTTGTTCTTTATAGTGACTTCATTCAAAGCTCGATAATCTACGCACATCCGTAGAGTTCCATCCTTCTTCCTCACCAACAATACTAGGGCTCCCCAGGGCGAAGCACTGGGTTTGATAAATCCTTTGTTTTCTAAGTCTTCAAGTTGATTCTTGAGCTCCTCCAAGTCTGTAACTAGCATCCTGTAGGGACGTTTCGCTATAGGTGCTGCTCCTGGTTTAAGCTCAATAATTAATTCTATCTCCCTGTCGGGTGGCATTCCTGGAAGTTCTTCTGGAAACACATCGGGATATTGCTGCACTACGGGCAGTTGTTCCAGACATATCTTCTGTAGTGCTTGAACAGATCCTAGCGTTTCCTTGGATGATGAACTTTCCGCATAGAATAAAACGTTCTCCCCTTGCCTACTGACAAGACTTAAGGCTTTCTCTTCACAGTCTACTAGACCTTTATGTTGGGACAACCAATCCTTGCCCAATATAATGTCTAGACCTTGTAGTTCTAGAACTAGTAGATTTGCTGGGAATTCTACCCCTTCTATACTGAAGGTTACATTCCGGCAGATCGAGTAGACAGATAATCTAGCCCCTGGAGTTTGTATAATCATAGAGTACTCTAATGGTACTTGCTCTATATGCATTTCAACTTCAGATGCAAATGCTTTTGACATAAATGAATTTGTAGCACCAGGATCAAACAATATTAAGGCAGATGCAGACTGGATCAGAAATCAACCTAGAAGAATGTTGGTGGCGCTTCCTGCTTCTTGGATTGAACTGTAGTTTAATCTTCCTCCTTGAACTGCAGTTGGTGCTCTACCTCTTCCTCTTCCTCGATTGGCCATGCTTCCTCCTCTTCCTGGTGGAGTTCCTCTGATATTCTGTGATGATAATGCTCTGGGTACTACTGGCTGTGTTCCTGCTTGTGATCTGGCGATGGATATCGGGAGTTGTATCCAAGGACAGAATTCTTTGCGATGCCGACGCTGTCTGCAGTGAAAACATTGGACACTCGCGTGAGGGCAGTCCTTCTGAAGATGGTTTCCTTTGCAGTTGGGGAAATCATCATTGCTTGTCTGGGAGTCTGGTAAGATGGTCAAAAACTGGAGGCAATAGGGACTCTTCCTCTGATCGAATTTGTCTGTGGCCGCACTAGTTGGAGCATCCTTTGCTTCCGGCTCTCTTCCCCCATATTCCTCTTCTCTTCTATCTTCAAAGCTTTGTTCACTAATGTTTGGAATTCTGTAAATTCATGGGAGGCAATTTGGTACTGCAAGTAGTGTTGAAGTCCTTCTGCGAAGCGTTCTATCTTCTTCTCTTCGGTATCGACGTCTCTGGGTGCATATCGAGCCAGGTTGGTGAATTGGTGTAGATACTCAGTGACTGACTTGTTTCCTTGAATCAGGTTATGAAGTTCCTAGCACTTAGCTGCCATGATACCGGTAGGCATATGAAATTTCCGAAATTGATCCATAAATTCCCTCCAAGAGATATTGTCTCTGTCCAAATGAGATTCTTGGTAGTTCATCCACCATGCTGATGCAGCTCCTGCTAACTGATGAGATCCGAACAGAACCTTTTCTCTGTTGCCACATCGAACTATGTCTAATTTCCTCTCTATGTCCCTCAACCAATCATCGGCAACTATGGGATCGGTCGCACTAGAGAAAGTTGGTGGACGGGTTTTCTGGAAATCTGTTAATCTTGCTCCTACACTAGTTCCTTCTGTGGTTCCAGTAGGCAATTTCTGAATTATCTGAGCTAACAACTGGGTATGAACCGTCTGGGCTTCTTGTCAATACTTCTCCATTGACAAAAGAATTTCCTGCAAACTTGGTTGTTTATTCTGAGGAGGATTGGAACTCTGGGATCCTTGCTAAAACAGAGGTCCTCTTACAATAGGATCTTCCTCTTGCGGAGTTTGTTCTCTATCTTCTCCGCTGCTTCGGAATCTTCTCCTTGTGTCGACCATGGTGGTTCTGAAGAGAATCCAAGCAGATCTAACTAACTAAGGCCAACTAAAACTACTTTAATGCATAAAATACTTAGGCTTCAAGCCATAATACACAAGTTAACCATTGCAAAAGCAACAGTGAATCACAAAGCTATCAAGAGCATTCACCAGCTCTATCTACACTATTCCCAGCTAAATCCCTAAGACACTCTGACAAAACGCGTTCTCGCTATCTTACCGAATTTTTAGAAAAACCCACAAGACTTTTGAAACCAAATTTTAGAAACTAGTAGCTCATTTTTACCAAAATTGGGTTTTCAAAGAAATAGTTTTTAGATAAATTATGCCTTCTTGGCGCAGCCAATTCCTAAAGGGGTCGTCCTACAGTCAAGTTCTCAATCTGGCTCTGATACCAACTTTTCTTGTTGCGCCCCCGCCTTGGGGACAATGACTACTCCTGTGGGGACCCAGTTCACTACAGCTGATCCCATACATGCATACCATTGACTTCCCAGGATAAGTCAAGCACAAGAGTATATTTACATCACAGCGAAGTAACTTACAAAATATTTAAGCAGTGTGGCCTGCTGAACTTAATGCAACATAAAGAGATTACAATGCCTTCGCGGCATACATGGTTTAGCAAAATAACAACTACACAGCAGAAGATTAGGTGAACCCCCACAAACAGAAGTTGATGGCAGAGCAACACACATCAGGGCTCTGGCGGAACTGGTTCTCCTCCTTCTGGATCCACGAAGTTCTCCACGCCTTCATCTTGATCATTGAACTCTCCATCTAATGGACTGTAGGTTGCAAGGGTGAGTACTTATGTACTCAGCAAGTCATAGGTAAGAGTAGATACATATAGTACTGATGATATGAACCTAAACTAGTAAAGAAGTGTGAATTGCTATAAAATAGCCTTTTCTTTTATATCACAACTCATCCCATGTCATGGCAGTATCTTCATAGCATAACATTGCTATTCATGTTCACTAATTATAGCACTACCGTGACACGTCGACAGACAACAGCCCACGGCAGCACTCCTTATCATGACAAAACATACTTGTGCCACACCCCGTGGATTGAATCCACCGCAGCAAACCCCTATATCTAAGATAGAGGATGCCGACTAGAGGGGGGGTGATTAGGAGGCTTCCAAATTTTCTTCCCCCCTAAGCAATTTTAATCATGATAATTGTTTGAGCTAAATTATACAATGAGGCTTAAAACAATTTAATCAACTAATTGCATTCAACCATATGAAATATTTAACAATACATGCAACAATAGTGATATAAGCAATTGTGTCAAGATGAATATAAAGCAAATAAGAATTACGCAACTTACACAATATTTTTACCGAGGTCTCGGAGACTCGCGCGGTCTCCCCTACTCCTCGTTGAAGCGCTCGCTCGGAGCCTCGCTTCTATATCCACGAAGGATATCTTACTTGGGTTGCTCCTTCTCCACACCGGATAGGTGAGCACCACACCTTTCACAATCTTTTGCCGGCCTCTCCAACAAACTTCAATTGGAGAGATCGCGACTCTCCTCTAGATGCAAATAGCAATTGCAAACACTTGGCTAGCTTATCAGCTGAATAATGAACTCCTTGAGCACCCAAAAATGAAGCCAAACATGAAGTATTTGTAGCCTCAAAGAAAAATTAGCCGTTTGCAACAAATTGAACCAGATTTGTACAAGCTGGACACTGTCCGGCAACTTCAGACAGTGTCTGGTCAGTTCAACGAAAAACAGCCGTTGCAACGTGTCAGTTACCATTGGGCGAAATTTATGAAGGCCGGATAAAAACCCCGGACAAAAGAATATGTCTCTGTTAACTCTCGGCTCAAATAACTTGTACAGGCCGGACAATGTCCGGCCATTTCGGACAAAGTCCGCCCATGACGGACAAATGCCCCGGACGGATGCATTTGTCTCTGTTCCATTTCTCAGGTCAAAAAATTTGTATAGGCCGGACAATGTCCGGCCTACTCGGACAGATAGGCCCGGACGGGTGCAAACGTCTCTAGTTACACTCAGCAAAAGGCTGAAAAAATTTGTACAGGGTGGACATTGTCCGCCCATGCCCAGACAATGTCTGGCCACTGCACACTGACATAAAACAAGTATAACTTTTTATCCAGAGATCCGATTGAGGTGATTTTTGGCTTGTTGGAAAGATAACTCAGAGCTCTACAATTTTGTCAACAAAAACAAGACCTACAAACTTTTAGAAAACACAGAAACTTTCCTGCTGTCAAAATATCCAATCCAAAAATCATCTCAAATGCAATTTGGGGTATTTGCACATACGGATTTGCCGTTTTCTCGTGGATGTGATTGCTGCCACTCAGCAACGATCACAACCACACAGGTTTGACATCCGATCAAAAACAGGAGGTCGATAGGGTTTGGTCGAGCGTACACAAGCAAGCCGAAGACTGGTACTACCAGTCCGAACTCCTACGACCATGCCCAAACCCTAAACAGAAAGCCGCCAAACAAGCGACACGACCACGACTACGTATCAACACTGATAAAATCAGAATATGCAAATACAACCACGACCAGCTCTAGATAAATAAACCAATTTAAACAGCTGGCGATCACGACTAAGTGCAGTTTTCAAAATATTTTCTCTAATGCACCACAAACTACACTTAGACTCTCTACCAATGCAAAAGATGATGAAATGCTAGTGCAAGATGATATGGATGCATCTGAGCTTCCGCACTAGATAGATTCAAGCTACTAGTTTCTGACCCCTCTTAATAGTATGATCAAACTAGTAAAAAGAATCCTATCAATCCAGTCTGTCTCCAAACATCTAGACCGATAAAACCCTAAGAAAACAATCCTTAATCTTGGATTTTACCTTAGGTGGAGTTTGACCTCGTGAAGCTCGATCGCTTGATGCTCGTCATCGCAAAGCTCGATCTCGTTAAGCTTGACCACGCGAAGCTCGACAGCTTGACGCTTGTCTCATATCTACTTCATCCTCTTCACGTCCTTGCTCGCTGTTTATCCTGCAATCAAACTGAGACTATAACACGTACACTTAATGCACAATATTAGTCTCATATATAAGTCATCATTAGTCATCTCCAGAGAAACTACTCCACACAGGAGTTAGCTCAACGGTTTCTCTTTCAAATGACATGACAAACTACATTCAACGAGTAGCAAATGAATATGAGATGAAATACAATCACATAGATCATAGATGATAATCACATACGCATACGATCTATACTACTTATATCAGGATATCAATCAACCTAGATGATCAAAGTGATGAGCTCCCCCACAACATGTGTATCGATATCAAATCCACAACTGGAGTCATCAACTTCAAGATTTATCATATAACATCTTGATCAATCAATTAGCACAAGCTTGATGCAACTACCGAGCTCCCTCTCTACATATGCATCAATATTAAACCTACAACTAAGTAGATATCCATTTCAGGGTTTATCAATAGTCAATTCAATTTACTTGTGCTAAATCAGGATTTATCTAATTTGTCATTTGATCATCAAAACTAATATCTTCATATTAACTTTAATCACAATGGATTTATCCAAATCGTCATTAATCATCAAAAGCTAGATACTAAGATCTACCTAGATCCAACAATCTCCCCCTTTTTGATGATTGATGAAAACACCATTTATAAGCTCAATAAATCCAAAAGAGATTCTTCAGCTCCCCCTCAATATATGCAAAAATATATCAAAACTGAACATCATCTAATTATATTAGTTGAGAGATATAAATGACAATTGAGCACAAGTTCAATCAAGTTATCTTCCAAAATATCAACTATCTCAATTTTCTCTAACTCAAATATCTCTCCCAAATAATGATATCAAATAATTTCTCTCCCCAAATATCATTATCAATCTCACTTTTCTTCTATCATCTTTCTCAGATATCAATATCAAATCTATCAAATACCAATTGTACCAATTTGATAGCTATCTCTCCCCCTTTGTCAATGAACTCAACTGACTCTAATGTCTCCCAAATTCTCTCTAAATCTCTTCCCCCTCTAAAGCTTATCTCTAAAGCATTCTCTCTCAAATACTGTCATTCTCTCTCAAATACTATCTCTCCCCCTTTGTCATCAAGCACAAAAAGGAAGTATTGAGAACTTAAATTTGCAGAAATGATATTTTCTAGGGCATGAGATTTTATATGAAATGGTTTTTATGCAAAAGCATGATTTCAAGAAGGTTTGTTTCAAGGGATTTTGAAAATCACATTCAAAATATGGAGAAGATATCAAAACAATTAACATATAGTGAATATATCGATGACATTTATATCTATGACATTTGATCCATTTTCAATCATTCAAAGTCTTGATGCATCTAATTGTTTGATGTGAGGATGTCCACTAGATGCATGTTTGCCATATCTTGATTTATCTCTAAATGTCGTTATGCCACAACGTCTCTTATACAATGATGTCGCATATCAATATACTCTAATCAAGAGTTTTGAATCAAATCACTCATCATATTTACGACATGTTCAATATTCCATAAGAGTGGCATCTATTCGAAAGCAGTTGGATGATCCAATATTTCACCCATAACAATTTAAACACAACAATCACCGGATGTACTCTTTTGATTTTTCTTGCAAATCATAAGATCCAAATCCAAATAATCAAGTAAATCCAAATAATCAAATAATTCGGATCCACTAAATGGACTATTCATACTCGTTGGATATCAAAGATCTATCAAGGATTGCATTTCAATTACCTAAGAATGCATTTCATGGCAATCATATGACATTCCTTAGGAAATGATCAATTTCTAGTACACTTGCAATCACTAAATATGATGATGGGATAAACTGCGGTAAAATAAAACAAAACTACCAAACAATAATTGATACGGTTTAGAATTGACCGCTTGTTTATGTTCATCTATGTCGAGATGTTCGTTTGTAGCCTTGAGAGTTGTAATAGCTTCATCATCTTGCATCCCGAGGCTTTTGAGCGATTGCTTCACATGCGTGAATTTATTCTAGAACATTGCATTCTTGAGTTGCTTGATTTGTCGTGCATGGAAGTGACTTTACTCTTGGATCATCTCGCTTTCCCTAATAGTCATCTTACAAAAATTCTTGATATAGAGATTCATTAGTGGTAATAATGTCATCAATATGTTTGATTCACAAGAGAATAAAGTCTCGATTCAACTTATGATGATGATTGTGTCAACATTTCTCATTTTGAAAATAATTTGATATAAGAGAGAAATTTTCAGGCTTTTGAACCACCTCAATTGGAAACAAGAATTTAAATCCTCAAATATTTCACTTCTTTTGGCATGAAACACAAAAAGAACGTATGAGTGAAGAATATGCCAAAAAGAGATTTGTCGAAACATTTTTAGGTCACAAGATTGAAATAAAAGCACATGACCTAGTGAGAAGTTCAAATTTTCAAAAGAAACTTAAAACTCAAATTCATTTCAATATGCTCCATAATCGTGAAAATAACCTTTGTTTTGATATGCAAAACACAATTAAAATCATTACAAACCCAATCATATGAGTCAAGATCGAATGCAAGGATATGACAAAACCAGGAAGCAAAATAATCAGCTGAAAAATAATCAGCAACTATCCAATTTTACAAAGCCCGGACAGTGTCTTCTAGGGCTGGACAAAGTCTGATAGGGGCGGACAGTGTCCGGCTCTGAGCGGACAGAGTCTGGGCAGTTCAGAAAAACTTCTGAAACTTTGAAATTTTCAAATTTTGCAAGTTTTGCTTCAAAACTGAATTTAAGTTCTATAATTGATTTGAATAACAAGTCAGGAACTTAGCTAGATACCAATTGAATGAATTTTATTTGCAAAAGATCATGAAATCAGTTCTCAAAAAGTTATTTTTGGGTAAAAAGGTAAAACAAAAGTAATTTTCTCGAAAAACTTCAATTCTTGAAGAAACTCGGATTTTTCTAAAGTTTTGGACTTAGATGAGTTTGAAATACCATTTTAAACCTAGACATGAAAGAAAGTTTAGTCCAAATACCCAAAATCATAAAAATGCACTTTTGGGTATTTTCGGGTCGATAGCCGTTTTCGGGCGACATAGGATATATGATAATTTGAAAACCATAGGCCTTTTGAAAATAACTTCAATTCGAACTATCTTTGGGTGAGTGAGTTCTAGATGTTTCTTGTAGAAAGTTTTTATCAAATCTCAACCCATCTTGTTTTATGGAAATAAATCGTTTTGGGCCAAAACAAGATCCCAAAGACTTCAATTTTGTCGAAATTTTACATTTTAGCTCGAAACTCTTTTGTTTCACTTTCAAAACCTTTGAAACTATATTTGAAACGTATTTATGAAGGTTTTGTGGTAATTTTAAATATTTTGAAAGTTTTGAGCTCTTTTTACCTTTTTGCTCGAAAATGACCCTTTTTACAAAACATATGCATAAATTGATATGTGTGCACAATTAGGGTATACAGAGTTTCAATGACTTTGAAGTTGCTCCCCCTAAATGTTTCATCTAAGTTTTGTCATGAAAAATATGCAAGATATGAAAATGATCCATTTGAAAATCAAGAGGTCAACAAAAATCCGAATGCACTCAAATTGAGAAAACATCCAAATAAATACCCAAAGCTCATGGAAAGTTTCATAAAGGTAGAACACATCAACACAAGAACTTTCCAAGAAGATCCAAGATTCAAATATTTTAGTCATTTGAAAGAATTGAGAGATTGACATCCAAATAGACTAAAATTTTCTTAAACATGTTGGCTTCTTTATAATCATCAAAACATATGTAAACAAGTTCCAAAAATACCAAAATAAATTTTGGAGATAGATAATGCAATGAGGAACAATATTTCCTTTTATAGTGAAGCCAAATTATGATTCAACAATGAGATATGAAAACGACAAATGTTGATCAGATCAAAAGTTTCAGATTTCAGGTTTTAAAAATTCATTTTACACTTTTAAACACACCTGAAAATATATGCAAATGACTTCCAATAATTTTGAAATAAATTATCAAGAAATACCAATCATAGAGGATAAAATTTTATATAGAAACTTTCTTCAAATAGTCAACCAATAAAGAGATATGAAAATGAAAAAATCAGCCCAAAACCATAGGAAATCTGAATGTTGCAGATTTCATTTTCGATTTGTGAACAAAGTCAATTTTTCTCAAATCAAGTCCAAATAAGATGAAAATTTGCAGCAATGAATTTCAATGCATCAAATACATTTTCCAAAAAGAATTTTCCAAAAAGGATTTTGCAATTGAGAGTTATGGCCAAATGTTGTTTGTATTAAGCAAAGGGATTAGATTTTGACAAACTTTTGCAAATTGAGTTCAAATTTGATTTTCATGATATTTTTGACATGAAATGGCTTACATGAGTTAAAAATATCATTTTGAACCAAGGCTCGTAAATATAGATCATCAAAATAGCTAAACTCATGTTTTGCATATTTACGGTATTTTCGTGTCAATTCAAGTTTTTCGGTGAAAGTCAAATACCCATAACTTTCAAATGAGAGCTCTTTTGAGAAAGTTTTCAATATCAAATTTATTCAGATTAAGAGTATCTAGGAGTTTTGTAAAGCAAGTTTTAGCAAAAACTAAATAGATTTTGATTTGTATTTGAAAACGATTTTGTTGAAAAACAAAATACTCGAAGATCTTTTGAGGCTAATTTTTAATAGAAATACTTTTTAACATCATTTCTTCATCCAAAGCCTCTAAAAACCTTTTAAATACATTTTGACGACCATTTAGATAGAAATTTATGACTTTTGGCCTTTTGAGTGAAAATTTTGACATTTTGACCAAATGAGTTCATTTTAAAATTTATAATTGTAATTTTCAAATATTTCACATATAGGGTTGTGATGAGCAACGGAAGAATTTTAAATTACAACCCTTAGAGATGCAACAACATAAGATTTAAATTTTTATTCTTTTGCAAAGTTTGCCATATGGATTAAAACAACAAAGAATAAAGGGAGAAGATGCAATGCAAATGTTTTTATTAAACACATCAAAAAGATTTAAGCTCTTTTTGGTACCCAAACCATACGAGGCCTTCTAGCCTTGTCGCATAGGTCTTTTGGTACCTAAATTGATTTATCTTTAGGTTTTTGAAAATGACAATGAATAGGTTTCGCAATTAAACCCTTTTTAGGGCAAAAAATCAAATAAGAGCCAAAAGAACCAATTTCAAAAACATTAGATGCACACTTATACGAATGTTGCCCTTTTAAGTGATATGATAAACATGAAGTATGAGAGGGCTTTTTGAATGAATTTGTATGAGTATGATAAAGTATATGATGCCTCTTACTAGTTGAGTATGTATGATTTAATTTTCCCTTTCTAAATGATTTTTTATAATCTAAAGGAGGTTTAGTAAGCATGACACTACTCATATGACATCTAGTAGAATTTTTGCTCAATCTATTTATTTTACTCCTAAGTTCATCATTTTAAATTTTAGGTGCTTGAGATGATTTTGTGTCAACACAAGAAATATGATAAGAACATGATGGTATATCATCACAAGTAGATGAACTAGAAGGTAGAGCACTAAAATGACTAGATGAGCTAGGCATATCAAATGAAGAACTCCTAGTACTAATACCATGGCATAACGATGAGTTACTAGAAGAATCATGGCATGAGATACTAGTATCATCCGTACAAGCATGTGAATCTATAATTAAATCATTAGATAAGTTTTCACATGAAGTACTAGTGTCCACAAGACTAGCATTTGAATCTAACCATGAATCAACAATTGAATTATTGCTAGCATCTGGAGTAGAAGTGTGTGACTCCAAAGATGGATCAATAGGGGTGTCACAAGCAATTCTAACATCTAATACACATGTTGAGCTAATGGAACTCTTGACAAGCAAAGAGTCATAAGACTTTTTCAATTCTTGATGTTTCACTTTCAAAGATAAGTAATCATCCTTTAAAGTGCTGAGGTTTTTAGTCATTTTGCCAAGCAAGTCTTTTAACTCTATAATTATATCCATGAGCTCGTTATTAGAGAGGTTAGAATTTGATACCATCGAGTCGGATGCCTTAGAGCATGCAGAATTGTCTTGAGATGAAGACTTCGACCTCGACGCTTTCTTTCTAGCTTTTCTCAAACTCTTCTTGCAAGGTTTTGCCTTTAATTTGCTAGGGCAAACCCCATCATTTATGTCCTTGAGCTCGCTCGAAGATTCTTGATCCTCCGCATTGACATCATTCTCCTCGATATGCTCGAAGGTGGAGCACATGTCCTTTTCTTTGGGGACTGCCTCATTTGACATAAGCATGTCAATGAGCTCACCCGGTGAAGTGTTGGAAAGGTCACTATTTTCAAGATTGGTGATGAAGTCTCCACAGCAATCCTCCGGCAACACTTGGAGCAATTTTCTGCAAATCTCTAGATTGGAAATATTAGCACCAAGGGCTTTGAGCTCATTTGTGATGTTGATCAAGCGATCATATATGGTGGAGAGTGTGTCATGCTCCAACATCACAAATGCCTCATAGTCGCGAAATAATATACGCATCTTAGCATGCTCATAGCTAGATGTGCTGACAAATAATGACTCAAGAGTCAACCAAACATCGTGAGTGGTCAAACAATCACTCACTAGTTCTAGCACATCATGGCTAAGAGAATCAACAAGCACACTTTTAGCTTTTGTATACAATAAGAGAGTATGTTTATCCGAAGATAATGAGCTATCCATACCCTTTTGCACTAATCTCCATAATTTCAAATTTAATGCCACAAGATGAGTACTCATCATAATTTTCCAACGTGTATAATTTGAGCCATCAAATTGTGGAGCAATCAATCCAAATTTCTCTAGCGAATTCATCCTTTCTCTCTAGCGGTTAAGCCGATAAATGAGAGACCTAGCTCTGATACCAATTGTAAGATCGAGGATGCCGACTAGAGAGGGGGTGATTAGGAGGCTTTTAAATTTTCTTCCCCGCTAAGCAATTTTAATCACGATAATTGTTTGAGCTAAATTATACAATGAGGCTTAAAACAATTTAATCAACTAATTGCATTCAACCATATCAAATATTTAACAATACATGCAAAAATAGTGATATAAGCAATTGTGTCAAGATGAATATAAAGCAAATAAGAATTACGCAATTGACACAATATTTTTACCGAGGTCTCGGAGACTCGCGTGGTCTCCCCTATCCTCGTTGAAGCGCTCGCTCGGAGCCTCGCTTCTATATCCACGAAGGATATCTCACTAGGGTTGCTCCTTCTCCACACCGGATAGGCGAGCACCACACCTTTCACAATCTTTTGCCGGCCTCTCCGACAAACTTCAATTGGAGAGATCGTGACTCTCCTTCGGCATCGTCTAGGCGAAAGCGATCGCCAAGAGTAACAAGCTGGATGCTCTTTCACTTGAACCAACCACGTGGTAGAAGCTCAATGATGCAAATGAGATGCTCAACACTCTAGCACTAGCAATCTAATGGAGATGAAGTGCACTAAACACTCACTAACTCTCCCTCAAGCTTTCTCTCAAATTCACTAAGGATTTTGGGTTCAAATCTAGCCTCTAGATGCAAAATAGCAATTGCAAACCCTTGGCTAGCTTATCAGCCGAATAATGAACTCCTTGAGCACCCAAAAATGAAGCCAAACACGAAGTATTTATAGCCTCAAAGAAAAACTAGCCGTTTGCAACAAACTGAACCAGATTTGTACAGGCCGGACATTGTCCGGCCACTTCAGACAGTGTCTGGTTAGTTCAACGAAAAACAGTCGTTGCAACGTGTCAGTTATCATCGGGCGAAATTTGTGAAGGCCAGACAGATACTATTTTTTCGGACAAAAACCTTGGACAAAAGAATATGTCTCTGTTAACTCTCGGCTCAAATAACTTGTATAGGCCAGACAATGTCCGGCCATTTCGGACAAAGTTGGCCCATGACGGACAAATGCCCCGGACGGATGCATTTGTCTCTGTTTCATTTCTCGGGTCAAAAAATTTGTACAGGCCAGACATTGTCTGGCCATATCGGACAATGTCCGGCCTACCCGGACGGATAGCCCCGGACGGGTGCAAACGTCTCCGGTTACACTCAGCAAAAGGCTGAAAAAATTTGTATAGGGCGGACATTGTCCGCCTATGCCCGGACAATGTCCGGCCACTGCACACTGACAGTAAAACAAGTATAACTTTTTATCCAGAGATCCGATTGAGGTGATTTTTGGCTTGTTGGAAAGATAACTCAGAGTTCTACAATTTTGTCAAAAGAAGAAAGACCTAGAAATTTATAGGAACTTCTAGAAAGCACATAAACTTCCCTATTGTCAAAATATCCAATCCAAAAATCATCTCAAATGCAATTTGGGGTATTTGCACATACGGATTTGCGTTTTCTCGCGGATGTGATTGCTGTCACTCAGCAACGATCACGACCACAAAGGTCTGAGATCTGATCGAAAACAGGTGGTCGATAGGGTTTGGTCGAGCGTACGCAAGCTAGCCGAAGACTAGTACGACCAGTCCAAACTCCTACGACCATGCCCAAACCCTAAGCAGAAAGCAGCCAAACAAGCGACACGACCACGACCACGTATCAACACTAATACGATCAGAATATGAAAATACAACCACGACCAGCTCTAGATAAATAAACCAATTTAAACAGCTGGCGATCACATCTAAGTGCAGTATTCAAAACATTTTCTCTAATGCACCACAAACTACACTTAGACTCTCTAACAATGCAAGAGACGATGAAATACTAGTGCAAGATGATATGGATGCATCTGAGCTTCCGCACTAGATAGATTCAGGCCACTAGTTTCCAACCCCTCTTAATAGTACGGTCAAACTAGTAAAAAGAATCCTATCAATCCGGTCTGTCTCCAAACATCTAGACCGGTAAAACCCTAAGAAAACAATCCTTAATCTTGGATTTTACCTTAGGTGGAGTTTGACCTCGTGAAGCTCAATCGCTCAACGCTCGTCATCGCAAAGCTCGATCTCGTTAAGCTTGACCACGCGAAGCTCGACCGCTCGACGCTTGTCTCATATCTACTTCATCCTCTTCACGTCCTTGCTCGCTTTTTATCCTGCAATCAAACTGAGACTACAACACGTACACTTAATGCACAATATAAGTCATCATTAATCATCTCCAGAGAAACTACTCCACACAGGAGTTAGCTCAACGGTTTCTCTTTCAAATGACATGACAAACTACATTCAACGAGTAGGAAATGAATATGAGATGAAATACAATCATATAGATCATAGATGATAAACACATACGCACATGATCTATACTACTCATATCATGATATCAATCAACCTAGATGATCAAAGTGATGAGCTCCCCCTCAACATGTGTATCGATATCAAATCCACAACTGGAGTCATCAACTTCAAGATTTATCATATAACATCTTGATCAATCAATTAGCACAAGCTTGATGCAACCACCGAGCTCCCCCTCTACATATGCATCAATATTAAACCTACAACTAAGTAGATATCCATTTCAGGGTTTATCAATAGTCAATTCAATTTACTTTTGCTAAATTGGGATTTATCTAATTTGTCATTTGATCATCAAAACTGATATCTTCAGAGTAACTTTAATCACAATGGATTTATCCAAATCGTCATTAATCATCAAAAGCTAGATACTAAGATCTACCTAGATCCAACACTGTAAACCCGGGAGCTTGGAGTATTTGAATACGTTTTAACTCTGTAGAGAGGTACCAATTTGCCCGTAAGATATTCCACTTTTGTGCCCATCCTATCAAAATGATTAGACCCTTCCTCCCTGATCTGGGAGGATCTTCAAGTCCTGATCGCATACGGTTTCACGACCTTAACCCTGATCGCATACAGTTTCACGACCTTAACCGTGATCGGAAAGGTTTCGCGACCATGGATTGGTTTGCGACCATGAAAAGGAATTCGTTCCCTGTTCGGAATTGTAATCCGATCCAAATATATATAACTAAGCCTATCCGTTTAGGATTAGTTAGTTATATGAGTCTAATACATTTAGGTTACTGAGTCCGATACGTACTCATACGATTGGACTATAGATACCTTGTAATAGGTCTAGTTTAGATCATCGAATACAAAATCGGAAGGTCATAGAACTTATTTGAGTGTTAGCCACTTATAATTCCTTTGACGCAGGCAAGTGTGTCTAACTTCGACTTGTAAAGCCCTCTTTGAAATAAAGAGTTGTGCAACCTTTGAGTTTCAATATTTCTGAGTAAGATCCCGTTATTCCGCATATTGGAATCTGGGTGAGCCTAGTGTGAAAACCAAGCTTGGTCTCAAACGGATCAAGTTGGTATCAGAGCAACTTTCCTATCCTGTGGATGATGAAGACTCGCCAGGGTTACAAAATTTTCAGCGAAACTCCCAGCGATCTATTGACGATTCCTACGGCCGCATCTATGACAATATCTGACGATACCTCCATTCAAGCTAACCTAGCCGAACAAGTGGCTAAACTCTCCACCGACATGAAAACTGTGCTTGCTTGGATTAAGCAGCAGTCCATGATTGTACCTCCTGAAGTAGGGAAGGTTACGGGTGTGAAGACTGGTGAAGACTTGCGTAGGGCAAACGAAGATGAAGACAAAGGCTACCATAAGACCGACGACATCGCCAACACCTCCTTAGCTATCGGATCTTTCAAGGTCGACGCTAAGATTGAAATACCTATATATGATGGGGTGATCGATGCCGAGAAATTGGATTCTTGGATCGATCAACTTGAGACCTACCTTGACCTGAAAGGGTTCAGTAGCACTCAAAAGGTGAAGTTTGCACCTTTGAAGATGGAGGACCACGCCAAGACTTGGTGGAAGGCCCTTGTCACCAGTGGTGAAGCTAACGACCTTGTGTGTGGTCAATTCAAACGACTTATGCGACAAGAATTATATCCGATGGGTTACCTCGAGGAAAGATGGGAGCTTTGGCACAGATTGTACCAACGTCGCGACCAGACCGACCAAGACTATACGACTGAGTTTCGGCGACAAGCAATGGTCATCAGTATCTCACTGTCCGATCCTCAGGTATTTCAGAAATACACATCTGGACTTCAGAAATCGATCAGTATGGAGCTAAGTCTGTTCGGCGTCCAAGACATTGCGACCGCAAGCACAACTGCTATGGCAATTGAGAAGAAGAACAAATCCCGCAGTGACAAAAGCACGAAGTAAAGTGCGACCTCGACAAAGAAAAAGCCAAGTACGAAGAAGAATGCTTCGAAATCGGGCATGGGTGCCTTTTGTGAACATTGTCATGTCGCGGGACATACCAACGACAAATACTACAAGCTTCATCCCGAACTTCGACCGAAGAAAAACAGACCAGGGAAAAGAACAGCCTCGGCTACTGTGACTTCACCTCACGAAGAAGTTGTCCGAGTGAATTCGGTTAATGAGGCGGATACGACCTTGTCTCTGATGGCAATGCCGAAGGGGAAGGGCTCGGATCCACCGAATGACCATCACCCAATGGAGGACTTGTTCACCATCAACATCCAGGTGAAGCACGAAGTGGTCGCAGCCATATTCGATCTCAGAAGTCAGAAGAATCTGGTCTCCGCTGGACTGGTTCAGCGACTTGGTTTGAAGACAACCACACACCCGCGACCATATCCGCTGGGTTGGTTTACATCTGACGTGAACCAACAGATTACGAGTCAGTGTGTGATGAAGTTTGAAATCTCTGCACGGTCTATCGATGAAGTGCAATGTGATGTTGTCCCTATCGATATCTGTCAGGTGATCTTTGGGAGTCCGTATCTGTATGATCGAGATGCTCACTGATGAGGACATCACTCCTTCGGATACACGCACCAACCATAATCCTCCACTTGTTACACAAGGAGCAATAACGCGTGGCCGAGGCTGATTGTTGGATTGCCAAGTGAACTCGTTCCGAAATTTATATATATATGGTTTGGAGAATGGTTTACTACCTAATGGTGATAATATTGTACTTAGGAACCATAGAGAGGACCAGCAAGGACGCGAGGACCAGCAAGGAGCCCAAGTCATGTTGGAGTCCAAGACGGATTCAAGTTGGAGTCCGGTTCGGTCATCCAGGAGTAGCCTGCCTTCAAATGACCATAACTCCCTGATACGAAGTCCGATTGGGACGTTGTTATAGTCCACGAAGAAGCCCACGACAAGATCTTTCGAATGGATCTAGCCCCATGTCGAAATTCTTTTTGAATCGCTGGAAATTAATAAAACAAATTTCGACCAGATTTTGATTGGGCCAAGTCGGTGCTGCGACACCTTGTTTCGGGCCTTCGGTCCATGTATTCCCTAGTAGGTCGTGAGAAACCCTAGCCACGCAGCCTCTTCATATACTCAGTAGTCGTCACTATTTAGATTTGGAATTTGCTTAGATTATTCTGCCATTGCAATTTCGCTGAACTGGGTTTGTGAAATCCCAACTCGTGAGCTTTATACAATTCGCAATTCAGTTGCTTCTTCTTCGTTCTTGCTTGTGTTCTTGATTTCTAGTAGGAACAAGCCTTCGTGGTGAGGTCAACCGTGTCTTGGCGTGGTTGAATCTGGTGATTAGGTACAAGAAGGGCGAACACAACAAATTGGCAGATATGTTGTCACAACTACCAATTACGACCCTCTGTTTATCAGCATTCATGCAGATCGAGCCCTCATGTCATGATGACTATGCCACTATGTACAGTGAAGACCCTGATTTTCAAACAACAGTGACCAAGATTGAAACAGGGAAACCTACGGAGTTCATTCGTCGAGAAGGACTCTTGTACAAGGGCAATTTACTTTGCATACCTCATGGAGCACCTCGAATTCAATGGTGGCGAGAAGCGCACACATCGAAGGTAGCTGGTCACTTTGGGGTTACAAAGACGTTGCAAAATCTTCACCGACATGTGTTCTGGCCACGTATTCAGCAAGATGTGGCTAGTTTTGTTCGAGGTTGTGGTCTATGCAGCATCTTGAAACTTGCAAACCAAAAATTAGGTTTGTACACTCCTTTGCCAGTTCCATCGCGACCATGAGAGAGCATATCCATAGATTTCTTGGAAGGATTTCCTAAGACCCGAAGTGGCAACGACTATCTATTCGTGGTCGTTGATCGGTTCTCCAAAATGATTATTCTTATACCTTGTCAAAAGACTATCACATGAGAGGAAGCAGCTCGGGTATTCAGTCAACACGTTTGGACACACTTCGGACTGCCGACTTCTATAGTGTCTGATCGCGATACCCGGTTCCTTAGTCACTTTTGGGGATCGCTCTGGACGATGATGGACACCAAGCTAAAGAGGAGTACTGCTTTTCATCCGCGAATTGATGGTCAAATCGGGGTGGTAAATCGCACAGTCGTTCATCTCTTGAGAGGATATAACTCGAAGCACCCGAATACGTGGGATAAAAGCATACCGTACATGCAGTTTGCTTTTAATCGAGCAGTGCATGGTTCGACTGGAAAGTCACTGTTTGAGGTCTATTTAGGATTTCTACCACAGAGTCCTTTCGACATGGAGTTTGTGATTCCTACCTCATCACAGAATAGCAAGGAAGCATTTGATCAGGATCGATCACAAAAGTTCCTGGAGGGTATTCAACGACTCCATCGTGAGGTTGAACAGAACTTGCTGAAAGCACAACTCAGGTACAAGGCGCGATATGATCGGCACTGAGTTGATGCACAATTTCAAGAAGGTGATATGGTATGGTTACATTTGAGTAAGGATAGACTTAAAGGTGAAGGTAAGAAACTCAAACCCATTCGTTATGGCTAATGCTTGTCAGCTCGAGTTACCTCCATACATGGATATTTACTCGATTGTTAATGTTGAGCACCTCAAACTCTTCGAGCCTTCAATGCTGGATGATGAGCCATATACTATAGTACCATCTGTTGAAGACTTGGTCTATCAACGAGATGAACCTCTACGCGAAGATGTGATTCTGGAGTAGAAGGTGACTACCACCCGCAGTGGCACAAAGGAGACTTTTCGAATTGGTCAGAAAGATCAACGAGCACGTGCGGCAAAGTGGTACACCAGAGAACATGAACAAGTCCAATTTCCACATCTCCAGTTTCAAGTCCAATTTCCACATCTCCAGTTTGATCGAGAGGTCGCAACAAGAGTTGGCTCTTTCTCAACAAGGGAGTCATGATCCGGGAGGATCTTCAAGTCCTGATAGCATACGGTTTCGCGACCTTAACCATGATCGAAAAGGTTTCGCAACCATGGATTGGTTCGTGACCATGAAAAGGAATTCGTTCCCTGTTCGGAATTGTAATCCGATCCGAATATATATAACTAAGCCTATCTTTTTAGGATTAGTTAATTATGAGTCTAATACGTTTAGGTTATTGAGTCTGATATGTACTCATACGATTGGACTATAAATACCATGTAATAGGTCTAGTTTAGATCATCGAATACAAAATCAGAAAGTCATAGAACTTATTTGAGTTTTAGACACTTATAATTCCTTCGATGTAGGCAAGTGTGTCTAACGTTCGACGTGTAAAGCCCTCTTTGAAATAAAGAGTTGTGCAACCTTGGGGTTTTGGTATTTCTGAGTAAGTTCCCGTTATTCCGTATATTAGAATCTGTACGAGTCTAGTGCGAAAACCAAGGCTAGGTATCAAATGATCACTCACTACACAGTGTGAATGGCAAGGTGGAGATAACATGAACTTTTGTTATGTTTCACTCACAATTCACACATGACCCTATGGTTTTCACGCAAACCACAGTTGTGGTGGGTCATACCCATACCCCCACCCCTATGCCTCTTACCATTACTGGGTCAGTGTGCAATCACATCCAGTGATATGTGTAGGAGCCGCACTCCGTGTTAAATCGTGCACCACTTCCCATCTCATGCAGGGGTTTCATGTGCGATCCACATACTTACTTGTTCAGGCCTGTTCCATACTAGGCTTGCGATTAGCATGTTTTTCATGCCACTAGACGCACAACACAAGGTTCTAGTCCTTATATGCAAGTGACCAGATCATACCACAACCCATGCACATCCGGTGCTACCACCATTCCATACCAAAATATTGGTCACGGCTAGGGGTTTTATTTTGTGAATGTAAAATATATACATGTATACTAGTTATGGCTCACTACTTGTTTATTTCACATTTCACATGCATCCAGCCTAATACTGCCATTTCATATCATAACTCAATCAATCTTTCTCATGCAATATTACTTATATTCAAGGTCATATTATAGCAACTTCTAAAATATAGGTTCAAGATGTTCAAGAATATGACTTGCCTTCCACGTCCTAAAAGTCAGCAGTTGGTGTCGGGTCAACAACGAAGTCCTCGAACTCAGCTTCTGGATCTGCTCAGCGACAAACAAACACACAATGATTACTAACTATATTAAAATGTTTTATGACCTATATGCAGATATTCTTTAAGAGAATAACTGAACAGTACTGAAGACGATTGGGATTGCAAGCTGAACTGAGTCGAGATTCTAGGGTTTCAAGAAACCTAGGCTAAGATTGAGTACTGGAGGTTACCAGGGTCAAGAAATTAAAATTGACATAAGGTTCATGGCTGGTTTGCTCAAAAACAGCAAATGTCTGCCGATTGACATTCGGTTCAAGGCTTTGACAAAGGCTCAACAAATTCTAGAGGGCTTCTTTCAAGTTGTGACAATAGAAGAAAATGTAGATCATAGCTCTAAAAATTCAGTGGATAAAGTGGTTTTCAAATTGCACAACCAGAAGTGGGTAAACAAGGCCAATGCCACTGGTTGGCATGCACTGGCATAGGGCTGACAATGTCAAAAACTAGGGCATAGCTGCAAATTTGGTTCAAAGCTTCAATTGCTTCGCCAGCTATGCCTAGGAGGTAGGTGAAGACAACAGGAACTCATTGGTGGTGGTTTCAGGAACTGAGATGGCCGGACGGTGATGAATGGCGGCAATGAAACATGGTGGCAACACGGCATAGTACAGCTAATGGACAAATCTTGGCATAGCAGTAGCTTGCGATTTTGGGCAGAATCAGAGGTCGAGGCAGTGAAGAGATATGCTCAAGATGTCAAAGCGAATCTGCTGGGCAAGGTGGTGACGACGGCAATGGCCGGCGGCAACCAGATGGCACACGGGCGATGATGCCAGAAACGGTTCACGATGATAGAGAACTACAGAAGATGAAACTTAAAATTAATTGAGGGTATTTGCTCCTGGGGTGATGTTGATCATGCTGGAGCAGGGAATTGAGTTGTGGTTGAGGTTTTAGGGTTCGCCGGTGTTGACACCAGAGTTGAAGAAGATGGCAAAGATGGTGCAACTGCTACAAAGCAGTGCTGGATAGTTAAACTTGGCTACACCATCTACAGGATACAAGGAACAAGTCGGTGCAGTTGGCTGGGTCGGAGATGAGGTGGAGCTTGCCGGTGATGTGAGGCGTTCACGGCGGCGCGTGAAAATTGGGAGTTCTTCAATTCGAGCTCGAATTTAAAATCCAAATGCACATGCTTGCTAGAGAGGTTCCACTGATCAATTGATTCAACAAAAGGGAAGGCTAATTCGGGCTAAATTGATTAGCATTGCCGAAATAGGGAAAATCGAGGATTTTGGCGATCATCGGCGTTAGAGGGCGCCGGCGTTCAATTAAATGGTATAGCACAGAGAGATGGGCAGGATGAACTTACTCGTTGAATCAATTTGGGATTTGGTGAAGCAGAATGATCTGGCGTCGAGCTCCTCCTCGGCGGCTCGCCGGAGAAGAAAGAGAAAATGAAGAAGTTCTGGGACTTAGTCGATATTCCTGGTGAAATGAAGCTTTCGAAGGGGTGCTTAAATAGCAGAAGGTTAGAGTTCTCGAGACTTGGAGTGACAAGGAGAGACGTTGATTTGATTCGACCGGCGAGGTGGCAACAGCGATGAAGAAACAGCTGCAGCGATGGGACGGCGACAGTGGCTCTGCAATTGTGTTTGGTCGGGGCATTGGAACTTGGAGCTGGCCGGTTCAAGCGGTGGCGACAATGCTGCCATAGCGAGGTGACGTGGCGTGAAACCTCTGACAAAAGGGTTGCTGCTGTTGGGCATGGTCGCTGCTGGTCGCGCGCGAGAGTAGTTGCTGGTCGTCGATGCTGCCACGACGACGGCTGAGGCATGGAAATGTGCGCACATGCAAACACAAGCACGCACGGGCACAGGGGCAGGCGAGGCTTGGCCGGCGGCGAGCAAGCACTGTGAAAGGCACGGTGAGGCGAGGCTTTGGTCGTGGTCGAGCCGGCTGGTGTTGGTCGAAACAAGGGGCTGGACCTGATTGCAAATACATAAGTTGGGTTTTGGACTGATCTATAAAATGTGAGATTTAAGTGATTAGGGCTGATTTGAACTTTAAAATTCTGGCAAACTTTGTTCAACAAATGATTTGGCAAAGATAGAAGATAAGATTTGGAATGTTTGGACAGTTTTTTAATGAAAACGACAATAGGGTAATTTAGGGTATTTGAAATCTGGATTTTGTCAAATGCTGAAATTCTTGGATTTAGGATTTGATTTTGAGATACTCATATAAGAAGATTTTGTGTTGAATAGTATTTGGGAGGTGTTCCCTGAAACAGATTTGAATTTGGAGTTTATTTGCAATATTTGGCCTTTTCAGGCCTCTGGAAAATCAGATAAGGACTGATCTGTGATATTTCTTGGACTGATTTGTGAAAAGGGTCTAAATAAAGGAATCTGGTTGCCATCCTTTTGGATTAAGGTATTGACATACCCATGATCATAATCCAAGAGTAATCTGGTCTAGATTAGGTCAAGATTTGATTAAATCAGAGTTCAGCGTATTTAGGGTAATGAACTTAATTTTGTTTTCGAAAATAGAAAGTTTTTACAAATCTAGGAATTAGAGATGGAATTGAATCTGGCTTCTGAAGACTTCTATTCTCAGGATAAATAGTAGATCAAATCTGGAAAGTCAGATCTTGATTTGGGTTCACAGGGAAGATTTTGGTATTTAGGGCTTAGAATAGAATGAGTTTGGGCTGATTACGCTGATTTTGAAGAGACATATGTATGCATGACTTTTTAAGAAAAAGAATTTTCACCCCAAACTCACGGTGTTACATCATACTTGCAATTTACTACTTTAAAACCCTAGATTGATAGCTTTAGTAGTAGAATTAATTATATGAAAACAACCCCAAAACTCGTTTAGACTTAATCAGTGATCCATTAAGCTAGAAAGACGAATACGCTTGTTCCTCGTGGAATTCGACCCTCAAGTGCTCAACATTCAACCGTTCACTTGCGATATTACAAAATCACACCGTTTTAGGTGCAATCAAGTTTTTGGCGCCGTTGCCGGGGAACAACGGTAATTCATCTTTTTAGATTAATATTCACTAATATAAGTCAATCTCACTTCTCAATCTTGCTTCTATTTTTCTTTTGCTTTTTCTTTTCTTTGCACTACTAACCTTTCAGGGATAGTAGTGCAAAGCTGGATAGCTTGGACAAACATGTCAAAACCGCGCGCCAACTTCAGTACGAGGAAAGACAGGTAAGATCTGTGGAAGACTCGCAACCTTTTGAAGACATCGAACAAAAACCAACAATGGAGGACCAAAAAAGACTCAAGGACTATGCAACCCCACTCAGCATGGGATTGCAATCAGGTATTCTTCGACCACCGATTGAATCAAACAATTTTGAGATAAAACCTGTGCTTTTGAATTTGGTTCAACAAAACCAATTTAGCGGTCTTCCCACTGAAGATCCATCACTTACAATTACATATGTTTCTTGATCATTGCGATACTTTCAAGATTCATGGTGTAACACAGGATGCACTTCGTTTGAGGCTCTTTCCTTTCTTGCTTCACGAGAAGGCAAGGGCATGGCTATACACTCTTCCTCCTGTGTCAATCACTACTTGGGAGGAACTATCACGGATTTTTCTTGGTAAGTTTTTCCCTCTTGCTAAAACTGTTCAAATTGGCAACCAGATTGGATCTTTTTCTCAACAGGTAGGTGAATCACTTTATGACGCTTGGGAACAGTACAAGGACTTGCTGATCAAATGTCCGCATCACGAACTAGAGAAGTGGCTTGTCGTTCAAACGTTATACAGCGGATTGAACTACAATGCACGGATGGCCGTAGATGCCGCAGCTGGCGGTGCACTAATCAACAAAAGTGTAGACAAAGCATACGACCTCATTGAAGGAATCACTCAAAACTACACTCAATGGGGAACCGAACGAGCTGCACAACAAGCTCCAACCAACAACATGGATGTAAGTGTAATGTCACAATTAGCCGAGCAGGTAGCACTCTTGACCGATAAATTATCAATTCTTGGATCTTCTGCTACTTCATCTGTTAATGCAATTGCACCTATATGTGAACTGTGCGGCATACAGGGCCACTATGGCCATGAATGCCAATCTAACCCATCCATGGAGCAGGCAAACACTTTTCAGGGTATGCAACAATGGCAAGGTAATACTTTTTCTAATACATATAACTCTGGATGGCACAACAATCAAAATTTTGCATGGTCAAGACAAAATCAGCAACCTCAATGCCAACAACCAAATTTTTGACAGCAGAAAATACATCAACAAAATCCCCAATATCAAGCTCAAAAGCCACCGTTTCAACCACAAAATCAGCAACCTTATCGACCTCCAAACCAACGACAACTTGGGCAATCGAACATGGAGCGCATGTTAGAGAACTTTCTAGCAAATCAAGAGAGAGAGAAGACATCCATGAATCAAAAGATCGACTCCATATCGACTCACGTCCACATGCTCGAGACTCAAATCGCACAATTGGCGAATCCTGCACCAAAAAACGATAACCCTCTTCCTTCTCAACCTATTAATCCTCACAATTCTGAGCATATTAATTCCATAGTTTGTTCTAACTCTCTTGTTTCTAATGCAGTGATCTTAAGGAGTGGAACAAAGGTATCGGAATGAACACCACCAACCGAACCTGCGCCAGCAAGCGAAATTGAAGAAGTACCATCACAGCCGGCAAAGGATGATGACAAGGTCGCCGAACCACAAGAAAAGGAAAGTGGAGAAAATCAGGTAACACATATTTATAATCCAACTCCACCTTTCCTGGGAAGGTACGTAAAAGCAAAACTCGGTAAGCAATTTGAAAATTTTGTTGAGATCTTGAAAAAGCTTAATGTGACTGTGCCTTTCACTGATTTAGTAACTCAAATGGCTTCTTATGGAAAATTATTCAAAGATATACTTACTAAAAAGAGGGATTTGACTGAATTTCAAACTGTTGCTTTAACCAAAAATTGTAGTGCTTTAATTCAGAATAGGATGCCAGCAAAGCTATGGGATCAAGGGAGCTTCTCCATCCCTAGTAACATAGGTACGGTACATATCAATCGAGCTCTCCGTGACCTTGGAGCAAGCGTTAGTGTGATGCCTCTTACCATCGCACAACGTTTGAGCATGGGTGAGATTAAGCCTACACGCATGGTTCTGCAACTTGTTGATCGTTTAGTAAAGCATCCGGAAGGAATCCTGGAAGATGTGCCTCTTCAAGTCGGTAAATTTTATCTTCTGGTTGCTTTTGTCGTCCTTGATATGGAAGAAGATGTTGCCCTCATTGACGTTCATGAGGGATGAATTACTTTTCGCATAGGGGAGGAGAAAATTTTATTTAAAATGTCTAAACTTGTTGACTGCCCTATGTATGAAGAGAAAATTTGCAGCGTGGATGCTCTAGAAGAAGTCTTGGAAAAGGATTTGCCACTTCGACTCACTTCTGGAGAAGGAATGGATGAACTATTCAAAAATGAAAAAACGGACAGCAGTGAAGAAAATGAACAAAACAAAGATGAACCAACAAAAGAACCATCCAAAGAGGACATCTCGGATTCCAACGTCATAGGTAAGGAAAAGGTAAGTAAACCTATACTCAAAACTCTTCCTTCCTCGCTGAAATATATGTTTTTGGATGATGATGAGATACAACCTATCATTGTTAATGCAAACTTGACCCATTCGCAACTAGAAAAATTGATTTCTTTACTTCGTGTGCATCGCAATGCTCTTGGTTATTCTATTGATGATATCAAAGGGCTTAGCCCCAAAATTTGCATGCATAGGATCTCTCTAGTTGATGAAACTAAAACATTTGTTGAGCGTGAATGTAGATTAAACCCGAACTTGAAGGAAACGGTAAAAGCTGAAATTTCTAAACTGTTAGATGAATGTATCATTTATCCTATTTCTAATAGTAATCGGGTTAGTCCTGTTCATGTGGTTCCAAAGAAAGGAGGTATGACTGTGGTCAATAATGCTAATAATGAATTGATCTACTAGAGTTGTTACTGGATGGCGCATGTGCATTGATTATCATAAATTAAATAGCGTCACTAGGAAGGATCACTTTCCATTACCTTTCATTGATCAAATGTTGGAAAGATTAGCCAAACATGCATACTTTTGTTTTCTTGACGGTTATTTGGGGTTCTTTCAAATCCCAATTCATCCCGATGATCAAAATAAGACGACGTTTACATGTCCCTTCGATACTTTTGCCTATAGGCACATGCCGTTTGGATTATGTAACGCGCCTGCAACCTTTCAACGATGTATGATGGCTATCTTTTCAGATTTAATCGAAGAAATAATGGAAGTCTTTATGGATGATTTTAGCATTTATGGTTCCTCTTTCGATGCGAAGAAGTCAACCTTGTGCTAAACTGGGAAAAGTGCCAATTCATGGTTCAAGAAGGTGTGGTGGTTGGCCACGTAATTTCTCAATGAGGGATTGAAGTTGACATGGCAAAAATCAAAATCAAAATCATAGCAAGTCTTCCACCACCAACCAACGTGAAGGGCATACGCAGTTTCTTGGGACATGCAGGTTTTTACCGTCGTTTCATTAAGGATTTTTCCAAAACCGCTAAACCTCTCACTCATTTGCTTGGTAAAGATGTGCCTTTTGATTTTGATGAAAAATGCCTCGATGCCTTTAATCAACTGAAACATGCATTAAGTACTGCTCCCATCATACAACCTCCAAATTGGAAAGAACCTTTTGAATTGATGTGTGATGCTAGTGATTATGCAATTGGCGTTGTTCTAGGGCAAAGAACAAATATGGTCTTACATGCTATATACTACGTAAGCAAATCTTTGGATGATGCTCAAAATAATTAGACTACAACCGAAAAACAATTGCTTGCTATAGTCTATGCCTTAGATAAATTCCGTCCATATTTGATTGGTTCAAAAGTAAGTGTGTATACTGATCATGGTGCTTTTAAGTATCTTTTGACCAAGACAGAAACAAAGCCACGGCTTGTACGATTGATCCTACTACCATAGGAATTTGATTTGGAGATAAAAGATAAGAAAGATGCTGAGAACGTCATCGCCGATCATCTCTCGCGACTCTTGACCGACACCGCCAACATTCACATCAATGACGCTTTACCGGATGAGCACCTTTACTTGATTCAACAAGAACCATGGTATGCTGATATTGCAAATTATTTATTCAACCATGAACTTCCTCCAGGGTTGACAAGTAGACAACGAAAGGCTTTCTCCACGACGTCCGACGCTACTACTGGGACGATCCGAATCTTTTCAAAAAGGGAGTTGACAACATATTTCGAAGATGTGTGCCCGACCACGAGATCCAAAGCGTTCTTGAACATTGTCATTCATCTCTATGTGGTGGACACGCCGGAGCTTCAAAAATAGCGGCTAAGGTATTGCAATCAGGTTTGTTTTGGCCTTCTTTATTTAAAGATGCTTATGACTTTGTACAAAAATGTGATCCTTGCCAACGTTCGGGAAATTTAAGTCAATGCAATGAAATGCCCTTAACAAGTATTCTTGAAATTGAACTATTTGATGTATGGGGGGTAGATTATATGGGACCTTTTTCATCTTCTATGGGTAACTCCTACATCTTAGTTGCGGTTGATTATGTTTCAAAGTGGGTAGAGACTGTTGCTACGCCAACAAATGAGTCAAAACATGTGATAAAGCTTTTCAAAACAGTCATCTTTCCCCGATTTGGTATACCGCGAGCAGTAATTAGTGATGGTGGTGCGCATTTCACTAATTACCAATTTCAAAAATTGTTGATGAAATATGGGGTAATTCATAAAGTTGCTCTTGCATATCACCCTCAGACAAGTGGACAGGTTGAAGTTTCAAACAGGGAAATCAACTCGATCTTGCAGAAGGTAGTGGCACTATCTCGTATGGGTTGGGCACTCAAACTTCCAGATGTCCTTTGGGCATATCGCACTGCATCCAAGACTCCGCTTGGTATGACGCCTTACAAACTTGTATTTGGTAAAAACTGCCATTTGCCTGTTGAACTATCACACAGGGAGTTAATTATGGGCGTTAAAAGAACTCAATTGGGACTTTGACAAAGCGGGCGAAGGCGAATCCTTGAATTGCATGAGCTAGAAGAGCTTCGGAACAACTCCTATGAGAGTGCCTTGGTCTATAAAGACAACACGAAAAAGTGGAACGACAAACGGATCCTCAACCGTGAATTTAAACCAGGTGATTTGATTTTATTGTTCAATTCTCGGTTGAAATTGTTCCCAGGGAAATTGAAATCGCGATGAACTGGGCCATACGCGATAGAAAAGGTCTTTCTGTATGGTGCCATTGACCTTCAAGCACAAAACGGCACCACTTTCAAGGTAAACATGCACCGTATCAAGCTATACAATGCGGGAGACCAGGCAAGTAGACTAAACTCGGTCGATTCTTTTGATTCTATATATTTTTGAACGGTCGAGGATGTTCCGTCGAGCGGGACGTTAAACCAGCGCTAGCCGGGAGGCAACCCGGTTACCAAAACTCCGATGGTTGATCCACACGGTGCGCAAATTTTCTTTTTTTTCTTTTATTTATTTATTTATTTATTTTCATTTTTTTAGGTTTTTACTTGCAATGCCTTGGACTGCACCATTGGAGCTATGTGGACCACAATATCTTCTTCCACCACATCATCATCCACAATATCCACCAACTTGAACCACAATCACAAACGGTAATCTATATCTATCTCCATACATTGAGGATAATGTCTGATTTAGTTTGGGGGGGTGTTCACTTAATCGTTTGCTTAGTCTGATTTAGCTTGGGAGATGTTCACTTCACCAATTGTTTAGTCTTCAGCAAATCATCATTCCACCACGTTCCATCATAAACTGAAAAATAAAAAAAGATTTATCACTTGGAATGCCTCGTTTTGAAGATGATCTTTAATCAATTAGAAGATTATTCTATCACATCTTTGCATACGATCCATTGAACTTAGATCTTTTAAAGATTTTCATTGCCTATGTTTAGTTTTTATCTTAAAGTGACCATTAAAGTTTGAACTTATCCATTAAATTGTACTCGACTTCTTCCAAATTGAAGATTTCTAATAGAACCATTTTTTGGAATTAACTCTCTTATGTTACTCTTTATGCCTAGATTGCTATTGCCCTTCACTTTAAAAATAAAAAATTGTGTAAAAGTAAGTATAATTGACCCACTTGGGGGGGGGGGGGGTGGTGGTGAATCGTCAACTAGCTGGGGAAGGAAAGATTTACTTAACTTATGCATACAAAAAAAATATTTTCAGTAAAACAGTTGCTTAAGCTGCGGGTTTGTGTAATCTTGTGTAACGTATATTCAACCCGCTAGGGGGAGGCGGTGGTGAATCGTCGACCAGCTGATGAAGGGAAGGTATACAGAGCATTGAGATTGCTTACAGGGGCACGGGAAACCGACAAAGCTACCTTTCTGGAAGTGCACTTAGGCAAGCGTCTTCAGCTGTGTCTCCTCTCGCCGCGACGGAATGATTCATTAAAAACATTCTGGCAAAGAGCACGAAAATGTTGAAGAATAAAAAAAAAAGGCAAACAAACAAACAACAGAAGAAAGAAAATAAGTGTTTTTCTTTAGAAGAGGGCAATTTAGCAACTTTGTATAAATTGTAGAATAACCAGGGTTTTCTTTGCATGGTTTATTTTAAATCCTATATGAACGAAGATTTTTTAAGACAATTTAATTGATTAAGCTCTCGCTTTTCTAAGGTTGAAATTTGAGAATCTTAATATATGCATTTGGAAATTTTAAATTGCTAAGATCAATTGCCTCATATGCATAGATGTATTGTGAATCTTTGGAAGATTGTTTATAGAGAATCTAATTTACCAAGGCATCTCAATTTTTGGAAAATTATTCAAATTCTTTGCTTGAGGACAAGCAAAATGCTAGCATGGGGGAATTTGATAAGTATTAATTTGGAAGAATTTTACCCTAGGCTTAGTATAGAAAATGTGCAAAAATGATGCTTAAAATTTCTTTGATACGTCATTTTATGTGAATTTTTGTAACATTTTTACAATCCGCTTTCGCGAATGTGTTCGTCATATTTTAGGGAACAAACGTACCAAATTTGGAGTTATTTCGACATTGTTTGGATAGGAAACGAAGTAGAGAAAGAAGATGCTGAAAATCTAGAAAAAAACAGCAATCCGACCCGAAATTAGACCCGAATCCGACCCGAAACCCGATTTTCGAATCCAAAACAGACCCGTTAGTCGGTTTAAAGTCTGAATCTGAGATAATTTCCTTCCTAAATAAGTCTTGAGTTGTAATTGGTTAATTATAAAACTTATGTACTATAAATAGAGAAACTTTTGGCTCAATTAGACATGTTTTTTTACATACTAGCTATCAGGGTTTAGTTTAGTTTAGTAGAATCCCCTTCTCTATTTTATTCCTTTTGTAAGCCGGCAAGGACGGCAACTTCAATTCTCAAGCAATCAAGTAAGTTTTTATTTATTTTCTTATAATTATTTCTGCATTCTTATTACTTTTTGCGAGTAGATCCCTTCTAGGGTTACGGATGACATAATCCGAAAGGCGTGATTCCTCCTTGGTTTTTGATCTCAAGTTTTGGAGTTATTTTCTAATGTTTTTTTCTCTAAACTCTAAATTCTCGTTTTGGCAATAGACGTAACATTTGAGCCTTAGCTAGAATTTAGGGGAGTTCTTGAGTCCTTAGTGCTTTGACGCGGAACCCTGAGCAGGAGAGAGACTCTCGCTAAACGTGACAGTGGAAGCAATCCTCTGACTGTTGACCCAGCGCCCCGAACTGGAAGCTAAATTTGTCTTGGAAAACAATGGAAATTAATTCACAATCCTCGGACCTTGGATAGAATTATGCCAGATGGTTATGGAATTCCCGAAGCCCTAGGTTTTAATTCCTACTTTATAAATTTAGATTTCATACCTACAATTTACTACTTTAAAACCCTAGATTGATAGCTTTACTAGTATAATTAATTATATAAAAACAACCCCAAAACTCGTTTAGACTTAATTAGTGAGCCATTAAGCCAAAAAGACGAATAAGCTTGTTCCTTGTGGAATTCGACCATCAAGTGCTCAACATTCAACCGTTAACTTGTGGTATTACAAAATCTCACCATTTTAGGTGCGATCATCTCTCCGAGCCAGAGACGCCTCCCGTGGCGAACCCTAGACGCCTCCCGTGAAGTCTCACGAAGGCTTCCCAGGAAAAGCCACAGAGGGCCCCCGTAGAGGACCATGGGTACCTTTGCGAGCCGTAGATGCCTCCTGTGGCGAACCCCGGACGCCTCCCGTGAAATGTCATGGAGGCCTCCCAGCAAAAGCCACGGAGGTCTCCCATGCAAGGTGATGTGCGGGTGATGTCGAGGGCATCTCAGGAACTAATGAGGACACTTGTCAAGCATCCAAGCCCTTCGTCCAATGAAATGGCATCGATGCCCCTCAATCAAACAGCCATAGCAAGGGCTTTTTCATCTTTTTTCTTCTTTTGGGGCCTATATATACCTCCTTGTGTTGGGGGAAATCTCCGCGAGACTAAGTCCAAGTAAGTTGCGTCAAATTCACCCGGGGACGTGGCCTTTGGTGCCTTCCCCGGGCGCCGCCATTTGCCCGGGGGGACCTGGCCTTCGGTGCCTGTGGCCTCCGGTGCCGGTCCCGGGCGCCACCATTTGCCCGGGGACCTGGCATTCGGGGCCAGTCCTGGGCGCCGCCTTTTGGCTCCCGGGACCTGGCCTCCGAGGCCGGTCCCGGGCGCCGCCTTTTGGCTCCCGGGACCTGGCCTCCGGTGCCGGTCTCGGGCGCCTCCATTAGCCTGGCGACGTGGTCTCTGGTGCCTTCCCCGGGCGCCGCCTTTTGGCTCCCAGGGACCTGGCGTCCGGTGCCGGTCCCGAGTGCCGCCTTTTGGCTCCCGGGACCTGGCCTACGGTGCCGGACCCGGGCGCCACCATTTGCCCGGGGACCTGGCCTCCGGTGCTAGTCCCGGGCGCCGCCTTTTGACTCCCGGGACCTGGCCTCCAGGGCCGGTCCCAGGCGCCACCTTTTGGCTCCCGGGACCTGGCCTCCGGTGCCGGTCCCCGGCGCAGCCATTTGCCCGGGACGTGGCCTCCGATGCCTGCCCCGGGCGCCGCCATTTGCCCGGGGACCTGGCCTCCCGTGCCTCTGCCGGGCGCCACGTTTTGTCTCCCGGGACCTGGCGTCCGGTGCCGGTCCCGGGCGCCGCCATTTGCCCGAGGACATGGCCTCCGGTGCCTGCCCCGGGCGTTGCCATTTTCCCGGGGACGTGGCCTCCGGTTCCTCCCTCGGGCGCCGCCTTTTGGCTCCCGGGACAGGGCCTCCAGTGCCGGTCCCGGGCGCCACCTTTGGCCCGGGGACCTGCCCTCCGGCGCATGTCCCGAGCCTCATCGCCCTCCTAAAGGTATAGTCTTTGGTTGTTGATCACGTGCAGGTCACGCGAGGAGTGCCTCGGGAATCAGCGACCACCTGTCAAGCATCCAAGGCATCTGACCAGGAGAAGGACGTTGCTACCCCTCAATCCAACGGTAGCGTCCGGGGTAGATTAGACTTTTTGCTTCTTTTTGGGGCTATAAATAGCCGTTGTACCCCCTGTTGTAAGAGTGGTGATTCATTGTTGTTAAGTAGCCAACACGCACAGGTGTGCTCCGGAAGCCTCTCCCCCGAGAGGGTCTCCCCAGCCGACTCCGGTCGGGAGCACGCCGACAGGACTAGGGCCCCCACCGGGACCCGAACCTGTATAAATCCTCGTGTCAATTCTTGTGTTTGTCCGGCGGGGGAGGACTAGTCACCCGGTCAGCCCGCGTCGCGTTTTCTTCGCTAGGATCGTTCACAAAACCTGTCGGGGTATTCGCAATACCACGACGGTTGGCGTCGTCCGTGGGGACTCGTGACAAGACGCCATGGCTCCCCCAAGAACAAGGATTCGCACCCTTCCCGGTGACGCCGGTCTCGGAGACCCGGTGCCGCCCGTCCGGGACACTACTGTCCCGGCGCTTCCGCCCGGAGGCGGCCAGACCCAGGTACCACCTCCCACCTTTCCTCTTAACTTACGTGCTTCTACCTCCGGGGCGCTCCCGGTGACTGCGGGAACCTCGGTCGGGACCAGTCTCCCCCAGACGGCTCCCCCGGCTCCCCGGGACGCCCTGCTCGAGGCTTTAGTGGAGGGCCAGCTCCGCACCCAGTGCTCCATGGATGAGCTGCTCAGCGTGTTGGCGCGGCCAGCAGCCCCACATATGCGCCGTACCCATATCCGGGGACCATGCCCCCGTTTATGGGTCACCCGGTGGTCCCTCCGGTTTCCGGGGGTCTATCCGCCCCGTATAACCCCAGCGGGGGGTACCCTCCCACCGCGGGTCATACGTCCGGACACTTCCCGGCACCCGGGTCCTTCCCGGTGCCGGGAGGGTACTTCATGCCAGGGCCCTTCGTGGCACCGGGGGGATACCCCGTTCCAGGCCCATTCCCGGGGCCGGGGGCCCATTTCATGCCTGGGGTTTTCCCTACGCCGGGAGCCAGTCCCGCCCCTCGCGTCGCGTTTATCGCACCGGGGGCGGTCGACAGAGCAGCTCTCGTGCCTCAGCGGACATCCCCCCGCATCGGCTCCCCTGTTCCGGACGTCGCCGCGGGGGCTCCCCACTCGCCGGTTCCGGATATTACAGGGGCTCCCCCCTTTCCGGCTCCAGCCATCGCCGCTGGGGCTCCCTCCACTTCGGTTCCAAACGTCGCCGCGGGCGCCCCCTCCCCGGTCCCGGATGATACAATGGCTTCCCCCTTTCCGGGTCTGGGGATCGTCGCAGGGGGCTCCTCCCAGCCGGCCCTGATAGCCTTCGGGCCGGCAACTACAGTGCATGAGCTCCCTCCTCCGGCGGAACAGGTCCGTTTCTCCCGGGGGGAGGTCGTGCGAATGCATTCACCCAAGCGCTGGGAAGAACTTCCCCCTGGCCGTGGTCGCTCAGGTCAAGAGAAAGGTAGCTCACGTCCCTGACTCTAGAGTCACTGAGGTGTGCCAAAGCAAGATTCTCCCCGGGGTGCTCCACCGGAGGCTCTCCCAGAGTTGTCCCGCCTTTGCCGACGAGCTCTTCACTTTGCTCGAGAAGTACGCTCGAGCAGAGAAGGACAATCTCTGGAAGAAGAACCAGGTGGCACCTGCTCCCACTGACCGGGAGGCCAGGGACCCCCTCAAAAGGCGTCCCAAGAGGGGCAACCGCAGCGAGCCATAGCCTTGGGACACCTTTGTCCTCGAGGGCGAAGGCGGCTTGCACGAGGGCAACAAGGGCAACCGCCCCTTCCCCAAGCTAAAAGGCCATGGGGTGGGCAGTCGTCCCGTGGCCAGAAAGGCCCCGCGACGGAAGGTAAGGAGGCCACAACCAACTTGTGGTGCACCTTCCACTAGTCCAATACCCATGCTACTCAGGAATGCCATCAGCTTTTGCGGCAGTTCACCGCATTCCTCTACTAGCATGGGTAGGGGGAGCCCTGCCTCCTTGCCCCCTCCGCCGGCCTTCCTGGCTCTCCCTGCTCCTTCGGGGGAGCACCAAAGACAGGCACACGAAAGGGGATCAGCCGAAGAGCTGCCCTTCCAAACCTCCCAAAGGCGTGTAAATGTCATCATGGGAGGATTTTCCTCGGGACGGGACTCCAAGCGCCAGCGCAAGGAGTATGCGTAGGAAGTAAGGGTTGTGGGGCTGCTGAACACGTCCTGGCCACCAAAGTGGTCGGATGTCCCCCTCACCATCATAGCGGAAGACGCACGTGGGGTTCACTTCCCACCCACAACGATGTGCTCATTTTCTCCACTATCGTCTACAACTGTCAGCTAGCGCCCATCCTCATCGACGGTGGAAGCACCGCTAACATCCCGTACTTGAAGGCATTCAGGGAAATGCAGGTGATGAAAAGCTGCTGCAACCCGTAGCCGGGTCGGCCTTGCAGGGCTCCATCCCTGGGAAGACCATCTACCCAGTGTGGAAGGTCGATCTGCCCATGACCTTCGGTGCCCCAGACAACCACTAGACAGAGATGGTCCGTTTCGATGTGGTGGATCTCCCCTCTTCGTACAATGCGATTAGGGGGAGAACCACAATCAACCGTCTGAGAGCGGCGATGCACCAGAGCTATCTCTGTGTGAAGATCCCTAGGCCTCGAGGCGTGATTACCGCCCGAGGTGACCAGGATGTGGCCCGCGCTCCTTACAATCGCACCGTCGTGACGATCGGGAGCATCAACCTGATCAAGGCCCAGGGGGCAGAGCTCCCCCCCGGCTCTAGACACCCCGGCAATCCCCTTTAGGAACTTTCCCCCAAAACCACGCCCGGAGGTGGCCTTTGGAAAGTCCGGCTCTCCCCGAAGGACGGGGAAAGAATCGTCAAGATCGCGGCGGACCTCCCTGAGGAACACACAGAGCAACTCACTGCCTTCCTCCACAGAAACTCCGACGTATTTATGTGGAAGCCCGTTGACATGTGGGGCGTCACCCGGGACGTTATCCAGCACAAGCTCGCTGTAACGCCCAACCGCCCCCAGGTAAAGCAAAAGTTGAGGAAGCTCTCCCTCAAGTATCAAGAGGTCATCAAGGCCGAGATCGCCAAGCAACGGAAGGTGGGGTTAGTTAGGGAGGTCTTGCACCCAAAATGGCTGGCGAACCCCGTCCTTGTGAAGAAGTCGAGCGGCAAGTGGAGGATATGCGTGGACTTCACCGACCTCAACAAAGCTTGCCCAGAAGACAACTTCCTACTCCCGCGGATCGATCAGGTGGTGGATTCGATTGCGGGGTGTGAGCTTATGAGCTTCCTGGACACGTATTCGGGCTACCACCAATTCTGGATGGCTAAGGAGGACGAGGAAAAGATGAGTTTTATAACTCCCCTCAGCACCTTCTGCTATGTCCGCATGCCATTCGGGCTAAAGAATGCTGGGACAACCTTCCAGCACCTCATGTCGCTGGTCCTCAAGGACTAGATCGGCTGCAACATAAAGATCTACATCAACGACGCGGTCGTCAAAGGCCTCCGTGCGGCCGATCACCTCGATGACTTAGCGGAGACCTTCCGCAACCTCCGTGAGTATGGGTTAAAGCTCAACCCAGAAAAGTGCGCCTTCTGTGTATGCTGGGGGAAGCTGCTCGGCTTTCTCGTGTCCCAGCGGGGCATACAGGCCAACACAAAAAATATTCGTGCCCTGCTGGACATGCCCCCGCCGCGCTCTATGAAAGACGTACAGCAGCTTACCGGCCGCTCGGCCGTGCTAAGCTGCTTCGTCTTGCGGTTGGCGGAGCGCGACCTCCAGTTCTCCAAAATCCTCTGGGTCTTCGAGGGGTTAAGTAGACTCCAGAGGCCCAGGTAGCCTTCGACGACTTGAAGAAGTACCTCTTGAGCCCTCCAATTCTCGTGAGCTCGTCTCCGAGAGAACCCCTGCTGCTTTACCTCACCGCCACTCCGGTTACTGTAAGCGCGGCACTGGTAAAGGAGCAGGACGAGCAGCAGCACCCCGTGTACTACGTGAGCGAAGCCCTCCAAGGGGCTAAGACATAGTACACAGCTAGAGAAGATCTGCTACACCCTCCTGATGGTGTCCCGAAAGCTCCGCCACTACTTCCTGGGACATCTGATCACAGTCCCGTCTTCCCTCGCCTTGGGGGAGCTGCTGCGACACAAGGAATCCACCAGCCAGATCGGGAAGTGGGGAGCCGAGCTGGCTCCTTTCTCCCTGTCCCTTACGGGCCGTTTCACCAGCAAATCACAAGTCCTCGTTGATTTTGTGGTGGAATGGACCCCCGCTTCCGAGATGGAGGGGGAGACTCCCGTCGAGCCGGCCCGCGCAACAACCATTGGACGCTCATTTTCGATGGCTCCTTGTGTCTCACCGAGGCTGGCGCGAGGGTAGTTCTTTGAAGCCCCGAGGGAAAGATGCTACAGTACGCAGTGAGGCTCAAGTTCCCCGCTGCGAACAACGTCGCCGAGTTGGAGTCCCTAGTCCTGGTGCTGCGCCTCGCGCGCTCCTTAGGGATTCGTCGCCTCCTGTTCAAGGGGGACTCCTAGCTCCTGGTTTGGCAAATGGACAAGTCATACTTGTGCCGTAATGCGAACCTAATCCTCTACTTGGGGGAGGTGCGCAATATGCAGAGATACTTCGAGGGCTTGGAGGCCCGGCATATACCTCGGAAAGACAATGACTGCGCCAACGCCTTGGCCCTGGAGGCCAGCTCCCGAGAAGGTCTCCCCTTCCTAGAGATTACTGCGAAGCCCTCGGTAACCCCTTCGAGTGTGGACCCTGAGTCCCATGACCCGGAGGTCTCCGAGATCGCCCGGGCCGCGTCATGGATGGACCTCCTCATCTCCTTCATAAAGCGGGAGGGGGAGCCCCCCGCTGCCTCCCGCATGAAGGGGGACTTCGGCACCTCGAGGATATCCACTCGGGGAACTGCAGGTCTCACCTGGCTCCGCGTGAAGTCGCAGCGAAGGTTCTCCGGCAGGATTTTTATTGGCCCATAGTGGTCCGTGCTGCGCAAGACCTTGTCTCCGCATGCGAGGCCTGCCAATAAATGGCAAAGGGCTATAGACTGCCATCCACTACGCTACAGACCATTCCCATCACTTGGCCCTTCGCGCGCTGGGGGATGGACCTCCTCGATCCCTTCCCCCCAGCGTTAGGGGGCTACAAGTATGCAACGGTTGCAGTGGACAATTTCTCCCAGTGGGTAGAGGCTGAGCCCTTGGCCAGCATCACCTACCGAGTAGTACAACGATTTTTCTGGAAGAATATCGTATGTCACTTTGGGATCCCCAGAGAGATCACCGTCGACAACAGGACCTAATTTGACTTGGTATACTTCCAAGAGTTCCGCGAAGGCTTGGGGGCTACCCTCCACTTCGCCTATGTAGCTCATCCCTAGAGCAACAGAGCCGTCGAAAGGGTCAACGGTGTTATCCTACAAGGATTACGCCAATGAATCGAGCAGACCACCACTAGACGTTGCGCATGAGCGGAGGAGCGCCCGAGCATCCTCTGCTCCATGCGCAAGACCCTGAGCTGAGCAACAGGGCGCACACCCTTTTTGCTCATGTACGAGGCTGAGGCAGTCCTCCCATCGGAGATTGGTTTCCAGTCACTGCGGGTGACGAGGATTGACACCCGGGTCACTTCTAATAAACTTTTGGTTCAAGACAGGTTCGAACCAGACATGTGTCTGGCGATGCGAACTCAAGTTACTTCTGAGGGGCATCACCATGAGGTCGCAAGCTTTACGCGATCAGGTCGCGGGTTTCGTGCAATCAGGCCGACAACCTTGTGCGGTCAAAAGTTCGTATGCTATACACGGACTGTACGGAATATCTAAGATGTTGCGCGGTCAGCCCACACTCCGCGGTCAGCACATTCTCGACCAAGGTGCATGGAATTTATTCGGTTATCTTCATACCAGGATATTCCAAGCATCCCGAAGATTCCTCCACGTTGAAGACCAACCGTCAGAGGTTATTATATGCGGTTATTCATGATTAACACGTGTTAATAACCTCCGTGGAAGTTAATAGCGGTTCTTCAACACCCGCATCCAACCGTTTGATGCAGTTTTCTTCATATGACACCCTTTCGACCAATATAAAAAGGGGGCAAAGTACATCAAACGGGGGATCCAAGACATTTTTTGGGAAGAATAAAACTCCTAAGATAAGCGAGATACGAGAGATCTCGATCACTCAAACAGCTAAGACTACGGCTTAGATTAGACGACACTTACAAGTCTACTATAGCTTCTTTCTGTACATTTATATAGGGAAAACTTTCGTCTGTGAAAGTTTTTCTCCCGGCTAGTTTGTAAAGCTTTATCTCATATAGTGAAATCCTAACAGGACGTAGGGATTTTACTCCCACCATCGAGGGCCCGAACCTGTATAAATCTCTCTGTGCTCCTGTTCACCATTGTTCAGCATACCTTCCCGGAGGGTCATTTTGAAAGGTTTCACAGTTACAAATTCTGCATAAGTTCGGCTGAGGACCCTGAGTCCAAATCGTCGACAGCTGGCGCCCACCGTGGGGCCTTTCTCAAGGCGTCCTAATTGAAATTCGGAGGTTCGCCGAAACATGGCTGGAGCATATGATTCTGAGAATGATTTTGATCTCGAGGATTATGCCCATATACCAATGCCTTCTGCAAGCGATCCTGTTCCGATGGAAGAGGTCGAAGGCCAGAATCTTCCACAGGTTGAATCATCTCTCCAAGTCATGTCAATCGACCAGGAGGTAACTGGCACAAGGTCAGAACCCACAGAGGTTCTTAATGTGCTAGGTGATGGATCCGGCCCGTCATACGACCCCGCTGAGGGAAAATATGATGGTGACCCTGAAATTAGCCCAGGAAGGTTCCCGATCAACAGGCTGCCAGGGAAGAACAAGATCGCAAACAGAAGGAGGATCAAGATCTCGAGCAACAGAACAACGAACTACACAGAACTGCCCTAGAGGCTCTTCAAGATGCGCAGGCTCGTTACGATGCTGCCCCGAGTTCTTCTCGACGGTCACGTGGTCGTAGACGTGACCAGACTCCTTCTTTACCACCGGAGCATTTCCCAGTGGACGAAGAAACAATAACACCTGGTGCCCCTAGGAGAAGTACCCATGGTCGACTGCGATCTATCGCAGAAGTCATGCGTAATTTTCCTCCTACGGTCACGGATGCGCAGAGACCGGCCTTTTTCAGGATCCTGGCGGAAAGACTGGACGAGGTCGCATCCGAGGCGACCCCAACAACCTCTTCCCGCTCAGTTACACATTCCCGTGAACGGGATGGTCCTCATTCTGGCTCTGGCCGGCGGAGTTACCCGCCACCTGTACAGTCCCGACAGGACAAATACCGGCGAATGCAGGACTCTCGTAGTAGGGATCGAGTTCCCGTTCACTCTCGTTTGGGACCACGAGTAACCTCGCCATTACGTGAGTTTGCTCGAAACCCAACCGAAAGTCACAGGACGGTTCACGGTCCTTACGTTGGTTGCAAAGCTTTCTCGCCTGGCCTACGAGCAGTCGTTTGGCCCGATAAGTTTCGACCAGGGGCCATTGAGAGGTTTGATGGAACTCAGAACCCATCCGAGTTCCTTCAGATCTATATTACTGCCATCCAAGCAGCAGGAGGCGACGACAAGGTCATGGCTAACTACTTGCCAACAGTCCTCGCAGGACCCGCTAGAACCTGGTTGTTTAATCAGCCTGAGGGTTCCATCTATAATTGGGAAATGCTATGCGATACCATCCTCAGCAATTTCCAAAATTGTTACCAAAAGCCGGGTAAGGAGGACGACCTGCATAGACTGCGGCAAACTTCCACCGAAACACTTCGGCAGTTTGTCAAGAGGTTTGTCGGGGTAAGGAATACCATCCCGAACATATCTAATGGCTCCGTAATCAGGGCATTTAAGCATGCCGTTCGATACCGGAGATTCACTGAAGACTTGCTTATCCACCCTCCTCGATCAGTGGCCGATCTGTTCGATATGGCTGATCGATATTCCAATGCGGCCGAGGCAGTCGAATGGAACCGAATGGTTGACAAGGGGGACCTACCGCCCCAACCAGGCTTCAAGGACGCCAGGAAAGAAGATTCAAGCAAAAAGCCGGAGTCTTCACCGGGTGGGAAGTCAAAGAAGTCGAAGAGGAACCGCTCTGGACAGTACCGTGAGGTCGCAGTCGCAGAGAAACCACCTTCGACCAAAGGTAATAAGTCTTCTTTTAAAAGTAAAACTGCCTCTGGTGGCCGGGATTCCGACCAGCCAGAAAAATCAACTAATCCGCAGGAGGGCAAGAGGTGGTGTCCACTCCACAACTCCGCAGGCCACGACCTCAAAAACTGCAGGAGTTGGTTGAAACAACTGGATGATTTCTACCAAGGAGCCGGGCCAATGCCAACCTTACCGCCTAAAGAGCAGGCGTGCGGGATTAGAGACGTCGACGGAGACGAAGAAATGGCTTACCAGGTACCTCAAAATCATGTTAATGTCATTTTCGGAGGTTCCTCCTCTTTCGCTTCCAAAAGGCAGTTTAAAACCTTTTGCCGAGAGGTTAACCAAACGGAGACATCGCTTGGCGAACCTCAATATCCCCGTTGGTCGGATATGCCTTTGACGTTCGATAGCGCTGACTGTCCTGTTGGGCTAACCCGACCATTGAGGCTACCTCTGGTCATTACCCCAATCATCAGTAACGCGAGAGTCGAAAGGGTCCTGATTGATGGGGGAAGTTCCCTTGATCTTTTATTGGTCAAGACACTCGACGAGATGCAAATTCCTCGTTCGAAGATCAAGCCCATAATCCATCCGTTTTATGGGATAATCCCAGGCCCCTCCATGATGCCATTGGGACAAGTGGTCCACCCGGTCACTCTGGGAGAACCAGATAACTTCCGAACAGAATTGGTTACTTTCGATGTAATCGATTGTGATTCAGCTTATAATGCAATCTTTGGCAGGCCGACTCTTGCTAAGTTCATGATGGCAACGCACTATGCTTATCAGTGTGGGAAATTGCCTGGCCCCAAAGGTGTCATTTCGGTCCGAGGTAGTCGCAACGTGGCGCTCACGTGCGACCGGCTATCTTTGGAGATGGTCGATCAACTTCCCCTCCGGGACGCTCAGGTCGCCACCGTTGCCACCGATGCGATCAGGGCTGCTCCTCGACCAGATGAGAAACTCAAACCAGTTCCTTTGTACCCAGATGACCCATCCAAGACAATTCGGGTTGGGTCAGCCCTGGATGACAAATAGGAACTCGACCTCGTTGCTTTCCTCCGGGCTAACGCAGACGTGTTTGCGTGGAAACCGTCCGACATGCCCGGTGTCCCAAGGGAAGTAATTGAGCACAGGTTAGCAATTCGACCTGGACAATGACCAATAAAGCAAAAGCTCAGGCGTTTTGCCACCGACCGACAGGAAGCCATCCGAGAGGAGTTAGACAAACTCTTACAAGCCGGGTTTATCCGCGAAGTGGATCACCCGGACTGGCTCGCCAATCCGGTCATGGTCCGCAAGTCAAATGGCAAGTGGCGCATGTGCGTCGACTACACTAGCCTCAACAGTGCCTGTCCGAAGGATGACTTTCCCCTTCCCCGCATCAATCAGCTGGTCGACTCCACTGCGGGTTGCGAACTGATGAGTTTTCTGGATGCCTACTCAGGATATCATCAAATTAGCATGGCAGAAGACGATGAAGAGAAAACTGCCTTCATCACCCCGTTCGGCACATACTGCTACGTCAGAATGCCGTTCGGTCTCAAGAATGCAGCTTCCACGTACCAGCGCTTGATGCAAAAGACCTTTCTTTCCCAGATAGGGCGTAATCTTGAAGCATATGTAGACGATTTGGTTGTAAAAAGTGCCAAGAGATTGTCTCATTTGGACGATCTCGCTGAAACCTTCTGTAATTTGAATCACTTTGGAATAAAATTAAACCCGGAGAAATGCTCTTTCGGGGTTTCTTCAGGAAAACTCCTTGGTTTCCTTGTGTGTTCTAGGGGCATTGAAGTTAATCCTGAGAAAATCAGGGCTATTGAACAAATGAGGTCGCCCTCGACCATGAAGGATGTTCAACGCCTGGCTGGTCGCATGGCGGCTTTAAGTCGCTTTATATCGCGATTAGGCGAAAGGGGATTACCTTTCTTCAAAGCCCTGCGGAAGCATCATAACTTTACATGGTCGGATGAGGCCGAAAAAGCATTCCAGGAGGTAAAAACATATCTATCCAGTCCGCCCGTATTGGTGTCTCCTGACAAAGGAGAACCGTTGCTTCTTTACCTGGCGGCCACACCACACGCGGTCAGCGCCGTTCTGATCGTGGATAGAGGAGGAATACATAGACCCGTCTACTATGTGAGCAAAGTACTTCATGGTCCTAAGGAGCGCTACCCTGAGGTCCAGAAGATACTTTACACGCTACTGATGGCTTCCCGTAAGCTACGACATTACTTTCAAGCACACAAGATCACAGTACCCTCCTCTTTTCCTTTAGGGGATATTGTCCGAAATCCAGAAAAATCTGGTCGAATCGCCAAATGGGCGGTCGAATTCGGTGCCTTCGAGATCCATTTCACCCCTCGCACGGCGGTTAAGTCTCAGGTTTTGGCCGACTTTGTGGTCGAATGGACCAACCCTGAGCCACCCGTGTAGTTGGCAGAGGAACTGGAGTGCCCCGATTATTAGACAATGTACTTTGACGGCTCCCGTAGTTTTCAACACTCGGGGGCTGGAATAGTCTTAGTTACGCCCAGGGCGAACAGCTTAAGTATGTCATTCAACTACACTTTGTTGCAACCAACAACGCAGCAGAGTATGAAGGTCTTCTTGCAGGGCTCCGGGCAGCAAAATCCCTCGGAGTCCGTCGATTAGTGGTGAGGGGAGACTCACAACTGGTCGTAAACCAGGTAAACAAGGAGTACAGCACCTCCGATGAGACAATGGCTCATTACCTAGGGGAAGTGAGGAGATTGGAAAAACACTTCAGTCATTTCGAAGTCCAATACATCCCGCGAAAGGACAACATTCTCGCAGACCAATTATCCAAAATTGGGTCCTCACGCTCATCCGCTCTGGCAGGAGTGTTCATTGAACACTTGGACCATCCTTCGATCATGACTTCGGTCGAGGATGATCCGGTAATAGCCTTCGTTACCAACCTCGGTCAGGAACAAGATTGGGCTCATCCATTGAGAGTCTATCTTGAACATGGGACCCTACCCGAGGACGAAACCGAAAGTGATCGGTTAATTCGAAAAGCGCGTCTGTACAAATTCATAGATGGGATTTTGTACAGAAAGGGTACTCAAGGAGTATTCATGCGTTGTATATCTCAGGAGGAAGGAAAGTCCCTCTTGAGAGAAATACATGACGGTGTATGCGGTGCGCACTCGTCATATCGTACACTGGTCGGAAAGACTTTTCGACAAGGATTCTACTGGCCTTCGGCACTTGATGATGCCAAACATATGGTCAAGAAGTGTCCCCAGTGTCAGTTCCACGCAAGGCAAGTTCATCAACCTGCCTACACGTTGCAAACCATTCCTCTTGCATGGCCATTCGCGATCTGGGGAATGGATATCGTCGGTCCTATGCCACAAGCGGTCAATGGGTACAAGTTTCTGTTCGTAGCCATTGACACATTTACAAAGTGGATTAAGGCCGAACCGGTACGAAATATTACTGCATCAGCCGCACAAAAGTTCTTCCATAAGAACATTGTGGCACGATTTGGTGTTCCAAACCGTCTCATCACAGACAATGGTTCTCAGTTCGCCAGCGGTCTTTTTCTGGACTACTGCGATCAGGTTGGGACCAAGGTGTGCTTTGCTTCTGTGGCCCATCCACAAAGCAATGGTGCCGTAGAACGAGCCAATAGGCAAATACTGCAAGGCATTAAAAAGCGCGTTTTTGATCGCCTTAGGACCCGCTCGGGGGCTTGGGCAGATGAGCTCTATACTGTTCTATGGGCATTACGAACTACTTCTAGTCGCGCCACCGGTGAGACGCCCTTCCATTTGGTCTATGGGGCCGAGGCGGTATTGCCCATGGAAGTAAGTATTGGTTCTATTCGGACAGATCAGTTCGAACAGATTAATCAGTCCGAACAATGGGCACAAGATCTCATCCTCTTAGAAGAACGACGTGATCGCACCCTGGTTAAGTCCGCGGCATACTTGCAAGCTTTACGCAGGTATCACAGTAAAAAGGTGCGACCACGCAATCTCAACGTGGGCGACTTGGTTTTACGGAAAATTCAAGACCAGTCTAATCGCAACAAATTCTCCCCAAAATGGGAAGGTCCTTATACTGTTGTCTCAGTGCCGCGGACAGGATCGGCGCAGTTAGCTATGGAGGATGGTCGGATTTTGTCCAATACTTGGAACATCGATCAACTTCGCAAGTTTTACGTGTAAGTATTCCAATCACTTTTTTCCTGTTCAATTAGCATCTTTCGCCAAAACAAAAAATGTTTTGCTTTCATACAATGAGTTTTTCTCTTTAAGCCCGTATCATATGCATTCGACCTGGGGGCTGATCGCCAGATCATTACAACAATCTAATCGGATTCGCTGGTCGATCTCATGATCACTTACAGATAAGTCATTTCCTAAATAAGCCGTTTCTCAACGCATACGGGGTTATCTGATAAGTCCTTGGTCATCCGAGTGGCTACCAGTTCGCAATAAGATTAGATGTTATATTGATCCTGGTCGTTGGTTTAATATTCATATCCCTGGTCGTTGCGCTTATATTTTCTCCTCTACTTATAACACTAAGGCTTTAGTGTTCATAAGCAGAGGCGGGGGCTAGGGGGGATGTGCTCATAATACGGAATTCATATTACGAAAATACGAAATATATATGTTCTTGTCAAAAATAATTTTTTACATACATTGCATTATATACAAGTTTCTAAGTACAAAAATAAGGATCATTCGATCCCCAGCTCAGTCAGGAGTCTATCTACTAGGGGCTTGACTTCCTCTATGACTGCATCGAGTAGCTCTTCACTCTCGACCTCAACCGGACCCACCAATGCGCTCAGATCTGCATCTGGGCCATGGTGAAGTCGAACCCGGCTGAGTACGGCTACTGCGGCTGATCGAACCCTAGTTCTGATCACCTCTTCGCATCGCCGTGAATCTCCAGGGAGATACTTGAGCAGTGAATCCGCCTGGGCAGTGAGTAGCGATGTCCAGTCACTTATGCTGAGGTTGTCTTTCTTCGGTTCTGCCACGTCGGTCTTCAAAAGATCAGCCACGGCCTTCAGTTTTTCGAAGATCCGGAGGCTCAGCTCTTTGATTGCCCGATCGGTGTGGCGAATCGAGGATTCCAAGATCTCCTTGTCTCGACTGAGCTGCGTAATTCGACCTGCTTGCGCTGTACAGAGAAAGGAGGTTATTTGCATATCATGGATTCAAGTCTTCTTAATCAGGAATTGGCTTACCAGCATTTTCTGATCGAAGTTTGTTAAGTTCAGTTTCTTGTTTCTTAAACATTGAAACTGAACTGGCCACCTCTTTCTTCAAAAATGTAACCTCTCTGCAGCAAAATCAAGGCAGTTACAACCAAAATGCACCCATACTAACCAAAGGGTAATGATACTCACCTGCGCAAGCTGTCGCGTTCTTTTTTAATGGCTTCTGTACTGGCCATCACAACATGCGAATGGCTTATTAGCCAGGATAATCCCTGTGATGCCAAAGAAGAAGATCAAAGATGTCCTAAGTACAATTCAGGCACGAGAATAGAGGTTTTCCATACCTTCATAAACTTTTGTAAGACAGCGTCATTCAGTTCAGCGGGAATCCTCGCTAGAGCCCCCGACGCGCTCACTACAGGGACAGTTGGTGGGAGTACCGGCTGGGCGCCACCCCTAGTTGTCATCGGTGGTGACTGGGTCCCTACATTTATTCTTTCCCCTACGGTCTGGACGACTTCCTGGACCACAGGGGTGGAGCGTTCTTCGTTGGAAGCTCCTGCACCAGCTGCGGCTTCAACCTCTCCGGAGGCGATTGAAGAGCTGGGCGCCGTCTTTCTTTGCCTGACATGAAGGACAATTTGAGCAGTTTTTATTTGAGATTATTGCCAAATTTAAGGTTCTTACCTTATTTGAAATCCCATTCGCTCCTGGGATTTCTGGGAAGGTTCCCCTTGGGAAGAAGAACCATCATCAGTTCTTGCCTTCCTCATGGCAAACAAGGTAGCTCCCCCCTGGATATGTTTAGCTATGAGCATATTTCTAAAGAACAGATAGAGACAAAAAGCAAGGTCTTTACCTGGGCTACCATACTGGCTGGTGGAGCTACATCCAAAGGCCTTGGCAACTCCTGGGTCGCTGGAGCCACCACAACCGGCCTTTGCTCAATTACCTCCTCCTCCGCCTGCAGAGGAGGAGGATTTTCCCCCCTGGGACTTACAGTAGTCACAGGGAGAAGCTTTTCTCCCTGTATGAACATTGATTTGTCAAACATACAGAAGGAACCATATAAAGAATGACAGAGAGGAATCCTTACCATGGTCGTCCTTTCGACCAGAGGGACGGAAACAACTAGTCCTGAAGTCTCGGGGGCTTCAGGAATTGGAGGGTCATCCGCGACCACAAGATTTTCGGTGGTCGCAGGATCTTCCACGACCACCTCTTCGGTAGTAGTGATCTCTGCGGGGCAGCTTGGGGCATCGCTGGATGGGAAATCCGCGATCTTCCTCCTTCGAAGGATCAGAGGAACGTCATCCTCTTCCTCCTCGCTCCCCTCTCCCTGTACGATGAAGAAGTGATCCCAATCTGTGCTTGGTAAAACAGAAGGGATGCGATATCTTACCGCTGTCTTTCTTGTGGTAGAAGGAATGCTCTGTGAAGACCCTTCCCCAGGATTCAGTCTGGCTTTCTTGGAGGCAGGACTCTTTGTCCTGGGTCTTTGGGAGACCTTCTTCACGTTTTTTACCATCGGCTTCCCATGAGAACCTACATTCTCACTTGGGAAAGTTGTCTCGGCAAACCTTCCTAGGAGCTGATTCACATTTTCGATGAAAATGTTTAACGCAGGACATGCATAAGATCTTAAATAGAAGCCAGATAGAGAATGTACCTTTCGACGCTCCTGTTTAAGGTCGTCGCCGGCGTGAATCAGACTTTGGGGACGAGGTGATCCCTTAGGGCCCTCTACATCGGAGTTGTAGGCCCTAAGGAGGGAGTTGGTCCACCTTTCAATCTCGGATGAAGGCAGGACTGTTCCCAAACTCAAGTCAGAATTTGTACAATTCAAAAAGAAGAAAGTTCAGCACCAAAGAAATAAATACCTTGACTGTAGTCCAGGGTGCTATCAGCCGTGGACCTAATCTCCCACGCCGGATGAGCCCTTTCACGCAGAGGACTCACCCGGTTCTTCACGAAGTCTCGAATGATATCTCGAGCCGTCAATCCTTGATTGACCAAGTGAAGAATCACCTCGGCATGCTTCGAAAGCTCCGAGTTCATTGCCGGGGGAATGTCTAACTCGCTCGACTTCTCTGGTCGTGAGTTTTCAAACCATAAACTGCTTTCGGATGGTGGAGAGCAGTAAAACCACCTTTGGTGCCACCCATGCACAGAATCTCGCAGGGGTGGAGAGGGATACTCCTTTTTATCCCTCAGCCGGAAATAGATGCATCCGGCAGCGTTGGTGCTCTTCGTCCACGCCGAAAAGTAGAATCGTCGGAAAAGATCCACGCTGGGATATATTCCGACGAAGGCTTCACAAAGATGCTGGAATACTGCAAGGATCAGCATCGCGTTGGGGTGGAGGTTGATCAGTTCCCACCCGTAATGCTCAAGGACATCCTTGAGGAACCGACTCTCAGGGAATCGGAACCCGCAACGCAGATACTCCTCAAAAACCACCAACTCGCCTTCTTGGACAGTTGGGGTTTCTTGGTCCTTCTCCGTAGGTCGCCAGTTAATGAGCAGCCGCGGAGAAAGGATCTCCTCCTTCTCTAACGCCATCAGGCTCTCCTCAGAATGGTGGATGGATCTGCTCCAGGACGCCATCTTTGGTGTAGAATCAAAGGGGAAGCTGGCGATTTGGGGAAGATGAAGGCTGAAGAAAATGAGGGTTTTGAGCGGCGGGAATAATGAGGGTTTTAGCTGTGTGGCTTCTTTGAGAAGACATCTGCTCTTTTTATAGACCCAAGGCGACGCATTAATGAGTAAATGGCTCATTTCAAACGTTCCATTAAATGCTTTATTCATTTCCCATAATGGATACTATCTCTGATGGACCCGATAAAGTACTCAGGCGTCGGATCTGAAACAAAAAGACTTCTTTGTTTTGGAAACTGAAAGTGTAAAAGGATTGAAAAAATTTTCAGTACTTTTCAGAGGACGTTTTTCCTTTTTATACTTTGAACATTTTATTCGAAAAAATCATGTAACTCAATTTTTAACGTACTGGAGTGTTTCTAATTAGGTTATGGTTTTATCGAAATCATGTTTTAGGCTAAAACTTCGATTCTAATCGAAGTGACAACCTGACCGAGTCCCAACTCTGGTCGAACTTTAGTTCTGACCGCGGCTCTGAAACTGATCGCGGAATCAGGGCAGGTTGCGGTGCTTTTTTCTTAAAAGTAATTTTGATCGCAGAACTAAAGTTTCCTGTGTATGAATGGTCGCGAACATAAAGTTCATGGCTATTTTCGCACAGAAGATGTGGAGAATATTTCATGAGAAATAAAGAACTTTTATTTCTTACATTCTTTACATACAAAAGGGATGCAGTCGATCAAAACATCGACTTGCTCCGAAAGAAGTTTACAAAGTTCCCCAAGGGACATGTTATTGTCAGTAGGATTTACACTGGCAACTCCCAGGGAACTAGCAACTACCCTAAGTCTATCTATATCATCCCTAACAACAGACGCACTATTGTCCCTAATCAAGTCAGAGAGTTCTCGCTGTTGCTGAGCGAAGTCCCTCTCTCGACGGAAATGGTGCGCCTCTTCTCGAGATCGATCAAAACATTCTGCTAAACGCAGAATCTTCGAGGCCATCTCCTCGGTTTTCTTCTCCAGGGCATTCTTCTCTTCCAGAAGAGTCTGTCCGGAAGGAAGAGATGGAGCAGCAGAAGGCTGATCGCTAGAGCCTCCTACCTCCTGCATTTTTGCAAAAGTTAGTCATACTAATAAAAAATTATCAGCAAAAGGGGAGAAGAATTGTTACCTGTCCCGGTGCATAACCCGTTAATACACCCATCTTGGGAGGAAGATCATCATATGGTGGAAGAGCAACTTTCCCATCAGAAGATTGTTTCGCCAACCCAATATGGCGATCATTTGATCGAGGGATAGTCACCGCTTGCCGACCAGGATATTGATCACCCGAAAGAATGGGAGAATTGAATGTGATGGGATCTTTCTCTAAAGATAAAGACCTAACTTGCCGAGAGGCATGAACAGGGAGGGTCAAAGGAACTGAAGGAAGAAAGAAACTTGCTACATTCTTCACCTTTGTTCCACTAGAAGATCCTTCGTCGACCTTGGGTTTCCTCCTTAAGGGAGACAAGACTTCAATCGTTTGAGGCCTTTGTTCGACAATTTCCCCTTCATCGCTCTCAATCTCGATGATTTCATGATCTGCCATTGGGAGGAGTATGTGAAAAGGAAGGAGGCAGGATAGCAAGAAAAGGACTTTAGGAGTGGAGGGAAATTGTGGAGCTTTACAAATCCAAGAACCTGGTATTTATAGCCGCCTAGGTGACGGTTTGCATTCCAGGCGCCTCGGGTTTCGTCAAAGCATTTACAATTTTACCTCGAGATAAAAACAATTCTACGGTGCTATCATTGCCCGTCACGTAATGTCAGAACCCGTCTTGGGAAACCAACCGTTTGCACTTAGTGCGCCACTAAGTGAAAAAATTGAAGAGTCAGGTTAAAAATCCAATGCATGATTTTAAAATTCGAAATAAACACGTTTCTTCGTTTTCTTCGAATTTGGGGGCTAGCTGACGAGGATTGACACCCGGGTCACTTCTAATAAACTTTTGGTTCAAGACAGGTTCGAACCAGACATGTGTCTGGCGATGCGAACTCAAGTTACTTCTGAGGGGCATCACCATGCGGTCGCAAGCTTTACGCGATCAGGTCGCGGGTTTCGTGCAATCAGGCCGACAACCTTGTGCGGTCAGAAGTTCGTATGCTATACACGGACTGTACGGAATATCTAAGATGTTGCGCGGTCAGCCCACACTCCGCGGTCAGCACATTCTCGACCAAGGTGCATGGAATTTATTCGGTTATCTTCATACCAGGATATTCCAAGCATCCCGAAGATTCCTCCACGTTGAAGACCAACCGTCAGAGGTTATTATATGCGGTTATTCATGATTAACACGTGTTAATAACCTCCGTGGAAGTTAATAGCGGTTCTTCAACACCCGCATCCAACCGTTTGATGCAGTTTTCTTCATATGACACCCTTTCGACCAATATAAAAAGGGGGCAAAGTACATCAAACGGGGGATCCAAGACATTTTTTGGGAAGAATAAAACTCCTAAGATAAGCGAGATACGAGAGATCTCGATCACTCAAACAGCTAAGACTACGGCTTAGATTAGATGACACTTACAAGTCTCCTATAGCTTCTTTCTGTACATTTATATAGGGAAAACTTTCGTCTGTGAAAGTTTTTCTCCCGGCTAGTTTGTAAAGCTTTATCTCATATAGTGAAATCCTAACAGGATGTAGGGCTTTTACTCCCACCATCGAGGGCCCAAACCTGTATAAATCTCTCTGTGCTCCTGTTCACCATTGTTCAGCATACCTTCCCGGAGGGTCATCTTGAAAGGTTTCACAGTTACAAATTCTGCATAAGTTCGGCTGAGGACCCTGAGTCCGAATCGTCGACAGCGGGTCGAGCTCTTAGATGGAGCTAGAGCTGCAGCATACCAAACCAACGAAGCAAATCAACGGTTGGAGGTCGACCTCGTCGAGGAAGAGCGCGACCGAGCGCTCCTCCGCCACAGCATGTACGAACGCGAAATGCCGCGCGCATATGACAAGTGCATCTGCGCAAGGGCTTTTCGCCTGGGCGACCTTGACCTCAAGCACGTGACTGACCCCCAAGCCAAGGGTAAACTTTTCCCTAAGTGGGAAGGCCCATACAGGATTTCTACGGTCTTGGGCTCGGGGGCTTATAAGCTCCCCAATCTTGAAGATCAGGAGTTGAAGCACACTTGGAACATAGAAATGCTTCGCAAGTTCCACATCTAGCCTTCGGGATCACTCCCTCCCCAGTCACGACTTCGCAGGGGGAGGTTCTGTACGCACCATTCCCTCCCCCATCGCGGTTCCGAGGGGGTTGGGGCGTTGTATTTATCCTCATGAATACAAATGGTTTTTTGTTCAACACTGGAACTTTTGAAGATTCTTGACTTACCGCCGCCAAGGCGATGCCCTCTCTGTGAGGATGCCCTCCTTGTGAGGATGCCCTCCCCGTGAGGACGCAGGCTACCGTAGCCTAAAACTCACTACGGCGGGGGCCCCGCTCCTGTAGGGCGGCTTACAGTAACCTCTCATGGACTGAGGGGCTAAGCGGCAACCCAGTTCCCACGAACTGCGGTAACAAGTCAATTTGAGAGACTAATCCCCCCTCAAATACTCAAGCCCATCATCAGGCTCATCCTCCTCCGGGAGAGAGCTTCCCCCTCTTTGGCTCACAGAATTCTTGGTTTCAGAATTCTCCCGGCGACAGCGGAATTTCTTACCGCGTTTCAGAATTTTTCGACCGGGAATTTCTTGACCGGCTCCCCATTCTCACGGCGACCGGGGGAATTTGTTACCGGGTCTCAGAATTTTTCGACCGGACCTTTGGATTTTTTTGGCCGGAAAAATCCAAGGCCACGTCAAATTTCTCGACTGGGCCCTAGAATTTTTCGAGCAGCAAAATCCACGGTCATGTCTTCGAACCTTGGATCGGCTCCCGTTTTCACGGCATCTGGGACATCTCCACCCTTATCCCTCTCTGACCGGCAGCTATGTGCCCCCTGCTTTTATCGACGTCCGGGCCTTTCGTTCCTTACCTACAGCTTGTGGTGCTAAACTGCACCCCGCCGTGGGGGGGGGGAGGGGGATAACCCAGACCTGGATAGAAGTTAATAATTTATGGAAAATTTTCAAACGATAATTCTCAAGCCCAAATTGAAACGGAAAGATCTTTATTGATTAAACATTGAATCGGGGGAAAACCCCCTCCTCCCTCCCCCCCGGTGGCCCAAGGTGCCTCCGGGACAACAATGCCTGGGCACACACAAGAAACAACCCCGGGAGTTAGGCTCCCACGGGAAACTACCCCGGAGGACAACCGCCTCCAGTGGGCAAATACGTTTAATATTCCCAGAGGCCTTTCGAGAGCTCCCAGGAGAGATCCTTGTACAAACTCCTAACTCTCTGGAAGGCCCTCCGGCCAGTACTCGTAATCGGATGGGGGCGTATCTGGAGCGGCAGGACCTTCTGGGACCCCGGCTTCGGTGGAGGAAACTCTGTGCGGCAATTTTCAAAGTTGTCTAAATACCACTCCGGGAGCCACCGCAGCCAGATTGGCTCGTAGAGGGCACGCCCTGCCGCGGAAGCACTGAGAACAGGCCCGGGGGCTGGCCAGCCGACTGTTCCCCCAGCGGCGAGGCTTAGCAAAATGGAGACCACTTGGGCACTCCCCGGGTTACGCCTCCCGGAGGCCGCTCAGGCACCCCCCGGGTTACTCCCCATGGAGGCCGCTCGGGCACTCCCCGGGCTATGCCTCCTGAGGTGTGAAAACTCAACAGGAGCAATTTCTAAAGACAACTGCTTACAAGCAGACGACATTTAGCTAAAAGGTTTTCATTCCATCAATTAATCAAAGATTTACATGTTTATGGGGCTTCTTCTAAAGAAGCAACTCGTAACAAAACACCTAATAAGCTCATACTTGCTTGTCCTTGTGCCCCCCCCCCCCCCGGGGATCTTCGCGGCAGTAGTTGCCACCTACGTCAGGCACGCGCCACCCTGCTCCATCGCGTCGGTGATCCGGTCGAAGAGAGCCCCGGTGAACCCCTCAAGCTCCACCCACTGGGCCTCGAAAAAGTCAAGGAAGCTCCGTAGGACTAACTCCCCGATCACCCGGGCGCCTGCCTCGCAGTACTCGACAAGAGCTGCCGCCAGGGAGATGACTGGGACAGCGAGACCCCGCGCCCGGACGTCCACCGCCACCGATAGGAGGGAGACCTACGTATTGTGAAAATACTTGGCCTCTGTAATCAATGCCGATGCCTGGTCGGGACTCGCCCCCAGCCCGAGCTCGACCCGATTCACTCCTCCATGGAGGAGCGAATCATCCTACCCCCAGAGAAGACTACCTGGGTGCCGGAGGCTTCGGCCTCTCAGGCGACCCCCCGCTCCGCCTGCAGCTCCCTCCAAAGCGGGGAAGCGGTGTCTTCGACGGCCGCAAGCCGAGCTTGGACCGCGGCGAGCTCCCCGAGTGTCTGCCCCTTCTCGGAGCACACAGAGGCAAGGTCCCCGAGTGCCTTCTCCTTTCCGGAGCGCTCGGAAGCCATCATCTCCTTGGCGGCCCAAATGCGTGGGGCGAATCATGCCCGGAGGCCTGGGCCAATGCCACCGTCTGAAGGGGAAAATGATTAGAAAGAGAAGGAAAAAGCGAAACAAAGATTATGGTGGTAACTTACCTGGAGTCTAGAGGAGATCACCTCCTCGAAGTCTCCCGTGTCACCCCCCGGGTCACTTCCCCAGGAGACCTCTCTGCCCAGCAAGGTGCCATCCTCTGGGTCCCACCATCGGAGGAGGCGGATGTCAGGTCCATCGGCGGGGCTGAGACCCTGGGATGGATGAAGAGGTCCTTGCCCCTCCCCGGCAGAGCAGGAGTCGCCACCACCGGTGGGGCCACCGAGGGGCCTGCCTCCGGTGCTAAGATCGAGGGCATCAGTAGGCCCCCCGGCATCTTGAACCGGACGGAGACCTCACTCAGCGACGGTTGCGGCTGGGTCCCGGCAGAAGTAGGTGGCGAGGAAGGACTCAGAGCGTTCATCTCCGAGTCAGAGCTCTGGCCCTCCCCGGCCGCTGCTAGCCCAGCTGAGCCAATGGAGAGCCGGGAGGGACCCGCCCCCAAGGGAGTACTGACCTCGTGGGGAGTGACAAGTGGCCTCGCTGTGCCAACACTCAGTGTGCTCGCCGGCGTCATGGCCAGAGTCTCCGTAGGCAAAGCCAAAGGCAATGTTCGGGCCCCCACAGGGGTCCCCCAAGCCCGGGCCTTCACCGGTCTTCTTTGCGTCTGAGGCCTCGCGGGGCTTTTTTCCGCCTCGGGGCGCTTCGAGGGACCCCCGGCCGCTTCCTTCCCCCACTTGTACGAAGCGGGAGTGGGGAGAGGCACCCAGACAGGAAGCCTCAGCCCGTACACCTCTGCCACGACGTTTCGGGGAGGGCCCTCCCCGATGACGCGCACGACTCACTCGTGCTCGTCTCCGTAGTATCGCCCGAGGAGAATCACTGCGATCTCCCAAGACCGATCGTAGGACCGAACGCAACACTACTACAGAATTCATTATCACAGTTGGGTCAAAACAGTCATCACAGATGGTTTTGACCCATCAGTGATATTCGAGTCAATGATAATTGAGTACTATCACTGCCGGTTTTGAACCGTCTGTGATTTTTCCCTTCACAGACTGTTATAAGCTCAAAACCGTCTGTGATACTCATACTACACAGACTGTTATAACATCACAACCGTCTGTGATACTCATACTACACAGGCTGTTATAACATCAAAGCTGTCTGTGATATTCATACTACCACAGATGGTTATCATCTCAGAACCATCGGTAATAATAGAGTATCGCAGATGGTTTTGAGGTCAAAACCATCTCGGATAGTATCATTATCAGAGACGGTTATGACCTCAGAACCGTCTGTGATACTCACATTATCACAGATGGTTATAATTTCAGAACCGTCTGTGTAGTAAGAGTATCACAGACGGCTTTGAGGTCAAAACCATCTACAATATTGTCATTATCGATGACGGTTATAATCTTGGAGCCGTCTGTGATAGTGTCCTTATCACAGATGGTTATAATCTCAGCGCCGTCTGTGTAGTAAGAGTATCACAGACGGCTTTGAGGTCAAAACCATCTGCGATATTGTCAATGTCGGGGACGGTTATAATCTCAGAACCATGTGTGATAGTGTCCTTATCACAGACGGCTTTGAGGTCAAAACCGTCTGCGATATTGTCATTATCGGCGACGGTTATAATCTCGGAACCGTCTGTGATAGTGTCCTTATCACAAAGGGTTTTAAGGTCAAAACCATTTGTGATATGTCATTATTGGCGACGGTTATAATCTCAGACGGTTTATAAGATCAAAACCGTCTGTGCATATTAATATTATTTTTAATAAATTTCTTTTTTTTTGTGGCTAGCCTCAGGAATCATGCTAGCCATGTCATCTGCACAAATAGCATTTCATATATACAGTTCATTTCATACATGCACAATACTCAAATATATACAGTACATTCATTTCATACATACACAGTACTCAAATATATATAGTCTCATACATGCACACAACTTAGAAACATGTACAATAGCATTTCATATATACAGCACAGAACTCAGGAATATGTACGATTGAGATTGAACAAATAAATGTAATCAACAATTAAAGTCAGTATGTTAGATGTACAAATAAATGTAAGGCCGCACTAATACGAACCTTCCGGGTCCCTAAACTTCCCCTTGGTTGATTTGACCTCCGCAAGGAAAAACTCAGCGAGCATCCCTCGGACAATACCAATATGCTGAGGCTCAAAGCTTTCCAAAGGGAAATCGACCCCCTGCAGCAAGAGTTGGTACAGAAAAAATTAGCTCAATGCAGTTGTAAATTCTGCCAAATTGATACAAAGGGGAGCAGTTATATACCTCGGGGAAACCTGGGCGTTGAGGGGTGATGATCAGGTCATACATGTGGCGCATCACGTAGAACCCACATGTATTGTCGTTCGGCTGCTAATGGCACTACCAATTTATATACCAAGAGTTAGCTGGGGACACGTTATAAAGTAAAACAGATGCCAGTTGAAATTTGTACCAAAAATTGTAACCATTGAAACTTATCAGCTCGCTGCTCGTGTTGTTGCCCTCTGTCAGCAAAGTAGTTCATGAAAGCCCTGCAGATAGTCAAAATTGACAGTTTGAGGATAGTCAAAATTGACAATTTGAGGACAGTAAATCTAGATGCAAGACAGGTCCACATGAATATCATAACCTTTTGAATACATCTCGTGTGCCGCAATACTCGTACCCTTTCCACTGCAAGGAATCAAGGTAGAACACCTTGCTCCTTTTCAGAACAAGTACTAGCAGGATCTAGTGGTAGCTACATGTTAGACATAAAGAATTAATAATTTAATCTAAGTTTGGGGGTGTGCATATGGAGACACTAATCTATGGGTGAAGTACTGATGAAAGCACTCACCTCTGGTTGTAGGGTACAAGTATGTACACCTTGTCGACCTGAGCAAGCAACCCTCTTTTGATGTAGTCGACAACGAAGTCCGCGTCGGTCCTAAACATCACCTCGGCGACCATCTGGGGTTCCAAGAAACCAATAGGTTTGCCCTTAGATTTGGCATATCTGGTCATGCAGCTCCATGGAAGTAACCAATTAATAAATGACATATATCCGTATATGCACTAACAAGCATAGGATAGTAGGATACTTACAGCACCCAAGACCGTAGGATTGACAAGTCGAGCGCATCTTTGTTGAGTAAATTGTGTAGATCTTTGACGGTGATCGGGTAGGTCCCAACGTCGTTATGGAACTCTGCCATGGTGTACTTGACCATGATGTGCATCGGATGATGCGTCCTGGTCTGGTTTGTCCTCTTCATGTACCATCCATGCAGGCTCTAGCATGCTAACCCCATCGTAGAAATTGCGGCATCGGAGGCCATGGGCATCCCCAGAGCGAACGGCATGAGAGCTGGGGCACTCTTCTCACTCTCCTTTGCTTTTCCCCTACTAGCCAGCTTCTTGAATGGTTGCCTCCTAGTCGGAGTCAGCTTCGTCATCGGACCCGTTGGTTGGCTTCTCGGAGGGGTCGGTTGGCTAGTAGGCCGAGTGTCTGTCTGTGATGTAAGAACCTACGTATTAGGACACTAACTCCGAGGACTATTGTTACAGTACGAATTATGAAAGTGGTGGGGGAATTACCTCATCCAGGACAATGTCTTTCTTAGGCCATTGCACGAACGTGTGCACTGCATCCCCGAGAATGGTAATCTCGTCGTTCGGCAGCTTCTCCAACGGAAAACCCTTGCAATGGTTGGAGACACTGTCCACCTGGACCCGTGCAAAACCATCAGATAGAGGGACACCGTGGATTGTGGCCCCCGCCATGCATGGTTGCGCCATCCCACGGCCAGCCTCGATCGGGAAGAGACGGGCCAGCACCATAAGCTTGCAGGAGGCGGGTTCCTACAAACAGTGCGCATTAACATATTGAATTTCCCCACTTTTCACTTTCGAATAAATTAACATAGAAAAATGATCATTACCTGCAGAAAGTCCACCGGATACTTTGGAGAGGGCTCCGTCTGCGAAGACCCCGGCGTAGATGTGCAGCTACTATGGTGGCCAAGAATGGGGGTCGGTAGTTCTGCTGCTACAAGGGGGGTGCCCTGGGTCACCTTTCTTAGCTCGTCATACATGGATCGCATCTCCAAAAATTGCTGCAGGAGTGCATTTGATGTGACCATGCACATCATAGATAGGACCAACACTACATCAACATGGTGGTCATCAAGAGTTTCATTCAATTCTTCGTCAGCATGGTTGTCGCCGAGTGCTACCTCGATCATTTCGCCAACATGGATTAGTGTAACTTCTTCCATGACATCTACGACAAGTTGGCAACACTTCACGGCATCCTCGACATTATCTACATCAACTATGGTGTCATCATCAACTATATGGCATCATCGACCCGCACCATGGCCAGGTCGCGTGCACAGCCGGCAAGCTCCTCATGCTGATATTGCGCTATCGTCGCCAGCAGTTCGGCCTCCACCGTGGCCACCTCCCCAAGCTCAAGACATATTAAAGAAAGGCGCAACTCCACCACTTCGACGCCCTCTGGTCCCACAAGCCACGTCGTTGCAAGGCCGGCCCAAGAGAGAGCCCAATTTGTCCACGAGTCGGGTTCGGCCATCTCCGCGCAGTCAACTTAAAATGGATGCCCAGGTTGCATACGGACTCTGTTTTGGACGTTCTTGGTATGCACGGAGAAGTCCTCGATGGGATCTTTCCAACGGATCCAGTCCCATGTCAAAATTCCTTTCGGATCAATGGGAATTGTCAAAATAATATGGCGACCAGAATCTGCCGGGCGCTGCGACGCTCCACTTTGGGCCCATGGCCCGTGTAACCCTAGGGTTTAATGCCCCAAACCCTAGCCGTCGCTATATATTCAGTAGCCGTCATCGTTACACTTGGGTTTTGCTTAGATCAATTCTGTATTTGAACAGTGTCGCCGTTCATCGGTTTGTGAGACCCCAACTCGTGAGTTTCATCCTCAATTGCAAATTCAGTTGCATCTTTCTTGTTCTTGCTTGTGTTCTCGATTCACTGGCAGGGATTAGCCTTCGTGGCGAGGTCAACCGGGCAGCGCACGGTTGATAACCTGAGGACGCGTGGTGCTGCGATTGCAGGGGTTTTGATCGTGCCGATCAAGAAGTCGGATCATGTGTGTCTCGCGCCGCCTAATCGACTTATCCTCTACCTGACGGAAGTTCGGACATCCCCGTTCCCATCAAGTGGTATCAGAGCCTCGGTTGCCCGTCAGGTATACTTGTATCCCCTTTGTTCATTATTCATCTTTCACCTATAGTCCAGAAAATTGCCCCACAAAAATATTTGAGTTCGTCGTCATATCCATCGTCCAAGCCACTTTGTGCCCTTCGCGATTTCGTTTTCAGTTTCGCGTTGTTGAATTTGTATCCATCGTCATCGTCTTGTTGCTGGTTTAGAGTAAGTTCTTGATCTAGTTTGAGTCTTGCATCTTGACGTCAAGTCTAACGCCATCACGTCGTCGTCGCCGCCGCGTCCAAATCGGGTGTCAATCTGTCAAGTTCGGTATTTTGCTTTTATCTCCTTCGTCTGAACACCAAATTGGACAAATTCAGAGTCTAAATTGTAGCTCCGAAAATTCTCTACAACTTTGTCCATTGTGAGAAGTTCTAGAAACGCCGTTTTCAAGTCCAAAATCGCGTTGAAAGTGAATCTGTTTGATTTCGGATTTCCTACATAGACTGTATTGCGGGGCCCATATCTCCTAGATCCGTTATCCAAAATTGGTGTTCCATATATGCAAATTTATCAACACGAAACGATCTACAACTTTTCTGTTATACGTTTTAGCGTTTGAGGCCTCCAAAAATCCGAAAATAGCATAGGAAGTTTCTGCATAGTAGATCTGTTTTTCCAGCGAGAGAAAATTGAGTGTTTGTGTATATATCTTGTAATCTCTCATATGCGGCACTATTGATATTTTAAAAAAAAAGGTGAAAAAGGCAAGTGCATAAAAAAGAAGCCGCACAAAGATTAAAAAAAAAACCAAGAAATAAAAAAGAAATAAAAAAAATCAGAAGTGCTTGCATCCTTTGTATCGACAGTGTTACGTCATTCGTTTTGCTTGCTTGAGCTAGGTCTGAGAACGAGTTTAGGCCAGCAACTTTGACAAGTACTTTGGATATTTATTCAGCTTTGCTATTCTGATTTCGATGATTGCATATTTCTTGCTACTAAATATTGCATATCCAAGCTCCACATACTTCTTATCATGTACGGATTGGGTCATGCAATCGCTTCACATACTGTTGGTATACCTCTGAGTTGTGCTACCTGTCGCCTTGGTAAGAACCTAGTAAGAACTTGGTAAGACGCAGGAGAGTGTGTGATCCCACTTCCCCATAACCTAGTAGTTGCTCGGAATAATATTTTCTGTTATCTTTTGTTGTCTTGCTCACAATGACAGACAGTTCCAACGGGAAGGACAGAGTTTCTACTGAGGACTGTGTGCTGCACAGTGAGCTTAGGGACTTGTTGGGCGGTTTGGAGGAGAGGCTGGCCAAGATGCTCAGTGACCATGCCACGGCTTCACAGCATCAGTTGAAGAATATGGGAGGTAATAACAACCACCATCATGGTCGTGCCAATGATGATCCTTTTGCTAAGGTGAAATTTTCCATCCCTCCTTTTCATGGTGCCTATGATGCTGAGGTTTACTTAGATTGGGAGATGACTGTTGAGCAAAAGTTTAATTCTCACTTAGTTCCTGAGCAACATCGAGTTAGGCAAGCCACTAGTGAATTTAAAGATTTTGCTATCATCAGGTGGAATGAACTTGCTACCCTCCGCTTACAACCTGACACATGGGCTAGGTTAAAAGAAGCTATGCGTGAACGTTTTGTTCCTCCTTCTTTTAAACGTGATATGCATAAGAAATTAGAATGCTTGAATCAAGGTAGAAAACCTGTAGAGGAGTACTATCAAGAGTTACAGATATGCATGTCTCGTTGTGATTTAGAAGAAACTGATGGAGAAAAAGAGATTAGATTCTTACGTGGACTTAATGAGAAAATATACAATATTGTTATTGATAAAGAATATGTTTCTCTGTTGCAAACATTTGCTCTTGCTTGTGCAGCTGAAAATAAAATAAAACGTAAGAAAGTTGTACGGAAAATTAATACATCCGTTTGCAAGAATGGTGTGTATCCTTGCACGACTAACGTTTTGTAGGCAAGTGCAAATGATCAAATTGAGAATGAGGAGAATGAAGAGATGCTTGTTGCAGCACCCCTGCTTCCATCACCTACAACTAAAGATGTACCTACACCAGCTGAGAAGGAAAACAAAGGTAATGAAAACGGTACCACACTCATTCAAGATGAGAACGATATTGATGTGCTGAAACTTTCCACGAATCATGCTTTGTTAGAGCAACAAATTGTGGAACCAGTTGCTGATTTACCTTTGTCACAAGAAGATTTGCTCGATGTTTCTTGGGATAAAGAAGAGTTGTGTGATAATTATTCACTTATATTCATGCCACAACTAGTGAATGAACATGTTACTCTTACTTTGGAACATAATAACACTTGTGCTCAAAATAAACATGTTATTCACGTTGCAAACGAAAATGATGAGCTGAAATTGTTGTCTTCTTTAAATATTCTGGGTTATATTGAATTTGATGTTCTATGTGATCTAGACAATTTAGAGGAGAGACTTACTGATCCATATAATTTTCCTTGCTTATCAAGAAACATTTTTCATATTATAGGCAAATATAATGCTAATGGAAAGTACATGGTTAATCGAGTGTACATTTGCTCAAATATGAATTTTGCTTATGATGTACAACCATGTAATGACCTAGAGAGCTATACTATCACCAATCATTCCATGTCGAGTACATCTGGTTCAATTTTTAAGGCACATGAACTTTTTCAAGAAAGGGACGATATGAATCCTGATGAATCTGATTCTAACAATTTGATTACAAACGATATGCTTGTTGTTTTGCCTTCCTTTGGAGCTAACCTTTTACAGACGACCAACCATGAGTCGAGGACGACTCACAATCAAGAAGGGGAGGATGATGTGACCATGCACATCATAGATAGGACCAACACTACATCAACATGGTCGTCATCAAGAGTTTCATTCAATTCTTCGTCAGCATGGTCGTCGCCGAGTGCTACCTCGATCATTTCGCCAACATGGATTAGTGTAACTTCTTCCATGACATCTACGACAAGTTGGCAACACTTCACGGCATCCTCGACATCATCTACATCAACTATGGTGTCATCATCAACTATATGGCATCATCGACCCGCACCATGGCCAGGTCGCGTGCACAGCCGGCAAGCTCATCATGCTGATATTGCGCTATCGTCGCCAGCAGTTCGGCCTCCACCGTGGCCACCTCCCCAAGCTCAAGACATATTAAAGAAAGGCGCATCTCCACCACTTCAACGCCCTCTGGTCCCACAAGCCACGTCGTTGCAAGGCCGGCCCAAGAGAGAGCCCAATTTGTCCACGAGTCGGGTTCGGCCATCTCCGCGCAGTCAACTTAAAATGGATGCCCAGGTTGCATACGGACTCTGTTTTGGACGTTGTTTGTATGCACGGAGAAGCCCTCGACGGGATCTTTCCAACGGATCCAGTTCCATGTCAAAATTCCTTACGAATCAATGGGAATTGTCAAAACAATATGGCGACCAGAATCTGCCGGGCGCTGCGACGCTCCACTTTGGGCCCATGGCCCGTGTAACCCTAGGGTTTAATGCCCCAAACCCTAGCCGTCACTATATATTCAGTAGCCATCATCGTTTAGACTTGGGTTTTGCTTAGATCAATTCTGTCTTTGAACAGTGTCGCCGTTCATCGGTTTGTGAGACCCCAACTCGTGAGTTTCATCCTCAATTGCAAATTCAGTTGCATCTTTCTTGTTCTTGCTTCTGTTCTCGATTCACTGGCAGGGATTAGCCTTCGTGGCGAGGTCAACCGGGCAGTGCACGGTTGATAACCTGAGGACGCGTGGTGCTGCGATTGCAGGGGTTTTGATCGTGCCGATCAAGAAGCCGGATCGTGTGTGTCTCGCGCCGCCTAATCGACTTATCCTTCACCTGACGGAAGTTCGGGCATCCCCGTTCCCATTAGCTTTGTCCCGAGCAGCGAACTCCGATCGCATCTCCTCCTTGAGCCGTTCATCGCGGGCTTTGTGGGATCTCTTTCTCCTCTTAGCGGCCTCCTCATCATCAGGGAAACCATCCCTCCAAGGCACAGTGCCACCGAGGCCGCACACACGGCCTGGATGCCCCTTGTTTCCTAGCGCTGCCGTGAGAATATCCCTGTCCCTCCTCGAGTTGAACTCTCTGGATGCCACCTGCGCACTCAGCGTCACCTACAACAGGAGAACTTACCAATACAACCCAGTGCATGCGTGTTACGAGGATAGTACGTGATCGTACAATCTTACCAGCCGATCGATCACTTCCCTGTCCGCAGGGTTATTCACAAAGCCTCTTCCGGAGGAGGTCATCGTCGATCTTGCTCGGCACCAATTGCGGGAGCGCACGTCCGTTTTGCCCGCATAAGGAGAGTCGACCGAAGACTGAGAAGCCTCCTCATCCTGCTTCCTCCACAACCCCTTCTTCCCCACCTACCCACTGGTGCCTAGTCTGTGTGGGTGGGTATTCTTGGCCTGGTTAGCCTGGCCCTTCGCATTAAGCTCTTGGAACTCAGGCTTGCCCTTCATCTCCACGAACTACTGCCATGTCTCGGGATTCATGAAAGGGTAGTCATTGAAGGGGGTCTTCGACTCCTTCACATAGTGCCTGACAAGTTGGCTCTTGTAGTTCCTCCATGCCTTGTTTATTGACATCAGTGTCCTCCGGCGGACGGTGAACTGGTGATCCTCGAGAATGTGAAACGCCGCCTGCACTTCTTCCCACAGCGCATCCTTGCACTCTGGGGGCACTTGACCCCAGTCGGAGGTGGTGATGGGCACTCGCTCCCTTGCCACTTTGCCGCATAGTGAGCGGTACTGATCGACAAGTTTGTCCGGAGCTTCCGGCATACCATTGTCATCGAACTGTACGTGCTGCTTTTCCCGCTTGCCGAGACGCGCGCATGTCATCCGGCCTCGCCCCTTTCTCTTCTGCGACTGGGTCATGGTGGACGCGGCGACCTCCAGCCCAGGCATCTCATCGCCAACGAGGTCACTCTGACACCTCGAGTGGTGCATTTCATCACCAGACATATCAGTTCCTAACATAAGTGAAAGAGAGAATAGTTTAAGTAAATCTAAAACTAATAATTCTATAACAAAACCCATATACTTATAATTAACCAAGAATGACAGAAACGGTGGGGAGGTGACAGAGGTGATCACGTCGGAAGGTGGGAGGGCGATGGAGGTGATCGCGCCTGACGGTGGAAAGGCGATGAAGGTGATTACGACAGACGGTGGGGAGGAGATGGAGGTGATCGCGCCGGACTGTGGGGAAGCGATGGAGGTGATCACGATGGACGGTGTGAGGGTAGATAGAGCTAGGGCAAACAGTGGCGAAGTCTGGAAATGAGCGGCACAAAGCCCGCCTTGAACTATGTACCGCGTAGAGATTATCACTGTCGGTCCAATATTCACAACCGTCTGTGATAATATTGTCACAGTCGGTTCTCAAGTCAAAACCATCTGTGATAATCTCCATAGTGATAATCTCTAGAGAGATTATCACAGACGGTTTTGAGTTGAGAACCGACTGTGACTGAGATTATCATAGACGATTTTGACTTGAGAACCGACTGTGATTGGACGAATGCACGTTAAGAACTCGGAGCGTCGGACACTGTTGGGAATATCACAGTCGATTCTAGATACATACCCGTCTGTGATAATTCATAATCGTCTGTGATAATCTCTCTCGTGAACGTCTTCTACGCAATATGTAGAGTTTTACAACCAGAAACTCTGTAGCTCTGCAACTCTGAATGCTCAAAAACTTGTTTTAAATGAACACTCAGATATTTCAAATGGAGTCCAAATGCTCCGTAAATTGGTTACAATGTAGATCCAAAAATTGGTTACAATGTGGAGCATGCTCAAATAAATGTTACATACAAATGGGGACTTTGACCGAAATTTCCACATACACAGCCATGTTATCCTCAACTTTCCACTTGCCGCGGCCCTGCAAAGACAAGAATTAGAGGAGATATATAAGCTATACCGATGGAAATAGAGAGATAAGGATGTACGGTTGATTACCTTTAAAGTATAACCCTTCCTGGTGATCGATACGCACATAACCGGTTTCGTCGATGTCTTCAGTATCGACCTGTACACCATGTCCAAATGGAGGGATCTCATCAAATTGATTGTATTCCTTCTCGTCTATGACATTTTCAACTCCAACAATACTTCTCTTGCCATGAAGGATGATGTGCCACTTCTTATTGGCCGGGTCAGTGACATAAATGACTTGAATGGCTTGCTTTGCAAGTATGAATGGCTCATCTTTATAAGCAACTCGATCTAGATCCACAGAAGTGAAACCATAACTGTCAACCTTCACACCCTGTGGGATTTGGACCCATCGGCTTCAAAACAGGGGAACCTTGAACAGTACGTAATCGAGCTCCCAAATTTCTTCAATGAACCCGTAGTACGAGTTCAATCCACGTACTACCCTTGTTGGGCCTGTCTCGCTGAACTCCTCATGGAAAGCTTCTACGCTCACTCCACTATTTTGCACAATGCTCTTTCGATCTTGAGCTTTCATGTAAAATGTGTACCCATTGATGTCGTATCCCTGCCATGTCTGTACAGTAAACGTGGGCCCTTTTGCCAACCATTTAAGGTTCGCACTTTCATCCATGCGTTGAATTGACTGTTATGTTCTCCTGTGATCCAAACCTCGGATCGGCGAGGATTGTCTTGTCGTAGCATCTCCTTGTGCTCGTTGATGTACGGAGACACCTCCGTCATGTGTTGCAAGACCCAAAAATGAGCTTTCGAGTACATGTTGAAATCAGGAGTGATGGCTCTACGTCCAATAGTGCCAACAGCATCAAGCCTCCCCTCGTGACGAGACACAGGAACTCCTATTGCTTCTACCTCGACCATGTAATCGACGCAGAACTCAATAACCTCTTCTGCTGCATAACCTTCGACAATGCTACCCTCAGGCTGAGACCGATTCCTCACGTAGGCCTTAAGTACACCCATGTACCTCTCGAATGGATACATATAACGTAGGAACACGGGTCCACATATCTTGATTTCTCTGACAAGGTGGACGGTGAGATGGACCATGATATCAGAAAATGAAGGAGGAAAATACATCTCAAGCTGACAGAGAGTTCGAACCACCTTGCTCTGTTGAGAATCTAGTCCATCGAGATCAATGACCTTGCAAGAAATTGCATTGAAGAAAAAACACAGCCTCGTGATCGTCTCTCTGACCTTATGCGGCAGAATACTCCGGATGGCAACAGGAAGCATTTGTGTCATCAACACGTGACAATCATGAGACTTCATACCCAGCAATTTCAAATCGCCCATGGACACAAGCTTTTTCATATTTACGGAGTAACCCGATGGAATTTTAACACCATAGAGACACTTACAGAGTTCTGTCCTCTCAGCTTTGCACAAAGTGTAGCATGCTGGGGGGAGGTATATATGGCCTTTATCGTCCTCTCTCGGTGCTAGCTCAGGCCTGATTTTCATTTCGATCATGTCACACCGGACATTGACGCCATCCTTTGTCTTCCCCGGAATGTTTGGCAATAGGCAGATTAAAATGTCACAAACATTCTTCTCTACATGCATGACATCAATGCAATGACGAACCTCTAAATGCTCCCAATACGGTAAGTCCCAAAATATCGATCTCTTCTTCCAAGTGTTCTTCGTGCGGGGTTTCAATTTACGACCCTTTCCAAATACAACGTCTATGTCCTTCACCCGTGAGTAAACTTCTTTCCCGCACGTAGGCTTCGGGGCTGAACCATCTTCCTTGTGGTCGTCAAATTCCCTCTTCCTCTTACGATACACGTCATTCTTCGGAAGAAACCTACGGTGACGCATGTACACTGTTTTCCTGCAATTCTTCAGCCACACGCTCTCAGTCTCATCTTCGCAGTGGGGACAGGCTTTGGCTCCTTTCGTACTGTGGCCCGACAAATTTCCAAGGGCAGGGAAATCATTGATGGTGCAGAATATCATAGCACATAGGATGAAGGTCTCTCGTTTGTATGCGTCCCATACCTGCACCCCTTGGTTCCACATTGTTAGGAGATCCTCTATCAATGGTGCTAGGTACACATCAATATCGTTTCCAGGTTGTTTTGGTCCTAAGATAAGTAGAGACATCATGATGTACCTGTGCTTCATACACAACCAAGGAGGAAGGTTGTAGATACACAAAAGAAATGGCCAAGTGCTATGCCAACTGCTCATGTTACCAAAAGGATTAATTCCGTCGGTACTCAACCCGAACCTTATATTCCTCAATTCCACTCCGAAGTTAACAAATTCCCTGTCGATGTTTCTCCACTGCGAAGAATAAGCGGGGTGTCTCAGCTTTCCATCCTTCTTCCGGTCTTCCGAGTGCCAACGCAATAATTTTGCCTCTTTATGGTTTGCAAACAAACGCTGCAAGCGGGGAATGACGGGCAAATACCACAACACCTTAGCAGGAGGTCCTTGCTTTATCTCAGCGCAATCGCCGTCGTCGGTTCGGTCCTTACGTTTATAGCGGGATGCGCCGCACACCGGACAAACATGCATATCCTTGTAGTCGTTATGGTAAAGGATGCAATCATTAGGGCATGCGTGTATCCTTTCTACTTCCATTCCAAAGGACACAACAGTTTTTTCGCTTGGTAGGTGTTTTTTGGCAACTCGTTTCCTTCCGGGAGCATGTCCGCCAAAAGATCTAATAGTGCCGTGAAACTCTTGTCGGTCCAGCTGTTATTTGCCTTCAATTTTAACAGTTCAAGCACAGAGGCCAACTTTGTGTACTTCGACTTGCAACCAGGGAACAACGGCTTTTCTGAGTCCTCAATCAAGCGCTTGAATTTGCCAAACTCCCTTTCACTGTAATTTCCTTACACATCACGCAACATGTCATCTAAATTGTCATCCTCTGGCATATCCTCATCGAAGTCATTGTTGGGATCCGACATGTCCTGTTCCTCAACCTGAGTGGCACATGTTTCTGTAGTTGGCTCTTCTCCATGGTGGACCCCACACATAAATCTAAAACACCTTTCATGTATTCCTCACTCACTCGGTTGTGATTATACATCCAGTCTCGATGGACCATCTGTAATTAATTAAATTCATACACATGCTAATTAGTAATACTCTATGTACGGTCGACACGCAATAAATTATAAATCTTGCTAGCTAGTGTTTGATGTGGAGTTTGCGGTATAACTAGTTAACTACTACTTGAACTGCAAGCAATTAGTTGGGGGTGTGGATAACACACATCATAAAGCACTTAAATAGCTATAGGTCAAAAATGAGTTACAACCAGGATTTGCTACTGTCGCTTCCCCTCCCTCTCACTCTAATTTGATCAATCAATGGAGATCGATATTGATGATGAAATAAAGTAATGTGTATGCCTTAGGACCAAGTACCAACCTTGGATCTTCAAATTTGTGGCCCCCAAATGCTCCCCTTTCGAGATATTGCTCTTCCTTGCCCCAAATCTCTTCCAACTGGACAGTATGTCGAGAAAGAGTGTACGACTAGCTCAAAACATTCGCCAAAAGACCTTTTATACCAGGTTCAATACAGACGGTTCTATATAATACCGTCGGTAATATCGGTGCATTTTTGAAGAACAGAATATCACTGACGGGCTTCACTTTATTAAACCATCGGTAATATCGGTGCATTTGTGTAGAACTATGACAAAATATCACAGACGGTTTTGACATCTGAACTGTTGGTGATAATTAGAATATCACAGACGGCTCTGAGCTCAAAATCATCCGCTTTACTATCGCAGTCGGTTTTTAGTTCAGAACCGTCTGTGATAATTATAAAATCAACACTCTGCTCTACTATCATAGACGGTGATAAGGTCGGAACCGTCTATAATATCCTGGATTGCTTGCAGTCCAACCGTTCGACTAGTTGAATTATTCCACTTGTTTTTCATATTTGGTTCTATCTTATTTTCAATGTTAGTATTTAAAATAAATGAACGTTGAGATTGTTTGGTTTTATCTTGTTTTTCATATTTGTTGTATATATATGTCTGTGGATGTTCAAAGAATGTTGAGACTATTACAGTCGGTCCTGAAATTAAAACCATCTGTAATGTTACTATCGGAGATGGTTTTGAGTTAAAAACCGTCTTGATCGCAGTAGTATTTTCTTGTTGACATTTTCACACAGAACATCATTTGGTGATTATCAGTTACATAATCAATCGAAAAGCCAGATATATAAGAAAAAGAAATTTCTTATTTCTTACAATCTTTGCATACATAAGGGATACAAGCGACCAAAGCGTCGACCTAATCTGAAAGTAATTTATAAAGTTCTCCTAGCGACGTATTGGCATCAGTAGGATCTACACTGGCCACCCCAAGAGAACTAGCAATGGCTCTAAGCCTATCTACATCATCTCTCAGCAAAGGAGTGCAGCTGTTCCTTATTGTATCGGAGAGTTCTCACTGCTGCTGAGCATAATCTCTCTCCGACCGGAACCTGCACACTTCTTAGCGAGAACCCTCATAGCACTCTACCAAGTGCAGAATGGCAGAAGACATCCCCTCAGAACGCTTCTCCAGGCCTCATTTTCTTCTTGGAGAGTTCTGCACAAGGCAGCTTTCTCCTCCTACACATGCATGGGTTAGTTTTGAAAGACATAACGACCAGCAGAGAGGGTGAAGATGATTGCCAAGCTTCGGAGTGGATTTGGACGTGGAAGTGTCCGCCTTACCCCAGAAAGTTGATCATCCAAGAAAAGCTGATGATACAAAGGTGTTGAAGAGGGGATATTGGAAGGATTGTTGTGGATCTCCAAAGGTGGAGTCGATGCAACTGGAGGGGGTTACGAGGGGCAATGTGGCAACACAGGCCTCAGCACCTTCTAGAGTCTTTGCTGCAGCTCCACTGGAGGATCTTTCATCATTTCTGAGTCTCTTCTTTGGAGGGAGCATTTCCTCAGGCACCTGTGGATTTTGAAATGCATTTGTTTCGAGGTAATCAAGTCATAAAAGAAAGATCTGCATTAGAGTTTCAGAGAAGACTTACTTTCCGAAGATCCTGATCGAGTTCATTTCTTATCTCTTCCTCATCACTCTCAATTTCAATAACCTCATTGGAATCTCGGCTCGCCATCAAGGTGGGAATTGAGGAGGGAATAAAGACAGGGATTTAGGAACAGAATTCCTAAAATACTTAGCCAAGAATTTTAAGTCTTAAGGATTGAAGAGCCTCGCTATTTATAGAACCAGAAGGTGACGGTTCATATACGTGGGTGCCTCGAGTTTTAAAAAGCGCACTACTTGTTTTCAAGTTCAATAAATTCATGATTATTTCTCGGGAGATAAACTGTAACACGGTGGAACAGTGCCCACTTAAGAAGTTGAAGCGTCAGATTACATAATTCGATGCAAATTAAATTTGAAGTAAATAATTAAGTCTCTTCATCTGCGCAGTTATTATGTGCGGTTATCCACGATTGCATGTTGAGAATTCGAAGCGTCAGACACTGTTGGGACTATCACAGACAGTTGGGAGATCAAAACCGTTTGCTTTACTATTACAGATTGTTCTCATGTCCAAAAAGTCTGTAATATGACTATCACAGACGGTTGGGAGATCAAAATCGTCTGCTTTACTATTATAGACGGTTTTGATGTCCGAACCGTCTATAATTATTCCTGGAATTTTGAACCGTTTGACTTCTACAAATACTTGTTCTCTCCCTGGAGTTTTTCTTCTAGTCGAACCGTTCCACTTCTTTTTCTCCAAGAACGTGCGGGAAAATTGGAAAACTAACATAAGAACAAATTTTTAATTAATTTTTTTCATCATTAATGAAAAACAAGCTATTTATAGAATTTCCAAGGCGACGCTTCATGTTCCCAGGCTAGTGCGCCGCGCAAACATCAGAACCCGAAATGACACAACACACCGTTGAGAATTTGAAGTGTCGATCACTGTTGGGACTATCACAGTCGGTCCTTACATAAAAACTGTCTGTAATGTTACTATCACAGACGATTTTGAGTTAAAAACCGTCTGTGATATTGAAAGAAGTTGAGAATTCGAAGCGTCGGTCATTGTTGGGACTATCACAGTCGGTCCTTACATAAAAACCGTCTGTAATGTGACTATCACAGACGTTTTTTACCTCAGGACCGTTTGTTATTCAAAGCATGTTGATAACTTGAAGCATTTGTTATGCCACAATTCCATCCAGCCAAATAAGCCCAACTTCTATATTCTTTTTATATTATTTGCATGGGACCTGCGACTTCTATATTGTTTCTATATTATTTGAAGGGCTCCGATGGACTTCCCTCACAAGCCAAAGATTGCCACTTCTAAGTATATGATCGCGATGGTCATTCCTTGATCGCACACAGTGCACATACCTTTGTATGGTCGAATGTTCACCAAAAGCTAAAGAAAGATAAAGAAAGAGGGAAGATAGCATGCAGTCCAAGAACATGCTGGAAAATTGGAAAGTTGACATAAGAACAAAGTTTTCATTAAATTTTTTTCATCACTTACAAAAAAAATTGGGAAGTTGGAGGTCACCTCCTCCTAGGGCAGCTCTTCGGTGCCATCAGGATGGAAGGAGCCCGGTAGTCTGAAGGACTCACCGGGTACTCAGGCTATATGGTAATCAAGCTATTGGGAAATCAGGTCACCGGGTAATTAGGGTACCCAGAAATCAGCTCACCTGGAGATCAAGCTGCTAGGAAACTAAACTACCAAGAGAGCGAAGTACGTGGCTGGGGTGAAGTGTACCAGACCGGAGGCCCACCCCCCCCCCCCCCCCCCCCCCGCGCCAATTTATTAGTGATGGAGGGGTCCTCAGATGTGTGCCACATGTCCCCTGGCCCATCTGGGCCGTTGATTCGAACCGTCGCACCAAAAGCTTACTGGGAAAATCCCCAGAGGGTTCCCGGGAGTCTAGGGGGTTGCTGTTGGGGGAAATTCCGAACGCTTACTGGGATTCGAACCGCCACCAGGCCCACCTACACATACCCTCCGAGGCCACTTTGTCTCCCCAGGGCTCTGGGGGCTGCTGTTGGGGGAAATCCCGGAAGCCTACCGGGAAAATCCCCGGAGTGTTCCCGTGCAAAATCCCAGAGGGATCCCGAGGAATCGGATGCCTCCCATGGAAAATCCCGGAGGGCTACCGGAGAAAGTTCCGGAAACCCCCCGTGGAAAGTCCCGAAGGGCTACCAGGGAAAGCCCTGAATGCCTCCCGTGGAGAATCCCGGAGGGCTACCGGAGAAAGTCCCGGAGGGGTCCCGTGGAAAATCCTGGAGGTCTACTGGGGAAAGCCCCGGACGCCTCCCGTCGATAATCCCGGAGGGCTGCTAGGTAAAGCCCCGAATGCCTCCCATGGAGAATCTCAGAGGGCTACCGGGGAAAGCCCCGGACGCCTCCTGTGGAGAATCTCGGAGGGCTACCATAGAAAGTCCCGGACGCCTCCTGTGGAAAATCCCGAAGGGCTATCGGGGAAAGTCCCGGATGCCTCCGTTGGAAAGTCCCGCAGGGCCACCGAGGAAAGTCCCGGACGCCTCCCAGGAAAAGCCACGAAGGGCCTCCATAGAAGACCATGGGCACCTCTCCGTGCCCCGGACACCTCCCGTGAAATGTCACAGAGGCCTCTCGAGAAAAGCCACAGAGGGCCACCATAGAAGATCACGGGCACCTCTTTGAGCCCTGGATGCCTCCCGTGGCGAACCCTGGATGCCTCCCGTGAAGTGTCACGAAGGCCTCCTAGGAAAAGTTACGGAGGGCCCCCATAGAGGACCATGGGCATCTCTGCGAGCCCCGGACGCCTCCCGTGGCGAACCCCGGATGCCTCCCGGGAAGTTTCATGGAGGCCTCCCTGGAAAAGCCATGGAGGGCCCCCGTAGAAGACCACGGGCAATTCTCCGAGCCCCGGAAGCCTCCCGTGGCAATTCCCAAACGCCTCCTGTGAAATGTCACGGAGGCCTCCCGGGAAAAGCCACGGAGGTCTCCCGTGCAAGGTCACGTGCGGGTGATGTCGAGGGCGCCTCGGGAACTAGCGATGACACTTGTCAAGCATCCAAGCCCTTCGGCTGGTGAAATGGCGTCAACGCCCCTTAATCCGATGGCGATAGCTAGGGCTTTTCTGTCTTTTTGCTTCTTTTGGGGCCTATATATATACCCCCTTGTATCTCATTTGTAAGGAGATTCCAATTCATTTTAACACACACAAACAACAGACTCCCTTGGAGACCTCTCTCCCCAAGAGAGCACCTCCCCAGCGGACTCACGTCCGGACGGTGCCGATAGGACTAGGGCCCCCACCAGGACCCAAACCTGTACAAAAATCACTGTGTCAATCTCTGTGTTGCCCGGTGGGAGGTGACCGGTCGCTTGGTCAACTCGCACCGTTGTCAGCATGTCACGCACATCCGGAAAACCTACTAGTGGTATCTTTTATACAACGACAAACTTAACCACTACACTAGAGACCCGGCTCTAACTTGGTCTAAAATTTCTCAAACACTCTCATCCATATCATGTGCAATGGTTGAGTGACTGTGGAGATGTTAAAATTCAGTACATGGTCAAAGTGCATTTCCAAATTGGAGATTATGTAGACACCGTGGAATGCGATGTGGTGCCAATGACGGTGTGTCACTTGCTATTGGTAAGGCAATGGCAATATGATCAATTAGTGCATCATAATGGTTGCGCCAACACTTATTATATCCTCAAGTGGAAGAGCAAATACATTGCATTTTCACCAATGTCTCCAAATCACATTTTAGTTGATAAAATGCAGAGTGAATGATGGAAAGGATAGAGCGAAAAGAAATTTGAGTTAGATCCAAAAATCAGTGGGTGAGAGACACAAGCCAAATTTGAGAGGTAAAACAGAAAATGAGGGAGAGAAGGTAGTAATGTTAGCCACCAAATCTAATTTGAGAGAAGTGAGGAATCTCCTACATTTAATGCATTTTGTACTTTTGTGCAAAGATGCCTTGCTTTCGACTAACGACTTAACTTCTCTTCCTTGTACTGCTTATAGTGTTTCCAGGCATTTGAGGATGCATGTGTTTGCAAAGGATATACCTACTAGTCTACCTCCCATGCATGGTATTGAGCATCAAAATAACCTCATCCCTGGAGCCTCACTTCCCAACTGTCCTCCATACCACACCAATCAGGAGGAGACAAAAGAAATTCAGCGCCAAGTGCAAAAGCTACTAGATAAAGGGTATGTATGTGAAAGCCTTAGCCCTTGTGTTGTTCCTGTTATTTAATTTAGTGCCTAAGAAAGATGGTACATGGAGAATGTGTGTTGATTGTAGAGTCATTAATAACATAACTTTTAGATATCGTCATCTTATTCCTAGGCTAGATGATATGCTTGATGAATTGAGTGCTTCTAAGAAGTGGATGCCATCAGATTAGAATGAAACTTGGTTGTTGGGGGAAATCTCCACGCGGTCAAGTCCAGGTAAGTTCATGATTGCCCGGGGACAGTGGCCTCCGGTGCCTGCCCCGGGCGCCGCCTTTGAGGCTCCCGGGACCGTGCCTCCGGGGCATGTCCCGGGCGCCGCTATTCGCCCGGGGACAGTGGCCTCCGGTGCCTGCCCCGGGCGCCGCCTTTTGGCCCCCGGGACCGTGCCCCCCGGGCGGGTCCTGGGCGCCGCCATTCGCCCGGGGACAGTGGCCTCCGGTGCCTGCCCCGGGCGCCGCCTTTCGGCTCCCGGGACGATGCCTCCGGGGCATGTCCCGGGCGCCGCCTTTTGGCTCCCAGGACCCCTCGAGGGCGGGTCCCGGGCGCCGCCATTCGCCCGGGGACAGTGGCCGCCGGTGCCTGCCCCGGGCGCCGCCTTTTGGCTCCCGGGCATGTCCCGGGCGCCGCCTTTTGGCTCCCGGGACCCCTCGAGGGCGGGTCCCGGGCGCCGCCATTCACCCGGGGACAGTGGCCGCCGGTGCCTGCCCCGGGCGCCGCCTTTTGGCTCCCGGGACGATGCCTCCGGCGCATGTCCCGGACGCCGCCTTTTGGCCCCCGGGACCGTGCCCCCCGGGTGGGTCCGGGGCGCCGCCATTCGCCCGGGGACAGTGGCCTCCGGTGCCTGCCCCGGGCGCCGCCTTTTGGCTCCCGGGACGATGCCTCCGGCGCATGTCCCGGGCGCCGCCTTTTGGCCCCCGGGACCGTGCCCCCCGGGCAGGTCCCGGGCGCCGCCTCTCGGGCTCCCGGGACCCTGCCCTCCGAAAGGGTCCCGGACGTCATCGCCCTTCTAAAAGGTAAAGTCCCTGTTTGTTTATCACGTGCAGGTCACACGAGGGACGCCTCGGGAATCAGCGACCACCTGTCAAGCATCCAAGACGTTTGACCGGAAGAAGGACGGTCCTACCCTTCAATCCGACGGTGGCTCCCGGGGTAGTTTAGGCTTTTTGCTTCTTTTTGAGGCTATAAATAGCCCTTGTACCCCTCTGTTGTAAAGGATCAGCTCATTGTTATTTGGAATAGCTAATCTCACAGACGTGCTCCGGAAGCCTCTCCCCCGGAGAGAGCCTCCCGAGCCGGCTCCGGTCGGGAGCGCGTCGACAGGACTAGGGCCCCCACCGGGACCCGAACCTGTATAAATCCACGTGTCAATTCTTGTGTTTGTCCGGCGAGGGAGGACCGGTCACCCGGTCAACCCGCGCTGCGTAATCTCCGCTAGGATCGTCTTCAAAACCTGCCGGGGTATTCTTAATACCACGACAGTTGGCGCCGTCCGTGGGGACCCGTGACGAATCGCCATGGCTCCTCCGAGAACAAGGGCCCGCGCCCTTCCCAGTGACGCTAGTCCCGGTGACCTGGCGCCGCCCGTCCGGGACACTGCTGTTCCGGCGCTTCCGTCCGGAGGCGACCATTCCCAGGTACCGCCTCCCACCTTTCCTCTCAATCTAGGTGCCTCCACCTCCGGGTCGCTCCCGGTGGCCGCGGGGGCCTCGGCCGGGACAAGTTTACCCCCGACGGCTCCCCCGGCTCCCCGGGACGCCCTGCTGGAGGCCCTCGTGGAGGGCCAGCTCCGCGCCCAACGCTCTATGGACGAGCTCCTCAGTGTGTTGGCGCGGCCCCCGGCCCCCACATTTTCGTCGCACACATATCCGGGGATCATGCCCCCGTTTATGGGATACCCGGCGGCCCCTCCGGTCTCCGGGGGGCTATCTACCCCGTATGATCCCACCGGGGGGTTCCCTCCCCCCGCGGGATATACTTCCGGACACTTCTCGGCACCCAGGCCTGTCCCGGTGCCGGGAGGTTATTTCATCCCCGGGCCCTTCGTGGCACCAGGGGGGTACCCCGTCCCCGGCCTGCTTCCGGGGCTGGGGGGTCATTTCATGCCGGGGGTTATTCCTACGCCGGGAGCCAGTCCCGCCCCTCGCGTTGCGTTTACCGCACCGGGGCCGGTCGACAGAGCAGCTCCCGTGCCTCAGCGAATTTCCCCCCGCATTGGCTCCCCAACCCCGGACGTCGCCGAGGGGGCTCACCCCCCACTGGTTCCGGATGTCGCAGGGGCTTCCCCCTTTCTGGTCCCGGTCGTTGCCGCAGGGGCCCCCTCTTCGGATCCAAACGCCGCCCCGGGCGCCCCCTCCTCGGTCCCGGATGGTGCAGGGGCTCCCCCCTTTCCGGTCCCGGGGGCCGTCGCGGGGGGCTCCCCACAGCAGGCCCCGATAGCTTCCGGGCCGGCTGCTACAGTGCAGGAGCTCCCTCCCCCGGCGAAGCAGGTCCGCTTCTCCCGAGGGGAGGTCGAGCGAATGCATTCTCCCAGCCGCGGGGAAGAACTTCCCCCCGGTCGTTGTCGCAGGGAGCCTCGCTCTCGCACCGGTCGGGGGAAGAGACCAGCCGAAGAACCATCCTCCCCGGAGGGAAGCCCGAACGTCCGGGAAATCAGTCCCGGCCCGGAAGAGAAGCGTCGTCACCATCACTCTGGCGGCCCTCTTGGGCCGCTACCTGACTCGGATAACGAGGGAGCGTCCCCCGTTAAAGAAGACAGTGACTGGGGCTCCCCCCGGGAAGTGCAGGGGCGAACCAGCCTCTGTGTCAAAGACTCCGCAGCATCCGATGGCCGCGGCCCTACCGTCCCCCGCACATCGAACATTATAATGGCGAGGCGGACCCTTACGAGTTCGTGCAGATCTACTCCACAGCCATCTCCGCGGCGGGGGGGGACGAGAGCGTCCAATGCAACGTCTTCCCCCTCTACCTCACCGGCATTGCCCGCTCCTGGTTTTACAATCTGAAGGCGGGCTCCATCAAGTCTTTCTCGCAGCTGAAGCGGGAGTTCTGCGCCAACTTTCAGGAAAATTATGTACGTCCCCTGGATTCTTCACAGCTATACACAGTGTGCCAGAGAACCGGGGAGACCATCAGAAGCTTCTTCAAGTGCTTTGCCCAAGTAAAAAGCAAAGTGGCCCACGTCCCGGACTCCACAGTGATCGAAGCCTGCAAAAGCGGGATCCTCCCGGGAGAACTCCACCGAAGACTCTCTCGAAGCTACCCCTCCTCCGCCGACGAGCTCTTCAATGTACTCGAAAGGTACGCTCGCGCGGAGGAAGATGACATCTAGAAGAAGACCCAGGGGGCTCCTGCTCCCGCCGAGCGGGGGGCTCGGGATCCCCCCAGGCGCCCCAGGCAGGGGGGCCGCAGCGAACCACGGCCTCGGGACACTTTTGTCCTCGAGGGCGGAGGCGGCTCGCGCGACCCCCCGAAGGGCGACCGCCCCTTTCCCAAGCCGAGAGGCCATGGGGGAGGACAGTCTTCTCGCGGCCGCGAAGGCCCCGCGGGGAGAAGCCGGGAAGGACCATGGTGCAGCTTCCACGGGTCCAGTACCCACGCCACCCGAGATTGCCACCAGCTGCTGCAGCACTTCGCGGCGTTCCTCGACCAGCGCGGGCAGGGGGGGGGGGGACTCCGGCCTCCTTGCCCCCTCGGCCAGTTGTTCCGGCCCTTCCCGCTCCTGCGGGGGGGCAGCAGGTGCAGGAGGGGGAGCCTTCAGACGCTCTCCCCTTTCAAACTTCTCAGCGCCGCATCAACGTCATCGTAGGGGGGTCCGCCTCCGGGCGGGACTCCAAGCGCCAGCGCAAGGAGTACGCGCGAGAAGTTAAGGTAGTGGGGGTGCTACACGCGTCCGCGCCGCCCAAGTGGTCGGACGTCCCCCTCGCCTTTACGGCGGAAGACGCGCGAGGGGTTCGCTTCCCCCACGACGACGCGCTCATTGTCTCCGCGACAATCTACAACTGCCACTTGGCCCGCTTCCTCGTGGACGGCGGAAGCTCCGCCGACGTCCTGTTCCTCAAAACCTTAAAGGAAATGCAGGTGGATGAGAAGCTCTTGCAACCAGCGGCAGGGCCTCTGCAAGGGTTTGTCCCGGGGAAGGCGATCCACCCCGTGGGCAAGGTAGATCTCCCGATCACCTTCGGCACCCCGGAGAACTACCGGACCGAGCTAGTCCGCTTCGACGTAGTGGACCTCCCCTCCTCCTACAATGTGATTATGGGGAGGACTACGATCAATCGGCTGGGGGCCGCCACCCACCAAAACTACCTGTGCATGAAGATCCCCGGGCCGCATGGCGTGATCAACGTCCGGGGGGACCAAGCCATGGCCCGTGCTCTATACGAGCGAGCTGCTGCCACAATAGGAAGGGTCAACCTGATCAAGGCGCTCGGGGGGGTGGCTCCCCCCCCGGACGTAGGCGTCGCTGCGCCGTCCCCTGGGAGGCTCCTTCTCAAGCCGCGTCCGGAAGGGGGCCTCCGGAAGGTCCCGCTGTCCCCAGGCAGCGAGGACAAAACTGTCCAAATCGGGGCAGAGCTCCCCCAAGACCATGCAGCGCAACTCGTAGCCTTTCTGCGCGAAAACTCTGATGTTTTTGCGTGGAAGCCTTCGGACATGCGGGGTGTCGCCCGGGGGGTTGTTGAACACAAGCTCGCGGTAACCCCCGGTCACCCCCCTGTCAAGCAGAAGTTGAGAAAGCTCTCCCTCGAACGTCAAGAAGCCATCAAGACAGAGATAGCTCGGCTCCAAGAGGCGGGGTTCATCCGGGAAGTCTTGCACCCTGAGTGGCTCGCAAACCCCGTCCTCGTCAAGAAATCAAGTGGCAAGTGGTGCATGTGCGTGGACTTCACCGACCTTAACCGCGCCTGCCCCAAAGACAACTTCCCGCTCCCGCGGATCGACCAGCTCGTTGACTCCACCGCGGGGTGCGAGCTGATGAGCTTCCTAGACGCCTACTCGGGATACCATCAAGTCCGGATGGCGGAAGGGGACGAGGAAAAGATGAGTTTTATAACTCCCCTCGGAACCTTCTGCTACCGCCACATGCCCTTCGGGCTCAAGAATGCGGGAGCCACCTTCCAGCGCCTAATGACGCTGGTCTTCAAAGATCAAGTCGGCCGCAACGTCGAAGTCTACGTAGACGACGCAGTCGTCAAGAGTCCCCGTGCAGCCTCCCACATCGACGACCTCGCAGAAACCTTCCGCAACCTCCGCGCGTTCGGGCTTAAGCTCAACCCGGAGAAGTGCGCCTTCGGGGTGCGCGGGGGGAAGCTCCTGGGTTTCCTCGTGTCCCAGCGGGGCATTGAGGCAAACCCCGAGAAGATCCGGGCCTTCCTAGACATGCCCCCGCCGCGCTCCGCCAAAGATGTCCAGCGGCTCTCCGGCCGCCTGGCCGCGCTCAGCCGCTTCGTCTCCCGTTCGGGGGAGCGGGGCCTCCAGTTCTTCAAGATCCTCCGAGGGCTCGAGGGGTTCCGCTGGACCCCCGAGGCCCAGGAAGCCTTCAATGACCTCAAGAAGTACCTCTCGAGCCCTCCAATGCTCGTGAGTCCGTCTCCGGAAGAGCCCTTGCTCCTCTACCTCGCCGCGACCCCTGTCGCCGTCAGCGCGGTTTTGGTGAAGGAGCAAGGGGGGCAGCAACGTCCCGTGTACTACGTCAGTGAAGCCCTCCAAGGGGCCAAGACTCGGTACACGGAGATGGAGAAGATTTGCTACGCTCTCCTCATGGCGTCCCGGAAGCTCCGGCACTACTTCCTGGGGCACCCCATCACCGTCCCGTCGTCCCTCCCCCTGGGGGAGGTACTGCGGAATAAAGAAGCCACCGGCCGGATTGGGAAGTGGGGGGCCGAGCTTGCCCCCTTCTCCCTGTCCCTTACCGGACGCTCCGCAATCAAGTCGCAGGTCCTCGCCGACTTCGTCGCAGAATGGACTCCCGCCTCTGGGTCCGGGGACGAAGATCTCCCTGTGCCGCCCCGACGCAGTGACCATTGGACCCTGCTGTTTGATGGGTCGCTGTGTCTCGCTGGGGCTGGCGCGGGGGTAGTCCTCCGGAGCCCCGAGGGGAAGGAGCTCGAGTACGCCGCGCGGCTCGAGTTCCCTGCAACCAACAACGTCGCTGAATACGAGGCTCTGCTCCTCGGGATGCGCCTCGCGCGCTCCCTGGGGATCAGGCGCCTACTAGTGAAGGGAGACTCTCAGCTCGTTGTCTGCCAAATGGACAAGTCTTACCTGTGCCATGACGCAAATTTAAGTCTTTACTTGCAGGAAGTACGGAAGATGGAGAAACACTTCGACGGCCTTGAGGCCCGGCACATCCCGCGAAGGGAGAATGACCGGGCTGATGCCTTGGCCCGGGCGGCAAGCGCCCGGGAGACGCTCCCCAAGGTGGCCTTCTTGGAAACAATCACGAAGCCCTCGGTGGCCTCCCCGGACGCAGGCCCCGAGCCTCCGGTCCCGGAGGTCGCCGAGATCGTCCGGCCGTCATCATGGATGGATCCCCTCATCTCCTTCATCAAGGGGGAGGGGGACCCTCCCAACGAGACCGAGGCTAAGCGCCTCCGGGCCAAAGCCCGGGCATATCTCCTGCTGGAGGGAAGGCTCTACAACGGGGGGCTTCAGCCCTCCTGTGCTGCCTCCCCCGGTCAGAGGGACTTCAACTCCTGGAGGACATTCACGCGGGGAGCTGTGGTTCCCACCTAGCCCCGCGTGCCATCGCCGCCAAGGCCCTTCGGCAGGGCTTCTACTGGCCTACAGTCATGCGCGACGCGCGAGACCTTGTCTCCGCGTGCGAAGCATGCCAGAAGATGGCCAAGGGCTCAAATCTCCCCCCTGTAGCGCTGCGGACTATCCCCATCACTTGGCCCTTCGTGCACTAGGGGATGGACCTCTTAGGGCCCTTCCCCCCAGCGCCCGGAGGATACAAGTATGCGGTAGTCGCGGTCGACTACTTTACAAAGTGGGTTGAGGCGGAGCCCTTGGCTAGCATCACCTCCCGGGCCGTTCAACGGTTTTTCTGGAAAAATGTCGTTTGCCGTTTTGGTGTCCCCCGGGAAATCACCATGGACAACGGGACCCAATTCGACTCGGTTTATTTCCGGGAATTCTGCGAAGGCCTGGGGATCGTCATCCACTTCGCCTCAGTGGCCCATCCTCAAAGCAACGGGGCCGTCGAGAGGGTCAATGGCGTAATCCTACAGGGGTTACGCCGGAGACTCGAGCAAACCGCTTCCAAGCGGGGCGCATGGGCAGAGGAGCTCCCTAGCATCCTCTGCTCGATGCGCACGACCCCGTCCCGGGCCACAGGGCGTGCTCCCTTCTCCCTGGTCTATGGGGCGGAGGCAGTCCTCCCCCCGGAGATCGGCTTCCGGTCGCTGCGGGTCGAGCTCCTGAACGGAGCCACGACCGCAGCCTACCGGGCCAACGAAGACAACCGGCGGTTGGAAATCGACCTCGTGGAGGAGGAACGCGACCGAGCGCTCCTCCGCCACGCCATCTACGAGCGCGAGATGTCGCGCGCATACAACCAGCGCGTGCGCGAGAGAGCTTTCCGCCTTGGGGACCTTGTCCTCAAGCGCGTCACAGACCCCCAAGCCCAGGGTAAGCTCTCCCCCAAATGGGAGGGCCCCTACAGGATCTCCGCTGTCCTAGGCTCGGGGGCCTACAAGCTCTCCAACCTTCAAGAGCAGGAACTGAAGCACACCTGGAACTTGCGTTTACTTCGCAAGTTCTACGTCTAGCCTTACGGGCCTGTCCCCTCCCCCGGAGCGATCACGCTGGAGGGGGAGGAGGGACACTGTAGCTTCCTTTTCCCCCCCCTTCGCGGTTTCGCAGGGGGGGCTTTGTATATTTTGTTAATAAATGCATAGCCTTTGTTCTCCAACTGTCTCACTGCAGGTTCTTATTTGCCGCCCCTAGCGGCGATGCCCTCCCCGCGAGGATGCCCTCCCCGCGTGGATGCCCTCCTTGTGAGGATGCCCTCCCCGCGAGGAAGTGGGCCAGCCCCAACAAGTCCCTACAACGGGGCCTGCACTCCCGTAGGGCGGCTTACGATCAGCCCTCGTGGACTGAGGGTGTAAGCGGCAACTCGGTCCCCAGCGGCCTCGGTAACGAGTCACTTTGGGAGACTAGTCCCCTACCCAAACACTCAAGACCCGTCTTCGGGCACTTCCTCCTCCGGGAGTAGACGCTCTCCTCAGCGGGACGTCTAATGGCTTTCTGGATTATCTTCCTCCTCCGGGAGTCGACGTTATTCCCGGCTCCCCGTTTTCACGGCGACCGGAAGATCAGCCCCTTGCGGCTTGATTGGATCTATCTTCCTCCCCCGGGAGTCGACGTTATTCCCGGCTCCCCGTTCTCACGGCGACCGGACGATTGTCTCTCGGAGAGTCGGATTTCTCGGGCGTTTCCTCCCCCGAAGACCCTATTCCCGGCTCCCCGTTCTTACGGCGACCGGACGAGAGTCTCCCAGGAAGCTCGCCCCTGGAAATCCCATCGGGTTCTCTTGGACATTCCTTCCGCCTAAGGCCTTATTCCCGGCTCCCCGTTCTCGCGGCGACCGGATGATTATCTCCCGGAAGGTCTTCCCCTTGAAAACCTCGCTTTAAAATTTTCTAACTTGGAAAATTTCCTATGCTACAGGTGTCTTCCTCCCCGGGGGCCTTGTTGCCCCCACAACGCGCGGAGCTATTCTCCGGCCCGCTGTGGGCGGGGGGGGATAAGGAACCTCCGGGTGTCGACCGCACCACCCACGAAGAAACTTAGCTCATCCCTGCTAAGATGAGTCGTCCAGACCATCCAAGAAGAAGAAAATAAAGAGGCGCAATAAAAGGAAACAACGCGCTTTATTGATCAGCAAACCCGGAGGACATCTTCCCCCTCCGATGGGTTTCGGAAATGATACAACCCGGGTCCTAACCCGGGGGATTTTCTACGAGCCTAAGGCCCCTACGCCTAAAGCTCCCGGAGGCGCTCCCTCAGCTCCCGGGCCAAGTCCCGGTACAGCGCCCGGACGCGATGCTGAGAGTCCCGAAGTACGTCTTCGGGCGAAAACTCGTACCCAGCCGGCGGAAGTATCCGGAGAGGAGGTATCATTTGGGCCTTCGGGCGCGGGGGAGTTAATTCAGCACGGCTGTTGTCAAAATTATCCAAGTGCCACTCCGGGCGCCACCTCAACCGGACAGGCTCCCGGGCAGTACCCCCGTCGCGCTTCCCGGAGACAAGGCTCAGCAAAATCAAAGCCGCTTGGGTGTCCCCCGGAGAGCCTCTCCCGGACCGTTGCCCGGGAGTAACCCCCCGGGTACCCTGGTAACATTTCATTGCAGACTTAGAAAAAATTTCAAATGTATTTCATTGCAAAATGATTTTTATACAAGTGCCCGGGGCTCTCCTAAGAAGCTACCGGAATCAAAATGTCTAACAAAATAAAAAGAGGTCCTAGCTAAAGACCCGGGGGAGGCTCATACTTTAGCATTGGGGTCCTCCCCCCGGGGAGCTTCCTCCGTGGCCGGGGCAGGGACATCCGCGGCCGGAGGCGCCGGTGTCGGGAACCTCGTCCGGATGATCCGGTCGTAGAACCCCTCCGCCAGCAGCTCCACCTCCCGGCGCGTTGGCTCGAAGGCCTCCGGGAAGCTCCGGGGGATGCGCCCCCCGATCGCCCGGGCGCCGACCCCACGGTAGTCAACGAGCCCCGCGGCGGCCGCGATGACGGGGATCGCCCGGCCCCGTGCCCGGACGTCCGCAGCCTCCGGGATGGCGGAGACTTGTGCGTTAAGAAAACGCACAGCCTCCGCGAGGGTCGCCGGGAGCACCTCCGGGCCGCTCCCGGAGCCCAGGCTAACGCCAAGGCTTTCCAAGGCCGAGCGGACGGAGCGGCCCGCGTCCGACAGCGCCCGGACGCTGGAGCTCTCGAGCTCCCGGAGCGCCTTCTCCCGCACCTTGGCCTCCTCTCGGAGGCGGATGTAGGCGCCCTCCGAAAGGTGCACCTGCGCCCGGGCCCGGGACAGCTCATCAAGAGCTTCGTCCCGCTCCCGGAGGGCCGCCTCCCGCTGCTCCACGCAAGCCGCGGCCCGGCTCTCCGCCTCCTTTAGCAGCCGGGTGACTCGCTGCTCAAGGCCCCAGGTAACAGTCACTACCTACAAAATACATAAAGAGTTAGAAAAATCTCAAGTGCAGGAAAAAAGCCGAAGTATTAAGAGCTCGGGTTACCTGGGCTCCAAGGGACTCGAGCCCCTCAAAACGCTCGTGGAGTGTTCCCCCCGGTACGAAGGCCTGCACCTTTCGGCTGTGCAGGCCCTCCGCGCAGCGGGCCACCTCGCCCGCGGTGAGCAGAGAGGTATCTTGCCCGGCGCCCCCGATGCGGCCGGGAGAGGGCCCCCGGACCTCGGAGTCCGGGAGAACGGCCGGCGTCGCCGGCGTCTTCGTCGACAAAGTTTCCAACGAGGACGACGAAATCGAGGATTGGGCGGGGACCTCCGCCCAGGGGGGGATCATGGGGCCTTTCCCCGCCCCAGGCCGGAGGGCCCTCGGAGCCTCCTGCTCCGGGGGGACCTCGAAGACTAAGGGGCTCCCCCCCTCCTCATCAACCGGCCAGAGGCATGGAGGCGCCGCCTCCGAAAACCTCACCTCTAGCCTCTCCGGCGCCAATGCCGCCGGGAGAGGCGAGAGGAGCGCCACTCGAACTGGCGACGGGGCGTAGTCCGCGGAATCGGACCCCGCCCCGCCGGTAACAACCTCCTTCCCCTGGGCCTCGACGGGGGCCTCCGGGGGCAGAGGCGTCGCCTCTGCCCGGGGCGCCGCCCGGGCACGTTCGGCTCCGGGAGCCGCGTCCCGGGCCCTCACCGGCGTCGTCGCCGGCGTCGTCGTCGGGGCGGGGGTCTTTTGGACCCGGGGCCTTTTGGGCTTCGAGCCCCCGGCCGCATCCTTCCCCCGCTTATGAGACCCGGGGGTGGGAAGGGGCTTCCTCTCCGGAAGCCTGAGCCCGTAGGCCTCGCCACCAGGTTCCGGGGAGGCCCCTCCACCACGAGGCGCACGATGCGCTCGTGTTCGTCGGCAAAGTACCTCCCCAGGAGGTGCTCCGCCTTGTCCCTCACCGCCGGGTACGGGCGCACTGCAAGAGGTAAAAAGTTAGTCAATTTCTCATAAAAAACTGCAAGTACAAAAATGCAGGGGACTTACGCCGCGTCACCGGCTTGACCGGAGGCCGCTGCTCCGGGCCCATGCCGATCCCCCTTCCCCCGCGTGAGAAGGGGGAAAGCCGCAGGAGCGCCAGCTCCTCCGCGGCGTCCCGCATCGAGCGGGCCTGCTTCGTCAGCACCACCTTCCCGAGGAGCTCGAACTCCTCGTCCGTCCACACCGGCGGCTTCGGTGCGGATGACCGGCTGTAGGTGGGAGGCTCCGGGGCGTAGACCACCGCCTCGTCCCGGACCCGGAGGTAGAACCACCTCCGGAGCCAGTCCCCCCAGTGGTCCCGGGAGGCCGCCGCCGGGTAGTCCGCCACCCGGGAGGGCAGCATTTGGACCATCACCGAGCCGAAGGGGGACTTCGGTCCTCCCTTCACCAGGTGGGAGCTCCGCGCCGCCGGTTCATAGAAGTACCGGAAGGCGCGGAGGGTGGGCTCCCGCCCGGTCGCTGTCTCGTAGAGCCATATAAAAAGGCCCATACGGACGAGCGCGTTCGGGGTGAGGTGGTTGAGAGCCACCCCGTACTCTTTGAGAAACTCCCGGAGCATCGGATGCACCGGGAGCCGGAGCCCCGCCTCGAGGAAGGCCTCGAAGGCCACGACCTCTCCGGGCCTGGGGCGGGGGGCTCCGTCCTTCTTTAGGGGGACCCGGATGTCCCCCTCTTCAACGACGCCCTTCTTGACCAGGGACTCCGCGTCCGAGGCCGAGAACTCGGAGGCCCAGAGGAAATCCACGGGGATTTCCTCCGGGGGCACCTCCGTGGTCTTCGCTCGACCTTTGGGCGCCATTAGGTCAGTTCTTTGTTTTTCGGTGGCTAAGTTTTCAGGTGGCTACGTCTACAACTCCCGGACGCTTGCTACCGGAAAAGGCTACCGGAGAAGTTACCGGAAGAGCGCTACCGGGAGAGCTGAAGTTAGAGTTGAAGATTCGGAATGAGCTTCCGGGGCCCCCTAAGGCCCTATTTATAGAGGCTGGCCGAGATCTAGATGCGCGCCACGTGGCCCCCTCGGAGCAATCTGACTACTGAAATTCAAACCGTGTGCGGGAAACGAAGGGACGGGCGCGTAAATCGAGACACCGGCTCGAACCACGCGTGCATTTATTTCAAAAACGGCGCGGCCATAAAGCGCCCGGCACAGAAACCGAAGCGTCGCCGGGGGTCCGGTGATTTTCGTCCGGAGGTTTCGCCCGGAGATTTTCCCGGTACCGTAACCATTCCCTCCGGGGGCTCAAGCTTCGTCCCCGGAGGGCATGGGGGGCTGCTGTTGGAGGAAATCTCCACTAGGTCAAGTCCAGGTAAGTTCATGATTGCCCGGGGACAGTGGCCTCCGGTGCCTGCCCCGGGCGCCGCCTTTGAGGCTCCCGGGACCGTGCCACCGGGGCATGTCCCGGGCGCCGCTATTCGCCCGGGGACAGTGGCCTCCGGTGCCTGCCCCGGGCGCCGCCTTTTGGCCCCCGGGACCGTGCGCCCCGGGCGGGTCCCGGGCGCCGCCATTCGCCCGGGGACAGTGGCCTCCGGTGCCTGCCCCGGGCGCCGCCTTTTGGCTCCCGGGACGATGCCTCCGGGGCATGTCCCGGGCGCCGCCTTTTGGCTCCCGGGACCCTGCCCCCCGGGCGGGTCCCGGGCGCCGCCATTCGCCCGGGGACAGTGGCCTCCGGTGCCTGCCCCGGGCGCCGCCTTTTGGCTCCCGGGACGATGCCTCCGGGGCATGTCCCGAGCGCCGCCTTTTGGCTCCCGGGACCCCTCGAGGGCGGGTCCCGGGCACCGCCATTCGCCCGGGGACAGTGGCTGCCGGTGCCAACCCCGGGCCCCGCCTTTTGGCTCCCGGGACGATGCCTCCGGCGCATGTCCTGGGCGCCGCCTTTTGGCCCCCGGGACCGTGCCCCCCGGGCGGGTCCCGGGCGCTGCCATTCGCCCGGGGACAGTGGCCTCCGGTGCCTGCCCCGGGCGCCGCCTTTTGGCTCCCGGGACGATGCCTCCGGCGCATGTCCCGGGCGCCGCCTTTTGGCCCCCGGGACCGTGCCCCCCGGGCAGGTCCCGGGCGCCGCCTCTCGGGCTCCCGGGACCCTGCCCTCCGGAAAGCGTCCCGGACGTCATCGCCCTTCTAAAAGGTAAAGTCCCTGTTTGTTTATCACGTGCAGGTCACACGAGGGACGCCTCGGGAATCAGCGACCACCTGTCAAGCATCCAAGACGTTTGACCGGAAGAAGGACGGTCCTACCCTTCAATCCGACGGTGGCTCCCGGGGTAGTTTAGGCTTTTTGCTTCTTTTTGAGGCTATAAATAGCCCTTGTACCCCTCTGTTGTAAAGGATCAGCTCATTGTTATTTGGAATAGCTAATCTCACAGACGTGCTCCGGAAGCCTCTCCCCCGGAGAGAGCCTCCCGAGCCGGCTCCGGTCGGGAGCGCGTCGACAGGACTAGGGCCCCCACCGGGACCCGAACCTGTATAAATCCACGTGTCAATTCTTGTGTTTGTCCGGCGAGGGAGGACCGGTCACCCGGTCAACCCGCGCTGCGTAATCTCCGCTAGGATCGTCTTCAAAACCTGCCGGGGTATTCTTAATACCACGACATTGGTGATGAATGGAAAACTGCTTTTAAAACTAAACTTGGATTGTATGAGTGGTTAGTAATGCCTTTTGGTTTAACTAATGCACCTAGTACTTTCATGCATTTGATGGATCATTCTTTGCAAGCATTCATTGGTAAATTTGTGGTGGTATATTTTGATGACATTTTGATCTATAGCAAACCCATAAAAGAACACATTGATCATATTAGGCAAGTGCTCAAAAAGCTTGGAGAACAGAAGTTATATGCTAATCTAGACAAGTGCACTTTTTGTACCGATAAGGTTGTGTTTCTTGGTTATGTTGTTTCTGGACAAGGAATTGAGGTCGATGAATTTAAAATTGAGGCAATCAAGAATTGGCCTACCCCTATGAATGTTAGTCAAATTCAAAGTGTTCATGGTCTAGCTGGTTTCTACTGTAGATTTGTGAAAGATTTCAGTACCATAGCTGCCCCATTAAATGAATTAACTAAAAAGGGTGTTGTGTTTGCATGGGGTGAATCACAAGAGAATGCTTTTTAGGAATTAAAGAAACACTTAACTGAAGCACCATTGCTTGTTTTACCTGATTTCACTAAAACTTTTGAGATTGAATGTGATGCTAGTGTGATAGGTATTGGTGGTGTTTTGATGCGAGATGGCAAACCTGTCGTATACTTTAGTGAGAAAGTAGGAGGTGCTCAATTGAACTATCCTGTTTATGAAAAAGAGTTGTATGCTTTAGTACGTGTGCTTGAGACTTGACAGCATTATCTTTGGCCCAAAGAATTTGTCATTCATTCTGATCATGAAGCATTAAAGTATTTGAATGGTCAAGCTAAACTAAACTATAGACATGCTAAGTGGGTGGAATTCATTGAAACTTTTCCATATGTTGTTAAGTACAAGAAGGGAAAAGAGAATGTGGTAGCTGATGCTTTATCTCATAAAAGTATGCTTTTAGCTCAATTGGAAGTGAAAGTTCCTTGTTTAGAGAATTTGAGGGATTTGTACACTTTGGATCATGATTTTGAAGAACCATATTCTAAATGTCAAAATGGAAAATGTTGGGATAAGTTCCATGTGCATGAAGGGTTCTTATTTCCGTGTGTTTGTTATTGTTGCAGGAATCTCATGCAGGTGGATTGATGGGACACTTTGGGAGGGAAAAGACTTTCATGATGTTGAACGATCACTTTTATTGGCCTAAGATGAGACATGATGTCGAAAGGTTTGCTCAGTGATGTGTGACATGTCACAAAGCTAAATCTAAACTAAACCTTCATGGATTATACACTCCACTTCCTATTCCTAATGCACCTAGGGAGGATATTAGCATGGACTTTGTGTTAGGATTACCAAGAATAAAGAGGGGGAGGGATTCAATATTTGTTGTTGTTGATAGGTTCTCTAAAATGGAACACTTTATACCCTCTCACAAAAGCGACGATGCGTCGCTTGTCACTGACCTATGTCGACGATTAGGACAATATCCCAAGCCGAACTTGCACGAATTTGATTTGTTTTAGCAGGGAGACAGTATCTAACGATCACCAAAGGGAATCACTGTAAATATGGACACACAAACACACTGTGTTTCTACAAGTTTGGGTCCTCGTAGTTTGAGTAATAACCCTACTCCTGTTATATTCGCACTATAAGAATAATGGAATTACAAAGTGTATATTGTCAAGTCTAATCCTCTTGTATTGAATTAGACTTCATGGATTGCCCCTTCTTCAAGCCCTAACCCCCTTTTTATACTTTTTGAAAAGGACGCCAGTTGCTTAACTGAAAGGACCCTTGGCGATTGCTGCACAACAGTTGCAAGCGGTGGTTGTTCGCCAATTAAAATGTACAGTTGCTTGTTCGCCTATTAGAATGTGTGGTTACGGATAACTGCACATTCATCCTCATCTTGTTGATGGTTTATGCATAACTGCACAGCCATGGGCAACGACACAATTATCTTTATCTTGTTAATGAAGAGAGTATTATCCCGGGAATATTGGTTAAAGTGCGGTTATGGTGCAACCGTATAACTCTTAGACCATGGTCGGCAAGTCTCGACCATACCTTCTTTATTCAGAGGTACTTCCAGTTCTAATAACTCTTTTGTTTCATGGTCGTGTATGGGCTGCGAACACATATTGGGGATTATCATATCTCCGCGATCAAGGTGACCATGGGTAAATATCTCCGTGACCAAAGTGGTCACGTGTATCATAATATATGAGATCACAGACCCTATGACAACTGACATTGTGACCACACAGGACCATGGCCACAACTTATCAGAACCATGAGTAATAGTCATCTGTGATGGGCCTTTGCATCTAATTGACAAAAATGGGCTGGATTTATATCCTGAATATCTTGGACTATCCCATGATCTCTCTCTGTGGAATCTTGCGACCATGGAAAGGCATAAACAAATAGCTTGGCTCTCATTTTGCGGTCTCCTGCGACCACAGAAAAGCATAACCAAGCAACTTGGATCTCTTTCTATGGTCTCCTACGACCATGGAAAGGCATAGGCAAATAACTTGGACAATAATCTCTGTCAGCTAGCCCCCGAATTTGAAATGACAAGGTTCTTTTGAATTAAAATGATGTTTCAGATTCCATAGAGACATCCTGTGGTTTCAAATTCTAATCAAAATCTGAGAAAACCTCTTGGTGTGTGTGTCAGACCATCATGACGGGCATCGTCATGATGGGCATTAAATGGAAAGTTTGAAGCCATTCAATATAATCCACAACTGGGAACTCAAAGCGTCACCCCTTGAAAATTTATATACTTTGCCTCCAAGCTTCATTGGAGAATTACCCAAGTTGTAAACTTTTTCACATTCAAGCTCTCTCCTTTCTTTCCCATCTTCAACTCAATGGCATCATGGACCCATTCTCTTCAATGCATGGTCGAGAACTTTCTAGCCTTGGAGAAGGAGGGATATCTCCCTTCAAGGTCATTGATCCCATGGCACCCTGTCGGAGAAAAAGAAGAAACCCCAGCTGTGCAACCAGGTGAGCTGGTGATTTTCGAAGATTTCTTGCACTGCGGGTTTCGTCTCCCAGAGAGCAAATTCTTCTTAGGCATCTGTCGCAACCCCCCTCCTTGGGAGCCACGATTACTCCCGTGGGGACCCAGCTCGCTGCAGCTGATCCCATACCATTTGACTTCCCAAGATGAGTCAAGCACAAGAGTATATTGCATCAGTTTAACTTACATCACTTTGAGTAGTGTGGCCTGTTGGCCTTAATACAACATAATAAATTACAAAGCCATTACGGCATTAATAAGTCTAGTTGCAGCAAAACATCTACTACTCGTTAGAAGCTAAGTGAACCCCCACAGCAAGAAGTTGAAAGCAGAGCAACACTCTTTAGGGCTCGAACGGAACTGACTCTCCTCCTTGCGAATCCAAAAGTTCTCCAGGCATTCGTCTTGATCGTGGAACACTCCATCTATTGAATAGTGGATTGCAAGGGTGAGTACTTACGTACTTAGCAAGTCATAGTATACAAGAATATATACATATAATAGTGATGATATGAACCTATACTGGTAGGAAAAAAAAGAAAGGTTGTAAAATACTTTCTTTCTTCACAACTTTTGCTTTTGGCAGTACTCATCATAACTTATCATCAATATCTTTTATGAGCTCTTAGAAAGCACAGATGAGCTAAGTCTAACAAATTTTATTTGGAAAACATACTTGTGTCACAACGACGTGGATAGAATCCACCGCGTGCAGGCTCCTATAGACCCGGGAGCTCGGAGTATTCGAATACGTTTTTAAACTTTGCAAATGTGTACCACATTTAATCCACTTCTTCACTCAACTTTCAAGTCGGTACCTCTCCATGCGACTTTTACGCATGTGACAAGGCTGAGATCACACAATAGTTTTGCAGTCTAGTATTAGCAATATCCCTGCCCGGTAAATAGACAGTTAAGTCTAAGATACCGTTGTGGGTCCTCCCCACTGCCATTCTTCCTAGCCTCGGTCTATGGTCCCGCGAGACACACAGCCTGTGGATTCAGCCGCACACGACTCAGAATCCAGGCGTAGGGCACCTTCCTTCTAACACCTAATCCTCTCATTACCTCACACCACTCATGGCCCTCTATGGCCCACTAGGTTTCGGCAAGAAACCGGACCAACAAACCATGCAGGGAACAGCTAATACTGGGAAAGCTACTAAGTTGTGCCTGTCCCATACTAGGCAAGTAGTTACTACAAATTTCATGCCGCATAGAAGGACAACACAAGGTTCTAGTCCTTATGTGGCTGTGACAATGCTACCACCATTTCATACCAAACTCTCGTGACAGCTAGGGTTTTCATTCAATAATATACATACATACATACATATTAGTGTAACACCCTGGGTTTGGCGTAAAAATTCTTTTGCACAAAAAGACATGCATGCATATGTCTCTTGAAGATCAACAAAATCAACCTAGACTCATCCTATCTTAAGTCCAAAAATCCCAAAATCTTCCTTCTGAACCCAAATCAAGATCTGTCTTTCCATATATGACTTATCATTTATGCTGAGAATAAAAGTATTCGGAAGCTAGATTCAATTCTATCTCTAACTCTCATATTTGTCAAACCTTTCTGTTTTCGAAAACAAAATTAAGTTAATTACCCTAAATACTCTGAACTCTTATTTAATCGAATCTTGACCTAATCCAGATCAAATAATTCTTATATTATGATCATGGGTATGCCAATACCTTAATCCAAAAAGTTGTCAACCAGATTCCATCATCTAGACCCTTTTCACAAATCAGTCCAAATAGTATCGCAAATCAATCCATTTTAAGATTTCCCAGAAGCCTGAAAAGGGTAAAAGTCACAAATCAACTCCAAATTCAAATTTGATTCAGGGAACACCTCCCAAATACTATTCAACACAAAATCTTCTTCTATGAGTATCTCAAAATCAAATCCTAAATCCCAGAATTTCAGTTTCGACAAAATTCAGATTTCAAATACCCTAAATTACCCAATTATCATTTTCATTCAAAAATGTTGGGGGAAATCTCCGCGGGACTAAGTCCATGTAAGTTACGTCACACTAGCCCGGGGTCCTGGCCTCCGGTGCCTCCCCGGATGCCGAATGTTTGGCTCCCGGGACCTGGCCTCCGGTGCCGTCCCGGGCGCCGCCTTTTGGCCCCCGGGTCCTGGCCTCCGATGCCATCCCGGGCATCGCCATTTGGCTCCTGGGACCTGGCCTCCAGTGTCGTCCCGGGCGCTGCCTTTTGGCTCCCGGGACCGGGCCTCCGGGGCCGTCCAGGGCGCCGCCTTTTGGCCCCCGGGACATGGCCTCCGGTGCCGTCCCGGGCGCCGCCGCTCGCCCAGGGACCTGGCCTCCGGTGCCTCCCCGGGCGCCGCCTTTTGGTCCCCGCCACCGGGCCTCCAGTGCCATCCCGGGCGCCGCCATTTGGCTCCCGGGACCTGGCCTCCGGTGCCGTCCCGGGCGCCGCCGCTCGCCCGGGGACTTGGCCTCCGGTGCCTCCCCGGGCGCTGCCTTTTGGCCCCCGGCACCGGGCCTCCGGTGCCGTCCTGGGCGCCGCCATTTGGCTCCCGGGACCTGGCGTCCGGTGCCTTCCCAGGCGCCGCCGCTCGCCCAGGGACCTGGCCTCCGGTGCCTCCCCGTGCGCCGCCTTTTGGCCCCCGGCACCGGGCCTCCGGTGCCATCCCGGGCGCTGCCATTTTGCTCCCGGGACCTGGCCTCCGGTGCCGTCCCAGGCACCGCCTTTTGGCCCCCGGAACCTGGCCTCCGATGCCGTCCCGGGCGCCGCCATTTGCCTCCCGAGACCCGGCCTCCGGCGCCGGTCCCGGGAGCTGCCTTTGGTCCAGAGACCTGGCCTCCGGTGCATGTCCCGGGCCTCATCGCCCTTCTAAAGGTAAAGTCTCGAGTTGTTTGTCACGTGCAGGTCATGCGAGGAGCGCCTCGGGAATCAGCGACCACCTGTCAAGCATCCAAGGCGTTTGACCGGGAGAAGGACGGTCCTACCCTTCAATCCGATGGTGGCTTCCGGGGTAGTTTGGGCTTTTTGCTTCTTTTTGGGGCTATAAATAGCCCTTGTACTCCTCTGTTGTAAGGGATTGATTCACTTTTATTGGAATAGCTACACTCACAGGCGTGCTCCGGAAGGCTCTCCCCCGGAGAGAGCCTCCCCAGCCGACTCCGGTCGGGAGCGCGTCGACAGGACTAGGGCCCCCACCGGGACCCAAGCCTGTATAAATCCTCGTGTCTTTTCTTGTGCTTGTCCGGTGAGGGAGGACCGGTCATCCGGTCAACCCGCGCCGCGTACTCTTCGCTAGGATCGTTCTCAAAACCTGCCGGGGTATTCGCAATACCACGACAGTTGGCGCCATCCGTGGGGACTCGTGACAAGACGCCATGGCTCCCCCAAGAACAAGGGCTCGCACCCTTCCCGGTGATGCCGGTCTCGGAGACCCGGCGCCGCCTGTCCAGGACACTACTGTCCCGGCGCTTCCGCCCGGAGGCGGTCAGGCCCAGGTACCGCCTACCTCCTTCCCTCTTAACTTAGGTGCTTCCACCTCCAGGTCGTTCCCGGTGACCGCGGGGACCTCGGTCGGGACTAGCCTCCCCCCGATGGCTCACCCGGCTCCCCGGGACGCCGTGCTTGAGGCTCTAGTGGAGGGCCAGCTCCGCGCCCAGCGCTCAATGGATGAGCTGCTCAGCGTGTTGGCGAGGCCTCTAGCCCCCACATTTGCGTCGCACCCATATCCGAGGACTATGCCCCCGTTTATGGGTTATCCGGCGGCCCCTCCGGCCTCCGGGAGTTTGTCCGCCCCGTATGATCCTGCCGGGGGGTTCCCTCCCCCTGCGGGATATACGTCCGGACCCTTCCCGGCACCCGTGCCCGTCCCGGTGCCGGGAGGCTACTTCATGCCAGGGCCCTTCGCGGCACCAGGGGGGTACCCTGTCCCAGGCCTATTTCCGGGGCAGGGAGCCCACTTTATGCCGGGGGTTTTCCCTATGCCGGGAGCCAGGCCCGCCCCTCGCGTCGCGTTTACCGCACCGGGGGCGCTCGACAGAGCAACTCCCGTGCCTCAGCGGACTTCCCCCCGCATGGGCTCCCCGGTCCCGGACGTCGCCGCGGGGGCTCCCCCCTTGCCAGTTCCGGATGTTACAGGGGCTTCCCCCTTTCCGGTTCCGGTCTTTGCCACTGGGGCCCCCTCCACTTCGGTTCCAAACGTCGCCATGGGCGCCCCCTCCCCGGCTCTAGATAATACAGGGGCTTCCCCCTTTCTGGTCCCAGGAGTCTTCGTAGGGGGCTCCCCCAAGCTGGCCCCGGAAGCCTCGGGGCCGGTAGCTACAGTGCATAAGCTCCCTCCCTCGGCGGGCCAGGTCCATTTCGCCCTGGGGGAGGTCGAGCGAATGCATTCACTAGAGCGCGGGGAAGAACTCCCAGGCCGCGGGCGTGGGGAGCCTCGCCCTGGCACCGGTCGGGGGAAGAGACCCGCTGAAGAGCCAACCTCTCCGGAGAATAGCCCGGACATCCGGGAACTCAGCCCCGGTCCAGAAGAGAAGCATCGCCACCGCCACTCTGGCGGCCTCTCGGACCACTTCCAGACTCAGACAACGAAGGTCCCATGAAAGAAGACAGCGACCGGGACTCTCCCCGGGAAGTCCAGGGGGCTAACCAGCCCCTATGCCGAAGACTTCGTAGCATCCGGTGGCCGCGGCCCTACCGCCCTCCTCACATCGAGCATTATAATGGTGAGGCAGACCCTTACGAGTTTGTGCAGGTCTACTCCACTGCCATCTCCGTGGTCGGGGGGGACGAGACGGTACAGTGCAACGTCTTCCCCCTCTACCTCTCCGGCATTGCCCTCTCCTGGTTCTACAACCTGAAGGCGGGCTCCATCAAGTCTTTCTCGCAGCTCAAGCGAGAGTTCTGTGCCAACTTCCAGGGGAACTGCGTGCGTCCCCTGGACTCCTCGCAGCTGTACACTGTCCGTCAGAGGACCGGGGAAACCATCAGAAGCTTCTTGAAGCTCTTCGCCCAAGTGAAAAGCAAAGTGGCCCACATCCCGGACTCTACAGTCATCGAAGCCTGCAAAAGTGGCATTCTCCCGGGGGAGCTCCACCGAAGACTCTCCCGGAGCTGCCCCTCTTCCACCGACGAGCTCTTCAACGTACTCGAAAAGTACGCTTGGGCGGAGGAAGACGACATCTGGAAGAAGACCCAGGGGGCTCCCGCCCCCGTTGACCGGGGGGTCAGGGATCCCCCCAAAAGCCCCAGACAGGGGGGGCATAGCGAGCCACGGCCTCGGGACACCTTTGTCCTCGAGGGCGGAGGCTGCTCGCGCAACCCCCCGAGGGCCAGCCGCCCCTTTCCCAGGCCGAAAGGTCATGGGAGAGGACAGTCTTCGCGCGGCCGGGAAGGCCCCGCCGGGAGGAGCCAGGAAGGACCGTGGTGCAGCTTCCACCGGTCCAGTACCCACGCTACCCGATATTGCCACCAGCTGCTGCAACACTTCGCGGCATTCCTCGACCAGCGCGGGCAGGGGGGGGCTCCGGCCTCCTTGCCCCCTCGGCCAGCTGTTCCGGCCCTTCCCGCTCCCGCGGGGGGGAGCAAACACAGGAGGGGGAGCCTTCAGAGGCTCTCCCCTTTCAAACTTCTCAGCGCCGCATCAACGTCATCATGGGAGGGTCCGCCTCCGGGCGGGACTCTAAGCGCCACCGTAAGGAGTACGTGCCCGAGGTCAAGGTTGTGGGGGTTCTACACGCATCCCCGCCACCTAAGTGGTCGGACGTCCCCCTCACCTTCACGGAGGAAGACGCACGAGGGGTTCGCTTCCCCCATGATGACGCGCACATTGTCTCCGCGACTATCTACAACTGCCACCTGGCTCGCATCCTCGTGGACGACGGGAGCTCTGCCGACGTCCTATTTCTGAAGGCCTTCAAAGAGATGCAGGTGGATGAGAAGCTCCTGCATCCCTCTGCCGGGCCCCTCCAAAGTTTTGTCCCGGGGAAGGCGATCCACCCCGTGGGCAAGGTAGATCTTCCTATGACGTTGGGCACCCCGGAGAACTACCGGACCGCGCTGGTCCGCTTCGACTTAGTGGATCTCCCCTCCTCCTACAACGCAATTACGGGGAGGACTACAATCAACCGGCTGGGGGCTGCCACCCATCAAAACTACCTCTGCATGAAGATCCCTGGGCCGCACGGCATGATCAACGTTCGGGGAGATCAAGACATGGCTCGTGCTCTATACGAGCCCGCCGCTGCCACAATCGGAAGCGTCAACATAATCAAGACGCCCGGGGGAGGCTCCCCCCCGGATTCAGACGTCGCTGTGCCGTCCCCCGGGAGGCCCCTCCTTAAGCCGCGTCCGGAAGGGGGCCTCCGGAAGGTGCCGCTGTCTCCGGGCGGTGGGGACAAAACCGTCCAAATCGGGGCAGAGCTCCCCCAGGACCATGCAGCACAACTCGCAGTTTTCCTGCGCAAAAACTTTGATGTTTTTGCGAGGAAGCCTTCGGACATGCGGGGCGTCGCTCGGGAGGTTATTGAACACATGCTTGCGGTAACCCCCGGCCACCCCCAGGTCAAGCAAAAGCTGAGGAAGCTTTCCCTCGAACGTCAAGAGGCCATCAAGATAGATATCGCTCGGCTCCGAGAGGCGGGGTTCATTCGGGAGGTCCTGCACCCCGAATGGCTCGCGAACCCCGTCCTCGTGAAGAAGTCAACCGGCAGGTGGCAGATGTGCGTCGACTTCACCGACCTTAACCGCGCCTGCCCCAAAGACAACTTCCCACTCCCGCGGATTGACCAGCTAGTCGACTCCACCGCGGGGTGCGAGCTCATGAGCTTTCTAGACACCTACTCGGGGTACCATCAAGTCCGGATGGCGGAGGGGGACGAGGAAAAGACGAGTTTCATAACTCCCCTCGGAACCTTCTGCTACCTCCACATGCCCTTTGGGCTCACGAACGCGGGAGCAACCTTCCAGCGTCTCATGACGCTGGTCTTCAAAGATCAAGTCGGCCGCAACGTCGAAGTATACGTAGACGACGCGGTCGTCAAAAGTCCCCGTGCAGCCTCCCACATCGATGACCTGGCGGAGACCTTCCGCAACCTCCGCACGTTCGGGCTCAAACTTAACCCGGAGAAGTGCGCCTTCGGGGTGCGCGGGGGGAAGCTCCTATGTTTCCTCGTCTCCCAGCGGGGTATAGAGGCAAACCCTGAGAAGATCCGGGCATTCCTAGACATGCCCCTGCCGCGCTCCGTCAAGGACGTCCAGCAGCTCTCCGGCCGCCTAGCCGCACTCAGCCGTTTCGTTTCGCGGTCGGGAGAGCGGGGCCTCCAGTTCTTCAAGATCCTCCTGGGGCTCGAGGGGTTCCGCTAGACCCCCGAGGCCCAGGAAGCCTTCAATGACCTCAAGAAGTACCTCACGAGCCCTCCAATGCTCGTGAGTCCGTCTCCAGAAGAGCCCTTGCTCCTCTACCTTGCCGCGACCCCCATCGCCGTCAGCGCGGTCTTGGTGAAGGAGCAAGGGGGGCAGCAGCGCCCCATGTACAACGTGAGTGAGGCCCTCCAAGGGGCCAAAACTCGGTACACGGAGATGGAGAAAATCGGCTACGTCCTCCTCATGGCGTCCCGGAAGCTTCGGCATTACTTCCTGGGGCACCCCATCACCGTCCCGTCGTCCCTCCCCCCGGGGGAGGTACTGCAGAACAAAGAAGCCACCGACCGGATCGGGAAGTGGGGGGCCGAGCTCACCCCCTTCTCCCTGTCCCTTACCGGCCGCTCCGCCATCAAGTCGCAGGTCCTCACTGACTTCGTCGCAGAGTGGACTCCCGCCTCTGGGTCCGGGGACGAAGACCTCCCTGTGCTGCCCCGACGCAGTGATCATTGGACTCTCATGTTCGATGGGTCGCTGTGTCTCACCGGGGCTGGTGCGGGAGTAGTCCTCCGGAGCCCCGAGGGGAAGGAACTCGAGTATGCCGCGCGGCTCGAGTTCCCCGCAACCAACAACGTCGCCGAATACGAGGCTTTGCTCCTCGGGAGGTGCCTTGCGCGCTCCCTGGGGATCCGGCGCCTCCTAGTCAAGGGAGATTCTCAGCTCGTAGTTTGCCAAATGGACAAGTCTTACCTGTGCCATGACGCAAACTTAAGTCTTTATTTGCAGGAAGTGCGAAAGATGGAGAGGCATTTCGACGGCCTCGAGGCCCGGCATATCCCGCGGAGGGACAATGACCGGGCCGATGCCTTGGCCCGGGCGGCAAGCGCCCGGGAATCACTCCCCAAGGGGGCTTTTCTGGAAATCATCACGAAGCCCTCGGTGGCCTCCCCGGACACAGGCAACGAGCCTCATGTCCCGGAGGTCGCCGAGATCACCCGGACTCCGTCTTGGATGGACCCCCTCATCTCCTTCATCAAGGGGGAGGGGGACCCTCCTAGTGAGACCGAGGCTAAACGCCTCCGGGCTAAAGCCCGGGCATACCTCCTGCTGGAGGGGAGGCTCTACAAGTGGGGGGCTTCCGCCCTCCTGCGCTGCCTCCCCCGGCCGGAGGGACTTCAACTTCTCGAAGACATCCACGCGGGGAGCTGTGGTTCTCACCTAGCCCCGCTTGCCATCGCGGCCAAGGCCCTTCGGCAGGGCTTCTACTGGCCCACGGTCATGCGCGACGCGCGAGACCTTGTCTCCGCGTGTGAGGCATGCCAGAAGATGGCCAAGGGCTTGAACCTCCCCCCTATAGCGATGCATACAATCCCCATCACTTGGCCCTTCGTGCACTGGGGGATGGACCTCTTAGGGCCCTTCCCCCCAGCGCCCGGAGGGTACAAGTATGCGGTAGTCGCGGTCGTCGCGGTCGACAATTTTACAAAGTGGGTTGAGGCGGAGCCTTTGGCCAGCATCACGTCCTGGGCCGTCCAACGGTTTTTCTGGAAGAACGTCGTATGTCGTTTTGGTGTCCCCCGGGAAATCACCATGGACAACGGGACCCAATTCGAGTCGGCTTATTTCCGGGAATTCTGCGAAGTCTTGGGGCTCGTCATCCACTTCGCCTCAGTGGCCCATCCCCGGAGCAATGGGGCTGTCGAGAGGGTCAACGGCGTGATCCTACAGGGGTTGCGCCGGAGACTCGAGCAAACCGCTTCTAAGCGGGGTGCATGGGCAGAGGAGCTCCCTAGCATCCTCTGCTCCATGCGCATGACCCCGTCCCGGGCGACGGGGCGTACCCCCTTCTCCCTGGTCTACGGGACGGAGGTAGTCCTCCCCCCGGAGATCGGCCTCCAGTCACTGCGGGTCGAGCTCCTGGAGGGAGCCACGCCCGCAGCGTACCAGGCCAACAAGGCCAACCAGCGCCTGGAAATCGACCTCGTGGAGGAGGAACGCGACCGAGCGCTCCTCCGCCACGCCATCTACGAGCAAGAGATGGCGCGCGCATACAACCAGCGCGTGCGCGAGAGAGCTTTTCGCCTTAGGGACCTTGTCCTCAAGCGCGTCACAGACCCCCAAGCCCAGGGGAAGCTCTCCCCTAAGTGGGAGGGCCCCTACAGGATCTCCGCGGGCCTGGGCTCGGGGGCTTATAAGCTCTCCAACCTTCAAGAGCAGGAGCTAAAGCACATGTGGAACTTGCGTTTACTTCGCAAGTTCTATGTTTAGCCTTACGGGCCTGTCCCCTCCCCCGGAGCGTTCACGCCAGAGGGGGAGGAGGGACACTGTATTTTTCTCCCCTTTCGCGACTTCGCAGGGGGAGGTCATGTACTTCATTTTACTAGCAATACATAGGTCTTGCTTTATAACTGTCTCATTGCAGGTTCTACCTATTACCGCCCCTAGCGGCGATGCCCTCCCCACGAGGACGCCCCTCCCCGCGAGGACGCCCTCCCAGTGAGGATGCCCTCCCTGCGAGGAAGCCCTCCCCGTGAGGATGCCCTCCCCGCGAGGAAGTGGGCCAGGCCCAGCAAGTCCCTCCTGTAGGGCAGCTTACGATCAGCCCTCGTGGATTGAGGGTATAAGCGGCAACCCGGTCCTCAGCGGCCGCGGTAGCGAGTCACTTTGGGAGACTAGTCCCCTGCCCAAACACTCAAGACCCGTCTTCGGGCACTTCCTCCTCCGGGAGTAGACGCTCTCCCCAGTGGGACGTCTAATGGCCTTGTTGGATCTATCTTCCTCCTACGGGAGTCGACGTTCGACGCTCTCCCCAGTGGGACGTCTAATGGCATTCTTGGATATTTGGTCCCCGGCGATCTTATTCCAGGCTCCCCGTTCTCACGGCGACCGGATGAATACCTCTCGGAGACCCTATTCCCGGCTCCCCGTTTTCAAGGCGACCGGACGACTGTCTCCCGGAGAAGTTATGGATTTCTCAGACATTTCCTTCCCCGGAGACCCTATTCCCGGCTCCCCGTTCTCACGGCGACCGGATGATCATCTCCTAGGAAGCTCGCCTCCAGAAATCTCATCGGGTTTTCTTGGACGTTTCTTCCACATGAGGCCTTATTCCCGGCTCCCTGTTCTCACGGCGACCGGACGATTGTCTCCCGGAAGGTCTTCTCCATGGAAACCTCGTTTTAAAATTTTCTAACTTAGAAAAATTCCTATGCTACAGGTGACTTCCATCCCGGGGACCTTGTTACCCCCACAGTGGGCGGGATAAGGAACCCCCGGGTGTCGACCGCACCGCCCACGAGCAAACTTAGCTCATTCTTGTGAAAAGGAGTCGTCCGGACCATCCAAGAAGAAGAAACAAAAAGACAACAAGAGAAGAAGCAAATAAACAGCTTTATTGATTGTCAAACCCGGAGGACATCTTCCCCCTCCGGTGGGCTTCGGAAACGATACAACCCGGGCTCTAACCCGGGGGATCCTCTACGTCCTAAGGCCCCTACGCCTAATACTCTCGGAGGCTCTCCGCTAGCTCCCGGGTCAAGTCCCGGTACAATGCTCGCACTCGGCGCTGAGCGTCCCGGAGCACATCTTCGGGCCAGAACTCGTATCCCGCCGGTGGGAGTATCCGGAGGGGAGGTATCATCCGGAACCCCGGTCGCAAAGGGGACAATTCGGCGCGATGATTGTCAAAGTTGTCCAAGTGCCACAGCGGACGCCACCTCAACCGGATCGGCTCCCGGACGCTGTCCCCACCGCGCTTCCCGGAGACAAGGCTTAGCAAGATTAAAGCCGCTTGGGCGCCCCCGGGGAGCCCCTCTCGGACCTTCGCCCGGGAGCAATCTCCCGGGAACCCTGGTAACAATGCATTCAATTCAAAGACTTAGAAAAAATTCTAACTCCATTGCATTCAAAATGTTTTTGTACAAGTGTCCGGGGCTTCTTCTAAGAAGCTACCGGGATCAAAACTCCTAAGAAAATAAAAGGGCCCTAACTAAGACCCGGGGGGAGGCTCATACATGTTCATTGGCGTCCTCCCCCCGGGGGGTTTCCTCCGAGGCCGGAGCCGGAGCGTCCACCGCCGGAGGCACCGGTGCCGGGAATCTCGTCCGGATGATCCAGTCGTAGAAGCCCCCGGTGAGCTACTCCACCTCCCGGCATGAAGGCTCGAAGAACTCGGGGAAGCTCCGCGAGATGCGGCCCCCCATCGCCCGGGCGCCCACTCCCCGGTGCTCGACGAGCCCGGCCGCGGCCGCAACGACGGGAATCGCCCAGCCCCGAGCCCAGGCGTCAGCCGCCTCCGGGATGACGAAGACCTGCGTATTGAGAAAACGCACGGCCTCCGTGAGGGTCACCGGGGGCACCTCCGAGCTGCTCCCAGAGCCTAGGCTTACGCCAAGGCTCTCGAGGGCCGAACGGACGGAGCGGCCCGCGTCCGCCACCACCCGGACGCTCGATTCCTCGAGCTCTCAGAAAGCCTCCCTCCTCGCCTTCGCCTCCTCTCGGAGGCGGCCATTCACCGCCTCCGAGACGTGAACTTGGGCCCAGACCCGGGCCAGCTCCTGGAGAGCTTCGTCCCGCTGGCCCAGGAAGGAGGCGGCCCTGTCCTCCGCGTCCTTGAGCACCTGGATGACGCGCTGCTCGACGCCCCAGATAATAGCCACCCCCTATAAAATTCAAGAGTTAGAAAAATTTTTGGATATAGGAGCCAAAGGGAAGCGATAGTCACTTCGGGTGAATACCTGGGCTTGGAGAGACCGGAGCTCCGCGAAGCGATCGTGGAGTGTCCCTCCGGCAACGAAGGGCTGGACCTTCGGGGTCTGCAGGCCTTCCGCGTAGCGTTCAACCTCCCCTGCGGAAAGCAAGGGGGTCTCCCGCCCGGTGCTGGTCCGGCCGCGGCCGATAGCGGGCTCCCGAACCTGGGCGCCCGGCGCGACCTCGGTTGGGGTGGCGGTCATCGTCGTCCTCGTGGCGGAGGTGCCCTCAGAGGAGCTGGCTGAGGAAGTCCTTGAAGGGGTCCCTCGCCGGGGGGCGAACATCAGACCCTTCCCCTTCCCGGGTTGGAGGCCCCCCGGGGCCCCCACTTCCGGCGGGACCTCGTAGACCGAGGGGCTCCCCCCCTCGTCCACCGGCCATTCCATCCGCGGAGGCGAGGCCTCCGCGAACCTCACCTCCAGTTTCTCCGGCTCCAAGGGGGCCGGGGGTGGTGGCAGGGCCGCTACCGATGGCGGCGACGGGGCGTAGTTCGCCGAGTCGGAGGCCGCCCCGTCCGTGGCCAGTTCCCTCCCCCGAGCCTCAACGGGGCTCTTCGGGGGAGGGGGTGTCGTCTCTTTCCGTGCCGGCGCCCGGGAGCGCTCGGTCCCGAGGGTCTCGTCCCGGGGCTTCGCCGGAGTCGCCGCCGGCGTCATCGACGGGCCGGGGGTCTTTTGGACTCTAGCCTTCTTAGGCTCAGAGCCCCCGGCCGAGTCCTTCCCCCGCTTATGCGACCCGGGGGTGGGGAGGGGCTTCCTCTCCGGGAGCTTCAGGCCGTAGGCCTCAGCCACTAGGTTCCGGGGAGGACCCTCCCCCACGAGGCGCACAATGCGCTCGTGCTCGTCGACGAAGTACCTCCCGAGGAGGTTCTCCGCCTTCTCCCGCGCCGCCGGGTACGGCCGGACTGCAAGAGGTAAATAGTTTGTCAAAATTTTCAAAAATTCGTAAATGTAATGCAATAGGTTCCGGAGATTACGTCGCGTCACCGGCTTGATTGGGGGCCTTGCTCTGGGCCCATGCCGACTCCCCTCTTCCCGCCTGAGAAGGGGGAGATCCGAAGGAGCATCATCTCCTCGGCGGCGTCCCGCATAGAGCGGGCCTTCCGGGACTTGATCACCTTACCGAGGAGCTCGAGCTCCTCGTCCGTCCACATCGGAGGCTTCGGTGCGGATGACCGGCTGTAAGAGGCCGGTTCCGGGGCGTACGTCACCCCGTCGTCCCGGACCCGGAGGTAGAACCACCTCCGGACCCAGTCCCCCCAGTGATCCCGGGAGGCTGCCGCCGGGTAGTTAGCCACCCGGGACGGCAACATTTGCACCATCACAGAGCCAAAGGGGGACTTGGGTCCCCCCTTCACCAGGTGGGAGCTCCGCGCCGCCGGCTCATAAAAGTACCGGAAAACGCGTAGCGTGGGCTCCCTCCCGGTCGCCGTCTCGAAAATCCAGATGAAGATGCCCATCCGGACGAGGGCGTTCTGCGTGAGGTCGTTGAGCGCCAGCCCGTACTCCTTCAAAAACTCCCGGAGCATGGGATGCACCGGGAGCCGGAAGCCCGCCTCCAGGAAGGCCTCGAAGGCCATGACCTCTCCGGGCCTGGGGCGGGGAGCTCCGCCTTTCTTCACGGGGACTCGGATGTCCCCATCCGCGACGACGCCACGCTTGACCATGGACTCGGCGTCCTCGGCCGTAAACTCGGAGTCCCAAAGGAAGTCCGAAGCGACTTCCTCCAGGGGCACCTCGGTCGCCTTCGCTCGACCTTTCGGTGCCATCAGGTTTGTTTTTTCAGTGGTTAACTTTTCAGGAGGCTACGGCTAAAGGAACCGGACGCTAGCTACCGAGAGAGCTACCGGGAGAGCAAAAATCGTGAGGCTGAAGAGTTTGGAATGAAGCTACTGGGCCCCCTAAGGCCCTATTTATAGAGGCGAGCCGTGGTCCAGATGGGCGCCACGTGGCACCTCGCGGACCAATCTGGGCCGTTGAAGTTCAAACCGTGTGCGGGAAACGAAGGGACGGGCGCGCGAATCGAGGCACCGGTTCGACCCGCGAGCTCATTTATGACGAAACGGCGCGGCCATAAGGGTCCGGCACGGAAACCGAAGCGTTACGGCTCTGGTGACTTGCTCCGGAGATTTTCCCGGTGACGTGTACCATACCCACCGGGGACTCGAGCATCGTCCCCGAGGGGCATAGGGGGCTGCTGTTGGGGGAAATCTCCGCGGGACTACGTCCAGGTAAGTTGCGTCACACTAGCCCGGGGACCTGGCCTCCGGTGCCTCCCCGGACGCCGAATGTCTGACGTGGCCTCCAGTGCCGTCCCGGGCGCCGCCATTTGGCTCCCGGGACCTGTGCCTCCGGTGCCGTCCCGGGCGCCGCCTTTTGGCTCCCTTGACCGGGCCTCCTGGGCCGTCCCGGGCGCCGCGTTTTGGCCCCCGGAACCTGGCCTGCGGTGCCGTCCTGGGCGCCGCCGCTCGCCCGGGGACCTGGCCTCCGGTGCCTCCCCGAGCGCCGCCTTTTGGCCCCCGGCAACGGGCCTCCGGTGCCATCCCGTGCGCAGCCATTTGGGCCCCCGGGACCTGGCCTCCGGTGCCGTCCCGGGCGCCGCCTTTGGGCCCCCGGAACCTGGTCTCCGGTGCCGTCCCGGGCGCCGCCATTTGCCTCCCAGGACCCGGCCTCCGGCGCCAGTCCCGGGAGCCGCCTTTGTTCCGGAGACCTGGCCTCCGGTGCATGTCCCGGGCCTCATCGCCCTTCTAAAGGTAAAGTCTCGAGTTGTTTGTCACGTGCAGGTCACGCGAGGAGCACCTCGGGAATCAGCGACCACCTGTCAAGCATCCAAGGCGTTTGACCGGGAGAAGGACGGTCCTACCCTTCAATCCGACGGTGGCTTCTGGGGTAGTTTAGGCTTTTTGCTTCTTTTTGGGGCTATAAATAGCCCTTGTACCCCTCTGTTGTAAGGGACTGATTCACTTTTATTGGAATAGCTACACTCACAGGCGTGCTCCGGAAGCCTCTCCCCCGAAGAGAGCCTCCCCAGCCGACTCTGGTCGGGAGCGCGTCGACAGGACTAGGGCCCCCACCGGGACCCGAACCTGTATAAATCCTCGTGTCTTTTCTTGTGCTTGTGCGGTGAGGGAGGACCGGTCATCCGGTCAACCCGCGCCGCGTACTCTTCGTTAGGATCGTTCTCAAAACCTGTCGGGGTATTCGCAATACCACGACAAAAAGCTATCCAAATAGCCCAAATTTTATCTTCTATCTTTGCCAAATTATTTGCTAAACAAAGTTTGCCAGAATTTTGAAATCAAAATCAGCCCTAATCACTTAAATCTCAGATTTTATAGATCAGTCCAAAACCCAACTTCTGTAATTGCAAATCAGTCCAGATTCGACCAGAGCTCCCCAGCCTTCTCGACCAGCGACCAGAGCTTCACCTTGCATTGCTCCTTCATCGCGATCTTCGCCACCGGCCAGCTTTGTCTATGCTCGCTTGGGCCTACATGTACGCACATGTCCGCGCCAGAAGCGTCGCCGTGCAGCGTCAGCGACTAGCAACCGCGCGTGCGCACGACTATTAGCGATCGCAGCAACGCTTTTGTCAGCAACTTCATGCCACGTCGCTTCGCCGTGCCAACCTTTGTTGCCACCGCTTTGCACTGCCCAGTGCCAAGCCACGATGAATTGACAAATTGATCAGTTGCAGAGTCTCCTGCTCACCGTCGTGTCCTTGTCGCTGCTGTTTCTTCTGCACTCGGCTGGTCTCGTCACCAGTGCAAAGATTATTGCTGTCCCCACCTCACAAGCTCCGTCCCTGGTCTATTTAAGCATCCCTTTACCCTGTTCAAGCTTTACTTCACTAGAAATCAGTTAAGTCTCAAAGTTCCTTGTCTTCGTCTTCGTCTTCGTCTTCTTCTCCGGTGAGCCACCCAGAAGGAGCACAAACCTTCAAATTGCTTCGACCAGTGAGTTCCTCTTATTCACCTCATCGTGCTGTATTATCTAATTGAACTTTGGTGACCCCTAACGCCGGCGATCACCGAAGATTGAGATTTCCATGTTTCGGCAATTCTGATCAATTTATCCCAAATCAGCTCACCTCTTAGTAGAATTATTTGATCAGTGGAACCTCTCTAACAAGCCTGTTCTTTCAGATTTAAAACTTGAGCTTGGATCGAAGCTTTCCCAATTTTTGCGCGCCACCGGCGACCGGCTCACATCGCCAGGCCATACCACCGATTCCCTGACCAAATTGACCCTACCAGAAGTTTCCCCTCATCAACCTACTGCTCTCATAGCGAGCAATTGATCCCTAAAGCTATGTATCGATTCCCAAATCCAGTTTCTTCTTCTCCGGCGTAGTTCACCAGAATTCATCTCCGGCCACTGCCGGCGACGCCACCTTGTCCAAAACCTTTGCCTCAATCTCCTGAGCACATTTCTCTACTACCACGATCTTTAGTTCTGCACAAAAACTCAAGTTTGAGCCATGCCAAGAATCTGTCCAGAAGCTGTACTTCCTCATCGCCATCATTGCCGTCCAGCCATCTCAGCACATGAAACCACCGCCATTGGATTCCTGATGTTTTCACCTACCTCCTAGACATACTTGGCGAAGCAATCAAGCCCTAAATCGATTAAATCACCAAAGCCCTAGTTTTTCACAGTGCACTGACATTCAGTTCACTGTGTCCAGGGGTGTTTTTTCTAATTCTTTGAACTTCTAGACCTTCCTGTGAAAACCTTATTGTCAATCAGATACCTTCTTCAATTTTGCACCAAATGCTTTGATACAAATCAATTTTATCCATTTGAAATCTTCTAAATCTTATCAATGCCATTCTTGGACATTATCAGCCTTGTCAATCTATGTCAGCCAGTGGCATCAGCTCAGTTTGATCATGATGGGAAATGGTGCCCAATCTTCCGACAGGTATGGTAAGTGGATTGGTGGAGAACTCGACATTGACGATCCGGCTTTCGATCTAGAACCGATCCAAAACCTGCAACCGCTACACCACGGCTCCTTTGGTTATGAACCACGCGCACGCATGGATTGACCTCGCCACGAAGGCTTGTTCCTGCTGCAAATCGAGAACACAAGCAAGAACGAAGAAGAAGCAACTGAATTGCGAATTGTATTAAGCTTAGGAGTTGGGATTTCACAAACCGAGTTCGGCAAAACTGCAATGGCAAAATAATCTAAGCAAAATCCAAATCTAAACAGTGACGACTATTGAGTATATGAAGAGGCGGCGTGGCTAGGGTTTCTCACACCCTACTAGGGAATACATGGGCCAGAGGCCCGAAACAAGGTGTCACAGCACTGACTTGGCCGAATCAGAATTTGGTCGAACTTTGTTTTGTTAATTTCTGGTGATTCAGAAGGAATTTGGATGTGGCACCAGATCCATTGGAAAGATCTTGTCATGGTATTCTCCGTGGACTATAAGAAAGTCCCAATCGGACTTCGTATGAGGGAGTTATGCTAGTTTGAAGGCAGGCTGCTCCTGGATGGCCGAACCGGACTCCAACTCGAATCCGTCTTGAACTCCAACTCGACTTGGGCTCCTTGCTGGTCCTCACGTCCTTGCTGGTCCTCTCCATGGTTCTTAAGTACAATATTATCACCAGTAGGTAGTAAACCATTCTCAAAACCATATATATATAAAATTAGAAACAAATTCACCTAGCAATGCAACAATCGGGCTCGGCCGCGCATTATTAGTCCTTATGTAACTAGCGGAGGATTGTTGGTGCATGTATCCGAAGGAGTGATGTCCTCATCATCCTCCCCCTCTTGAAGTAGAGCCGTCCTCAGCTCAAGCTCTTCTTTCTCTCCCAAGTACGGCTTCAAATCTGAAATGTTAAATGTGGGACTAATCAAAAAATCTACAGGCAACTCAAGCTTATATGCATTATCATTAATCTTCTCAAGTATTTTAAAAGGACCAACAGCTCGAGGTATTAGTTTAGACTTTCGTAGTTCTGGAGACCTTTCTTTTCTCAAGTGTAGCCAAACTAAATCACCCGGTTCAAATTTTACTTCTTTCCTACCTTGACTACCCGCAGTCCTATACTTTTCATTCATTCGCTCTATGTTTTTCTTAGTTGTTTCGTGCAGTTTGAGTACAAATTCAGCGTGCTTTTTAGCATCAAAATTCATTCTCTCAGATGTAGGCAAAGGCAAAAGATCTATTGGAGCACGAGGGTTAAAACCATACACTACCTGAAAAGGACTTACCTTGGTGGTGGAGTGTACCAATCTGTTACAAGCAAACTCAATGTGTGGTAAACACTCTTCCCACATCTTCAAATTCTTCTTTAGAATATCCCGCAACATGGTGGACAATGTGCGGTTGATAATCTCAGTTTGTCCATCTGTTTGTGGATGACATGTAGTAGAAAACAGCAGCTTCGTACCCAATTTATTCCACAAGCTTCTCCAAAAATGACTCAAAAACTTCGCATCACAATCTGAAACAATAGTGTTTGGCACTCCATGTATGCGTACAATCTTACGGAAAAACAATTCAGCAATATGTGTAGCATCATCACTCTTATGACAAGGTATGAAATGTGCCATTTTAAAAAAATGATCCACAACCACAAAAATACTATCCCTCCCCCTCTTGGTCCTAGGCAATCCTAAAACAAAGTTCATCGAAATGTCCTCCCAAGGAGTGCAAGGAACAGGAAGAGGCATATAAAGACCACGTGGATTTAAGCGAGACTTACCTTTGTTGCAAGTAGTGCAGTGTGACACGTAGCGTTTGACGTCGCGTCTCATCTTGGGCCAAAAGAAGTGAGTGGACAACACATCTTCAATTTTCTTCACTCCAAAATGACCCATCAAACACCTCCATGTGCTTCTTACAAAAATAAAAGGCGAATGGAGCTAGCTGGAACGCATAGCTTGTTAGCACGATAAAGCAATCCATCATTCAGCACATATTTATTCCATGTTGTCCCTTCCTTACAATTTTCAAAAGATTCTTTAAAATCCAAATCAGTGGCATATAACTCTTTGATCGTTTCTAGGCCAAAAATCTTGTGATCTAGTTGTGACAACATGGTATAATGCCTAGACAAAGCATCAACAATAATATTTTCTTTTCCCTTCTTATGTTTAATGACATATGGAAATGACTCTATGAATTCCACCGATTTAAAATGTCATTTATTCAGTTTGCCTTGACTTCTAATCTGTTTCAAAGATTCATGATTAGAGTGAATAACAAATTCCTTAGGCCAAAGATATTGTTGCCAAGTTTCCAAAACTCGAAATAAAGCATACAATTCATTATCATAAGTGGAGTAATTCAGAGATGGCCCATTCAACTTCTCACTAAAGTAGACAACAGGCTTACCTTCTTGCAGCAGCACTCCTCCTATTCCAATTCCGCTAGCATCACATTCTATTTCAAAAGTCTTACCAAAATCTAGAAGTTGGAGTAGAGGTGCATGTGTAAGCTTCTCCTTAAGCATGTTGAAAGCATGTTCTTGTGCTGGCCCCCATCGGAAAGGAACGCCCTTCTTTGTCAACTCATTTAGCAGGGCAGCGATGGTGTTGAAATCTTTCACAAAGCGTCGATAGAAACCTGCAAGACCGTGAAAACTACGCACTACTAACCACTCATAAAGCTCGAACTTAGTTTTAAATGCAGTTTTCCATTCATCGCCCAATTTCATTCTTATTTGGTGGTATCCACTACGTAAGTCAACCTTTGTGAAAATAATAGAACCACTTAACTCGTCAGGCATGTCGTCTAACCTAGGAATAGGATGACGATACCTTATTATAATATTGTTAATGGCTCTACAGTCTACACACATACGCCAACTACCATCTTTCTTTGGAACCAAAAGCACAGGACTTGTCGCTGAATTTCCTTTGTCTCCTCTAGATTTGTCCTGTACGTAGCACGGTTTGGTAATGATGCTCCCGAAATCAAGTCGATTTGGTACTCAATACCTCTAATTGGTGGCAGCCCCGGGGGTATCTCAGCGGGAAAAACATCCTCATACTCCTGCAAAAGGTTAGTGATAGGAGGGGGCAAGTGCTAGATATATCCACTACTACAGAAATGCTTTTCACTATCGGTTAAAAATCCAATCTACTATCGGTTCTCTTACCGATAGTGATCGGCACGATAGTAGAAACGTAGCACACTTCTATCGGTTGAAAACCGTTAGTAAAACATCTACATTCCCAACGTTCACTAATCGCTATCGACTATTTCTTCTATCAGCTCGGATTTAAACCAATAGTATTGTGTACGTTTTTTCTATCGGCTCGTATATAAACCGATAGTATTGTGTTGGTTTTTTCTATCGGCTAGGATCTAAACCGATAGTAATGTGTATGTTTTTTTCTATCGGCTGGGATCTAAACCGATAGTATTGTATAGACACAGTTAGTACTGGAAACTTTATTCTATCGGTTGTTGTATATGAGCCAATAGTACTGGAATATTTATTCTATCGGTTGTAGTATATAACCAATAGTACTGTGTAGTTTTCCTATCGGTTATGTACTCGACACGGTTAGTACTGGAATCTTGCACATATACATACAGCAATACAGAGATACATTGGATCATTCACAAATACACCAATATTTACAAATATACACCAATATTCACATATTGAATTTGTTCACAAATACACTAATACAGTAATATACACATGCATTGGACAGATTGAATTTATTCACATATTGATCGAGTTTATTCACAAATACATCAATAAATCTATTCACATATTGAGTTTATTCACAAATACTGCAATCAACACATTCAATATATATTACACAAGTCAGTTACAATCGATCGTTGATAGCCACTTCTTCCATGACATATTGAGCCCAAATTGTTCGCAGCTCCTTCAATTGAGGCAACTCATATTGCTCTTTCAACTTGGCTCTCTGCATATATGCGTGTATGAAGTTAGGATCGTACGTCACATCCAATTAAAGTTCGACTTTGATTCAGGAAAAATGGTTACCTTAGGGAATTGGGTGAAGTTTCTCCTGATCAGGTCATACATGAATCTCATGACATAGAAGCCACATTCCCATGATTGTGGCTGCTGATGGCACTGGGAAAATTGCATATGCAAAGACATAAACCCACATTAACTCGAAAGAACTAATTAAGCTTAAATTAAAAGACTCATCATGAGTACTTCCATCCGTATTAATTACCTCATATTCTTTCCAAGAAATTGTTGTGCCCTTCGACGCGTCATGCCTCCCTCCAGCACTAGCATAATTTTTGAAAGCCCTGTATTTAATTTAGCATTGCTGGTTAATATGTTATCATTAATTAGCTAGTCAGAGAAAAATTTAAAACAACTATGTTACTTATGCATCTATGTGCCATGTGAGGGTGAAAACATGCGCCACCTTGTCGCTCATCGAATCGAGGTAATAGACCTCATTCATCCATGGGCAAATGACGACGAGGACCCAGTGGCCCCTACATTGCATATATAAGCGAACCGTTTCATACATATGTTAGGCGTAACATACAAGAATGAGTTAAATTAGTAGGAAATGCACTAACCTTTGGTGGTACGGCGCAAGGATGAACTCTCGGTCCTGCTCCGCTAGTAGTGCCCTTGATATGTATTCCTCCGCATGTGCTTGGTCGTTCTCTAGCATCGTGAGGCTTATTTTCTCTGGGTCGAGGAAACCCACCTTGTCACATGCCCTCATCGACGCTAGCCTATACATGCACCTGGATGCAAAGTAGACATTAGTAAGTAGTGCATACAAAGTGATTAGATTTATGAAACGAACTGTGATAACTTCAGACAACAGCAAACTCACAGGACTCCAGTCCGTATGATGGACATATCAAGCTCCCGCCAGTTGAGGAGGTCGAACAAATCCTCGTGGGCCACCGATATGCTCCCGGCCTCACGGTGAAAATGACCTGGCCTGAAGTGAACTAAGAAGTTGATGTGGCGCCTAGACCGGGTCAGGTACCACTCGTGGAGACTTCTTGTTATTTGATCCATATTGCGCAGAAGGTACTCCGACACGAGTGGGGACCCGTTCTTGAACGTACCCGGCTGGCTTTGTTTGGCCTTGCATTTGGCCTTGCCCTTGCCTTTGGGTGGGGAGCGAGTGTATACCTTCGAAGGTTGGGGTGTGGTGCTGCCGGCCTCATTTGATGGTGAAGGGTTTGAGGCCGTCGGAGGAGGCATGGGGGCCGAAGGAGCTCACTCATGCATTGTGGCGAGGGTGGTGTCCTCAGGAAGTGAGCTGGTATCCATCGTCCACTTTAAGTACAAACGCATATGTTAGATTTTGCAAATTGAGTATATTAACTGAGTTGTAAGCTAGAATGGCTAGGGTTTACCTCCTGTAGTGTAACACCCTTCTTGGGCCACTGTATGTACGAGCCCAATGCCTCGCCAATTGTCCGCATTTCATCCGTTGGGACGGGCAATGGAAAAGAGCTGTAGCCCGGGAGGGCCATGTCCACCTGTACCTTTGAGAATCCAGGCTCCAGAGGTACGCAGTGGATCCGGACATCCTCCCAAGACTGGTATACGACCCCGTTTGCAACCACTACAGGTTTGTCACCTATGTTGATCAATAGGCTACAGCTCGCCGGTTTCTGCAATTTGCAACAATTATAACAAGTTAGCGAAACAATTCTAACATAACGGGAGTGGCATCAACCGAACTGCATATATAGCTCAAGAGTTGCAATACCTCGATCAGGTCCACCGAATCCATGTGAACCTTCGAGCCGCAACTACTCAGCCTGGCAGCGTCAACCTCGGTAGCTGGATCTAAACCCTTGGACTGCACAACTCAGCTGAGGCGTTCATACTTCTCGTTCATTTGAGCGAACATGTCTGCAAATTGTGCAGTCACATCTGCCCGTATCTTCTGAGATAGCTCCACTTCCGTTTCCTTCCAGCTGCCAGCCTTCTTCACCTTTTGCCCGGGCTCCGAGAAGCCTTCCTTCCATGGCACCACACCCCCCACGGTTCGCATCCGCCCTGGATGCTCCTTGTTCCCTAGAGCCCGGGTAAGAATGTCGTTCTCCCTATGGGGAGTGAACAATCCCTCGGTTGCCTCCTTCGAGCAAGAGATCTGTTACATTCAAAGCTCTCCATTGTGAGGAAGAAATATATACAAACTTGTGCGCAAACTAGTGATCATAGTTTTTTCTACCACACTCTATGATTCCAACCAGGAAGTTAGCCCACTTACGAGTCGCTGCACGACCTCGACGTCCCTGGGGTTTGGAAACGCCACAGTCCCCGTGGCCGACACGGTCCCTCTGGCCAGCCACCAGCGCTTGCATCGCTGATCGCGGATCTCGGAGAGTGGTAGGTCAGGGAGTTGACGAAATTTGACGCCTCGTCTTCAGCCTTCTTCCACTGCTCCTCCTTCCCCGCATAGCCGCGAGAGCCGAGCCAGTGTGGGTGGTCGTTCCTCCTCTAGATTGCCTTGTTCTTCTCGCTGAGGGCCTTCGTACCAGAAACAAGAAAATTAATGCACCACTGCTTACTGCATACTGCATACAATGGTGTAACCAAGCAAAGGAACCATACATACCTTAAACTCAGGAGTCCCCTTCTGTTGGGTGAATTGCTCCCATACCTCCTCCGTTATGAAGGGGTACTTCTCGCATGGAGATTTGCCTTTAGCGAGGAAGGTACTGACGAGGACGCTCTTGAAGGTTTTCCACGTGTTGTTCATGTCCTTCAAGCAAGCTATCTTGGGACCATCGTCGGGATGTTCCACTTGGCCTGTTTCGAATGGTACATATAAGCAGGACTTACCTAATCTCTGGGATAAACAAAGGGAATGTGATTACTCAAGAGTTCAGTGATTTTGATTAATTTTACCTTCACTTCTGCCTACAGCCTATCCCACTCGTGGGCCTTGACGTCCTTCCAGCTCTGGACGGTGATCTTCACCCTTTCCTTCGCCAACAAGCCAACATAGGCAGCATAGTGGCCGGCGTTCTTCCCGATCGGTCTCCCGAACTGGTTGAACTCACATGAAAGATCCGCGCGTTTGACCAAATGGCCCAACATCGTCGCGCCTCGCGCCTTCCTCTTGCGCTGGGACGAGGCAGCGCCATCTACTTCGCCCTCACCGAATCACTACTATCAGCCGAGGAAGATGCCGACATGGCTTTACCTAAAATTCGATGAACAGACCATCAATTGATATGAAGAAAGGTACATGACAAAGTTCATAACTAAAATTGTTGTGCCCTACGCTAGTCTCTATGCATGAACATAAAGTCTGTTAAAATTTAAATGAACCAAAATTTCAGATGAACATTAGCAAATGGGAAGTAATTAACAGAAAATTCAGATTAGCAGTGCAAACTATGACTGATCCGTTTGAGACCTAGCCTTGGTTTTCGCACTAGGCTCGCCCAGATTCTAATATGTGGAATAACGGGATCTTATACCGAAACCCCAAAGTAATTGCACAACTCTTTATTTCAAAGAGGGCTTACACATCGAACATTAGACACACTTGTCTACATCGAAGGAACTATAAGTGTCTAAAACTCAAATAAGTTCTATGACTCTTCGATTGAATTCGGTGATCTAAACTAGACCTATTACAAGGTATTTATAGTCCAATCGTATGAGTACGTATCAGACTTAGAGACCTAAACGTATTAGACTCATATAACTAATCCTAAACAGATAAGCTTAGTTATACACATTCGGATCTGATTACAATTCCGAACAGGGAACGAATTCCTCTTCCTAGTCGCGGACCAATCTATGGTCGCGAACCCATCCATGTTCGCAGATCCTTTCCGAACACGGTTAAGGTCGCGAAGCCGTATGCGATCAGGACTTGGTCGCGAAGCCGTATGCGATCAGGACTTGGAGATTCTCCCGGATCATGACTCCCTTGTTGAGAAGGAGCCAACCCCTGTTGCGACCTCTCGATCAAACTGGAGATGTGGAAATTGGGCTTGTCCATCTTCTTTGGTGTACCACTTTGCCGCACGTGCTCGTTGATCTTTCCGACCGATTCGAAAAGTCTCTTTGGTGCCACTGCGGGTGGTAGTTACCTTCTTCTCCAGAATCACATCTTCACGTAGAGGTTCATCTCGTTGATAGACCAAGTCTTCAACAGATGGTACTATAGTATCTGGCTCATCATCCAGCATGGAAGGCTCAAAGAGTTTGAGGTGCTCAACATTAACAACCGTAGATATCCATGTATGGAGGTAACTCGAGCTGACAAGCATTATTACCCACTTTCCGCAAAATCCGAAAAGGACCATAACGAATGGATTTGAGCTTCTTACCTTCACCTTTAAGTCTCTCCTTACTCAAATGTAACCATACCATATCACCTTCTTGAAATTGCGCATCAACTCGGTGCCGATCATGTCGCACCTTGTACTTGAGTTGAGCTTTCAGCAAGTTCTGTTCAACCTCATGATGGAGTTGTTGAATACCTTTCAAGAACTTTTGTGCTCGATCCTGATCAGATACTTCCTTGCTGTTCTGTGCTGAGGTGGGGATCACAAACTCCATGTCGAATGGACTCTATGGTAGAAACCCTAAACAAACCTCAAACGGTGACTTTCCAGTCGAACCATGCACTGCTCGATTAAAAGCAAACTGCAGGTACGGTATGCTTTCATCCCAAGTCTTCGGGTGCTTCGAGTTATATCCTCTCAAGAGATGAACGACTATGCGATTTACCACCTCGGTTTGACCATCAGTTTGCGGATGAAAAGCAGTACTCCTCTTTTGTCCATCATCATCCAGAGCGATCGCCAAAAGTGATTAAGGAACCGGGTATCGCGATCAGACACAATAGAAGTCGGCAGTCCGAAGTGTGTCCAAACGTGTTGAAAGAATACCCGAGCTGCTTCTTCTCCCGTGATAGTCTTTCGACAAGGTATAAGAACAATCATTTTGGAGAACCAATCAACGACCACGAATAGATAGTCGTTGCCACGTCGGGTCTTAGGCAATCCTCCTAAGAAATCCATGGATATGCTCTCCCATGGTCTCGATGGAACTGGCAAAGGAGTGTACAAACCTAATTTTCGGTTTGCCGATTTCGAGATGCTGTAGAGACCACAGCCTCGAACAAAACTAGCCACATCTTGCTGCATACGCGGCCAGAACACATGTCGGTGAAGATTTTGCAACGTCTTTGTAACCCCAAAGTGACCAACTACCTTCGATGTATGCGCTTCTCGCAACCATTGAATTCGAGGTGCTCCACGAGGTATGCAAAGTAAGTTGCCTTTGTACAAGAGTCCTTCTCGACGAATGAACTCCGTAGGTTTCCCTGTTTTGTGCTCAGTCAGTATTGTTTGAAAATCAGGGTCTTCACTATACATCGTGACATAGTCATCATGACATGAGGGCTCGATCTGCATGAACGCTGATAAACAGAGGGTCGTAACTGGTGGTCGCGACAACATGTCCGCCAATTTGTTGTGTACGCCCTTCTTGTACTTAATCACCAGATTAAACTGCTGCAGATACGACATCCACTTCATGTGCCGAGCTTGCTGTAGCTTGGACTGAGTTTGCAAATATTGCAATGGTTGATGGTCGGTGTGGACAACCGTCTCTTTCCCCAAGAGATAACACCGCCAATGTTTCACGGCCTGATGCAGTGCGCATAACTCCTTATCATAAGTCGGGTAGTTCTTCTGAGCTCCCTGGAATAACTCGGAGTGATATGCCACTGGTCGACTTTCTTGCATGAGCACTGCGCCCATTGCATAACCTGAGGCATCGGTTTCTAGCTCGAACTGCTTCTGCAGATTCGGCAAAGCTAACACAGGCGCCTCGCTGATCTTCCTTTTCAGCAAGAGAAACGTGTCCTCATGTTTCCCTGTCCACTCGAACTTCTGATCGATCCTGGTTAATCATGCAATGGAGAAGCCACAATCGAGAAGTGTCGGATGAACTTCCGAAGATATTGGCATGCTCCCACAAAACTACTCACATCCGTAACTGTTCGCGGTCGTGGCCATTTGCGAATCACTTTTACCTTGTCTGGGTCGATTTGCAACGTACCATTGCCGACCAGGAATCCAAGGTAAAGTAGAGTTTGCTGGCCGAACTCGCACTTCTTACGGTTGAGGCGAAGTCGATGTTGCCGAAGCTGATCGAACACCTTTTCGACATGAATGAGGTGCTCATCCCACAAACGACTATAAACCAATATGTCGTCGAGGTACACGATCACAAAGTCGTCGATGAACTATCTCAATACGTCATTCATAAGACGCATGAAAGTTGTCGGGGCGTTGCAGAGACCAAACGGCATGACCAGCCATTCGAACAGACCTTGTCGTGTTTTGAACACGGTCTTCCACGTATCCTCCTCTCGGATGATGACTTGATGATATCCTGACTTAAGATCCAACTTGAAGAAGACAACAGCATGCTTCAATTGGTCTAGCAGGTCATCAATACGAGGAAGGGGGTACCGGTTCTTGATGGTGATCTTGTTCAGTGCTCGATAGTCAATGCACATACGCCAAGTCCCATCTTTCTTTGGTACTAACACCACAGGAGATCCACAAGGTGAACTACTTGGTTGAATGATACCATCGTTCAGGAACTCACCAAGTTGTCTCTTGATCTCTTCATTCTCCAATACTGAGTTGCGATACATACTCAGATTGGGCAGTGTCGCATCGGACACAAGCTGAATTTCGTGCTCGACTGGACGTTTCGGCGGATGACCTGGGGTAGTCTCGAACAGATCACTGTATTTCTCCAACAGTCCCAAAAAATGACCAGAATTCTCTCGGCACACCAGCGACAATGCTGGTCGAGTACCCTCACCTTGACCAATGGGCCGAATCATGACAAGCACATACTTGTGGCATGCATTAACAATTCGTTTGGCTTGATTTGCGGTAATCAAGTTCGAAGTGTTGACGTGGATGTCTCTACTGATCACGAACTTAAGTCCGTCTTTCGTGAGGTCGTACTCTTGTGCTCGCCGATGGAAATGAGCGTCTCGATCATACAGATACGGACTGCCAAATATCACCTGACAGATATCGATAGGGACAACATCGCATTGCACCTCATCAATATATCGTGCAGAGATCGCAAATTTCAACACACACTGACTCGTAATCTGTTGATTCACGTCGGATGTAAACCAACCCAGTGGATATGGTCGCGGGTGTGTGGTTGTCTTCAAACCAAGTCACCGAACCAGTCCAGCGGAGACCAGATTCTTCTGACTTCCTGGATCGAACATCGCTGTGACCACTTCGTGCTTCACTTGGACGTTGATGGTGAACAAGTCCTCTGTTGGACGATGGTCGTTTGGTGGATCCGAACCCTTCTCCTTCGGCATTGCCATCAGAGACAAGGTCGTATCCGCCTCATTAACCGAGTTCACTTGGACAACTTCTTCGTCAGGTGAAGTCGCAGTAGCCGTGGCTGTTCTTTTCCCTGGTCCGTTTTTCTTTGGTCGAAGTTCAGGATGAAGCTTGTAGCATTTGTCCTTGGTATGTCCCGCGACTTGACAATGTTCGCAAAAAGCACCCGTGCCCGTTTTGGAAGCGTTCTTCTTCGGACTCGGCTTTCTCTTTGTCGAGGTCGCACTTTCCTTCGTGCTTTTGTCGCTGTGGGATTTGTTCTTCTTCTCGATCGCCATAGCAGTTGTGCTTGCGGTCGCGATGACTTGGACGCCGAACAGACTTAGCTCAGTACTGATCGATTTCTGAAGTCCAGATGTGTACTTCCTAAATACCTGGGGATCGGATAGTGAGATGCCAATGACCATTGCTTGTCGCTGAAACTCTGTTGTATAGTCTTGGACGGTCTGGTCGCGCAGTTGGTACAATCTGTGCCAACGTTCCCATCTCTCCTCAAGGTAACCCATCGGATAGAATTCTTGTTGCAGAAGTCGTTTGAATTGACCCCACGCAAGGTCGTCAGCTTCACCACTGGTGACAAGGGCCTTCCACCATGTCTTGGCGTGGTCCTTCATCTTCAAAGGTGCAAATTTCACCTTTTGAGCGCTACTGAACCCTTTCAGGTCAAAGTAGGTCTCAAGTTGATCGATCCAAGAATCCAGCTTCTCGGCATCGATCACCCCATCATATATGGGTATATCAATCTTAGCGTCGACCTTAAAAGATCCGACAGCTAAGGAGGTGTTGGCGAGGTCGTCGGTCTTGTGGTCGCCTTCGTCTTCATCTTCATCTGCCCTGCGCAAGTCTTCACCAGTCTTCGCACCCATCCCCTCTCCAACTTCAGGAGGTACAATCATGGCCTGCTGCTTAATCCAAGCAAGCACGTTTTCCATGTCGGTGGAGAGCTTAGCCACTTGTTCGGCTAGGTTAGCTTGAACGGAGGTATCGTCAGACATTGTCAGAGACGTGGCTGTAGGAACCGTCAATTGATCGCCTGGAGTTTCGCCAGAGGTTTTATAACCCTGGCGAGTCTTCACCATCCACAGGATAGGAAAGTTGCTCTGATACCAACTTGATCTGTTTGAGACCTAGCCTTGGCTTTCGCACTAGGCTCGCCCAGATTTTAATATGCGAAATAATGGGATCTTATACCGAAACCCCAAAGTAATTGCACAACTCTTTATTTCAAAGAGGGCTTACACATCGAACGTTAGACACACTTGTCTACGTCGAAGGAACTATAAGTGTCTAAAACTCAAATAAGTTCTATGACTCTTCGATTGAATTTGGTGATCTAAACTAGACCTATTACAAGGTATTTATAGTCCAATCGTATGAGTACGTATCAGACTTAGAGACCTAAACATATTAGACTGATATAACTAATCCTAAACAGATAAGCTTAGTTATACACATTCGAATCTGATTATAATTCCGAATAGGGAACGAATTCCTCTTCCTAGTCGCGGACCAATCCATAGTCGCGGACCCATCCATGTTCGCGAATTCTTTCCGAACACGGTTAAGGTCGCGAAGCCGTATGCGATCAGGACTTGGTCGGGAAGCTGTATGCGATCAGGACTTGGAGATTCTCCCGGATCAATGACATACTCTATTTCCTATCGGTTTTCCAAGTAAAACCGGTAGTACCCAAGTTTGTATTCAGGAAAATTAAAAAGATTAACAGTGCAAACTATGGCTAGTCTCTCTGCATGAACATAAAGTCTGTTAAAATTTAAATGAACCAAAATTTCAGATGAACATTAGAAAATGGGAAGTAATTAACAGAAAATTCAAATTAGCAGTGCAAACTATGACATACTCTATTTCCTATCGGTTTTCCAAGTAAAACCGATAGTAATCAAGTTTGTATTCAGTAAAATATATAAGATTAGCACTGCAAACTATGCTAGTCTCTCTGCAGGAACATAAAGTCTGTTAAAATTTAAATGAACCAAAATTTCAGATGAAAATTAGAAAATGGGAAATAATTAACAGAAAATTCAGTTTAAGGTATTTACTATCGGTTCTAAATAAGAAACCGATAGTGGACTACACTGTATGACAAATTGCTAGTGATTTTCATCAATTCTGTCATTCTCATAGCTATCAAGTTTGTAGTTCATGAATTTTACTCTAGTTTTATATTTGTAATCCATTGAACCACATATGAACCATTGCATATAAATTTAAGCAATTGACGCAAGCGATTTGGTCAAGAACACTTACAGTCGTTCGTGGAGTGGCCGGAGGCGGTGGCGCAATGCAGTGGCCGGAGGCGGTGGAGAACCAGATTGCGATCGACAATGGTGGCGCAGAGGAGCGAAGAAGAGAACGTCGGGGAAGCTAGGGTTTTTCACGCGTGAGTATTTGGAATGTGATCAGTTGCACTGGAGGGAAAATCGTGCAAGGTTATAACCTAATATATGAATCTTTACTATCGGTTCATAACCACCAAACCGATAGTAAAAACATGTAAGTTAGGGTTTGCAGTGTTGGCATTGTTCACTATCAGTTTTATTATTCCAAACCGATAGTAAACTAAGAACAGGGGCTCATAACACAGTATAAATCACTATTGGTTATGAAAAATAAACCGATAGTAGAGTTTAATTTCATATCGGTTTGGCAGTTGAAACCGATAGTAAAATACAATGTTATTGACCCTAAAGAATTTCCCTTAGAACAATTACAGATGATCTCAGTACATCATTTTGCATTGTATTTTACTATCAGTTTTATGGCAATAAATCGATATTATATGTTAATTTCATATCAGTTTGGAAGTTGAAACCGATAGTAGAATACTGTTAAATTGATCTAAAGGGATTTCCTGAGAACAATTACAGATGGGTCTCAGTACATCATTTTGCACTTGTAAAGACACATGAAACCCGATGCAAATGACTTCCAATAATTTTGAAATAAATTAACAGTAAAGACCAATCATGGAATGAAAATTTGCAGTTTTCATATTGATTTGTGAAAAGAATCAATTATTGCTCAAATCAAGTATATACTCCAATTGAAATGAAAATTTGCATAAATGATTCTCAATGCATCACGTATGTTTTCCCAAAGAATTTTTGAAAAATGATTTGAAGAATTCTTCGATTAAAGATCCAAGTAATATACGTCACTTACATATTGCAAATTAGTCAAGAATGGTTGTCCACCCATAATCCTTCTTCGTGGTCGTCTCGCAGGTAACTTGTTTCGTCAATATCTTCGGTAGGGACAGATTGAAGAATTCCATCTAAAAATGGAGGTAGTTCGTCGAACTGATCATACTCTTCTTCATCCACAACGTCTTCGACCCCAGCAATACGTCTCTTACTGTGAAGGACAACGTGCAACTTTGGGTTGGTCGGGTCAACGATGTAGAACACCTGTGTGGCTTGCTCAGCAAGTATAAATGGATCATCTTGGTGTGCGACTCTACTGAGATCGACAAGAGTAAACCCATAATTGTCGACTTTAACACCTCGAGGGATTTCGACCAATTGGCATCGAAACAGAGGAATCTTAAGTAATACATAATCGAGCTTCCATATTTCCTCAATAACACCGTAATATGAGTCGAGTGCCCTTACTGCCCTGGCATCCTCCGAAATAGCAAGTAGTGTCACTCCACTAAATTGCATAGTACTCTTCTCGTCCTGAGTTCTTGTGTAAAATGAATAGCCGTTGATGTCATACCCCTGCCAAGTACCTATAGTAAATCTTGGCCCTCTGGCCAACCATGTAACAACTTCATCTACGTCGCCCTCAGAAGCTTGCAAGACTCTATTTTCGATCCACCCAGCAAACTTCCTATTATGTTCCCTGGTGACCCAAATCTCTGGCTTCGAGGGATTCTGTTTCCATAACATTTCCTTGTGCTCGTGTATGTATGGCTCCACCCCCGTCATGTGCTGTAAGACCCAAAAATGGGCTTTTGCATACAGATCACTAGAGGGGACGACTGCTTTAAATCTAATCGTTCCAATGCCCTGAAGCCTGCCCTCATGCCGGGACATAGGAACGCCAATTGGGTCAACCCCGGCCATATAGTTGGTGCAAAATTCGATCACCTCCTCGACTGCATAACCTTCAATGATACTGCCCTCAGGCCGATGTCGATTCCTTACATATCCCTTCAAGATACCCATAAATCTCTCAAATGGATACATGTAGCGCAGGAACACGGGTCCACAAAACTTAATTTCTCTGACAAGGTGAACAATTAGATGGACCATAACATCAAAAAAGGATGGAGGGAAATACATCTCCAGCTGACAAAGAGTTGTAGTCACATCGCGTTGCAAATCGTCCAGTCCATCCAGATCAATTACCTGCACGGACACAGTTGCAACAAATATTCAGATCCAAAAAATCTGAAAAGTTCCACGAATGGAGCTAATTAACTTGCTAGGGGTACACGCTTATGTACCTTGCCAGATATTGTGTTGAAGAAATAACATAGCTTTGTAATTGTCTCTCTGACTTTGACTAGGAGAATGCCTCTGATAGCAATGGGAAGCATTTGTGACATCAGTACATGACAATCATGGGACTTCATACCAACCAATTTCATGTCTTTCATGGACACAAGTTTTTTCAAGTTCGCAGAATACCCGCATGGAACTTTGACACCATGTAGGCACTGACAGAGTTCTGTTTTTTCTCTTTTTGACAAAGTATGGCAGGCCGGGGGGAGGTATGTCCGCTTTCCCTTCTCCAATGGTGCAAGCTCAGTCCTTATGCCCATGTCGAGCATGTCACGGCGAACGTTGATGCCATCTTTCATCTTTCCTGGAATGTTCAACAACAAACCAATCAAACTATCACAAACATTTTTCTCTACGTGCATGACATCAATGCAATGTCGAACTTGTAAGTGCTCCCAATATGGCAGTTCCCAAAGAATCGATCTCTTCTTCCAAACATTTTTTTCCTGGAGGTTTAGAACATTTACCGAACTCAACTTTGATGTCCTTCACGAGCAAGTAAAGCTCCTTACCAGTCACAAACATTGGGGTTGATCCTTTCTCAGGCCTCCCATTGAATGACTTCCTCTTCTTACGGTAGGCGTGATGCATCGGAAGGAATCTGCGATGACCCATGTACACTATTTTTCTACAGTTCGATAACCACATGCTTTCAGTTTCATCCAGGCAAATAGGACAAGCCTTGCCTACTTTCGTACTATACCCCGACAAATTTCCATAGGCCGGGAAATCATTTATGGTGCAAAATATCATGGGCCACAACATGAAATTCTCTCGCTTATGTGCATCCCACACCCGCACCTCTTCGCTCCACAATTTATGTAAGTCCTCGACTAACGGTGATAGAAACACGTCAATATCATTCCCGGGTTGTCTGGGTCCTGAAATTAGTAACGACATCATGATGTACTTGCGCTTCATACATAACCAAGGAGGAAGATTGTAGATGTATAAAAGAACCGGCCAAGTGCTATGTCGACTGCTCATATTTCCGTGTTGATTCATACCATCCGTACTCAGCCCAAACCTTATATTCCTCACTTCGCCGCCAAACTCACCGAATGTTCTGTTAATGTTTCTCCATTGAATGGAATCAGCTGGATGTCTTAGTTTTCTATCTTGTTTCTGACCTTCAACATGCCAATGCAAGTACTTGGCATCTTTCGGATTTGCAAACAGACGTTTCAATCTAGGAATCACAGGCAAATACCACACAGTTTTGGCCGGAGGCCCTTTCTTTATGTCATCACATCCAATGTGATAAATTCTGTCCCCATGCTTATACCGCGATGCGCCGCATCTTGGACAAACATGCAAATCCTCGTACTCGTTACGGTACAGAACACAATCATTTGGGCATGCATCTATTCTTTCGATTTCCATTCCCAACGGACACAATAGTTTTTTGGCTTGGTAAACCGATCTTGGCAACTCATTTCCCTCTGGAAGCATGTCCGCTAACAGATTCAATAGCGCCGTGAAACTCTTATCGCTCGAACCGTTGCTTGCCTTCAAGTTATATAATCTCAACACAGAAGACAACTTTGTAAATTTTGCACATCGCTTCTCAGAATCAACAATTAATTTCTCAAATTTAGCTAAATCGTTTTCGCTGTAATCTTCTTCTACATCACGTAACATTTCATCTAAATTGTCGTCATCTACATGGACTTCCGAATGAACATTACCAATGTTCTGATCATGATCATCATTACTGCAATCCACTTCCAGGTGCTGCTGAGTGGTAGAGGTGCTCGTTTCCTCAAGATCTTCACCATGCCATATCCAACGGGTATAGCGTGCATTAAAACCATGATGAATCAAATGACTCCTAATCTGATCAGAGTTGCCGAACCTTTTTAAGTTCATACAATCTATACAAGGACAATGCATATCTTTCTCTCCTTTCTTCGCCTTTTCTTGCTCAGCAAATTTAATAAACCCATTCACACCCTCCAAATACTCAACAGTAGTACGTTTTATTCCATACATCCAATATTCTCGGTCCATCTACAATTATTTCACAAAATTGACAAATTGAAATAAATAATTAATGACTCAGGGCATGCATATATGCATCAAACATAATTAGCTAGGCCATATGTGTGTACAGCTGCTTAATTACATTAAATGAATTTGTATATATGAAACCCTAATTAACTTGATGCATTAATTGGAAGAGCCAGCTAGCTAGCTGCTTAACTTCAGCAAGCTATAGCTAGCTAGCCAACCTAGCCTTATAGCTAGTTTGGAGCTACATGTATCTAGTTTAATGAATTGCAAGTAGAGAGAGAGAGGGAGAGTCTGAAAGAGTGATCGAGAGAGAGAGAGGTGATGAGAAGATGACAATACCGAGGGGGATGGAATTATGATCAACCTCTCAGCTAGCTTCTCCAGATCACTCTAGCTTGGAGCGTGGATGCACGTACGGTAGAAATGATTCCAACATGCAGAGCGCAGAGCAGGGTTCGACCTAATTAAGTTGTACAATTTTACTATCGGTTCAAAAACACAAACCGATAGTAAAATAAGGTCCCCATTGTCATAACAATTAGTTTATATGACGTCATTTTACTATCGGTTTGTTTTATATAACCGATAGTAAACTTTACTCTATTATATCGGTTAGTACAGTAAGAACCGATAGTAAAAAGTCAGTAATTTCACTATCAGTTACGCAAGAAAAACCGATAGTACTATTTAATATATTATATCGGTTTGTACAGTATGAATCGATAGTATAAAGTGTGTAACTTTACTATCAGTTATGAATGAAAAACCGATAGTACTATTTCATATATTATATAAGTTGGTACAGTACGAACCGATAGTATAAAGTGCGTAATTTTACTATCAGTTACGAATGAAAAACCGATAGTACTATTTCATATATTATATCGGTTTGTACAGTAATGACCGATAGTAAAAAATGTTTGCATTTGACTAATGGTGTACCAGTGTCTAACCGATAGTAAAAAGCCTCTTCTTCGCCGCTGTCGTCCTATTCTATCGGATTTTTCCCAGATTGCTTATAACCGTTAGAAGATATGGGTTAGTGGAATGCATTTATGTAGTAGTGATCATCAAGTGAAAACAAAGCATCTTTGCATATCAAAGCATAGCACATCACATCATTCTCTTCAATTTCAGCAAGGTCAGATTTGGTTGCAAGGAGAACTCCACTCTTCAACTTAATTTCAGCGGCCTTAGAGCTAGATGGTGCAACATTTTTCGCTATTTGTTTACTTTCAGATTTCAAAGCATTCTCCTTTTCCTCATTTTTAGTTCTTTCTCTATCAAAGTGCACAATTTTAGAAGGTGTCATAGGAAGTAAAGTAATCTTCGCTCCTTTGTGCACAAAAGTATATTTGTTACTTCTACAATGATGAGTTGCATCAGTATCATATTCCCATGGTTGGCCTAATAAAAGTAAACATGCCTGCATAGGTACTACATCAAAATTAGCAACATCATGGTATGATCCAATGAAAAATTGTAGTCTTGCAGCTTGTGTTACCTTTACTTTACCACTGTTGTTGAACCACTGAACATGGCATGGATGGGGATGTACACATGTGGTCAAGCCAAGCTTCTTGACCAGATCTAAACTCACCAAATTGCTGCAGCTCCCACCATCAATTATGGTTCTAACACGTCGGTCCTTGACAATGAGGAACATCTGAAACAAATTGTGGCGTTGGGCTCTCTCTGCTTGCTCCATTTGTGCGCTCAACACTCGCTGCACAATAAAGGTCCGGTAGTTATCCATCGCCGCAGTGCCTAAAGTTTCCTCATCATCGTCGTCCGCATCATGTTCAAACTCATCATCACCTGCATGGTTAGCTGCAAGAACTGATTCATCTTCCACATCACTTGCACTAATGCACCCACCATCCTTAGTAGCAATGTATGCGCACTGACTTGGGAAATCCTTCATGACATGTCCCATGCCCTTGCAGCGGTGGCACACAATCCCTGTTTTGCGACCCGTGGAAGCAACCGATGAAGAACTATTTGCTGGTACCTGCACATTAGAAGTTTTGCTCACCTCAGAAGTTCGTGGAGGTGGAGGTGGTGTTGTTGATCGTGTCCTATTTGTTGAAGGTGCAGCAGACCGAAAAGAAGAAGATGGGGGCAGGTTTGGCTTGCCCTTGCTTCGGCCTTGATGCGGAGGTACCACCGAAATTGCTTCTTGTTCTTGGTTGTCCATGCCGTCCTTGCAATTCTTTTTCTGCCAACATAGCAAGCTGGAACAACCTATTGATATTATTGTAATCTTTGTAATCAATAATGTCCTGAATTTCACATCGTAAACCCCCATAAAAATGAGCCATCTTTTCCTCCTGAGCCTCCACTACTCCACAACGCAACATGCCTATTTGCAGCTCTTGGTAGTATTCCTCTACAGATTTAATCCCCTGATTCAAGCATTGTAATTTCCTAAGTAAATCACGTTTATAAGAAGGAGGAACAAATCTATTCTGCATAGCTCGCTGCAAGCTATCCCATGTATCAGGCTCTACACTAAGGTTCACTATTTCGTTCCACCAAATGATAGTAAAATCTTTAAACTCGCTGGTGGCTTGCCTAACTCTATGAATTTCAAGAACCAGATGAGAATTAAATTTTTGTTCAACAGTCATCTCCCAATCTAAGTAAGTGTCTGCATCATATGCACCAGAAAAGGTTGGGATGGAACATTTTACCTTAGCAAACGGATCGTCATTCCCACGAAAATAGTTACCTTCCATGTCATGTCGACTGTGATGTACTCGTTGCTGTTGGCGAATATCATGGGCAGCACGGCGCATGGTAGCCGTGTTGCGGGGCTCAGTTTGTACGGCAACCTCCGGGTCGGCGTCTTCAACTTCAACTCAATGGGAGGCAGCTTGCTTCTCTTCTTCTTCATCTCCATGAGGTGGACGCTGCTGCTCCATATTGTCCAACCTGGTAGCAAGGTCGGAGATGTGCTGGTCCATCGTGTCAAATGCAATCTGGTTCTCACGGTTGGTTCGAGCCATGTCATCAATGTTCTTATCAAGTTTTGCACTAATGTCGGCCAACATCTTGCGGATTTCATCTTCCTCTTCTGCAGCTCGAGCTCTTGTTTGCGGTTCTGCCATGGTTAGTAGTAGAAAACAGAAGACAACACAGGAGTATTATCCCTATGACTACTAGGTGGTGGAAAGTGGGACTCTCACAAAGCGTCTTACCACGCTCTTACAAGGCTCTTACCAAAGCATTGAATGGCACAACCGGTAGGATGGTGACACTGTAGGTAGAATGGGCACAGCGATTACAAGTATGAACTTGAACTGATCAAAAGGAAGTGTAGCTCGGATGGCACAATATGGTAGCAAGGATTAGCAAAATTCGAAGACGGAGTAGCAAAGCTGAATAAGTATCCAAAGTAATAGTCACAGTTGCTGGCCTATACGTGCACGTAGAGCTAGTTCAAATTAACAGGTTATGGAACAAGTGCTGAAAACTGATAATACCAGATGCAAAACAGAAGTTCAAATCACATTCTTTTCCTTTTTCTTCCTATTTCTTCTCTTTTTTTCACTCTTTTTCTGTTGTCTTACACACTAATTTAAGCAATGGTGTTGGAAACTCACACTTCTGGAAGCACCAAAAACAGATTTGTGAAGGTGAACCGATGGTTAAAACGGCAACAAAAACATAAGAGGCCTGAAACAGCACCTTCCAAGCCTATTTTGTGCTCAAAAATTTTTCTGAACCCAAAAAAGTTGGGGAGAATCAGATGTAACTTTTCCTGTAGATGTTCGCAGATATATAGAACTTCCAAAACGGAGTCTGTATGTGAAAGTTATGGCCGTTTTACTTGGTATGGGTAAAATCACTCGCGGAAAAAGGAGTTGATCTCTGTTTTGGATAGGTTACGTGATCTCGGCTTGTGGCAGAGGTGTGGTGAATTTGGTAATGGATAGGAGGGGTTGTGTTGGGGGAAATCTCCACGCGGTCAAGTCCAGGTAAGTTCATGATTGCCCGGGGACAGTGGTCTCCGGTACCTGCCCCGGGCGCCGCCATTTGGCCGCCGGGACCGTGCCCCCCGGGCATGTCCCGGGCGCCGCCATTGGCTCGGGGACAGTGGTCTCCGGTACCTGCCCCGGGCGCCGCCATTTGGCCCCCGGGACGGTGCCCCCCGGGCATGTCCCGGGCGCCGCCATTGGCCCGGGGACAGTGGCCTCCGGTGCCTGCCCCGGGCACCGCCATTTGGCCCCCAGGACCGTGCCCCCCGGGCATGTCCCGGGCGCCGCCATTGGCCCGGGGACAGTGGCCTCCGGTGCCTGCCCCGGGCGCCGCCATTTGGCCCCCGGGACCGTGCCCCCCGGGCATGTCCCGGGCGCCGCCATTGGCCCGGGGACAGTGGCCTCCGGTGCCTGCCCAGGGCGCCGCCATTGGCCCGGGGACAGTGGCCTCCGGTGCCTGCCCCGGGCGCCGCCATTTGGCCCCCGGGACCGTGCCCCCCGGACATGTCCCGGGCGCCGCCATTGGCCCGGGGACAGTGGCCTCCGGTGCCTGCCCCGGGCGCCGCCATTTGGCCCCCGGGACCGTGCCCCCCAGGCATGTCCCGGGCGCCGCCATTGGCCCGGGGACAGTGGCCTCCGGTGCCTGCCCCGGGCGCCGCCATTTGGCCCCCGGGACCGTGCCCCCCGGGCATGTCCCGGGCGCCGCCATTAGCCCGGGGACAGTGGCCTCCGGTGCCTGCCCCGGGCGCCGCCTTTTAGGTTCCCGGGACCCTGCTCTCCGGAAGGGGTCCCGGACGTCATCGCCCTCCTAAAAGGTAAAACCCCTGTTTGTTTATCACGTGCAGGTCACGCGAGGGACGCCTCGGGAATCAGCGACCACCTGTCAAGCATCCAAGACGTTTGACCGGGAGAAGGACGGTCCTACCCTTCAATCCGACGGTGGCTTCCGGGGTAGTTTAGGCTTTTTGCTTCTTTTTGGGGCTATAAATAGCCCTTGTACCCCTCTGTTGTAAAGGATGATCTCATTATTATTAGGAATAGCTAATCTCACAGACGTGCTCCGGAAGCCTCTCCCCCGGAGAGAGCCTCCCCAGCCGACTCTGGTCGGGAGTGCGTCGACAGGACTAGGGCCCCCACCGGGACCCGAACCTGTATAAATCCACGTGTCAATTCTTGTGTTTGTCAGGCGGGGGAGGACCGGCCACCCGGTCAACCCGCGCTGCGTAATCTCCACTAGGATCGTCTTCAAAACCTGCCGGGGTATTCTTAATACCACGACAGGTTGATATGGGCTCGATGTGGCTAGGTTTAGGTTTGTAGAAAAATGACAACAATGATGGCAACAAGATGGAAACTAGGGCACGGATGAACGAACACGACTCTAAACCAGCAACAAGACACTGACCACGGACACAAACTCAACAACGCAAAACTGAAAATGAAATTGCAAAGGCACCAAGTGGTTTGGACAACTGAAAGTCTATTGTCATGGTATTGCGAATACCCCGGCAGGTTTTGTTGAAGTCCCTAGCGAAGAAAAGACGACGCGAGCTTACTGCAAGACCGGTTGTCTCCCATCGGGCAAACACAGCGAATGATACGAAGGTTTATACAGGTTCGGGCCTCAGTGGAGGCCCTAGTCCTGTCGACGTGCTCCCAACTGAAGTTCGCTAGGGGAGCTCTCTCGGGGGAGAGATGGCTCCAAAGCACGCCTGTTTGATTGTCTATTAGAGTAACAATGAATTGTCCCCTTACATGAGGGGTTACAAGGGCTTATATAGGCCCAAAAGATGCGAAAAGACTAAACTACCCCGCTTGCCACCATTGGATCGAGGGGCACCAGTGTCCTTCTTCCAGTCAGGAGCCTTGCATGCTTGACAGGTGTCTGCCAGTTCTCGAGGCGCTTCTCACGTGATCCTCACGTGACCAGGGACCGGGGCCTTGTCCCCGGGCAAAAGGCGGTGCCCGGGACAACCCACCAGGAGGCCTTGTCCCCGGGCAAAAGGAGGCGCCCGGGACAAGCCACCGGGGGGACCTTTCCCCAGGCAAATGGCGGCCTCTTACTTGGACTTGATCCCACGGAGATTTCCCCCAACAGCAGCCCCCCATTCCCTCCGGGGGCGATGCTCGAGTCCCTAGAGGGGATGGTTCATGTTACCGGGAAAATCTCCTCCGGGATTGATCTCCGGAGCTGTGACGCATCGATCTTCGTGCCAAGCATTTATGACCGCGCCGTTGTTCATTAAGGCCTCGTCTCGATTGGAGCGTGCCGTTCGACCATAATGGCCGCTCGTGGTTCGAACCGGCGACGCATCGTTTCGTGCGCCCATCCCTTCGGTTCTTGCTCGCTGTTTGAATTAGCAGCACAGATGCACCGCGAGGAGCCACGTGGCGCCCATCGGGGCCGTGCTCAAGCCCTATAAATAGGGCCTCGAGGGACCCGAAGAAGTCACTCGAGCCTTCACCCCTCAAACACCACTGGTGCTCATAGCTCTCCTGGTAGCTCTCTCCCGGAAGCCCAGTCACCGGAAACTCAAGCCCCTTTCCTTAGAGCCCAAACCACCGGAGAAATCAATGGGACCCAAGGGCCGCGCTAAGGCTGCTGAGGTGCCTCCGGAGGAAGTCACCGCAGACTTCCTCTGGGCCTCCGAGTTCACGTCGGGAGAATTGGAGTCCCTCGTGGACCTGGGGGTTGTTGCGGATGGGGACGTCCGGATCCCCTCCAAGAAGGATGGTGCCCCCCGCCTTAGGCACGGGGAAGTGGTGGTCTTCGAGGCTTTCCTTGAGGCCGGACTCCGGCTCCCGGTGCATCGGCTGCTCCGGGAGTTCCTCCGGGAGTACGGGGTGGAGATCAACCACTTGATGCCGAACGCCTTCGTTCGGATGGGCATCTTCATTTGGCTGTTTGAGACAGCCACCGGACGAGAGCCGATGCTCCGACTGTTCCAGTATTTCTACGAGCCGGCGGCGAGGAGCTCCCACTTGGTGAAGGGAGGGCCAAAGTCCCCGTTCGGCTCTGTCATGATCCTGCCTTCCCGGGTAGCGGAGTACCCGGTGGCAGCCTCCCGGGACCACTGGGGGGACTGGGTCCAGAGGTGGTTCTACCTCTGGGTCCGGGACGATGAGGTGACGAACTCACCGGAGCCCCCCTCCTACAGCCGATCGTCCGCCCCAAGCCCCCGGTGTGGACCGAGGAGGAGCTGAAGCTCCTTAGCAAAGTGGTGGGCTCCCGGGGCGTCCGTTCCATGAGGGACGCCACCGAGGAGCTAACATTACTGAAGATGTCCCCCTTCTCGCACAGGAGGAGGGTGTAACATCCCAAATTTTGCCACCTCTTTAGATTGCCAGTCAGCATATCTTCATTGGATTCTCGGATGTCTCAACCCCATTTTTGATCTCTTATCTCAGAATTATGATCTTAGGTGTGCCACTACCTTAATTTAAAAAGTTGGCAGCTAAACTCCACCTTTCAGACCATTTTCGCTTTTTAGTCCAAAAGTATCGCAGATCAGTTCTTTTTAGATCTGTCAGAAGCTCAAAAAGGCTAAAAGTCTCAGACCACCTCCAAATTCCATCTGATTCAGTGAATATCTCCCCTTTAGTTTTCTAAGCATTTTTCCCTTCTGGAAGAATTCCAAAAGCTCAACTGAAACCCTAGTTTCAGCCTTGCCAAGGTTTCAAACCACCACTTTCTTGCTAGATGAGTCCAAGTGATTTAGTAACACTCATCTGCCAAACCAGATCTCAGATCAGCTCTCCAGATCCCCAGATTTGCAAATAGGCCCAAGTTCCCGAACTAAATTCTTGCAGATCAGTCCAAAACCTTCATGAATCAGTCCAAATCTTGCAACCAGGCCCCTGCGCCATTTTCGACCACGACCAGGCCCGTTCATCCGTGCCCCACCACTTCGCCTCACCGCAGAACTCGCCGCCGGCGAAGATCCCACGCTGCCACGACCACCGCCACGTAGCCACCACATGTGCGCACCCGTGCCGCCACCGTAGAGCTACCTCAGCCGTGCCCATGCCGCGATTTCCCCGCGCGCGCGCATGCTCCAGCAGCAGAAAAATAGTGCCACGTTGCGGCCATGCCGAGGCCAGCGATCTCGTCGCCCTGCTCCAGCCGGATTTGGCGTGATCCCCTCGTCTGGCAGAGTCGCTGCCGCGTCCCAACGCCGTGCATGCCATCTCGATCCCGCCTCCGGTGCCAGTCACGCGTATCCTGTTTGATTTGCTTCAACTCCCGAGAGCCCAGCCACTGCCTATATAAGCTTTCCCCTCGCCTAGAATCTCTTCACACCATTCTAGCAGCCGCAAGCTTCAGCTCCCAGCACCAGAAAACAACTAATTTCCCAGCGCCGCCGTGACCACTTTCTTCTCCGGCGAGCTGTTTTTGAGGCCACTGTCGCCAGAGCAATTCACAACACCTCTCTCCAAACCAAAGCCACTAGTGAGTTCCCCTCATCCCCCTGTCTGTGTCATAGCACCCAATTGCACCCCGGTGAACCTTAATGCCGGTGATCATCGAAAAAGCCCAGAACCCCTGTTTCCCCAATGCTGCCCAATTCAATCCAAATCAGCCCTCGTGCTAGTAGTAGAAATTGATCCGCACACTCCATTTAGCAAGCCTACCAATCTGGATTTAGAAATTGAGCTAAGATCATAGCCTTCCACAGTTTGCGCGCCACCAGTAAGTCGGCTCTCGTCGCCAGGCCACGCTGGCGATCCTCCGGCCAAATTAACTTCACCAGTAGTTTCCACACTTCACCCTCTCACTCCCTGAGCAAGGAATCAAGTTCAAACCCTTTGTATCGAAAACCCCCAATGTCCAGTGTCGTCTTCTCCAGCGCCGGTCACCAGAATTCTTCTCCGGCCGATCTAGCTCTGGACACCTTGTCCCTTAGATAGATTCTAGTACCCTGAGCAATATTGTCCACTAACTCGACCTCTGAATCGACCTGAATCAAGAGATATTCCAGTGCCAAGATCACTGTCCAGTAGCTCAATTTATGTCCAAGCCACCGTGTTTACTCGCCGGATTTCGCTGCCCTCCGGCCACTTCCTACCCTTGAGCCTGTTGAGTACTTTGTTCTTGTTATCAGGGCCTAACTCCCAGACAAATTGGAGCCCTGGATCAAATGTTATGCCATGCCCTAGTTTCTGGCCATGTCTAGCACTATGTCAGTGCATGTCCACCAGTGGCATTGAATGATTTAGACCTGTTACACTTGAGAAATTGAAATACCTCTTTGTCCATTAGATTCCTGGAGTTGTGCTCTACATCTTTCTCTTCTGCTACTTCTCCAAAAAACCTACCTAAGACCAACTTAAGGCTATGTCTAGCCATGAACCGAATATCAGCTTTTCCACATTCAAGTCCTTTTGAGCCCAGCTCTTCAATCAACACCCAAGTGACCTTGTCCAAACCTTTCCCCTGCATGCATGGTGCATTTACTTATTATTTTCTAGTACAACTATTTATGTGTGCTTATATTATGTGCATGTATTATTTGTAACCGCCGTGGAACTAGAGGTTGAAGGAGCGGAAGAGATCTTTGAAGAATCGTCTGAGCAACTAGACCCATCACTGCAAGGCAAGTCTCAAACCCTTGATCATGTCTAGCCTAATATTTTGAAATGAAGTATGTTAGCTATTTTCAAGTATATGCCTGCCTTATATTCAAATGAGAACTATATTCGAATAAAGTGGTAGTTATGACCTAAATAATCGTAAAGACACTTTTGACATTGAATATCCATGCACCCCTGTCACCCTAGGATATCATGCTTAGGCCATACTATGCTCAAGATTATATGTTAAATGTTAAATGGTCACATGTGAGAAAAGCATATTCAAAACCCCTTTTGTGAAAGAAAATGTGATTGAAATCGATAGTGAGGATGGTTTGATTGGATGGTGCTGTGTGCACACTGGGAATGTGAAAGACTCCTCACTAAAGATTCATAAAGACTAGAACCTTGTGTTGTACTTCCATGCGGCATGAAAAATGTACCAACCACTTGCCCAGTATGGGATGGGCGCAACATAGTAGCTTTCTCAGTATTAGCTTTTCCCTACAATGGTTGTCGGTCCGGTTTCATGCGAGAAATTGGTGGGCCACTGAGGGCCATGAGTGATGTGAGATCAGAAAAATGATGAGAGGATAAGGTGTAAGAAGGAAGACGCCCTACGCCTGATTAAGTAGTGCGTGGCTGTAATCAAAAGAGGCTATGTGTCTTGCGAGAACATAGACCAAGGCTAGGAAGTAAGGCAGTGGGGAGGACCCACAACGGTAATGAGGACTGGAATGTCTATTTACTGGGCAGGGAATTGTTAATGCTAGGATTGTACACTGTTGTGTGATCTCTGCCTTGTCACATGTGTAAAAGTCGCATGGAGAGGTACCGACTTGAAAGCTGAGTGATCGGTGGGTTAAGGTGGTACACCTTTGCAAAGTTATAAAAAGTATCGGATACTCTGAGCTCCCAGGTCATGGAGTCTGCGCGTGGCGGATTCTATTCACGTCGATGCAGCACAAGTAGCTTTTGGGAAAGTTTTTCATAAAATGTGAATAAAGTGGTGACTCATGGGAGAACGCCACACATAACATCTTCTGAAAATCTAGCTTAGGATTTTAAAAGCCTCACTTTTGAAAACAAAAACCTTTTCTTCAAATTAAGAGTGAAAATCTATTCTATTCCTATATAACGCCAAGACCTCTTTCCTTGAGAACCCCTCATCTATATACCTGCATTCTCATAACGAGACTTGCTGATCATCGTGTAAAAACATGCTCACCCTTGCCTTTTCACACAAATTCAGAAAGGATTCGAGGATCCTGATTCCTTTAGCCTTGAGCACCGAGAAGAGGAAGGAACCTTTTCAGAAGATTTGAGCTTCTAGGAGGGTCATGCGCCAAGTTGAGTCCGATGTGGTGAAGGCCCGAGCCGAACCGTTGCAGAAGGAAATGAAGACATTTGTTGTTGCTTTTTGTGTTGTTTTTCTGTGTTCGGTACCTCGATACCGATTCTTTTGATTCTTGATTTTGAAAAACTCTCTACTTTTGTATCAACCTTAATTAATGCCATCCTTGGCATTATGATAATGTAATAGTGGTCCTCGTGACCTTGTACTTGTTTTATCTATTTGCTTTATTGTTTAAAGTAAATCCTGTTGTTGTGAGCTTGTGATGTACTTTTCTGAGTGCAACCCACCTGGGCGGTTGCCACCGGATTCCTCAAATGAAGGTCCCACAGATCGTCCTCGAGAGAGGGGGATCGGAATGTGTCCGGCCCAGCGGCCCCCGCAAAAGCTGGTGACCCGACGTAAGTTCCCGGCTACGTTGCTGATTTTTCTAACTCTACCTTTTGCAGTCCGGCCGTGTCCGGCTGCGCGGGAGAAGGCGGAGAACCTCCTCGGGAGGTACTACACCTTTGAGCACGAGTGCATCATGTGCGTCATCAAGCAGGGTCCTCCCCGGAACTTGGTAGCTGAGGCCTTCGGGCTGAGGCTACCGGTGAGGACGCCTCTCCCCACCCCCGATTCCCATAAGAGGGGGAAGGAGGTCGCTGGGCGTTCTGAGCCAATGCGGGCCAAGGCTCAGAAGGCCCCCGGTCCAGCGATGACGCCGGGCTATACGCCCGTGAAGGCCCGGGACGCCGCCCCCGGATCAGGGCGCACGCAGGCACCTTCCCGGCGCGAAGTGACGCCGGCCCTCCCAGAGAACTCCTGGGCGGGGGCGATGGAGGCATAGGAGCTCGCGCGCCTCCCTGAGGCCTCCAGAGAGGCTCGGGGAAAGGAGCCAGCCGATGACAGGGGGGCATCCGACTCGGTGGATTATGCCCCCTCTCCCCCTTCGGTGATTGCTCTCCTAGCAGCCCCAGCGCCGCCGGAGCCGGAGAGGCCAGAGGTTCGATTCGCGGAGGGTTCCCCTCTGCGCGTCAAATGGCCGATAGACAAGGGGGGAGCCCCTCGGTCTACGAGGTCCCCCCGGCGACGGAGCTCCCGGGGGCCCCACAGCCCAGAAAGGGGAAGGGCTCCTTATCCCCCCCGGGGAGGTACCCCCTCAAAGAGCTCGTCGGCCTCCTCCTCGGACACCTCTTCGGCGGCAATGACTCCGGCCACTGCAACTCCGGTCCTCTCACCCCCGCGACCTTCACGAGGGGGCCCGCCGCCAGTCCCGAAGGGTCCGGAGTCGTCGGGAGGGAGACCCCCATGCTGTCCACGGGGGAGGTCTTCCGGTTCGCGGAGGGGCTCCAGACCCATAAGGTCCTAGACTACGTCTCGCAAGGGACTCTTCGTGAACACTGCGGGGAGCTCAGTCTCTCCACATCCAGGTTTGTCCTCGAACCGGTGGCTTGTTTTCTCCGGGATTCCAACTCGGGTTTTGACTAACTCTCGCATTCGCAGGGGGCAGCCATCGCCTGGGGCATTGAAGAGGGCTTCGATAAAGCGCTGAAGGAGGCGGAGGGGAAGGCCGCCGCCTTTTTGGAGGAGTGAGACGGTGCACTCCGGGAGTTCGCCCGAGTCCGGGCCCAGCTCCACGCCTCCGAGAACGCCAACAACCAGCTCCGGAGGGAGGCGAAGGCCAAGGAGGATGCCCTCCGGGATCTCGAGGGCTCCAGCGTCCGTGCGGTGACGGACGCGGGTCGCTCTGTCCGCTCGGCCCTTGAAGTGCTCGGCGTGAGCCTTGGCCCGTGGGGCAGCTCCGAGGTGGTGCCGATGACGCTCGCGGAGGCAGTGTGTTTTCTTTACGCACAAGTCTCCGTGATCACGGAGGCCGCCGATGCCCGGGCGTGTTGCCGGGCGGTCCCGGTGGTAGCTGCTGCAGTGGGGCTCATGGAGTACCGGGGGGTCAGCGCTCGAGCGATCGGGGGTCGGATCCCCCGGGGTTTTCCCAAGTTCTTCGAGCCGCTCCGGCGAGAATGGAGTAGCTCGCCGGTGGCTTCTACGATCGGATCGTCCGTGTACGATTCCTGTCGTCGGCACCTCCGAGGGCGGATGCTACGGCTCCGGCGGGAACCTCCCAGGGGGCGGACACCACTGAACAAGTATGAGCCTCCACCCTAGGCCTTTAGATAGGACCCTTTTTTTCTCCCGATAGCTTCTTAGAAGAAGCCCCGGACATTTGTACAAAAATATTTTGATGCAATAAAAATGAAATTTTTTGCTAAGTCTTCGAATTAAATTTACCAGGTTTCTCGAGAGGTCACTCCCGGGCCTCGGGATGTTACTTTCGGGCAAAGACCCCCGAGGTTAGAGCGCAACTTCAGGGGCGTCCCAATGTTGAGGGGAGCTCTCTCGGGGGAAAGATGGCTCCGAAGCACGCCTGTTTGATTGTCTATTAGAGTAAAAATGAATTGTCCCCCCTTACATGAGGGGTTACAAGGGCTTATATAGGCCCAAAAGATGCGAAATGACTAAACTACCCTGCTTGCCACCGTTGGATAGAGGGGCACCAGTGTCCTTCTTCAGGTTAGGAGCCTTGGATGCTTGATAGGTGTCTACCAGTTCCCGAGGCGCTTCTCGTGTGATCCTCACGTGACCCGGGACCGGGGACCCTTGTCCCTGGGCAAATGGCGGCGCCCGGCCGGGACAGGCCACCAGGGGGCCTTGTTCCTGGGCAAATGGCGGCGCCTGGGACAGGCCACCGGGGGGCCCTATCCCCGGGCAAAAGGCGGTGCCCAGGACAAGCCATCGGGGGGCCCTGTCTCTGGGCAAATTGGACAAGCCACTGGGGCACCTTGTCCATGAGAAAATGGCGGCTCTTGGGACAAGCCACCAGGGGACCCTGTCCCCAGGCAAATGGCGGGGCCCGGGACAAGCCACCTGGGGGCCTTGTCCCCGGGAAAATGGTAGCCTCTTACCTGGACTTGATCCCGCAGATATTTCCCCCAACAACTATGAACCCTAACTTTTTTAAGGCTTTTTCTAGACTCTAGGTGATGGAACAATGATAAACGGATGGATACAAGGAATACCTGACGGGAAACCCTAGCTCTCATACCACTTGATGGGAAACGGTGCCCGATCTTTCAACAGGTATGGTAAGTCGATTGGTGGAGAACTCGACGTTGACGATTCGGCTTTCGATCTAGAACCGGTCCAAAACCTGCAACCTCTAAACCACGGCTCCTTTGGTTATCAACCACGCACATGCACAGATTGACCTCACCATGAAGGCTTGTTCCTGCTACAAATCGAGAACACAAGCAAGAACAAAGAAGAAGCAACTGAATTGCTAATTGTATTAAGCTCACGAGTTGGGATTTCACAAACCGAGTTCAGTGAAACTGCAATGGCAGAATAATCTAAGCAAAATCCAAATCTAAATAGTGACGACTATTGAGTATATGAAGAGGCGGCATGGCTAGTGTTTCTCACGCCCTACTAGGGAATACATGGGCTGGAGGCCCAAAACAAGGTGTCGCAGCATCGACTTGGCCGAATCAGAATCTGGTCAAAAATTGTTTTGTTAATTTCTGGCGATCCAAAAGGAATTTGGACGTGGGGCCACATGCATTGGAAAGATCTGTCGTGGGCTTCTCTGTGGACTATAAGAACGTCCCAATCGAACTTTGTTTGAGGGAGTTATGATCATTTGAAGGCAGGCTGCTCCTGGATGGCCGAACCGGACTCCAACTCGAATCCGTCTTGGACTCCAACTCGACTTGGGCTCCTTGCTGGTCCTGTCCATGGTTGCCAAGTACAATATTATCACCATTAGGTAGTAAACCATTCTCCAAACCATATATATATAAACTTAGGAACGAGTTCACCTGGCAATGCAACAATCAGGCTCGGCCACGCGTTATTGGTCCTTGTGTAACAAGTGGAGGATTATGGTTGGTGCATGTATCTGAAGGAGTGATGTCCTCATCAGATCACTTTTGGTTGTGCAAATTAAAAACCACTTTGACCACTAAACTTGTCAAATCATGTTCTACATTTTCTTCTACTACCACAACTTGAAATAAGCCCTCTAGAATTCTCTGAAGCTATGTCAGAGTCCTGAACCGAATGTCAATATGTCGACATTCGCTGTTTTTGTGCAAACCAGCCGCAAACTTAATGTCCATATTGCAACCTTGAAACCTTGAGAGCATCTAACACACATCCTTAGCCAAATTCCTTGAAACCCTAGAATCTCGACTCAGTTCAGCTTGCAGTCTCAATCATTTCCAGTATCGTTCAGTAATTCTTCTTAAAGCATATCTGCATTTAGATCATAAAATATTTTAATATAGTTAGTAATCATTGTGTGTTTGTTTGTCGCTGAACAGATCCAGAAGCTGAGTTTGAGGACTTCACTGTTGACCCGACACCAACTGCTGATTTTTACGACGCGAAAGACAAGTCATATTCTTGAGCATATTGAACCTATATGTAACATCCCAGTTTTTGGCTATCTTTTCTGCTTGCGAGTCAGCATATCTTCTTTGGAATCCCTGATGTCTCAACCCTATCTTGATCTTAGGTATGCCACTACCTTAACCTAAAAAGTTGGCAGCTAAACTTCATCTCCCAGATCATTTTCACATTTCAGTCCAAAAGTGTTTCAGTTTAGTCCTTTCAGAATTTTCAAAAAGCCCAAAAAAGTTAAAAGTCCCAGATCATCTCCAAATTCAAATCTGATCAAGTGATTATCTTTCTTTCATTTTTCTAAACGTTTTTCCCTTCTGGAAGAACTCAAGAATCTCAACCGAAACCCTAGTTTCAGCCCCGGCAAAATGTCAAACCCTAATTACCCTATTTTACCCTGTTTTGATTTTTGTCGAAACCCTAAGATCTCGTCGGATCTTACCATTTTTCCTGCTGGATGAGTCCAAGTATTTTGGTAACACTCATCTGCAAAGTCAAAATTCAAATCAGCCCTCCAGACCTTCAGATTTGCAAATAGGCCCAAGTTCCCGAACCAAAATCCTCGCAGTTTAGTCCAAACCTTCGCAAATCAGTCCAAAACCTTGCAAACAAGCCCCTGGCCCTTTCTTCGACCACGACCAGAGCCGTGTGCACGACCACGACCACGAGGACTTTCGACCGCAGCTGTTGCCGTTGTCATGAACCACCGTAGCCTTCACCGCCGGCCAGATTCGCCGCCGCCAACGGTTGAAACCAGCGTGTACCGCATGTGCTCGCGTCGCGTCAAGGAAACGCCACCGTGGCGATGACCGGAGACCGTGGCTTCGCCGTTCGCGCGCGTGCTTGACATTGTCAGGACTTTACCGCCACGTTGCGCCCATGCCGAAGCTCGCTATCCCGTCGTCCTGACGAAGCCCCGATTTCTCGCAATCCTCCGTCTCTGGCAGAGCCCCGCCGTGTCCCGATGTGCCTCGCTAACCGCTCCAGCGCCAGGGAGTATCTTTCCGGTGATTGCTGCAACTCCCGAGAGCTCAACCCCGCGGCTATATAAAGCCCCCTCGCCCAGCATCTCTTCACACCATCCCGTAGTTGTATGCCTTAGCCTCCACCACCAGAGAGTAACCCAGTTCCTCAGCGCCACCGTGAAGACCTTCTTCCCCGGCGAGCTACTTCTGAAGCTCACGGCGCTAGCTTCGCCTGTAGCTTCCCCCTCCAAACCGACACCACCAGTAAGATCCCCTTATCCCCCTGTATGTGTCATAGCCGTTAATTGACCCCCGGTGAGCCTCAACGCCAGCAATCACCAGAGAAACCGTAATCCCCTGTTCCCCTAATGATGAGTGATTCAAGCCAAATTGTTCCTCGTGCCAGTAGAGAATAATGATCAGTGAGCTAGGAGGAACAAGCCTGCAAGTTTGGAATCGCCAATTTTGCCCCGAGCGTCGAATTCCCATGTTCGAGCCTCGGCAGTTCGCCGGAGAACGCAGCCGTGCTTCTCCAGCCATTCTCTGGCAAAATTGAGTACACCAGTAGCTTCGTCATGACCCCTAGATGCTTCCCGAGCGTGGAATTGAGTTCAAACGCCCTGGAACGAAAACGCCCAAATCGGTGCCTTCGTCTTCGGCCCCGATCGCCGGAGTTCGTTTTCCGGCCAAACCAGCCAATGAAACCTTGTCATCTAGCTAGGCCTCAACCCCCTGAGCAATTTACCCCACCGGCTCGAACCCTGAATTGGCCTAGATCAAAATTTATGATCATGCCAAGATTACTGTCCAGTAGTTCAGGCCACCGTGTTTGCGCACCAGATTTGGCCGCCCTCCGGCCACTTTCTGCCCTTGAGCCTGTTGAGAGTTTTGTAGCTGTTATCAAGGCCTAAACTGTAGACAAAGTTTTGCACCAATTGGAGTCCTGAGTCAAAAGTTATGCAATGCCCTAGTTTCTGGCCATGTCTAACACTATGTCAGTGCATGTCCACCAGTGGCATTGGATGATTCAGACCTGTTACATTTGAGCAATTGAAATGCCACTTTGTCCACTAAGCCTTTTGAACCATGCTCTACAATATTCCTTACTGTCACATCTCCAGAAAATAGACCTAGAACAAATTTAGGGATATGTCAATCCATGAGCCGAATGTCAGCCCTTCGACATTCAAGTCCTTTTGAGCCCATCTCTTCGATCAATATCAAGTGACCTTGTCCAAACCGTTACCCCTGCATGCATGATGTATTTACGTATTATTTTCTAGTGCTTGTATGCTTATATAGTGTGTATGTGTTGTTTGTATCCATCGTGGAACCAGACATTGAAGGAACAGAGGAGATCTTCGAGGATTCATCTGAGTAGCTAGACCCATTACTGCAAGGCAAGTCTCAAACCCTTGATCATGTCTAGCATAATATTTTGAAATGAAGTATGTTAACTGTTTTCAAGTATGTGCATGCCTTAGATTCAAATAAGAGCTATGTTTCAATGAAATCATTATGTCGGGGGAAATCTCCGCGGGACTAAGTCCAGGTAAGATGTGTCACGATTGCCCGGGGACCGGGCCTCCGGCCTCTCCCCGGGCGCCGCCTTGGGACGTGGCCTCCGGTGCCCTCCCGGGCGCCGCCGTTTGGCTCCCGGGATGCGGCCTCCGGTGCCCTCCCGGGCGCCGCCGTTTGCCCGGGGACGCGGCCTCCGGCCCCTCCCCGGGCGCCACCGTTTGGCTCCCGGGGCGTGGCCTCCGGTGCCCTCCCGGGCGCCGCCATTTGGCTCCCGGGACGCGGCCTCCGGTGCCGTCCCGGGCGCCGCCATTTGCCCGGGGACGCGGCCTCCGGCCCCTCCCCGGGCGCCACCGTTTGGCTCCCGGGGCGTGGCCTCCGGTGCCCTCCCGGGCGCCGCCATTTGGCTCCCGGGACGCGGCCTCCGGTGCCGTCCCGGGCGCCGCCATTTGCCCGGGGACGCGGCCTCCGGCCCCTCCCCGGGCGCCTCCTTTTTGCCCCCGGGACGCGGCCTCCGGCGCCGTCCCGGGCGTCGCCATTTGCCCAGGGACGTGGCCTCCGGGGCCTCCCCGGGCGCCGGCATTTGGCTCCGGGGACGCGGCCTCCGGCCCCTCCCCGGGCGCCTCCTTTTTGCCCCCGGGACGCGGCCTCTGGCGCCGTCCCGGGCGCAGCCATTTGCCCGAGGACGTGGCCTCCGGGGCCTCCCCGGGCGCCGCCATTGGCCCGGGGACGTGGTCTCCGGTACCTGGCCTCCGGCGCCGTCCCGGGCCTCATCGCCCTCCTAAAGGTAAAGTCTTGAACTGTTTATCACGTGCAGGTCACGCGAGGAGCGCCTCGGGAACTAGCGACCACCTGTCAAGCATCCAAGGCGTTTGACCGGGAGAAGGACGGTCCTACCCTTCAATCCGACGGTGGCTTCCGGGGTAGTTTAGGTTTTTTGCTTCTTTTTGGGGCTATAAATAGCCCTTGTACCCCTCTGTTGTAAGGGATCGGTTCTTTTATTGGAATAGCTAAACTCACAGACGTGCTCCGGAAGCCTCTCCCCCGGAGAGAGCCTCCCCAGCCGACTCCGGTCGGGAGCGCGTCGACAGGACTAGGGCCCCCACCGGGACCCGAACCTGTATAAACCCGTGTGTCATTTTTTGTGCTTGTCCGGCGGGGGAGGACCGGTCATCCGGTCAACCCGCGCCGCGTAATCTTCGCTAGGATCACTTTCAAAACCTGCCTGGGTATTCGCAATACCACGACAGATTAGATATGACCTAAATAACTATAAAGCCCCATTTGACATTGAATATCCATGCATCCTTGTCACCCTAGAATATCATGCTTAGGCTGTGCTATACTCAGGATTATATGTTAAATATTGAATGGTCACATATGAGAAAAGCATATTCAAAACCCTTTTTGTGAAAGAAAATGTGATTGGAATCGATAGTGAGGATGGTTTGATTGGATGGTGCTGTGTGCGCACTAGGAATGTGAAAGACTCCTCACTAGAGATTCATAAGGACTAGAACCTTGTGTTGTGCTTCTATGCGGCATGAAAAACGTACCAACCACTTGCCCGGTTATGGGACGGGCGCAACTTAGTAGCTTTCTTTAGTATTAGCTTTTCCCTGCAATGGTTGTCGATCCAGTTTCTTGCGAGAGCTGGTAGGCCGCAGAAGGCCATGAGTGATGTGAGTTCAAAAAAATTATGAGAGGAAAAGGTGGAAAGAAGGAAGACGCCTTATGCCAGATTAAGTCGTGCGCGGCTGTAATCAAGAGAGGCTATGTGTCTTGCGAGAACATAGACCCAGGCTAGGAAGTAAGGCAGTGGGGAGGACCCACAACGGTACTTGAGACTTAACTGTCTATTTACCGGGCACGGAAATTGCTAATGCTAGGACTGTAAACTGTTGTGTCACTTTGGCCTTGTCACATGCGTGAAAGTCGCATGGACAGGTACTGACTTGAAAGCCGAATGATCGGTCGATTAAGGTGGTACACCTTTGCAAAGTTTAAAAAATATCGGATACTCTGAGCTCCCAGGTTATGGAGTCTGCACGCTGTGGATTCTATTCACGTCGATGCAGCACAAGTAGCTTTTGAAAAGTTTTTCACAAAATTTGAATAAAGTGGTGACTCATGAAAGACCGCCACACACAACATTTTCTGAAAACCTAGCTTGGGATTTTAAAAGCACCGCTTTCGAAAATAGAGGTCTTTTCTTCAACTAAGTGCGAAAATCTATTCTATATGTATGCAAAAAGCCAAAGAGCCATCCTTGAGAAATTCCCCCTCATCTAAGTATATTTGCATTCTTATTTGGGACTTGTTGAGCACCATGTGGATAATGTGCTCACCCTTGCTTTTACAAACAAATTTAGAAGAAGGATTCGTCGACCCTGAATCTTACGGTCTTGAACCCAATGTGGAACAAGAAGAAGAAACTGAAGACCCAGCTTGCTAGAGGGTTATGTACCAAGGTGGAGTCAGATGTGGAAAAGGCCCGTGCAACACCGCTGCTGCAGAAGAAAAAGACTGATGAAGTCCTTTTGTTTATTATTGATGTTTTATTTTGTGCTGACCTTTGTGTCGAAAACTCCTTAATTTGTATCAACATCTAAATGCGTCATTTTGGCGCTAAGTTATTGTAATGTTGGTCCTTGTGATCAACACTCGTTTTTAATTACTCGCATTTTTATATAATGCATCTTGTTATTGTGAGCTACAATGTACCTTTTCTGAGTGCAACCCACCTGGGCGGTTGCCACCGGATTCCTCAAATGAGGGTCCCACACTATATTTCACAAGTTGCTACAATATAACTTTGAATATATGTAGTATTTGCATGTGAAAGAATAATTGCGTTATGATAAGAAATGGCAATATTAGGCTGGATGCCTCTGAAATGTGAAATAATCGAGTAATGAGCCATGAACTATTATATGTGTATTTATGTATATTCATGAAATAAAATCCTAGCCGTGACCAGAATTTGGTGTAGAATGATGGTAGCACTGGATGTGCGTGGCTGTGGATGGTCTGGTCTGGTCACTGGCATATAAGGACTAGAACCTTTTGTTGTGCATCTAGTGGCATGAAAAATGTGCTAATCGCAAGCCTGGTATGGGACAGGCCTGAACAAGTAAGTATACGGATTGCACATGAAACCCCTGTATGAGATGGGAAGTGATGCACGATTTAACACAAAGTGGGGCTCCTACACATATCATTGGATGAGATTGCATGCTGACCCAGTAATATGAAGAGGCATAGGGGTGGGGGTATTGGTATGACCCACCACAACTGTGGTTTGCGTGAAAACCACAGGGTCAGGGGTGAAGTGTGAGTGAAACATAACAAAAGTTCTTGTTATCTCCACCTTTCCACTCACACTGTTCAGTGAGGAAGGGTCTAATCATTTTGATAGGATGGGCATGAAAGTGGAATATCTTGCGAGTAAATTGGTACCTCTCTGCAGAGTTAAAAACGTATTCAAATACTCTGAGCTCCTGGGTTTATTGGAGTCTACTGCGGTGGATTAAATCCACGAGGTGTGGCACAAGTATGTTTTCTAAATAAAATTTGATAAGTCAAGATTACCCAAATGACATGTGTTTTCATGATAAGGGGTGCTACTGTGGGCTGTCGTGTGTCGATGTGTCGCGGCAGTGCTATAAATAGTGAACATGAATAGCAATGCTATGCTATGAAAAGTACTGCCATGAGTTGAGTTATAAAGGAAAAGACTATTTTACAACCATCCACACTTCTTTACTAGCATAGGTTCATATCATCACTACTATATGTATCTACTCTTACCTATGACTTGATGAGTACGTAAGTACTAACCCTTGCAACCTATAATACAATAGATGGAGCATTCAATGATCAAGATGAAGGCGTAGAGAACTTCGTGAATCTAGAAGGAGGAGAGCCAGTTCCACCAGAGTCCTGATGTGTGTTGTTCTACTGTCAACTTCTTTTTGTGGGGGTTCACCTAATCTTCCGCTGTGTAGCTGTTAGTTTGCTAAACCTTCTATGCCGCGAAGGCATTGTAATCTCTTTATGTTGTATTAAGGCTAGCAGGCCACACTGCTTAAATATTTTGTAAGTTACTCTGCTGTGATGTAAATATACTCCTGTGCTTGACTTATGCTGGGAAGTCAATGGTATGCATGTATGGGATCAGCTGCAGCGAGCTGGGTCCCCACAAGAGTAGTCGTTGTCCCCAAGGCCGGGGCGCGACAAGAAAAGTTGGTATCAGAGCAGCATGAGAACTTGACTGTAGGACGACAAATTTTGGAATTGGCTGCGTCAGGAAGGCGTAATTTACCTAAAAACTATTTCCCTGAACACTCTATTTTGGTAAAAATGAGCTAGTAGTTTCTAAAAATTTTGATTTCAAAGTCTTATTTGGTTTTTTTTCTCAAAATTTGGTAAGATAGCGAGAGCGCATTTTGTCAGAGTGTCTTAGGGGTTTAGTTGGGAATAGTGTAGATAGAGCTGGTCGATGCTCTTGATAGCTTTGTGATTCACTGTTGCTTTTGCAATGGTTAACTTGTGTATTATGGTTAGAGGCCTAAGTATATTATGCATTAAAGTAGTCTACATTAATTTCTGCACTGCTGTCTTAGTTGGCCTTAGTTAGTTAGATCTACTTGGATTCTCTTCAAAGCCATCATGGTCGACACAAGGAGAAGATCCCGAAGCAGCGGAGAGGATAGAGTTAAGACTCCGCTTGAAGAAGATCCTGTAGCAAGAGGACCTTTGTTTCAGTAAGGATCCCAGAGTTCCAATCCTTCTCAGAATGAGCAATCCAATTTGCAGGAAATTCTTCTATCAATGGAAAAGAACCAATAGGAAGCCCAGACGGCTCATACCCAGTTGTTAGCTCAGATAGTTCAGAAATTGCATACTGGAACCACAGAAGGAACTACCGTAGGAGCAAGATTAATAGATTTCCAGAAAACCTGTCCACCAACTTTCTCTAGTGCGACCGGTCCCATGGTTGCCGATGATTGGTTGAGGGACATAGAGAGGAAATCAGACACAGTTCAATGTGGCGATCGAGAAAAAGTTTTGTTCGGATCTCATCAGTTAGCAGGAGCTGCAGCATCATGGTGGATGAAGTACCAAGAAGCTCACCTGGACAGAGACAACATTTCATGGAGGGTGTTCAAGGATCATTTTCGGAAATTTCACATAAGGATCATTTTCGGAAATTTCACATACCTACCGGTGTCATGGCAGCTAAGCGCCGGGAATTTCGCAATTTGATCCAAGGAAACAAATCAATCACTGAGTATCTACACCAATTCACCCATCTGGCTCGATATTCACCTGGAGATGTGGACACCAAAGAGAAGAAGATAGAATGTTTCCTAGAAGGACTTCAACACTACTTGCAGTACCAAATTGCTTCCCATGAGTTTACAGAATTCCAAACACTAGTGAACAAAGCTTTAAAGGTAGAGGAGAAGAGGAATATGGGAGAAGAAAGCCGGAAGCGAAGGATGCTCCAACAAGTGTAGCCACAGACAAACCCGATCAGAGGAAGAGTCCCTATTGCCTCCAGTTTCCGACCATCTTACCAGACTCCCAGACAAGCAATGACAATTTGTCCCAACTGCAAAGGAAACCATCTCCAGAAGGACTGCCCTCACGCAAGTGTCCAATGTTTTCACTGCGGACAGCGTGGGCATCGCAAAGAATTCTGTCCCTGGATACAACTCCCGATATCCATAGCCAGATCACAAGCAGGAACACAGCCAGTAGTACCCAGAGCATCACCATCACAGAATTTCAGAGGAACTCCACCAGGAAGAGGACGAAGCATGGCCAATCGAGGAAGAGGAAGAGGTAGAGCACCAACTACAGTTCCAGGAGGAAGATTAAACTACACTTCAATCCAAGAAGCAGGAAGCACCACCGACATTCTTCTAGGTAGATTTTTGATCCAGTCTGCATCTACCTTAATATTGTTTGATCCTGGTGCTACAAATTCATTTATGTCAAAAGCATTTGCATCTGAAGTTGAAATGCATATAGAACAAGTACCATTAGAGTAACCTTCAGTATAGAAGGGGCTATATTATCTGTCTACTCAATCTACCCGAATGTAACCTTCAGTATAGAAGGGGTAGAATTCACAGCAAATCTACTAGTTCTAGAACTGCAAGGTTTAGACATTATATTGGGCATGGATTGGTTGTCCCAACATAAATGTCTAGTAGACTGTGAAGAGAAAACCTTAAGCCTTGTCAGTAGTCAAGGGGAGAAAGTTTTATTCTATGCAGAAAGATCGTTAGCCAAGGAACCACTTGGATCTATTCAAGCATTGCAGAAGATATGCTTGGAACAAGTGCCTGTAGTATAGCAATATCCTGACGTGTTTCCAGAAGAACTTCTAGGAATGCCACCTGACAGGGAGATATAATTCACTATTGAGCTTAAACTAGGAGCAACGCCTATTGCAAAACATCCCTATAGGATGCCAGTTACAGACTTGGAGGAGCTCAAGAATCAACTTGAAGACTTAGAGAGCAAAGGATTCATCAGACCCAGTGCTTCGCCATGGGGAGCCCCAGTATTGTTCGTGAAGAAGAAGGACGGAACTCTACGGATGTGCTAGATTATTGAGCTTTGAATGAAGTCACCATAAAGAACAAGTATCCATTGCCAAGAATTGATGACTTGTTTGATCAACTTCGAGGAGCCAAGGTATTCTCCAAAATAGACTTGAAGTCTGGATACCATCAGCTAAAGATCAAAAAGGAAGATATACCGAAGACTGCCTTCACTACCAGATATGGTTTGTATGAGTTTACAGTAGTACCATTTGGCTTGACTAATGCCCCAGCAGCTTTCATGAATGTCATGAACAGTACATTTATGGATTTTCTTGACAAGTTTGTCATAGTATTCATAGTTGACATTCTGATATATTCTAGGAGCCCTGAAGAACATGTGCAGCATCTACACTTAGTCTTGGGAAGATTACGAGTGAGGCAGTTCTATGCTAAGTTTGATAAATGTGAATTTTGGATGTCAAGAATTGCATTTCTTGGACATGTGTTGACAGCAAAAGGAATTTCAGTGGATTCAGCTAAGATTTCTGCAATCAAGGAGTGGAAGCAGCCCACTACAGTTTCAGAAATTAGAAGTTTCTTGGGATTAGCAGGCTACTATAGGAGATTCATCGAAGGATTGTCCCAGATTGCCAAACCTCTTACAAACCTGCTAAAGAAGGATGTTGCATTTGAATGGACCTCCAAGTGCGAAGAAAGTTTTCAGAAGCGGAAGCAGAAATTAACAACAACACCAGTCCTTACTTTGCTAGACTGCAAGGAAGATTTTGTAGTCTACTGTGATGCTTCGAAGCAAGGAATAGGCTATGTGTTAATGCAGCAAGGTCGACTAGTAGCTTATGCTTCACGCCAATGGAGGCCACATGAGGAAAGCTATCCTACGCATGACTTGGAATTAGCAGCAGTAGTTCATACCTTGAAGATATGGCGACATTATCTCATTGGGAACAAATGTGAGATTTATACAGACCACAAGAGCCTCAAGTATTTTTCACTCAGATGGGACTCAACATGCGTCAACGACGATGGCTAGAATTGATCAAAGATTATGATCTTAGTATCCAGTACCATCCAGGAAAGGCTAATGTAGTATCCGATGCCCTAAGCAGAAAGGTCTATAACCTACAAGAAGCAGTCATACTGAGGAACCCTTACGTACAACAAGAGTTGCAGAATCATCAGGTGGAAGTAGTACCACAGGGGATGGTAGCTACTCTGATAGTAAAACCTCAACTTGAAGAACAAATAGGGAATGCCCAGAAGGAAGATGAGGAGATTTGCAACATCAAGAGCCGAATCAAGTTAGGAAAGGTTCAAGGTTTTACTGAAGATGACCAAGGGATCGTGTGGTATCGAGGAAGGATCTGTGTACCTCAAAGCGCAGACCTTAAGGAGTTAGTTCTCCATGAAGCGCATAAAACTCCATATTCAATACATCTTGGTAACACTAAGATGTATCAAGACCTGAAAAATCGATTTTGGTGAGATAATATGAAAAAAGAAATTGCAGAGTACATCACAAACTGTGACACATGCCAACGAGTTAAAGCAGAGCACCAGAAAATAGCCGAAAAGTTACAACCTTTGCCAACACCACTATGGAAATGGGAAGAAATCGGTATGGATTTCATTACCAGACTACCTAAAACTCAAGGAGGATAAGATTCCATATGGGTTATTGTGGACAGACTTACCAAAGTAGCTCACTTCGTACCAGTCAAAAAGATTTATGACGGCAGTAAATTGGCAGAGTTATACATGCAAAGAATAGTGGCATTCCATGGCATCCCCAAGAAGATAGTTTCAGATCGATGAGCACAGTTTACATCTAAGTTTTGGGACAGACTTCATGAGACTCTAGGAACTCAGTTGAATTTCAGTACTGCATATCATCCACAGACAGGAGGACAAATAGAGAGAGTAAACCAAATTTTGGAAGATCTTCTAAGAGCTTGTATACTAGATTATGGGACATCATGGGAAAAATGCTTACCACTTGCAGAGTTTACATATAATAATAGTTATCAAGCTAGTATATATACAGATGGCACCATTTGAAGCTTTATATGGACGAAAATGCAGAACCCCATTGCATTGGAATGAGCCAGGAGAACGAAGAGTCACAGGACCAGAGATAGTAGAAGAGGCAGAAGCTCATGTCAAACTCATCGGAGAAAGGTTAAGAACAACGTAATCCAGACAAAAGAGTTATGCAGACAATCGACGGAGAGAATTATCATTTGAACCAGGAGATTTTGTTTATCTCAAGGTTACACCATTCAAGGGATTGCAGGGATTCCAAGTGAAAGTAAAGCTATCTCCAAGGTATATTGGACCATTTAAAATAATCAAGAGAAAAGGGGAAGTATCATATAAATTGGAATTACCTTTGGGATTACCAGGAGTGCATGATGTGTTTCATTTCTCTCAACTCCAGAAATGTTTAAAGGAACCCATTGACCAGATAGAAACTCAAGATGTATCACTGTAGAAGAATCTTACTTACCATGAGCATCCAATCATAATCCTAGCCACTGATGAACGTCAGCTCAGAAGAAAGAATCAAGTTGTGTAAGGTTCAGTGGGGAAATCATTCAGAACAAGAAGCCACTTGGGAGAAGGAAGAGGATCTTTAGCAAGCCTATCCTTATCTTTTCTTGTCTTAGGTAAATCTCGGGGTGAGATTTCTTTAAGGAGGGTAGATCTGTAGCACCCTGGGTTTGGGGTAAAAATTCTTTTGCATAAAAAATCATGCATGCATATGTCTCTTCAAGATCAGCAAAATCAGCCTAGACTTATCCTATCTTAAGTCCTAAAATCCCAAAATCTTCCTTGTGAACCCAAATCAAGATCTATCCTTCCAGATATGATTTATCATTTATGCTAAGAACAAAAGTCTTCAGAAGCTAGATTCAATTCCATCTCTAATTCTCAGATTTGTCAAACCTTTTTGTTTTCGAAAACAGAAATAAGTTAATTACCCTAAATACTCTAAACTCTGATTTAATCAAATCTTGACCTAATCTAGACCAAATAATTCTTGGATTATGATCATGGGTATGCCAATACCTTAATCCAAAAAGTTGGCAACCAAATTCCATCATCTAGACCCTTTTCACAAATCAGTCCAAATAGTATCGCAGATCAGTCCATTTTCAGATTTCCCAAAAGCCTGAAAAGGCTAACAGTCACAAATCACCCCCAAATACTATTCAACACAAAATCTTCTTCTATGAGTATCTCAAAATCAAATCCTAAATCCCAGAATTTCAGTTTTCACAAAATTCAGATTTCGAATACCCTAAATTACCCTATTATCATTTTCATTCAAAAACTATCCAAAATTCCCAAATTTTATCCTCTCTTTGCCAAATTATTTGCTGAACAATGTTTGCCAGAATTTTGAAATCGAAATCAACCCTAATCACATAAATCTTAGATTTTACAGATCAGTCCAAAACCCTACTTCTGTAATTGCAAATCAGTCCAGATTCGACCAGAGCTCCCCAGCCTTTTCGACCAGTAACCAAAGCTTCATCGTGCATTGCTCCTTCGCCGTTGGCCAGCTTTGTCTTCACCTGTGCCTATGCTCGCTTGCGCCTGCATGTATGCATGTGTCGGCGCCAGAAGCGTCGTCGTGGTAGCACCAGCGACTAGCAACCGCGCGTGCGCACGACCAGCAGCAACTGTAGCAGTGCTTTTGTCAGGAACTTCACACCACATCGCTTCGCTGTGCTAACCTTGTTGCCACCACTTTGCACTGCCTAGTGCCAAGTCACGATGAATCGACAAATTGATCAGTTGCAGAGCCACCTGCTGGTCGTCGCGTCCTCGCGCTCGGCTAGTCTCATCACCAGCACAAAGATTATTGTTGTCCCCTCCTAGCAAGCTCCGTCCCTGGTCTATTTAAGCATCCCTTCAGCTTATTCAAGCTTCACTTCACGAGAAATCAGTTAAGTCTCAACTTCCTCGTCTTCGTCTTCTTCTCTGGCGAGCCGCCGAGAAGGAGCACGGTGCAAGCTCGATCTGCTGCACCAACCTTCAAATTGCTTCAACCAGTGAGTTCCTCTTATTCACCTCATCGTGCTGTATTATCTAATTGAACTCTGGTCACCGAAGATTGAGATTTCCCTGTTTTGGCCATTCTGATCAATTTAGCCCAAATTAGCTCACCTCTTAGTAGAATTATTTGATCAGTGGAACCTCTCTAGCAAGCCGATGCTTTCATATTTCAAACTTGAGCTTGGATCGAAGCTTTTCCAGTTTTTGCGTGCCACCGGCTATCGGCTCACGTCGCCAGGCCATACCACCGATTCCCCGACCAAATTGACCCTACGAGAAGTTTCCCCTCATCAACCTACTTCTCTAACAGTGAGAAATTGATCCCTAAAGCTGTGTATCAAATTTTCCCAAATCCAGTGTCATCTTCTCTGGCGCAGTTCACCAGAATTCGTCTCCGGCCACCACTGGCGACGCCACCTTGTCCAAAACCTTCACCTCAATCTCCTAAGCACATCTCTCTACTACCCAGATCTTTAGTTCTACACAAAATTGCAAGTTTGAGCCATGCCAAGAATTTATCCAGAAGTTGCACTGTGCCATGTCGCCACCGTACTTCCTCATCGCCGTTCATCGCCATCCGGCCATCTCAGCTCCTGAAACCACCGCCATTGGATTCCTGATGTTTTCACCTACCTCCTAGACATAGTTTGCGAAGCAATCAAGCCCTAAATTTATTAAATCACCAAAGCCCTAGTTTTTGACAGTGCGCTGACATTCAGTTCACTGTGTCCAGGGGTATTTTTTCTAATTCTTTGAACTTTTGGACCTTCCTGTGAAAACCTTATTGTCAATCAGATACCTTGTTCAATTTTGCACCGAATGCTTTGATACCAATCAATTTTATCCATTGGAAATCTTCTTAATCTTGTCAATGCCATTCTTGGACATTGTCAGCCTTGTCAATCTATGTCAGCCAGTGGCATCAACTCAGTTTGATCACTACTGGTTGTGCAAATTGAAAACCACTTTGTCCACTAAACTTGTAAAATCATGTTCTTCATTTTCTTCTACTACCACAACTTGAAATATGCCCTCTTGAATTCTCTGAAGCTATGTCAGAGTCCTGAACCGAATGTCAATCTGTCGACAATCGCTGTTTTTGAGCAAACCAGCCGTAGACTTAATGTCCATATTGCACCCTTGAAACCTTGAGAGCTTCTAACGCACATCCTTAGCCAAATTCCTTGAAACCCTAGAATCTCGACTCAGTTCAGCTTGTAGTCTTAATCATTTCCAGTATCATTCAGTAATTCTTCTTAAAGCCTCAATCTCCTCATATTTCATCGACATACAGCCTAGTACTACCATATAATACTTTTCTCATTTCATCAAATGCAATACTACTTATAGTCAAGGTAATATCTTAACAATTCATAAAATATAGGTTCAAGATGTTCAAGAATATGACTTGTCTTGTGCGTCGTAAGTATCTCCAGTTGGTGTCGTGTTGGCGGTGAAGTTCTCGAACTCCATCTCTGGATCTACTCAACAACAAATCAAACACAGAATGATTACTAGCTATATTAAATGTTTTATGACCTACATGCATGCTTGCTTTAGAGAAGGAATATGATTGGCGATATAGGGATCAAATGCATCTGTATATTGAAGCTAGGTCGAAAGGATGGAATCTGAAGGATTTGGACTAAGATTGGATGTTAGAGGCTCTTAGGGTTTCAAGGCATAAGTTTTGACATTTGGTTCACAGTTGGTTTGCTCAAATACAACGAATGTCAACAGGTCGACGTTCAGTTCACGGCCTGACAATGTCAAGGAATGGCATAGACATGGTTTGAGAGGTTTTCAATTGACAAAACAACTTTTTCTTAAGGCATTGGGTGTACAATTGAACAAAGGGGCTAAATGACAAAATTGTTTTTTACATAAAAGTCTAGAATGCCAGTGTACAAGTGGTTTCTAGGTTTAGCGCGTCTGTACGATCTGCGCATACGTTGCTTCGCCAACTTTGTCAATCATGCCGGCGAGGTTACCAGGATGTTGCTGGCGAAATTAATTGGACAGCGGTGGCTGGACGACGGCGAACGGCAAGGTCGAAGTCGTTGAAAGGGATCTAGGATATCGACTAGAGGGGGGTGAATAGGTGATTTTAACAAATTAATAATTAATCAAACAATTAATAGTAAATGAGAGCAAATAACTAACACAAGATGAACAATGAACAATTTTAACACAAGGATATATCCCGTGGTCTCGGTGATTTGCCGATCACCCCTAATCCACGTTGAGGCAAACTCAAATCTCTAACCGCTCCTCTATCTAGTCAACCTTCTCTCGAGAAGTGATCTAGATCTTGAGCCGGATTAGTGTGATGAGTTATCCAAACCTCGATTTCACTAAGGATGCACTTTACCGCTCCAGCAAGGCGTGCTCAACCCTTTCACAAGACGGTTTGAGGCTTCTTCACAATCTTCCTTGAAGAGCTCACCAAAACCTTTCTCCTAGCCGTCTAGGAGCCGGCAAACTCCAAGAGTAACAAGCCGGTGATGATCACTTAGCCTTCTTCTAGTGCTACAAGATTGATTTAATGATCTAAATGCAATCCACTAGAAGATCTCAAATGCACACTCTCACAAATTCGAGAATTAGAACCCTAGAGTGTATGAAACTTGCTTAAGCTCTCAAGGATGATGACAATGTTCAAATTATGCTCAAAAGTTGTGAACAGGGCCGTGCATGGGAGTATATATACCCCTCACAATAAATATAGCCGTTACAGGCCGTTGGGAGAAAAAGATCACTTGGCGGTCAGACCGCAGGTATATGCCCGGTCAGACTGCCGCAATTGCAACAGCATTAAACAGGCGCAATAAATGCTCACCTGCCCTTGTCAGGCACACACACGATCAGACCGGAGCCAATTTCGGTCAGACCGTGAAACTGTCCAGAGACGACACTTTATATGGTCTGGCCGATAAATACGGACAGACCGGCCAGATGGTCAGACCGTAGTTCAAAAACATGGTCAGACCGATTTCTCGGTCAGACCGGTCTAACAAACGATCAGACCGTCATAACACAAAACATCATAAAGATAGGACATGAAGCACCAGGAGACTGACCTAGGTTTTTACCTACGGACAGACCGACCTTTTAAATGAATACACTAGACTTTGACATAAAGTCGGTCAGTCCGTATATTCGGTCAGACCGGTCTAACAAACGGTCAGACCGACTGAGACAGAGTTGAGCAGAAAAGAACTGAAACAAGCATTTTCAAAGTATGTGACCTTCTAGTATGCAATGCAAGTTGATTTTATGATTTGTGGCACATAGATGAAGTATTTCATGATACACCACATGCTCCACTTAATAGTACGGCGACTATCCAAAAATCCGGTCAAAATTCTTCTCTAATCACCTTAGACCGGTAAAATGGAAAAGACCCTATCTCGTACCTTTGCCTTTTTGATCAATGCCCTTTTTTCATCATGAGGCTCTTTCTTTGTCTTTCATTAACCTGTCTTTTGAGTTTCTTCTTGACACAACTTAGCAGGTATCGTTAGTATAGCATTTGTAGTTGTCATTAATTACTAAAACACTCTTTAGGGGCCTAGAAGCTACAATCTCCCCCTTTTTGGTAATTGATGACAACATAAAGAGTAGATGAATGAGTTTTAAGCATAAAAGGAATTTTACAATAAGCATCGAAAATAAAGACACTCCCCCTAAATGTATGAATAAGAGAATTTTGGCATTTTGGTGGAGTTCAAGCATGTGTATAAGATGCTATCTCAATTCATTCATCATTATATAAGCATGAAGTACACAAATAAGACATTCAATTCTACACATGATATCATCATCACAAGGTCATATGAAAATAACATAAGCACATCTCATATATCATGAAGTAACAATCTCATAAAAGAGTCATCCAACATAAATGTCATCCACATAGATCATAAATGAGACATTAAACTAAACAAGTTAAATTAAAACTTTACACAAAAAGTTTTCATTTAAGGTTCTCTCCCCTACTCTTCTACTCTCTTCTCTCCCCCTTTGGCATCAATTGCCATAAAAGCTAAGAATCGGCGGGAGCATCATCATCGGGAGGATGGTGAGGAGGAGTTTGAGGGAAACGGGTGTAGAAGTGAGCGGAGAAGGCGTCAAAGCGCTGCTCAAACTGATCCTGGCATGATGAGAAGGTCTGGAACTGATCATTCAATGCCGCCAACTCCGAGCGAGCAAGCTCAAGCCCCTGGAGAAGAGTAGCGAACTGATCCATCATCGGCTGATGGAACTACTGCTGGAACTGTGAAAACCAGGCAGGGGCTTGGCTAGACTGACCTGCCTAATGTGCCTGAGGCGAAGGAGGAGGCGGCATAGGCTGAGCCGGCTACTGCTGATGCTGTGCTCCATGGCCTCGAGCCAAGACGCGCGGGTTGACACTAAACGGCTTATAGCCGAGATGTCTGATATCACATGATCCACGAGGGAACTTCGTCTTCTGGAGCAGCAAAGACATGATAAATGGAGCATAGTATAGGTTCGGCAGAGTGGTTGCTGAGACATCCTCAATTGTCTTCAAGATAAATGAGACAATGTTGATCCGATGACTCTTGAGGATGTGGTCGATGAAGTTCCAATAGTAATCTCGGATCGCTTCTCGATTTCCACTCTTTGGATGGATCGTGGCTCGTACGATTTTGTTGACTACAGCAGGGAGGACTTTGAGACCTGTAACGGTGCCAGGTACAATCCGCTGTCCACCTCCCGGCTGCTCATAAAATTGGAGCCAGTCATCCTCATGGAGGTAATCCTCATCCTCCATATTGATCCCCTCCTTCATTTCCTCATAGTTTATCTTGTTTGCTGCAGCAAACTCCTCAAAGGTGGCCTCATAACGCCTAGAACCTGTCATGCTGGTCCACCCATCTGATCTCGATCGTAGCATAAAACTGTCTGATGGCAGTGGCGTTCCATGGGCATTTGTGCTCCACAAAGTCATAGAGCCCAATATCTTTGAAGATCTGCACCAAAGGAGCCATGATGAGCTGATTCAGAACATAAGCCCATTCGATCCATTTGTGTTCGAAGATGTTCTTGTGGATCAAATTTCCGTAGAAGGCATCCTGCTGTGTTATCGTGTGGAAGTGAGGAGTAGAGCGTCATTCTCATGATTGTAGGCGTAGATGGTCCTAGCCTTTGTATAGTCACTTGAAGTCCAATTCTTCTTCGGGCCTTGATAAGCGTGGACGTTTATTTCATCGTCGTCACTCTCGATGTCCATGCCCACATGAGAAGATCCACCACGATGTGACGACTGTTCTGTCTCTGAGTCTCCGGCTGAGGGCACCCAATCATCATCCTGAGAGTCACTACTGCTCGAGGGTTGAGCCCTTTTTGGCCGCTTCGCCAATTTCTTCTTATTGGTTCTGATGGAGACATTTCCTTGAGGACCTCGACCGCTAGAAGATTTGCAAGAGATAAAGCAGATAAGGTACTCAGAGGCAAGAGTGAAAGAAGTGAATCGATAAGATAACAGATTAGCAAACTCTGGCTCTGCTGTTGCAATCGGTCAGACCGAAATAGGGGTGGTCAGTCAGACCGGCGCAACCGTAGAGTTAGGGTTTGACATGAATCCTGAGATTTACTAGAATTTAGGGCACAATTTGGACACATATACGTGTGAAAATACTTATAGCACCAATGGGATTAATCAATTTCAAGAAATGACCAGATTTGGACTAGATTCATCACATTTGCCCTAAACCTCAAGATGAACAGAAAAAGAAATTGATAACGAAGAAGAATCTGAGTAAAATACCTAGACGACATGGTTTGATGGTGATCTTGAACCACGGTTCGTCCGAGCTTTGCGAGAGTTTGACCGGAGAGGAAGAATCCAACAAAAAATTATGAGGTGCACGTGAAAGAGACAAGTGGGAAGAGGGTGAAAAGGACAGAGATTCGGGATAAAAAGGTCTCTGGTCATGAAAGTTCGGTCAGACCGTAGACAAGATACCGGTCAGACCGCTGGAAGCAGAAAATTTAAGTTGCTCTCTGGAGATGCATTCGGTCAGACCGCAATTGGATCAGTCCGACCGCTGGAAGGACTAAAAATCATGGAGGATTTTTGATTGATTTGATGCTCATAAGAGATTTGGATAGGGTGATATATAAATATAAGATAATTATAAGAGAGATATAGACAATATCACCAAAGGGGAAGTATTTATCTTATAACTCAACATATTTTTGGTTCACTTTACTCAATTGCCGATAAAAGGGTCTAAAAAGCTCTAAGAGAGGAAGTTCAAGCAATCAAGAGATACTTAAAGCACAAGCAATATGAGTTCAACATTTCAAGCCACATTTGATATATCAATGACGTTAAGCTCATTTCGAAGTTTGCAAAAACGACTTTCATCTAAGGGCTTAGTGAATATATCCGCTAATTGATCTTCGATTCTCACATTATCCACCACCACATCACCTTTGCTAACATGATCTCTAAGGAAGTGGTGTCAGATATCTATATGCTTGGTCCGAGAGTGTTGAACTGGATTTGTGGCTATTTTCACCGCACTCTCATTATCACACAAAAGAGGCACTTTTTCAAATTTTATTCCATAATCCAACAATGTTTGCCTCATCCAAAGCAATTGTGCACAACAACAACCCGCGGAAACATATTCCGCTTCGGCGGTTGATAAAGCTACAGAGTTTTGTTTCTTGGAGGACCAAGATACTAAAGATCTTCCTAACAGTTGACAACTGCCAGAGGTGCTTTTTCTAATCACTTTACATCCCGCATAATCGGAATCAGAATATCCAATTAATGCGAATTTAGCACCTTTAGGATACTACAACCCTATGCTAGATGAATATTTTAGATACCTCAAAATGCGCTTAACGGCCATTAAATGAATTTCTTTAGGAGAGGCTTGAAATCTTGCACAGATACAAACACTAAACATAATATCGGGCCTAGAAGCAGTAAGATATAATAAACTACCAATCATAGATCTATAAAGCTTTGAGTCTACTGGTTTACCTCCTTCGTTAGAGACAAGGTGACCGTTTGTGGCCATTGGTGTCTTGATTGGCTTTGCTTCTTCAAGTCCGAACTTCTTGAGTAAGTCCTTCACATATTTGCTTTGACTGATGAAAGTTCCTTCCTTGAGTTGTTTAACTTGTAGTCCGAGGAAGAAACTTAGTTCACCTATCAAAGACATCTCAAATTCCCTGGACATCATATTACCAAATACCTCGCAAAAATCTTGGTTAGTAGATCCAAATATGATGTCATCAACATAAATTTGACATACAAAGAAATCATTTCCAATTTTCTTAGTAAATAAAGTTGTATCAACTTTCCCAATTTTAAAGCCTTTTGAAATTAAGAAGTCTCTAAGTCTTTCATACCACGCACGAAGCGCTTGTTTAAGACCATAAAGAGCCTTGGAGAGTTTATACACATGATTTGACTTTGAAGGATCTTCAAATCCGGGAGGTTGTTTAACAAATACTAATTCATTAATTTTTCCATTTAAAAATGCACTTTTGACATCCATTTGATATAGTCTAATATTATGAGATGAAGCAAAAGCAAGCAAGATTCTAATAGCCTCAAGTCTAGCTACGGGAGCAAAGGTTTCACCGAAGTCCAAGCCTTCAACTTGAGTGTATCCTTGAGCCACCAATCTTGCCTTGTTTCTTACTACCACTCCGTTTGCATCTTGTTTATTCTTGAAAATCCATTTGGTTCCAATGACATTGTGCTCATTCGGATTTGGTTCTTCTACTAATTCCCAAACATTGTTGCGGGTGAAGTTGTTTAATTCTTCGTGCATAGCATTCACCCAATCCGGATCTTTTAATGCTTCATCTACAAGTGTGGGCTCAAAAGAGGAAACAAAAGAGTAATTTTCACAAAATGAAGCAAGACGAGAACGAGTTTGGACACCCTTACGCAAGTCACCAACAATTTGATCGATGGGGTGATCTTTTGAAATTGAGTGATGGATTCTTGGATGATCAACCGGGTTTTGTGAAGTAGAGGTAGAGGGTACTTCCGGTTGTTGTTGAGAGGAGTCTTCCACATTGACCACTTCAACTATTTGATCTCCATGTTGAGGAGTTGATGAAGAGGGGATAGCTTGAGTGGATGGATCTTCATCTTGATCACTATCTTCTTTCGGCTTGATATCCCCAATGGTCATGTTCTTCATCGCCACTCTCAACCCTTCATTACCTACATCATCCAAGTTGTCTTGCTCCTCTTGAGAGCCGTTAGTCTCATCAAATTCAACATCATGTGTCTCCTCAACCAAACCGGAGTTTTGGTTGTAGACACGATATGCTTTGCTATTTGATGAGTATCCTAATAAAAATCCTACATCACATTTACTTTGAAATTTAGATAAGCGTGTACCTTTTCGCAAGATATAGCACTTACATCCAAACACTCGGAAGTAGGAAATGTTTGGCTTCCTTCCAATGAGAAGCTCATAAGGAGTTTTCTTTAGTAGTCGATGACAATAAAGACGATTTGATGCATGGCATGCGGTGTTGATTGCTTCAGCCCAAAACGTGTCGGAACATTGTACTCCGAAAGCATAGATCTTGCCATGTCTATCAATGTCCGGTTCTTTAGTTCAACTACTCCATTTTGCTCCGGTGTATACTTGGCCGAAAACTCATGTTTGATGCCCTTATCATCACACCAATTTTCAACCTTGGTATTCTTGAACTCGGAGCCATTGTCACTTCTCACTTTCTTGATCATGAAACTAAATTCATTTTTGGCCCTTTGAGCAAAGCTTTTGAAAGTGTTAAACACAATTGACTTATCACGCAAAAAGAATATCCATGTATATCTAGAAAAATCATCTACAATGACAAGACAGTAACTATTGCCACCAATGCTCACAAAACTAGTTGGTCCAAATAAATCCATATGCAATAATTCAAGTGGACTAGAAGTTGACATTGTGCTTTTAGTTGGATGTGAGTTTGCAACTTGTTTTCCGGCTTGGCAAGCACTACATAATTTATCTTTTTCAAACTTTACATCTTTTAATCCAACAACTAAATCATGTTTAACTAGTCTATTTAGTTGCTTCATTCCAACATGCCCAAGCCTTCTATGCCATAGACAACCTTTAGATGATTTAGTGAACAAGCATGTACCAAGATTAGCATTATTTGAATTGAAATCAACTAAATAGAGGTTGCCATGTCTAAAACCTTTGAAAATCAACCTATTATCATCAATACTAGTGATAATCACTTCTTTTGGATAAAATGCACATATAAATCCAAGATCACAAAGTTGAGCTACGGATAAGAGGTTGAAATTTAGAGATTCAACAAGCAATACATTAGATATGGAGAGGTCGTTTGAGATGGCAATTTTACCTAAACCTTTTACCTTTCCTTTGCTATTGTCTCCAAACGTGATCTTGTCATATTCCGCACCTTCGTTATTTAGAGAGGAGAACATGTTGTGATTACCGGTCATATGTTGAGTGCATCCACTATCGAGCACCCAATGTTGTCCTCTGGCCTTGTAATTTACCTACAAAACAAGGTTAGGTCCTTTTTAGGTACCCAAATCTTTTTGGGTCCTTGGAGGTTAGTTACCAAGGATTTTGGGACTCAAATGGCTTTCTTTTTGGCACCAATGATCGGGGTTCCAACAAATTTGGCTTTAATATCGCCATTGTTCATTTTCTTTAAAACATAGCAAGAGTTGAATATAAGAGATGAATTACTTTTGCTAGCATGGCAATTCTTTTCAATGTGACCTAAACTTTTACATTTGTTGCAATATCCCTTTTCTTTTACAAACACGGTTTTAGATGGAACAAATGCATGTTTTCCCTTTTTAGGAATGTAGCCTAGTCCTTTTCTTAAGGAGAACCTTTGACTATCTAGAAGATGACTTAATTTTGATTCTCCTACATAGCATTTAGCTAGATCATTTGTTAGTTTTTCAATTTTGTCCTTAAGTTCATTGTTTTCAAGACTAAGCACATTATCATCAATTTTAGGTCTAGATGGGAATTCAATTAAATCTTCACAAGGTGTAGATATGCTAGAAGTAGACATCATGGGCAAGTCATTCAAAATATTGCAAGTGATGCCTATTTCATCACCCGTTTTGTTGGCTTTATGAGTAATTAGTGAGTCATGAGCTTCCTTAAGCATCTCATGAGTTTCTTTGAGACTCTCATGAGATGTGTTTAGCTCCTCATAGGAATTTTGAAGAGTTTTGTATCTCTTCTTCAATTCCTTGAATTTTTCTTTCTCTTTACTCATATAGTCATCAAAACCGGTGATCATCTCAACTAGGTCATCATAAGTATATTCATCTTCGTCACATGATACCTTCGATTCTCCTTTAGCTATGAGGCAATGAGGAGTGGAGAATAGAGATGGAGCTTCCTTGATAGCTACCCCGGCGAGTCCTTTGGGTGATGCTTCATCTTCATCTTCGGAATCGGTACTTGAAGCATTCGAATCCCATTCAATGAAGCAAGCTTGTCCATCCTTCTTCTTCTTATAATATTTCTTGAAAACCTTCTTCTTGCTTTCTCCTTCCTTTTCGTACTTCTTCTTCTTCACTGATTTTTCTTCTTCCTTGTTTTTGCATTGTGCGGAGATGTGACCCTTTTCACCGCAATCAAAGCATCTTCTTTCTTCAAATGTATTCCTCTTGGATGATTGTCCTTTCTTGAAGGACTTTCCTTGATATTTCTTCTTCATGAACCGCTTGAACCTTCTCACAAAGAGAGCCATTTCCTCATCGGTGTCTCTCTCATCACTTTCTTCTTCATTGTCTTCCCTTTTGGAGGCTTGAGCTTTTAGTGCTATGTTCTTCTTCTTGGAGTCGGAAGCCTCATCTTTCACTTCTTCTTGAGATTTCTTGAATATGTCATGAGTGAGGATCTCACTCAAGACTTCCAACGGAGTCACACTCTTCAAGTTCGAACGCACAAGTAAGGTTACAATTGTATCATATTTTGAAGGTAAAGCTCTAAGAAACTTATGACAAAATTCCACATTTGTGACATCCATACCAAGCCCTTTTAACTCATTTACTATGTTATTTAATCGGTTAAACATCTCCGATACATCTTCATTGGGCAACATAGCAAACTTTTCAAATTGGCCCTTATGGATAAATAATTTAGCATCCTTGACCATCGAGGTTCCTTCATGAATATCCATAAGATTTCTCCAAATATCATGGGCCATTTCAAGTTTACAAATTCTATTAAATTCACCTAGATTTGGAGCACTATAAAGAACATTCATGGCTTGAGCATTAGCTAAGGCATTATCTCTATCTAGGTTAGTCATGTCATCATCATCAAGAATTGCAAAGCCCTCATCCACCACTTTCCAAATCTTTCCACCCATGGCTTTAAGATAAACCATCATTCTAGTTTTCCAATACGCATAGTTAGATCCATCAAAGAGTGGTGGTTTGCCAATATTGATCCGACCCTCACTAGCCATCTTTATCCTACTCCGGGATGGTTAAATCCTCTAAAAATGGAGTCCTAGCTCTGATACCAATTGAAAGGGATCTAGGATATCGACTAGAGGGGGGGTGAATAGGCGATTTTAACAAATTAACAATTAATCAAACAATTAATAGTAAATGAGAGCAAATAACTAACACAAGCTAAACAATGAACAATTTTAACACAAGGATATATCCCGTGGTCTCGGTGATTTGCCGATCACCCCTAATCCACATTGAGGCAAACTCAAATCTCTAACCGCTCCTCTATCTAGTCAACCTTCTCTCGAGAAGTGATCTAGATCTTGAGCTGGATTAGTGTGATGAGTTATCCAAACCTCGATTTCACTAAGGATGCACTTTACCGCTCCAGCAAGGCGTGCTCAACCCTTTCACAAGACGGTTTGAGGCTTCTTCACAATCTTCCTTGAAGAGCTCACCAAAACCTTTCTCCTAGCCATCTAGGAGCTGGCAAACTCCAAGAGTAACAAGCCGGTGATGATCACTTAGCCTTCTTCTAGTGCCACAAGATTGATTTAATGATCTAAATGCAATCCACTAGAAGATCTCAAATGCACACTCTCACAAATTCGAGAATTAGAACCCTAGAGTGTATGAAACTTGCTTAAGCTCTCAAGGTGATGACAATGTTCAAATTATGCACAAAAGTTGTGAACAGGGCCGTGCATGGGAGTATATATACCCCTCACAATAAATATAGCCGTTACAGGCCGTTGGGAGAAAAAGATCACTTGGCGGTCAGACCGTAGGTGTATGCCCGGTCAGACCGCCGTAATTGCAACGGCATTAAACAGGTGCAATAAATGCTCACCTGCCCTTGTCAGGCACACACACGGTCAGACCGGAGCCAATTTCGGTCAGACCGTGAAACTGTCCAGAGACGAAATAGTTTCTGGACACTTTATATGGTCTGGCCGATAAATACGGACAGACCGGCCAGACGGTCAGACCGTAGTTCAGAAACACGGTCAGACCGATTTCTCGGTCAGACCGGTCTAACAAACGGTTAGACCGTCATAACACAAAACATCATAAAGATAGGACATGAAGCACCAGGAGACTAACCTAGGTTTTTACCTACGGACAGACCGACCTTTTAAATGAATACACTAGACTTTGACATAAAGTCGGTCAGTCCGAAACCCTATTCGGTCAGTCCGTATATTCGGTCAGACCGGTCTAACAAACGGTCAGACCGACTGAGACAGAGTTGAGCAGAAAAGTACTGAAACAAGCATTTTCAAAGTATGTGACCTTCTAGTATGCAATGCAAGTTGATTTTATGATTTGTGGCACATAGATGAAGTATTTCATGATACACCACATGCTCCTCTTAATAGTACGGCGACTATCCAAAAATCCGGTCAAAATTCTTCTCTAATCACCTTAGACCGGTAAAATGGAAAAGACCATATCTCGTACCTTTGCCTTTTTTATCAATGCCCTTTTTTCATCATGAGGCTCTTTCTTTGTCTTTCATTAACCTGTCTTTTGAGTTTCTTCTTGACACAACTTAGCAGGTATCGTTAGTATAGCATTTGTAGTTGTCATTAATTACTAAAACACTCTTTAGGGGCCTAGAAGCTACAGTCGTCGGCTTTGAGAACTCGGGATGAGCTACGGTGACAGAGCACAGGGATTGATGAAACTTGAAATTAATCAAGGGCTTTTGCTCCTAGGGTGATGTTGATGGAGCTAGAGCGAGGAATCTGGTAGTGGTTGCGATTTGAGGCTCACCGGCATTACGGCCGGACTCAAAGAAGATAGCAAAAGAGGCACCATTGTTCTAGAGCAATGCTGATCAATCTGGCTCGGCTACATCATCTATGGGATCTAGGGAGTGTGTAGATGTAGTTAATTTGGTCGGAGGTAAGGTGGAGCGCGCTGGCGACGTAAGGCGTTCACGGCAGCACACGAAGAACGGGAAAGCTTCAATTACTAGCTGAATTCAAATTGGGATTGTGTTGGGGGAAATCTCCACGGGATCAAGTCCAGGTAAGAGGCCGTCCAATTTGCCCAGGGACAAGGCCCCCCGGTGGCTTGTCCCGGGCACTGCCATTTGCCCGGGGACAGGGCCGGGCAAATGGCGGCGCCCAGGACGAGCCACCGGGGGGCCTTATCCCGGGGCAAATTGGACGGCCTCTTACCTGGACTTGATCCCGTGGAGATTTCCCCCAACAGTAGCCCCCCATGCCCTCTGGGGACGATGCTCGAGTTCCCGGAGGGAATGGTTCATGTTACTGGGAACATCTCCTCCAGGAAGGATCTCTGGAGCCATGATGCTTCGATCCTCGTGTCAAGTGTTTATGGCCGCGCCGTCGTTCATTAAGGCCTTGTCTCGATGGGAGTGCGCCGTTCGACCATAATGGCCGCTCGCGGTTCAAACTGGCGACGCATCATTTTGCACGCTCGTCCCTTCGTTTCCCGCGTGCTATTTGAATTGGGCGGCACGGAAGCACCACGAGGAGCCACGTGGCGCCTATCGAGGCCACGTTCGAGCCTTATAAATAGGGCCTTGAGGGGCCTAGAGAAATCACTCCAACCCTCATTCCTCAAACACCACCGGCGCTCTTAGCTCTCCCGGTAGCCCTCTCCCGGAAGCTCAGTCATCGGAAACCTGAGCCCCTTTTCCTTAGAGCCCAAGTGACCGGAGAAATCAATGGGACCCAAAGGCCGCGCTAAGGCTGCTGAGGTGCCTCCGGAGGAAGCCACCGTGGACTTCCTCTGGGCCTCGGAGTTCACATCAGTGGACTTGGAGTACCTCGTGGACCGGGGGTGGTCGAGGATGGGGACGTCTGGATCCCCTCGAAGAAAGATGGTGCCCCCCGCCCCAGGCCCGGGAAGTGGTGGTCTTCGAGGCTCTCCTCGAAGCCAAACTCCTACTCCCGGTGCATCCATTGCTCTGGCAGTTCCTCCAGGAGTACGGGGTGGTGATCAACCACCTAACGCCAAACGCCTTCGTTCGGATGGGCCTCTTCATATGGCTGTTCGAGACAGCCACTGGACGGGAGCCGATGCTCCGGCTGTTCCGGTACTTCTACGAGCGGGCGGCGAGGAGCTCCCACTTGGTGAAGGGGGGGTTGAAGTCCCCATTCGGCTCGATCATGATCCAGCTCCTGCCTTCCCGGGTAGCGGAGTACCCGGTGGCAGCCTCTAGGGACCACTGGGGGGACTGGGTCTGGAGGTGGTTCTACCTCTGGGTCCGGGACGACGAGGTGACGTACTCACCGGAGCCCCCCTACTACAGCCAGTCGTCCGCCCCCAAGCCCCCGGTGTGGACCGAGGAGGAGCTGAAGCTCTGCAGCAAAGTGGTGGGCTCCCGGGGCATGCGTTCCATGAGGGACGTAGCCGAGGAGCTGACACTGCTGAAGATTCCCCCTTCTCACCCGAGAGGAGGGGGATCGGGATGTGTCCGGCACATCGGCCTCCGCAAAAGCCGGTGACCCGACGTAAGTTCCCGGCTGCTTTGCTTGTTTCTTTGTTGATTTTTCTAACTCTTACCTTTTGCTGTCTGGCCATATCCGGCCGCCCGGGAAAAGGTGGAGAACCTCCTCGGGAGGTACTACGCTGACAAGCATGAGCGCATCGTGTGCGTCATCGGGGAGGGTCCTCCCTGGAACTTGGTAGCCGAGGCCTTCGGGCTGAGGCTACCTGCTAGGACTCCCCTCCCCACCCCGGGTTCCCACAAGAGGGGGAAGGAGGTCGCTAGGGGTTCTGAGCCAAAGCGGGCCAAGGCACAGAAGTCCCCCGGTCCGGTGACGACGCCGGGCTCTATGCCCTTGAAGGCCCGGGACGCAGCCCCCGGGTCTGGGAGCGCGTGGGCACCTCCCCGGCGCGAAGTGACGCCTCCTGTTCCGGAGAACTCTGGGGGGGCGATGGAGGCGCGGGAGCTCGTGCGCCTCCCCTAGGCCTCCGGAGAGGCTCGAGGGAAGGAGGCGGCCAATGACGGGGGGGCATCCGACTTGGCGGATTATGCCCCTCGCCCCCTTCGGCGATTTTTCTCCCAGCGGGCCCCGGCACCGCCGGAGCCGGAGAGGCCAGAGGTACGGTTCGCGGAGGCTGCCCCTCCGCGCGTCGAATGGCCGATGTACGAGGGGGGATCCCCTCAGTCTACGAGGTCCCCCCGGCAATGGAGGTCCCAGGGGCCCTGCGGCACAGAAAGGTGAAAGGGCTCCTTATGCCCCCCACCCCACCCCCCCCGGGGAGGTACCCCCTCGGAGAGCTCGTCGGCCTCCTCCTCGGACACTTCTTCTGCGGCAAGGATGCCAGCCACCGCAACTCCGGTCCTCATCACCGCCGCGACCTTCACGAGGGGACCCGCTGCCAGTCCCGATGGGTCCGAAGTCGTCAGGAGGGAGACCCCGCTGCTATCCGCGTGGTACGTCTTCTGGTTTGCAGAGGGGCTCCAAACCCAAAAGGTCTAGGACTACGTCTCACAAGGGACGCTCTGTGAACGCTGCGGGGGGCTTCAATCTCTCCACATCCAGGTTTGTCCTCGAACCGGTAGCTTGTTTTCTTCGGGACTCCAACTCGAATTTCGACTAACTCTCGCGTTCGCAGGGGGCGACCATCGCCTGGGGCATTGAAGCGAGTTTCGATAAAGTGCTAAAGGAGGGGGAGGGGAAGGCGGCCGCCTACTTGGAGGAGTACGACAGCGCGCTCCGGGAGTTGGCCCAAGTCTGGGCCCAGCTCCACGCCTCCGAGAATGCCAACGACCGGCTCCGGAGGGAGACGAAAGCCAAGGAGGATGCCCTCCGGGAGCTCGAGGGCTCCAGCGTCCCGGCGGTGACGGACGCGGGCCGCTCCATCCGCTCAGCCCTCGAGGGGCTCAGAGTGAGCCTCGGCCCGGGAGGTAGCTCCGAGGCGGCACCGGCGACGCTCACGGAGGCTGTGCATTTTCTCAACGCACAAGTCTTCATGATCCCGGCGGTCGCCAATGCCCAGGCACGAGGCCGGGCGATCCCGGTGGTGGCTGCTGCGGCCGGGCTCGTGTGGCAGTGGGAGGTTGGCACCTGGGCAATCGGGGGCCGGATCCCCCGGAGCTTTCCGGAGTTCTTCGAGCCATCTCTGCGAGAAGTGGAGCAGCTGGCCGGCGGCTTCTACAACCGGATAGTTCGGGTACGATTCCCGGCGCCAGCGCCTCCGGGGGCAGACGCTACGGCTCCGGTGGGAGCCTCCCGGGGGGAGGACACCAACGAACAAGTATGAGCCTGCCCCCCCTACCCCCCGGCCTTTAGATAGGACCCTTGGTTAAATTTTTAATAAAGCTAAGTTTGCTTGTGTACTTTGTGAATTTTCGAATGGTCCAGAACAGGGTGATCCCCGGGTACAGGTTACCCCCCCCCACAGTGGGCGGGTAAGTCCATGCGCTGTGGAGGTGACAAAGCCCTGGGGTAAGAACTCTTCAATCAAGAATTCCTCAAGTTCTCCAAAGGTTCCAGTGAGAAAATTTTTCCGATCGCCGTGAGAACGGGGGGCCAGGAAAAACTTCTGGGAACAATTTTTCGAAAGTCCCAGTGAGATCCCCCGATCACCGTGAGAACGGGGAGCTGGGAAAGAGCTTTCCGGGAGACAGTGCCCGAGATTTCCTGGAATTCTTGCGGGAGAGGACTCTCTAGTTGCCGTGAAAATGAGGAGCCGGGAATGAGGTCTCTAGGGAAGATCATCCAAGGAAATCCGAAATTCCCAAGAATTATCTTTCTGGGAGAAAACCCTCTGGTCGCCGTGATAACGGGGAGCCGGAAACGAGATCTCCAAGAGAATATCCGAGAAAGTGAAATTCCCGGGCATAGTTTTTCCGGGAGAAAACCCTCCGGTCGCCGTGAAAACGGGGAACCAGGAATGAGATCACCGAGAAAAATTATCCGAGAATTAAATCCCGCTAAGGAGACGATCAACTCTCGGAGTAGGATGCGCCCAACGACGGGTCTGAGTATTTGAGGAGGGAACTTGTCTCTCAAATTGACTCGTTACCGCGGTCCTTGAGGACCGGGTTGCCGCTTACACCCTCAGTCCACAAGGGGTGATCGTAAGCCGCCCCTCGGGAGTGGGACTCCCATTGTAGGGACTTGTTGGGTCATGATAGCCCACTTCCTCGCGGGGAGGGCATCGCCGTGAGAGAAGGTAATGTAAAAACCTGCAGTGAGCCAGAGCTGAGGAAAAAACCAGTTGTATTGATAGCGAGTTAAGATAAATGCCTCTCCCTGCAAGATCACGACGGGGGAGGGAATGGTGAGTACAATGTCCCCCTCCCCTTCGGCGTAATCGCTCCGGGGGAGTGGACGAGCCTGTAGGCTAGATGTAGAACTTGCGAAGCAAGCGTACATTCCATGTGTGCTTCAGCTCTTGCTCTTGAAGGTTGGAGAGCTTGTAAGCTCCTGAGCCCAGGACTGCCGAGATCCTGTAGGAGCCCTCCCACTTGGGGGAGAGCTTGCCCTGGGCTTGGGGGTCTGTGACGCGCTTGAGGATGAGGTCCCCGAGGCAGAAAGCCCTCTCACGGACGCCCTGGTTGTATGCGCACGCCATTTCGCTCTCGTAGATGGCGTGGCGGAGGAGTGCTCGATCGCGTTCCTCCTCCATGAGGTTGACCTCCAGTCGTTGATTTGCCTCATTGGCTTGGTACATTGCGGTCGTGGCTCCGTCTAGGAGCTCGACCCGCAGTGACCGAAAGCTAATCTCCAGGAGAAGGACTGCCTCAGCCCTGTATACAAGGGAGAAGGGGGTGCATCCCGTCGCCCAGCTCGGGGTCGCACGCATGGAACAGAGGATGCTAGGGAGCTCCTCCGCCCACGCACCCCATTTGGAGGCGGCTTGTTCGAGCCGTCGGCGTAACCCTTGTAGGATTACGTTGTTGACCCTTTCAACGGCCCCGTTGCTATGGGGATGAGCTACCGAGGCGAAGTGGATGGTGAGCCCTAGGCCTTTGCAGAATTCCCGAAAATATATCGAGTGGAATTGGGTCCCGTTATCGACAGTGATTTCTCGGGGGACCCCGAAATGACACACGATATTCTTCTAAAAAAACCGCTGTACCGCTCAGGACGTGATGCTGGTCAGAGGTTCAGCCTCGACCCACTTTGTAAAGTAGTGGACCACGACCACCGCATACTTGTAGTCCCCGGGCGCTGGGGGGAATGGACCAAGGAGGTCCATCCCCCAGCACGCGAAGGGCCAAGTGATGGGGATAGTCTGCAGTGCTACAGGGGGGAGGTTCGAACCCTTGGCCATCTTCTGGCAAGCCTCGCATTCAGAGACAAGGTCTCGCGCATCGCGAATCACTGTGGGCCAATAAAAACCCTGGTGAAGGGCCTTGGCCGTGATGGCGCGTGGGGCCAGATGAGACCCGCAACTTCCCGAGTGAATATCCTAGAGAAGCCGGAGCCCTTCCGGCCATGGAAGGCAGCGGAGCAAGGCGGAAGCCCCCTGCTTGTAAAGCTTCCCCTCCAGCAGGAGGTATGCCTGAGCCTTGGCCCGGAGGCGCTTGGCCTCGATCTTGTTGGGAGGGTCTCCCTCCCCCTTGATGAAGGAGACAAGGGGATGCATCCAGGATGAAGTCCGGGTGATTTCGGCGACTTCCGGGATGCTGGGCGCATCACCCGCGTCCGGGGTGGTCATCGAGGGCTTCACGATGATCTCAAAGAAAGCCCCTTTGGGGAGTGGTTACTCCCGGGCCTCGGGAAGTTACTTCCGGACAAAGACCCCTGAGGTTGGAGAGCAACCTCAGGGGCGTCCCAATGTTGCGGGGAGCCTCTCCGGAGGTGGATCCCCCAGTCTCAGGCGGGTGTCACCCGAGGGATGCCCAGGCCGCCTTCATCTTGTTAAGTCTCTTCTCCGGGGGACATGGCAGGGGTGTTTCCCGGGAGCCAATCCGGTTGCGGTGGCTTCCGGAGTGGTACCTGGACAACTTCGTCAACCACCGCGCTGAACTATCCCCTCCGCGACCGGGGTCCCGGAGGGTTCCTCCGCTTCGTATACTTCCAGCGGCGGGCTATGAATATTGGCCCGAAGATTTGCTCCGGGAGGCCCAACGCCGTATACGAAGCTTGTACCGAGACCTGGCCCGAGAGCTATCAGAGGGCCTCTGGGATTATTAGGTGTGGGAGCCTTCCGGGTTGCACCATGTTTAATGTAGCGATGCCCACCGGAGGGGGAAGATGTCCTTCGGTTAGATGTTTTTAATAAAGCTAAGTTTGCTTGTGTACTTTGTGAATTTTTGAGTAGTCTGGAACAGCGTGATCCCCGGGTACAGGTTATCCCCCCTCTCCACAGCGGGCCATAGGGTAACTCCGTACGCTGTGGAGGTGACAAAGCCCTGGGGTAAGAACTCAATTAAGAATTCCTCAAGTTTTACAAAGGTTCCGGTGAGAAATTCCTCAAGTTTTCCAAGGGTTCCGGTGAGAAATTTTCCCGGGGGGCGCTTGGCCTCGGTCTCGTCGGAAGGGTCTCCCTCTCCCTTGATGAAGGAGATGAGGGGACCAATCCAAGATGAAGTCCGGGTGATTTCGGTGACTTCGGGACGCAGGGCTCATCACCCGCGTCCGGGGAGGCCACCTTGGGCTTCGCGATGATCTCCAAGAAGGCCCCTTTGGGGAGCAGTTCTCGGGTGCTGGCTGCCTGAGCCAGGGTGTCAGCTCAGTCGTTGTCCCTCCACGGGATGTGCCGGGCCTCTAGGCCATCGAAGTGTTTCTCCATCTTGCCCACTTCCTGCAAATAGAGGCTCAAGTTTGCGTCATGGCACAAGTAGGACTTGTCCATTTGGCAAACTACGAGCTGGGAGTCTACTTTCACTAGGAGGCGTCGAATCCCCACGGAGCACGTGAGGTGCAACCCAAGGAGCATGGCCTCCTATTCGGCGACGTTGTTCATGGCAGGGAACTCGAGCCACGCAGCGTACTCCAGTTCCCTCCCCTCGGGACTCCGGAGGACTACTCCCGCGCCGGCCCCGGTGAGACACAGGGAGCCATCGAACATGAGCGTCCAATGGTCGTTGCGTTGGGGCGGTGCGGGGAGGTTTTCGTCGCCGGGCCCAGAGGCAGGAGTCCACTCCGCCACAAAGTCGGCGAGCACTTGTGACTTGATGGCGGAGTGCCTCGTGAGGGAAAGGGAAAAGGGGCAAGCTCGGCCCCCCATTTTCTTATCCGGCCGGTGGCTTCCTTGATCCAGAGCACCTCCCCCAATGGGAGGGACGACGGGACAGTGATCGGGTGCCCCAAGAAGTATACGAGTACAAGGGTGTAGCAGATCTTCTCCATCTCCGTGTACCTAGTTTTGGCCTCTTGGAGGGCCTCACTCACGTAGTACACGGGATGTTGTTGCCTGTCCTGTTCCTTTACCAATACCGCACTTACGGCGACCAGGGTCGCGGCGAGGTAAAGGAGCAAGGGCTCTTCCGGAGATGGGCTCACGAGCATCAGGGGGCTCGTGAGATATTTCTTCAAATCATCGAAGGCCTCCTGGGCCTCAGGGGTCCAGCAGAACCCTTCGAGCCCCCGGAGGATTTTGAAGAATTAGAGACCGCGTTCCCCCGACCGCGAGACGAAGCGACTCAGCGCGGCCAAGTGGCCGGTGAGTCATTGAACGTCTTTGACCGAGCGCGGCGGGGGCATGTCCAGGAGTGCCCGGATCTTTTCGGCGTTGGCCTCTATGCCCCGTTGGGACAGGAGGAAGCCCAGGAGCTTCCCCCCACGTACGCCAAAGGCGCATTTCTTCGGGTTTGGCTTCAACCCGTATGCACGGAGGTTGCGGAAGGTCTCAGCTAGGTCGTCGAGGTAGGCAGTCAAGCGGGGACTTTTGACACCGCATCGTCGACGTACACTTCGACGTTGTGACCGATCTGGTCCTTGAGGACCAGCGTCATGAGTCACTGGAAGGTCGCTCCAGCGTTCTTTAGCCCGAAGGGCATGTGGACGTAGCAGAAGGTCCCGAGGGGAGTTATGAAACTCGTCTTTTCCTCGTCCCCTTCTGCCATCCGGACTTGGTGATAGCCCGAATAAGCGTCTAGGAAGCTCATCAGCTCGCACCCCGCGGTCGAGTCGACCAACTAATCAATTCGCGGGAGCGGGAAGTTGTCTTTGGGGCAAGCGCAGTTGAGGTCGATGAAGTCCACACACATTCGCCACTTACTGTTCGACTTCTTCATGAGGACGGGGTTCGTGATCCATTCGGGGTGCAAGACCTCCCGAATGAAGCCCGCCTCTCAGAGCTTGGCGATCTCGACCTTGGTCGCCTCTTGGCATTCAAGGTAGAGTTTCCTCCGCTTCTAGGGACAGCATGACCTTCCAGAGGTCCCCTTCCGGACTTGGCTTGGGGAGGGACCACCCGGGATGTATCACGACGACGTCTGGCCCCGGGGAAGAGGTCTCCCCCCGGGGGTCTTGATCATATTGACGCTCCCGATCATTGCGGCGGCGCGCTCGTATAATGAGCGGGCCACGTCTTGGTCTCCCCAGGCGGTGATCACGCCGTGAGGCTCGGGGATCTTCACACAGAGGAAGCTCTGGTGGATTGCGGTCCCCAAGAGGTTGATCGTGGTCCTCCCCATGATTGTGATGTATGAAGAGGGGAGGTCTACCACATCGAACCGGACCATCTTTGTCTGATAGTTGTCCGGGCTACCGAAGGTCATGGGGAGATCCACCTTCCCCACGGGGTGGATCGTCTTCCCCGAGACGAATCCCTGCAAGGGCCCTGCTGTGGGCTGCAGTAGCTTCTCATCCACCTGCATCTCCCTAAACGCCTTTAGGTAGAGGACGTCGGTGGAGCTCCCACCATCCACGAGGATGCAGGCCAGGTGGCAGTTGTAGATGGTAGCTGAGACGATGAGCGCGTCATCATGGGGGAAGCGAACCCCACGCGCGTCCTCTACCGTAAAAGTGAGGGGGACGTCCGACCACTTGGGTGGCCGGGACGTATGCAGCACCCCGACCACCTTTACTTCGCGCGCGTATTCCTTGCGCTAACGCTTAGAGTCCCGCCCGGAGGCGGATCCTCCCATGGTGACGTTGACACGCCTTTGGGAGGTTTGGAAGGGGAGAGTCTCTGACGGCTCCCCCTCCCGCGCTTGTCCCTGCTATCGCCCCGCGGGGGCAGGAAGGGCCGGTAAGGCCGGCTAAAGAGGCAAGGAGGCAGGAGTCCCCTCGACCCCTGCCCATGCTGGTCGAAGAATGTGGTGAAGTGCTGGAGCAGTTGTTGGCATTCTCGGGTGGCATGGGTATTAGACCTGTGGAAGGTACACCACAGGCCTTCCCTGCCTCCAGCCGCGGGGCTTTCACCACCGCGGGACAACTGCCCTCCCCCACGACCTTTCGGCTTGGGGAAAGGGCGGTTGCCCTTGGAGGCATCGCGTGAGCCGCCTCCGCCCTCGAGGACAAAGGTGTCCCGAGGCCGTGGCTCGCTACGATTGCCCCCCTTGGGGTGTCTGGGGGGGTCCCTGGCCCCCCGGTCGACAGGGGTGGGGGCCCCTGGTTCTTTTTACAGAGGTCGTCCTCCTCCGCCCGAGGGTACTTCTCGAGCACGGTGAAAAGCTCGTCAGCGGAGGACGAACAGCTTCGGGAGAGTCTCCGGTAGAGCTCCCCGAGGAGGATCCTGCTCTTACATGCCTCAATGACTGTGGAGTCAGGGATATGAGCTACTTTTCTCTTGACCTGAGCAAAGTGCTTGAAGAAGCTGCGGATGGTCTCCCCTGTCCTCTGTCGGACAGTGTACAGCTGCGAAGAATCCAGGGGACGCACATAGTTCCCCTGGAAGTTTGCGCAAAACTCGCGTTTGAGCTGCGCGAAATACTTGATGGAGCCGACCTTCAGGCTGTAAAACCACGAGCGGGCGATCCCGGTCCAGTAGAGGGCAAAGACGTTACACTGAACTGTCTCATCCCCCCAGCCGCCAAAATGGTTGTGGAATACACCTACACAAATTCGTAAGGGTCGGTCTCACCATTGTAGTGCTCGATGTGCTGCGGACGGTAAGGCCGTGGCCATCGAATGCACCGAAGTCTGTGGCACAGCGGCTGGTTAGCCCCTTCGACCTCCCATGGAGAGTCCCGGTCGCTATCCCCTTTGACAGGGGACGCATGCTCGTTGTCGGAGTCGGGAAGGGGCCCAAGGGATCCGCCGTCATGGCGGTAGCACCACTTTTCATCCGAGTTGGTGGAGCTGACCACCAGGAAGTCTGGACACCTACCAGGGGTGGTTGGTTCTTTGGCGGGTCTCTTTCCTCGGCCAGGGCAAGAGCAAGACTCCCCGCGTCCACGACCCGAGGGAGGCTCCTCCCCAGACTTGGTGGTACGCATTTGCTCAACCTCCTCTGGGGTGAAGCAGACTTGATCCGCCGGGGGAGCCCTCGGGGGCGGCCCCGGGGGAGGAGGGAGCTCATGCACATCGACTGCGGGTGCGGGAGGCGCAGCTGGGGCGTGGGTGGAATTCATTACCGGGCGGTCTCCGGTAGCACGTCCGGAACCGGAGAGTGGGGGCCCTACCGGGGAAGATCCGGCAACGGTGCGGGAGTTGCCCGGCGGGCCACCTCCAGAACGACGGGCATAACCGGCGGGAAGAGGCCGGCATCTGGTCCCGGGAATGCCCCTGGCGCGGAGTGAACTGTTGGCATGGGGAAGACCCCGGGGATGGGGTAAGTCCCCGACTCGGGAACGCCCCTGAGGTCGGGAAGGCTCTGGATGATGGGCCCACAGTAGCGTAACCCCCACTGGGACCACAAGCCCGGAGAACAACCTGACCTCCGAGGAGCAGAGGGGCCACCGGTTGTCCCATAAACGGGGGCATTGCCCCCTTGAACGGGAACTGTGGGTAGCTAGGGGCCAGCGGTCGCGACAGAACCCGGAGGAGCCACCGGGAGAAAGCCAGTCCCCCCGGGAGCTTCCGAGGTCGTCAGGTTGGATCCGGAGCCCTGTCCGCCGGAAATTACTGGGAGAGTTAGAGGTGGTACCTGGGTTTGACCGTGTCCGGGTAGTAGTGCCGGGATGACCGCGCTTTAGAGGGGTAGCGCCAAGTCACCGGGAAGGGTGCGAGCCCTCGTTCTTGGGGGAGCCATTGCGATTCGTCACGAGTCCCCATAGACGGCGCCAACTGTCGTGGTATTTTGAATACCCCGGTAGGTTTTGTTGAGGTTCCTAGCGAAAAAAGATGACGCAAGCTGAACGTATGACTGGTCCTCTCCCGCCAGGCAAACACAGCGAATGACACAAGAATTTATACAGGTTCAGGCCTCAGTAGAGTCCCTAGTCCTGTTGACGTGCTCCCAACGGGAGGTGGCTAGGGGAGCTCTCTCAGGGGAGAGATGGCTCCAGAGCACGCCTATTTGCTTGTCTATTAGAGTAAAAATGAAAATTGTCCTCCTTACATGAGGTGTTACAAGGGCTTATATCGGCCCAAAAGATGCGAAAACACTAAACTACCCAGCTTGCCACCGTTGCATCGAGGGGCACCAGTGTCCTTCTTCCGGTCAGGAGCCTTGGATGCTTTACATGTGTCCGCTAGTTCCCGAGGAGCTTCTTGCGTGATCCTCACGTGACCCGAGACTGGGAACCCTCTTACCTGGACTTGATCCCACGAAGATTTCCCCCAACAGCCGTCTTCTGGATGGGCCTTTTTATTTGGATGTGTGAAACGGCCACCGGGCTGGAGCCGACGCTCCAATTGCTCTGGTACTTCTACGACCCGGAGAGTCTCGGAGAGTCCCGGAGGGTCTCCGGGGCCCGGACATTCACTAGAGTCCCGGAAGGTCATCGGGTCCCCGCAAGGTCCCGGGGAGTTGAGACCCGGAGCACCACCGGGTCCCAGAGAGTCCCGGAGGGTCACTGGGCCCCTGGTGAGACCCAGAGCACCACCGGGTCCCAGAGACTCCCGGAGGGTCACCGGGCCCTCGGTGAGACCCAGAGCACCACCGGGTCCCGGAGAGTCCCTTAGGGTCACCGGGGCCCCGGTGAGACCCAGAGCACCATCGGGTCCCGGAGATTCCCAGAGCGTCACCGGGCCCCCGGTGAGACCCGGTGCACCACCGGGTCCCGGAGGGTCACCGGGCCCCCGAAGAGACCCGGAGCACCACCGGGTCCCGGAGAGTCTCGGAGGGTCACCGGCCCCCGACGAGACCGGAGCACTACCGGCTCCCGGAGAGTCCCGAAGGGTCACCGGGGCCCCGGTGAGACCCAGAGCACCACCGGGTCCCGGAGAGTCCCGGAGGGTCACCGGGGCCCCAGTGAGACCCGGAGCACCACCAGGTCCCGGAGAGTCCCGGAGCGTCACCGGTACTCCGGGTCTCACCCAGAGCACCACCGGGTCTCGGAGAGTCCCGGAGAGTCCCGGAGGGTCCCGGAGGGTCCTTGGTGCCTCAGAGGTTCAATTGGGCCCAATGGGTCCCGGAGGGTCTTCGGGCCCCAGGAACTGACAAGGACACTTGTCAAGCATCCAAGCCCTTCAGTCGATGAAATGACGCCCGTGCCCCTCGATCCAACGGCTGTAGCTAGGGCATTTTGGTCTTTTGCATGTTTTGGGGACTATATATATACCCCCCTTGTATCTCATTTGTAGAGGACTCTAATTCATTTACAATACACTCAAACAACAGGCTCCCTTGGAGACCTCTCTCCCCGAGAGAGCACCTCCCCAGCGGACTAGCGTCCAGAGGGTGCCAACAGGACTAGGGCCCCTCCGGGACCCGAACCTGTATAAAACTCACTGTGTCAATTGCTGCGTTGCCCGGTGGGAGGTGACCGGTAACTCGGTCAGCTCGCGCCGCTGTACACGTGCTACGCACGTCCGAAGAAACTTGCCGGGGTATCCGTAATACCATGACAGTTATCCACTGCGCGTGTGAAACTTCCTCGATTCCTTTCGTATCGGCTAGATCATCAGGAACGAGCTCGGAACCCCAAATTGTGTGAGCTTAATCTAATTCCAGCAAATTTAGTTGCTTTTATCGTGTTCTTGCTGTGTTTCTTTGGTTGCATCATAGGATTCGACCTTCGTGGTCAGGTCAGCCGTGTTTGGCACAGTTGATAACAACTTGTGATCGTGGTTTGACGATTGCCGGTGTCCACGCCTGTCTGGATTGGTAGCCGTTTCGCCTAGGCCATGTTCCACCCAACCAAACATACCCTCTCACCAAAAGATCGGCATCCGTTGGCGTATCAATTGGTATCAAAGTTTCCAGTTGACTGGTGAGAATTTATCTTAGTTTAGTAGATTGATTTCATACCTAGAGTCCAGAAAATTGACCTACAAAAATATTTATTTCCGCTGTCCAAACCATCGTCATTAGCCTTGCATATTTCTTGTCAGTTTGCATCTTTGAATTTTAGTCCATCATTGTCGAGTGCTGGTTTTTAGTTTTAGTCTTGGTCTAGTTTTAGTCTTCCATCTAGTCGCGGAGTCGAACTGCACGTTGATCTCCTCGTCGTCGCGTCCAATTCGAATCTGCCGCTGTCCAGTTTGTTGTTTTCATCATATCTTCTTCATACAAACTCAGATTTTCACATTCTTGTACTTTCTAGAAACATCAGATCATGCTATACAACTTTTCTGTTGAGGACAAAGTCAGATTCGGCTTTCATCTATGAGATATTGGGCCGTTAATGTCGACGGTGTAGAGTTTAAATCTAATACGTCTATTTTGGTATTTTCATCATAATTGTTTCATCCAACTCGGATTGGGATAAACTTATTATTTCTGGAATCGTTGCGAGAAATCCCACAAAAAGTTAGTTGGGGTAATCTTCAAATTCGGCTATTTTTATCATGCTAAAATTTGGACAAAGTTAGTTGTGTAATCTTCAAACTCTAGTCCAATTCGGATTCAAATTGCTCAATCTGAGATAGCTTCAGTAAAAGTGCCATATCTTTTGATTCCCAACTCTGTTTTTGACGTTCTTATACTTGTTGGAAAGATAAAAAGATCCTCTACAACTTTTCTTTTGGGTAGATCTTCAGATTCGCAGCTTTTGGAGCCAAAATTACTAAACAATGTTTCTATCCTACTTGTGCAGCCCAAAAGAAAAAGGCAAAGTGCAACAAAAGCCGCACTGTTCATAAAAAGAAAA